>CM053146.1:66429763-67776846 GCA_028571685.1 Heterohyrax brucei
TATTTTCATTAAGTACCTTAAACATTGAAAAGAAAGTTTGAGTTTCTAAGAAAAGTGTTGACTATTCTAATTAACTGTATTAATCCTAAATCTTTGAAAAATAAATGATCACTTTCAGAAAGTTGTGTCTGATATCTGTAGTAGAAAATAGCATTAACTTGATATACTCATTCTAGGTAAACTCTGCTTCAAAATGTCGAGGAACTTCTTGGTGTTCTTGTTTGTTTTTTGGCAAGTATTAAGAGGCTCCCTTTTTGAAATGTTTTTCTTAGAATGCTATAGATCCTAAATTTTCATTCAGAATATATTAACAGATTTATTTGGTATGAATAATAGGAGGTAACGATATATTGTTGAGTACAGTCAATAATATTTAAATAATAATAAAACCAAAATAATGGTAAGCAGAGCTATTTCTAACTCCCCAAAAGCTTCAGCCCTTAGTTTAGATGCCTCAGACATTCCTCAATAACTGAGTTCTTCCTTCACCCCTGCCAGTAACCCCAGGAATCTTCCCCTGATAATTCACCTACCAAAAAACAAAACCTGTTGCTATCACTATTGAATCAGTTCCAACTCACAGCTACCCTATAGGACAGAGTGGATATTCTCCATAGACTTTCCAAGGAAAACCTGAGAGATTTGAACTGTGAACCATTTGGTTAGCAACCATAGGATTTAACTATTATGCCACTCAGGGTTTCCAAGTTCACCCATAAACCAAAAAACCAAACTCGCTACTGTCGAGTCAGTTCTGACTCACAGTGACCCTATAGAGCAGAGTTTATCTGCTCCACAGAGTTTCCAAGGAGTGTCTAGTGGATTTCAGCTGCTGGCCTTTTGTTTAGCAGTGGTAGCACTTAACCACTACACCACTAGGGTTTCCAAATTTACCCATACCAGGTATCAAATCTAAGCAACACAGAAGCTAGATGACACCTCTTATTTACCAAGCCAAGCAAAAGTTTATCCTTCTTTTACTACCTTTTCTTTTATTCTACCACTCCCTAGGGTTTTGGGGGTTTTTTTTTTAGTTATGGTAAAGTGTATATATACATATATACATATTCAAGACATTGTCATTTTAACCATTTTTAAGTGTACAATTCAATGAACATTAATTATATTTGCATGTGCTACCATCAGTGCCATCCATTTCCAAAAGGTTTTTCATAAGACAACCAGAAACTCAGTACCTCTTCAGCCATAAATCCCAATTCCCCTTTCTAGTCCCTGGTAACTATTAATAAACTTTCATCTCTGTTCATTTGCCTGTCAGTGGAATCACAATATTTATGCTTTTGAATCTGGCTTATTTCACTCAGCATGTTTTCAAGATTCATCTTTGTTATAGCATGTCCAGAACTTCATCTCACTGATTCTTAAGGCTTTGTTAACTTCAGACCCTAGTAGCATAGTGAGTTAAGTACTACGTCTGCTAACCAAAAGGTTGGCAGTTCAGATCCACCAGGCACTCCTTGGAAACTGTACAGGGCAGTTCTACTCTGACCTTGCTGTAAGTCGTACCTGACTTGACGGCAGTGGGTGGGTTTTGTAACTTCAGAAGTAGTCGTTTGTAGTTTATGTCAAAATCAGGGCTTTGGAAACGGATATTTTTATTTAACGCTTTCTGTAACTATTTTCATTTTTTAGGCTAAAATTACAGAATACTTATTTGTTCTTTCTAGCACCTAATTAAAAAATTTTTTTTTCAGATGGAGAATTTTTAGTCCTTTTTTTTTAAGGATGCCTGTCATTCTGTTTAATATAATCATGTACTTTGTTATGGTTTGTTTAGCATATTAAATTGTCAGATTTTTCTGTCCTTTTAATATACATCTTGTCTGATTTGAGGTGAGAAAAGTTTAATATGAGAATAACTTCATGAAAGTGTCTTTTCATCCTTGTAGTATCCTGAATGAGTGACTGGCTTTAAAATGTTGCATTTGTTTCTAGTTCATGCTGAAATCCATTGAGCACTCTAGTTGCCAAAAGCACTAAGGAAAAACCTTGTCTACCACTTTTAAAAACAAACTGCAAATGTGAAAATGTCTTCTGATGTGCTTACTTTACAAAGCTCAGCTCAGTTTTAATCCAGAAGAAGATATGGCCTAAGTGTTTGTCAGTCAGTATGAAGCAACAAAATGATCTTTAGTGTACCTCAGTCTGAGTAATACTTAAAATCCAAACTGTTTTGTCAGCATTTTATTTTGCTAACTCATAGCTGCTGTATAATAATAACTCTGTTTAAAAAATGTTAAAGAAGCATTAGTACTTTTAAAAAAGCTGGACAATGAGAGAAATGAACAAATAAATTAGAGAGGATATTAATTTTAAGAGAAAGAAACTCGAAGGGTCTTTTATTTTAAATAGTGAATAAGACTTGTGAGAAATTGAAAAAAGAAGTTTGAAAAGCAGGAAGAAACAATGACTAAAATCTTTCATTTTAATAATAAACAATAATCTTAAATGAATAAAATCGAAAAGGAACTACACATTAACAATCCACTGGTTTGAATTTGAACTTAAAGAAGAACTAGATGATTTTAGCTGAATTATGATATATCATTATATAATACTAGAACTTCTTCAGATCTCTGGATCTGTTAGTTTATAGCTTCAGAAGGTACACATAGTAAGCTTTTTTTAAAATCTAAATAATAGAATAGCACTTGGCTTGGCTTATAGCTTCAGAATGTACACATAGTAAGCTTTTTTAAATTTAAACAACAGAAGGTACACATAGTAAGCTTTTTATTTAAAATCTAAACAATAGAATATATAATTAAAAATACATTCTTTAAATGTTGATGTTCTTAAAATGTCAGAATAAATGTAATACCCATGTAAGCCACAGGGTGGGAGTGAAGGTAAGAGCTTGTGTTAAAGTAGCTTAAATGCATAATTGCACTGTATTTGTAAACCTTTAAAATGCATGTTAAATGCTAAGGAGCTCTACAGCTTGGTTTTTCTTCTTCCTTTAATATAGCTGCATTCCTCAACAAAGAGTCAGTAACAAAATACATAAGCATTGATTTCAGTATATAGTCCACTATTATTGAGTATCGTAAGTAGTAAACACACACACAGGTTTTTTTCCCCCAAAAGTGTTTAGTCATAGTAGGTGTTTGGTAATCAGAGTAGCAATTTTGGTCAATATGTGAATTTGGGAAATTTTTTAAATTACCAATACCAAGAATAGTAATCGAAGATACTATCAGAAATATTTCATCTGCTCATCTTTTTCTGTGTCTATTTTCCACTTTCCTGACTTTTCTCATTTAAGAGTTAACTCTATTGTATATTTGTACATTTATACATACATTTATGTATATAAAACACACAAAAAATACCCATTGCAGTTGAGTCACTTCCAACAAAAAGCATTTCTGTTCAGGTTTGTGTGTCTGTGTATGTGTGTCTGTGTGTGTGTAAAGCTTTCTCAACTTTTTCAGTAAGGAAAATAAATTTTCCATTGTATTTTCTGTTAACCCTTTCTCATGTAACCTTAGAAGCATTTTAAAGTGATCATCAATTTTTGTCTTTAAGGTAAGAAGACAAGAGGTTTCTTCTAGAAAAGAAAATTCACCAAGGAGTTTTGATATTCCTTTAACCCATGAAAGGTAGTTCTGTATTCTTTTATGCCACCTCTAAAAACTATAATTTAAAAATTGAGACCCATTACCATGGAGTTGATTCTGAGTCATAGCAACTCTGTAAAGAAATATATTTTATATTTAAGCATTTAACATTTTAAGTAATTTTAAGCCTTTTTTAAAGTAATTTTAAGGCTTAAAAGAAAGGAACAAAACCAAAATTGAGGCTTCTACATGTTAAAATGAGCTATTATGTCATCCGGTTAATAGCAGAGTGGGGTCTAAAAACTGAAATCTCTGATGCTGTACTATTTCAGTCAGTGGGGTATTATAACCACATTGTTTTACATGGACCGTAACATGAGCCTTTCAAAATAGAGAATAGTATTTTAATTTTCATTTGTTTTCAGAGAGCAAAAATCAACACATTAAAATTTCTAATGTAGCAGAGACTAAGAGCCAGCATGTGATAAATGAATAAATATGATAGCCATTAGAACTCTCAATTTGTATCTTACTTTGTACATAGCTTTCCAAAAATTGGAGTTGGGTGGGAGGCATTTTCTAGGAATTTAGAATAATGTTTTAACTTTAATCTTCTAGTAGTTATTTTGTGATAAATAAAAAGTTGCTATGAAAGTTTAATTGTAACACATTAAGGTACAGTCTTTTTGGTTGTTGTTTTTTAAATAGGGATTATATTGAGAAGACATTTTGGGATCTGAAAGAAGAATTTCATAGAATATGCATACTAGCAAAAGCACAGAAAGAGCACTTAAGCAAACTTAATGTACCAGACACTGCAATTGGTAATGTTTCATTTAACTTACAGTAGTATTAATTTTGTTGATATTTACTAGAAATTGATTTCTTTTTGAATGTGAAAATATTCCTAAGTGCATAGAAGCTGCAGCCTACCCCTTATTTGATTGGGTAAGTGCTGTTCAATATATTACATTGTATAATTATTGGCTTTTTTTTTTCTTTATTGTGTGGTACTATACAGGTTGAATTGATTGATATAGTTGTTAATCATCTTAATAAGAAATCCCACCTTGACAAAGTACAAAATAAACAGAGTGTATCTCTCATAAGTTTTCAGTTGCTGATTGAGGGATGTAAATATTAAATCATGTTAGTAAGTAATCTGGAGGCTATGAGCTAAGTAAAGTTATCAACATCAGGATTGTTTGTAACTTCTCCCTTGAAGCTAATTAAATGCTATGGATAGATTTTTATAATTTGATTCAAGAATAAACATTTCACATTTCCAAGGTTCAATTTCTGTTAGAGGCACAAAGTAGAAGTTTTGTATAAAATAAAACTTAAATGAATTGTATGTTTTACACATTGGTTACACTGTGTTTTCTAAAAGCTCCTCCCTTCCAGAAAGCCCCAGACTGGCTTCATGGTACTTGCTTCAGTCATTTGATAGGAACAGCAAAATACTAGAGAATCTGGCCACTAACCAATTCAATAAGTAAAAAGAAAGTAAATTCATTACTTATGATAAATTCTCCTTTACTCATATGATTTTGAGATACTCTGTTTACAATTCCCAAGAGATGTGATTTACAGTTTTCACTCTGAGAGATGTTTCAGCAGGGCTGACTGGCACCCCTATAATTAAAGATCACTTCTCATTTCTTGTGAGTCTTATATCTAGACTGTTTAAAAAATCATGTCATTATTTAGGTTCAATTTTTGCTTCCTACTACTGTTGTATTTTCTGAAAAGATGTACATAATGTGCTATTGTAGAAATAAAACCATTTTTGTAGACAGATATGCTTTATTTCATCCTCTTCTGTCCTCTCACTTCCCCCAAAAGAAGTCTTATTTCTTCACCTTAATTTTTGTCAGCGTTTTATGGTAATTGATCTTTTGTACAAACTAAAGACACTGGGTACTTCTAAAGTAAACAAATTATTTTTATTTAAAATATCCTAGCCATAGAGATGTAGTACCTAGAATCTATAAATATGCTTCCTGAACATCAACATCTTATTGAAACATTGTAATAGTGATATAGTCTTTGTTATACAGAGAAATTACCCCATTATCAGTAGCTTAATACTTTGACCATTTTTAAATAACACACAGGCTGAATTTGAGTATGTGTCTGTCGGCTAGAACACTGAGTATTTAACTTCAATTTTTTTCCCTACTAAAGCAACTTGCTAACATTATTCTTATGCTTTATATTAACTGTCATAAATAGTAAATGCATGATTCTTGAAATGTTTTGGATCTATTGTGCTACAGACTCTGGCGAATTTTTGGTGAGTCTAGACAGAAACCAAAGTATCAAATATGATGCTTCTCGAAGCAGTAGATTTAAAAGGGAAAGAAAGAGAGTAAGGAAAAGAAATACCTCTTCAGAGTTTCCAAGTGCTGATACAACATTGAATAAAAACAGAGAAACTATTTCAAATATGGTTTGAATAGTATTTCTGGAAAAAGTATAGTTAATATTATTATACCTATACTTTATTAAAAATATTTTAGTGTCATTTTTATTAAAATTCGATTTAATTTTAAATAACTGGATATTTTACTGAGTAAAATTCTGCTTTCTTTTTATTATTGTCTTTCTTGTACTCATCCACACGTGACAGTAAGCTTGAGGAGAAACAAAGGTAAAATGCTTTTTTAAAAGTAATATTTGGTCTGTAGAGGAGATTCCTATTTGAGTGGAGATCAAGAGAGAAGAAGATTAGGGGTTACAAACAATCATCAGGTATTTTTCTTTTGTCACTATACAAGATAATTAAACTGAGAAATAATTAAACTGAGAAATAATCCAAATAAACAGCCTCTACCTAAACTGTGAAAATCTAAAAATGTTTCTGTCTTTAATTTCTAATTGAAAAAAAGTAAGTATTCTCAACATAGACAAAACCGAAAAGTACTCTGCTCACCTGATTGTTTCCCAATAGGGTGTCAGAACGATGAGTGCTTTCATGTTCCCATTTGAGTTTTAACTTTTCTAAGCTTGGATTTCTAGTGACCCTAGGAATCTTAGGTTTAAATTTTTTTTTTTTTTTTTTAATGATAACTCAGTGCTTGGGCAAATTGGCTGAGACGATTACTTCAAGATAGTGAAGGTTGTATGCCAGCTAGCTGTGCTGAGAGAAAACTTCTGTTTTATTTTTGCCATGTTTTATTCACAAAGGTCAGTTACTAGAAAGTAATCCAAATCACCTTTCTATCAATATATATTGAAACCAGCCTTTCAAATTAGTGTAATGGTTCCAAGGCTCAAGAGTGACACCACCTCGGTTGTAGTGTCAGATCTACCACTTGCTGTGTGGCTTTGGAACTAAGCTCTCAGAGTCCCAGATAATAATAGTGTGGTACAAATGGTTAACACCATCAGCTTCTGACTGAAAAGTTGGTGGTGTGACTCCATCCAGAAGCACCTTGGAAGAAAGGCCAGTTGAAGTAACTTTTGAAAAATCAGCTGTCAAAAACCCTATTGAGCACAGTTCTACCCCAGCACACATGGTGCCACTATGAGTCAGAGTCATAGCAGTGGCAGCTAGTTACTGGTTACTTACAGATTGTTTTGAGTATGACATGTATATAATGTGTGTAACGCTGATGAGTAACAATCAACTCGACAACAGGTTTTTGATAATGTTTATAACGGTGCATGGCATATAGAATGTTAGTGAATGTTAATGACCGTTGATAATAAGTAGCAGCAGATTTTTCAGCATTCTCCCTCTTTTGTCAAGACCATTTTGATAATTCTTTCCTCCTTCTCAGGTATTAACAGAATTTGATTACCTCACCAGCTGGTTTTCCTGATATGTTATCCCACAAGCAGCAAATGTTATCTACAAAGATAGTACTGTTTCCTACAGTTTCCAGCCACTCTCAAATCTACTGCAGCCAAAACATGACTACTTGAAAATTAATAAACTTTAAGAACCACAGAGTTCAACAAAATTGAGCTTGAGCTAGATTGCTTGAGGATCTAGTAAATGCGGAGTGTTAGACTAAGTAGGCTCTCTGTGGGGAAGAGAATACAGATACTTTCACAATGCATTTATTGAGAGTATACTATTTTCCAGGCACTAGGCAAGGTACAGGGAATAAGTGGGGAACAAACCATAGTTTAGGGCCTCAAGAAACCTACTTTAATGGAAGAAATATAAGTATACCTGCAAGTAAAATAGTGTTTAGTCCTTCAGGGCACTAAGATTCATGCGCTAAACAGTCATGGGGAGTCAGGGAGAACATCCAATAAAGTCTGTGTCTAAGCCCAAGTATGGAGAACAGGTAAATAATTAAGCAAAGAGTAATGGGAGGGAACATTTCAAGCAGTCTGCATAGCATGTGTAAAGGTCCAGAGACAAGAGAACATGGCTCTGTTTAAAAACTGCACAAAGATAATTACTTCAGAGTTCATTAAGCCAAACACTTAATCACTGCACTACTAGAGCTCCTTGGAGAAAAGAAGGAATAGTGAAAGGTGAGCATGAAGAGCTGACCAGGGGCCAATTATGGACGGTCGTACATGATTTTTCTGAGGGCTGAGGGCCTTAGAGAGCCATGAAGAAGTTTTATTGGGAAGACAACATGACCACATTTGTACTTTAGAAAAGCTACTCTGCAAAAAGGAGAAAATCTGTGATGTCAAGAATGGATGAGATAGAAGATGAATTAAGAGACAAGAAATTAGTTCCAAGGTTATTGTAATAATAAGTTATAGTATGTAAAACAGGGTAAATGAAAGAAGTTAGCTATAATAAACTACACATCATTTCCAAATAGAAAAGTATTTTGCACTGGAATGTGCTATGATAAAAAAGAGGGATGGCATGAGGCTACCAAGACTGAAAGAAAAGGAAAAATAGCTGATACCTGTTAGTCTTGATGGCAGCTGGTTACTGGTTGACTAAGCCCTTACTAACCTGGTCAGATACTTTGTGAGGTACTTTGTGTAGCCTGTCTACTTAAACCTACATCATTGCTGAAGTCTTCACTGGTGAGCTGAATATACCTTTACTACTTTTAACCTTTTTAAAGTGTGAACATTTTTGTTGTGTTTTTTAAAACCATTTCCGCATTTACAATCTTCTGCAAACACACATATTACCAGCCTCACTGCCTTCTTGAACTGTCACTATAGAGCATAATTAGCTTTTAGTTTTTTCTGATGCCTCAGGGTCATCGGCATGGAGAACACTTTGATCACTGTTTTTTGTTTTGTTTCCTTTGGAGAAAGGTAGGCCTTGTTGGCCCTACACTAGACTGCAGTGTTTTCTGCAATCTTGCATCTGTCTGCCTTTAACAACTAACAGTCTTTCAATTTGGTGCTGCTAACCAGTTAGGGAAACATCATAAAACTTGTTAAGCTAAACCTAAAATGAGAGTAAGAGTAAAATTCATACATCCGTGGGCCTTGTGGCACTAATTCGTCTTCTCAGAAACTCTGTCTAGTTTCTGTCTTTTGCTTCTGTCATGGAGAGTTCAGTTTGTTTGATAAGTGACTGTTGTCTACAGAGGCCATGGTATCTACCCCTGGGTGACAGGGAAGGTCTTTTTTTACATATGAGAAAGTGCTGCATTCATGCATAGCTTTATTAATTTGTGTTCTGAGGCTTCCTTCTTCTTTTTCCTCCACATTCTTTCTTCTGCTCCCTAACCCTCCATCACCACCACTCCATCACACAGATTACTGAGATTAGGCAATTGCTAAATTGATTGGTAATATAATGCTTAGTTACATCGTAACATTAGGAAATAAGGGACTTCACTTACATAGATTGTTTACCTGTGTGTCTGTGTATGTACATATATCTATGCCTAGTAAAGATTTTCCCTCATAACAACTTATTTGTCAAAGTAAGTTCACAGTTGCAGCTTCCATCATTGACACAGTGTTTAAATGTATACACAATAAGCAAGTGTGGAGCAGTTTAACTGTGAACAAGATGCAAACCTTACAGCGCAAAATCTAGAGAAAGACGAAATAGTTAAACTGCAATTAATAAGCTACATTTCCATTCACCCACTGGATTCTGCTAATTTCTGTGTAACACAGTAGCAAACATAAAAATCCCAGTTGTCTTCTGTTGCCATAAAAGCCAACAGAAAAATAATACTCATCTGTCAGAAGCTGATTGAAAAGACTTTTAAGAATGATTTGAATGCGAGTGTTTCTCGTTTGTGTTCTTTTCCTTTGCAGAAACGCAGTGCTCTGTGCCTATCCAGTGTACAGATAAAACAGATAAACAAGAAGCGCTGTTTAAGCCTCAGGCTAAAGATGTTATAAATAGAGATGCACCGAGCATCACATGTGTCACACCAAGAGGACTGGGACGAGATGAGGAAGACACCTCTTTCGAATCACTTTCTAAATTCAACGTTAAGTTTCCACCTGTGGACAGTGACTCTACTTTTTTAAATAGCACTCCAGAGAGAGCCAAAGTCCTTGGTCCTGCCACATCTGAGACAGTGTGCCAGGATAAGTTTAATATGGAGCTCAGAAACAACCCAGGAAACTTCATCAAAACAGAAGAAACTCTTTTTGAAAATCAGGGAATTGACCCCATAGCTTCAGCTATACAAAACCTTCAAACAACTGACAAAACAAAACCCTCAGACCTTGTAAACACTGTGAATAATGCTCCGTGTTTGCCACCTGGAGACCATAATGCACTATATGTAAAAAAATTCCTACTTCCAGACCTGTCTGATGCACCTTTTCCCTCCTTTGATTCCTCAGGAAGAGCTGTCCGAGGGCCACAGCAGGTAACTACTTTGCATTAACAAATATAGTATGTGTGAACACACATTTTGCCATATATGCACAGATACATATTTCTTTTCGGTTATCAACATTCTTTTTAAATTAATGACTAGCCACAGTTAAAGTTTTCAATAAAAAATCAAGTCCTGTAATAAATAATGTGATTATAAAATGTGAATATGGTAAAGCCCTGTAATAAAGAACACTAAAATGTATGGCACATTTTAAAATACGTTTAAGCCTTATTCATACCTAGTGTGGTATCCCTTTCTTAATTCCTTATTCAAAACTTGATTACTCAATATCAGTGTTATCACCAGATTCTTTATTAAGTTTCATACTGTGCAAGAAATGGTATCTTTTTAATTAAAATATATATATCATAATCATCTTCAACCAGAATGAATAATTTCTCATAAGTTAATCATTGCCTTGTGTATTCCTATTCGTTGAAGTAAGTGAACTGTTTTTGAACTGTCGTGTTCTCAGGTCCGTGGTATGTAGACCTACCAGGTTTGGTTTTAGTTTGGGTTTCTAGTCTAGCACTGAACATGCAGCCTAATGTGTTTTTCAAAACAATCTCTGCATATGTATGATTTCAATCTAAGAACTTTAATTTTTTTTAAGTTCACATACAATTTACAGCCTCTCGCCCAGTCATACCCTTCTTTTTAGATTTAGGTTTTATAGCAGAATGCTTCCACTCTTAAAAAAAAAAAAAAAAAAAACTCAATCCCTAAAGGCAATGGATATATATAATTGTTACAGTAAAAGCAAAAATAAACAGAAATGCATGAAAATATATGTTGATGTAAATGTCTGTATACCTTGCACTTGTTATCTTCTATGTCTTGAAATATTGGAGAAAAAAGCTTCATAAATACATTCTGGTTTTATAACTTCTCTTGTAGATTGTAGACTTTTAAACCCTACAAGGGAGGCTGCAGACACGCTGTGGAATACTTTAGTAGTAGAAAAAACTAGGCGATATCTGACAATAATTCTTAATTATAATTTCTCTTACATTCCACATTGAACCTTATTTCTCATCATAGTCTCAGCTATAGTTGCTGCTAAATGAAACAAATTAAACAATTTCATTTATTGTCAGTAGATTTCCTGTGGAGCTGTGAAACACATCAGTTCTAATACTTGTTACTTTTTTCTCCATTATATCTTTTGCTTGTTCTTTTACTAGTTAGTCTGTGCATTCATGTTTCAGTAGATGGCACCCTGCATTGTGCATTTGCTTTCTAACTACAGCAAGAGAAACAGCTGGTATGTGATTACAACTTGATGGAGAAGCATGCAGCTTAAAAAGTGCAGGAGAATTGGTGTTGAGCTGTCACAAGACATGGGGCATAAGGTTAGATAATTGATATTTTGGCAGAAAAAGCAAGAAATCAGTTGGTTTTGTTGAAGGCCATGTTACAGTTCGGGATTGAAAGAGTATTTCTGAAATGGATTTTTTTTTAATATACATGTTTTATTTGTAATAGTATGATAAATTCAAATTGACTTGTTTATAAATAGCAAAAAGAAGTGAAATTTGTTACATATTTCAGATTTTGACTTTAATCACTCATTACTGTTTAATACCTTTTTTACACATTCAGATATCATAGCAAAGGCTAAAGTATATCTCCTTATTTTGCTCTATGTGATCTTCCTTTCTTTTTTACTTTTGCTGAGTCATTGATTGGGGTCCCAACTGAATTCTATGAAGAAACCCAGTCTTAACTAATAGTTCTCAATGGAATAGAAGAAATATGGACTTGAAAGGTTAAATTGGCAGTGGAAGATTGGCTGGCCACATTTAAAAGCTAAATTGTTTCTAAGTCCATTTCTTATTATTGTATAGATCTCAGTAAGAGTTATCTTGAATAATCTGTTATGTATATCTGCACAGCTTCCCAGTAGGGTGGTGTATGTTAATCAGTTACACTTTTTGTTTAAACTGCAAACAGTAAAATTTGAATCTAGTTAACTAACTAAATTTTTGCTTACATACAAGTATTACTACTTTTATCATGGAATAAAACTTTTCTAAAGAAATTATTTTACCTCCAAGTTTTAAAACATTTATTTTAAATATTACTGGTTTTTGTGATAAAATTTCCAGATCTCACAAAAGGAATTGAGTCAATGTTATTATAAACCCTTCTATACTGATATTTGAATGAATCTTGGTGCCTAGACAGACTTTGTATTTTTACACCAACTGTACACAGCTGTCTATTAATGTTTATAAGAAGACAGAGATGTGCTATTCAGATGTTTCAATCCATAGTACTACCGTTTATGTAAATGATTGCTTAACTAGATGGAAGGAAGTTAAGAGGAAGAAAACTAACACTATATCAGGTGCTAGACCTGACTGTGCCACTGTAAAATGTATTAGTAAGAGGAGCGTAAAAAGAGTCTCTTCATGCTTCTCAAAATTTGACTTTAGAAGGTGATTCTTCTCAAAGTATCAGAATTTGTAATTTTTTCTTTTGGCTGTTATATCAAGGTAATAAAGCAAACTTTGAAAATATTTTGGTTTACACAATCCAAGAAATAATATAATCAGCAAATATTTATTGAGATATTACTATTAATAATGAACTAAATGCTACTTCTTGCTCTTCTACCTCTTTTTTTTTAAAAAAAGGATAAATGCATTTGTTTAAGTATGGCTATGTGCTAATTGTACTGAGTTGGAGGTAGTTCTGTGGAATTATAATTTTCCTTAACTCTTTCATTGAGCAATTGTTGACAGGTTTCACTTTATTCTGACACAAGAAAAGTTAAGGCCAAACTGTGTATAATACAGAAGCAAAGTAAGAAGTCAAACATATACAATACATCTAATGTTAGATTCTGTTGAATGATTAAATATTTGATATTTCAAAAAGCAATAACTGATTAGTGAACTTCACTAGTTTAAGAGAAAAAATTCTTTTCAAAGTATCAATAAACTGATATATTATTTATTAGTTGCATATTTTAAGTTTAAATTGCTTTTGATTACAGTGCCCACACGCACATCAAGCTACTGTTCCATGGACTAATAAAGAACCTATAACTTAAAGGTTCTATTGTAAAATAGAAAAGATAGAATTTAATAAAACAATCTAAAGCATTTGACAGTTGTTCTAAACCTACTGCCATTATGATGGATATTAAAAATTGCTAGTGCTAAAGCTGATGTATTTTTAAATATGTGAAGATAAAATGCAGAAAGTTATACCACTGTTTTTAATCAAAATTTTGTTATGTCCTTTGTGCAAAAGAGAATTGAGTCATGCCCTCATGCTAATGTTAATGTGATTTGCTTTCATATTAGGAAATTTCAGCATTTGGTTGTTATTATTAAGGAATTTCAAATATACATGCATAACTCATTCAAATTGCAAGTTGATTTTAAATACAAATAATGAAAGATGTTTTTCTTTATTTCCTGCAGCCTGTGTGGAAGCCCTACCCTAGTCAAGACAGTGACTTATTGGTACTAAGTGATACAGACTCAGAACCTCATGTACCCCGAGTTTGTGAATTCTGTCAAACAGCTTTCCCACCATCTATTACATCCAGGGGCGATTTCCTCCGGCATCTCAATTCGCACTTTAATGGAGAGACTTTAGGACACATTTGAAAACAGACATATTAAGTTCTATGTAATAGTTTGGGGCTTGTAACATAAATACTTGATCGTGAACTTCATTCAGGAACACTTTGCAGAAAAATTCAGTGCTACAGCTATTTGAATTTTTTTCAAAATTTAAATTTTGTAACTTTCTCCTATTGTCTTTTAAAACATTATTCTGTGCAAATCTGTAATTCTGTTCATGTTTACAGTGTTATTGCCATAATTAAAAATTATGCATGTGACTTTATGAAGTTATATGATGATAATTCAAATTTGTTTCAAATATCTAAGCTTACTGCTTGGATTTCTAGTTATATCAGTAGCATTTGGTAATGTTAAAGGTTTGTAGGGTTTTTTCCCCCCATGTGTTTTCATTTTGAAATATACATTGTTTATGTATAGGTGATGTTCTTTTTTAATAAAAGTGTAATAAAGAATAGTAGGCAACCTAAGTATCTCAGTAAATGTCAAACATAAGGTGTTTGTTGGCCAATCACTAGTAAAATGAAATAATTTAGTTTTTTTATATAATATACATGGTTTTAATTTTTACATTGTGTATAGCTACATGATAAAAATGGATTAGATATCAAAAGGATGCTGTGATCACTGATGTGTTCTTTGTTTCTGAGTAAAATAAATAAATAAAGGAAATAAGTCACATTTGGGAAAATTCTTAAAAGTCATGTTTTCTTTCCCCAAAACCAGAAAGGATAATGATCAGATCTAGTAACATTTTATCACAGTTGGGTCACTTCGAAATTTACAGTTGTTTTTCCAACTAAACTTACTAAGGAAACATGTTTGTATTTAATGGAAGCAAATCTAAAACCCTGTAAGAACTGTCTTGATGTCTTGGTTTAGACTGGGAGTTTCCATGTTCCTGTTGAGAAATTTGTTATCCACTGTCAGCAGCTTGACTGATGGCCGCTGAAAGACATTTGAGAGAGAGGATACCAAATTCAGAATTTTTGTTTTTAACATTTTAAGAAGAAATTCCCTTTTTTTCTTCACTATGATTTTTTTGCCTTTGAGGGTTCTCTTTTTTTCCCAGACTTTTAAAAATGCTTCCATTTCATGAAGTAAACATTGGTTTGCAACTCTGAAACAGAAACTTAAGCCATTTGAAACAACTGTTTTAAACTGGAGGGTTTGGGATGGGGAATTCAAGCAGACTCTGGTGCCACACTGAAGAGCCATCATGTATGGAAGAATGAGAGTGGTGCCTCAACTTCTCCGGGTGCCAAGCACATCACTTTGACGTCTTCCTCACCAAGGTGACATAGCGATTATTAGGTATTCACTGTGAAGGGTTCTGTAGCTTGTACCTCTTTCTTTCATTGCCACTGGGGCTGAATGGAAATGCCTAGACAATTATCCAAGCCTCCTCTCTTCCCCCTACCTCCCGCCCACCCAGCCTCCCCTCTCATCTACCCCTCCCAAACGCACATACAAAATTAAAAATAAAAACTTCCCAGCGTGTACCAGCCAGAATATATCATTGTACCTATCTTGTGAAAGGGATTTCTTTTTCCCTGTTTTCTGTAGGAGGAGAGTCCGTCTCACACCGTTGACACCTACTAGCTTCCTGATAACCAAAGGAAACTCTACAGCCAAGAAAGTGATTCAAACTGCCTGTCACTGACCCATCGCCGCAGTCCACCCCTTTGCCACCTCCATCACTTTTAGTAAGAGCGGGTGACACTGTTTTCTTTAGGGTTCCAGCTCTACCCTAAGTCCCATCTTCTGAAGGATAGAGGCCCTCTACGACCTGAGAGACGGGCTTGGAGAGCAGGACTCCTGTCCCTACTGAGTGGCCTTGCTGAGGTGGCGCTGCGTTGGCTACAGAGGTGGAGCGGGCACTCCCAGTCTCTCCTATTTACTGAGTCGTGCAGGGGCTGCATCTAGGCATCTGCTGAGCGTGGCCAGATAAGAACAGCTCCCAGGTAAAAAAGCTGCACACACGAAACGCCGAGTCTGAAAAAACCACCCCCGCCGAGGCGAGGCAGTTGTGAGCGGGATGCCTGAGAAGTGGGAGGTGAATGTCCTCAGGAGGGCCCCCCCGGTGCAGCTTTCCCCGGAGGCTGAGGCTGCTGCCAGCGGGGACATCTGCTTTCTTACACTCCAGCCTGGCTCACCCCGCCCCCTCAGCCCCGGGTTGCGTGGTTATTTTACCAACACCGGGGGAGGGAGAGTTCGAGGAGGTACAAAAGGGGTGGATGGAAGCTCAGGAGATTTTCTTCCCACTCCCCACGTCCCCTCCTTTTTTCTTCACATCTTTTAACCTTCAAGGTAAAGACTTTATAAATATGAAACAACACGCGTGTCCGCCGGCCCCCGGGCCCGCCTTTTCTGCTGCCCGGGGCGGCCCGCTGCCGGGCCTCGCCCTCGTCTCCACCCTCCCGGCAGCCGGGCAGGATTTCGGGCCGCTGCGCTGGGTGCTGAGGCCGAGCGGGTGCGCTCAGGCTGTGGCGCCGTCTCTCCCGGGCTGCTGCCGCGACAGCTGCTTGTAGCTACAGTAATTAGACTGTCAGTGCTTGTTAGAGGAGAGAGGGGAAAACACGCTCGTGACAGCAGATTCCGAGACTACCCAGTTTGTTAATTTCTAAGAGATCTTTAAAGCATTAATTGAGGTCTCCCCAACTCTCCCCTCCCGTCCTTCTACCCAAACTCCTCCTTTCCCAAAGACATCTTTAGGAGAAGAGCATTCTCTCCGAGTCGAAAGCCGTGTTTCCCGCAAAACTGCAAGCCCTCCTTCTCCTCTCCCCAGCGCCGCCCCCCCACCTACAACCTTCCATATCCATATATGTGCACACATGGATATGCGTCAGGTTAACTCGGTGGAGGCCTCGTTCGTTCAAATAGGAACCAGGATTACATTTTAAAATAATAAATAATAAATAAATAAATAAATGGGAAGAAAAGGGGGGAGGGAAGCAGAAGTCGGGAAGAAAAGAGAAAAGCAGCAGGCTGATTACGAGGTGTCAAAACTGCCAGGAGCAAGAAGGTGATAGCAATCAGGGGTGAGAAGAGTGCGGCATTCGTGCGGGGCAACTAATTATCCGTCTCATTTGAGAAGAGCAGCATTTGAAGCAGCAGCGTTCGCCTGCTGAACGGTGACAGATTGGCGCGGAGGAGAGGGGAGGTGTTAAAACAATGGAGCCCGGCGCGCGAGCGCTGCTGCATGCTAATCAGCCCTCCCTCCGCCTGCCTGCCGCGCTCCCTCCTTCCTCCCGGCCTCCCTCCTCCGCGCTCCCTCCTCCCGCCGCCTTTCCAGCGGGCCCGCCGCCGTCGCCGCCACCCGCTTCCTGCTCCCTCGCTTTCCCGCGCGTCCTTCCCGCCGTTGGCAAGTGGAAGCCAGCCACCGCCACCGCGTCCCTGGCGACCGGGAGCCCGGCGCGCAGCCCCCCGCTGGCACCTCCGCGGGGCGCCGCCCGGAAAGGCCCGGCCCTGCGCGCGCGCCTCTCCCCGGAGGCCTCCTTGGCGTGGGGTCCGGACCTGGGTTCTCGGCTCTGCGTCTTGAAGAAAAGGCCGAGGAGCGTGCGTTCTGGCTCCCACTCGCTGCCTGACGGTGACTCGAAGGCGTTGGGCAGCGTGCGGGAACCGGAGGGAATTCACGCACGATGAGGGACAGCGAAGGGAGGGAAGCGAGTCGGGGCCCCAAAGGGAAAGGAGGGCCCTGGACAGACTGCAGCGCCCCTGACTCGGCCCCAGCATGGCCGCCACCCGAGAGGCCTCCCCTGCTGGTCCAGGAGCAGTCGCGCCCCCACAGGCCCGTACCAAGTCGGGGACCCGGCTCCCAGCGAGTCTCCGGCCTTGCACCTTTCCCCAGCCAGCACCCTTTCTCCCCACCCGGCCAGAACCCCAGGTTCACGATTTAGTACGCCCAGAGAAGACCAAAAAAGGCTTTCTCGTTAGCCGAGTTAAGCTTTCAAGGCTTGACCTCTTGACTCAAGACTAGACTAAGGGACCTCCGTGTGACAGAAAAGCCTTTAGGAAACTGGCAGCTTCACTCCCTTCCCAGGCGGCTGTAGGGACGCTGGGAAAGGCCAGGTATTTCTAGCAGCACAGCTCGCCAGACCGGCTTCTCCCCTCGGTGCTCTGGCCTGAGAGCTGCTGGTCAAAAACTGTAGGGCCTTGGGCCACAGAGAATCCACCAGAACTGAGAGCCTCTTTCTCGAGAAAGGTCTCCCGTATCCACTACTTGTCCCCAGTTGTTAAGCTTATAGTTTTTGCTTAAATGCACTCTTATTCTTACCTTTAAAATACTGCTACTATTACAGATTTACGTAAAGTACTTTCAGAAATAAAAATGTGACGCCCTTATAAGTAGGTTAAACACAGGGCTATAGAGAATTTGGAGTGAAGAATTAGAATGCATGCAAGTCCTTCCAACTTCTTCCCATGCTATTTAGGTAACCAGGTATCTAATAAAACTTCCAAAGGAAATTATTTGAAAGATAATCTATGCAGTATGTATATAATGTATACATACGTATGTTGACCCTTACCATGGCGTCACTTTACACACACAATTATTGATTTCAAAAAAATGAATTTAACATATTAAGCTTTGATAAAGTTCATAATAGCTTCATGGTAAATTATTCTCTCTTATGTGTTTGTAATGTTTCATAATAAGGGTGCATGAAAATAAAGATTATTTGAGTAAATTGTACTGTTTTTATATACGTCATTATCGATCCTAGTCAGATGAAAAAACAGAGTGAATCACTTTTCTTTTTAGAATATGCCCAGGCATACCAATACAGAAGCAGATTGCCAAATTATTAGTGTCTAATAAATAATACAGAATTCCAAAAAGTTTTAAAATTGAGGTTTCAAAGAGTTACATGAAGAATTGTGTGTGAATAACATTAATGCTTTTTGGTTTCTGCACTTAGGAGAATAACTAAGCAGGCCTCTGCCCTTAGTGTGTCACAAATTTTCAGTGCTAGAGTATTCTTTGGCATTTAGGAAATTCCCTGGCATCTGATTCTATTAAAATAGCACCTCATTTAACAGCGAAGAAAAAAAATTTATTAATATAAATCGGGATTCACATGCTCCCATCAACATGAAAATTAAGCTATTTATTAAATACTCAGGTTTTTTTCCTTAATTTTCCAAATCTATAAAAGAAATCAACTTCTCTGAAGCTGTGAACCTCTAGAGTTCGAATAAATGTACTTCATTTCCATATTGTATTAGGTATTTCTAACTCCTAAGTAAATTCTTTACCTTCCAACAACTTGGTTTTTATGGTTTTAGTCTGATTTCTTCTCAGCCTGTGGATTTCACTAATTTGCATGATTGTTTTAATGGTGTATTTACAGATAAGTTTTTATTTGCACATAAGGACAAAAAGGTGAAGTGAAATTTGGTCCCAACGGAAACCTGTTAGGTTCCCTGAACATATGGCTCATTGGGCTGTTACTTCCTTTTTGAGATCATTTTCCAAGATTTTTTAATATATACATCAATTTGACATCACTTATAAAGAAAATATATTGGCTTTGAAGATGCGTCCACCTGGGGCATATCTCTTAATAACAAACCGTGTAGTCAGGTGTACTTCTGAATGTACAGGGTTCCTGTCTCTGAGAACAGGGCATAATTTGGAACCAGTCAGAAATGACAGATGATTTGCACTTTCTTTGGAATTAAGTACTTCTTTGCATTCTTAGAATGTCACAATGATTTGACTAATACAGTTTAGGGGTGAAGGCTTAAAAATCTTTTTCTGAAGGCTGTGCGTTTGGAATCCACAGTATTAACAGTGATTTCTCTCGGTAATAGAAGTGATGTAAGTCTCATTTGTTGGAAGTGTGTGGTGCCAATTTAGGACTTAAGGGGAAAATCACAGCACTCTGAAAAAGACGTAAATGTTCAACTGGTAAAAAAAAAAAAAAAAAGGCGGGGTGGGGGAACTGTGTTAAAACGTGTTCCTATTCCCATTATGCTTAATTTACTATTCAAAACAAGTTTTTCCTAATAAGCTCTATTGTTTCTTTCTGTTTTATAAAATTTAATATGTGTGAGACAAAAACCAGACTCAGAATGTGAATGAAGTCTGTTGAGGGAAAGATTGTTATAGAGTTTACAGCTCAAGAAGGGCCTCAATAAAAGAAACATCACCTTACATCACTGACGGGATAGAGAGCAGCAAGTAAGGCTCTCAAGTCTTCATTTCTCGGAACCAGTCAGTAGTTGCCAACTTCCTCCAGTCTCAAAGCTCCCCGTGGATGAATTCATAAACTAAAAGTGCAATGACTAGAAGATTCAGAATGATGATACCACACAGGTTTCCTAAATGGCTTTAGCTTTCACTTCATGCAGACCTCATCCTTCTGGGGCCTCAGTCCCCAGATATGACTGAAGTATTCCAAGTTTTCAAACATGTTACCTGTCCCCTTGCCTGGCCCCATTTATATAAGATTATACTGTCTTTAAAACAGTAGGCCTTGCAGACTATTTGGCCCTGATTATGGAACCCCTGGTTATTTAAGCAGCTTCCTGCATTTGAATATTCCCTTGGAATCTGAAACACCCACTTAACCTGGATTGTGCCTGTTCTCCTTTTGTTGTTTAAGACTAAACCATGAATAAATTAAAAAATCTCTTGCTGATACGCTTTGGAATCAGTATAGAAGGAATAAGTTACTTCTCACTCATTAGCTCAAGGGCTAATTGTTACTTAAAAAAAATAAAATCTTAAAGATTGTCTAATACAACTTCCTTTTTTGTGTGTATGGGGTGGGGAACCTGAGATCTAAAGAGAATTAATGAATCCCTCAGACTCACTCAGATAGCTAGAACTCAGCTCCAGCTCCTGTGACTGGTAATTCACTATCGTTTTCCATAACAATCCTTCACCTCAGAAAGTGTATATATTCTCACTGGCTTTGTACTTATCTTTCTAGGAACCTTAAGTCATTAAATTAAAAGTGTTTTTATGCAGAAACTGACCGTTACTCTAGACCATGAGAAGAGCAGGGAGCCTGACAATGGAGTGGTTTATTACTTAGGGACTATCCACTGATCACCATTGCAACAAGGGCCCCAGCACAATGTTGGTAGAAGGAAGACACACATTAACATACTGAGGGTTGAACATTTTTCGTCTTGTTCTGATGACAGAATAGCAAGTTTTGTACTGTTATTTTTGTAGTTTGAGACATAAACAAGAAAGAAGATCGAAAAAAACAATCTCTAAAGATGGAGTTAAGCCTCAGCATAACCCCCATGCCACAATGTCAATTTCTTAATAATCCAAATTCTGATCAAAGGGTGTCTGTCTGGGGGGGAAGAAGGTAACAAAAAAACCCAATAGTTAGTGAACCTGTTTGAATTGGAAGTGAGCCTGTACATTTTTTAAAACTAATAAACTGAAATTAAAACAGTGTGTAAACAAAATAAATACTTCATTAACCATATATACAAGAATAAATGGATACACCAACCCAAAAGCAAAAACAAGCAGACAGGAAGGAACAGAAAACTGGATAAATGGAAATGGGGAACCCAAGATGGAGGAGTGTTGACACCACGTGGATGTTGTCAACCCACATCACAGAACAGTTTGTGTATTAACTGTTAAATGAGAAATTAATTTCTCTGTAAACTTACACCTAAAGCACAATTAAAAAAAAAAAAATCAGTTCAAGACTTGGCCTTCGCAAGTCTGGAGATGACTCAGGAGGGTGTCTCAGTCTTATACAGTGTTGTCTTCTCTTGAGTGCTGGCAAATAAACTCTGAAAATAGCTCTCGTTAGACAAATAGTTTTTCCATTTGCAGTTGTTAAACAGCACTAACCGCCAGAATAAAGGGGTGTCCTGTGTGAGTGTATTCACACAACTTCAAGGAACTGGCTTACAAGGAAGGCTAGCTCACTGGGAATCCAAAATATCACTAAGGGTGATAAAGTTTGCTTGTGAAATCTCTAACCAGGACGGGGGAAGAAATGCACACAGCAGGTTTCGACACACACATGCACGCACGCATGCTCACATGGCATGCCAATGAGCACATGCACGCACATACCAATATGCAAAAACACACTGTTTCTGTTTAGTTTTTACTGGGGCTTCAGTATTAGCACTTTGTAAGTCTTCTCTTTCAGGATCTATAAGACCTAGATGAGACCTGTATCTAGGTTAGAGTATTCGACAAATTTCAAAGCACATTTTGCTTTACTGTTCCATCTTTAAAGTTTTCAAGTCCAAGTTTGTTTCAAAATAAATGAAGTGCCAGTGAATAGTGTGGTTCTTCAGTAAGTTTAGAAACAATAAATAATCTTGACCCTGGAGTACTCCTAAAACTGGCACTTCTGCTTTCAGACATAGGATGGCCTCTCCAGTTGGCCATGAAAGGATGCCGGTCCCTTCTGGCGACATCAGCAAGGCAAATTGAGGGAAGGGACTCTGGTCCAATTACTAGTTAAGAATCAACAATGATACTGCCACTTCCCCTTGAACTATGAAGTCATGTCCAACTTGTTTTACTCATTTCCTTCTCTACAATAAGCTTGGAAAGTATGCTGAAAGTGTAATTCATCTTCCTTTCCAAGACAAGGTTCTATTAAAAATGTTCTAAGTATACGGATTTAATATTCTTCAGAGCATAAGCCTTGCTTCTGTGTGGTTTCTTCACTATAATATTATTTAATTAGGCTTGCCAGATTTAGTATATAAAATACACAGGAGTCCCAGTTAAATCTGAATTTCAGATAAACAATTTTTTTTTTTTTGGTGTGTGTCCCATACAGTATTTGCAATACTATTTTTAATATCATATTCACTAGGAAGTTAGAAAGTCAAATCTTACTTAAATCCCTGCCCCCACAGTAGAGAGGGGCAGGGGGCAGCTGTGTGGAGCTAACACCGTCTTCCTTGTCCTGAATTTTCTTCTTTTGCATTCTATAAGGAGAGAGGTTCTGTGCCTCTTACACACCTTTTGCTGGTACATACCACTCTTTTTGGTCTTGACTGAACACTGTTTTGTGTTGTGTTTAAATGGGTTTATGTGGTTCCCTCCATGATAACGTGAGATTTTTTTAAAAAAGAGAAGAGGTATTTTTGTACATCTGTTTCTCCCTTCCAGAGTTCCTGGCCCCCAGCTTGTCTCCCCCTCCATGCTGCCTCAAGTGTCTCAGGAAGTATACCTTGGGAATTCTTCAGTCTCATCCTCTGAAGCCACTGTAAAGGGAAACAGCACTCGGGAACGGGGCCCCTAAGGATGTGTGGGAAGGGAAAGGAGAAAGCAAGGTGAGATTTCGGGTCTTCTCTTGTCCCTCCATTGCGAAGGGCTCAGGGCCCAATGGAAGGCCTTCCCTGAGGCCCTCACTAAGTGAGGCCTACTGTCCTGCAGAAGGTCCCCCAGGCCGGAAGATGGGACGCCGGGGCCCTTGGGCCCCGCGAGCAGCTTGGGGGCCGAGTGCTCCCGGGGGACGAGGTCAAGAGTGGCGGGGAACCTCGTCTGCGGGTCGGGAGGTACCAGGCCCTTCCTGGGCCCTGCCGCGGCCACTGGGTGCCTGGCTTCAGCCAGGCGGTTCCTCCCTTCATTTGTTGCATTGTTTGCATTAATATGAATATCTTGTTCTGTTTGTTTTGTCTCCTGGGAGCCAATAAAGCTGTGAGTTTTTTCTTTACACCAAATGCAGCTCTACAGGCGATCAATCAATGGGTAGTCTTGGGATAATCTGTGAGAGTGAGAAATCTAATAAAGCTAGCGACTAAAAAAGGAAAACAAAATCTATTTTTCTCTTAGGTTAACAACGTCAGAATTAGTGTGTTTCACTTCTGCTTCTTGAGGTGGGTTTAACTCTTCTGGGCGTTTTTGTTTTCAACAAATGGATTTCAATGTCAAGATGAGAGGGGGAGAAGAACTGAGAGGAGAGTGAGAAGAAAGAAGAAGGATGTTTAAGGGCCTCTTCCATTTTTTGGTGGCTAGTCGGTTCTTGTAAGAAGAGGAAAGACTGTAGTTTCTGACATCCCAGAATATCAGAGAGAGAGAGAGGATTCTAATAAGATGTACTTGGGCAAAAAGGCCCTGTTCCAGTTTTCCAAGTAGACAGGAAATGTAGATTAATCTTGAAGTTACCTAAATACTTGTTATAATCAAGCTGCTAGTAGTGACCTTTGCCCCCATGACTTCTTTTCTCCTGCCAGATGCTCAACTTACTCTGCAAAACGTGTTTTTTGGAAGGCCCCTCAGCTATCCTGAAGCAATGCAAGAAGGAGAAAGATCTACCTCAGCTGCTGCGCTTCTCACAGCACAGTACAACCGAAATCATTTATATACAGATCAAAATAACAATCTGAATTATCTAACGTTAACAGCTGAACTGAAGAGCCCAGCGTTATGTGATGAATTGTTAAATTGCAATAGCATTGTTTTGGATTGCTAATTAAAAAAAATAAGCAAACCCCATGACTCTAGATATGACAACTGAAAATACCCACAAATTATTTAATAAATGAAGCGTCTAACAACTTTAACACTTCCTGGTCGCCTTGTTAATAAATGTAATTTGAGGTAGATTTTTAAAATCTTCAATCTAAACAGTGAATTCATTATGCGCCATTCAGATCTCTGGATGCCTATGGACTTCTTGGAATTAGGTGTTAAATAGACAAAAGTGAACCAAACTGCCTTTAAAAGCACAGCATGACCATGTAATTCTTTTTCCAGTTTGTGGTAAAAAATGATGAAACTTCTTTCCAAGTAGCTATCACCCAGATTTAGTGTGAAAAGTAGTGTAATTGTAATTCACGCCATCAGGGTCTATCGCTGATAGACGATCAGCTGTTCTGTAGTAGGGAGAGGCTTTCTTTTCAAATAGGAAAGCTGCCAAGTGCTCTGCGATACCTCCAGCAAGCTTATCGGATTGAGTTCAGAGCCAAAACAGCAGCTGCACACATATGCAAATTGGCAATTAATAGTATAACATTCTGCAAAAAAAAAAAAATGTTAAAAATTTTTTTTTTCCAGAAAATGAAAGAAGCTACCTGAACGTTAACCTTAAGTGTGACTGGGCTATCTAGGATGAATGACTAAGGATTAATTACCCTCTGGAGAGGACTTGCCCTTTATTACCTTCTCTCCTGCAGATCAAGTCTTTGTTGTCTTACTGAGTTTTCTGTGTTTCCTGAAACACAACAATGGACTCTACAGGAAGAAGTTTAAAAACAACAAAACGTCCTTCTATGATGCCAGAAAAGGAGGAAATTAAGTCCTGTCCATTGATCATTCTTTCTATACCCGGAGATCACAAAGCAAGAGCTTTAGCATCCTTGAGAAAAGGACATTTTCTTCTGGGTGTCTTCATCTCCCTCCACTACAGCTTGCTTTAAATTAGAAATAAACTTCACGTCCTAGGGTGCTGCCTGTCTCTGTCTTGCTTTCTGTCTGTCTCTTCCTCCCATTGACAGGAATGCCGTTTGTAAGCGTCATGCACCAGTTTGCAGAAATCCAGCAAGGTTTATGGTTTATGTTATGCAGTATGCATAACACCACACTGTCAAATGTTTAAAAGAAAAAGCATGTGAGTTTGTTAAATTGCTCAACATCCTGGTATCCCCTCCCCTTTGCCCCAATTCTCACACACCCATGAAGACTTTTTTCCCTGATACGGTCATGCAATTGTGGCTGGAATTAGGTGGACAACCTAAATCCCAAGGAGGCCATGACATTTTTACAGCAGTTTCCCCAATGGTTTGATTCTCTCTCCCACTCTCAGCTCCCTTTTTCTCTCTCCCACTAACACTGGGGGTCGGGGTGATTAGCAGATGTTTCAGAAAATCTATGGATTCGTAATACTGGTATTTCCACAAAAGAGAATTTCCTTGTTTGGGGGATGTGGCAAGCTTCAGAATCCTTGGTGTTGAGGGGTCTACAGACATCTCCAAGTTCCAGGAGTTCAAAATTTAGATCAGTTTCCCAATGTCCTACTGTGTATGAGGGTGAGACTTACTGCAGTAGTTTTATTTTGCTTTATTTTCCTGGATAGCTTGGGGTGAGATACTATTCATGCACCCTATATGCAAAATTGCAACTATTATTTCTGCTCTTTTCTCCCTTCATCATCTACATTTCTAGCATCATTACTTTCAGTTTTATTACAAATCAACTGTATCTTTAGTTTAAAAACATTGTTTTTCCTACACCCTAGGGACACTTCTTTTATCATCTGAGACAATCTGAGGATTATTGACATTCCAGTTGAAAGAATACTGTGCATTTTCATTGACAATATGTGCTTTGAAGCTTGAATATCAAAAATTAATTAAAAATATCATTAATTTTCTCCAAAACCATGTCAATTTTAAATATATTTGCTTTGATTTGTTGGAAACGAAAGGTTTTGGAGTTCTGTCAATTAACCAATCAATCCCACTTGGGGTGCAAAAAAAATTTGAACCCCTCAATATGAAGAAAAACATACTTTCCTCTAAAACAGTTCTGGGTCAATAGGTTGTACTTTTCTAAACACTTAAGAGTAACAGCATTTTGTTGTTGTTTGATTCTGACAGAAGCTGAGTTCTAAATATTATAAAGGTATAGAAGGAAAAATGCCAAGACAAAGTTCTATTTCTAAGAAAACTATCATTTTTCTTGATTTGCTATTCAATTTGAATGCATTGTTAGATGCTTCCATTTTCTTATGATTAAATGAAAAGTGGTTTAAAATGGTATAGCAAGTCAATTGAAAAGTTGCTTTTGAATAAAACAGTAAAATAGGAATGCCAACTTTCTTTCTCTATAACTTCATTAACATGGTTGTATAGACATTTGCATGTAAAATGTAGTTAACAAAAATTACACAGAAGTAAATTTAGTCCTTTAGTGCCTACCTCTATGGTGAAATCAGACCATTTGGCATAGTTTGAAGTCTTCCAAGAAGCCTGGTTTCCACCTGGAAAATAAATTACTAAATTTGAATGTGTTACTTATACTATGGTGAGTTGTCTATCTGTTACATTTTATTTTAGTGCATATACTGGAAATTGTATTTAGTGTTCTAAAATTGTCATCTGTCAAGGTAGAGAATTATAATAATATAATTATACCCAGAAAAACTGTTCTGACTTTATTTTGGTGCTGTTACAAATATGATGTGTTTCTTCTTTTTTTTTTTATTCAGAAGCTCATATGTTTAATCATCAAATTTTGAGATTAATTTAGATTAGCAATAACTGTTATAACCAAAGTTTATTTCCTATGCATTTACTGAAACATAGCTAATGCTTGCATATGGGTTTCAGTGTAACACATATGCACAATTCCGAGATCTAAGTGCGTTTACTTTGTTTCACCTTTAAGTTGTATTTCATCACAAAATTTTCTGTTTGATAAAAACACAACATTTGTCAGCTTATTGCTGTATTCTTAATTCATCAATATAGTCTTTGGTTTTAAGTCAATTTGATTCTGAGTTATGAGAACTATTTTAAGATTCTGTCATACCTAGTGAAGTAGAGGGTCAGCAAAAGAGAAGACCCTCGATGAGATGGATTGACACAGCGGCTGCAACAATGGGCTCAAGTACAGCAATTGTGAGGATGGCACAGGACCAGGCAGTGTTTCACTCTGTTGTACTTAGGGTTGCTATGAGCTGGAAGCAACTCAACAGTGCTCAACAATATGTTGTATGACACATAATGAGATGGTTGGTGAGATGTTTATGGTCAATAAAGACAACCCTCAGTCAAATTATCCAGAATAAAACTATGTTTTATAATGCTGCAAATGTACACCAGGAAGGTGATGAAGGCATGGGACCATAGCTTAGTAAAAATGTATTACTACAGCCAGTGAAAAGGGGAAACCATGTTTCTCATTAAAATAGGGTTGTGCATTTTTGTTTATCCCAAAGAAGAGTGTATTAGTTTCCTAAAGGAAGTAACACTTTTTTCTTAAATGTGTGTTTTCTCAGTTGAGTTAAATAACCAGACAGATGTGATTGTGGAGCTTTATGCTCTCAAAATCTAGAAACCTTATAATTCACCATAATATACTCAAATGTGGCTAATTATTATACCATCTTTTTAATGATTAGAGTTTTTATGTTTGTCATTTTTTTTTCATTCTAAAGTACTGTGTGATTCCAATTGAATACATGATAGATACCACTTTCTTTGGGGATGAGAAGAAAAACCTGAATCCTAAAAGTGGTATATTTGAGCAATATAGTGTTAAAATATGTTTTCTTATCACAGAACACTTGTTTTGAAGAATTCATCTGAAAAAGTCCAGGACATTTCCTACATAGTAAACTAAATATGGGGTAATTACTTAAAATGGTAAGGGGAATTATTTTTAGAAAACCTTGCCTCTAGGACTTTTTCTTAGCTATTGGATTAATAGTCTTAAGAAATCATGGTTGTAGAAGAACACTAATAATTTCTTGATTAAGCTCTTACTCTGTGCTAGACACCTCACATGTATGGCCTCAGTCAGTCGTAATAACCACCTTACAAGGCCGGCATTAGTACTTTTATTTCACTGATGAGCAAAAGATGGCTGTATTTAAGTTATACAGCCAGCGACGGAGTAAACCTCTAGGTCTGCAGAAACCCAGCATCCACGCTTTCATCACAAGATCCGCCTCCATCCTGATTATCTGAAGGCCAGAGGTATAGAGATTAGAAAATGGTCTCTTTCCCTTCTTAAAACTCCAGTTTTCCTTTACTAAATCCAAATGAACCAATGGAGTGATCCAAGAATTTAGCAGAGTAGTCAAGTTTCATTTGAGTAGGAGGTCGTTACATGACTAGAAACAGGATTGCTTTGGCACATGAATAACGACTCAGGCGATCTACACATCCATCCTCAAATTTAGCAATTCGAAGCAGTTAGCTACGCGGACAGTTTTGTATGCATTGCTAAATGCAGACACAAAACTGCATTTGCAAAAAGAGGAAACCCAGTTTAACTAGGTTGCAAATTTGGCCCTAATTTAGCGTAGCATTTGTGATACATATAGGTTAGAGTGACATTTATATAATGGTGTGAAATATGAGAAAGTTCCAATGCTAGACACAAAGACTTTTTAAAATTGCTTTTGCCTACTTTGGTTGGTTTAAGAAACAGGAGAAAAAATTTGGTTTTTCAAGTGATGGGAAGCCTTTAAGGATGTTGGAACACTGTTCGGTCCCCTGGGGTTCTGCCTGCTGTACAATTTTAAATGTCTTTTAGTTAAAAAAAAAAAAAAAATTGGCCAACAAGGGAAACGATGAAATCTCTTCTTCTTATCTGGGAAGTGAAAAGTGATAGATGGTTAACATAATCGATAGTCAAATAAATGGTCAGCTTTTGGGGTCGGAAAGTTTTAATCATTCCTCCTAGCTAGTATTTCTATTTAACTGGAGTAACTCTATATTAGAATTTACTTCAGAAATTTTGTCCTTATGTTCAGTTGTTGATGTAAGTTTCAACTTAAGAGATGTAGCCAGAAATAAGACTAGATAAATACATCACGTCTTACAGAAATGCTGCAACCATGGTAGCTGCAACTAGATCCATTTCTCCAATGAAAACCACTGGAGGGCAGTGTTTTCCCCTTTGGGAGCAGCACCTGGTTTTAGGTGAATAAATTAAAATGTTAAAAAAAAAAAAAGGCATCTAGGTTTTTAAAAACTAGTCACACTTCTTTTTTAGGATCTGCTTGCAATTTACCCTTTCCCATTTATATGCCATTCAGATTGTCCTTCATCATACGCCAGTTGAATTAGTTGTACCTAAACTTAAATCCCAAAAGAAGTTCACAAATAATACATGCTGTTTGGGGATTCTTTTTTTAAAGTTTTATACTAAATAGCCATTTGAAGGTCGTGTATTGTTTATTTTGGTAACAAATGCGACTACTGTTTACAATTTTATTATTTCATTAAGTATTCGTTAGTTTTGTTTTCAACGTAATTTTATTACATACACCTGTCCATGTGTACGTCATCAAGTCAATGTTTTCTAGAAAGAACAAATGAAGACTTGCTAGAAGATGATTTAATTAGAAAAACAATGACTTGTTCCCTTAGGGATAGTATGTGGGAAAATATTGTGAATATTGTTATTTTTTTTAAAAAAAACTTCTAAATATTCAATTAAAGTTGCACTTGTGTTCCCATTTATTCAGATTAAAGCTGGATTACATAACATGGTTTGAACTGAAATCATCCAAACCCAAGTCACTGACACTGAGTCAATTCTGACTCAAAGAGACACTGTAGGACAGAGTGGAACCGCCACACAGAGTTTACAAAGAGCACCTGGTAGACTCAAACTGTCAGGCCAGTGGTTACCAGCCATACCTCTTAACCACAATGCCACCAGTTTCCTTTATTGTAATAGTTGTGTTTAATTTTTAAAAATGAAAACGTCATATATTTTAGCTCTATGGCTATATCCAAAACAAGGTTGTTGTTTTTACAAAGCAAACATATAACATTAGTCTAATAATTTATTTGGTTTATTTTTCCAGTGCCTAAACACTTACCTGGGACTACATCTAAACAATACAAAGCAAATAGGTACTAGAGAAAAATCATAAATTTCAATATCTGTATCATAATCATTTAATGTTTAATTTTATAACACTTTCTCATTACAAAGTAATACATGTTTACTGTGGAGATTACTAAAACAAAAAATAGCCAAAGCCAAGCCAAGTGCCGTCGAGTCAGAAATACTAAAATTACCCCATAACCCAACCATTTAGAGATAACCACTACTAACATTTTGAGATATATCCTTGCAACATGTTTTCCACACTTATATATTAAAAATAATTAGGATACTGTGACAGTTCTCATTTGTGAGCTGTATTTTTCACTTAAACTACATCACATTTTCTCATGTCATTAACTATTTTCCGACAGAATTATTTTGAATAACCATACAGTACTCTGCATTATGTATCACCGAAGTTTTCCAACAGGTTCTCTAATGTTGTGTATCCAGACGGTTTCTAATTTTTCCACAATATAAACAATGCTATGATGAACGTCTCTGTAGATAAATTCTCACATGTAGCTCTAATTATTGCCTCCAGATATTTCCAAAAGGGAAATTTCAAGGTCAACAATTTTTTTTTTATTATGATTGAGTAAGAATATACAATCCCATGTAAATTAGCATACCTACCAATGAGCAGCTCCCACTGCTCTCCCTGCCCGGTGACAGCACACTCTTCCTCTCTGCTCCACACATCTTACCCTCCCAACAATCTCCTATCCCCTCCTCTCCACCCACTCCCCCGCCTCCAGTAAGAGGTCAGCAGGACGACATCTTACAGATGCACAAAATCATAAAGTGCACACATGATATGATTGCTTTGTGTCACCAAGTCCAACCCATTTCTGTATTAAAAGTTGGAGTGTCAACAACAAATTTTTTTAAATAGGTTTTGATAAGCCAAGCCAAAGCTTCTTCAATAATACAAGTGTGTGAGAGTGCCCATTTACCAAGTCTTTATGTTATCAGGTTTTCAACCTGCTCTAATTTGATACCTGAAATAAATTTTTTTTTATTCTCTTAGTTTATGTTACCTTGGTTACCTAAAAATTTTAATGTTGACCATTTATAGATATTTTATGCCTTGTTTGTATTCATCATCCACTTTTAATCATTGACACATCTGCATTTTTAAGTTAATTTAGGAGTCTTTTATATAATAAGGATAGTAACACTGTGACATATATTTTACGTGTTTTCCAAGTCAATCTTTATCATTTTTATTAACTTTTTTCATTTTTAAAGTGTATTTCTCAAGTGTTTTCATTGAAACATCTAGGATTTAGGAAGTCTTCCTTTCAAAAAATCAGAGAAGTACTTAAATTTTCTCCTATATATATTTGATGACTTTATTTTGTTTTTATGTTTTTGGTTTTATTTCTGTTTTCCATTTAATGCAATTCATGCATACATTTTTTACCTATCTTTTCAGAAATTTTCTATTTGTACAAGACAGACAGTCATACAGACATAACACACATTTCTGTGATTTCTCTGATTTTTTTATTATAAGGGGAATAATATTATGATAACTATCCTATCACTTGCTTTTTTCACATAATATATCTTGGGCATTTTTCCATAGCAAAACATATTTTCTCAAGTGAATGTTTTTAACTTGATAAAGTAATTCTGAAGGATATGAAGAATAAATAGACAAGAAAGACAAAGAACACTGAAAAAAATTACTGAAAGACTTGAATTATTAGATTTAACAGTGAATAAGTAAATACTGATAAGGTGGAAGAAAGCAAAACAGAAATTAATTTCAGAAATAGATGCAAGAACACAAAAGTTTTCACTTTGATTCAAAAGTATTTTTAAATCAGCAGGAAAGAAGTATATTGTTCAATAAACAGCACCAGAGCAACTGCTTAACAAATGGGAAAAAGTATCAAATCCTCACTCATGTGACTAAAACAAAGTAAATTAAGACTGATTAATTTTGGAGAAGAGGAAATTTTGGTTTTTACTATAGTCTTTTTACACAGCTTGCATTTCAAAACAGAAGCAACCATTATTTTTACAATAAAATGTATTTTTTAAGGAACTTCCAAAAAGAATATTAAAAAGTTATTTATAATGATTTACTTATGGAGAATTGAACTGAGGAGGAAGGAGGCAGTCCAGTAACAGTATTTATCATTTAATAGCTTTGATATCACCTCACATTTTCACGAGAAGCCTGCATTCATAATTTAAGACATTTTAATGTCAGCTAATTTTAAAATTTTCTGAAATTTAAACAGAATTACATTAATTTTATAAGTCAATTAGGACATCCTTTATAATATTGTCATTTTCCCATACAGGACTTCAAATATCTACATCTTCCTCAATAATTTTGTAATTTTCTTCCTGTGGATTCTAACAATCTCTGTAGTTCATTAGTTTATTTCTGGATTTTTACATACCTGTATCTATTCACAGAAAGGTAGATATATTGAGATTTATAATATTATACGCGTACATTGCATAATTGCTATTGTTTACAGAAAGACATTTGTCTTCTTGAAGACAATTTTCTAATTAATTTTTTCTTCTATTATTGAGATAAATTGTTGATTATTTTTCTTGACTTTAACCCTAAAAATAACCCTGAAGTAACTGGTCAGTTCATGTTAGTCAGTTCAAATTCATGCTAAAATTACTGGTTTATGTAGAAATATTCTAAGTTTAGCCAGTGAAACTGTTTTTTAATATTATTTTTTAAAACCATGTAAACATGGTTTATGAAAATAGCTATTACAGGGAATATTCTAACTACAGAATATATGTCATTTTCTGAAAAGAAATGCAAAGAAGTAATGAAGAGAAAATAATTATTAGTGTACATAGAATTTCTATGAATAGTTTATGAGAACCTACATAGGAAGAAACAATAGATAAGATCTGTTTTGGTTCATATATAATTTTTTGCATATTTGTAGAAGATACTGCTGGTATACATTTTTTTCAAATAGGAAATTTTTTATTAAACTATTATTCCTGACTGTAAATATAGAATTTTCTCATTGCAAAAATCATTTAAATATTATGAAGAAAATACCTTCTTATATGAAGATCAGCTGTAACCTATAACCCCCCAAAATATGACCATTAATGGTATTTTGCAGATTCTTCAAGATTTCATTATTCTATATGTACTTGATATATTTATAAAAACAAGACCACACCATACATAAAGCTTTATATTGTTGTTGTTAAGCACCCTCCAGACAGTTCTAACTCATGATAACCCTGTGTGCAACAGAACAAAACGCTGCTCAGTCTCATGCCGTCCTCAAAATCACTGTTACATTTGGGCTCAGTGTTGCAGCCACTGTGTTGATCCATCTAACTGAGAGTCTTCTTTTTTTGAACGTTTACCAAGCGTGATGTCCTTCTCCAGCGACCCATCCCGTTGATAATACACCCAAAGTAAGTGACGTGAGTCTTTGCATCCTTGTTTCTAAAGAGCATTTTGACTGTATTTCTTCAAGACAGATTTGTTCATTCTTCTGAATTCCTACCCAACACCTGTAATTCAAAGGCATCAGTTCCTTATCCCTGGTCCAGCTTTTGCATGCATACTGAAACTGACATGGTTTGAGTCATCTTTGCTTTCGAACACTTTAAAGAGGTGTTTTGCTGCAGATTGCCCACTGTAACACGTTGTTTGATTTCTTCACTAGTGCTTCCATGAACATTGATTGTGAATCCAAGTAAAATAAAATTCTTGACAACTTCAGCAGTTTTTCTTTTTATCATAATGTTGCTTATTGGGCCAGTTGTGAGGATTTTTGCTTTCTTTATTTCGAGGTGTAATCCGTACTGAAGGCTGTAGTATTTGATCTTCATCAGTAACTGTTTCAACTCTTCTTCACTCTCAACAAACAAGGTTGTGTCATCTGCATATGGCAGGCTGTTAATGAGTGTTTCTCCAATCCTTGTGCCTTATTCTTCACATCATCTGGCTTCTTGGATTATTTGCTCAGCACACAGATTGAGTAAATATGGTGAAAGGCTACAATCCTGATGCACACCTTTCCTCATTATAAAACCCTTATTCTATTTGAACAACTGCCTATTGGTTTATGTATTCCAAATAAGCACAATTAAGTATTGTGGAATTTCCATGCTTTGCAATGTTGTCCATAATTTGCCACGATATACACAGTTGAACACCTTTGCATAGTCAATAAAACACAGGTAAACATTGTTCTGGTCATTTCTGCTTTCACCCAAGATCCTTCTGACATTAACAACGATACCCCTTGTTCCATGTTCTCATCTGAGCCCGGCTTGAGCTTCTGACACTTCTCTGTTGATAATTTTGCATTATCTATCTCCAGCAAAATTTTACTGGCATGTTATATGAATTATATTGTTCAGTAATGCTACTGGGTAAACTTTCTTTGGAATGCACACAAATATGTATCTCTTCTAAATAGTTGGCCAGGTAGCTGTCTAAGAAATTTCTTGTGATGCACACAAATGTTTATTGCAGCACTGTCCACAATAGCAAAAAGATGGAATCAACCTATGTAGGTGCCCATCAACACATGACTAGATCAATAAACTATGGTACATATACTAATGGAACACTATGGAGTGATAAAGAACAATGATGATTTTAGGAAGCATCTCATAACTTGGTTTCAACTAGAAGATATGCTGAGTGAAATCAGTTAGCTACACAAGGACAAGTATTGTATGAGACCTTGTTATAAGGACTTAAAAATAGACTTACGTACAGAAGAAAAGACTCTTTGATGGCTACAAGGGTGGGAGAGGGTTGGTCACAGATGAGTCAGTCAATAGGAATTTGGTTAGTTGAAAGCAGTGACAGAACACAGTGGAAAGTAGATCAGCTTAAGTGGACTGCACCATAAACTGAAAGATTTTCTAAACTCAACCTAGTATTTCAAAGAATAGAGTAGCAGGGATGGGGGTCTGGGAAGCACGTTTTCAGGGGACATCGAGGTCTATTGGCATAACTAGTCTTTTGCTAAGAGAGTCTTTTGCACCCCATATTGGTGAGTGGCATCTGGGTTCTGAAAAGCTAGCAAGCTGCCCTCTGAGGAACACCAAATTGTCCCTAGCCATCTGGAACAGATGATGACCGAGAACAACAAAGACACAAGGAAAAAAGGGACCAGGAGACAGAAGGACCCATATGAATGGGAGACTGCATCAAAATGAGATCAGAAGAACCAGACGGTGACTGGTCACCATCAAAGGTAGTGGTGATGGGGGACACAATGTAGAGCCCCTGAGGCAATACAAGAAAAAGATGTGTGCAGTTCAAAAACTCTACTCAAAGGCCAGAACTGATGGTCCAACAGCCCGGAGGTTCCTCTGGGAACATGGCCCCTAGGTATGCTGTTGGCACTGACCAGAAACAAGTACTGAGGCCAACTCTTCAGACAAGAATGGACTGGATTCGAGGACACAGTGTAAACATATGGTGTGTGTACTTCATGGTTTTATACATTTAGAGGAGGCTATCCTCCTATAAATATAGTGGTTTCTTTCTAGACTGGAAAGGAGGGAATAGGTGCTCTTAAGAGAATACTAGAAGTATAGAGTGAAAAGGTGTAGCGTGCTGTCATTGGGTGAGGACAGCAGATGGAGCTGCAGACAGGCAGGAATGGAAAATTTATTTGGATTGTATACTTTTACTTAATTACAATTTAAAAATCTTGTAAACATTTCCAGCATTGCATCCATTTGCTGAAACACTCGAGTGAGTATTCCATCAATTCCTGGAGAGTTTTTTTCCCTAGTGCCCTCAGTATAGCTTGAACTTTTCATTCAGTACCATCAATTTTTTGATCATATGCTGCTTCCTGAAATGGCTGACCATCAACCACTTATTTTTGGTACAGTGACTCTTCACATTCCTTCCATCTTCTTTTGATATTTCTGGCACTGTTCAACGTTTTGTCCATAGAGTCCTTCAACCTTGCAATTTGAGGCTTCAACTTTTTTTCGGTTCTTTCAGCTTGAGAAACGTTAAGCATGTTCTCCCTCTTGGTTTTCTATTCCCAGGATTTGCACTTTTCATTATAATACTTCACTTGGTTGCCAAAAATTGCCTTTGGAATCTTCTGCTCAGGTCTTTTACTTCGTCATTTCTTCCATTCACTTTAGCTACTTTATGTTCAACACTGGGTTTCAGAATCTCTTGTGACATACATTTTAGGTCTTCTTTCTTTTCTGTCTTTTCAATGACTTTTTACTGTCTTGGTATATGATGTCCTTAATGTCATCCCACAGGTTGTCTGGGCTTCAGTCACCAGTGTTCAATGCATCAAATCTATTCTTGAGATGGTCTCTAAATTCAAGTTGGATATACTCAAAGTCACACTTTGGCTGTTGTGAACTTGCTTTAATTTTCTTCAGCCACAACTTGGACCTGTATATGAGAAATCAATTGTTGTTTCACAGTTCGCCCCTGGCCTTGTACTGCCTGATGCTACTGAGTGTCTCCAACATCTCTTTCCACATTTGTAGTCAGTTTGATTCCTGTGTATTCCACCTGGCAAAGTATGTGTATATAGTCACTGTTGATATTGTTGAAAAAATGTATTTCCGGTGAAGAGGTCACTGGTCTTGAAAAATTCTATCACACCATCTCCAGCATCCTTTCTATCACCAAGTTTGTGTTTTCCCACTATCAATCCTTCTTTTTCCCCCACCTTTCACATTCCAATCGAAGCATCTGGATTGCATGTTTGATCAGTTTCACACTGCACAAGTAAGTAAAAATCTTTGATTTCTTCATCTTTGGCACTAGTAGGAATCCTGGTGGCTTAGTGGTTAAAAGTTACACCTGCTAACTAAAAGATGGACAGTTGGATCGTAACACGTGTTCCTTGGAAACCATATAGAGCAGTTCTACTCTGTCCTGTAGAGTAGCTATGAGTCAGGATCAACTCCATGTCAACAAATTTGGCTTATTTTTTTATTTATTTTATTTGGGTTGGCAGTAGTGGCTGGTGTGGAAATCTGAATAATAGATACACTAACTGGTCTTGCTTGTAGGTGTATTTATATTATCCCGTCACCAACAGCACTGTACTTCAGGACAGATCTTGAAATGTTCTTTTTGAAAACGAATACAATGTCATTCCTCTTCAATGTGTAATTCCCGCATGGCAGACAACATGACTGTCCCATTCAAAACGGCCAGTATCAGTCTACTTTAGCTCACTAGCATCTGGGACATCTATATTTATGCAATCGATTTCATTTTTGATGATTCATACTTCGTACATTTCTTATTCAGATTTTAATGAAATGTGTAGCTTTTTCTTCTCATTTATTTCATTCTTTTCATATATCTCATTATAGTCTCCTTTTTTCTACCTTAATATATAATTACTACTGTCTTTTAATGTCATAAATACAGCTCTCAGAATTCTGAATAGATAACATTAAAATGTATATTTCATTTTATAGATATTCTGTATTTTAAGCAATGCCTGATTGATTGACATTTTGGTAGTTTTGAAATTGTTTACTGAATATTCTAATACATCTTTTCACACAAACAAATTATTTCCTTAAGAAATGGAAACACTAGGTCAAAGAGACAGCATAATTTTAGGACTTGCCAAACTGCCCTCCAAAAAGATCACAGTCATTACAATACTGTTAATATAATTCAGAAAGATCTTTCACAATTTGATAGATTGAAAATGGTATTTCATTTTTCTTTTATTTTCCATAATTTGATTACTAGTAAGATTTACTATGTTTTCATGTCTTTATGGTCTATGACTATATCTACATTTGTGAATTAACTCTTCTATCCTATTCAGCCCACCCAGAAGTGTACAGCTTATTGTTAATTCTTGTAAGTGCTCCATAAAAATGAAAAATAGTAATCTTTCATTTATGATAATTATGTTTTCAGTATGTCTTTCATCTTTTCACCTTATTAATAGTGTTCTTAGGTAATCAGTTTTACAACTTACCATTCTATTTAATATTTTGGATGTTATTCTTAGAAAGGTATTCTCTATGGTATCATTAGTAAGAAAAAGCTTCTATATTTTCTGTATTTGTGGCTTTGTTTCATACTTACATCTCTATCTAGAGGTTTTTTTTAAAAAAAAAAAAAAAAAGATGTAACTTGGAACCTAACTGTATTTTCCCCAAGTGGTTAACATTCCCAAGCAACTTATGAATAATCTATATTTTCTCCAGTAAGTTCTTAGATATATGTCCTTCTAGTTCCAGATTTTATTTTCCATTCCAATGGTCTGTATAAGCTATGTGATTCTGACAGTATTGGTTAGGTTTTCCTGCAATAGTGTTCCATAGCAAATACAACCTGCAAGTGTCAGTGGCTTATTAGAACAACAAATCATGACTGCTGTCTCACAGATACCTGGGTCGGCTGTGACATCTGTTTTCTGCTGGGATGGGCACAAATGAATCTTCTCTAGGCTATGCACCAAGTTTGTGACTACTCTACTTGTCTCTCCTTTTCCAGTTGAAGTAGCAATAGTTCCTCCTAATGATGGATGGCAACAGTGCCACAGGGCTGGCAAAGACTTGCCACACTTCTTAAACCTAAACTCAGCATGTTCTCATTTCTACACACATTCTATTGGTCTAAGAAAAATCACATGGCCAAGCCCGAAGGAAAGGGGAGGAAAGTCCATTGTATCCACAGGGAAGCCATACGAAGGCCAACAAGGACAGGAAGAACTATAGTTTATATATACATATATGGTATATATATAAATTTTTATATATTTTTCATGTGTCATATATATATACCATCACCCACACTGAGCTAGTTCCAAGCCCCAGGTTCCTAGCAGATTTGAACTGCTAACCTTTCAGTTAGCAGCTTGAGCTCTTAACCACAGTGCGACCAGGGCTCCATTTTGGACCTAGCACATAGTAATTCAATAGCTGTATGTTTGTCATTTCAGAGCACCATTGAAATTATCATATTTTTGCAAGATTTTTTAATATTTAATTAATAGCCCCTACCCTTATCACTCCTCTTTTAAAAGATTTCTACTGCACATTTTTTCCAGATGCATAAACAATTTTTTTATCATGTATGTTCTTTTCATTGATAACAGAGTCTATCTTCTCAGTTATACAACTTTGAGGCTGTTGATCAAGTTGTTTGAAGGCAGAGTGGAAGTATTACTCTTGGAATTCATAATAATCAACAAGTTGTCCATGTGTTCAAAACAGCCAAAACTATGTTGTCTAAATTTTCAAATGATATTAAATTAATTGAAGTGGTTAGTATCCAGATAAAATAAGCTAAAATTCAAATTAGGTTATGATATCATGAAAAAGAGCCACCTCAAAAGAAACAAATGCAGGGAATACTCATAAACATTCAGTGCAAATGCAGGATAACACAAGACTACCCAAGCAAAAAGCCCAAGAGAAAAAGACTTTAGGATCTCACTCACTCACTCAACTCACTGCCATTGAGTCAATCCTGACTCATAGCGACCCTATAGACTGAGTAGAATTGCCCCAAAGAGTTTCCACAGAGTGCCTGATGGATTTGAACTGCTGACCTCATGATCTACAGACTACAAATAGTCAACAACATGAGGAAAAACAAAACAACACAGTTTTTATGACTTCCTAAATCATGCACTAATTACACTTGTGTTTGAAAATTATTTTCTGTTTTGGGCCACATTTTTAAAGGATGTGGAGAAATTGAAGAGACTTACGAGAACATAAAAATAGTTAAATTGATCCAATTTAGGCTCTTGAGTGAAGTTACAGCAAGTGGCGTTATTAAGTCTTAAAAGCTGAGCCTTGTCAAGAAAGAGGCATGAGGAGTGGAGGAAGACTTATTAACAATTTGCATTATGCAGATGATATAACCTTGCTTGCTGAAAGTGAAGAGAATCTGAAAAACTTACTGATAAAGATCAAAGATCATATCAGCATGGATTGCACCTCAATAATAAGGAAACCAAAATCCTCAAAACTGGACCAGTAAGCAACATCACAATGAACAGAGAAAGGATTGATGTTGCCAAGGATTTCATTTTACTCGGTGCCACAATCAAGGGCCATGGAAGCAGCAGTCAAGAAATCAAGACACACTGTATGGGGAAAATGTGCTGCAAAAGACCTCTTTAAAGTGTTGAAAAGTAAAGACGTCACCTTGAGGACTAAAGTGTGCCTGATTTAAGCCATGATATTTTCAATAGCATCATATGTATGTGCAAGCTGGACAATGAATAAGGAAATCAGAAGAAGAGTTGATGCCTTTGAAATGTGGTGTTAGAGAAGAATACTGAATATAACACAGACTGCCAAAAGAACAAACAAATCCATCTTAGAAGTACAATCAGAGTACTTCTTAGAAGCAAGGATGGTGAGACTTTGTCTTACATACTTTGGTAATGTTGTTAGGAGGGATCAGCCCCTGGAGAAGGACACCATGCTCGGTAAATGGGGGTCAGCTAAAAATAAGATTTTCAGCAAGACAGATTGACACAGTGGCTGCAACAATGGGCTTAAGCATAAAAATACTGTGGGCATGATGCAGGATCAGGCAGTATTTCATTTAGTTGTGCATAGACTAACTATGAATCAGAAGCAACTCGATGGCACCTAATGACAACAACAACAATTTTAAAAGGTACAGGTGTAACTTGATTAATATTCAAACATAAGAGTTATTGTTAGAGGAGATTCTGAACAATAGTTCTCTATGTCTAAACAAGAACAAAATAACTTATTAAAACACGTTTTTACTTAACTATAAGGGATTCTTGAATATTTTTTAGGCTAAGGAAACACTAAAGATAAATACCAGGAGATATTTTAAGTTTGTAATTCTGAAAAGAGAAATATTCTATTTTATAAGAAAGAGCATACACAATTATCAATCTGGCTAAAGCTCTCATTCAAAGGTCATTAAAAGAGCATGTAAACTTATCTAACACTGTAAACCTATAAATTTATCTCAAGGTAATGCTTTAATCTCTACTGTTCATTATCAAATTAACTCATATATTTATTATGGAACTTCATCTAGTAATACATCTGATAGAAACCTCGGTGGAATAGTGGTTAACTGCTACAGCTACTAACCAAAAGGTTTGCAGTTTGGATACAATAGGCACTTCTTCGAAACTCTATGGGGCAGCTCTACTCTGTCCTATAAGGTTTCTATGAGATGGAACCAACTTGATGGCAATGGGTTTGGTTTGGCTTAATATATCTGATATTTATGCACATTTTAAACATTAAATATAATAGTACAGTTGGCTAACCTAGTCTTATTTCCACTAAATAAATATTATTAAGTGTACTAGAAATACATTTGGTCAGTTACGCTCTGTGGCTCATTTTGGACTACTACTCAAAAGCATCTGATAAAATGTTACCAAAATTATAGTCATAAATGCTGTTTCTTTTTATTGTGATAAAACATATATAACAAAGCATTTGTCATTTCAACAGTCATTCTTTTTTTATAACATAAACATTCAGCACTTAAAATGTCTTTTTAAGTGTTACCTGACACCTTAATTTAAAAGCCGTATGTTTTAAGTTTTTCTCCAAAGGCCTAAATATTGAGACTATAATGCCCTTTCAAATGTTATTTTTTTGGTTCTGAAAAACTAAAGCTTCAAAAAGGGGCATCTTCAGAAAGTTAAGAAGAGATTTGTAATACAAAGGTAAGAAATTCTTGGTAAAAGTGGAACAGGAAGACCCGACACATCCTTTCCTTTCAATCTTACAAGGCAATGGCTGTTTTGCGTGTGTGTGTGTGTGTGTTGTTGTGAGTTGCCACTGAATCATTTCAACTCATGGCGACCCCACATGTTTCAGAGTGGTATTTTACTCCACGGGGTTTTCTAGGCTGTGTCCTTTCCAAGCAGACGGTCAAGCCTGTCTTCTGAAATGCTTCTGGATGGGCTTAAACTACAAGCTTTTTCGCCAGCAGCCGAGCGCTTAATTGCTTGTGCGACCCAAGTTTGCACAGCTTTGAAAACTCTATAGAGGATTTACGTACAAACATACTTGCTTTCTTCTGCCTGTTTTTCGCCAAGATGCCTGGCCTGGCAGCAGAGCTGGTGCCTAAAGTGTGTACTGGTTGCTTATTTTAAGGTGTCCTAGCCTGGCCGCGCCACCCCTCCACGCCATGCCTGGAGCTGTGTCTACACTGTAGGATCTTTCAGTGAATAGATACTCCTAACAGTCTTGTTACTTACTTATTGGGGCTGTTCGTCATGTCTTTGATTCTAGAACGACTGTAATCCAAGTTCTAGCAGCAGACAGATTGCTGTGTCTAGTCTTGAAGTTAAATATAAAGCATCCACTTGAGACTGCCTGAGTGTCCACCTCGGGTCAGGCCCCTGACACCAACAGCAAGGCCTTGTCCTGTGCGTGTCCATTAGTGACATTTCCAGGAGCGCCAGGGAAGGGCAGAAAGGAGCGCGTCCCTCACCCCTTCCACCCCACCCCTACCTTTACCCCACCCCATACCCCAGCCTCAACTGACCTTCTGTGTAGAAAAGTGTGTCCTTAGAGTTGACAGTGCCTCTGAGCCTCTGTTCACAGTGTCACCACTGCACACTCTACAGCCACTGGAAACTAGGAAATTCTCTATTTTAAATAGAGGGTAGAATCCCAGGGGTTCGGGGCCGGGGGGCGGGGAGGGGGGAAGAATATGTACATCCTTCACAGGGTTTTTAAGAGTTACCTATAAAAACCATTACTTGGCTTTTGGCTATATACATATATTTTTAGCTGTCTTTAGTGATGCATATAGAGAGATCTAATTTGCCTCAGTACTCTTCGTAACCTAATACATAAGATGAGAAATTTTTAAAAAGAATAAATGTCAGGTTTCAAAAATACAATGCAAACCTGTCAATTAATTTAGATCCAGTCATAAGAATGTGTTTTGGTAGAAAACAAAAATGAACTGAAGAGATTTTAGTTCTGCCTATGGTTCGAATTGTGTGTATATATGCGGAAACGACACTACAAACAGTTGATTCACAAATCTTAACCCAGTGTTGTAACTTTTGTGTAAGAAAGCAGATCTGCAGCTTATGTATGGGTCAGTTAATCTTCCTCAAATTTAAAGAAATGTGATTTCCATATCATTAATATTGTTGTTGTTGGGTGCTGTTCAGTCAATTCTGACTCATAACAACCCCAATGACAAGACAAAACACTGTCTAGCAATACACCATCTTCACAATCCTTGCTGTTTCAGCAAGTTGCTGCAGCCACTGTGTCAGTCCATCTCATTGAGGGTTTCCCTTTTTTACCGACCCGCTGCTTTACCAAGCATTATGCTCTTCTCCAGAGACAACTCCCTCCCGATAATGAGTCCAAAGCACATAAGAAGAAGTCTCCCTATGCTCATTTCTAAGGAGCATTTTGTCTATATTTCTTCAAGACAAATTTGTTCGTTTTTCTGGCAGTCTGTGGTGTGCTCGATAGTCTTCACCAACGCCGTAACGCAAATGCATCAATTCTTCAGTCTTCCTTATTCATTATCCAGCTTTGGTATGCATATGAGGTGACTGAAAATACCATGGCTTGGGTCAGGCACACCTTAGTCCTCAAAGTGACATCTTTGCTTTTGAACACATTATAAAGAAGTCCTTTGTGGCAGATTTGCCAAATGCAATATGCAGTTTGATTTCCTGACTTCTGCTTCCATGGGTATTGATTGTGGATCCAAGTAAAATGAAATCCTTGGCAACTTCAAAATTTGCTGTGTATAGTGATGTTGCTATTGGTCCATATGTCAGGATTTTTGTTTTCTTTATGTTGAGATGTAATCCAGACTCAAGGCTGTAGTCTTTGATCTTCATCAGTAAGTGCTTGTGGTTCTCTTGACTTTCAGTAAGCAAGGTTGTGTCTTTTGCTTACTGAAAGTTGTTAGTGAGTCTTCCTCCAATCCTAATGCCTCATTCTTCTTCGTATAGCTTAGCTTCTTGGATTATTTGCTGAGCATACACATTATATAAGTATGGTGAAAGGCTATAACCCTGATGTACACTTTTCCTGGTTTTAAACCACACCGTATCCCCTTGTTTTGTTCCATTATTGTCTCTTGGCCTATGTATAGTTTCTGCACAAGTGAAGACACATTCTCCTTTCTCTGGCCCTCACTTCATCGTACCTGATTAAATGCTATTCACCGACTTAAAGTCTTCCAATGGGTTCTACAGTTTTGTGTATTGTGCTATTCTGTTTATTTGATAACTTTATATTTACATGACCAATAGTCTGTCAAAGTGTGTCGGTGTCTTGTTAGTTTTGAATGCCCCTTAATGTTCTCTGCACTGCAGCAAAATCAATCCATTTGGATGATAGTATAACCGAAAGTGAAGGCCTTTTTTCATGCTTATGGAATCACCCACATAAGCACTTAAACTAGAAAAAATGGAGGATGTCTACTTCAATTTAAAAAACAATATGGTTTTACATTAGTTTGCATTTTATTCAAGCATTAATTCCTTTGCTATAAAGCAAATATAACTTATATCACAGGACTGTGCTGTCAGAACTATGATCTTAAGGGTACAGAAAGTTGTATACAGTTTATAATTTAAAGACTCTCCAGTAAACAGCACCTACTACATGGCAACACTTAGTACTTACTTGTAGGTTGCGTGAACTGACAGTGTAATATAATGGTATTAAAGCTGGCCTTTTGGTTCTTTGCACTTCTATATAACTTTTCTGTTTTTAAAGTTACAGTTAGAAATCTTTCTCCGGTGTTTCTGTTCATTGTAAATACCAATTTGGCAATATTCAGCAAAATTTATTACACATGAATTTGGCACAGTAATTCCAGTTCTTTGAAGCTATCCTGTATAAAATGCTGAAGCATACACACAAAGATATGTATACAAGGTTACAAGCTGTATCACTGTTTTCACTAGAAAATCCTTATAAAATCCTACCACAGCCCAACGTACTTTGGAAAACTATGCAGAAGTTTAAATCTGTAGATCTATGTATACTGACACGTACAACTCCAAGATGCATTGTTGAAAGTCAAAAAACAAACAAACAACTCTCCAAACAATTTATGTGATTACATGTATTTAAAAATATTCTGAAATGATAGATACTAAACTTTCAACCTTATTTACCTTTGGAATAATGAAGTATATTGACAAGAAAGTGACGTGTTTGAACGTAGAGAGAAACTTTTATCAGACAAACAATTAAGAAGGTACAACACAAAATATTTAGATTTTTTCCTCTGTCTTTTTTGCCATTCCCCTCTGTATGTATCCTATGCAATACAAAGCTACAAAACACACAAAAAGGGCAAAATCTCATAAGATACAGGAAAGAAGGAAGGAAGGCAGGAGGAAGGAGAGAAAGGAAGAAAGAAAGAAGGGAGGAAGGGAGGCAGGAAAGAAAGAAGAAAGGAAGGAAGGAGAGAGAAAGATAGGAAGAAAGAGAGAAAGAAATGCTTGCTAAATACCTCCCTCAGATTGTGTCTCTCTTGTTGGCTATTTCCTGACTTAGTGGCAAAGCATAGTTCTCTATTTAACCCAGGGATACTCAACTAATGAAACCATCAGTAATTGTGGTTAGTCTCTTCTAAGATACTAGCTAGATGCTGCTGATCATTTTTAATTAATGTTAAAGACAGAGTAATTCTCAAATGCTTTTGAATGAGTAGATATGTCTTATGTTAGCATTTTACCTGGTTACATTGTATTGAATAATATTTGACTGGGTTAATATTCCCCTTCAAGTACATTTTACATTGCTTTAATTCCACTAGCTATTAATATTTATCCATCATAATATATTATTTCCTATGCTATTTTTCTACATCACATGAGGTATTATTTACTGCTAAGGATAAGTCTTGCCCACGCCTTTGTAATCTAACATAAAGAACTACAAATGTCATTACTCATCTCCTTTTAAATTCTGTTTACCCTTACATTTACTGGTATACAATCAATATCCTAGTTACAAAATTGATCCTATCTATTTTGTCATGTGAGAAATACTCTATATGACAAATAACAAAAAGGACAAAATATAATGCAAAATTTCCTTCCAAAGAAAACTATATATATGTATGTATATATATATATATATTAATTACAAATGTTTAAGCTTACTTGTTCTGTGAGCTTATGGGTGAGGCTAGTTGGATTTCACTCTCACTTAGATTTCAGCTACATGTTTTTACCTCCACTTTTCAAAATTCTGAATACCTCAAACCAGTCCTTTTCAAAATTCTGAATACCTCAAACCATTCTTTCATCACTTTTTCTAATGCTGAGTACTTAAGCTGAACAAAGCTCTTTCTTGAGAAGAGGAAAATCTTTAATGATTGAGGCCAGATTGAATTGTTCAATGATATCTTCAGCTCATAGATAAGACTATTAAGAGAAAATTTAGGCATTATCTAACACATGTAGCCTCCCCAGAATCTGTTCTGCTCAGCGGAAGAAACACAAACCAAATAATCATTTCCTAAAGCTTATATTCTAAGTGAAAAGATCTGTGCTGATAAAGATGGAAAAAAGTCTAACGATTTTTAGCCTGTTCTGCCTTAAACATTCAGATTCATAGATAGCCACCCATTGTCCCAGGAAGAGAATTTTTTTAACTAAATGTATAAAAAATAAATCTGTGTTCATATGTTTTTCTATAATAGCATTCCAAGGAGAAAAGAAGGCAGGTAAAAATCTAAAAGCAGGGGGAATGCACCAAGAAATGGTGTGGCTGCTTTTTTTTTTTGATTGTTTTTATGGTATTTTCTTCATTCCTTAAATCTACCTCCGTTACTCTTCGGAATAGCTGTACCACTAAAAAGGCAATGGAAAACAAAGACATTTTTGCAGACCAAGCAATAAAAAATATGTTAATAATGTAGAAAAGCAAAACAATCCTACTGAGGTCTCAACAATGGTTACATTCTGTATCCTCACCTCCAGTAATTTCCGTTTCGTTTTGTGTTTTTTTAAAAATGAGTTCCACCATCTTTATGGACTACCAGCAGAGAAGGTGACGCTGTGGGAGGGAGCCACAGCTTTCACTTAGGGATAGTTCAAATGTTCTAAATAATTGAGAGTCTGGTAGAAGAGACAGGATAATCTTCAAATAAATTCCCTTAAGCTGATACAGTCATTCTAGAATTTTTTTTTGTAGGTTTATTATGTAGGCATTCATTACATCTATTACATATATTGGAAACCTGGTGAAACAATGGTTAGCCAATGCTAACCAAAACGTTGACTGTCTGAATGCACTATCGAGTCCTTCGAAATGCTAGAGGGTAGTTCTGCTCTGTCCTATGGGGTCGCTATGAGTCAAAATCAACCCCATGGCAACGGGTTTGGTTTCATACTGCATACTTCAAGGAGCCCTGGTGGTATTGTCATTAAGCATCTGGCTGCTAACCCAAAGGACAGCAGCTGGAACACACCAGCTTCTCCAGGGTGAGGAAGATGAGGCAGTTGCTTCCTTAAACAGAATTGTGGCGGTCTGCTTCCATCAAGACCTACAGCCTGGGCACCCAACAGAGCAGTTCTACTGAGTCCTGTGGGGTTGCTACTAGTCTTAACTGAGTGCAAAGCAAGAAGTACAGCTGGTTGAGGTGTTATGAGGAGCACTGGGGAGACAGCGGTTAGGACCTGGGCTGTTGATAGGAAGGTCAAAAGCCCCGCGATTTGAAGGCACCATCTGCTCCGAGGAAGAACGCGGTAGTCTGCCTCCATACAGGTAGGCGTGACAGTCTGCGGCGGTAATGATTCACGCCTGGAAACCCTGGGGGTGGGGGTGGAGGTCCTACTCTATCTTTTAGTTTCTCCGTGAATTGGAACATGACTTCCCCCACAACCGAGGATTTTTTTATTTTATTTTATTTTATTTTTTGGATTGCAATGTTCTAGTTTTGCAAGCATCTGCATATGAAGGAAGCGGTCAATTATTCTGTATTAATGATGGCTTCCAGGAGATGAGAACTCCATATATAGAAAACCAAAAACCAAACCCACTGCCGTAGAGTCGGATCCGACTCATAGCGACCCTATAGGTCAGAGTAGAACTGCCCTGTAGAGTTTCCAAGGAGCGCCTGACGGATGTGAACTGCTGACCTTTTGGTTAGCAGACATAGAACTTAGAGCACTCCACATATTGGTGGCCCATATTTCCATACTTACAACAATTTTTGATATTTTAATGGACCTAATGACCACCTGGGAAACCCTGGTGGCGCAATGGTCAAGAGCTACCACTGTTAACCAAAAAGACTGGCAGTTCAAATCCATCCAGTGCCTCTTGGAAACTCTGTGGACCAGTTCTACTATGTCCTGTAGGGGCGCTATGAGTTGGAATTGACTCGATGGCAGTAGGTTTCTTTTGGTAGGGACCACATGAACTGTTTACTTCCAGAAACTGTAGTGTTGGCACAGGGACTGTTGGTGTATATGGGGCCGTTGAAATACATGTGGTTATTTTAAAAAAGATCCTATTTGTCCAGTTGATTCCCACTCATAGCTACCCTATAGGATGGAGTAGAACTCCCCCACAGGATTTCTCCAAGGTGGCCTGCTGTATTCAAACAGCCAACCTTTTGGTGAGCAGCTGAACTCTTAACCACTAGGCCACCAGAGTTGCCATATGTAGTTACAAATATACAAGTATATCACTATTTGACTTAAAATGAAAAACTCTTGGTTATTTCTCCTTTCTTAGAACTTTGTTTCAAACCGAATTCTGATGAACCAGAAATAAATTCATATCTAAAGAAATTTCCTTCTGTTTTCCATTTCTGTATACAGTTTAGTGACTGACTTCTTCTTTACAATATACATTGAAAGCAATGTTTATATTGTCAGCAAGAATGAATTTTTTTTTTCTTCTCTAAAGACAAATTTTATTTGTTAGAGTCCAGGAAGCTAAAAGTCCAAGTTCAGGGTGTCAGCTCCAGAGGAAGGCTTTCTGTGCTGACACTGGAGGAAGGTCCTTGTGAATCTTCCCCTGGACTGGAAGTTTCTGCAGGGCAAGGACCCAGGTCCTTTCAAAATAATGTGCTCATTTCCCAGCACTGCTTTCTTTCTTGATGGTGTGAGGTCCCCAGGAACAGAAATTTTAAATTACTTTACTAGATACACAACCAGTCCTCTTAATAACCTTCACTCAAAAGTGCCAAGAGCAGGATACGACCTTTATTATAACTTTGAGGACTTCTGTCAGGTTCTAATTTTTAAATATTAACAGCATAAAGGAATTGTCATATTTACAGGTATGTATATGAAGTACAGAAACCGTCATGGGGTAGTGGTTAAGAGCTCTGGCTGCTAAACAAAAGGTTGACAGTTCAAGTATGCCAGGTGCTCCTTAGAAAACTATGGAGCAATTCTCCATCCTATAGAGTGACTATGAGTTGGAGTTGACTCGTCTGCTGCGGATTTGGTTTTGGTTTATATGAAGTAATAAATGAGACCATAAAACTAATTTAGTCCGTTTATTAGCTATACAATGTTTCCACAGGCATCGAGCACCAGTGAAGCTACCAGTGATTTGCTTCTTATCTTTGATGGGGTGAATTGGTTTACCACTTCTGATCATTTTTTGTACTGGGCATACTCCTATGGTACGTTAAAATCCCAAACCATCTTTATGATTCCGTCTGGGACAACTTTGATTAAACAAGTATTATCTACCTTAAACGAAAGAGATCATGTTCTGTTCAACAGCAAAGTGGGGAAAGTATTCTGAGTAACATTTGAAACTTTGTCTATTTTTTCTTAGGGTATACTGGAAAATTAAATACTTTTTTTTAACCTTTTTGTTAAAGTGACTTGTAAGAATAAAACAAGCCACATGAATGGTTTCTCCTGAGATAGAGAAGTTCTAGAAAGACTTTGCGTTACTCCATCCAACACTTTCATGGTGACCAACGTATGCTTATGTTCTGAACTGCAGTCTTACGTGCCTTGTGTGGTCCAATTTTCAAGATTCTGAGGAACAGAGTTTCTGCTCCTTTCCTAGGAAGACAATTCTTCAGTGTAGCCCCTCTGAATTATTTAAGGTAGGTCTTCATTTCCTTAAAACAGCTGAGTTATTTAAGTTTGAAAAGCAGCTCCTGCCTCAGCAGCTTGACGTAAACTGACAAAAGCCAGGCAGCGCTGGCTCCATGGCTCGCGTCCGCCCCGTGACCCCGCCGCCGCCATATTAGCGCGACGGCACCCAAATAGCAGCTTGTGTTTACAGTCTCAGCCTCCCGGCGGCGGACCGGCGCGGGAGCCCGAGCGCTCGCTCTGTGTGCACTGAAGAGGATCACGATCCGGAGAGCTGACAATGTAAACACAAGCTGGTATTGTGGTGTGACTGGCGGTTTGTGGGTTTTTTTGTTTGAATACTTTAAAAATGGGCACCCTGGCAAGAACAAAAGAGGCAGCAGGCAGAACTGCTCTCAGATGACTTCTCTCATCTTTGTCCCCCCTTAGGTAGAGCCGAAATAACGTATCGCCTTGGTGGGGTCCCCTCAACCGCTTGTTTTTGCTTAGTTGGCTACACTTCAACCCAACAGTTTTGTTTTCAAAGACAGGCCGTGATTACTTTGCCTTTGGTAATTTTAAATTATTTCCTGAGTCATTGCAAGCACTCTACTTCTCTAGTTGTTATTTATGGGAAAACCTCCACGTGAAAAACCCAGTGCAAAGTGTGATGTGTTTCAGCAAGAATTTTAACACCTTAGATGGTCTTGTTTTAGTATTTGCGGATGAGCAAAGGTTCTTTTTCTGGAAAAGAGGATTGATGGCTACCTAACTCCATCAGACAATGTATCTACCTAGTGTTCTTTTTTGCTTATGCTGTTTCAGTTGCTGACTCTGAAGTGGAGAAACTGACCTCAAGAGAGATGTGAAGGGAAACAAGCAAAAATCACAAGCTTGATTTTAGCATCTCACTTACTTGCACAGTTGGCTCTTTAGATCCCTCTGAAGTCTTTGTCCTTCTCTCTCTGTCCACTAAACAAGCTCAACCTTGGGCTTTTCCACTCCAATCAGAACTCTTGATTCTGAAATGGGTTTACTTTTAGGGTGTAGAGATGATCACATTGTTTCAGGGACAAAGTTAAAGAAAGGACTGATTATCAAGAGGAAGAAAGATATTTCGGATGTGTTTCTATGCCCGTGAGTACGGAAGGCTAAAATAAAAGGCATATTTCCTGAAAAATGTCAGTGCAGCACATTATATGCTTGACTTTGTGACAAAGTGTATTGCCTTCTTTTTAAAGAACAAACTTTTCCCTTTGGAATTAAGTCTGCCATCACTACCAAAATCAGTAACTAAACGAACACTGCATAGTTTGGCAGATACCTTTCCTTAAATGAAAGTTACAAACTGATTTTGCACCTACTGAAGAATCCCTTCACCACTGTAAACTTATTTCTAACAACTGTTTCTTTTAGAATTCAATGAGTAATTGAAAAAGGAAAGTGACTATCTCAAAGCAATTGAAAAGTTAATATGAAGACATAAATACAAACAAGTCGTGGTTGTAGACAGTTCTGAAGTAGACTGCAGCTCTTGATAAAGGAGTATGTGGTGTCATAGCTTGGGATTCTTTAATGAAATGCCACTCAAAGGGAAGCAAGTGATTTCAGAAGTGTTGTCAGTCACTTTAGACTGAAAAGAAAGGACAAGAAATAGCCTTTAAGATAGCAAATAATTTGCACTAAAATGCTATACTATAGCACCTACCCTTTGCATAGGCCAACAATCTACCTTGTTTGTCTAAAACATACCATACGTACTTGATCACTTCACAAAACTGCACAACTGGAATGGCCTTTGCCATCGTGCATCTTGATTATCTCTCTCTGTGTGAGATCTCTCACCAAGACAGCTTGCAAGTATTTCACAAATTATAATAAAAGAGCCACCTTCATATACTTCAATACTGACAGATCTGGATCATCTTATTTTCACCTGAAATATGTTCTGACTCAATTGAAAACTAAATTATAGGACAAATAGATTTACTGGAAGAGTGTGTTTGGCCTTATCTTACATTCACATTTTGAGAACAACTATATGAAGCCGCTTTAGAGATTCTATATCTATGGTAATATGCTCAGATATCCAAATAATTAATATACAAAGAATTGACATTTTCACAAGTTTTGTTCTCCATATCACATATATTCTTATGTGCCATGTTTTATATTCTGGAAGAAAAAATTCTCTGCTACAGGAGTTCATAGCTTTAAGTTTTAGCATTTAGTTTTAGGTTTTTTTTTAAAACCCATTTCAGATATATAATTGTAATTTCATAGAAAATTCAAAATTTCTTTCAGTCTGCAGTCTTCTTACTCTTTGCAATCTGCATTGGCTTATCCACTTTCTAATGTCGTCACTTTTCTTAGCTACTTTATTTTATTCATATCTATCTGTAAAAAAAAAAAAATGTTAGTAAACAGTGTGGCCTTTTAGACTAGAAAACCTTTAGCAAATTGATCTTGTGGCAACCAGCTAAGAAAGTAGTGGTCAGAAAAGTTGCAACAATGGCCTCATTCTACATTTCTAACAGGGGTTAGGAATAACTTAAACAAGAATTAAGGACTGACTCCAAGAATCTAGTTACCCTCATACCCACCCTTGCAAAAAACAAATTACAGTACAGGAAAGAGGTCAACACACCTGAAAGATTAAGCAAGAAAACTAATGTTCTTCCAAATTCATAGTAGCAAACAAGAATTCTTAGTCATTAGAGTGCAGTCAGATGCAGCTATTCATGTAAAGTAGTTAAAAGATAACATTAAACTCAGACAAATTTTATTAACTGTTTTAGTCCATTTATTCTTGAGGCTGGCTACTTTTGTTTTCATGTAAAGTTTTCTTTCTCTTTTTTAAGTTCATTTCTACGTATACCTCATCTGCATGGCTGCTGTGAAAAATGAAAAAAGAATAAAGTAAAAAGAAGTGAGAAACAACACTGCCTTAAATACTAATGAATTTTAAGTAGTTGTAGTTAAAAAAGTAAACTCTAAGTCATACTGTAGGGCCTACTTTCCCACTTTTTAATAGCTTTCTAAAAAAATTCAAACCCTGAAGTGCATGCAATTAGAAACATGCAACAGTGAGGCTAGGCTTAGTCACAGCACTATTTCAATGCAAGCTGGTTCTATTTTTGGTGTCCTACAGAGAGATAGAATTAGAATGTTCTAACCTCTGCTTGCTCTGTAGGTGAAAGTATAAGGCTGAATGTTTAAAAAAAAAGTTGATTTTTTTTCCCCCCTAGCTAGCTGTCATGTTTTAGTTATTAGGTGATTATTTTACTATGAAGTGGAGCATTAAGAACACAACACTTTGAATTTTATACACATAATTTCAGACTCTCTTGGACAGAGGGAAATTCTGGTGGTGTAGTGTTTAAGCTGCTAACCAAAATGTTGGAGTGCACATCCACCGGGCACTCCTTGGGAACTCTATGGGGTAGTTCTACTTGTCCTATAGGGTTGCTATGAGTAGGAATCAACTTGATGACAACAGATTTGGTTTTGGGTTTTCTTGGACAGATTGCCAAGGATATTGCTTAACTATTAGTGTCCTCCAGACATGTTTCGAAACTGCCTCATATTCTGGTCATCCTGCTGGGGTTTTTTTGGTGTTTTTTTTCTTTTTGCCCTGTTGCATGGCTTATAATAAGATTTCCCCATTATCTACACAAGTAAAACATTATATGAATTTATAGAAAATCAGAGTTGGATAAATTTTAAATTCAGTCAGTTTCAGCAATAATCTGATACTGGGATGTCCTCAAGTACTTATACAACTTAAACATCAATATATTTAGTGATGGCAACAGTTACTAGAGCATTACATGATTGTGAACAGGAGAACCAATAAACCAGAAATAAATTGCTATTTATCAGCAAAACATCCATAAGATTGAGGATTAAATGAAACATCCTATATAATCATGTCTAGTCCAGTGCTAGAAATACAATACATACTCAAAAGTAGTTATTTTAAATCCATTTACTACTTCTATATTCTGACTGCCTAGTGTTGTTTACTGAACATAGTTTTTTGCACCTGGTTGTCTGTTAGTAGGTTAACATTAAGGTTGCTTTATATATATATATCTTTTAACCATAAAGTATAAATTTATTCTTCTACGAAGGTCAGTTAATACGTGACAGCTAGTTTATTTCCCTCTCAAATGACCAAATTTGACAAAATAAACATAACTTCAAGCTTTTACTGTCTTGATGATAAAACAAGATGAAGCATACAACTGGATCACTTGGCCCCTTCTTATCTTCCTCTGGTTCAAAACACTTTCATCTCTTAATAGCCAGCATTCCCTTAGATCTGTAGCTGGGCTCCACACATTCAAGCCTTACCACCCTCTTCTGGAAAATGTGCTTACTGTACCCACCACATGTACTTCACTTCCTGTCATAATACCGCTTTCCTTGGACATACAGAGAATCTTTGCCCTTCCTGTATTGTGTCACCTTGTTGGGCTGGTGATTGCTACACTTTGTACAGAACATCCAGTGAGTGTAATGAATGTTCATGACGTTTGTGGAAGCACCGTTAGCATGAGTCTTTCAGTCTAGTATTATGCAGAGCCAGTTTGTCGTTTTTTTTTTTAACACAAAAGAAGTCAAGATACATCTATTATATGCTAGATTTTTGCAGTGTTAGGTCTGTGTCTGTGTAATGATAAATTTATACAAATATTTACCTGTTAATTCACCTTCACATGCATTCTAATGCTAAAGTCTCAGCCACAAACTGTCACAATCACAAGAAATTTTGCAATCTTATGAGAGCTTCAACAAATGCTTGTGTCCTCAAATCCAAAGTTCCTCTTACAGTTCACTCATATGTCTTGATTGACTAGATACTGAGGAGCACCAAAATCTACTAACGCTTGCATCTAAAATATCCTCCCATGTTGTCTTTCTTAATTTCCTATGTAGATGTTAAAAAATATCTTCTCTCTGGAAAAATCTCATCCAGTTGGGTATCACAATCTTTAAGCTGTGTTTATAAATGTTAAGAATTTCTAGTTCTGTGATTATTATTAAAACAATGTAACATAAGCAGTTTTGTTGAATGTCAGTTAATTCTGATTCTGAGTATCTGACCTAAGTTATTTTAATTAGTAGCTCTAGTTTACCTGAAAGATGCAGCTTTATGGAGCAGGTAGTTTAATATCAGCACATCTCTAATATTGGTGTTATTTAAAGCCATACATTAGGAGTCATAAGCATCTGTAGTGACAAAAGAAGCATGCAGCAAACTACTGAAAAACTGAAATAGAATTAATTGGTTTTGGTCTACCCACTTCAAATTAGAAAATAGCAACAGAAAAAAAAAATTAAACACTAAATGTATTCGTTAGGCAAGATCAGCAATCATGCTGCCCACACATGATTTGCAATTAATTTGTAAATAAGAAGATTCATCACCTGGAGGATAATAAACTCTGGTTTCATGGCCTAAAAGACTAGACAAGTAAAAACCACTAATGAATGTACTGTATAAACACAGGGGCAAGAATGTACAATGGCTGAGCAAGTGAGGATAACAAGGAGACTCTGTTTTGTTATTAAAGTAAACCAAAAGATACATGACACGTATCCTGAGATTCTCCTGAAGTGTTAACACTGCTCAAAACAGGGTCACTTAAAAGACATGAAAAAGTGTTATTACAAGGTAAGGAGGGCAAAAGTGGAGTTTTAGAAAGAGCTAGCATTAAAAAGAAAAGGATCAGTGTGAAAATCTGAGATCATTGCTTTAATTTCAATTAATTTTTTTATAAATGTGCATTACAAGTTATTTTCTTAATAAAGTGATTTTAGTTTAACTTCCTCTGATGTGACTCAGACTGTGAGACACTTTCTACAAATATTATCTGTTGAGGAGATGGAAATTTCAGCACTGCCCCACTTTGGAAAAGTCTGTGATGCTAAAAACAAAAACAAAAAAACTTTCCCTCCTGGAAGTTATACTTGTATAACACACCTTAATTCTGAATCAAAAATAAAACAACCAACTTTACATCCATTCAAGTGAACATTTCTTTTTTAGTGATAGGGAAGAATTTTGAGAAACACAGAGGTAAAAGCTAAACTTTAATGTCTAAATTATGAAACTATTGCAGCATGTAGTCCTTGAATCATCTTCGTAAGAGTCAATTAAAATGTTTATTACAACATGGAGCTCTAACCACTACCTCACACCAACTGAAAAACAATCTCTGCAAGTGGGCCCTGAAATCTGTATGCAATGCTAAGATCATTAAGTGACTCTTATGTACACTAAAATTTAAGAATGACTTTATTGATTAATATCTATGCTTTTCACAAATTCCCTAAAATGGTTTCACTTTTATAAACAAAATTGTTTTTTTAATGGTCATCTGGAAATATTTTTACAAAATGTAAGAAATTGATCTGAAACTACATTATGAAGTAAGTAAATTCTTGGACTTGGACTCACCTTAATAAAGTCAATAAGATTATTATATGGTAAGATTAGAATAAGAAAAAAGTCATGTGGAAGTCCTAATATAATAAATAGCATTCACATTCTTAAATGCTGTAGAACTGAATTTTAAATTACAAATGAAAACAATGTATCACTTACTAAACAGTCTCAACTGTCAAAACATCTCAATACTCAAAATAGATGCCATACATACTCAAAACAACATGCCACAAAATATATGTAGTTCACCAGTGGGTCTTATATTAGACCCAACTCTAATAATGTTATATATCTCATTAATTTCAATACAGTGGAGGTAGAAATATTTTAAAGCAAAAGTGAGAGAAGATATATGCTGCTCAGTTATATTCAAGAAATAACTGCTAAAGAAAAGAAAAAGAAAGCTTAAAAAAAAAAACAAGCTCCCAAACACTATATTAAATTAAAATATGCTAAAGAGTGAGTTCAAAAACCAAAGCTATGTGAGTCATTTAATGTAAGATTAAATGTTACTGTAATCTGGATATGAGCACTATCAATTACCACAGAAACCCTGACGGTGCTGTGGTTAAGTGCTATGACTGCTAACCAAAAGTTCAGCAGTTCAAATCCACCAGGTACTCCTTGGAAACTCTGTGGAGCAGTTCTGCTCTGTCCCATAAGGTCACTATGATTCAGAATCAACTTGATGGTGATGAGTTTGTTTGTTTTTTCAATCAGTCATCAGGAAACATTTATATGCCTGGATTAAGAAGACAAGGAAAAGCATAAACCTTTTTAGAAAATTTAAACCTAGATTCTTTAAAAGGAATGATTTAAAAATAATTAACAATTTTTTTTTTTTTAATTCTCAAAAAGAAGAATTTCAGCTATCAGGAAAATTACCTAGTTGGATTTACCTCAAAGGAAGAGAAGTTTTTTTCCCAAGTAGTTTAACTTAATTAAATAATAGAGATTATATTACTTAGACATAGGCGCCATCTAGTGACAAAACCAGTAGTTTCGGGTAATTGTTTTGTCATGGATTTCGACAATGTGAAATGGCATATATACACAGGTTTTGCTAAAGGTTTAAAAATTATCTATTTTAAATTGACCACATTAATATGCACATTACTTCTTTACATTCAAAAGAATTGAGACTAATGACGATTATCAAGTGAGGAAGATGCTGAAGGTGATAAAGCTGCTGTCAGTTTAAATAATAAAGACATGGAAAGCATTAAGATGAAAGTCAATACAAATAGAGTTTAAAAAACAATTTTGTTGAATATTGATTATGTATATACTGGCTTGGCATTATATTATATATAGACCTATTATGGTAGATGGTTTTCTTACATTCAGATGTATTTTCTTTTTTGTATTAATATGGCATAGAATTCTCTCACTTCTCATTCAGATTATTCTCTTCCTGTCTTATTTTTCTTTTGTCTATTTGGCCAATGATTTATCAGTTCTTTTTTTTTTTAAATGCCTTCAAACAACGAACTTTTGTTCTCATTGATTCTTTTGATTGTTTTTCTTTTCTCTATTTCATTTATTTCTGCTCTAATCTTTATTACTTCCTTTCTTCCGGTGCCTGAAAGCTTCTTTTGCTGCTCTCTTTATACTTGTTTTGATTGTAGGGTTAATATTGTGATTTTGGCCATTTCATCTTTTTCAATGTGTGCATTTTCTGGTATAAATTCACCTCTAAGCAGTGCTTTTACTGTGTCCCAAAAGTTTTGGTAAGGTGTGTTTTCATTCTCACTTGGTTTTATGAATTTTTTTTATCCTTGATTTCTTCTACAAAGTAGTTTTTAAGCAAGATGTTCCTTTGCTGTGTCTGTTGTTGATTTTTACTATTAGGGAATTGTGATCAGAAAAGATGCTTTGTATTATTTTGATATTTTTGATTCTGCTAAAGCTGGCCTTGTGGCTTAAAATGTGGACTATTCTGGAGACTGTTCTGTGTTGGGACAGAATGTATACTTTCCTGCTGTTAGGTACAATGTTCTGTGTATGTCCATAAGGTCAATTTGATTGATTATGGCAATTATCTTCCTTATCTTTATTGGGAGACCCTGGTAGTGCAATGGTTAAGTGCTATGTCTGCTAACCAAAAGGTTGGCAGTTTGAATCCGCCAAGTGCTCCTTGGAAACTCTATGCAGCAGTTCTACTCTGCCCTATAGGGTTGCTATGAGTTGGACTCAACAGTGCTGGGTTTTTTTGGTTTTATCTTTATTGGAAACCCTGACATGGTGGTTCACAGCTAAAGCTGCTAATCAAAAAGTTGGCATGCCAAATCCACCCAGTGCTCCTTGGAAACTCTAAGGGGCAGTTATACTCTGTCCTATAGGGTTGCTATCAGTCAGAGTCAACTTGATGGCAGTAAGTTTGTTTTTGATTTTTATCATTATTGAATTTCTTTCTAGATGTTCTGTCCACCACTGGAAGTGTGTTGAAGTCTTCTGCTATTATTGTGGAACCAACTGTTTCTCTTTCCAAGGCTGTTAAGTTTGTTTCATGTATTTTGGAATCCTGTCACTAGGTGTGTATATATTTATTATGGTTATGTCTCCCTTGTGTATTGACCCTTTTATCATTGTATAGTGTCCTTCCTTAGCTTTTATGGTAAATTTTACTTTAAAGTCTGTCTTAGCCATCTAGTGCTGCTATAACAGAAATATCATGAGTAGATGGCTTTAATGAAGAAAAATTTATGTTTTCAAAGAAAAGTAGGCTGAAAGTCCAAATTCAGGGCATCAGTTCCAGGGAAGTCTTTCTCTGTTGGCTCTGGAGGAAGGTCATCGTCATTAGTCTTGCCCTGGATTGGGAGCTTCTGAGTCACAAGGACCTTGGGTCCAAAAGATGCACTCTGCTCCCAGTACGGCTTCTTTTCTTGATGATATGAGGTCCCAAACTCTCTGCTTGTTTCCCTTTCCTTTATATCCCAAGAGGCTGCCTCAAGACACAGTACAATCTTACACACTGAATCCTGCCCCACCAACATAAATGGCACCCATTCTCCCCCATTAACATCATATAGGCAGGTTTTACAGAATACACGAACATCATATGATACCAGGAATCATGGCCTAGCCAAATTGTTATGCATGTTTTTGGGGGAACACAACTAAATAAGTCTATTTTGTCACAGATTAACATTCCTGCTCCTGCTCTTTTTTGGTTGTTGTATGCTTAATATATTTTTTCCATCCTTTGAGTTTTAGTTTCTTTCTGTCTTTGTTTCTAAGGTGTGTCTCTTGTATACAGCATATAGATGGATTATGTTTCTTAATCCATTCTGTCACTATTTCTTTATTGGCACATTTAGGCTATTTATGTTAGTTGTAATTATTGATAGGTATAGTTTACTGCTGTCACTTGGATGTATTTTTGTGTGGTATTGACAGTTTCCTTGTTCTTCTTAATTTTCTATGTTGGTTTATGTATTTTCTTTTTTATCTTTCTCATTATTGTTGATTTAGTGTTTGCTGACTATGTTTTTCCTTTTGTCTTGATGAGTAGGTTTGTTAGCTTCCATTGTAGCTTTACCTTGAAATTTGCCATAATTTTTCTACATTTAAACCAGTCTTTTGTTTCTGGATATCATTTTAACTTCCTCTTCATATGGAAATTCTATGACTGCACTGTTTATTCTCTCTTTTTTTTATTTTGACATTGTCATCATTTGCATATTGATGTCCCTAGTTTTCTATTTTTAGTCTCTTAGCTTTGATTTATTCTTGTGAATACCCTGTCTAGGTTAATAACTAGTCTTCTGCTGTGTCCTGCTTGAAGTGTTATCTGATGTTGGTTCTCTACCTGAATGACTCCCTTTAGTTTTTTTTTTGTTTTTTGTTTTTTACAAATTTCCTTAATTTCTGTTTATCTAGACATGACCTAATTTTGTCATCATGTGTGAGAGACACTTTTGCTGTATATATATATATTTTTTGGCCAGCATGCTTTTCCTTCAAAGCTTAATATTGTCATCGCATTGCTTTCTTGCCTGCGTGGTTTCTGCTGAGCAGTTAGACTTTAGTCTTATGGATTATGCATTTTGGTGACTTTTGGTTTCTCTCTAGCCACTCTCAAGATTCTGTCTTTGGTTTTGGCAAGTTTGTCTATGCATTGTTGTGGTGACTTTTTGTTTTGTGGTCTACCCTGCACAGAGTTTGTTGAGCTCCTTAGATAGTTATCTTCTTATCTTTCATGACATTATTCAACAATTCTTTGTGTTTTCTGCTCCTGCCTCATCTCTCCACCCCTGTATTCTGGTACTCTAGTCACTTGTAAATTTTTCTTCTTAATAGTATCTTACATAATTCTTAGGCTTTCTTCATTTTTTCCCCCTGATTTTTTTTAATGGCAAAGAAATTTATCTTCAGTTTCCCTTATTTTGACTTCCAATGTCCCAGATCTGCCTCTATGACCTTCTATTGAGTTGTTGAATTCTGTAATGCTATTGTTCATTTTCTGATTTTTCTAGTTGTTGACTCTGAATGATTTCTAACTGCCTGCTTATTCTGTTATTGGTCTTTGTATTGTTTTCCTGAACTATTTTATTGCTTTCTCTGTGTGTTTCTTGGTTTGGTCTGAGTTTTGCCTGCTTTCCATCCTGATCTCTTGGATATCTCTGTAATATTAGTCTATAGAATTCTTTCTCACATAGTTTCATTGCCTTATCTTTCTCTGGAAAGTTTTCTATTTCTTTATTTGGATTGCTTGATGCAGACTCCTTGACCTCCTTCTTTACATGATTTGGTATTGACTGTTGTCTCTGAGGTATCAATAGTTAATGTATTTTTGTTTCCTGTATCCTGTATTTTTAAATTTTTTAGCCTTTGTTGTTGGCATCTTTGACACTCTTGTGTACTGTCTCCAGGTGGTAAGTGCAGCTACTAGATGTTAGCTTAGAAGTCTGTTCACTTTTCTTGTGGGGGGTATAGTTATTCAGGGCATAGGTGTCCAGGTCATTGGTTACCAAGTGTGTGTTGCCGAGTCTCACCTATAGTCCTTTGCGGGCAGGACTGTGGAGGGGTGTTTACAGCAGGCGCACGTGTCTAATTACATGGATGTAGGTATCCAGTTACAGTGGAAGACAATGTGTGGGGCAAGGCAGGGGGCTGATGGCTGTTCCTGGATGTCTAGGTAGAAGGCATGTCCCTGTCCTCTGCAGTGCATTGTTGAGGGGTAGTGCACCTGATACTTGGGTGCCTGGTGTTGTTGGCCGGAGGGACTGTGAGGCACCACTAATTCTCAGACTCCTGTCATGTTTGGTGACATGGATTGGGTAGTACCACTGACCATCAGGCTCCTTGTACGGGTGAGTGAGGTCCCTGCTTAGGAAATGTGGCTGTGCCAAATGGCACAGATCTGTAGCTCCTCTTTGACTACTTCAGGTGAAAATGGGATTCAGGTGTATGTCCTACTCTTTTGCTAATGAGGGCATGCAGTATTCATCTGGCCCACAATAAACTGGCTGGGGCTGGTGAACAGTGCAAGTCCATGGACCTCTTAAATCAGTCACTAGGTGAACAAGTGGCAGGGCCTTTTAGCTGGCCCTCAGTTTCTGGCCTAGGGGGCATGGCATTATTGAATGTCATGGGACTGGTTTTGGAGCTGAGCAGGGTTGAGGTAGGTTAGGGGATGGAAGTACTTCACTGTGAAACTCTGGAGGGAGGGGTTACTTCCCCAACATGCACACAGTAGGTTAGAGCTTGTACTTAATTTTCACAGATCTGGTGCCACTTCTGCTTGCTTCTAAAGGGGCATGCAGAGTCACTGCTGCTTGCCTGTGCCCACTGTGGTGGGCTTCAACTTTGGACACTGCTGCTTGCCTCAGCGTGGTTGCCGTGCATGCTCAGCACGATAGCACTGGTGAGCCCACAATCTGAGCTTCCCTGCTCCTCCACTGCTTTTGAATCATCTCTCCTTAATGACTAGGGCTCCTAGATTGTCGTATACATTGTATTCATTTACTTTGGGGGGTCTTTGTTGTAAGAGGGATGACAGGAAGTGTCTGACCATACTGCCAACTTGGCTCAGCCTTCATGGCTAGTAAACTTTTGTCTGCATGTGCCTGTTCTAGATACTTCATGTGAGATCATGCAGTATTTGTTCTTTTGTGTGTCACTTATTTCACTTCTTTCTTTGCTTTGATAGTTAAGAAAAAAGTAAGGCAAAACATTTTAAATTCGACTAAGCAGTATATATAAAGTTTTATGGAAAAATTGAATAAGCACATAATTATTTAGCTTGATCTCCAATATCTAGAAGCAAGGTATTTAAGTATGCTAATCTTTGTTTTCTATCAATCTATAAATGCACATTATTCATATATTTCTAAACCGTGCTATTATAATTTTTTTATCAAAGGAAATATGTCATTTAAAATGATGCAAAGTAAGTTATCCAACTTAAATACAGCTTTAGTCTTAGAAAAATAACAAAACAAGAAAAAACAATTTATAGCTCAATGTTTTGTAAATTGATACTTAGAATACAGTTTATCTTCTGCAGAACACAGACATAATTGATAAACTAGGTGCATGGTTTCTTGTGTTTGCAAACTTCCTACTTCACACTTTTTAAACATAGGAGATAATAAGCTAAATTATGCTTCAGAACTGTCATTCTTAACCTCTGTGTTGAAGCCCAGTGGTGTGTGCCATGATTAATTTTGAGAATTACCAAAGTCATATGTTCCCAATAAAAAACTAGTAAAGTTTGCAAATAATTTACTTTTAAAATTTTACAACGATTCAGATTTACCTCTATAATTATGTAACTCTCACCCATGTGGGTTCCCAGATTATTCTTAAAAGTGAAAGAAAATACTCAAAATTCTTTCTGATTCCTTTCCACCAACTATCTGCATCTTTCAGAATAAGGCTGACATTGTTATAGCACTGGTAAAAACTCCATAAATAAAAAAATAAACTTTGTTCATGAAATAAATTCCTTCACTGTCCATACTTCAAAGATCCATGGTTCATTTCACTTCCAGAGAACTGTGCTAGATACTGGGTTATAAGGATGAATAAATGTAGGTCTCTATATCAAAGAAACCCATAATAAACTAGGGTAAAAAATTTTGTAAGGTGTCTAAAATTGTGCTTTATAACACTAGTAGTAAAGCCATTTTAAAGATGAAATATATTACTTTATTTTTTAATTGTATTCGGGTCATACATAAATACATCCATTTCTCCTTTTTATTTCTAATTTTAATTTTCAGATTCTCATGCACTAATCATGGAGAAGTAGGATATTTTGATTAAACATTCCAAGGTGTTCTTAAACTAGTGCATTTTCTCTGATCTTTAAAACTTGCAAGATGACTGTCAAACATGTGATTTGTTTATGAAATTCCTCTGTTGAGTCAATACTCTAGAAAAAGATGTGCAAGAAATTTATAAATATTTTCTGTTTGCCTCTCCAGGTTCCTCCTCTACGCTGTTCTATGCTTTGGAGGCTGGTCCCTCAAGACTGAATCAACTAAAGACCTCAGGTTTCCAACTGAGTTTCACCAATTGGAGGACATAGGAGGGCAGGAAAAGGAAAAAACAGGTATTTATTTCCTTGGCCCCTGTTAGATGACTCATCTCCTGTGGCTGTGAATCAACCCTTAGGTTTGGGTAACTGGATCTCATCTCAGGTTCTGGTAACTTGCTTCTCCTCACTCCTTCAAGTTTAGAGATAGTAGTGGCTTCCTGTCAATACCAAGTACTAAACTATCCATTGCTGATTTCACTTAAACTTGCCCACATTTCTTAATGAGGACCCTCATTAAGCTATCACTTTTTAATGATGTCTTTTGAATGTATATCTGCTTCCTGCTGGGATTCTGACTGATATAAGTCTCCTAATCAAGGCACCAGCAAGCAGGATACAGAAAAGGGGAGATATACTATGCAGGGGAGACTAGGCAGGAGAGGCTAGTTTGATATTGTCACAACAAACAATGCTAAAATCTTCAGTGGTTTAAAACATAAAATATTATTTCTCTCACACAAAAATGGCTGTAGTTGATGCGGTTCTCTGGGGCAGCTGTTCTTCATGTGGTCACTTAGCAATCCCATCTGTGATTTTCTGGCCCATTTTCTTGGTATCCACATTTGCTCCTGAAAGGGAAGAGGAATCTGGAAGAGTATACAGTGGCTTTTTACTGCCTAAGCCCCCAAACAAAACACATCACTTCTTCTCACAGTCCATTGGCTAGAAGTCATCACATGGCTCTGGCCAACCTTAAGGGAATGGGAAGTGTACTTCCCTACAGGCCCAGGAAAGAATTTCACATAGAACATCCAACACCCACAAATAACTGTTTATTCTGAATCATATGATTGACGAAACTTCACCCTTATGAGCTCTTCTTAGCATTTCTCACCCTGCCAAGAACATATGACATGGCCCTTTCCTCTGCCTTTTAGCGTCTTTTCTTCTTGTCATTATACCTGCACATGAGAAATTCAAAGGTCTACGCATATATACCTATCGCCCGGTAAATTCCAACTCATAGTGACCCTACAGGACAGAGTAGAACAGCCCCATAGAGTTCACAAGGAGCACCTGGTGGATTCAAACTGCCATCCTTATGGTGAGCAGCTGTAGCATTTAACCACAACACCACCAGAGTTTCCTGAAAATATTTTTCACAGTAATAGATGTGAAATGGTATTAATAGTATGGTAGTTTTTAAGATGAAATAAGAATACTTTGTCTGATTCTGTGTTGTTATTGATAAAGTTAACCAATTTATACATTACATGCAGTAATTATAATGCTAGCTAACACTATTATTATTTTTTGCTAAAGATAATTAAAAGATGACTACAGCAGTACATCAACAGGGAACGGCCAGAAATTCAAGCTGGATTCAGAAGAAGATGTGGAACCTAAGATATTACTGCTGATGCCAGATGGATCCTGGCTGAAAGCAGAGAATATCATAAAGATGTTTACCTGTGTTTTATTTAGTACACAAAGGCATGAACCACAGCTAATCACGGATAACATCCCAAACAATGGGAATTTTAAAACACATAATGTGCTCATGGGGAACCTGTGCACAGACGAAGAGGCAGTTGATCTAACTGAACAAGGGGATCCTATGTGGTTTAAAATCAGGACAGGTGTGCAACAAGGTTGTATCCTTTCAGCAGACTTATTCAATCTGCATGTTGAGCAAATAATACAGGAAACTGGATGATATGAATAAGGCCTCAGAACTGGAGGAAGACTCATTAACAACCTGACATATGCAGATGACACTATCTTGCTCGCTGAAAGTGAAGACGACTTGACACACTGACTGATGAAGATCAAGCTACAGCCTTCAATACGGATTACTTCTCAACATAAACAAAAACCCTCAGAACTAGATGAGGATCATCATGATAAATGGAAAAAAGATGGAAATTGTCAAAGATTTCACTTTACTTAGATCTGAAATCAATGCCCACAGAATTGGCAGTCAAGAAACAAAATGCTGTATTGTAATTGGCAAATCTGTTGCAAAAGACCTCTTTAAAGTGTTAAAAAGCAAAGGGTCTATCTGAGGAGTAAAGTGCTGACCCGAGCTATAGTACTTTTAGTACCCTCACATGCATAAGGAAGCTGGGCGATGACTAAGGAAAAATGAAGAATTGGTGCCTTTGAATTATGATGTTGGAGAATATTGAATATACCACATAATTCCAGAAGAAGGTACAAATCAGTTTTGAAGAAGTACAGGCAAAATGTTTCTTAGGAGCAAGGATGGCAAGACTTCGTCTCTGTACTTTGGGTACGGTATCAGGAGGGTTAATCTCTGGAGAAGGACATCATGGTTAGTAAAGTGGGGGGTCAGTGAAACAGAGAGGGAGATATTCTACGAGACAGACTGACACAGTGGCTGCAACAGTGGGCTCAAACACAGCAGACATTAAGCGGATAGTATAGGACCAGGCAGTGTTTTGTCCTGTTGTACACAGGGTTACTACAAATTGGAACTGACTTGATGGCACCTAATAACAACAGCAGCTAACACGCAATAAATTTATATACTAAGTACTTTAAAAATATTGAGTCATTAAATCCTCATAAGTCCATTGTATAAGTATAATTGTCCCCTTTATGGCCCCAAAGTTCATGTTCTTAATCTCCATAACATTTTATATATATCTTACTAGATCACAAATGCAGTAGTTGACAACATTGTTTTATACAGTTGGCATTAAAGAATGGTAAATGTGCATGTGAAAGTATACAAAATGCTGGCAATTAATATATGGATCTGAAATTCTTCACACATACACAGCACTATGGGTATCACAATAGAGCATACTGGACAGAGCTGGAGAGAAATGTTGAACAAAATTCTAATTCACAAAAGAAGACCAGACTTACTGGCCTGACTAAAACCGGAGAAACCCTAAGAGTGTCCCCACCACCCCCAACACACCTTTAGCTCAGTAATGAAGTCACTCCTTCAGCAAAAGATGTGCCCATTCTCATGGACTGAATTGTGTCCCCTAAAAAAAATATGTATAGTAATTTGACTGGGCCAAGATGCCTTGTATTCTTTTACTGCTCTCATTGTATGATTTTCCTATAGTGTAAATCGTAATCTCTGCCTGTGGTTAAAACACTGGATTATGTCAAAGAGAATTACGGTGGGACTATAACACCCTTCCTAAGGTCACCTCCCTGTTCCATTGTAAAGGGATTTTACCCAGAGTGTGACTTTCTTTTGTCCTACAAGAGGTAAAAGGGAAGCAAACAGAGTCGGGGACCTCATAAGATCAAGAAAGCAGTACCAGATGACTAAGAAATCTGTAAAACAAAATGAGTCTAAACAGGTACAACAGTCCAGTGGCAAGGACTAGTAGACAGGTGGCAGTTGTTGTCACATGCCATTGAGTCAGTTCTGACTCATAGTGACCCTGTGTACAATAGAACAAAACTGCATGGTCCTGTGCCACACCCACAGTTGTTGTCATGCTTGAGCAGCCACTGTGTCAATCCATCTCAAAGGTCTTCCTCTTTTTTAATGACTGTCAAGCCTGATGTCCTTCTCCTAATCCTTCCTGACAACATTTTCAAAATATGTTAGGATGTAGTCTTTCCATCTTTGCTTCTAAGGAACACTCTGCTTCTACTTCTTCCAAGAGAAGAAGGTAGGAGGGGACAAGAAAGCTGGCAATAGGGAATGCAGCGTTGTGAAGGGAGTGTTGATATGCCATGGGATTGTTAATCAAAGTCATAAAACAATATGTGTACTTCTGTAAATCGTCATCTAAAGTATAATGTCATGGAGTGATTATGTGCCCCCACAAATGTGTGTTGCAATTTGGCTGTACCATGATTCTCAGTGTTGTGCAGTTATCCTCTTTTTTTTTTTCCTGCCTGTGGTTGAAGAAACAAGATTGGATTATGTTAAAGAACATTAAGGTGGGACTGTAAAACCTCTGCTAGGGTTACATCCCTGATTTAATGTAAAAGCAGTTTCCTTGATGTGCAGCCTGAACCAACTTTTATTTCTCGTGATAAAACAAAAGTGAGCAGAGAGTTAGTGTGATGGATAGGATTGTGTGTCAGCTTGGCTAGGCCAATATTCTCAGTGCTTGTATGTGACCACTCCCATGATTACATCTATTGTGGGTGACTAGTTTAAAGGGAGTTTGGAGGTGTGGCCTGCACACATATATAAGCAAATATACTTGCTTTGGATCCTGTGGCTGCCTCCTGTCTGTCTAACCTCCAGCTCTTGGGATTTGAACTATCAGATTATCTGCTGATCCTGGAATTCATCAAGATCTCACTTACTCAACCTGAGAGTAAAAGCCCTGCTCTCTAACCAGCCAATCTTGGGCTCACCAGTCCCTGTAGCTACATGAATTGGGGGAAGTCTCCACCCCAATCCATGGACTAGGGATATTCCAGCCCCTCCTATCACGTGAGCTGTTTCCTTGATATAAATCTCTCTACATATATACTTAGATGCTTTACTGACTTTTTTTTTCCTCTAGAGAACCCAGTCTAAGACAGTTAGTGACCTCGTACAACCTAGAAAGCAGAGCTGAGAGCAGAGTGCATCCTTTGAACTTGAGGTTCCTGTGCTGAGATGCTCCCTGATCAAGGGAAGGATGATGCATCACAAGCACCTTCCTCCAGAGCTGACACAGAACTCTTCCTTGGAGCTGGCAGCCTGTATTCAGACTTAGCCAATTGGGCTGTGATAGACAAAACTAGTCTTTGTTAAAGCTATCCACTTGTGGTATTTCCATTACAGCAGCACTACGTACCAAGACATACAATAAAGAAAAAAAAATAAGGAAAAAAACAGTACTGTGATACAGCATTTGCTCCTTATGCCCACCGATGAGTGGCAGGATGTGGGATGAGAGGGAATAGAAGTGGTTTCCCTAGCACTGAAGTACCAGAAACTAGAATAAATTTGAAAATACATGAGGATTTACTACATGAGAAGGGTGGCACTTCAAATTAATATGATAAAGACAAATTAATAAGTGATGGAGGAATAACTAGTTATCACAAAACATGTGAATTTTTGATCCCTACCTCATTCCTTATACCAAAATAAAACTCAGATGACTCATGCATGTATATATCTTTGAAGAGATGAATTTTTTTTTAATTTTATGTGAATTTTTTTCTGAAATACAAACCAGAAGCCAAAACAGCCAAAAGTCTTTTTTTTAGGTAAATAAGAATTTATTTGATGCAAACTGTTCAGCACTTCTGCTATGCTACTGGTTTTACCTGCACAGAGAATGGCTTTGCATTTAAAAAAATATATATTTTATTGTGTTTTAGGTGAAAGTTTACAGTGAAAATTAGGCTCCACTTTAACATTTTTTATTACAAACTGTTCTGTGGATAGGTGACAGTTTTTATAGTGCCTCAGCATTCTCATTATTTCCACTGGTTATTTTGTTTCCATTGGTCTAGTTTCTCTTCCCCTTCTTACCAAATGGTCTCACATAGGTGAGTGTTTAAAGGAACACATTACTCGTTAGTAATACTGTTTATTTTATAGTCTAGTCAGTTATTTGGCTGAAAGGTCACCTGCTGCAATGCCTTCAATTCCAAGTTCAGCCAATTGTCTCAGCGGTTCCTGTAGTCTCTGTCCAATAGATCTGGCCATTTTTTAGGAATTTGAATTTCGTTCTATATATTTCTCCCATTCTATGCAGGAACTTCTATTGTGTCCCTTATCAGAACAGTTGGTAGTAGCAGCCAGCCCCCTTCCAGTTTTTCTAGTCTTATGTTAGAATAAGCTATCATTTTGTGTGGTCTAACAGAGAGCTACTGTTTCTTCCTTTGTGTCTTTGACTTTCTTCAGTCTCTTTTGCTTCATATGAGTAGAAACCAAAAGCTGCATTTTAGTTGGGTGCTTGCAAACTTTTAAGACACCAAATGCTACTCAGAAAAGTAGGATGTAGAACACTGTCTTGAAGCCAAAAGTTGTTCTGAAACTTTTGTAGAACAAAAAAATAGCATAAACAAATCTGCAGAGAGCTCCAGATTCTCAAACTCACCACCTTCAACACAGCAACTATGCATTTATCTATTTTATATTTTAGTTGTCCATGTAATGGTCCATTTTACAAAGAATTCTATTGCTGGAGTAAGAAAAAGGAGGAGAAAGAAGAGAAGGTGAAGAAGTTTAAAGCCACTCTATAGTCCTGCACATTGACATTCAGGGCAGCTAAATGATTTAATCAAACTCACAAAGTTAGCAGCAATATCTAGTCTAGACTTCTTGTGCTATTTTTCTCTTTTTCCTTCTTCTTCATTGTCTTTTAAATCTAAATAAAACACTAGACAAGCCACTGAAATAAATTCTTTCTCTGAATAACTAAATAGGCTGCTGAGTTTTTAGTTTGTTTAGTTGTTAGTAGTCTTGATTTGTTTTAAATTGTTTGCATGTGTCCCATTATTAATTATTAAATTACTTATTATAGCACTGTAGAGTCTAAAAACATGCAGGTCAAAAAAAGCAGACCAGACTTTTCAAAGACATGTGCAATGAGTATATTTCTCTTAGAATCATTTTCAAGTTCCTTTGAATGAATTAAAACATATCAGGAAGATTTTTCAACCAAGTGGAATTTGGTATAATACATTGACTCTATCCAAATTTTAAAGCATCTTATTGTCAGGAGGTATAACATCCTCAAGGCAGTTTAATTCCATAGCACAGATCTCATGGTTAGCATTACAACTCCAGTAAGCCATTTCACATTCTAGTATCACAAAGTTATTTCACTGTAAAAAAAAAAAAAAAAGGCACAAAATTTGATGTTGTGTTGATGTAAATATTATTTTAAAATATATTTTGGTCAGAAAAACTATTACTTTAATGGTTCTTGTGTAAGTGAATAAAAGATGTTGTGAAATATAAAATGAAAAATAATTTCTCCATAAGAAAAAACAATCTGCCCATACTTAATTCTTAATCAAGTTATTTGTAGCTTCAGAATTACTATTTTATAACCTTTCTACACAAAGGCTGAGATACATTTAAACAAAACCATCTGTTTATAAAGAACTCTCTCACTTTGTATTAACCCTTCTCAATGAATAAACTCATGTTCACCCAAATTGTTAGAATTCATCTATTATGACAATATTTAAAGTGTTAAAATTATTGCTAATTTATTGGATTTGCAATAATTTTATAAACTTAAAATAGTGACAAAAGTAATATAAACATTAGAAAGAGTAGATTAGCAAGAGTGAACTAGTCTACATATTAAGTACATTCATTATGAAAATAAAATTGTACTCATAAGAGGACTCTTTATAGACCCAATTTACATCATTCGATAAAAATGATCTTGTTTAACCTATCTCATGAGAAGCTAAGAAAGCTTTTGAATTTTAACTGGAGCAACATTTTTGACTCTTAACACATTTTTATTTAATCCTCACATTTGTGTGGATCAAGTTTATGAAGGTTCAGAAGCTTTATGTAAGTCGTAACAAATGAGTCACTAATATTTTTACCCTGAACACAGAAACAACAGAGGAAGAAAGACACTCACCAATAGAAAGAGAAAATGAAACGCGTGGCTAATTGCTTCCATGAACAACTGCCTCTTTTGCCACAAGATCAGAACTGTGTGACACGCAACTACTATTACTGAACATTATGATGGAAGAGTCTATAAAAGAATCTTTATCAAAAGGGGGAAAACACACAACAGAATTTAAAATTCTTATGGACTGCAGACTCTCTGGAGCCATGGAGGCCAGGTGAACTCTTGAAACTATTGATATTTGCCTTTAAACCTTAAACCAAAAAATAGCTCCTGAAGTCTTAAAACCTGAAAGTAGTTTAGCTTAACCAGTAAACAGTATCTGCCTTGAGCACTGTAACTCTTTTCAGAATTATCCATATGGCATCAAATTGACAAGAGCAACTCAAAAGATTAGAGATGAAACTTTGGAGGGCAGTGAATTTATGTTAATAGAGGAGGAACAACTCAGAAAAGAATAGTGAGAATGTAACTAATGTTACTGACCTGCAGAAACTGTTGGAGTATTCTGCTGAGTATATTCTTGACAGTAAAATAAATAAAATAAATTATTAAAAAATAGATACTATCAGTTTGAAAATTATATGAAATGAACCAAAAATAATTTTTATTCCAATTCTTACAAAGTGTATGAAAACAGTATCATTCTCCATATAAAATAAATAACAAATGACAACACTTCTTTCGATCCTGATTTTCATTGGTCCTCCAATAGTGATCTGCTGTAGCCAGTTGCCTTAAGCATGAATACACATTTGTCTCCAAATGATAAGTTAGTCCAAAAATGTCATGTTACAAAGAAACTAAGCCATTAGATCTTCATTTTTCTACCTAGTTTTCGCTATTCTGCCCCTTAACAATTTTAGGGGAAGTACTTAAATTTCCTTTGTCTAAAAACTCCTCAAGTAATACATGGAAGATAATGGTAGTATCACTCAACCAGTTGGGTGCTCAATTCTCCTGAGCATGTTGTCTTTAAGCTGTCTCAGAACTGAAATACTTATTTCTATCCTTGTCTTTGGAAACCCTGGTGGCGTAGTGGATTAAGTGCTAAGTCTGCTAGCTAAAAAGTCAACAGTTAAAATCTGCCAGGTACGCTGTGGAAACTCTATGGAGCAGTTCTATTCTGACCTCTAGGGTCACTACGAGACAGACCTGACTCAATGACAGTGGGCTTCTTTTTATCCTTGTCTTTGCCTGCATTCTCTAAAGAAGCAAAGCCAGTAAAGCATACAAATATATACAGAGAGATTTCTATCAAGGAAACAGCTCACACAATTGGAGAAGCTGAAACGTCCAAGGTCCTGGATCAGCAAAGAGGACTCTATCAATTCACCCAGCTGCTGAAGCTGGCAAACTGAAGGTCAGCAGGTTGAAAGCAGAGTTCCCACTCAAAAACTGTGAAGGTTGGCAAATCCCAAGGTGGCTAGAAAGACTGCAAAGTTTCTCTTGATTCACCTAGCTGCAGGGGCTGGGAACCCAAGGTCAGTAGGTTGGGGAGCAGGACTCTCACTCACAGGTTGTGAAGATCAACAAATCCCAAAATTGACAGCTAAAGCTGCTAACTCAAGTCCCAAGAACTAGATATCAGAAAAGAGAGGCAGCTGCCGGATACACAACAAGCCAGCACCTTGGGAAGGTGAGCAGGAGGAAGGTGAGCCAAGGCAGGCAGAGAGATGGAGGCTGAGTGGTGGTAATCCACCACAGGCCCCACCCTGACCAGTACCACTCAGTAGACTCCATTACAGGGATGATCACAATATTATACAACTGCCAAAATACGAGGTAACAGCCCAGCCAAATGGACACACAATCTTAACCACCACAATTCTCAAGGTGCCCTGGTGGTGCAATAGTTAAAGCATTCGGCTAACTGAAAGTTCAGTGATTTAAATTAATAGAGATAGGGAACTCTACAGGAGGAAAAAAAAAAAAACCAAACTGGCATTCTGCTCCCATAAAGATTTCACTCTCAGAAACATTATGAGACAGTTCTACTCTGTCACATGGGTCACTGAGTTGGAACTGACTTGACAGCACCCAACAACTATGGCATTCTATCCTCACAGTTGGTAATTCCTACTTTATTCACAGTTAATAACTTACCATTTTCTGTCCTCTATGGAATGAGGGCATAAATATTCAGCATTTTTCTTGAAATACTATCACTTAAATTTGTCCCTTAGTTTTATTTTTTAGGTGAAAAAACCGAGGTTATTCTCATCTTTATTAATATGTTCAATTATTAATAACAGAATTATTTGTTTTCTTTTTCTTAAAATGTGGTGATAGAAGTTAGATACAAGATTCTAAAAGGGGCTTGTCAATGCCCAAAACAGGAAGAAATGATTCCTTGTGCATGCTCATTAGAAAACAATGTGGGGTTTTAGGACGTACATAAAAGAAAATGATGGAGATTTTGATGAGATTAGGTAGGAGCAACAGGAGAGAAATATACTTGAAGCTGCAGATGGGCCTGTGAAAATGGCCAGAGTATAATCTTATATAGAAGGGGTAGCTATTTGGAATGAACAAAGGGAAAATATGGGGATTAATTTCTCAGTATGAAAATTAAGTTTTTGAAAATTAAACTTACTATTTATCAGCTTTTACACATGAAGACTCAGCTTGTAGCTGCTTCTCACCACAGTCATTTTTCTTCTGATTACACTGGGAGAGTAATATGACCTGTCATTACAAATTCATTAGTAAAACAGGCAAAATTTGGGCGTACATATGAGGACTGCCAATCAAGTTGACAAACTCATCCTAGAAAAAGTGCTACATACCTCCTTGCCAAATATCAGTGTGGTCACCTATATAGTGTGGTCCTTTAAAGTGTGATCACCTTTACAGTACTCCCCTTGGGTAGCTGTACACTGACACCAGTGCCTAGTTCACCCTTCACTGCCATTCTGGGACTCTTTTACTGGAATGGCCATCAGAGCTGTTGTAGTATTACTCTTGATGTCGTGAATGTCATCAAAATGTTTACTTTCAATATTTCCCTTATCCTCAGGTAAAGAAAAATGTCATTGGGAGCCAGATCAGGTGAGTAGGGAGGGTTTTCCAGTACAGTTACTTGTTTACTGGCTAAAATCTCCCTCACAGAAACTATACAAACTTGTCATCGTGTGCAATGGCCATTCCAGAAAGAGTTCCAAAATTGCTTTGAAGGGTGAACTAGGCACTGGTGTCTATGCATAGCTTCCCAGGGAGAGTACTTCGAACGTGACCATAGTGATAGTAACGTGGTATGCAGCACTTAGAACAATTAAGTTCACAGACTTAATTGTCAGACCTCATATTGCCAAGTTAATAACATAAAACTAGGACATTAGTGTTTTGAAGTAAAAATCAATGGGTAAGTACTTTCAAATGGACTGAGGACTATATAACACACGCTAAAAAGGGATCAGACGATAGCCAGGTGATAGGAGTAGTTTTAAAGCTTGGGGGTGGGGCATCAGTTATGGAGTTTAGACAGACTTCAGTTCCTTTGCCGCAAAGTGAAAGGACTGGATTCTGTAGACATTTGTGAAATAGTAGCCATCAGATATTTTAATTTGAAATTCTTATGAATTTTAAGCAAAATGACTTAATTGCTAGATTTTAAAATACCACTACTTAAAAAAACCAAACCACACTCACTGCAATTAGTTGATTCCAACCCAGAGTGACCCAGAAGGATAAACAAGAACTGCCCTGCATGATTTCCAGGGCTATAATCTTTTCAGATGTAGACTGCCACATCTTTGTCTCACACAGCAGCTGGTGGGTTCAAACTGCCATCAGGGTTTCTCCATCACTGCCTTATGCTTCTTTATTCATCTAAGAGTCCATTTAGTCTATTCTAGGCATTCTACTCTAAAATTTCATTTTTGTCTAATAACTGCAATTAATACTATGCCTAGAGTTTTGGACTATTCGGCATAAATTTTAAATTTTTGAATACATTCTACTAATCACAGTATGTTGTTGTTGTTAGCTGTTATTGAGTTGGTTCTGACTCATAGTGACCCTATACACAACAGAATGAAACACTGCCTAGTCTTGTGCCATGCTCACAATCATTTTTATGCCTAAGCTCACTGTTGCAGCCACTGTGTAAATTATTCTCGTTGAGGATCTTCCTGTTTTTTGCTGACCCTCCACTCTACCGAGCATGATGTCCTGCTCCAGGGACTGATCCCTCCTGACAACATGTCCAAAATGTGTAAGACACAGTCTTGCCATCTTTGCTTCCAAGTAGCACACTGGTTGTACTTATTCCAGAATAGATCTGTTGGTTCTATTGGCAGTCCATGGTACATTCACTAGTCTTCTCCAGCACCGTAATTCAAAGGTGTCAATTCTTCTGTCTTCCTTACTCACTGTCCAGCTGTCTCATGCTTCAGGTGACATCTTTACTTTTTAACACTTTAAATAGGTCTTTTGCAGCAGATTTTCCCAAAGTGATGCATCTTTTGATTTCTTGACTGCTGCTTCCATGGGCATTGTATGTGGAGTCAAATAAAATAAAATCCTTGACAACCTAATGCCTTTCTTCATTTATCAAGATGTTGCTTACTGTTCCAAGTTGTGAGGATTTTTGTTTTCTTGATGTTGACGTGTAGTCCATACTGAAGGCTGTGGCCTTTGATCTTCATCAGTAAGTGGTTCATATCCTCTTCACTTCCAGCAAGGGTTATGTCATCTGCACAAACATGTTGCTAATGAGTCTTCCTGCAATCCTGATGCATTGGTCTTCTTCGTATAGTGTAGCTTCTTGGATTACTTGCCTGGCATACACATTAAAAGGTGTGGTGAAAGGATACAAACCTGACACACACCTTTCCTGACTTTAAACCATGCAGCGTCCCCTTATTCTGTTCGCACAACTGCCTCTTGATCCACTTACAGATTCCTCGTGAGCACAATTAAATGTTCTGGAATTCCCATTATCTGCAACATTACCCATAATTTGTTATGATCCACTCAGTCGAATGCCTTTGCATGTTCAACGAAACACATGTAAACATTTTTTTCGTATTCTCTACTTTCAACTAAGATCCATCTGACATCAATATCCTTGGTTCCATGTCCTCTTCTGAATCTGGCTTGAATTTCTGGCAGTTCCTTGTCAGTATACTGATGTAGTTGCTTTTGAATGATCTTCAACAAAATTTTACATGCATGTGATATTAATGATGTTGTTTAGTAATTTCCACATTCAATTGGATCATCTTTCTTTGTAATGGGCATAAATATGGATCTCTTCTAGTCAGTTGGCCAGGTAGGTGTCCTCCAAATTTCTTGGCATAGATGAGTGAGCATTTTCAGTGCTGCGTCTATTTGTGGAAACATCTCAATTGATATTCCATCAGTTCCTGGAGCCTTGGTTGCCAATGCCTTCAATGAAGCTTCCACTTCTTCCTTCAGTACCATTGCTTTTTAATCATATGCTACCTCTTGAAATGTTAAAACATCAGCCAGCTCTTTCAGGTATAATACTTATGCATTTCTTCCATCTTCTTTTGATGCTTCCTGAGTCACTTAATATTTTCCCTGTAGAATCCTTCACTGTTGCAACTAGAAACTTGAATTTTTTCTTTAGTTCTTTCAGCTTGAAAAATGCAGACTGTGTCCACCCCTTTTGGTTTTCTATTTCCAGCTGTTTGCACATGTTATTATAACACTTTGTCTTCTGGATCTGCCTTTTGAAATCTGTTCAGTTCTTTTACTTCATCATTTCTTTTGCTTCAGCTGCTCAACATTCTACAGCAAGTTTCAGAGTGTCTTCTGACATTCAATTTTGTCTTTCCTTTCTTTGATGTCATTCCACAATTTGTCTGGTCTTCCGTCATTAGAGTTCAACACATAAATCTGTTCTTGAGCTTCCCACATCACAGCAACATGTAAGCCCCCACAGTATGACACACTGACAGGCAAGTGGTGAAATCACACACTATATAGTCTTTAGTTATCCACATGTTTTCAAGCTGAATCTGCTATATTTTAATACCAGTCTATGCAAAATTTTACAAATCTACTTTAAAAACCCAACACAAATAAGCATGTAAAGTACTCTAACACCAAAGTGAAAATAGTTAAGAATAAGAGATAAGATGTGATACATACTAGAAAACAACAAACTGGAATTCAGACTTGGGTTTTCTAAATTTCATTTCAACATGTGAAAAGTAGTAGAGTTGGACTACTAGATAATATCTAAAGGTTCACAGCTATATAGTTAACAAGTGTTTTATTAACTCTTTGCTAGCAATACTGTAATCTCAGTTTCTCTTCAAGACCCAAAAGATATACTGGACAGATACAGTTTCTGTCCTACGGAGTTTGTGTTTCAGTGGAATAAAAGTCAACATTTATTTTTATAGGTTCATTACTGTGTATTACTACACTATTTTAAAATTACAGATAATGAAATTGAAGTTTACAGAGATTAAGTCACTTGCCCAAAGTAAAAAAGTAAGCTAGGATTTACAAGGTCTGACAATTAAGTTCATGAACTCATTCTAGAAGAAGTGCTACATATCTCACTGCTTAATATCACTATGGTCACCTTCAAAGTACTCTCCTTGGGAAGCTTTGCACTGACACCAGAACCCAGTTCACTTTTAAAAGAAATTTTCAGACTCTTTCTAGAATGGCCATCACAACTGCCACTGTATTACTCTTGATGTCCTGAATGCCATGAAAATGTCTTCCTTTCAACACTTCCTTTGTTTTCAAGTAGAGAAAAAGTCACTGGAGACCAGATGAGGTGAGTAGTTAAGGTGTTACCATACAGTTATTTGTTTCCTGGCTAAAACCTCCCTGATAGACAACTATACAGTTAAGTTCATGAACCTGCCACTGTGTCATCACACGCAATGGTCATTCAAGAAAGAGTTCTAACATTGCTTTGAAGGGTGGACTAGGGGCTGGCATCAGTGCATAGCTTTCCAAAGGGAGTACTTAGAAGGTAATGGTAGTAATATTCAACAACACGGTATGCAGCATTTAAAACAAGTTAGCGGACTTAATTGTCAAACCTCATAAATTGAGAGATGTCAAATACCCTAGTCTGCATTTTTGCAGTTTTATAGTAAGTTTTGAAGTCAAGCAGTATAAATTCTTTTAAGTTTGTCTTTTCTTAAAAAGTTGTTTTGCTTATTCTAAGTACTGTGCATTTCCAAATGAATTGTAGACTCATCTGAGGAGACTTGATATCTAAACAATATTAAGTCTACATACCTGAGTGTTATCTTTTAGGGTCTTCTTTTAAGCACTTGAAATTAGACAGGACTTGCATTTACTCTAAAGCCAATGACTCCCCAGCCCCTGAGGCATGGAGCTCTGATGGTGCAATGATTAACAGCCTATGGCTGCTAAGTAAAAAGGTCAGCAGTTCAAATCCACCAGCGTCTCCTTGGAAACCCTATGGGTTTTACCCTATCCTATCGGGTCACTGTGGTTTGGAATTGAGTCGACAGCAATGCGCTTGGTTTGAGTACTGAGGCACACGCTTCTTGGTGCTGTGACTGATGCTGCCTGAATTAGTCATTTTCCAAGTCTAGGTTTTGGAAACACGCACTGCTACTGGCCCCTGTGTTGACAGTCATAATTTTCCCCAACCATTTTGGATTCTTTCCCCAGCTGCAGATATTTTCTCATTTGTGTGCACCGATCAGTACTCAACAGAACACTGAAGGGGACTTTGCAGATCTCTGGAGTTCTCTTGGTGCACCTCATCCTTTCAGTACTCTACTCTGAGAACTCTAGAAGCACTGGCTTCCCAGACTCCCACTTCTGTCTGCTCATCTCAGGAGGATCCTGACACTTGTTCTAATCAGTAAGCAAGGGGAACTAGAGAGCTCACGTCTTTTGCTTGCCACCTCTTAGGGGTCATTGTTCTTTGTTACTTGATGTTCAACGTCTTAAGACAAATTCCATTGTTTCCTTCCTTCCTCCCTCCCCCTTTTCCCCCCTCTCTTCTCTTCCTTCTTCCTTTTTAAATTGGTATCAAGAAAGAAAATTCTGCAATGAAGCTTACACTGCTATCCTAACTTGGAAATCAGAGTACCTGGTAGTGCAAATCATTAAAGCACTTGGCTTCTAGCTGAAAGTCTGGATGGTTGCAACTCACCCAGAGGTGCACTTGAAGTAACACCTAGCAATCTACTTCCCCCAAAACCAGCCACTGAAAACACTATAGTGCACACACAGTTCTTTTCTGACACACAAAGGGTCATTGTGAATCAACTGAACAGGAAGTGGTACTAATAACCTGGAAATTAAGCAGTGTACGTAAGATCCTGCCTTCCCTTGACCCATTATCCCTTGTTCAGACCTATCTGGGAAAAAACTGAGTCAGCTTGTCAGACTGTTAGTTGTTCTCCCTTATCCACTTCCCCTCTTCCTACCCCCACAGGATTTTTGCTGTGCACACGTACGGCATCCAACTTTAGATGACAGTTTCTTTTACAGTTAGGATGCAAACAAAAGTGGTTATGTGTAAGCTCTAGTTCACACTTAATAGAAAGCTATTTACCCCTTATTTGCTCTTTTCCCCTTCACACTTGAAATGGTGTGAGAGGATGATAGAGTAGGTAGGCGCAAGGACTGTAGGCTGCTGAGTCCATGAACAGTGCCACTCTGAACCCCTAATAATTTTCAAAATTTCATGTAAGATAGAAGCATTATAGCTTGATAGAGGCATTACTCTTTTGATCTTTATTAAAGCAGTTAACATACTAATCATTATAGCCAAGGAAGCTACCTGCTTATGTTCACACGAATAGCAAGTGATACAGTCATGAACCCAGTTTATCAAATCAGGTTTATCTGGGGTAAAATCATTGCCATGTTTCACAAGTTTTGATCATTTGCGTGACATCTCCACATTGTTTTCCAGCTGTATACTACTTCTGTTACTGTTAATATTTACTTAATATTTTAAATAGATGCTTTTAAAAAATTGAGCATTGTCTTAAATAATAGCCATAAAACCAAAGATCTGATGTGCTCCATATACATTTTTCTAGTACATATAAAAACAAATATGTATATATTAATATAAAAAGATGTCCATCTAAAATGAAAATCATCTTGTGTATCACCATGGCACTCATGACAAACAGTGAAAATCACTGTATTTTGCTTTTGCCTTTCAATTGCTTTAGAAAACTAGCAGATAGGAACTAGTGAAAAATTTAAGAATCATCTGAGGGTCTTTATTACACTTCCCCACACCAACTCCAAAATTTATGTTTCCAAGATTGTTGTTAACAAATTTATTTTGTTACTCAGAAATATACTAAACAGACTTGTAATTTCTCCAGGTTCACTACTGATTATAGTCTCCCGCAGCAAAATTCCAATCTTAGAGGTCTCCTAAACCTGCATATCTGGCTGGCTCAGAAAGACAGCAATCACATGTAATCTAAAGTGTGGAATACAATCCTAAAGTGTCACTGAAATTTAATATTTTACTTGTTCCACTTTACGGAAATTAAAGCATAGAAGAAAATGACATCGTTGCATGTAAGCTAGAATTCACCCAGAAAAAAACATTGCCCACTATGACTTTTAACTCGGCTACTGCCCCGTCATGTATTATGGTTTCATTTTGCTCAAAATGAGGCATTTGAAATATACAAAAAAGGACAAATAACTCTACAGGAAAAAGTATACGAAAGTTAGGAAATGGCCAACAAACATAGTGTTGTCAGCCCTCAAGCTTACCTTGGAGAAGTTGGGGGCTCCTTTCTAGACGACTGCAATAAAACTAGCATCACAATACTGCCAGTTAAGTTCACGAACTCATCCCAGAAAAAGTGTAACATACCTTATTGCAGAATATCTCTATATGTACCTTAACAGCACTCCCCTTGGGAAGCTATGCATTAACACCAGCATCCAGTCTACCCTTCAATTTTGGAACTCTTTTCCTGGAATAGTCAGTGGAGCTGTCCTTATATTACCCTTGATATCCTATGTATCATCAAAATGTCTTCTTTTCAATATTTCCTTTATCTTCAGGTAAAGAAAAAAGTCACTGACAGATTAAATGAGTAGAGAAGGTGTTCTTATACAGTTGTTTACTGCCTAAGAACTGCATCACAGGTAACTACACAATTAAGTTTGTCAACTTGCCACTTAGCCACTGTGCACACTGACCATGCCAGAGAGTTCTTCAAATTGCTTTGAAGGGTGCCCTAGGCACTGGCATCTGTATATAGCTTCCCAAGGGGAATACTTTGAAGGTGACCGCAGTGATACTCAACAGTGAGGTACATAGCAGCACTTGAACAATTAAGATCACTAACTTGTCAGAGCCCTTAAAATGAGTTGCATAAATTTTTCACTTCTCACTGCATGAAAAGTTATACGAACACTATACTGTACTCTACTAATATACAAAAGCATTGTTAAAAAAATGTACATACCTTAATTTTAAAAAATCATCATTAAGCAGTAATATTTTTTATTGCTAAAAAAATGCTAACCATCATCTGAGCCTTTAGTGAGTCGGAACACATTTGTTGGTTGACGGTCTTGCCTCATGTTGATGGCTGCTGACTGATCAGGGTGATGGCCGTTGTCCACTGGGTTGGCTGTGGCAATTTCTTAAAATAAGACAACAGTAAAGTCTGCTGCACTGAGTCTTCCTTTCATGTAAGATTTCTCTGTAGCATACCATGCTCTTTGGTTAACAGTTTACTCACAGCAGAACTTCTTTCATTCCTCTCAAATCCTGCTGCTGCTTTATCAACCAAGTTTATCTAATTTTTAAAACCTTTTTTGTCATTCCAATAGTGTTCATAGCTTCTTCACCAGGAGAAGTTTCCACCTAAAGAAACCATTTTTTTGGCTAATCCATAAAACACAACTCCTCATCTGTTAAAGGTTTTGTCGTGAGATTGCAGTAATTCAGTCAAATCTTCAGGTATCATTACTGTTTCTAATTGTAGTTCTCAGGCTATTTCCACCACACATGCGGTTACTTTCTCCACTGAAGACTTTATCCCTCAAAGTCATCCAAAATTGGAATCAACGTCTTCTGAAGGCTGGTATTTTGACCTCCTTTCATTAATCATGAATGTTCTTAATGGTGTCTAATAGGGTGAACCTTTTCTTTTGCTCAGATCCATCAGAAGAATCACTATCTGTGGCAGCTGTAGTGTTATGAAATGTATTTTTTAAATAATAAGACCTTAGAGTCAAAATTATTTCTTTATTCATGGACTGCAGAAAAGATGTATTAGCAGGCATGAAAACAATGTAAATCTTCTTGGAAATCTCCTTCAGAGTTCTTGGGTGACCAAGTACACTGTTAAGGAGTAGTAATGTTTTTTTAAAAAAAATCTTTTTTTTCTGAATAGTAAGTCTGAACAGTGGCCTTAAAATATTTGATAAATCATGCTGTAACCAGATCTGCTGTCATTCAGGCTTTGTTCTTCCATTTACAGAGTAGATTTGGCATAATTCTTAAGAGCCATAGGAGTTTTGGAATGGTAAATGAGTGTTGGCTTCAACTTAAGGTATTAGCCCCTAACAAGAGACTCAGCCTGTCCTTTGAAGTTTTGAAGCCAGGTATTGACTTCTCTCTAGTTATGAAAGTCCTAGATGGCAGCTTCTTCAATATAAGACTATTAAATTTACATTAAAAATCAATTGTTTAATATAGCCATCATCACCAGTTACCTTAGTAATTCTGGATTAACTTGCTACAGCTTCTCAGCACTTGCTGTTTCACCTTGCACTTCAGTATCATAGAGACAGCTTCTTTCCTTAAATCTCATGAACCAACCTCTGCTAGCTTCAAACTTTTCTTCTGCAGCTTCCTCACCTCTCTCAGCCTTCACAGGACTGAAGAAATTTGGAGCCTTGCTTTGTATTAGGCTTTGGCTTAAGGTAATGTTATAGCCGGTTTAATCATCTATCCAGACCACTCACATGTTCTCCATATCAGCAATACAGCAATTTCACTTTCTTACCATTTGCATGTTCATTAGGGTAGCATTTTTAATTTCCTTCAAGAACTTTTCCTCTGCATTCACAACTTGGCTGACTGTATGGCACAAGACGCCTAGCTTTTGGCCTATTTTGGCTTTCCACATGGCTTCCTCATTAAGCTCAATCACTCCTAGCTTTTGAATTAAAGTGAGAAACATGGGACACTTTCTTGAACACTTAGACAGGCCACTGTAAGGTTATTCACTGGTCTAATTTCAATATTGCCACATCTCAGGGAATAGAGAGGACTGACGACAGGGGTAAAGAGGGAGAAAATGCCAGTTGCTGGAGTAGTCAGAACACACACATTTATTAAGTTTGTCATCTTATATGGGCACAGTTCATGGTACCCCAAAACAATTACAGTAGTAACATCAAAGATCACTGATCATAGACCACTGTCACAGATACAATAATGAAAAAGTTTACAATATTACAAAAATTATCAAAATGTAACAAGAAACACGAAGTCACCATGTGCTGTTGGAAAATGGGCACCAACAGACTTCCTCCATGCAGAATTGCCATAAATCTTCGATTTGTAAAAAATACAGTGCCTGTGAAGTACAATAAAACAAGGTATGCCTGTTATTAGTAATCAGGGACATGCAAAATTAAAATAAAACAATTGTTATAGATTGAAGTGTGTCCCCCAAAAGATGTTTCCATTTGGCTAGGCCAGGATGCTCAGTATTGTGTAGTTGTCTTCTATTATGTGATCTAATACAATTGGGATATATATTATAAGTCTTAACCTATGATGTTAATGAGGCAGGAACAGAGACAACTATGTCAATACACAGGACACAATCTACAGTATCAGGATGTATCTTCAGTCAATTTCTTACGAGTTATAAAAGGAAAAAGTCAGCTCAGAGAGAGACAGGGACCTTCTACCCCCAAGAAAGAAAAGCTAGGAGTGGAGTATGTCTTTTGTACCTGGGGTTCCTATGCTGAGAAACTTCTAGACCCAGGGAAGACCAATAACAAGTACTTTCCCCAAGAACTAACAGAGACAGAATCTTTTCCTCTGAGGCTGGCACCCTGAATTTGGACTTCTAGCCTCCTAAACTGTGAGAGACTACATTTCTGTTTGTTAAAATCATGTGTGATATTTCTGTTATAGTAGCACTACAGAAGACAACAATGTGTCATGTTATTGTCAATAAATTTGCAAAAATTAAGTCCAGTACATTGAGTGTCATGGGAAATTCTGAATATCACTCTGGATTACAATTTGGTATTACCTGGTAAAACTGACAACATGTATGCCCTAGCCCAGAACAAAACCTAAATCATTGCCATCAAATTGATTCTGAATCATAGCAACACTATCAAACAGAGCAGAATGGCCCCACAGTTTCCAGGGAATAGTGGTGGATTTGAACTGCTGACTTTTTGGTTAACTACTATACTACCAGGGCTCCAAGCATACCCTAGAACCCAGCAATTTTACTTCTGTGTATAGTTTCTTAAGAATCTCTTTGTCAAATGCACCAATGTTCTCTGAATAATAGTAAAACCCTGAAAAACACCCAAATGTCCACTAACAAAAGAATGGATAAACAGTGACATAGAACAGAATACCACATACAGTGAAAAACCTAAAGGATAAATATTTACAGATCATTGAAGTTTGCAAGACCTTGTTAATTTAAACACTAATTCAACTCTTAAGCCTGAATGAAATCATCCAGGGAGGCCTGTAAGAATAAAAATAGAAATGGTTTGGGGATGACAGAGGAAGAAGGAGCAGTAAATTTTCCTTTCATGAAAGCAGAAGGAACAAAGGCACATAAAACCATTGCTTAAACAATACCTAATGATTCCTTTCAGTTTCCTTTTACAGTTCTTGAGTTGAATGCTATACGTACTGTGTCTTCCACAAGATTTAATTAGAAATACATTTCTAAAGTGGATAATTATTTTCTAATCTAAATAATAACTTTTTAATTTTAAGAATGCATACGGTTTCCTTAACTTAAGGCAAATGACTTCAGAATCCCTTCAATTATGTAGTATATTTTACTTACTAAGATACAGTAAATTGTAGAAGCTTGTGATAATAGAGGTTATGTTTCTCACCCAGCAGTAACTCTAGATTCCAATTTATCCTCTTTATGGTATTCTTTCTTGGCAGAGGAGCCCTGATGATGCAATGGTTGAGAGTTCAGCTGCTATCTAAAAGGCTGGAAGCTGGAATCCATAAGCCACTCCTTAGAAACTCTATGGGGCAGTTTTACTCTGTGTGAATTCATTCCGTGGCAACAAGTTTGGTTTTTGGTTTCTTAGCAGATGCTAAAAATAATTACAGAATTTTTCATTCAAACAGTCTAAGAGATCTAAGAAAATTACTTGGAAAGTTTAAATCTTATTGATACTAAGAATACTTAGGTCACATCACCAAAAATTTCTATGGTAATATCAGTACTGCCTTTAAAATTAAACGACAAATTGGAAGTGTTTAACGACATATGGTTGCTTTTCCTTGACATATATGATTAAGAATATATCTTTTTATCAAAATGTAAAATACCATCTGGCAGAAATAATAATTATTCTATTGGCTTTATACATTACATTAATTCACTGTACTTTAAAATGTAAATATTTTCCTATTTTTCCTTTTTCTAGGGCTGAATCTATATTTATTTATAATACTAAAACACTGCATAGCTCAAAAACTATAATTAGGTGTAACAATTAAAACTCATCTTGAATTTTGAACAGAAAATAACATAGCCTTTAAATTCTTCTAAAACATTTCTTAAAAATTCAAGTAGCAACAGCCCTTTTTTGATATTTATAATTGTAAAACTAGGATACCTGAAAACTTAATGTTAGTTTCTCATTAGAGTCATAGTCAGACTCTGTATCTTCAAGAATCTGTGAGCGCATATATATATATATATATATATATATATATATATACAGCCGAGGCCGAGATATATGCATATATATATATATACACATATATATATATATGCCTTTACTGCTATTTACAAATAGGAAAAAAATTCTACAATAAGGTTGGTGCCTTTTAAGATTTAAAATATATATGACTTTATTTACTAGTACTAGCCAGACTCATTGTTTGTTTCAACAAATCTGCCTGGTTCAGAAGATACCAACAGAGCAGGAAAGCTTTTCCCTGACCCAGTGTACATTACACATTTAAAAATGTGAACTTTTGTCAATTTATGATATTGAGAAACATCAAACATTTCACCATTCTGTGAGCTACAGCATTCTCTCATTACACATTGGGACTAACCCAAAACAATGAATGCTTTCAGTATTAGCATGTAATATTCATATTTGACATGTGGCTATTTAAATTCCATAAATTTTGTTGTTTGATTTTAATGGATTATTTCAAGAGGAGATGAATCTGGATTTAAAATATCTCTGATTGTTTCAAGTATTCTTAGCAACAAAAGTACCTGTCCAAGTATTCCATGTGCAACAAAAAATTTGTTGAATTGTTTTACTTTCTAGTGTGGCTACACTATATTCTATCTCTTTATTGTTATTTTAGGAAACCCTGTGGTGTAGTGGTTAAGTGCTATGTTTGCCAACCAAAAAGTCAGCAGTTCAGATCTGCCAGGCACTCCTTGGAAATTCTATAGAGCAGTTCTACTCTGTCCTATACGGTTACAATGAGTTGAAATTGACTCTGGGGCATGGGGTTTGTTTTTTTATTGTTTTTATCCACTTAGCAGGAAACTCTGGTGGCATAGCAGCTAAGTGCTAAGTCTGCTAACCAAAAGGTTGGCAATTCAAGTCCACCAGGCTCTCCCTGGAAACTAAGTGGCAGTTCTACTCTGACCTCTAGGGTTGCTTGAGTTGGAATCAACTCAACAGCAGCTGGTTTGGTTTTTGGTTTACTTAGTTGGTCAGACATAATCTTCATACTTTCCTTTAGTTCTTTAGAAATAGTTTATATTAGATCTTTGAGCTTGTTTAAAATAGCCGAATTAAGGTCTTTATCCAGTAAATCCAAGGTTTGGGCTTCCTTGGGGACAGTTTCTATAGATTGCTTTCTTCCTTCACGTATGGATCATTGACCCAGTGGTTACAGCAGTCAGCAACTAACCAAAAGTTCAGAGGTTTGAACCCTCTTGAGCACTTTTCAGGAGAAAGTTGCAGCAGTCAGCACCTATAAAGATTTATGGCCCCAGAAACTCTATGGGCCAAAACTAAAAAAAAAACTCATCACTGTCAAGTCGATTCCAATGCACAGTGACGATCTAGCACAGAGCAGAACTGCTCTATATAGTCTCCAAGGAGCACCTTGCGGATTTCAACTGCCAACTGTTTTGGTTAGTAGACGTGGTTCTTAACCACACCACCACGGTTTCCTAGGGCAGTTGTACTCAAGTCTTTCTTTAACATGCACATAGCTCTACGTGAAAAACCTTAGCAAGCACATGGCCTTCTAGACACTCAGGAATATGTTAGAGATTTTCAAAGTCTCTATGGACACCTTGAGCTATGACAGTATAGTAACTAGCACTCAGCTGGTAACCGGAAAGTTGACAGTTCAAACTTACCATCTGCTCCATATCAGAAAGATGTGGCAGTTAGCTTCTGTAATAATTTCCAGTCTTGGAAATCTTATGAGGCAGTTCTGTTCTGTCCTACAGGGTTACTATAAATGAGAACAGATTTCATAGAGAAAGGTTTTAAGGTATCTCGTTCAGTAGATTTCCCTGAAGTGTTTTTCTTACGGTATTGTTTGCCACAAATGTTATCTACTGCACCTTGCAATCATGATGTTAGACAATTGTCTGTGTTTTCAGCATACACCCTAGAGGAAAGGCCTTTTGCCCTGGGCAATCTCTGAATGTGGTCAAATAAAAGCAGCCTTGCAAGGTGGCTTGTATAAAGCCAGGTGGTATAGTGGTTGAGTGCTATGACTACTAACCAAAAGGCTGACAGTTCAAATCCTCCAGGTGCTTCTTGGAAATTCTGTGGGGCAGCTCTACTCTGTTCTGTAGGAGTATATGAGTTGGCATTTACTTGATGGCACTGGTTTTTTCTTTTAGCCTGGTGTAGTGGTGAAGTGCTACAGCCACTAACCAAAAGGCTGGCAGTTCAAATCCACCAGGTGCTCCTTAGAAACTCTATGAGGCAGTTCTACTCTGTCCTATAGGGTCATTATAGCTTGGTATTGACTCGATGGCACTGGGTTTGGCCTTTTTAGAGGGGTTTCCAGGGAAGTACCAGACAGGCAAAAAAATGACAATTTTCCAGGAATCAGACTTTGAAGGAATTCTAATGCTTTTTCCCCTTCTGGTGCTGGTCAAGCTATTCATTTTTAGGGTTATCATCGGCTGATGATTTGCAAGGCAGCCATGGAACTGGAGGAAACCTTGGTGGCATAGTGGTTAAATGCTACGTTTGCTAACCAAAAAGTCAGCAGTTTGAATGAGCCAGGCATTCTTTGGAAACTCTACAAAGCACTTCTACTCTGTCCTATAGGGTTGGTATGAGACACATTCGACTCACTGGCAGTGGGTTTGGTCTTTTTAGTTAATGACTAAAGGGAAACCTTTGTGGCATATGGGTTTTAAATGCTATGACCACTAAGGTCAGCAGTTCAAATCTACCAGGTGTTCCCTAGAAACTCTGTGGGGCAGTTCTACCCTGTCCTATAGGGTCACTGAGTTAAAATCAACTCAACAGCAGTGGGTTGGGTTAATGACTAATGACGCTGAACACATTTCCCTGTGTTGACTATTTGTGTATTTTCTTTTGTGAAGAATACAATTTTTTAAAATTGGTTATGTAAGATTTTTTACATATTCTTGTGCAAATCATTTGACAGCTATGCATACCTTTTCATTTTATATAATTTCTTTCAAAGTGCAGAAACTTTAAATTTTGAAGTCCAGTGTATCAAGTTTTTCATTTATGGACTGAGCTAATTCTGTTTTGTCTGAGAAATCTTTTCCTATCCAAAGTTCACAAAGTGTTTTCCCTTAGAATTTAATACTGTTAGACCCATTTCAAGTTAATTTTTGTAATGGTGGGAGGTAACTATTGAAGTTCTTTTTTTTTTTCCTATTCTGTCTGACAGAATTGCTATGAGTTACAATCAACTTGAGGGCGGTGAATTTCTAGGTTTTTTTGACCATTTATTTTTATACAATCAAAGTCTATTTAGCAGTCTACATTGTGTCTGAGTGTCAGAGACTCAGTATCCTTCTGTCCTACTGTTCCACCATTCTTAGCATGATGGCTACTCAAACTTAAGTGGTCACATCTGCATTTTAGCTGCCAAGAAGAAATACTTGCTGAAGGTTCCTCTTTTAAGAAATTTTACTCAGATTGCATATGCTGTTCTGGTTTGTATTCTGGAGCATACTTACATGGTCAACCCAGCTGTAAGTGAAGCCAAGAAATACACAATCATTTTATTTCACATAATTATTGATACAGACAGTTTAAGTATACCATATTGCTATTTTGTTTTCCATTTGTCATATCTGCCATTTTTCCCCTTCATTCTCTGCCTTGTTTTGGATTTAGGAGAAGCTGTAGAATTGAAACTTTGAGGCTTAAAACAACATGATACACCTCAGCTTGGTATGGCTGAAGCAAAGCCAAACCACTGCTGTTGAATCAACTCTGACTCACAGCGACCTTGTACGACAGAGTAGAACTGCCTTATAGAGTTCCAAGGAGCACCTGGCAGATTTGAACTTCTAACCTTTTGGTTAGCAAATGGAGCTTGTAACCACTACTCCACCAGGCAACGGATACTCCAAAACTGACCGGAGGAGGGAGAGTGGGGGAGTTGACCTTAGTACTGAATGCTGTGGAGAGCCACCAATGGAATTTCACACAGAGAAGTGGTACTACTGCATAACAGAAAAACTTGACACTGAGTTGGAGAATGGATTAAAGGGTGAAAAACTGGAAGCAGGGAGGGCTACGAGATTACTGTAGCATTTTTGGAGTATGAAGAGTTGAAAAGCTATTATGGAGTTTATACACTTCATGACTTCTAGACTGGTGAATGGAAGGCCAGTGGAGAGAAGTGACTAGGACAGACGTGTCTACTCTCTGGGTTCTGATTAGGGAAATTAGTTGGAAGATGAGGTTAGTTACTGAAAAAAAGAAAACAGAGGAGGTTCAAGTTTGTGGGGGAAATCTAAAGATGATGATTCAATAAGTATAGTTAGCGTTACCGAAGAGCAAAACAATCTATGTCTTTTTTGGATACAGAAGTAAATCTTCGAGATGAAATATATATATATTTTTTCTAATTATTATGCCATTCAAATAGCTTTGGCTCCAGATGCTATAATTCTTCTTACGCTGTATCCACCATTCATCTCCATTCTTGATTTGGGAATGCTTTAAAGATGCTTGTTATCTGGAACATATCTGAGATACTGAGAGGGACTTAGTAAACATACTGCTCTAAAAACAGACTGAACCCAGAGTGTAACATAAACTTGTCAATAGTTACTTAACGGTTTTTCTCTCTGAAAAGCGTAGTACACAGCAGATAAAAGGTAAAATGTAGTTGCTTATAAGGAAAAACGTGAATGAATTCTTTGTTAAGCTCTACAAAATACGTGGCTTTGATTAACTTTGGGAAACGTTAGTTTTCCTTGAAATCCGATCCTTGGAAAAGGGTAACGTCAGGAACAAGCTAGGTAAACTTGGCTAAAGAACGTCTCGACGACTCCCCTCCAAACCCACCTTTACTTTTGCTTCTCGAATGATCAAAATAAGTCTGGTTCAAAAGAATTTTTCAGTTTTTGACGAGGGCCCCACTGGCGGTGAACACCACAATGAAAGAAGTTCTTGGCTCCGCGATCTTGGCAGTTTCAGTACCTGGCTAGTCACCTCTAGGACTGGCCACGCCGACGCCTCAGATCTCGGCCACAGCCAGGACGCGCGGAGCTGGGGGAAGAAGCCGCGATCAGGAACAGAAGCCGGAGGAACCTAAGAGGCCCCTGTACCCCCTCCGCGCCGCCCCCCTCGCAGAAGCTGGGTGCACCGTGCGGCCTGCGCCGTCCGGCCTTGCGCTCCTCCGCGGGCTCCCGCCCAGCTCCGCGAGACGTCCCCAATTGGCCGTCGGGGGAACGGAAGCCGAAGTGGAACAGTGAACCCGGAAGTGCTTCGCGGCAGAGGCCCGGGCGACTCTTTTGAATGGAATAGGGCTGATTCATCGCGGGTTCCCGGAGCCAGAGCCCGGCCACGTCTGAGCTGCTGCCGCCGTCGTGTCTCCACAGCAGCAAGCTATAGGTCTAAATCGTGTCCTCCCGTCTCCTGCCCACCTTCAGGTAAGCTCACGACGGTAGGCCCCGGAGATCCGAGGAGGCAGTCTCGCTAGGCCGCTGTCAGCGCCGGTCTTTCCTGAGTCACGTTGCCCAGCCGAACTGCCCTTGGCGATCACCGGGGCCCTGGAGCGGAGTCGAGACGCCTTCTGGCTCCTCGTGGGCTGCCAGAGGTCTTCGGAAGGGTGAGGTCTGGATGCGGTCTTCTACTTCCAACTCTATTACACCGTTGAATTCTCCACATCTTGGGACTTGCTCCCTCTGTACAGGGAGAAACCTTGTTTGTGGCCTGTTTGACTCTGCCGATTGTAGACCCTGTGTTGAGAAACTTCAAGGCAGGTAGAAGAAACAAGGGAGAGAGAATAAAGTTAACTTTCCCAATGAATTCATATTTGTTTTGCCACTCTGTCCTTCCTGTTTGGGTTCTTTTTTCTCTTTTAGTGTTAGTTTTTCATCTCCCCTCAAGCTAAACAGTCTCGGAAATGCACTGATTTTTAATCTTGGAAACCAGCAAAACTAAGTGTAGTTATTCCTCCTATACCCTCTAATCTATTTTCAGGGTAGTTCTTATTGAATAGTTATTGGTGAATTAATAACATTTTCTGTTTTCAGTAAAGTGGATCCTTTGGTTGGCTTTTACCTCTTAGAACTTAGTTTTCCTAGGGGACTTTACTTTCTGACAAAAAGAAAAAAGGAAACTTCAAAAGTCTAAATATGAGTTTAGTTACTGAATGAAAAATTCTTGACGTTAAAATGGTAACCAAAAGTTGATGAATATTTCATGGGAAAGGCAGGGAAGATGCTTTAAAAATTAGCATGCCAATATAGTGTGAAATGACTTTTTTCTTTGCTCTTAGGAAGTATGTTTTTAGTGCGACTGACTAGTGCTTATGAACAAAACACTGAGAATAACTAGTGTTGAAATAATGAAAAGAACAACACAGTTTTAATGGAGATGATTAACACATGATGGTGGCCTTCTTTCTTGTCATGTAAGGCCAGAACTAGCTTGCTTCAAGTTTGTGATTCAAACAAATTGAATGGATTGGTGTACATTAAAAAAGATTAATATCCATCATAGATGGGAATTAACTACAGGTGAAGTGATAATATTAATGAAGGGTTTTGAATGAAAAGCCGAATATTGTCTTCAAATTGTCTTAGGACAAGATAAAATATATCCAAAAGAAGCCAGTTTTGAAGTCCTGATGTTTCCCTGAAGCCTCACCTGTTGAGCTGGGGAGATTTTTTTTCCCCCCATAAGGTGCTTGGTAAATGTTTATTGCTGTTCTAATTGAAGAGCTGAATTTTAACATCTCTGTCGTAGGTTCATCCTATTTTTATACTTGCCAAGTAAATCTTGTGCATAATGTCTAGATTTAGAATCACAGGGTTGCGAATCAGTATCAAGATGTAATTATGCCTTTGTCTTCAATTTTGTGATAATGTGTTTTTTTCATTAGTCCTTGTCCATCTGAGAAAGCTTTACCTGAATATGCCTACCTATTGTTATTTCTCACTTGAATAGCATACACTGTGTTGCACTCATTTGGAAATTCATGGTCTGTTTTGTGATTCCTTGGTATTCCTCACCTGTAAAATGAAGAGAGTTGGATTAAATAATCTCTTTCAGTTCTAAGATAATAATAGTAATGATAGTATGTTTCCAGTACCTTTGATGTTCCAGGTGATGTAATTGGCGTTTTGTTAATTATTTTCACAACAGACTTGCAAGGTGAGTCTGGAAGCAGTAAAGCCAAAATTTAAAGCAAGGTCTCATTGGTAACAGAGCCTTTCCCACCCTAAGGTGCTGTCTCGTCCCTTTCCATATTTTTTCTTGGGTTTATGTCATTCCTTTTCACTTAGATTGTAAATTCTTTTGGTCTAAACCACTAGGTTTCCTAATTCTCTTATTTTTGTACCACTTAATAGACAAGATTCACTCACTACAATTGCCATTAAGTTGATTTTGAGTCATGGCAACTCCATATGTGTCAGAGTAGAACTGTGCTCCATACGGTTTTTAATGGCTGATTTTTGAAAAGTAGATTGTCAAGCCTTTCTTTTGCAGTACTCCGGGTAGACTCGAACTGCCAACCTCTTAGATAGCAGTTGAGTGTGTTAACCATTTGCACCACCAGGGACTGTCTATGTAAGGTAGTGTCGGTAAATGTTTTACTTGAATGCTATAACTATGAGGCACTACCATAGCTATTTACGATAATTCTGCCCTTAACTATTCTAATCTGGCAAAAATCTTGTTTTCAAAGTCTTGCTTCTCTAGTAAGTCTAATATTGATTGCTTTTATGTCTTTCACTGAAGAAAGCCGTTAACAAAATGAGAGACAGAAGTTCCCAATTACTTTCCACAAATCAGAAAATAGGGAAATTAAAAATACACTGAAATCACAGTTACTGGATGGTTTAAAAAGGATTTAATATCAATCTGAGAAGTAATAATGTTTAGTTCCAGCATGGATTGGGGAATAAAAAATGACATGAAACAACTAGGAAACAGAATGGTAAACCTTAACAGTTAAGGATTTTACTTGAGCTTTATGACTTACTGTAAGACCAGTGTCCCTTATGAAAAGGTTGAAAAGTTTGAAAAGAAAAAAAACTTCACATTCCAAATCCAGATGAAGATAAATTTGAAGGATATGCTCTTTAGGGATATCTGTACATGATTCCATACGTTTTGTATAATCTTGTTACACAGTTGGAAACCGTGGTTACATAGTGGTTAAGCACTACAACTACTAATCAGAAGGTCAGCAGTTCAACCCACCAGGTGCTCCCTGAAAACTCTGCAGGCAGTCTGCTCTGTCTTAGAGGGTTGCCTGGAGTCGGAATCAGCCTGACAGCAGATTTTTTTTTAAAAAAATAGAGAATTGGTTTATTTAAAATCAAACTTGATATAATGTATACCTAGCGTCTCGTTAGATATTGTATCAGTTGGGAGATAAAAAGTAGAAAATTGTCAGCCTTCTGAAAGTACTTATAAGCTTTACTGCATGGGTGCTATTTGGTCTAGTTAAACACTTTATTCATATTGTCTGACACTGTTTTAAATAAAGTTAGTCACATGTGTGAACTCTTGAGTCGTCTTTTTTGATGAGTGGAGAAAACTCAGTTTAGATCCATAGACCTTTTCTGTTTTAATGCCAAGAATTAGAAATGTTCTTTTTATGTATCGCACTTTAACTTTCTGAATCCCTGTGCTCAATTCAGCGAAATGCCAGTGTCTCTGTACAGTATGGGTGATTTAGTATTGTAAAGTGTATCTGCTGTTTCGAAACTCGTATGATTTAGAGTTGACTCCATGGGATCTTTTTTTTTTTTTTTTTAAATGGCAAGCTGTTGGGGAAGGGGGCAAGGTAAGTGTTAGATGAACTCTAGCTAGGCTCATATGCTGGTGGTACTGGTGGCAGGTAGCACTGACTGTTTACTTACTGTGTGTCAAGCATTGTGCTAAATGATTTCTTACATTTTGTGTAATCTTCTGAACCACTCTATGAGGTTGATGCTGTCATTGTCCTTATTTTGCTGATGAGGAGACTGAGTCGGAGACTTTACGTAACTGATCCAAGGAAACCAGCCTCGTACTTGTTAGAACCAGGATTTGAATCTTTGGAACTCTGACTGCGTAGTCATCGCTCTGAACCTTTACATGCCAGGAAACGTCACCATCACTATTTACTCCCTGGGAAACACTGGTTGCATAGTGGTTGTTTAAGTCAGCTAGGGCTGCTCTACCAGAAATACCACAGAGTGGATGGCTTTAACAAAGAAAGATTTATTCTTACACAGTCCGGTAGGTTGCAAGTCCATATTCAGGGTGTCGCTCCAGGGAAAGACTTTCCCCTTGTCGGCTCTGGAGGAAAGTCCGGTATTGCATCAGTCTTTGTCCAGGGAGCGTCCTCAGGCAAGAACCTCTGGTCTGAACTACGCGCTCTGCTCCCGGTGCTGCTTGCTTGATGGTAGCGAGGTTCTCAAATTGTCCTTTGTTTCTTTTTCCTTTTATTCCTTGCAAGCTAAAAGCATTAAGGGTGGGGCAAGCCATACTCCAGGGAAACTCCCCCCACAGCAGGAATTTACAGCCCCACCCTAATCCTTTAACATACAGGTTAGCAAAACCACACAATGGAGGACAGTCCCAAGATACTGGGAACCATATCCCAGCCACACAGCTGCACACATTTTTGGGGGGACACAATTCCAACCATGACAGTGGTTAAGTGCTTACAGCTGCTGAGCAAAAGGTTGGCAGTTCAAATCCACCAGGAACTCCCTAGAAACTCCATGGGCAGCTCTGCTCTGACCTGTAGGGTCGCTATGTGTTGGAATTGACTCAGTGGCACTGGGTTGTGGGAGATTATTTACTCCCTGGGTCCAGTGGGCTTTTTATTGTTTTTTAAAGAACTACTTACAGAAGTAAAAATACATAGTGAAAAACAGCTGTATTAGAAATGTTTGTAAAAGCTTAAACATGGTAGATACAAATTTTTGTTCTGTGTTTTCTTGGTTTTGACTTGAAATGATGGTATCCTTTGAATTGTAGTTGACTGTTTATCAACCTTTGTGCATGAACTTGGAACATAACCATCTTGCAAAGATCAGTTCTAGATTTCAAGTATATTTCTAATAGATCTTAGCATGTCTTTATTTCTGGTTCTTCTTATGTTTGTAATACAAAAATGATGCTAGCCCATAATGCTGAAGAGAGGACGGCAATACTAACTCCATAATTGGAAAACATTTTTATTTTTAGCTTTGTAAATACCATTAAAATCAGCAGTCATTACTTTTTTCCATTTCTACATTATTTCCTTTTATATGCCTTTGTATACACCTGTGCATTTCAACATTTGTTCACATATGAACTTGATCAACATAAAGGTTGGTGCACAAGCATCGTAAAAGATTAAAGAGTACTTTATATCACTCTTTAGCAGAACAGTTCCTGTTGTAAAATATTGTATGATGAAGTCCTCATTCAGTGACTACCTGAACAAGAATATCATATTTCCTTTATGGTCTAGAAATCCATTGTTCACTTGTTGGGTTTTCGGTTTGAGAAAGTTAATTCAGGATACTGTCATCTGAACATGCATAATCTTAATGCACGAGGCAGCCCCCACAATAAATATTGATCTGATTGAGAATGTCATTAGTGCTGTGGTTGGGAAACCCTGTGTCGTATACCATCAGTTTCACTGTCATCATTACAGACTGTCATGATTGCTAGATGCTGTCGAGTTTCTTTTGATTTACAGCAATCCTGTGTACAACAGAATGAAATCCTGCCTGTATTCACAGTCGTTGCACAGTTGTTACAGCCGCTCTGTCAGTCCATCTCTTTGAGGGTCTTCCTCTTTCCCTGACTCTCCACTGTACCCAGCATGATCTCTTTTTTCCAGGGACTCGTCTTTCCTGATACCATGTCCAAATTATGGGACACAGATTTGTTAGTTCTTCTGGCAGTCCATGGTATATTCAGTATTTTTTGCCAACATGTTAATTTGAAAGCATCAGTTCTTGTTTAGTCTTTGTGGTTCATTGTCCAGCTTTCACATGTGTATGAGGTGATTGAGAATACTGTAGTGTGGTTCAGGGCACCTTAGTCTTCCAGGTAACATGTTTGCTTTTCAGTGTTTAAAGATGTGTTTTGCAGATTTGCCCAATACAGTATGGCATTTGAGTTCTTGACTGCGGCTTCCATAGGCACTGATTGTGGATCCAAGTAACGTGAAATACTTGATAATTTCAGTTTTTCTTTGTTGATTATCATATTGCTTATTGGTACAGTTGTGAGGTTTTGTTTTCTTTAGTTGAGGTATAATAGCTACTGAAGGCTGTAGTTGTTATCCTCTTCAGCGAGCACTTCAAGTCATCTTCATTTTCAGCAAGTAAGATTGTTATCTGCATATTGTAGATTAAAATGCTGTTAGCTGTTTCTTTGCATTCATCTTCTGATTCTGCAACTTTTTTCTCTGTCACTTTTCCTTGTCATTATGTTTGATAAACGAAACACTGAATTCTCCACTGTGTCCAAGGAAAGCTTTTTTTGTTTGAAAAAAAGGCTTGCAAATGATATCTGTTCCTTCTTGAAAACTAATGCAGTGCATTGAACTAACCAAAACTAAGCCCATTGCCATTGAAGCAATTCCAACTCATAGTGACCCTGTAGGACAGAGTAGAAATGGCTAGTAGGGTTTCCAAGGCTGTAAATCTTTAAGGAAGCCAATTGCCATACAGGTCTTCTGTGGATCAGCTGTTGCGTTTGAACCATCAGCCTTTCAGTTAGCAACTAAGCACTTAACTACTGCACCACCAAATCTCCTAGGACAACTAAAGGTTGGTACCCAACCATAACTTACTTGAGTATTGCATTCTTCTAGGCATTTCTCATCATTCTTCAGTTTTCTTATTGTAGCCCTTTATCTTATTTTTCAGCATATTTGGGGTAATTTATGAGAAATGATCAAATCAGAGGAAGAATAACATCACTACGATTTTATAATACTTTGTAGATTTGTAGTAGTGTACAGCAGACCTATAAGAAAATTTCATAATAAATTTTGTTCTATTTTACGTAAATTTTCTCTTTGTTTTTTTTTGGAAGACTTCTAGAAAGACTTTAGAGGAAGACCTCCAAAAATCATGAAATGTCAGTTCTTACAAATAATTAGCTCTGCTCAGAAAAGAAGCTTAGAAACTAAAATTTGATATGTTCATAATCACTAGCTCTACTGCTGTTGGATGGTAGATCATTCCATACTCTAAGTTATGATTAAAAATCAATTTTTATTTCCATATCATTTTTAGAAATTTTGCTTGTTTTAAAGTTTTTGGCATAAAAATTTCACCCCATTAATTCTCAAAGTAATTACATGTTATTTCCTTTTTTTTTGTTTTAGGAGAGAGGGAAAAAAAGTATTTGGGGAAAATTACATTTGCCAGAATAATAGAAGTCTGCATTAAGAAGAAATTTATAAAACTCAATAAACTGAAGTGTAACACCTCAGAAGTTATAGTTCCTGACCAGGTGAGACTTAAGAATGTATTTTACTTAGCCTGTTCTTTTAGAATATGATATAGAGGTGTTATGAAAATGTGCCAAGTTTAGCAGTCATCTAAACTCTGAATCTGATACACAAACCAAAGTTATGTGCACATGAAAGTTACTTAGACAACTGGCTTTTTTGTCTCATTTGCTTTCTGTGATTTTTTTTAAAGTAGTAGAAATTTATTGGTGTATTTAATTTCTAAACATTACTGTTTGTTAAATTTATTTTTTTACATTAAATGCTTCAGTTTGTTAAATAATTTTTTCTGTTTGCTGAGACATCTAATTTTGCCAAAAACACAGATTTGACCTGCCAGATTTTCATTCCCTGTGCTCCCCATGTTGCTCATGTATATTCACAGCATCTGGAGTCTGTGTAAAGTCATCAGGAACAACACGGGGGGAAATAGATAAGCTGAACACAGCTGGGAATCAACTTTGGCTTAGTGTACTCCATGCTATTGTTTATTGCCATTCGTTCTTTGTAAATTTGTAACCTTTTCTCCTTTGGTAATATATTTTAGAGTACAGGCTTTAATATTTTAAAATATACAGGATTTTTTTTTGATTGTCTACAGTCTTTACAAAGTGCTATGTATTAAATACCACATTTGAGATGAGGAATTTTAATGAGAATTTGATGGAGATTTTATTTGCAAATAACTTGCTCTTGGAAGGATGAGTTAAAGTCATTAGACAAAAATTGTTGTCGTGTCAAGTTTTCTTTTTAGCCTTTTTGTTTATTAGAATGAATTTATCCATTGTGATTGTCACAAACTGAGCCAGACACAAAAAGTACATAATTTCATTTATACAAAATTCAAAGCCAACAGAACTAATCCAGGCTATTAGAGGTTGGAATACCACTTTTGTGATGTGGTGGAGACTAGTAAGGGGGCATGAGAGGAGCTTCTTTGGAGCTGATACTGTTTCTTAATCAGGCTTATAGTTACATGGATGTGTTCACACTGAAAAGTCTGTGACTGAGGTTAATGCACTTTTCAGTATTGGGGCTTGAGTAAAGTTTGCTGTATTAACGTTGTTACATATTAGCAAGATTCATTTGTTAGAATCCAGCAAGCATGATTAGGCAGTGATGTGGTGATTACAGGTTACTTCTGTAGTGGTCCTGACTAGCAGAACAACAAGGATAAATGGCTGAACTAATCCACTGGCACTTAATTTACTATGTAATTGTAGTAAGACGATTTTCTAAAGTGTATAGTTGAGAAGAGTAGAAATTTTAAATCACAGCAGCCATTTTCAAGTTGACAACAAAAAAGCACTTTGTGGTCATTTTTAGTGTCTATGTAGCTATTAAGTTTTATCATTTTGTTATTACTTTTATGTATTTGAGACCATAAAAGTATAATTAACTATTTCTTTCCTTTGATGTCTTAATTTCTGTGAGTTTTTCAAATTTATAGTAAGAGTGTCTTCTGTAGTTATTCCAGACAAAAAATAAGTCAGATTGATAATTTCAAAGTTAATTCTGTTTTTATTGGTTGATGGTGAAATGCTCATTGAGAACAATAGCTGAATGTCTTTAGTGAAAAAAGTACATATCTCCACAATATCTGAAATACTAAAAATGTCTATGTAGGTTCTAGAACACTATCTTAATGCCTTTAATGTTTACTTTATAGTATTTCTTTAGGAATAATGAGTTTGTTTTAAAAAAGCCTTTGATGCTAATTCAGAGATCCATAATCTACTCACAATGTCTTTCACATGTAGTTTTGATGATAACTGACAAGCTGTAAGTTAATTAGCACAGAACTTACTAATGAGGATGTTAAAATTTAATTTAAAAGTGAGGACTTTTATTTGTACACTCTGGACAAAGTGAAGGAAATTCAATCATACATATGATAAGCATTTCAGGCACTTTCTCTTCATTCAGGTACTTTATTAGATTACAATAAGAAAATATAATTAACTTAATGATGGCAAAGTTTTGAAAGTATGCTAAGATTGCTTGTCTTTAAAACTGGGGATAACCCAAAACCAAAGCAATAAAATAAGGTCTGTTAATTAGCATGGAAGACAGCTTCTTGAATTAATATGTGGTGTTAATTAACAGGAAGTCTGATGTTGTGTTGTAATTACCACCAATATTTTTGACATACTGAGTGACTGAAGGTGAATTATATAGATAGCAGTTGAGTAAACACTTTTGTGCTTAGGAACATTTTCCTTTGTTTTCTGTTTTCCAGAAATATGGACAGACTTCTTAGACTTGGAGGAGGTATGCCTGGACTGGGCCAGGTTAGTATATAGATTCTCAGTGTTTCTATGTGTGTAAACTACAAGACTTTCGTTAGTTATCCAGAGAGGAAAAAAAATCCCTCCCACGAAAATTACCTCACAGATCACCTTAGGGTAAGAAGTCTACCTTATTGCTGGTTGGTATATTACAACCATGAATAGCATGCAAAATCTTTCCCATCTCAATTTACTGTCTTCTAGGAGTAAGAATTTTCTCTCTTTGCGTTGATTTAACATTTTGGAATATGTGAGATTATCAAAATTGCCTTTTAGTGAAAAAGGGATGAAAAATATCTTTATTCTGGGTTTATAATTTAAACTTTAGAAGTAACACATGGAAAAGTAAACTTGGCAACTTGGCTGGATGCAGAAAACTGACTCATTAAAAGATGTTTTTATGTGCTAGTAATTATGCATAGATACACATTAGTGAGTCACGTCTTTATTTTAAATTTGTGAATAGTTTCTTTTATATTTTTAAAATTAAAAAATCTTTCAAGTGTTTCAATATTTTATTTTGTTCCATGCTGTTAATCAAAAGGACCTCTATAGATTTCTATCTCAAGATATTCTGTCTGTTTTCAGCTAAAGAGGAATTTCTGCTTTTGTATTCTGCACTGATTTGTCTTTCCATTTCTACATTTACTTAATGTTGACTAGGAAAAGAGATGAGTGTGTTGTTTCCTTCCTGAGACTTTCGTGTAATGTATTGTCCTAATATTGAAATTTTTGTAACTCACTTTTAAGAATCTTTTTAGTTACATGCTACATTTCTGTCACTATTAATAACTTTGTTTTTCTCATTGAAAGCAGTATACATTTACTGTAAGAAACAGTTTTGTTTGCGGCTTCATGAAACTTTCAGTGTTTTGGGGATACTTTTGCAGGAATTCTTTGATTAGGTCTATCATAGTTTAGACTTTAGTACATTTTGTTTACTTTTGTTAAACAGAGCTCTGGTAGTACAGTGGTTAAGAGCTTGGCTGCTAACCAAAAGGTTGGCAATTTGAATCCACCAGCCACTTCTTGGAAACCCTGTGAAGCAGTTCTGTTCTGTCCTGTACAGTCACTGTGAGTCAGAATCAGCTTGATGGCAACAGGTTTGTTTTTTGGTTTGTTTTGTTAAACAGTATTGAGTATTTCTTAGTTTCTTTGCTATCAGCTTGTCTTCAAGATTCTTAATTTTTGTAACATTTGTGTAGTTTATTCTCTTAGGAGGCCCGAACCTCCCTGAACTTGATCCTTTTTAAAACTGTTTCCTTACTTTTGTATACAACAAATATGTTGCTTAACAATATTTAAAGGCATATAAAAATATCAGAAGTGAGCTGGGGTAATATGTAGATACTGCAGATTTACCTGCAAATTGTAGATAAAAGCGATGTCTGTGTACAGTTATTAAAAAAAGTCACACCAGATTTAAAGACCGAAATAACTTTGGTTAAGCATTATTACTGTTGTTTTAGCTGTCATGAAGTCAGCCCCCAACTCACAGTGACCCCAGGCACAGAAAGATCAGATCGTTATGATCCATAATATTTACACAGCTGATTTTTTAGAAGTAGATCACTAGGCCTTACTTCTTCGTCATAGACTGGAAGCCCCATTGAAACTTGTTCAGCATTGTAGCAGCATGCAGCCTTCTACTAACAGGTGCATATTGGCTGCATTTAAGGTATGTTGGCTAGGAATATGAAGTAGTGGTTAAGTGCTACCTCTGCTCACCGGAAGGTAGGCAGTCCTAATCCACCAAAGAGCCCTTGGAAACTGTGGGGCAGTTCTGCTGTATCCCATAGGGTTGTTATTAGGCAGAATCAACACAATAGCAACAAATTTGGTTTGGTTTGGTTTGGCAAGGAATTGAAACAAGTCTCCTGTATGAAAAGTGAGAATTTTACCATGGAACTACTACTACTATTGCTGCCTCCTTAAGCATTAGATATAATAAATTATAAATTCATGCTGGAGACTTGCTGGGCATGAAATAATTATGTTACTGTCCACAGTTGAGCTGCATCGAATCTCAGTGATTACTGCTAACCTTTGTATGATTACATAAGTAGAACACACTTTTTGTTCACCACCCTTTCAGGTTTCTCATGTTCTCAGTTTGTACTCTTTCTTGAACTTATAGATATGGTGCTCAAGAATCCTAAGTCATTTGATGTATGTGTTCATCGCTGCAGTTAGATGACAGACTCTTAAAGGAATAATTTGTGAGGTTCTGATTTCTGTGGTATTGCCTATGTCAAATATTAGGTTTCGTGATTTTTTTTTAATAAAAATATTATTTTTTTTGTAGTTCTAAGATTAATTTGTGAAAAATATACTTGCAGTGTTACTTCTGTAGCTCATTTTACTTAGGAATGAAATGTTAAGTGTTTTATTTAGATGTGATATCAAAGAGCTTTGTGTGACTATACCTCTGTCTATAGTGCATAGCAGCTAGTGGTAGTAGAAAAGGATCAGTGGGGAAAGTTAGTATCTTACTAATAAATGGAGAAGGCAGAATTCTCCCACTAGTAGATCACTGACTGATAAGCTTAGAAGTTTGCCCTTTTAAAACTTGGGACTAGTCTTTACCAAACAGGTAAAGACTTCATAATTTCTTGAGAGTCCCTTACAGTTACTTAGGCTTAGAAGTTAAATAAACTTTTGTCCCTTTTCAAAAATTTGTTTCTTTGGTTGAAGAAAGAATCATGGGTATTTTAAGAGTGAAAGCCAAAGCCAGGCCAAAGGTTATCCTAAATCATCCTCTATGGGAATAGCTTAACTTTAACAAAAGAAGTGTTGCAAGACTGACTTTCCATAAGGTTTAGTACCTGCTTTTTTGGTTTAAACAGGATTTCATTTTCAGCCTTGATTCCATTACTTATGTGAAAATATTTTGGTTACATTTTCTTGGAATATTATTTAATTTCATTAATTAATTTTTTTTTTGGTATCCTTTTTCAGAGAGGTGTGATTCAGTATTGGGGCATAATGAAAAAATAGTTGATAAAAAATATGTATATAATTACCTATAGTTCTAGTTGTTAACTGACATTTCATTATATTTGAGGTCTTTTGGCCATATTTGAAAATTAGAGGAGGCCGGTACGTGAAAAAGAACTCTGTGTCTCTACCCATGCTAGCTTTTTTTCTTTCCAAGACTAATTCTTTGCACTTATTATACTTATTATCAGTCTATTCTCTTGAAACCTTGTCCATCTCCAGTGGTTCTTTTCTCTGCCTACAGACTGTATATGAAAACACTGCTTCCTGCCACTGGCCTTTTCATTCATTTCTAGAATTCCTGAAATAGTAGCTTATACTCACATATTCTACTTATTCATTCACTCGCTTGAGACTATATTCTTGCCTCCTTCTTCATCGCTGTACCAAAACTGCTTAAATTGCTAAGTCTGTTGGCCTACTTTTAACTTTCTTTTAGCTAAACTTAGTATTCTAGTATTACCAGCATGTTTCTTAAAACTTTAGTTTTTGTCAGCCACTTTCTCCTAGTTCTTCATTGTGTTGTTCATATTTGAAGTTTTATTTTCTTTTTCAATAAAACATTTTTTAATGCTAATAAGAGGAAAATGATAGGTTATTATAAGACAATTTTTCCATAGTCTCCAACTTCATTATAACTTGGCAGTAGTTGTGGAAGTAGATACAGATGTTTTATTAGAACTATTGAATTTGTAAATGAATAACTTTAAAATTCAGATGTGTTTGCTGACATGCTTACAAAGTTGAAATTACTAAAAGACAAAGTCATTGTATTAAAAATATTCATTGCTGTGATTCAGCCACTTATTTTTATGACTCTTCCAATTTAAGTCTGGGCAACTAAACTTTCTAAAAGCAGTAAAGTCAGAATTCAAGAAATGGAACTAGCCAAAGCATAGTCTCCAGTCTCTGAAGTTTTAGTCTAAGTTTCTGGGTCTATTTTGGCTTTGGAAACAGAGTAAGATCAAAATTAAACAAAGGTAGAATTTGTTAAGGCAGTATTCTGAGAGGTTTTTTTTTGTGTGTGTGTGTGTGTTGGGTCTTTGCAGTAGAAAATACTGATAACAAGAATATGGTTACTTAGAGGGGTGTTACATTATTGTAGACACACAATTATATTTTAAGTACCTGACACACAATAACTACTTTATAAGAACAAATACTTTGTGTGATCTCACTGTAAATAATACAGCTTAAGTTTTTCTACAAAAAAATGGAAAATGAGACTGAAGTGAGAAGAAGGGGTTTGAACTCAATTTTGAAATAAGCACTTATTTAGAATAAGTGAGGTGTGGGGAAATAGGGAGAAAAGAAGCTGGTAAAGGAGTTTGGTAGAGATTATGAAAATGTTTGCCATGCATAGTGATTTTTTTTTCATAGACATTATAGTTTCATGATGATTGTTTCCTTTTAGCAGAGTTATGAGATGATTCAATCTGTGATTTAAATTAATTCTGGTGGTAGCTTGGAGAATAGGAAGAGGGGAAAAGATTGAATGCCAAGTCATCAGTTAGAATCCTGTTGCAGTTGTCCAGCTGAAAGATACTGAAGGCTTGAACTAAAGCCAGATAAAATGCTTTACACTTGGTGGGCCACATACAGGTCTCCATTGCATATTCTTTTTTCTTTGTTTAATGATCTTTTAAAGATACAGGTTTGGCTTTATAAAAGCCAATCAGATTTAATTCAGGGCTTATAGTTGGACAGCCCCTGAAATAGGACACTGATGGTGAAAATAGAGATAAGGACAAAAGAGGTTACCCTTAACAGAAACACATTGTCCCCTAAGCATTGACTCTCCCAGTCCTCTTCCCTGTCTCTCTGGTAACTTCTAATGAACTCTGGTCTATGTATGTTTGCCTGTTCTAGATAGTTCATTCCAGTGGACTCATACAGTGTTTGTCCTTTGGTGAATGACAGTTGTTCACACAGGATAATGTTTTCAGAGTTCATCCATACTATCACATGTATCGGGACTTCATTTTTCTTTACGGCTGAGTAACACTCAGTGTAACACATTTTGTTTATCCATTTGTCTGTTGATGGACGTTTAGGTTGTTTCCACCTTTGGCTATTGCAGATAGTGTTGCACTACTTTTCCAACATCTCTCAAGTTAGGCTGACAACCTATCTTGCTTTGACCAGTAGAATGTGAGTGGATGTTAACATGTCACTTTTAGGTGGAAGTTGTAAGAAACTGTGTGTGATTTGTGTGACCTGGTAATAAAGGAAGCATGGGGATGTTTTCTGTCTTAGCTGGGACTCTGAGTGAGAATGATATATAATCTGTAAATTATAGAGTGAAGTCAGAAATCCTGTGATTTTTCCATGAAATGCTCTGTAATTTTTTTTTTTCCAGTTTTAGTTTTAAGAAATACAGTGCAGGCCAAACTGTGCACACGAGGACTATATTGCTTATAATAATCAGTTTGTATCCCTCTGATACAGACCTCAATAATTTTCCATGCAAAGATGTAGTTAAGAACTATAGGTAAATGATCGGAGAAGACTTTCTGAATGTGATGAGATATAGTCTGTATCTTGAAGTATTGTTTCAGTGGCTAGAATTTTTAAAAAAAGGATTCCATGAATTGAGTATGAACTATTGTATTTGTTATGACCCCAAACCCAAGTAGTATGTGAATTTTAAGTAACTATTTTCCTTTTTTTACTGTGGGTCTTGACTAGAAATACCTCAGTCGTTTGACTTAGGGTTTGGTCTGATGTTTTATAGAAAGACTTAATTTAACATACTACTGTTTATTTGCTTTTAATTAATAAAAGTGATTATACTAAGTAAAGAAATAATACTGTTTTCAGGGATGGAAAGTCTTAATAGCAAATGCCACTTCCCTTCAATTAATCATAGCTTTAGTTCATTCCCGTAAAAATACTAACTAGAATTTTCATGGATCTAGACAAACTGATTCTAAAATTCATCTAGGAGAAAAAGTCCAAGAACAGCAAACAAGCTTAAGATACACAGCCTGACTATATATCATGGAAATAAAAATTAAAGCAAGCAGTGGCTTGGTTTTTGGTTTTTGGTTTTTATTTTTTTAAAGCCAGTTATGTTAAATATTTTTAAAGATTAGAGAAGCCAGAAGCTGTCCAGTAAGCTTTCTCTCTTATGGTATGAAGCGTGTGTGTGTGTGTGTGTGAGAGAGAGAGAGAGAGATACAGTTAGTCCTTAGGGATTATATGTCTGTGCTTAGAACATCACCTGCAAATAGTGTTGTTAGGTGTTGTGGAGTCAGTTCCTACTTATAGTGATCATATGCATAATAGAAGGAAACACTTCCCAGTCCTGCCCTGTACCATTCTCATGGTTTTGTTATGCTTAAGCCCGTAGTTGCAGCTACTGTGTCATTCCATATCACTGAGGGTCTTCCTCCTTTTTGCTGACCCTCTACTTTACCAAGATTGATGTCTTTCTCTAGGGACTGATCCCTCCTGCCAGTGTGACTAAAGTGTGTGAGATGTAGTCTTGCCTTCCTTGTCTCTAAGGAGCATTCTGATTATACTTCCTCCAAAATAGATTTGTTCATTATTTTGGCAGTCCGTGGTATATTCAACATACCAGTAGTAGACATAAATATGTGTGATGTGGACACAGTATATGAGAAATATGAATAAAGTCATCTGCAAGAACAATTTTGCAGTATCTGGTAAAGTTAAAAATACTAGCAGTTATATTTATTCATCTTAGGGAAACTCTTATACATGTGGATTGGGTAGGACTTTGAACCAGTTCTGCCTGTTTCAGTCATGGCCATTGAAGCAAAACCTGAATGGACTTGAATTTTTTTTTTTGAATTGTAATTAAGTGGAAGTTTACAATCCAAGTCAATTTGCCATATAAAACCCCTAACACATGCCTCTGCAACTCTATCTGCTGTCATCCTGTAACACCATACTCTTCCTTTCTACTCTTTACTTCCAGTATCCACTCAGGTGACGCTTGTCTCCTCCTCTCCATCCATTCCTCTCCTCTCTAAAAAGAGACCAGTTAAGCCTCATGCGTATATTAGATCATAAAGTACACACATCACCTGCCTCACTCTTTGTCCTTAGTTCAGTCCATTCTTTGTCTGAAGTGTTGGCTTCAGTACTGATTTCAGCTCTGGGCCAGCAGTAAGTCCAGGAGCCGTGTTCTCAGGGAACCCCCCAGGTTGTCTGACCATCAAGTCTGGTCTTTTAATAGAGTTCTTTATCTGCACACTCCCTTTTCTTGTGCAACTTCAGGAGCTCCACACTGTATTCACTGACAGGGCTGTCTTTGGTAGTGGCTGGGCACCATCTAGTTCGTTTGATCTCACACTGATGTACTTTCCTAATCTTATGGACCGTTCTGTCTCCTAGGGCTCATATTTTTCTTATGTCTTGCTTTTCATCTGCTCCAGGTGGATTGAGATCAATTGATGTTTCTTAGATGGCAGCTTACTTTTAAGACTAGGCACCACTCACCAGTGTGAAATTACTTTTAAGACTAGGCGCCACTCACCAGTGTGAAATACAGAACAGTCTCTTAGAAACAGTTTCGTAGTTATGCTGATTGATCTCAATGTCCCCTGAAGCCATTATCCCCAGACCCTGAATTTTTTAAATGTAGGTGACCCAGGATAATAAACAGAACAGGAAAAATTACATGTTGAAATCCTGGCTGGAAACTTAATCTCCCTCTTGAGGAACAGGGGCAGTGTGTGCATTATGTAGCAAGCAAGTCTCTTGATCAGCAGAATCAGAAATAGTGGTACCTGCTCATAAATGGTGGCCAACCATGCCTGCTTTGAATGTGTACTGTTTCCATAGTTCTGGCAGTAATCCAATGTCCCTCATCAGGCTCTTCAAAGAGTCTCCCATTCCAGGGTTTTGACCTATAATTTTTTCTGTTCCCGTTATCATTCTGTTTCATCAAAATTAAAAAAAAGAAAATGGCTTTTTTCATTCAGCTGTGAACAAAACACTTTGAAGTCCTGGTATCAGTAGCTATGTTTAAGGGTATTTCTTACAGTATAGTTTGGGCTATAGAAAAATTGCAAAATATTTAAATGTCTGTCTGTGGTAAAAGGGCTAAATCGTGCTATATGATGGAATACATGTAACAGTTAAAAATGAACTAGTTTCTTATATATCAGTATGCATAGAAGATTTTAAACATAAGAATTCACATTGTAAAAGGAAACATGCAATATGAAAGCATTCTTGTAATTTGAAAAACAGTGCCTTTTTTAAGGTACACAACTCTTGAGTAAAATTATTAATAATTAGTGTGTAGCAGCACTGTCAAATAGAACTTTCTGTGATGACAGACATGTTCTTTATCCAAGATAGTAGCTTCTAGACACGCATGCCTGCTTAAGCGCTTAAAAAGTAGGCTGGGACAACTGAATTTTATTTTATTTTTCTTTTAATGAATTTAAATTTAAATATCTACATGTAGCTCTTTAGCCCTTGAGATATGGCTACGGTGACTGAATTAATTTTATTTAAATTTAAAGAGTCATACGTGGCTCTTGGAAACCCTAGTGGCTTAGTACCTAAGAGCTGTGTATGCTCACGAAAAGATCAGTACCTTGAATCTACCAGGTGTTCCTTGGAAACCCTATGGGGTGGTTCTGCCTTGTCCATTAGGATCACTATGAGTTAGAACTGACTCGACTGCAGTGGGTTTGGTTTTTTTTTTTTAATGGTAGCTGTTGGCTACAATATTATATAGCACAGGCCTAGATAACACACACCAAATAGATGAGAAAAGAGGTAACAGAAAGATCTTAGCAGCATCAGGGCTGGGGGCCATGCTCTCAGAGGAACCCCAAAACCGCTGGACCATCAGCTGAGTCTTTTAGTGGAGATCTCATGATGCACCCCTTTTTATTCTTGTGTTGCCAGTGAGACTCCTCTCTATGAGCTCCATTGTGGCTATTGCTGGTGGTGGCTGGGCACCATCCGGTTCTTCCGGTCCCAAGTCATTGTAGGCACCCACTCTTGTGGGTCTCTCTGTCTTCTCGGTTGTCTTTACTGCATGTCATTTTGGTCCTCGGTGAGCATCCGTTCCTGCTGAGTTGGGACCATTTGCTGTGTCCTCTGATGGCAGCTTGGCAGCTTTTAAGACCCTAGACGCCACTCACCAATGTGGGGTGCAGGGAGCTCTCTTAGCAAAACGCTGGTTGTGCCAGTTGGGTGGAATTCGCCTAAGAGCATGGTCCCCTGCCCCCCCGCCCCAGCTACTCTATCCTTGCAGTATTGAGTTAAGATGGAAGGAGTACTCAAGTTATGCTGAAGTCCACTTAATGTTGTTCCTGTTTCTAATGTGTGCTATCACCGCTTTCTCCCAACTAGATTTCTAGTAACTATCTAAACTAAACCCTCCCCACCTCACCCTCCCTCCCTCCCCTCCCTTGCAGCTGTCAAAGAGTCTTTTCTTCTATACACAAGTCTGGTTTTGGGATCCTATCATAGAGGTCTCATACAGTATTTGTCCCTTTGTCGCTGACTACTTTCACTCAACATAATGTCTTCCAGTTGAAACCAGGTTAGGAGATGTTTCCTGCAAGCATCATTATTTTTTATCATTGCTTAGTGCTCCATTGAGTATATGTTCCATAGTTTACCTATCCATTCTTCTGTTGTTGGGCATCTGGGTTGATTACATCTTTTTGCTATCGTGGACTGTGCTGAGGTAAACATTCTGGTGCATGTGTCCGTTGGTGTGAAAGGCCTTGATTCTGTAGGATAATTCCAAGTAGTGGAATTACTGGGTCAATATCCATTTTTTTAAGGAAGCGCCAGATTGCCTTCCAAACAGGCTGGACCATTTTGCAACCCCATCAACAGTGTAGGAAGGTTCCACTTTCTCCACAGCCTCTCCAGCATTTGTTGTTTTGTGTTTTCTGGATCATGGCCAATCTTGTTGGGGTGAGATGGTATCTCATTGTTGCCTTGATTTGAATTTCTTTAATAACTGAATATCGTGAACATGTCCACATGTGTTTTTTGGCTGCCTGGATCTCCTCTTTAGTGAAGTGTCTGTCCATCTCCTTTGCCCATCGCTTAATTGGATGGTTTATCTTCTTCTTATTGATATTTTGTAGTATCTTATAGATTATGGAGATTAGGCGTTGGTCTGACATAGAGTTGCCAAATATTTTTTCCCATTCTGTGGGTGTTCTTTTAATTCTATTAATAAAGTCTTTGGATGAGCAAAAGTGTTTGATTCTTAATAGTTCCCATTTATCTATTTTCTCTTCTGTTGATTGAGGTTTCTTTGACAGATTTTGGAGTCTGTCCTTATTGTGTATTAAAACTTCCATTGTTGTTCCTACCTTTTCTTGGATGAGCTTTATCGTTTTAGGTTTGATATTTAGGTCTTTTATCCAGTTGGAGTTGGATTTTGTGTAAGGTGTAAGATATGGATCTTGATTCAGTTTATTGCAGATGGATAACCAATTTTGCCAGCACCATTTGTTGAAGATACTGTTTTTACCCCAGTTTAATGTCTTAGAGCCTTTGTCGAATATCAACTGTTCATAGGCAGATGGTGTCATCTCTGGGGTCTCAATTCTGTTCCATTGATCGATCTGTCTGTTCTTGTACCAGTACCAGGCTGTTTTGACCACTGTGGCAGTGTAGTATGTTCTAAGGTCGGGTAATGAGAGGCCTCCCGGTGTGTTCTTCTTTAGTAGTACCTTACTTATCCGGGGCTTCTTCCCTTTCCGAACAAAATTGGTGATTTGTTTCTCCATCTCATTAAAAAATGATGCTGGAACTTGTATTGAGATTGCATTGTATAAATAAATTGCTCTGGATAAAATAGACATTTTCACAATGTTAAGTCTTCCTATCCATGAGCATGGTAGGTTTTTCCATTTGTCTAAGTCTCTCTTAGTTTCTTGTAGTAAGGGCGTGTTGTTCTCTTTGTAAAGGTCTGTTGTTTCTCTGGTTAGATTAATTCCTAGGTACTTTATCTTCTTAGGGGCTATCGTAAATGGTATTGATACGATAATTTCCTCCTTAACAGTCTCCTTGTTGGTATAAAGGAATCCTACTGATTTCCTTATGTTTATCTTGTATCCTGAGACTTTGCTGAACTCTTCTATCAGTTTGAGCAGCTTGCTTATAGATTCCTTGGGGTTCTTTGCATATAGAATCATATGATCTGCGAACAGGGAGATTTTAACTTCCCCTTTGCTGAGGCAGATGCCCTTTATTTCTTCGTCTTGTATAATTGCTCTGGCTAGAACTTCTAGCACAGTGTTGAATGGGAGAGGTGGCAGTGGGCATCCTTGTCTAGTTCCTGATGTCAAGGGAAAGTCTTTCAGTCTCTCTCCATTCAGGATGATGTGGGCAATTGGCTTTGTATAAATGGCCTTTATTGTGTTGAGGAATTTGCCGTCTATGCCCATTTTGCTAAGAGTTTTTAGCATAAATGGGTGTTGGACTTTATCAAATGCCTTTTCTGCATCAATGGACAAAATCAGGTGATCCTTGTCTTTTGTGTTATTTATATGGTTTATCACATTAATTGTTTTCCTGAAGTTGAACCAGCCTTGCATCCCTGGTATGAATCCCACTTGGTCATGATGCATTAATTTCTTGATATGTTGTATTCTGTTGGCAAGAATTTTGTTGAAGACTTTTGCATCTAGGTTCATGAGTGATATCGGTCTGTAGTTCTCTGTCTTTGTTGGATCTTTCCCTGGCTTAGGTATCAGGGTTATGCTGGCTTCATAGAATGAGTTTGGGAGTACTCCATCCCTTTCTATACTGTGAAATAGTCTCAGTAGTATTGGTGCTAACTCTTCTCTAAGTGCTTGGTAGAATTCTGCCGTGAAGCCATCTGGGCCCGGACTTTTTTTTGGTTGGCAGTGTTTTGATGACCTTTTCAATTTCTTCCTTTGTGATGGGTTTATTAAGTTGTTCTGCTTCACGTTGTGAGAATTTGGGTAGATGGTATGAGTCAAGGAATTGGTCCATTTCCCCTAGGTTTTCAAATTTGTTAGAGTACAGTCTTTCATAGTATTCTGTTATGATATTTTTGATTTCTGTTGCATCTGTGGTGACAACTCCCCTCTCATTTCTAATTTGGGTTATTTGTTCCCTTTCCTGCTTTAGTAAGTTTTGCCAGTGGTTTATCAATTTTGTTGATCTTTTCAAAAAACCAGCTTTTGGTCTTTTCAATTTTTTCAATTGTTTTTCTATTCTCTAAGTCATTTAGCTCTGCTCTAATCTTTATGATCTCATTTCCTCTGGTGCCCAAGGGGTTCCTCTGTTGTTCTCTTTCTACTTGTTCAAGCTGTAGAGTTAGTTCCTTGATTTGGTTTCTTTCTTCCTTCCAGATGTGTACATTTATGGAGATAAACAGACCTCTGAGCACTGCTTTGGCTGTATCCCATAGGTTCTGGTAGGAAGTGTTTTCATTCTCATTGGAATCCATGAATTTCTTTAATTCATCGTTGATTTTCTTTATAACCCATGTTTTTTTGAGCAAGATGTTGTTCAGTTTCCAAGAGTTCCACTTTCTATCTATGTTTTTTCTGCTATTGATTTCAACTTTTATGGCTTTATGATCTGAGAAGATGCTTTGCAGTAATTCAATGGTATGGATTTTGTTGAGCATTGCATTATGGCCTATCACATGGTCAATTCTGGAGAATGTTCCATGTGCACTGGAGAAGAAGGTGTACTTATCTGCTGATGGGGGGAAAGTTCTGTATAAATCAATGAGGTTTAGTTGGTTAATTGTGTCAGTGAGGTCTTCTGTATCTTTACTGAGCTTTTTTCCAGATGATATGTCTAGTAAGGAGAGTGAAGTGTTGAAGTCTCCCACTATTATGGTGGAGTCATCTAACTCTCTTTTGAGCATAGTCAGTGTTTCCTTGACATATTTAGGTGCTCTGACATTAGGTGCAGAAATATTTAATGTAGTTAAGTCTTGCTTGTGTAATGAACCTTTCAGCAATAAATAGTGTCCATCTTTGTCCACGATGGTGGATTTGACATTAAAATTGATTTTGTCTGAGATTAGAATTGCCACCCCTGCTCTTCTTTGTTCATTGTTAGCTTGATATATATTCTTCCATCCTTTAATTTTCAGTTTGTTCCTGTCTTTAGGTCTCAAGTGAGTTTCTTGTAGACAGCATATGGATGGGTCGTGTCTTTTGATCCAAGATGACACTCGGTGTCTCTTTACTGGAGCATTCAGTCCATTCACATTCAATGTAATCATTGATAGGTATGTGTTCACTGCTGCCATTGTGATATGTTTATTTTTATGTTGATGTTTTCTCTGTTGTTCTTATTAGTCTGTTCTGGGACACTCTTTTTTGTGAGTTGATTTTTCACCTTTTTCAGAGCTGGTTTTATAGTTGTTGAGACTCGTGTGTTAGATTTCTTGAAATGGTATGATACATCTTTGTTGTGCTTTACAGCTGCCCCTATAAACCCCCTTAATAAACTATTTATAAACCCAATTTTAATTACTACCAGTCTTGTCATCTTCCTCTCCTTCTGGAAGGACTATAACAACTGTAGTACATCCCTCTTTTTATTATGATGACACCATAGTTTTCATGATGATCACTGGATTGCTTCTTTCCATATCAAAGCTGTGATTTACTTTGAAGCCTTCCCTAAATGTGTAGAGTATTGAGTAGTGTGTCGTTCTAAAATATAAAGTTAGTGGTTTCGTTCTTCTAAGCCAAAGCCAAGAACTTCTTTCAGTTTTGGGTTTGGTTTTTCTAAAGTCTCCGATTTTCTGTTTATCTGGGAATGTCTTAATTTCATTTTCATGTTTGAAAGATAGTTTTGCAGGATATATAATTCTTGGTTGGAAGTTCTTCTCCTTCAAGACTTTGAATGTGTCGTGCCACTGTCTCCATGCCAGCATGGTTTCTGCTGAGAAATCTGAAGAGAGCCTACAGGGTTTCCCTCTGAATGTTAGCTTTGCCTTGGGTCTTGCTGCCTTTAAGAGTTGCTGCTTATGTTTTGTTTTGTTAAGCTTGATTATAATATGTCTTGGAGTCTTTATTTTGAGATCTATATTGGGTGGTGTACGATATGCATCTGAGATGTCTGTTTTCTTTTCCTTCATGATTTTTGGGAAGTTTTCTTTCGGCAGCTCAGCAACAATACTCTCTGTGTTCTCAGATGTCTCACCCTGTTCAGGGACTCCAATTAATCGAAGGTTGTTCCTCTTAATAGAGTCCCACATGCTTCTTAATGTTTCTTCATTTTTCTTGCTTCTTTTTTCTGATTTCTGCTCATAGACGCGGGCCTCAGTAGCTCTGTCTTCCAAGTCAGAAATTCTTTTTTCCATTTGTTCCATTCTGTTTTCTTGGCTTTGCATGGAAATTTCTATGTCTTTGATTTTCTTCTTGATCTGTTGGATTTCAGAGTACTGGTGTTCCATCAGTTCCATCAGATCGAACAACTTGCTTAATTTTTCATTTTGTTCTGCTGCATTTTGTATAAGGTCTAGAAGGGCTCTGTATATAATGAATTTGTATTCACTTCCTGATGCTTTCATAAAAGTTTCTTCATCTGGAAAACTTCTTGGTTGCTTTGTTTGGGAGCCTTATGAAAGCCATGAGTGATTGCTTGTATGCCACAATTGTCTGTTGCTTTTTGGGTCCCATGTGAGTCTATAGAGGCTGGAAGAGGTACTGTGAGGATGGATTGCAAATGTTTCTGTAGGCTGTCTTCAAATGTAAAGCAAAAGGTATCTGACCAGTTCACAAGTCAGTTAGGTTTTCAGGTGTAGAGGTCCCTCTTCTCATCTGACAAAGTAAGCGCCACTATATACAACTGCAGATGATAACAAACTAGTTCAGAATACAGCAATGCTATTGCCCTGTGGGCCTCTGCTGACAGGGCCTAGCCTTAGCCAACACTGCGTCGAGTACTGGTTTTGTGATAGGAAAGCGCTCTCCTGTGGGCAGGCTCTGGCTCCCAAGCTAAGAATTAGGTCCAGCTGTGGCCACCGTATCCAAGATCGTGTCCTCCACACAGGCAGGAGACAGCGGGGCTAAAGGTGCCGACAAGTAGTGATTCCTCTGCTTCTGTTGCAGGGCCCCCAACGTAGGCAGCACTGTGCAAAATCACTACTTTTCTGTTGGAGAAGCGTTGTCCCGTTTGCAGACGCTGTCTCCCACGCTAAGAACGAGGTCCCACTAAAATCTCGGTACCAACATGGCGTCCCGCACCCTGACCACGGAGCTCCACACAAACCCCGCTGAGGCAGCTACAAAACGAAAGGCTCAAAGTGGCTAGATTAACAAAGTCGCAAGCCTGGCTCTCAGAACATGGGAATTTTGCCTGCCTATGGCCCCAGCAGCGCGTCTGAGTCCAGCCGCCGGGCAAGGCCCAGCTCCACCCGCCAGCCGAGACAGAAGAAAAAAAAAGTCAAAATGGTGCGTTTACCTTCCGTCCGTGAGAGCCGGGGCTAGCCAGGAGTGGGAGTCAGCGAAAGAGAGGAGTTTTTTCGCTGAGTGGTATGAAGTCCCAATTAACAGCTCTGTGCCGTGTCCTGAGGCAGATTAGGTGATCAGAAGGCTCTGTTTGATTGTCAGTGCAGGTCTTGGTTTCCAGAGGGATATAAGGAGACGTGGGCTTAGTCTGCCATCTTGACTCCGCCCTGGCATTTTTTTTTTTTGTAAATATAACATCAATTTTGGAGGTACAGTTTTGAGGAAAAAAAGAAATATTGTTGCCTTCATGGAGTGTACAGTTTAGTGTATGAGAGTTCCCTTGACTTCATTAGTTCAGTGGTATCTTCGAGGCTCTGATGTTGTTTTGCTCTGTCATACTCAGAGACGTCATCAATATTTCCTTTCAGGATCACCAGGTAGCTTTTGTTTCTCCCTAAAAGTGAATGAGGATTTGGGCTGTCATTACATGTCTGTTTTTTCGTAGGAGTTTAACTTCTAGAAACTCCTCCACAGACTTACTTTCTATTTCATGGACCCAAAGTAGGTCCCCATGGGAAGGAAGGCTGTGACATAGTGTCTCATATTGCTAGGCTTGTTCAAGGGAGCTGAACTCTGCAAGCAAAGAAGAAGAGGCAGAGGAACAAACATGAAGATACATCTACTTCACAGGAAAAATTACTAAGATGACATGAGAGAAGCACTTAGCACAGTGCTTGGTTCAGTAAATGTTCATTTTTTTACTTTTTCAGAAGCAATATACAGTCTGGAAAGAAAGGACCCTGGCAGGATAGTGGTCATAAAGTACCATGATATGGCCACCAACATAGATGGGATTCATCCTGTTCTGTTGTTGTCTGTCTGATTCATAATTATTAGAAGGCAGAAGGCAGAATAGTTCTGGATATGGCAATGAACAAAACTTTACATGTTATGAAACTCACACTAACTGTGGGATCTGGGGAGGAAAATATTAAACAAATGTTTGTGTTAAGTAGTAATACGTGCTAAGAGGGAAAATAAGGATAGTCGTCAGGGTCGTGGGAGGGATGGTGGCAGCATTAAATACTGCAGTCAGGGAAGACACTCTTTTAACGAGGTGATATTTGAACCAAAACCTGAATAAAGTGAGGAAGCAGTCCAGTATTCCGGCAGTTGTTGGGTGCTGTCGAGTTGGTTTGGACTCATGGCAACCCTGTGTACAGTAAAGGCCACAGTGCCCAGTCCTGCTTCATCCTCACTGTCACTGCCGTATGTGAGCCCATTGTTGCAGCCACTGTCAGTCTGTCTCATTGAGGATCTTCCTCGCTTTCACTGACTCTGTTTTCCCAAGTGTGATGTCTTTCTTCAGGATTGGTCCCTCTGTTAACATGTCCAGAGTACATAGTACTTTTTCAAGGCAGATTTGTTCTTCTGGTAGTCCATGGTATAATCAGTGTTCCTCACCAACATCATGATTCAGAGGCATCAATTCTTTGATATTTATCAGTAAGCGCTTCAAGTTCTCTTCACTTTTGGCAAGCAAGGTTGTGTCATCTGCATAACGCAAAGTTGTTAAGGAGTCTTCTTCAACCTTGATGTCACATTATTTATGTAGTACAGCAACTTGGATTATTTGCTTAGCATACAGATTAAATTAGTATGGTGAAAGGATACACACCTCCTGCACAGCTTTCCTGATTTTAAAGTATGCAGTCTCACCCTGTTCTGTTTGAATAACTGCCTCGTGATCCAGGTACACATTCAGGTACACATACAATAAAGTGTTCTGGAATTCTCATTCTTTGCATTGTTATTCATAATTTGGTGTGATCCACACAGTCAAATGTGTTTGTCTAGTCGGTAAAACACAGGTAAACATCTTTTTGGTAATCTCTGCTTTCAGCCAGGATCACCTGGCATCAGCAGTGATATCCCTCATTCGTGTCTTCTGAATGTGGCTTGAATTTCTGGCAGTTCGTTGTTGATGTACTGCTGCAAACATTTTTGCGTTACTCCAGCAGAGAAAATAAGTGTGTACTTGGCATATTTGAAAACTACTATGGCAGCCAGATGGTTGGAGTAAATGAGTGAAAAGGAGAAAGGTGAGAGAGAGCACTAGAGGTTGCCTGAGACAAGATCAAGGAAGACTTGTAGGAGAGTCTCTTCTAAGTGAGTTGGGAAGTCAGTAAGGCTTTCCAGGAAAGGAGTAATGCTCATTAGACTTAGAATTTTTAAAAGAATCTGGTTACTGTGGAGAAGAATGTAGAAAGTCAAGGACAGAAGCAGAGAGACAATTTAAGCTACGAAGATGTTTTAAAATAAATTGATATCTCCTGTTGGATCTGCTCCCACTTATGGTGACCTTATGTGCAACAGAGAGAAGTGTGCCTGATTTTTTGCCACTGCCATGATCTCTGGGTGTTTCAGTCCACTGAATTCATCACAGATTATTATGTTTTATATTCATTGCATTTACGTGCTAAAAAAAATTGTGATGTGGCTTGAGCCAGCATAGATTGATGTGTACAGTTAATCTTTACACCTCTTCCATTTGAAAACAAAATTTTATTTAGCTATAAGCACTGGCCTGGTAGGGTGAAAATGAGCAAGGCTTTATGAAAGTATGAAAGTCTAAATTTTTAAAAAAATATTCCTTGAGCTCTTATAACATTCTTTATTGACAATTTTTATGTACTGATTAATTCCTGTGGCTACTTTTTTTTTTTTTAATCCTGTCATATTGTACAAGGATCCGATCTATGGCACTTGGCTGGCTGGCTAATATAATGCTTTATATGTTTACAAGGAGTCTTTCTAAACACTGGTAGATTAATTTGACCATTTTTATTCCTATTAATAAAAAAAGAAATGTCAAGCAATTTTAATTGTTTTATTATTATTACATTATTTTTTGCTTAAGTACAAATAGCTCAAGAATGATTTTGCCTTAGAATCAAAGCAAAAATACAATATACCTTTAATTTTTTCCACTTGGTACTCTCGTCAGGTTTTAATGTTAATGTTTCTAGAAGTATAATTTTTAATCATGCTTCCCATGTACTGGATCTGATGTGTTTTCTGTGGAAAATTATGAAAGAGGTTGAGTCAAAAGCAGACTAGTTAGAGCATACTCTTTCCAGTTACCATTGTAGAGTAATTCTCCTGAAGAGATACTAAACCCCATGGAAAAATGTGACAGGCCTGAAAGGTCTCAGATCTACTCTTGAGAGCTCTCAGATGAGTGAAAAGGAAACAAAATCCTATTGGGTGCATCACTGTTAATCTGTGTCATTTTGTTTGAACTTTGTAGTTGTGACTGGTCTTTCAAGGAGAAAGGTCTTTGACATTTCTGAATGTTAAATTTTATTTTGACATGAAATTACCATAAAGGATTTTGTTCTAGTTCTGTAGTAGAAAAGAGAGCAGTGATGTAATTTTTAATTATAATGAAACTGTCTTCCAAATAATCATATTCTGATGAAATAGAAAATCAAAGCTGTAAGGAAAAATTAAGGTTTTAAATTTGAAGTTAAGGCTACTTTCTCATCAAAAAATAGAGTTACTGATGTATCTGTAATCTGTGATACCATTTTTTTGGTAGAAATGTGTCAGTTACCTAGTGCTACTACAAGATATACCACAGATGATTTTAACAAACAGACTTTTATGCTACCACAGTCTAGGAGGCTAGAAGTTTAACCTCAGGATGCTAGCCCCAGAGGAAGGGTTTCTGTCTCTGTCAGCTGTTGGGTAAGGTCCTTGCTGTCAGACTTCCCCTGGAATAGGAGTTGCTCAGTTCACGGACCTTAGGTCCGGAAGACGTGTTCTGCTTTCGTGGTAATAGGAGATTCCCCTGTCTCGCTGCCTGCTTCTCTTTTATGTCTCCAAAGATACAGTCTAATCCTGTAGGTTGAGTCCTACCTCATTAACATAACAGCCTCTAATCCTGCCTCGTTAACGTCACAGAAGTTAGGATTTACAACATGTAGCATAATGACGTCAGATTACAACAATGATTGACAACCATATAGTATTGGGAATTGCAGCCTAGCCACGTTGGCATTTTTGAGGGGACACAGTTCAGTCCTTAACAGAAGGGTATATGGGATGGAAGACAAAAGATGACTTCTGTTTAATATAGCAAAGTAAGGCATTACAGTATAATCTTAATATTCTAAATGTATGGGATGTTATGATTGTAAAAGATCTGATTTGTATCTTTTATTTTCCCTATCTTCAGCATTGTTGTACATGTTTGATTACTAGATTCACTTACCTTGCTTGTTTAACGCATAGGTCCTTAGGTTTCGGATATTTAATTTGCGTTACATGGTTTCTAATTTTTTACTTCATTTGAACAGTTCTCTGGATACCATAGCAATTTAAAACCTTCATATGCAGAGCTATAGTATTTTCCTACAGTGTGCATTCAGGGTAGTCTTTTGTGGGACATTAGTCTGGGTTGAATGCCCTGGAAGCATACCCCCAGAGCAGGGCAGTGGTCTCCAATGGGCCACCTCCATACTGCTGCTTTTCGAATTGTTGCCAGTGATTTCATTGGGTTCTTCCTTCCAGAAAACTAAATGCCTGTGAAAAGCACAGTGGAAGAGCTTATGGACAATAAAAAGAAAACTAATGCTTTCATAGTTAGGCTTTTATATTAGTCATCATCTGCACAGCACTCCCCCTGTCACTCAAGTACATTCTCTCCTGCCTGTGGTAAGCATCATTCTCTTGATTAGTTCCTCCTTTTTCAGTGTTGTGAACACTAGAACCTCAGTGATCAAAAGCAAAGTTCTTATCAAAAACTAGATAGATTAGAAAAGTGTCCTTTTTTTATTTTATAGAAAAGATGTTCTTCTATTTCATAGGAAAGTACTTATTTCATTACCTAGTATAATATATTTTTATTACATTACATAAATATATCACTTATAGGAAGATCATTTTGATTTTATTTCAGTGTGTACCTATTTCCATAGTTTCTGGATACTATTTCCTTCCTATTTTCCAAGTTCTCGTTACAGTACACATTTCCTAATTTTTATTTTATAGAATTCATTTAGTTCCTGGGACATTTTATAGATCAGTCTTTCTACAAGGGTCTGGCTTGGGGTTTTCCACTTGCAATTCTATGAAAATTACAACAAGTTAAAGGAAGATATCCAGGTACCCTCAATGACAGGGAATGACATTGTCAGTAGGATCATGAACAGATGTCTGGGTCTGTAAAGAGGAACCCACATATTTATATCAGGATTCCTCTCTAGAATTTATAGGCAGGCAATTGGAGACAGAAGTAGAGCCAAATGGACTAATGATGTGCTTCTGGTATTTTGGTGTGAGGTATCTATGTTCTTAGTCTTCTTATTTAGTCTTCAGAACAGTTCTGTGTGGATTGGGATAATTATTTCCATACTTAAGTCATGGAACTAACAAGAAATGGGCTAGAGTTGGCACACAGGTTTTTCTGATGCCAAAGCCCATTCTATATTAGTAGTATTTATTGCCTTAGGTTGATGACATCTGTAGTGTTGTCACTGGCTGCTTGCTTGATTTAAAAAAATGTGTTAATATTCTTGTAAATTTTTTTTTTTAAATAACGAGTGAGAGATTTGCTTGTTAGATTTTTAGGAAACCTGAAATATTTGAGAGGAGGTTTCTTATCCTGACATGTAATACTTGGCTCATGTTTTAAGAGTATTTAAGAAATTCATATGTATTTCACTTGTTTTATTCCCTATGATTATATATACCTTTTTTTTTAAATTGTGCTTTAGGTAAAAGTTAACAGTGCAGGTTACTTTTTCATTCGAAAGTTTACACACGTATCATTCTGTGGCATTAGTTGCAATCTGTGCAGTGTAGCACTCACTCTCCCTGCTTCCCTTTACAGTCTAAGTTCTCTGTGTCCATTCATCCAGTTTTCCTTTCCCGTCATGTCTTCTCATCTCTTCTTTGGAGCAGATGTTACCCATGTGGTCTTACATACTTGACTGAACTAAAACCACCTTCCTCACAAGCATTATTGTTTTATAGGCCTGTCTGATCTTTGACTGAAAGGTCAACTCCAAAAGTGCCTTCACTTTTGAGTTAGCAGGATATCCAGGGCCATAGTGTCGGGAATTCCTCTAGTATCTGTCAGACCAGTAAATCTGGTCGTGGTGGTTGTTGTTTTTTTTGGGGGGGGAGATGATTTTGACATATTCATAAAGGTAGAGGGTGCAAATAGATGCTACAACTTTTTTAAAAGATTTTTTGTTTTTTACTCTGTTTACTTCTTACATTTTTCTTAATTATTCAGTGCTCTAAATTAATTGCCAAAATGTTATTTCATTAAAAATACATATATATTTTGAGAAAGAGGCTTTTCATTAAATTAGTGTGAATGACCAATTTTATTGTACCTTGACTTGCAGTAATGAAAAAAAGAGGTACAGAGAGCTGTTTTATTTGAATAATAGACTTGCCAATTAGCCATCAAGTGCTTCCATCTGTGAAATTGTTGATCAGATGGGTTAGCTGGGATGTTTCCAGACTAGGGCATCATAAATGGCACTTGAAAACTGTCACTTTGATGATGAGGTTTCAAGTATTACACTGCTTGGTGCTGTGGAACCTTTTTTTTGCTTTTGCAGTACCATGTTTTTTTAGAACATACTGATCCCACTTACGAATTCTGTGGCATCAAGAGAACTTGGGAGGCCTGCCACTGATGTAAGGTTCTGCTTAATCTGCTGCTGTGGCTTGTGCTGGGATAAACCAAAGTGTTAACCACTCCTTCCGTGGCCTTCACAGTAATGTGTATTGTTGATCTTTCTGGCACTGGGAGGCGATGCTCATTGCCCATGGGCCATGGAGCTGGCACACTTTGGCAGGTTTCTTTGCAGTTTCCTCTTAAGTATAAACTCATTTTTAAATGTCGTTTTTGACTAAATGTATATATAGCATCCTAAGGCCACATTACTATTGAGATTTCTGCATGTAGCAATGGTGTGAAATGACTTTGAAATCTTCCTATAGATGTTGTAAGGTCTTAAATTATAGATTGGTGGCTATCACATTTTAAAATATGTGTAGTTGTAATGTAGAAATAACATTGCTGATAGTAGATTTCACATGCCTCTCCTTAATGTCTCATCCCTTATCTGCCTTACAATATAGTAGGAAATTTTCCTTGGTAAATTCACTTCCTGAAATGTCTGTGGATATGATTAGGTATTGAGTCCCTGAATGACATTCCTATCTGGTAGGACTGCACTTGGTTTTTCTTTATTTTTTTCCACAAACCCAGATTTCTGAAATTTGGGCAGTCTTCCTGGTCACCAGTCTGTGTAGGGATGAATTCACGGCCCTTGTTACTTTGAAGGCACCAGCTTGGATTTCTGCCTGTCTTGGCATAGATCTATGGCCTGCACAAACTCACTATGAGAGGCAAGATGTATTGGGCGGTGATTAAAAGCCAGGAACTGTTTAGATCTGGAGCTAGTCTAGATCCAAACAGTGGCTGAGGTCCATGGAAGAAGAAGAGAGAATGAGAGTGCAGTAGTATACTGTGCAGGAGAGTAGAAGCACAGAGTCTTGTTCCTGTTTTTTTTTCTTCCAGGGTAGATTTTCCTGTATTGGCATCATCTCTGGGCGTATCACCTAATAAAATAAAAGTATTAATTCAAATGTAATTGGATTGGATTTTGCATTGTCAGGCAGTGTGTCTTTTATTTTCAAAGGTTTGGCTATTTCTCCTTCTCTATAGCAGAAATGCCCACTAGTTAGTAGATAACGTTAATTGTTAAACAACAGACAAGGAAATTGAGGCATATAGCAGTTTAGTGACTTGTTCAGTACATTAGGACATTTGAAAAATAGGATGATTTGTGGCTTTAGAACTGAACTACAACACTATATTGCTTTTAATCCTCCATTTTAAGTGCAGAGCATTAAATGGAAATATAAGAGACAGGAAATACATGCTGCAGTCTGGCCTCTGCCTTCTTCCCAGAGGAACAGTACCTTTTCACCACAGTCACTTCACCTCCTAGCTCAGTCCCAACCAGAAGTCCTTGGATGGTGCAAACAGTTAACCTACTTGTCTGCTAACCAAGAGATTGGAAATTTGAGCCCACACAGCGTGTGTGTGGAATGATAAGTGTTTCTCCACCCTGTCCTCTTCCTTGCCAACAGCTGTCTTAACCGGTTTGTTTGTGCCATTCTAGAGAGATTCTTTATAATTGCTGTCCAGTAGAACTTTCTGCAAGTGTGGATATGTACTATATCTGACTTATCCAATATGGTAGCCATGATACCAATAGCCACATGTGCTATTGAGCCCATGAGATGTGATTGGTATGAAGGAGGAAATGAACGTTGAAATTTTATTTAATTTTAAATAATATAAGTTTAAATAGCTTCCTGTGGCTACTGGCTACTGTATTGGACAATGTAGCTTATAATAGTATGTTCTGGGTGTTGTCCAATGCCCAGACACCTGTTTTCTTTAAATGACTGCTTACTGTTCCTTTTTTGGATGAAACGTGATATAACAAGTTCTCTGTTGATGTACACAAGTGTAAATAAGGTACATTTGTAGTAATTGAGATAATGTACTGGAGCAGAGTGGGATTAAACTGTATAGGTTCTGATTCTGGATGTACCTCCCGACCTATAGCTTTTATAAATTATTTAACTTGTCTGCTTACTTTTCCTTGTCTTGATCATAACTCCCTGACTGCTTCATTCATGTAAAGATCAATAAAGAAAAGATCAGAGGATAAAAAACCCAAAGCCACACCCACTGCTGCTGAGTCGATTCCAACTCCTAGCAACTCTATAGGTCAGAGTAGAACTCCCCCATAGAGTTTCCAAGGAGCACCTGGTGGATTTGAACTGCCAACCTTACTTAGCAACATAGCACTTAACCACTAAGTGCTCACAAGGTAAGAGGATATTTTGTAACGCGGAAGGTTGGTGTTCTCTGAGCACATAGCATGGTGGTGGAGTGTAGAACCTTAGTGAAGCATACCTAAACTGAATTTGTCTCCTTTGACCAGAACTTCTGTTAAAGAACTGTTCAGACTATCTTTGGAAATATATATTATGAGATGTAAAGTTTGAGAACTGCTGTTTGTATATGTATAAACACAGGTGTTAAAATCCATTCTCATGTAAATAAGGCAGTGATGTCATTTTTTGAAGGATAAAAACAGCTCTTAAAAAATTTCTAATAGGGTGTTTCTGAATGATTGCTGTTTTTGACCATGATACCTGAATTTGCTAAGCTCTGGTTGATATTAACCACCTTGTTTGTAGGGTTTTCCCCTCACTATACCATGCTTGGAGAAGAATTGTATTTTGTAATCATTGTATTTGAGATTGATTACAAAAGACGGTATCAAAAAAAAGGCATTAAACAATGTTACAGTATTCTTCCAGGTTTAAAAACTCTGGTTGAGGATGTTTATAGAGCTTTTATTTGTTTTGTTTTTAATAACTTGAGGTACCAACAGGCCCTGGCGGTGCAATGGTTAAGTGCTTGACACTAACCAGAAGGTTGATGGTTAAACTTACTAGCTGAGCTGTGGGGAGAAGATGTGGCATTTTGCTTTTGTAAAGATTTACAGCCTTGGAAACCTAATGGGGAGTTCTGCTGTGTGCTACAGGGTCATTGTGATTTGGAATCAACCCTACAGCAGCTGGTTTGGTTCATCCAGGTGCCATATTGACAGACAGCGAACTATACATATTTAAAATGAGTAATTTGTGAAGTTTTGACATATGTGTATGGTTACCACAGTCAAGATGAGAAGCATCTCTATGCTCCTTCCTTTACTTCTCCCTCCATTGTGAGGCAACCATTGATCTGCTGTCAGTGTTTATTAGTTTGCATTTTCTAGAATGCTAAATGGATAGGATCATCTATTCTTCTTTGTTTTCTTTCTCTTTTTTTGGTCTAGTTTCTTTCATTTGTGTGTTATTTTGAAATTCATTCATGATGTACTTTCTATCAACAGTTTGGTCCCTGTTATTGCTAAGGAGTATTTTTTGTATCAATACATTTCACTTTGTCCATTCATGTTATCATGAAAATTTGGTGTTTTTTAGGTTTTAACTGTTACAAATAAAGCTGCTATGAATGTATACACATCTTTATATAGACATGTGTTTCCATTTTTCTTGAGTAAATAGGAGTGAATCACATGGTAGTTGTATGTTTTACTTTTTAAGAAGCTGCCAAACTGCTTTTTAAAGTGGCTGTATCATTTTATGCTCTCTCCAGCAGAGTTCCAGTTCCTCCACATTTACCAACACTTGGTATGGTGAAAAAGAGAAAAAAGCAAATCCATTGCCATTAAGTTGATTTTGACTCATAATGTCTCTGTAGGACAGATAAAAGTGGCCCACAGGGTTTCAGAGGCTGTAAATCTTTACAAAAGCAGGCTGTCACATCTTTTCCGGCAGAGTGGCTGGTGGATTTGAATCACCAACCTTCTGAGTAGCAGTCAAGCAGTTTAAACACTGACCACTAGGGCTGTTTTTGGTATGGTTAGTCTTTGTCGTTTTAGCCATTCTGGTAGATAATGGTATCTGGACTGTGGTTTTAAATTTGCATGTTTCTAATGACTAATGTGCTTAATTGCCATGCATGTATCTTTTTTAATATAATTTGAATTATTTGAGAATATGCATAGTAAAACATGTTCAGCAGTTCTACAAGTACCATTTAGTGACACTGATTAAATTCTTTGAGTTGTGTAACCATCCTTGCTCTCCTTTTCTGAGTTGTTCCTCACTACCCCTCAAATCCTATCTAATCTTTTGATATAGTTCTTAAAAGAGGACACGTGCCTCAGGCAGGCATTCTTAAGTATAGTTAAGTTAAAATTTTTTGTTTTTTATGACGGCTTCAGGGATACTTTTTATTTAAAATTTAAAAATTATTTCAGGACACTAGTTTCCAGAGTTTGTCTAACGTTCCTGGCTCCCAAAAGTCTGGAGTTCGGGAGAATTTGAAATTCTGTTACACGTACCCCCCCACCCCAAATTTGATCAGGTTTCTTTGGTGGAATCTTTGATCAAAATGTTTGGTAATAGTAGCCATGCACCATCTACTTTACTCTCATGGCAAAGAGGCAGTTGTTCATGGAGGCAGTTAGCCATGCTTTGTGTATCCTCCTCCTGTTTCTGACTGATCCTTCCTCTGTTTCAGGCAGATAGAGACCAAGTGTCATGTCTTGGATGGCCACTTGTAAGCTTTTAAGATCCCAGGTACTTACTCTGCTTCAAACTAGGAGATAGAACAGAGGTACTAAACATGTTATTAAACCAATTAACTGGGATGTCCATGAAACCATGACACTAAACCTCGAAAGCAAGAAACCAAGTCCCATGAGGTTTTTAGTTGTATATAACCAGCCACAGCAGCTACCTCTTTGTCATTGTTTTGAATAATATCTGTCACACAGCTTTTGCCAATTCAGTTTTTCACAAGTATACAACTAATTTGACAGTGATTAAAATAATAGACTATGCAGCCTTACCCCAGTTAGCATGTTATTTTTTTCACCATTATCCACTACTTTCTCCCTTCCTCATGCTCTGAATATTGTATGACCTCACTTATATAAAAAGACCAGAAAACGCAAATGTAGAGACAGCAGTTGTTATCTATACATTTGTGTTTTCATGTCTTTTTATATAAGTGAAATCATATAGTACTGACCTTTTGTGACTGACTTGTTTCACTCAGCATGTCTTCCAACTCCATCCATATTGTAGCATGTATCAAGACTTCATTTCTCCTACTGGCTGAATAGTACTGCATTGTATGTACATACCACATTTTATTTATCCATTCATCTGTTGATGGGCATTTAGGTTGTTTCCACATTTTGATGACCAAGAATAGTGCTGCAATGAATGTGGGTTTGTGAATCCTTTGAGTGTCTGGTGTAAGGTCTTTGAGGTATATGCTCAGAAGTAGAATCACTGGGTCATACAGTAGTTCTTGGACATCCTGGTGACATGGCGGTTAAGAACTGAGGCTGCTAACCAAAAAGTCAGCAGTCTGAATCAAACAAGCACTCCTTGGAAACCATGGGGCAGTTCTGTTCTGTTCTGTAGGGTTGTATGAATCAGAGTCATCTCAGCAAGTTTTTTTTGAATAGTTCTAGCTTTATTTTTTTAAAGAGCTATATACTGTTTTCTGCAACAACTATACCATTTTGCATTCCCACTGACAAATGGTAAGGGTTCTAATTTTCACACATTCTTGCCAACGTTTGTTACTTTTCGGTTTTTTTTTTTTTCTTTTTAATCTTAGCCATCCAGATGAGAGTGAAGTACCTTACTGAGATTCTTATTTGTATCTCTTTGATGCCTAATGGTGTTGAGCAGCTTTTTATGTGTTCAGTAGCTGTTTGAATATCATCTTTGGTGAACTATCTATTCAAATCCTTGGCCCATTTTGTGATTGAGTTATTTTTCACTGTTAAGTTGTCAAAGTTTCATATATATTCTTATGGGATATATAGTTTCCAAAGATATTCTCCTAGTCAGTAGCTTATCTTTTCACTTTTTTGGTAAAGTCTTTTTTTTTTAATTGTGATTGAGTGAAAGTATACAATCCAAGTGAAATTTGCTTTCCCACTTACCTGCAGCTTCTGCTGTCCATCCCTGGTAATAGTGCACTCTTCCTTTCCATTCTATACATGTCATATCCTCTCTTAACAGTCTCCTGTCCCTCCCTCTTCACCCTTTCCTCTCCCTTTTAGTAAGAGACCAGTAGGACAACGTCCTGTTGACTCATAGAACCATAAAGTGGACACACCATATGGTCACTTTGTGTCCCTGAGTCCAATCCATTCCTGTCCGAAGAATTGACGTCAGTAATGATTTATGATCAGGGTCTAGGGACCACGCTCACATGGGAATTCTCGGGCATTTGGACCATCAATTGCAGTCTTTTAGTGGAGTTCTTGAGGTACACCCCTCTTTTTCTTGTGTTGGTAAGGTCTTTGTGACAAAAAAAATGTTTTTCATTTTTATGAGGTCCTATCTTTTTTATTTTGCCTTTTCCTGTTTTTGCATTTGTTATGTTAGATAATCACTAGGCCTAACAGTATTGCCCTTGCGTGTTCTAGGGATTTTATGGCTTCACTTTGTGTATTTAGTCCGTAACCTGTTTTGAATTTGTTTTTGTGTGTAGTGTGAGGTATAGATCCTATTTCATTTTTCTGCATGTGGAAACCCAGTTTTCCCAGTACTGTTCATTTATTGAAGAGACTCTTCTTTCCCCACTGACTGGACTTAGGACCCTTGTCAAAAATCAGTTGACATAGATGTATGAGTTTATTTATGGATTCTCAGTTCTATTCTGTTATTCTATGTGCCTGTTATCTCAGTATCAGACTGTAGTGATTAATGTGGCTATAATTTAAAAAAAAAAAAAAAAAAAAAAACCTTTGATTCAGTTGAAGACTTCAGTTCAGTTCCAACTCATAGCAACCCTATAGGGCAGAGTAGAGCTGTCCTGTACAGTTTGCAAGGAGCACCTGGTAGATTCTTTGGGTTTAGCAGCTGTAGTACTTAATCAGTAAGCTACCAGGGTTTCCAGTGGCTGTATGTAGTATGAGTTGCAAGTGTCTGAGTTCTCCTACTTCGTTTTTCTCTTTCATCACGTCTCTAGCTATTTAGGGGCCTCTTGCCATTCCCTATAAAGTTGGTTTTTCTACTTATGTAAAGAAGGTTGTTGGGTTTTGATTGCCTCAGATCTATGAACTACTTTTGGTACTAGCCAAGTGCCATCGAAATGCTTTTGGTACTAGTCACATTTTAATCATAATCTGTGAATATGGACTTACTTTTTGGCTTGGCTCCATTTATCTAAGTCATCTTTACTCTCAATAAAATTTTATAATTTTCATTGTATAAATCCTTCACATCTCTGGTTAGGTTTATTCCCAGGTATTCTCTAAAAGGCTATTGTAAATGTAATTGTTTTCTAGTCTTCCTTTCAGATTTCTCATTGCTGGTATATAGGAACTCTATACTTTGCTTGTTCATCTGTCTTTTTTAATGGACTATTTATTTGTATCTGCTGCCCAATTTTTACTGGGTTTGTTTTATTAGTGAGTTTTTGGAGTTCTTTATAAATTCTAGACTGTTGTTGTTAGTTACTGCCAAGCTGACTCTAGCTCCTGGTGACTTTATAGATAACAAAGCATTGTACTGTCTTCATCTTTGGTATGTCTGTGTCTGCTGTTGTGACTCGTGTTTTTCAGTGCCCTTCAGTGCCCTTTTAGCCTTGCACTGGGCAGTGTTCTGTTGTTATACATTGGCTTTTCATTTGCTAATTTTCGAAAGTAGAGCTCTAGGTCTGTCTTTGTCTGGAAGCTCCTTTGAAATGTGTCCACCAAGTTATTTTTTAAATCAAATATGTGGTTTGCAGATAAACCTATTATCTCCCAGTTCATGACTCATCCTTTCACTCTCTAAACAGAGTTTTTTAAGAGCAGAAGTTCTTAATTTTGATGGAAGTCCAGTGTATAAAAAATATTTTTGTTATAAGTTGTACTTTTATTGCCCTGTCTGAGAAATCTGTGTTTGGCCCAAAAGATTAGTGTATGTTTTCTTCTGGAAGTATAATAGATGTTATGCATTTAGTTCTGCAATCTATTTTGAATTAACTTTTATACATGCTGGAAAGTATTGATCATGTTTATTATATTGCTTTTTGCATGTGTCTGCACCACTTGTATGAAAGATTTTCTTTTCTGTGCTTTTGAATGGGCACTTTTGTTGAAAATCCACTGTCCTTACATGTTATGTCTTTATTTCTGGAGTACCCATTTTGTTCCATTGTCTATTTGCCTATCTTTATGACAGTGAAGTTTGTAAGCCATGTAATAGTATTGAAATCAGGTAGCGTTAAGTCCTCCAGCTTTTCTGCCCTTACCTTTGCGTTGTTGTAGACAGTGTGGATCCTTTGCATCTTGTAAATTTTACAGTCAAGTTGATGGGAAGAATTGACTTTAATATTGAGTCTTCCAACCAGTGAACACAGTGTATCTTTCCATTAATTTGGGTCTTCTGTAATTTCAGCAATTTTTTGTAGTTTACATTGTGTAGGACTTTCATATCTTGTTAAATTTGTATCTAAGTATTTCGCATTTTTGATGCTATTATAAATTAAATTTGCTGTGTCAGTTTTTCTTTCGAATCTGGATTAGATTAGGTTTCCTTTCTAATCTGGATTAGCTGCCTGGAGGGTGAGAGGGGTAGGGAGATACGGAAAATGCAAAAGACATGAATTATTTGTGTAAAAATAAGTAGGATTTGTTTGTTTTAACCCAGTGTGATAATCTCTGGCTTTTGATTGAAGTATTTAGGCTATTTGCATTTAATGCAGTTATTAATACGGTTAATTACAAGTGCATTGTATTGCTGTTCACTTAATATTTTCTCATTTGATTTTGTTTTTCTGCCCTCTTAGGTAAATTTTTAAATTCCATTGTATCTCCTTTGTTTTCTAACTGTACCTCTTTATTAATTTCTTGGTTGCTTTAAGGTTTATAATACACATTTTTAACTTACCACAGTCTTGCATCAATTGATATTATAATAGTCATTGTATTCCTTAGTAGTGTATGAATTATATGATACCCAAAAAACCAAAGCCAGTGCCATCGAATTGATACTGACTCTTAGCAACCTATAGGACAGAGTAGAACTGCCCCATAGAGTTTTTAAGGAGTGACTAGTGGATTTGAACTGCTGACCTTTTGGTTAGTAGTCATAGCAGATAACCGCTATACCACTACAGTTTCTGAATTGTATGTTAGTGGTTATATTTAGGTATATCCTCTCCAGACTTTTTTGCTAGTGTTGTTACATATTTCTCTTCTACCTGTTTTGTTAACTCGTGCCACATTTTTATCTTTTTTTAAATGGTCTTTTGTCTTATAAGGAGATTTAAATAATAAAAAAAGAATATATATTTACTATGTGTAGTTATCATTTGCAGTATTCTTCTTTCCTTTGTGTAAATCCATATTTCTATCTGGTATAGTGTTTCTTCCGTCTGAAGTACTGTCTTTGTTGTCTAGTACTGCTATCACAGAAATACCAGAAGGGCTGTAACCAACAAATTTATTTTCTCACAATTTAGTAGGTTAGAAGTTTAAATTCAGATATGCCAGCCTTGAGGGGAAAGCTTTCTCTCTCTGTTGGCCCTGGGTTCAGAAGGTACTTGTCATACCACCTTCGACTTCCTGGTTTCTTCTTGGTGGTGTCCATGTGCCTTGGTATCTGTCTTGCTCAGTGGCTGCTTTTGCTTGCTTGTTTAATCCTTTTTATATCTCAAAAGAGATTGACTCATGACATACCTTATACTAACCTGTCTCATTAACATAGCAGAGATGACCCATTCCCAAATGGGGGCAATAACAACAGGCACTAAAAACCAAAAATCTGTTGGTGGCTGAGTTGATTCCAACTCATAGTGACCCTATAGGACAGAATAGAACTGCTGCCATTTTGATTATCAGTGATAGCTCTTAACCACTACGCCACCAGGGTTGCCCAGCAGGCACAGAGGAATTAGAGCACATATTTTGGGGCGACAAAATTCAATCCATAACATTTTTATAATGGAGATCTACTTATTTTTTTAAATTAAATTATTGTTTTTCTTATGTTGTAGGAGTTCTTTATATATTGTTGATACAAGCACCTTTATCTGATTTTCAGAAATTTTCTCTCAGTCTGCAGATAGTCTTTTTACTTTCTCTATAATGTCCTTTGAAGTTTTTAATTTTGATTAAGTTCATTGTATCAGTCTTTTCTGTGATGTGCTTTTGAATGCATACTAAGAAATTATTGCCTAACTGAATTCATAAGCATTTATTTTTGTGTTTTTCTTCTAAGGGTTTTATAGATTTAAGTTCTTGTATTAGTTCTCTGATCCACTTTAGTTAACTTTGTGCGTGATGTGAGGTAGGGTTATGAATTTATGCTTTGGCATGAGATCTAGTTTTTGCAGCTTCACTTGTTTTGAAAAGACATATTCTTTCCTCACTGAATTGTATTGGCCTCTTCGGCAAAGATCATTTGACAGTAAATGATGGAGTTTACTTCTGAGCTTTTCATTTTATTACACTATCTGTGCCTGTCCTTATTATTCGAGTATTTTGTAAGATTTTTCATTTTACTATTGGTTTTGAGCAATTTGATTTTAATGTAGCTTTCTTCATGTTGCCTGTGGTTCTGGTTCATTGAGCTTCTAATGTCAGTTGGTGTTTTATTTTCATCAAATTTGGGCAAATTTCATTATTCCTTCAAATATTTTTCTTCTATTTTCCTACCACTTGTCACCTTTCAGAAATTATATTTACTGTGTATATTTTTCTGCTCGTGTTTGTCTCACAGTTCACAGACAGCTCTGTTTATTTTTTTCCATTCTTTTTTCTTCTTTGTGCTTTATTTTCTATTTCTGTGTCTTCAAATTCATTTAATTTTTTTTTCTTGTGCAAAGATTAATCTGTTAATCTCATCCAAAGTATTTTTCATTTTACAGCATTTTTTACCCTCTAGCCAACCATGGACACTGTAGAGCTAATGCTGCATCAAGCTTCTTTCAGTTTATCCCCTGCTTTGTCCTGTTGCTACTGACCTATTGTAGTTTTCCAATATTATGAGTAAAAGCATAAAGTAATGGATAGTGATCGCCAAAATTAGAATAGTGGTATGGAGACAGGATGCATTCAGGCAGAGCACATCGAGTTTCCTGCTAGATAGTGGTTTATTGGATTATTCATTGAACTTCTTTGTATGTGTTAAAAAAAACATTTTTCAAAAGATGTTAAAGAAGTAAGGATCACTTTGTTTATAAACATAGGCTTTTTACTGTGTCGGTAGTTGTCATTTGACTGTCTTCTTGACTGTTCACTTGTCTGCCTTACTGTCCTCTCTTACTCCCAGGGAGGCAGCTGTCTACCCTTAGGCCTAAGACAGATCAACTTTCATAACGAACAAACCTTGTGCCCTGTCTGCCACCTAACTGGTTTACTTTTTCAGTCTCTGTTCTCTTCCTAAGTGTGATTCAAGCCCTATCCTTTTTGGATACACATATCCTTCTGGGAGAGGAGATGTAAGGTTCCTGATGGAGACTACAGAAGCAAAGGATTGCCTTTGGCATTTTCATAGAAGTCTGACTAACAGAGACATCAGAATATGTGCTTGGCATGTTTGTAGGTTAGATTCTAAATCAGAATGAAAGCCAAAACTGTGTTCATAAAAGGGATTGAAGAGTTACTTACTGAACACTTAGGTATATGTATGTTTGGTAATCTTTCACTAATATGTAGTGGTTTCAGCTGCATCAGTAGCCTTCCCTTAACTTCCTGGGTTTTATATTAAGATAGTTGGTAAGACTACAATGGTAGTATCCAGAGCACCCGCCTAGATGGTATGTGAAATTATAAACAAGCCTTAAGGAGTGTTAGACGTGCTGGAGGTGGCCAGAAGACCCTGAGAGGAATGTGTGTCAGAGAAATGTATATCAGATTCCTGACAAGAAATGTGCATCGGAGAAAATTGAGTGCAGCTGAAGGACACTGTTTAGGGGATGGAGGAAAGACCAAAAGGACCCTGTCCATGGTGTGCTCTGAACTGTGAATTTCTTTTCTTTTTTTTTTTTTCTTTTGCCTGAAGTAAAAGGTACTTGTTGGTTAATGAATTATTTTAGCAATTGGAAAGAGAAGATATTTCCAAGTAAAGACAATTTTCCAACAGGAAGGAAAACTTGTATGTCATTAAGATGTAAATCTTGTGTGTTCTTTTCTTAAGGGAAAGCTGCTGACCAGTAAGTGAGAATACTGTAATTTTAAACGTTCTTACTTGTGTAAAGACAACAGACTTGAGAGAAAGATTGGTGTGTATTGTTGTTGTTACTTGCCTTTGAGTTGATTCCAACTCGTGACAACCATATGTGTGCCAAGCAGAACTGCTCTCTTGGGTGTTCAAGACTGTGAACTTTCAGAAGAAGATTGCCATGAGCCTCTAAACCTGAAGCAAGTGCTTCAGTCAAGTCAACTGCGCCTTGTAGAACTGCCCCATAGGGTTTCCAAGGAGTGGCTGGTGGTTTCAAACTGTTGGTTTTTTGGTTAGCAGCTGTTGCACTTAACCAGTGCACCACCAGGGCTGTGAGTGGCTTTGGATTGGGTTCAGACTACCAAATTTCAGCTGGTAGTTGAGCACTTAATGCTTAACTGTTGGCACTATCTGTGGACTGCTTTGATATGTAACCAAAACCTTAACCTGTTGCTACTGAGTCAGTTCTGACTCATTGTGATGCTATCAGACAAGTAAAACTGCTCCAAAGGATCTCCAAGGCTATAATCTTTCCAGAACTCAACTGCCACAGCTTTTTCTTATGGATCGCCTGGTGATTTCAAACTGCTTAACTTTTTAGTCAGAAGCCAAGTACTTAGCCACTGTACCACCAGGGATCTTTTTAGTATGTATAAGCTAAACCAAACTACTTGTTATTGAGTAGATTCCGACTCACAGCAACCCTATATACAATAGAGCTAACACTGCCTGGTCCTGCACTGACCATATAATCTTTGATGTGTTTGAGCAATTTGTTGCAGCCACTGTGACAGTCTATCATGTTGATGGTTTTCCTCTTTTTTGCTGACCCTCCACCTTACCAAGCATGATGTACTTCTCCAGAGATTGGTATCCCCTCAATATAATGTGTTCAAAGTATAAGAGATGAAGTCTTGCCATGCCTGCTTCCAAGAAGCCAGTCAGGCTATACTTCTTCCAAGACAGATTTGTTTTTTCTTCCAGCAGTCCATGGTATATTCGGTGTTCTTACCTTCACCATAATTCAAAGACATCAATTCTTCTTTGGTCTTCCTTACTCAGTGTTCAGATTTTGCGTGTATACAGGCAATTGAAAATATCATGGCTTGGGTCAGGTATATCTTAGTCCTCAAACTGACCTTCTTTGCTTTTCAGCACTTGAAAGAGTTTTATGCTGCAAGTTAGCCCAATACAATAATACATTGTTTGATTTCTTGCTGCTTCTGTGGTCATTAACTGTGGATCCAAAAATGATATCCTTGACAACATCAGTATTTTTTCTGTTTATGACGATGTTGCTTAATTGGTCCAGTTATAAGGATTTTTGTTTTCTTGATGTTGAGATGTAGTCCCTACTGAAGTATGTAGTCTTGAATTTTCGTTAGTAAGTGGTTCAAGTTCTCTTTGCTTTCAGCAAGCAAGGTTGGGTCATCAGTGTAATGTAGGTTGTTAATGAGTCCTCTTCAATCCTAATGTGTCACTCTTCGTATAGTGTATCATCTCGGATTATTGACTCAGCATACAGAATGAATAATTACAGTAAAAGAATATAACCCTGATGCACACAGCTGTCTTGATTTTAAACCATGCAGTATCCTCTTGTTCTGTTTGGACAACTGCCTCGTGGTCTGTGTACAGCTTCTGCATAAACACAGTTAAAGTATTCTGGAATTCCCATTCTTTGCAGTGTTGTCCATAATTTGTTATGATCCCTGCAATTACCTGTGCATAATCAATAAAACACAGGTAAACGTCTTTTTGATATTTTCTGCTTTCAGCCTAGCTCCATTTGACGTTAGCAGTGATGTTTCTCTTTCCATGTCCTCTTGTGAAAGGGACTAGATAGAAAGTACTTGTAGTTATATGGGAATAGAGTTGCCAGATTTAACAAATGAAAATACTGAATACCCAGCTAAATTTGAGTTTCTGATAAACAGCAAATCATTTTTTAATGTAAGTTTGTCTCATACTTGGGCATATTTGATGAAGAACTTTAGTAATTTATACCAAAAAAGGTTTCTTATATTTGAGTGTATTTAACCTGATTAACAGTTGTCCAAACCAAACCAAACCCACTGCCGTCGAGTCAGGTCTGACTTACAGCTACTCTAGAAGTCAGAGTAGAACTGCTCTGTAGAGTTTCCAAGGAGTGCCTGGAGGATTTGAACTGTCGGCCTTTTGGTTAGCAGATGTAACACTTAACCTGCTCCACCACCGGGGCTTCTGATTAACAGTTTAGGTAGGCTTTGACCCAACTCAGCAGCAGTGGGTTTACATTACTCTTCTTTGGGCAAGGTGTAATCAGCCATTTGCAGAGAGACTAGATAATAATGGTATTACGGCTCTGTTGATACAACTTTGAAATCTGTAATGTCAAGGCTTTATTAATCAAAGTAATAGGAAAAGAGATCACAGATAATAGCCAGTTATAATTAAAACAAAATTAGTTAAAATGTAGTGTAAATACATTTTGTGTCTGAGTAAATACTTTTTTTTATGACTGTGGTGCTGTGATGCAAGTGGTGAGAAACAGTCATTCTGGAGATTTAGGATACAGATTAAACGTATTCCCTATCTTGATTTTTGGCATTGATTACTTAGCTAATAGAAACTCTGGTGGCATAGTGGGTTAAGTGCTACGTCTGCTAACCAAAAGGTTGACAGCTAATACCCACCAGGTGCTCCCTGGAAACAACATGGGGCAGTTCTACTCTGACTTCTAGGGTTGCTATGAGTCGGACTCAACTCAACGGCAGTGGGTTGGTTTTACTTAACCAGCTGTCCCAGGCAAACCCTGTAACTGGTACATTCATCTAGTTCCTCCACATAATTAGTCCGCAAGTATAAGTCAGCTTCCTAGAATTATCTCAGATGTGTTTCTTCTCTTGTATTATTGCCTGTGCTTAAGTCATTTCCTTTGCCTAATTTTATCTGTACCCTTCTTGTCATTAGTTTCACATAGTTGTCTTCCCACCACTAGGAATACCAGAATTCTTTTTAAATAATGCAGAACTGATCATTTTAGTCATTTGTTTAAATATTCTTCATACTTCTACAGTCTTTTTGTTGTGGGATAAAAATTTCAGTCCTCAGAATACAGTGATTCTCGAGAGGGCACTATAAGGAAGGCCATCTCTTCTAAAAGAGTAGATCAGAATTATCTCAGAGTTACATGTCACGTAATGGGCATACTAAGGCAGGAAGAAGTTTGAGGACTACTGTATGAACTGCTTTGTGGAATGGCTCCTTTGGTCTCTATTAGTCGATTTCTGGTCTAGATTTTCAGTCTTTCATAGTTTGTCTCTGTAACTATGTCTCCTGCTCTAACCTTTTATCCTAAACTAGTCATGTTATACTACTTTGACTCTTCCATGTTATTCTGCTGATCCATTCATGACTTGTGTAAGGTGTTCTCTCTGATCCAGTGTTCCTTGCCTCCACTGTTTGTCTAATGAATTACTATGTATTTTCCTTTGAGACTGTGTAAATGTTACCTTCGCCCCCCCCCCCCCGAATGCCTTTTCTGATGTGTTAGATTTGAATGAGTTGTGCTTCAGGAGTAACCCCTAAATCTCGATGGCTTAAAAATCACAAACTTTTTTTCACTCATGCTGCATATCTGTAATGGGTCAACTGAGGGGTCTGTTCTCTGTCATCCTTACTCTGCGGCTCAAGCTGACAAAGTGCTGTCATTGAGCACTGGATCTTGGGATAACACAGGTCATTTCTGCTTACCTTCGGCTTACATTTCATTGGCTGAAGCAAGTCACATGTCCATGCTCAATTTCATAAGGTAAGTGTAGTACAGTCCAGTTAGGTGCTTGAGAGGAGGACGAGAAGTATTTGGTGGACAGCAGTGATTACTACCATATACGAGACCTCCAGGCCTGATTAATTTCTCCCAACTTCATATTACCGTAGCACTTTATAAAACTTCTGTAAGTCACTGAATTGAAATTATTTATAAAACTCTACAGTAACATTGAATTTGATGTGGTTGGTGTAGCCTCTAAACCTGTTGAACACCTAGCCAGCTAGCTAGCTGAGCAAACTCACCCAGTTTCATTAATTTCCCAGTAATGCAGTTCTTTGTTTTATAAGTGTACATCAGTGGTTTTTAACCTTGGCTGTACTTTAAAATCACCTAGGGAGCTTTTAAGTATTAATAGTAATTTTTAAGCGTCACTCTAGGTTAAATAAGTCAGTTTCTTGAGTGTGGGGCAGGCATCAGAGTTTGTTTTAAAGCTCTCTAGGTGATTCTAAAGCACAAATCAGTTTAAGAACGATTGGCTTACATATTCCTTATTAATCTACTTTCTAGGGAGCCTGTTTGAAAATAATTCCTTGGTTTTATTGTATCCCCAGTGCTTACTCTTCCTGTTTAAAGAAGTCCCTGGGTCTGGGGACCATGCTGTCAGGTAACGTTGAGGCCAATTAGCATAACTAGCCTATTGCTAAGAGAGTCTTCTACACCCCATGTTGGCGAATGGTGTTTGGGGTCTTGAAAGCTAGCAGGCTGCCATCTGAGGTAGACCAACAAAATGATGCCAACTCATCCGGAACAGATGATGACTGAGAACAACAAAGACATGAGGAAGAAAGAACTCAGGAGACCCAAGGACCATGTGAATGGGAAACTTTATCAACTTGTGGCCAGAAGAACCCAGCCACTACCAGAGACAGCTGTGAAGGGACGCACAATGTTGAGTCCCTGTGGCAACACAAGAAAAAGGGGGTTGCAGCTCAAGAACTAGAGTAAAAGACCGCAGTTGATAGTCCAGTGGCCCGGAGGAGCCCCTGGGAGCATAGCTTCTAGACCTGCTGCTGCCTCTAACCAGAAAACACAACTGAGGTCAACTCTTTGGACAAAAATGGACTAGACCTGGGGACACAGTGTGACCATATCATGTGTCTACTATATGTTTCTATGCATTTGTAGGAGGCTGTCCTACTGGTCTCTTTCTAGATGGGAAGAGAAGAGGGTAGAGAGGAGGGGACAGGAGCTTGTTAAGAGGATATGGCAAGTATAGAATGAAAATGAGGGGTGTGCTGTCACTGGGAGAGCTAAGCAGAAGGAGCTTCAGGTTAGGTGGGCATGCAAAGTTGATTTGGATTGTATACTTGCACTTAATCACAATTAAAAAAAAGAAGTCTCCAACTTATGACTTATCTAAATTGAATACCTTTTTTTTTTTAGGTTGTATTATTATTATTGCCTTTTATTACCAGTATATAAATCTGATCATTACTTGTCTTTGAACAAGTGAGTAGACATCTGAGAATAACATCAGCAAATTATGCATTGCAACATTCTGTGTAGTACATATTATTAATGATAACGTATAAGAAGACGTGATTGTATGCTCAGGTCGTTGGAACTTGTAAGTCAGGAACTACCTGTGCTCTGGTACCAAGCCCAACTTAAAATTATATATTCATCTTTATATTTGGTTGTGTTCTTTGCCTTCATTACATATTAAGGACCAGCAAAATATCTAAGTGGTCCATCAGTTTATATTGAGTACATGCCAGTGGCTGATGTGCAGAGGTTTCCAGAGCCTTTCTTTTTCTTTTTTTCTGCTACTCTTGCCCACACTCAACTTTTTTTTTTTTCCTTTTTTGGACCCCTTCTCCTTGTACATTGCTATGTTTGTCTTATTTATTGGTTCTTGGTCTTTCTTTTCTTTCATTAGATGAGATAAATAACATTTGAAAAATATAAACAAGACACAGATATAATGTATTTGAAAAGTAGAAAGCAAGATGCATATGAACAGAGAAGGTAGGTAGTATCTTCATTTACACCGCCAGGACCTAGTTTCCAGGCTAATTGGAAACTCTGATAGGGTAGTAGTTAAGTGCTACTTACGGCTACTTACCCAAAAGTCGCCAGTTCAAATCCACCAGGTGCTGCTTGGAAACTCTGGGGCAATTCTGCTCTGTCTGATAGGGTTACTATGAGTTAGAAGTGGCTTGGTGGCAGTGGGTTATGTTTTATTTTTTGGTGGCTGATCACAGTAGCTTCCACTTAACCTTTAGTTGTTTTGATCTGTTAAGTCAACTAACGGTAGCCTTGAACTGTGTGCCGTGTCTTCCATTGGTGCCCATTGCTTGAATGTCAGATAAACAGCATTATAATATTCATTGAAAGAATGCTGTGTTTTGCAGACTGTATGTTAAAGAAAAATAATTGCTGGCTTGAAAACCATGAGTAAGAAACAGTGTTTGTACAAATCCATAAACTGAAGACACTACATATTGCTCTAAGATTTGTATGGAAAAACACATCACTGTCTCCTATATGTGTTGTCTGATAACTGTATAACTCTTTTAGGACTGTCAGGACACTCCAGAATATTTGACTTGCATTTTTGTGTGCTGAATATTTTTCATAAAGGTAAAGTGTGAATAAGAAAAAAAACTTTTACTTTTAAAGATGCCCTTTTTTTCAAACGGTCACGTCTTCAGAAAACCACCCAGGGTACCCACTGAAATTAAAGAAGTATTAACTGATGCTTGACTTAAGAACCCATTCTTTAGGTGGCACATTTTAGTGCTTAAAAAGCTTTGAATCATAATGTGCAGGGTGATCACTGCTTCGTGTTTCTCTACCTTTATTATTACTTTAAGAATTTTTTAATTGTATACAAAGGGACTTCCAACAAGGGTGTCCTATCTTTGAACTTGAATAAAATAAGTTGTGTGAGTGATACAGTTTTGTTCTTTTATTTTGAAGTACATTTGATGGTGTTATGTGTGGAAAAGAACTTTGGGTAAACGGCCACTGTAGCACCTTCAGAATGGGGCCCAAAATAATCAGTTATCATAGCCTGATATCTTTTGCCATTGATAGTCACAGCCTCTCCTCATTCATTTTGTCAAAAAATAAGGGCCAGTGATTCCTCTAGACCAAAATCCATACCAAACGGTAACTTTCTGGGGATAAAGTGGATGTTCTTGAATCTCCACTGGATTCTTTGCTCCAAATGTGATAGTTTGTTAACAAAACCATTCATTTAAAAATAGACATCATCACTAAAGATAGTTTTTCTGCGAGAAGCAGGGTCGACTTCCTGTAGTGTAGGTGTATGTAAGGTGTAGTCTGTGGTAGTTGGATTTCAGTTTTTGAGTTAAAACCATTTTGTAAGGGTAAAGCTTCAAGTCCAGATGCAAAATTGGACAAAATGTGGTCAATGAAAGGCCTGATACTTGTGCTTGGGGAGGAATTGGGATGGAGTCTCTTGTACACTCTGGCCAACGGTGGCCATTTTTTCATTGGAATGTGTAGTTCGTTGACGCACAGGTGTTGTCTGGTGACAGACCTGATTGTCTTCAATTTTTTTAATGGAATGCTGAATTTACACACACTCTTGGTGAGACAGTTATGCGCATCGTAAATTTCACGCAACACACGGAATGTTTGGTGAATGAACACCCATTTTGATAATAACTTTAATAATTTCTACATGTTGTGGAATCATTTAACTTTTCATGACTATTTGTGAAGAATAATTAAAAAAGTGGTAAATCTGGCCACTGTAGCTTCACAAATATGGCCTCCTTGAGCTGTCAATAGTACATACTTATTGGAAGACCTATGTATATATGTATATATGAAACCCGAAACCCTGATTGCGTAGTGGCTGAGTGCTACAGCTGCTAACCAAAAAGTCAGCAGTTCAAATCCACCAGGAACTCCTTGGAAACTGTATCGGACAGTTTTCTTCTGTCTGTAGGGTCATAAGTTGGAATTGACTCAACAGTAATGGATTCGGGTTTTTTATGTGTATATATTTATATTTGTGTCTTTAAAGTTTTCAATTCAAGTCAGTTTCTCATACAAAAATTTCTGCATACCTTGCTATGTGACCCTAGCTACTTTCCCCACACTATTATCGTGACAGCACACTCTTCCTCTCCACCCTGTATCTCCCAAGTCCATTTAACCAGCTCTTGTCCCCCCATGCCTTCTCATCTCTCCTCTGAACGTGAGCTGCCCAGTTAGTGTTCTACTTAAGCTACAAAACACACTCTTTTCACCAATATCATTTTATGTCTCATAGACTAGTTCAGTCTTTGAGGAGTTGGCATCAGGAATGGCTTCAGTGCTAGAGTAACAGAAACTCTGGGGGCCATGTTTTCTGGGAAGCTTCCAGTCTGTCAGGCCATAAGATCTTATCTTTTTACTAGAGTTCAAATTCGGCATTCCACGTATATTCTGCTTGATCTGGTCTCTGTACCTTTAAATGAACCGTTTTCTCTTATTGGACTGCCTTTTCCTGTCATGCTCCCCACCCTGCACCCCACCGTTTTTGGCTTTGGAAATGTCCTGTGTGTTTCTTCAATTACCAGCATAAGGAGAGATTGTGTCAACTAGGTTGGTATGACTCCTTTGCCCTCTATACATGACTCTGTTTTTGTGTTAAATTGACTATTGCTGTTATGAATTTTTACGTTCTCGCCTGCCTTCTAGTGTGTCAGCCTCTAAAGGTCAGAGAACCTTCTGTTTTTATAGTTAGTGTGTGACATGCATACAAATGCTGGTTGTTGAGTGAATAAATACAAAGTATACATTCAGTGTATGTATATGTACGTATGTGTGTATGTGTGGTTATAATTCCACATGTGGCTTTGTGTGTATAACTTGTAAGTGTATTTTAGAAGATAGACTACTTTTTATGTTATTCAAACCAGTAGTCCAAATCATAGTAGCGTTCAAAGCATTCTGTTAATTAGTAGTTTATAAAAACTTCCTAAAATAACCAATTCATTTGTGAGTGACTGTATTTTACATGTTTTATAATTTAAACATATAAATAGCACTGTAATTGATCAATGTCCCCAAAACAGTGTGTGTGGGATGCTTCTCCAGTGACTTTAGGAACTCAGAAGTGACCCTTGCTCAAAAATTCATGGGTTATAGAAGAATTCAAGGACAAAAATTCAAGGACAAAATACACTTATGGAGTCAAATGAGAAAGAAAACACATCCTACCAGAACCTATGGGATGCAGCAAACACAGTGCTCAGAGGTCAAGTTTATCTCTATGAATGCACACACCCAGAATGAAGAATGAAAGAACCCAAACTAAAGAATTAATCGTATAGTGTGAACAAATAGAAAGAGCCACAGAGGAACTCCTCAGGCACTAGAAGAAAAAAAGATGATAAAGATTATAACAGAACTAAATGAATTAGAGAATAGAAGAACAGTTGAAAAAATTAATGAAAGCAAAAGCTGGTTCTTTGAAAAGATCAACAGAATTGACAAACCACTGGCTAAATTTACAAAAGAAAAACAGGAGAGGAAGCAAATGACCCAAATAGGAAATGAGATGGGAGATGTCACCACAGACCCAACTGAAACCAAAAGTATCGTAACAGAATACTAGGAAAGACTATACTCTTAACAGATTTGAAAACCTAGAGAAAATAGACAGATTTCTAGATTTGTATCATCTACCAAAATTATCACAAGGAAAAGTAGAACAAATTAATAAACTTGTGACAAAGGAAGAAATTGAAAAATTCATCAAAAAACTACCAACCAAAAAAGTCCTGGCCCAGATGGCTTCACTGGAGCATTCTACCAAACTTTTATAGAAGAGTTAACTCCAGTACTGCTGAAGCTATTTCACAGTATAGAAAGAGGTGGAATGCTCCCAACCAAATTCATTCTGTGAAGCCAGTATAACTGTGATACCAAAGCCAGGGAAAGATCCCACACAAACAAGAAGAAAATGACAGACCAGTATCACTCAGGAACCTAGATGCAAAAATCTTCAACAAAATCCTAGCCGATAGAATTCAACAACATATTAAAAAAATAATAATAATTCATCATGACCAAGTTGGATTCATACCAGGGATGCAAGGCAGATTCATCATAAAAACGATACGATTAACCACATAAAGATCACAAAGGATAAGAAACACCTTATTTTGTCAATAGATGCAGAAAAAGGCATTTGACAAAGTCCAACACCCATTGATGCTAAAAACTCTCAACTAGGAATAGAGGGAAAATTCCTCAGTGCAATAAGAGACATCTGCACAAAGCCAACACCTATATCATCCTGAATGGGGAGACACCAAAAGAATTCCTCTTGAGAATGGGAACTAGACAAGGATGCCCACTCACCACTTCTATACAACATTGTGCTAGAAGTTCTAGCCAAAGCAGTTAGACAAAACAAAGAAATAAAGTGCGTCTGCATTGGCAAAGAAGAGTTAAAAATCTCCCTATTTGCAGATGATATGATTGTATATACAGGGAATTCTAAAGAATCCGTAAGTAAACTATTGGAACTAACAGAAGAGTTCAACAAAGTATCAGGATATAAAATAAGCATCAGTAAATTTGTAGGATTCCTTTGTACCAACAAACAGATCATCAGAGAAGAAATCACCAAATGAATACCATTTAATATAACCCCCCAAAAGATAAAATATCTAGGAATAAACCTAACTAGAGAAATAAGAGACCTATACAGAGAGAACTACAAGACTTCACTGAAAGAAACCAAAAGAGACTTACATAACTGGAGAAACCTATCCTGCTCATGGATAGGAAAACTTAATATTGTCAAAATGTGTGTTTTACCCAAAGTGATATACAGTGCAATTCCAATACAAATCCCAGTGTCACTTTTTAGTGAGATGGAAAAACAAATCACCAACTTTGTCTGAAAAGGGAAGAAACCTAGATAAGCGAAGCACTACTGAAGAAGAGGAATGCAGTGGGAGGTCTCACACTACCTGACCTTAGAACCTATTACACTGGCACAATAGTCAGAACTGCCTGGTACTGCTACAGAGAGAAATATGTAGACCAATGGACCAGAGTTGAGACCCCAGAGATGCTACCATCCTTTTATGAACAGTTGACATTCAACAAAGGCCCCAAGACTGTAAACTGGGGTCAGTACAGTCTCTTTAACAAACAGTGTTGAGAAAATTGGATATCCATCTGCAAAATACTGAAGCAAGACCCATATCTCACACCTTACACAAAAACTAACTCAAAATGGATCAAAGACCTAAATATCAAACATAAAACATTCAAGATCATGCAAGAAAAAAATACAGTCAACAATGGAAGTTGTAATACACAGCTTAGAAAGACTTCAAAGTCTGATGAACAAAGCACCATCAACAGAAGAGAAAATAGATAAATGGGAAAGCCTAAGAATCAAACACTTTGCTCATTCAAAGACTTTATCAAAAGAATGAAAAGACCAACTACAGAATTGGAAAAATTATTTGGCAACTGCATGTCAGACTGATGTCTGAGCTCCGTAATCTGCAAGGTACTGCAAAATAGGAACAACAAGAAAGTAAGTAACCTAATTAAGTGTTAGACAAAGGAGGTGGACAGACAGTTCACCAAAGAGGACATCCAGGCAGCAAAAAAACACATGAGCAAGTGCTCACAATCATTAGCTATCAGAGAAATCCAAATCAGAACTACAGTGAGATACTGTCTCACTACAACAAGGTTGTCCATAATTCAAAAAGCACAAAACAACAATTGCTGGAGAGGCTGTGGAGAGATGGAAACTCCTACACTGCTGGTGGGATTGCAAAATGGTACAACCTCTTTGGAAAGCAATGCTGTGCTTCCTTAAAAAGCTGGAAATACATATACCATTTGATCCAGTAATCCCACTGCTCAGAATATATCCTACAGAAACAAAGGCTACCACACGAATAGATACATGAACATGAATGTTTATTGCAGCACAGTCCACAATAGCAAAAAGATGGAATCAACCCGGATGCCCAGATGAATGAATAACCAAACTGTGGTACATATACTCAATAGAACACTATGCAATGATGAAAAGCAGTGTTGATTTTAGGAAACATCCCGTAAACTGGTTTCAACTGGAAGACATTATGTTGGTGATAACAGTTAATAGCAAAAAGACAAATGTTGTATGAGACTCCTGCTATAAGGAGGTAAAAACAGACTTATATGCAGAAGAAAAGGCTCTTTGATGGCTACAAGGGTGAGGAAGGTCAGAAAGGGTTGGTCATAGGTTATATAGTTGATAGAAATTTGGTTAGGTGACAGCACACAGTATAAAGTAGATCAGCTTTATTGGATTTCACCATAAACTGAAAGCTCTTCTAGTGTCAACCCAATATTGCAAGGATAGAGGAGCAGGAGCAGGGGCGGGGGGACCATGCTTTCAGGGGACACCGAGGCCAATTGGCATAACCAGCCTATTGCTAAGAGAGTCTTCTGCTCCCCATATTGGTGACTGGTATCTGGGATCATAAAAGGTAACAAACTGCCATCTGAGGCACACCAACAAAATGATCCCAACTCATCCAGCACAGATGATTGCCGAGAACTACAAAGACACAAGGAAAAAAGCCCGGGAGACAGAAGGACCCACGTGAATGGGAGATTGTATTAACATGTGACCAGAAGAACCCAGATGGTTCCTGGCCACCACCAAAGACAGCCGTGATGGGACACACAATGTAGAGTCCCTGTGGCAATACAAGAAAAAGAAGGGTGCAACTCAAGAACTCTACTAAAAGACCACAATGGATGGTCTGATAGCTTGGGATCTCCGGGGAGCATGGGCCCAAGACCTGGTTCTGCCCCCGACCAGAAAAAACTAATGACATCAACTCTTTTGACATAAATGGACTGGATTCGGGGACACAGAGTTACTGTATGGTGTGTGTACTTTATGGTTCTGTGCATTTGTAGGAGGCTGTCCTACTGGTCTCTTTCTAGATGGAAGAGAAGAGGGTGGAGAGGATGGGACAGGAGCTTGTTAAGGGGATACAGCAAGTATAGAATGAAAAGAAGAATGTGCTTCACTGGGCAAGGAGAGCAAAAGGAGCTGCAGATAGGCGGGCATGCATAATTAATTTGGATTGTATACTTTCCTAAACATTTATAGTTATCTTCTGGTTTCTGAGGTTGAATGAGTGCTCTTCTGTGAATGATGCTTCTTTATAACAAAGGTAGTCCAGTGTGTGCTTCTTCCTCAGCAGACTGAAGTAGAGGCAGTGACAGACAGTTCCCATTCTGGTGAGACTGATTTCGTAAATGTCTATTGGTGCTCTGGACATTTTTAACACACATGCACACGCACCGTCGCACTCTGCCCCCCACATTTTTAAGTAGGTGAAAATTGTTTCAACATGAATATCAAGAGTGGTCTTAAAGGAAAAGCAATGTCACAGTTGGGTCTTGTGTATAGGCCACCAGCTCCCATGTTACTTTGGTGCAGTCCTTCTTTGTAACAGGTAATAATGTTACCTCTGCTTCTCTCCCTGCTGTCATGTCCCCTCACTGGTTGCCTGTTCTCCACTGCAGTTTTCATAGCCTCAAAATACTGGCTTCGGGGCAGTCAGTTAGGTTTGCGATATTAAAGGAGCTCAGTAAGCCTAGAGTAAGAGAGTCACTTTTCAGAGAGGCAGAAACTGTGAGGTAGTTGGAAGACTTGAGAGAAAGCAGTGGTTGAGGTAAGGAAAGGGATGCAGAATAGATAATAGGAGTTTAATTCCCTTTTTTTATATGCTTGAACCAGTATATCACCTAATATCTCAATCTTTGTTAGTTGAGTTTCTGACAAGCATATTGTTAGAGTTACCAAGAGCCCAGTTATATTTCAACAGTGGGTGAAATTATGTTTCAATTGTTATGTTGATAATTATTTATTGATTTATCACAAGGTACCTACTGTTAGATATTAGATATGATAGGATTTCTCATTTGTTCTTGCTGTATGAGTTTTTATTAAGTAAATAAAGATTAGGTGAAAAATGCAGCATATGTATGTTAATTTTTAATAATATTTAGAATATTATTTTCATAAATAAGTTTTTTTTTAATGCCTATAGGCTTTCCATTTTATGGGAATACTAGTAATTATAAATATGATATGTGAAAAGTAATGCATCATTATATTGACATTTCTATTCTTTCTTTTCCTCCTTTTTGTCTTTTGTTGTTGTTGTTAAAGAATTAATGTGCCATCTGGAAACCGCTGAGATCACGCCATAAAAGGAATTTGGACTTTTTGGCAACCAATCATCAGGATATGTTGTGACTATGCACCTTTTCAGAATAATGAAACATAATTAGAAAGGTGTATTAACTCCTGTGCTTCAAAACATTTTTATATTGAGGATTCTTGTGTGGACATTATGGGAATCAAATAAACTATAACCATTTTATCCCTGGTTTAAGAAGATTAAGTTGTTGTATGGGACAGCCCGTTGAATCCTTAAAACAGAAATGTGAACCTAAACCCTGTGTGACTAAATGGTTCCAACTGTTTCTGAACACTGAATATCTCCTTTTCAGTGTTAAAATAAGCTAATACAATTAGTTTATATGTTTTCCAGAGGGAAGAGTTGTAATGTTACATTGCAATTAACTTGCTCTGTTCTCTTCTGAATAATGTAGTCATTGGAACTGTCAGCCACAGACCTTTGAGGGGAGGCATTTTTAACTCTAAAAAGTAACAAGTTTTTTAAATTAATTGAGAGAAAACAGCTGAAATCATGCATTGAAAGGGTTAAGTCGACATGAAAGAATTCATTTCCACTTTAATGACCTAGCCTTGCTGGGTTAGGACGATGGGGAACATGCTTCTGACTTGTACTCCTATTGCCAATTAACACCTCCTATAACAGGTTGCCTCAGCTAGTCATTGAAGCTCAGGCAGTAGAAATAGTTTACATGCAGCTTGTTTTTCACACTAGTTGTTTAATACTCACAAAATTAAAGTATTAAGAGGTGGTTTCTTACCTTGCTGGGTAAGAAATAAACAGCACACTGGTAGTTATTTGTATATGTTTGAATGTGCTGCTTTTGTGCTGTTTCCTTTTCAGAGATATTTAACTGAGAAAACTAAAGATGGTGGTTCCATCAATTTTTTAAATTATTATAACAATATGTTGTGAGTCATAGTGGATAGCATAAAATTAAGATTCTGTTTCACCTATTCAGTATATTATATATTTAATTGTGTTTCTAAGAATGTAATTACCTTCATTTGTTAAAAAAATCTGATTACAGTATTGAAAGCACACATTTTAAGACTTAACAATAATTCTGCAATGAAGGCCACATATACACCTTCAAACAGTCATTATAAAAATAAGTTGTAAGTGACACTTTAACACTGAAATATCTTTTATACAAATTTTGAAATGCTTTATGTTATTTCCTATGATAATTATTTTTTAAGGTATTTTTTGGATGGTCATAGTTTAGTGATACTGTTTTATATTTCTTTTAAATGACACTGGTTCATGTTTAATCAGCAGGTATTTTAATAATATAATAAAACTGGCTAAATAATTGATACCAGTTCACACTAAGAGAAAGGTGGAGTAATATAACTGATAGTGTTAACAAATTTGTTAAAAGGCCTGAGTAGGTAACACTTTGAGGCGTTAGTTTTTATGCTGTTATAATGGCAAATGCCTTTTTTTTTTTTTTAACACTTAGTCAGCAAGAGCTGCCCAAGTAAAAGTCACAGCTTTTTATGCTGGATCAGATTTTAACCTTCAAAATGGAAAAACAAAAAACATGAAAACTGCATGTTTTTAAAATCTGAACACATTTGAAAGTTGTGAACCTGGTTGAGAATTTCAGTTTACAGAGCTGGATATGAAAACTTGTGGATTCCACAATAGGTTTTATATCACTAGTTGGTGAAATTTTCATGTTTTGTATAAAGGCCAGTCACACTGTTTATGATGGTGGTTCAAGCTGTTGAAGCAGTGTTTCTGTTAGAAAGCAAACATATATATTTAGTTAGTTTAAAGATAGGGGCATGGATTCCTCCTGTCCCATTTTAAAACGTATTTTAAAGAGTCATACATACTTAAATTATCTCTGAGTTGCCTGTAGGATTTGAATATTAAGGGTTTGTATAGCAAACATAATTATTTCACAGTTTTTTGTTTTTATGAGGGTGTGTGCATTTTAGCTTTATATTTTTTACAGCAATATATATCAATAAATCATATTTAATTTTCAAACTGTAACATTGATTTTAGTTTTAACAGTAGCCAAAAAAGTTACAGGACATTCAGGCTTTTTTTTTTTTTTTTTGAACTAATCTCTTGTCAGTTGTGCATGTGTGTGTGTGTTTCTGTTTTATAGTGGAATTGTGTGAAATATAGACAAGTTTTGTTTTTTGATTGTTTTTGCTTAAGTGCCACTTTAGTTATTTCTGTCCCTTCAGTTATTCTGATGATTATTATTAACAGACTTTGAAATTTAACTTAAATCATATTGAATCTTCAAAAAATTGACCTTCTGTTGGTGGTTATTATGATAATAAGATGGTTATTTCAAAGTCAGTAGAGTTACCTTGAATAGTTCACATACTATATATGTGTATTTTGTGTTATTACATATGTATTAGAGCCATGTGGTTGATTAAGCAGCAGAAAGAATATGTAGTCTCCATTACTTTTTTTTTGGTAGTAGTTACAGGCTAAGCCAATACTTTAAAGGTTTCAGTAATACTTGGGGCCAGGTTTCCATTTAACCATTCCGCAGTTTATCTAAGCACTTTAGTTTCTTAAACGTAATAAGTCTATAGTAGATATATATATTGAAAGATGATTGAAGTGATTCTTATTCTCTTCATTTATTCAGGTTTTTTTTTTTCATCATATAAAGGGGACATATATAATTTGTTTGTATGTTTTGTTAAACATGCCCATAGTAATTGAATGGAAGCATAGCTCAGCAAAATAATGTAATTTAAGAAAGCACTTTTTATCAGGTTCAGCTTGTAAACTTGTTAAGTCATTGTTGTTGTCCTTAGGTGTCATCATGTCAGTTGACTTTAAGTCATAGGTTTGGAAATAAGAGTTGTGAGACAAGGATAGTTAAAGGGATTTGGAAACTATATGTGGATGAGAGATGAAACCTATTCTGAATAGCAACTCCCTCTTCCAGCTCTGTGTCTCTGGCTGTTACCGCTCTTTTCCCTGACCACTCCCACTGTGCACTTTTTGTCTCACTGTATCCTGTCATGTACTTCTTGTTTTTTCTTATTTGACATGTGAAAGAGTTACACCTTATACAGTTATATGCCTAGGATGTAGCCAGATAGCTCCTGAAGCAACTTCAAGTCTTCATATGTGAGATCTTCTACTTTAATGAAAGTGTCTTGTTTTTGTTGTTGTTGTTTACCCAGTTCTTTAAAATATAGCAATGCAATTAAGTCAAATTGTTCTCTTATGTTTGCATAAATACACTGTGATTGAATTGTTTGAAAGCAATGTGTTTGAGAACTGTGCTTGCTTGACTTGCTTTTTATCATTTGTATACTATTTTAAAAAATTCTTAAATGCTTAGGTGACTTAAATTTCTTTCTTTGGTAGATTTTAATACAGAGCATATTTTTGTTTTCATAGTAGTGTGTATACTGTGCTATAAGTTAACCTACCATTGCCTCTTGCAAAGTCCAGTGTTCCTATCAGAAAACGTAGGAAATTCAGAAATATCCTCGTTTCTCGGTGAGCTTATTTTTTACACCTTTTGGATAGAGTGGACATCCCAAATCTTTTTCCATTTCCTTTACTAGGAAATGCTTCAGGTGACAGAGGGTTCTAAAATTGCAGTAACTAAGATTCTAAAGTAGTTTTGGGTATCTGAAAATGGTATAGTATGCCGTAGTGAAAAGAATACACTACTAGAAGTCAGAGGTTGACTCTGTGATATTTTGTAGTTTTGTGATGTATGCCAGTGTATTTTTTGACTGCCTTTCTAATTATGAGTTTCTTGAAACTTTTATTTATCCTTCCATCCAAAATACTAGGCAAATGATAAATACTTAGGTTATTAGTTGAAGACTGTGGTTAATCTCTACCTCATATTTGACAAAAAGTTATATTATTTTTCAGACTCTGAAAAGGAAACTCCACATTTTCTCTGAGAGGATTGTCCTGCCTGTAGCATGATTTGGAAAACTTGAGATTAAGCAAAAATAAAAATTTTCCACTCTAGGATTTTTCTTATAGCCCTTAATATCCTAACATACAATATAAATATGGAGGTTAGGGTAAATACAATGTACTCTGAACTTACTTGACTAGGAATGAGCTCTTTGGGTGATATTTTCCTTCAACATTCTTACCCACAAATGAATATTTCAGAAATCTCTCTCATAGTGCAAAATAATAAAGAATTGATAAACTCCAGTGATAACATTGATTGTAAATAATGGAGTTAACAAAAATTTTACATAGGTTTTAAGTTTGAGATTCAGGATAATTAGAGTGTTAAATAGGGAGGGCTGATTTCTAGAGACACGTGGTGGGTTTAAATTTTGAAGATGTTGAATATGTAATGTGAGAATAGCCAATCCCTTGGGAGACAATATGATAATTGATAGTGTTACAATGGATTCTAAAAATATCTGATTTAACCAATCATTGAATGATTTAACCCCCTCTATAATATTTTCACCAATTTGAACGCTTACGTTTGAATAATTCCAATTACAGAGAACTCATTAACTTCAACTCTTCATTAGATGGTATAAAAATGGTGTGGCTGCAGCATCTTCCAACCTCTTTCTCGAACTTCACAAATGGGAAGGAGACTCATTATCAGCATCAACGGTCCAAGGCTGATTGCAGTGAGGCAAAGGTCAGACATGCCTCCTCTCTCCAACCTTTTACCAATTTGGACATCAGCTGTCCTTCCTGCAGCACTCTACTTCTCTGCCAGACCCAGTAATTCATTGCGCTGGCCACATAGAACTCAGAGATCTTGCTCACAGTTAAGGGTTTATTAGGGAAGTAACAGGTTACAATTCAGGATCAGAAACAGCTCAGGATAAATAGTTCTTCACTCAGGACAGCCTTTTTTCAGCCATGTCTGCAGACAGGCCTCTTGGTTTCTCAGAGCCTCTCAGCCCTTTGGCCCAGCCTCTGCCTAGCTTGGGCAATTGTTACTGAGCTCTTTAGAGCCATCGTTAAGTACATGGGGGCACTCCACCGGGAAGCTCCAGCCACAGCTACTCAGCTCTCCCTGGATCAGCAAACCTGGCTCCACCTACAAGGTGCCTGGAGGCACTGTCTTCACTAGTAATCTTCCTCATTGAAGATGCTCAGCTCTCTCACTCTGTGGATCAGCACAACCACCTTGCTCTCTGGGCTGGAAACCATAGTAGTCTTGTGCCAATCTCCATGTTCTGCTTCTGCTTTTATTTCTCTGCTATTGCTTCTTGCCATCTTGTACCATTTTTGATGCTACAGCTCTGTCTGTCTATTTCTGGGTCTAGTTGGTTATCAACACAGGGACCCTGAGTCCAGAGGATGTGCTCTGCTCCCCAGCTCTTCTTCCTTAGTGGTAGTCAAATCCCTTCTTTTTACCTATGGAATGGCTCATTTTAAGCGTAGCAGAGTGGCAAAACTGATCAGTCCTCATTAGGGTTGCATATACCTTATTTGCATGGTCACATCCCCACAAGGATTCCATGCCTCTTATTTGCATTATTAGCAAGCTGTCCAATTGTGTTCATTGATCACAAACACTATTATTTGCATAATCCCACCTATTCGTTCGGAGGAAATTACAAGACTGTGGCAAGAAAGACCTTTTAAAAGGAATCATTGTAACACAGATGACTTGGACCAATGCAAGATTTTTCTTAAATTGAATCTAAGGTCAGTCTCCCTGTAGCTTCTTGCTGTTAGGCTGTAGATCTACACTCTTGGAACTGTACAGTCTAAATCAGTGCTAATAAACTTTAGCAATCATCAATATAGCTTCAGGGGCTTTTTAAAGCCTGATTGGTGGGCCTAATCCCCATAATGTGTGATTCAGTGAGTCTGGCATAGGGCTCTAGAATGTACACATTTCTGACAAGTTCCTGGATGATGGTGATGCATTGAGTTCAGGGACCGTGCCCTGAGAACTATGGGTCAAAACTCTGTCCAACACCTTTTTAGATATTTTAAGAGTTTTATACCTCTAGTATTTTCCAAGCTTCATCAAGTCATTTTGAACATTTACTGTATATCATGATTTTAAGTGACTTTTCATGGTATTTTCGGTCACTTCATAAGGCCTGCAAAAGCTGGACAATAAATAAGGAAGAGTGAAGAAGAATTGACACCTTTGAATTAGTGTTGGCAAAAAGTATTGAATGTTGTATGAACTGCCAGAAGAATGAACAAATCTGTTCTAGAAGTATGGGCAGAATGCTGCTTAAGAGTGAGGATGGCAAGACTTTGTCTCACATACCTTGAACATATTATTAGAGGGACCAATTCTGGAAAGGAACATTGGGCTCCCCAAAATAGAGCATCAGTGAAGAAATAGGAAGACGTTTAATGAGGTAGTTTGACTCAGAGTCTACAACAGTGGGCTCAGCCATAGCAATGATTATGAGGATGGCACAGGAGTAGGCAGTGTTTGTTCTGTTGTTGGGGTTCCTGTGGGTTGGAACCAACTAGACAGCACCAGACAGTGAGTCAGTCACTCCTGTCCTGGTAGCTCCAATTTTGAGAGTGAAGAACTCTGAAGTAGAATCTTTTAAGAAGAGTTAAGAAGTAATTAAAAAAAAAAACAAAAACCTGCATTTTGAGTGGTCCAAAATATTTGACACTGGTAAACATTTATGTTTATCTATTTGTCTTGTATGTTAAATCCTAATTTACCTCCACTTTTTAATCACAGCTTTCAAGAAGGGAGAGAAATCTGCTTCCATTCAAATGTACTTAGCAGCCATGCTCCATTCTCTTAGGTTTCTTGTGTTGTTGTTGGGTGCCTGCAAGGATATTTTGACTCATAGTGACTCCACATGATGGAGTAGAACTGTTCCATAGGGTTTTCTAGGCTGTAATCTTTATGACAGGAGAGCACCAGTTCTGTGTCCTGTGGAGACTCTGGGTGAGTTTGACTTGCTAACCTTTTAGTTAGTAGCAAGCACTGAATCTTCATGCCATCAAGGCTCCTTTTTCAAACATTAAACAAACAGAAAGATAAAAACCAAACCTGTTGCCACTGAGTCAGTTCAATTCATAGCAGCCCTCTCTGTAGGATGGAATAGAACTGGTCCATGGAGAGGCTAGTGGATTCATACTGTGAATCTTTTCATTAGCAGCCGAACTCTTAACCACTGTGCCATCAGGGCTCTTGTCCTATATTAAGTGGTGTCTTGAATTCTGTCACCCAAAAATATGGTTAGGCCGTGATTCTGAGTACTGTATGATTGTCTACCATTTTGTCATCTGATATTATTTCCTCGTGTGTTGTAAGTACTATCACTATGATATTAATGAGATGGATTTTCAGCAGTTGTATTGATGCGATCTAAAAGTTAGGCAGTATCTTGAGCCAATTACTTTTGAGATGTAAAGAAAGGGAGCAGAGACAGGGGCACCTCATACCACCAAGAAAGCATTGCCGGGAGAAGAGTGTATCCTTTGACCCAGGATTCCTGCACAGAGAAGTTCTGGGGGGGGGGGGGGGGGGACGCCTGATGACAGAGACCTTCCTCCAGAGACAACAGAGCAGGAAATTCTTCCCCTGGAGCTGATGCCCTGAATTTCTACTTCTAGTCTACTAGACTGTGAGAAAATAAATTTCTCTTTGTTAAAGTCATCCTCTTGTGGTATTTCTGTTTACTGCAGCACTAGATGACTAAGGTAATTAGGAATAATTATTTAAATTTGTTTCTTTTGTTTGCAAGGGAGGATTCTTTCAAGATTGTAAATTAAAACACTCAGTGTAGCAACAGGCTAGAGTATTTTCAACTGAAGGTTACATTGCCAGTTAGGATGATGAGAATCATCAGAGGCCTCAGACATGGTGGAGTGGGATGAGGTGGAGGGGTGAGGAGCTGGGAGGTGGGGGAGTGAGGAGCTGGGGGCGTTCAACAACATTTTGTGTTATCATTGTTATATTGTTTATTTTGCCTTATTAAAATAACAATCATGCACATTCTGGTACTTAAAGCTTCAAAATATCTCTCTTTACTCAAGTAATTTCTAGGCATGGTAAAGTAAGTAGGTCAAGAAGTTTGTGCATTGTATGGTGGTCCTAAATATACCTTACTCAGTTGCTTTTCTGATGATTATACCAACTCACATTCTCATCAACAGTATTGAAATCGTGTCTTTTAGTAAACTATCTCCCAAGTTGGGCATTGTAAAGCTTTGTTTGATAGTTGGTTTTTTTTAAAAAAAATTCTTAATGTGTTAATTGGCATTTCTATAATTAAAGAAGGTCAACTGGTGAGGCTGTATATTTTTTATATCTATTTTACCATGTGTTTTTATGTAATTAGGTTATTTATGTTCTTTGCCATGTATCCATAGAGGTTTTAGTGTTTTTAAAATTACTTGTATTGACATTATGATAAATGAAGCAACAATTTTTTAGATTCTTAAAATTTTATTAACCTTCAGAAATTTTAGATTGTTGCCTTGTTTTATCTGGTTAGTTTGTATCTGTACTAAGAAAACTGTTTGCTCATCCAGATCTGATTTATATTAACCAATACTTGTAGCGGATCCGACTCAACGGCACTGGGTTGTAGCATAGTTCTTAAATTGTGATCTAATCTTCTTTTTTAATGTTTTATGGTATGTACAGTGTAATATAGGGAAGCAAATCTAGTTTTAAATGCTTTCATTGTTAAAGAAGAAAAAATTAAAGTATGTTCAATTCTATGTTAACTTTGAAATCTAAAAGAAAGGAAACTTTCTGGAGCAATCTAATAATTCATGCAGATACAGATAATTGGAATTCATCAGTAACACAGAAAAATGTATAAACGGCTCCAAAAACATCTTTGAGCCAGATGTTTTCTTAATGAACCTTTACAAATTTTTATGGTGTAAATACTTAACTTTTGTCTGTGTGTCTGTATGTCCGTGCATGCATGCGCGCGCGCACACACACACACACACACACACACACACTTATCTCTTATTGTACAGTGGTAAAGTACTCGGTTGTTAAGCTGAAGGTCAGTGGCTGCAACCCAGAAGCTACTCTGAGAGAAATGTGACAGCCCACTTCTGTAAAGATTTACATACAGACTTGGAAACCTGTGGAATTGTTGTGAGTTGGAATTGACATAACAGCAGTGGGCAGTGGGCATGGTTGGGGGGTGTGTGTGCGCACGCACGTGTGCACATACATACTGTTACTGTTGTTACTTGCCATCAAGTTAATTCTACCTCATCGTGACCTCATGGGTGCAGAGCAGAACTTCTGCATAGGGTTTTCAGGATTGTGACTTTTGGAAGTAGGTCTCCAGGCCTGTCTTGCAAGGTACCTATGGGTGGGTTCAAACCACCAACCTTTTGGCTAGTAGTTGAGCACTTGACTATTGGTGCCACTAAACATGAGAAATGGAGACTTGTAAAGCTTTCTGATGCATTTGAATGCTAGCCTAATGATATCAAAAGCTGATACATTTAATACACACAAAAAAATAACAGACTAGTATCTTTATGAACAGGGAAACTAAGACCCTAAATTAAAAAAAAAAAAGTCAAACAGTATATTCCAAAGGTACAAAGATGATTTATTACTAAGAAGCTTGTTAATGTATTATATCACTGAAAAAAGGCGAGGTGAGTGGAGCATAGTAGCCATTTTCACTTCTTTTATAAAACAGATGTAGTTATCTCATTGACTGATAAATCTTAGCCAAACTATTTTTTAGCTTTTATTGTCGTGTTTTAGTTATTATTTGTAAGTGGCATATCCTTGAATTTCTATTTTAAACCCATTATGGGAGGCTTTTATCTTTTTAACAAGGGACTTGAATCTGTTTGTATTTTCTGACAACCAGTATATTTATTCCTGTCTTATGCTGTTTGTTATTTTCATTTTTTCCCTTCCTGGTTTTCTTGTCAGTGTTATTTACGTCTGTCTTCTTTGGTGATTTGATAAGATGTACATTGTTGTAATTTTTATAGTGTTTACATTACAGTTTGAAAAACCATTTAGTATTTATTTCTGTAATAATCAAGACTGAACTACATCTTTTCTCCCCACCATTTAGGTAAGATAGAAACTTTCTGTATACTGAATTTCTCTATACTGCTTATGTAGAATAATATCTGTTGTTTGGGATCACAGTTACTCATATTATTTAGAGCTACCTCTTTTAACTGCTTTTAATGTTCTAAACAAATCTTTTTTTTATTATTATGACTGAGTGAAAATGTACATTCCCGTATAAATTTACATGCCCACCTATATGCAGCTTCCACTGCTCTCCCTGCCCAGTGACAGTACACTATTCCTCTCTGTTCCATAAATGTCTCATCCTCCCAACAGCCTCCTTTTACCTCCTCTCCACCCACTCTCCTTCCTCCAGCCAGAGGCCAGCAGGATGATATCCTATAGATGCCTAGAACCATAAAGTGCAACCAATATGGTCACTCTGCATCGCCAAGTCCAATCCATTCGTGTCTGAAGAGTGGACCTTCGTTATGATTTATGGGCAAGGGCAGCATCAAGGCCAGGGGCCATGCTCCCAGGGAAACCCCAAAGCCACTGGACCATCAGTTGAGGTCTTTTAGTGGAGATCTTAGGGTGCAACCCATTTTATTCTTGTGTTGCCAGTGAGACTCAACTTAGTGAACTCCATTGTGGCTATCACTGGTGGTAGCCCGGCACCATCCAGTTCTTCCCGTCCCAAGTCTGTGTAGGCACCCACTCATGTGGGTCTCTCTATCTTCTGGGTTGTCTTTACCCCATGTCATTTTGGTCCTCGGTGAGCATCCGTCTTAACAAATCTTTTTATCTAATACCTTTACCACTTTCAGGTTCATGAATCAATTATCTAAGAAGTTCTTTCAAGAAAGATCCATGGGAGCATATTTTCTGAGCCCTCATACATGTGCAGCTTTATTTCTGGATCTTCAGACACTTTTAATTGAGTATAAAATTTCTGAGTCACAGAGTTTTCCTCTTAAAACTCTAATGCTTTGTTTCACTGTTTTCTGCCATTTAATGTTACAAATAAGTTCAGAGTCAACCATACTTTTTTTTTTCTTCTCTCTGCATCTACACACTGATGTTTATGAGTACGGCGTTCCTTATCCTGATCCTATCCTGATTCCTTAAGGGGGAATCTCGTCGCCACAAACTTACTAGTACCCTTGCTTTATTTTATTGTATTGGCAGAAATTTATTTTCCCACAGCTTACGACGCTAGAATTCTGGGCACTGGCTCTATGAGAAGACTCTCAGTGTCAGCTGAGAGGAAATATCCTTGTCTCTTTCAGCCTCTGTTTCTTGGGGCCTTGGCAGTCTTCTTGTGGCAGCTAGCTTCATCTTCCTGTTTGTGCTCGTTTGTCTGTATTTGTGCTGTTCCTAGAACTCGAAGCAATTAGATGGTTTTCTTTTGGGTTTTTTCTGTACTTTAGATGAAGGTTTACAAACTTGTATCTTATTAAGCAGTTAATACGCATACTGTTTTCTGACATTCTACGTGTGAAGACTTGCTCTTCTCAGCCTTGAGTTTGACCTTACCGGCTTTCCTGATCCGTCCTGCCTTTGCATCCTTGCCGCTGGACTACTGTGCCTATTGCGTGTCATTTTGTTTTATGGGCTTAGCTAATGTTTGGCTAAAGCACCTTAGGAATGACTTCGTTACTGAACTATAATGGTACCTAAGGGCCATACTCTCAGGATTTCTGCGGTTTCCATCAGAACAGTTACTCTAATCTTTTTTCATTTTAAAACATTGATCTATGTTTTTTGGCAGTCTGTCAAGGGCCCTGTGTTGTGATCCGTGTCAGAGCATCTAGTAGTGGTAGACTCGGTCTGGTAGAGACTGTAATTGTAGTCCACTAGCCCTGTGGACTCATCTTTTCTTTCTATCTTTGACTTTCTTCATTCTCTGTTGTTCCTGAGGGGTTAGGACAAGTGAAGTGTCTTAGATGGCCACTCACAAGCTTTTAAGACCCTAGATGCTACTAACCAAAGTAGACTGAGATCATTTTTATTATAAATTGTCTTAGGCCAACCAAGATAGATTTTTTTCTAAGACCATGGTCCCCACAGCCTTCAAGCCAGTTAGTTGTTTGGTCTCTTGGGGAGTTTGGATTACTGTTTTCATTTTAAAACATTAGATAATAAAATTTTCATATGCTTTTATATTTTTTATAGCTTCAAGAAGTGTTTTAACTTGATGATAATTTAATTTAGAGCTTTCATTCTAAAATAGATTCCTGTCTATTTTAATGGTAAGTTATACAGCTACATTGGGTGATAATGAAAGTTTAGTTGGTTTTTAACTATATTTCCTAGCAGTTATTATTAAAATCTGGAAGATATGATTTTTATTACCATTTTGCATGTAAGGATATAAAAACAGGTAATTTTTGTACCTGCTTCTTGTATTTAGGGAAAACTTACTCTAGAACCTTACATCTGTAATGCTTTCAGTAAATATTATGAGCTTTTAAACAACCCCCCCAAAAAGATCACAGACTTTAACATATAAATAGACAAGAAGCAAAAAGTACACATAGACCTATAAGTGTGAAATGTAATGAGCAAAGCACTTGTTTAATTTTAGGAAGTAAATCCATAAATGCAGGATAGAATATTCACTTACAATTTGAATAGCTAACATGTTTGTTACGTAATTTGTAACAGAATTGTTGTCAGAAAAAGAGAGCTTTAAGCAGAACAGTCTAGCAATTGAAAGTCACATCTCATTTAACTTCTCAGATTTTCTGTATTTGAAATAAAAAGTTTTATTTATTTATTTGTTTATGTGTGCTGATGGGTGTTGAATCACATTTCTACAATTGTAGGCATCTTGTGGGTGATTTGTAAGGGTAAGAACTAATTGTAAGTTTCAAAAAGATCTAAAGTTTGAATCCACCAAGTGCTCCTGGGAAACTCTGTGGCACAGTTCTGCTGTGTTCTGTGGGTTCCCTATGAGTTGGAATGGACTTGGGGCAGTGGGTTTGGTTTGTTGAGCAGAAGAATATTATAATCAAAAAATGTTTGCTTTTGATAAAGATGATAATGGATGATATGGTTGTTCATCATAGAAAACAAAGGATCTTTCTTCGTCTGTCATAAGACGTAGCAGTATTTGTTTTAAAGGGAGTGGTGGGTAATTTGGAGTAATTTTCACATTAGCTCACCTTTGTCAGCAAGTTTTCTCACACCTGGGGCAATTGTGTTCAATTTGTTGTTGTAAGGGAAGGAGAACACCTTCCTGATGGTGAAGCTTAGAGTTTGTTTACAGCTTTTTCACCTAGGGATTAGAAGCCTTCACCTTAATCTACTCCCACCCCATTATATGTTTTCCTGCGAAGTAATCTAATAAACCTAATCTACACATTGACTTTAGGTGAAAAGCAGAAATCTCAGAGAAATTGCTGTTCGTGTTGATCCGTTTAGGTAACCATGTTAGTCCAACTACATTTTATAATTACCTTATAGTAAGAAGTGTGGCTAGGCTTTAGAATGACTTTGTAGCTGAGGTAGGTTAACACTGCTGAAAGACTTAAACTCTATGTCCATTGGAAACTTGCCTGATACTAAGTTTTGTTTATTTTTTACTGATTTGATATTTGCAAACTTGTTTTAATTACTTGCGTTATAACTGAATAAAGGATACTTGGCATGTGTTTCTGAAATTCTTTTCAGATAAGCTTATCTGTCATATAACTAATTTTTAACTGTAAACTTATCTGACATGTAAATAATTTTTATCTGTATCTGTAATGATCAGTATACTTGTTTCCAGGGCCCGCCTACAGATGCTCCTGCAGTAGATACAGCGGAACAAGTCTATATCTCTTCCTTGGCTCTGTTAAAAGTAGGTATTGAATAGAGTTACTTGCTTTTAAGAGCTCTGTTGCTTTTACTGTATCTTTAGTTTTGGAATATTTGTCTCCTGAATCTTCTCAGATATAAACTGTTGTTTTAGGTGTATCTGTGGAATGAAGAATGCTTTACTTCCACTGAAACAAAATTAGGTTATTTTATGAAGTACCAAAGAGCTCAAAGAAATGAAAATGAGCCTTTTGTTGATATTATCTACTTATTCACAGATGTTGAAACATGGTCGTGCTGGAGTTCCAATGGAAGTTATGGGTCTGATGCTTGGAGAATTTGTTGATGATTACACTGTCAGAGTGATTGATGTGTTTGCTATGCCACAGTCAGGAACAGTGAGTACTTTTAGGGTTCCTTTCTACAAGTAAATGTTTCTTTTTTCTTTCTTTCTGCAAAAGAACTTTTCATCATACTACATTTTCCCAATTGTGTTGTCCTTTTAATATGAAAAAATTTTGATCGGATTATTGTCAGTAATCACCTTTTAAATGCATCATGAGTTTCTTGTAGGTCTACAAAATGAATGATGCTAACACTAGATCCTTTATTTGTGCTTTCAGATTTTGCTAGCATAGCATGTAAAATACCAGGATATTAGTGTGTTTAGTTTGGATACTTAGTTCAAAATTCTTCAGAGACTTTCTTATTTAGCTTTTTAATTCACATATATTCACTAGTGCTCATGGTTTGTTTCCACTGTTTTGAAATAAGTTTTTTTTTAATGTTCTACATGTGGTGATAAATGATTTAAGCTTTTCCTTTTTAAAATATTAACCTGTAAAACAAACCGTAGAGAGTCTTTGTTCTTTTTATCCCAGATTGATAGTTTGTGTGTAGAAGAAGTGTATTCCATTCAGATTTTGAAAGTCATCTCTTCTACCTGTTTAGACTGTGTTGTACTTTCTGGAGGTTTTCTGTTTTATTTTGTTTTGCATTTTTGCTTAGTACATTGGACTTGGGTAATAAGAATACATTTAGATTTAAAGAAAACAGTGAAAAAACAATAACTTTTCTACCTACCTTCTAAAATGTAAGTAATGTACACATAACTTACCATTTTCCTTACTAAGAAAAGTATACTAAGCATATTTTTCTGATGAGTGGTTTTTCTCCAATATGCAACATTTCTCTTGTCAGCTCTTATAAAATATTTAAAGAATTATCATAAAGCTGTTTATTTGAGGTTTCTTGCTATAAGTATACTTTGATAAGCTAGATACCAGTGAAATGCAAATTGTGTTTTTAAATAATACAGCATGTACTGATATACATGTGTATAGCATTTTAAGTAGGATAGAGTCTAACAGTGCAGTATGTTTGTAAATAATGCAAAATGTAGGAAAAAAATACACAAAAGTGCTTTAGTAGACTAGTTTGTTGAGGTAGCCTAGTTTGGATCTACTTCGTTTTGTTTTTTGAAAATCCATTATATTTTATGCATTTGGACATAGAGAAAGACTACGTATTAACTAAAGATTTAAATCTTTGACTATTATTGCTTATATTTACCTTTTCAAAGGGCAGTGGTTGTTGATTGGTAGATTTGCCACCTTCCATATGGGAGACATGGCTTTGATTTTGTAGCTAACATACCTCAAGTGCCCACCACTTGTTTGTCAGAATAAGTGTGCATGTTGCTCTGGATGCTGACCAGATTTTACTGAAACTTTCAGACTAAAATGGACTAGGAAGTAAGGCCTGGCAAATATTTCCAAAAGTCAGCTAATAAAAAACCTATTGATCACAACAGTCTGATCTACAACTGACCAGGCAGCAATTCATCCTGTTGTTCATATTGTCACCATACTTACCTGAAAGCAGTTACCTTTTCATGTCAGAATATATAAAATACGTAAAAAGAAAAGCTCTTATTTCTGTTACATGTGGCCCTTATGTAGATATCTGTTAAAATAAATGGTTCTTGGACTTCTTTATCATTTCTTTGTAAATACTTTTTTGACAGTATACAACAGAAATTTTTGATCCCCATATTTACTCTACTTGGTAGAATTAAAAAGTGTTTCTTGTGACTCAGGAGTCAGCAAACTTTTACGTAAAGGATCTCATACATCTCTGTTGCATGTTCTTGTTAGTTCTGTTATTGGTTTTTAGCAACTCTTGAAAAATGTAAGAACCCTTCTTGGTCCACAGCCCCTGGGCTGCAGATTGCAGACCCCTGTTCTGGAGGGTCCTCTCACACTTGGAATTCAAAATTTTGTTTGTTTATTGGGAAGGAGTACTTAATGTGTGCTTCTTTGTTTAAGACTAGGCTTAGATCCTAATGTTACCAAAAATTCTCTGGCAGTGTATCACCAGAGAGATGATGTGAACCTTTTTTATTCTTTCATGTTGTAAAATCTTATTTTGAGCAAACTAGCAAAATCATACAACATTCAAAAGACTTGATTGGTGATTGTCTAGTGGAGAGTTCTTGTGATTTCTTTTAAGTTTGGGGCAATAGTCAAAAGAATGTATTTTTCTCAAACTTCATAATTTGCTAGTAATCATAAATGAAACTCTGAACTTCCTGTCTTCTCAAGCCACCCTTCCCTTCCCATAAAAACCCCACCACCTTAGGAAACTAAGTTATTTTCTTTTTTCAAAGTGTTTACATTATTGAAAGAAACGGGGTGTATTATTACAGTAGTGAATAGTTACAGAGCTTTGAATGAAATTGGAAGAGACGTAGTTCTAATTATCAGAGGATGGCAAAGTACATTTGCCTCAATAGGTCTTCCCAGAAATTTTAGTTGGTACAATTGTTGGATGTATTTATTTTATTATGATTAAGTGAAAGCATGCAATACAAGTCAATTTAGCATCCTGACTATGTGCAGCTCCATCTACTCTCTTTACCCTGTGACAGCACACACTCCTCCTTTTTACTCTTTTAGTATCCTCTTAACGAACACCTGTCCCCTGCTTTCCACCTTCTTTCCTGTGTAGAAAGAAATCAGTAGGACAGCCTCCTTCCTATAAATGTATTAAACCACAAAGTACATACACCACATGCTCACACAGTGTCCCGGAGTCCAGTCCATTCTTGTCTGAAGAGTTGACCTCAGTGTCAGTTTCAGGTCAGGACCAGCAGTAAGACTAGAAGTTATGTTCCCAGAGGACCCTCCAGGCTGTTGGACCATTACTTCTGGTCTTTTAGTAGAGTTCTTGAACTGCACACCTCGTTTTCTTGTGGTACCTCAGGGACTCTACATTGTGTGTCCCCTCACAGCTGCCTTCAGTGGTAGCCAGGCACCATCTGCTGCTTCTGATCTCATGCTGATGTAGTGTTTCATTCATATGAGTCCTTTTGTCTCTTGGGCTCTTTGTTCCTCATGTCTTTGATGTTCTTGGTCATCACCTGTTCCAGGTGGGTTGGATCCATTTGGTGTTCCTCACATGGCAGCTTGCTAGCTTTTAAGGTCCCATATGCCACTCACCAGTATGAACTGCAGAAGACTCTCTTAGCAAAAGACTAGTTATTCCAGTTGACCTTATGTCCCCTGAAAACATGATTCCTCAGACCCCCATCTGTGCTACTCTATCATTTGAAATATTGGATAGAGCTTAAAAAGCCTTGCAGTTTATGGTGTAGTCCAGTTATGCTGATCTGCCGTCTACTTTGTGCTGTCACTCCTTTCAGCTAACCAAATTCCTATTGACTGTGTAGTCTATGAGCATCTCTCTCCCTCCTTCCCCACTCTTGTAGCCATCAAAGAGTCTTTTCTCCTGTGCATAAGTTCATTTGTAAATCCTTATAGCAAAGGTCACATACAGTGCTTTTGCAGCTGACTGATTTCACTCAGCATGATGTCTTCTACTTGAAACCAAGTTATGAGGTGCTTCCTAAAATCATCAGGTTTTTTTTGTTTGTTTGTTTGTTTTCAAATCATTGCATGGTATTCCATTATATATGTGTATCATAGTTTGCTTATCCATTCATCTGTTGATGGGCAACTTAGGTTGATTCCATCTTTTCCTTACTGTGGACAGTGCTGCAATAAAAAATCATGTGCATGTATCTATTCATATCACTGCCTTTATTTCTGTAGGATATATTCCAGGCAGTGGGATTGTTGGATCATAGTGGTATTTCTATTTCTAGCTTTTTAAGTAAGCTCCAAATTGCTTTCCAAGGAGGTTGTATCATTTTGCATTCCCACCAGCAGTGCAGGAAAGTTCCAGTCTCTCCACAGCCTCTTTAGCATTTGTTGTTTTGTGTTTTTTGGATTATTGCCAACCTGTTTGGGATGAGATAGTATCCCATTGTAGTTTGGATTTGGATTTCTGTAATAGTTAATGATCATGAGCATTTCCTCATGTGTCTTTTGGCTGCCTTGATGTCTTTGGTGAAGTGTCTTTTGAAATCTCCTTTGCCCATTGCTTAATTGGGTTATGATGTTTCTGATTATATTTTTATTTATTTATTTGTGATAAGGGCCACAAGCTCGTAAAATATTCTGAAAGTTGACTTAAATCACTAACAACAATTTGGTGTTGTCAGTTTTAGAATCTTTATTGGTGTATGGTTTATAATTGAATGACATGATTGGGTATCAAATATGGTTATCGAGATCTATTTGAAGATTTAGGTACCTCAAGATAACATACCTAATTGTTTTTTGTTCATTTAATGTAAAGTTGGATTTTTTTTACCTCAGAAGTTTCAAAAACTAACAATTTTTCTTTCATTCTAAATCAGGGTGTTAGTGTAGAGGCAGTTGATCCTGTATTCCAAGCCAAAATGTTGGATATGTTGAAGCAGACAGGAAGGTAAGTATTCTAAATGATCATATAGAGAGAAAATGGGAAGTATTTTGAAGAATTTTAGAAAGATTTATCAACATTGTGAACAAAAGCCATGTAGTTGATGTAAAATTATCTATCAGTGTCAATGCTATGTACTACCTGTGTAATATCCCTTTTTAGTATCAAATTTTCCACAGAATGGCCTCTTACTAAAATTTCTTACTGTCTCCTGCTAAACTTGGACTGTGGCTTCCCTCTGTTAAGCATATGGAGTTACAGTCTAGTCACATATAATCAGTGAGGTTGTATTTTCCGTGTATTTGAGAATTGCATCTGAATGAAGTTCTGAATATTTAATTATGTCTGTGGGCATACGAATTTTAAAGGGAGGAAAAGTAGAATCCAAATGTTCTTCAAGTTTTTCTCCCCCAGACTGAATCTCTCAATAGTTGTCATTCTCTTACTCAGATTCTTGTACTGTGGAAAAACTTCAAAATTAATGTTCGCAAAAGGCTCAGCAGCTGAGCAGAACAGTGCAAATTGCTTTTTGACTGAGTTCCTAGTTCTGCTGGTTTAATTGATATTTAATCCTTTCACAACAGTGGATCCTGGTGTCCATTGTTAAAAATGTACTCTGTGCCTGGAAAATACAATTCCTAGAGCTAAGGAGTTAAAGAGTAGATATTTACTTGAGTGCTGGAAGGGTAAAAACTGGCTCTGAGAAAGTGTGGTAACAAGGTGAAAAACTGAAAGCCTTATCTACCACTGCTAATGTGCCTCTCTTAATGATAGCACTCCTTTGTCATACTTACTCATTTCCATGTTTTCTGGATAACATGGTGTAGGATTTCAGTGTTTCTAATGGTGCTTTTTCACACCTGTGTGTTTTTCATCACTTCTTAATTCATACTCTTGTTAGTGTGTTATTTCTTTTCATATCATAAATGTATTACTTTTTCTCTTCTGAGCATCTGAATGCCCTCTTTGTTTCAGGCCTGAGATGGTTGTTGGTTGGTATCACAGTCACCCTGGCTTTGGTTGTTGGCTTTCTGGTGTGGATATCAACACTCAGCAGAGCTTTGAAGCCTTGTCAGAGAGAGCCGTGGCAGTGGTTGTGGATCCTATTCAGAGTGTAAAAGGAAAGGTAGAGTATCTACTGCCACGTAAGATTTACAGACAAGTTAAATAAATGTGTATGTTATTTAAAGCAGGATTCATAATTACACAGAAAACTCTATCTGTTTATTTGTAAACAAAAAACTGAGCAGGTCTATAAATGTGACTTGGAATTATTAGCAGTTCAGTTATTTTGAGATTTATTTCTGTTTTAATAGTTATTATCTAATCATGAATGTATGCATTACAATTTTTTTAATTTCATTGAATAAGGAATATTAACCCATACTAAAATCATGCTATTCACATTTTATTACTGTCCTAATAAATCATATTTTACCTTTATTTTCAAATGGTGAATCTGGGATCGGCACAGCATGTAAACAGTCTAGTTAAAGGGCTCTGTTTCCTGGACATTGTACAGGACATATTCTGGTGTTTGTGTGTTCCAAATGTTTTAGACAATGAAAACTTGCCCCAAAGACTTGTTATCAGCCATTTGCATTTCTTGATTGAGAATGCAGATAAATGATTAAATATGCAAAATGATTCTAAAAAGAGATTAACTTGCAAAGCATATTGGTTTATAGTTGTTCTTTGTTGAGATCTTTTGTTCTTGTTTAGTTCTTTTTTTGTTGTTGTTCATTCGTTCTTTTTTTTTTCATTTCTTTCTTTCTAGCCCCATATGCCATTTTCCTATTTCCTGCCTCATGACAGCAGGGAGCAGCTCTATTATCACCTTCACAGAGCTGTCTGCAAATGTGAGAGGCAATTCGATTTTGCTCAACCACAGGGAGAGTGGATTAGAAAAACTACAGAACATACAGAAATTGGCTAGGTGGTTACTGCTTTAAAATACTGCTGAGGTGTCTTGTTGGAGCATGTACTTCCATTGTAGTGTAGAATAATTGTAAAAATCACAATACATTCATCGAATTCTTTTTTTATGTTGTTTTAAAAAAATAATTTTTATAGCACTTAGAAATAAATATTTTAGCTTTCTATCTATCAGACCTGGAGTTTGATAGTAGTACAGATTACACTTAACATCTATTCACCAGCTCAAACTAAATGTGGTTGTTGATTTACAGTTCTTATCTGTTAGGAATTTGGAGTTGAACACTTTCTGACTTCATATTACTATGATGAATAAAAATTGAAGTCTTCTCTAAAACGTAATCCTATTAGCTGTGATTTAGCTTTTCAGAGGCGGAAATGATGCACAAAAAATAGAATAGAACCTGATACATAAGGCAATTCAAAATGGATAATCTGTGATGCTCACTATATATCTCTATTTGAGGTTATTTACTTTTGTTGTTGATGTTACTTCACTGATAGAGTTAAAAGGCTGAAAATCCTTCTTTTCTGAATTAAATTATGATGTAAAATACCTGTCAGGTTTCATTTTCCAGTATTTAAAATAACATTTTAGCAACTCATAAATAGTTCCTTTAAGTAATAATTTTTGCTTTGGAAATACAACAGAATTATCTTTTAAAGCCGCTCCTTCACCATCACAGTGATTATTAGTGGTAATTGAAATTTAACTTTAAATATGAGTAGAAGTTTCCCCAGGACCAATAGCTCACAAACTACAGCCTGTTGCACAGCATTTAGCAAACCTGAGATGAGAAGAACTGGAGGGTGCCAGGCTGCCTCTACCAGCTGTTCTAACTGTGGACACAAAGTCCTGAATAGAGCAGGGGAAAATTGTAGAACAAAACTCAAATTCTTAAAAAACAGGTCAGACTTACTGGACTAGACTAATCCCAGAGACTGTTGCCCTAAGATCCCCTGTGAACTTGGAATGATACCTTTGAATTTGGAATTGTACCTATTTCTTGTGGCCACTTTTCAGCCAAATAATACATATAATTATAAAATAAACAGTATCACCCATGAGTAATGTACACCTTAAGCAGTAAACTGTGAGACCAAACAACCAATATTTAACCCATAACCAAAGATGAGAAGAGGAAGAAAAAGGAAGCTGTGTCAATGGAAACAGAACAAACAGAATGAAAATCATCAGAGTGTTGATACATTGTGGGAAAAAAAAAATTGTAACCAATGGCATGGAACAATTTGTATGAAAATTGTTAAAAGAAAAAACCTTTGCAGTCAAATCATCATAGCTACCTCTTAGGACAGAATAAAACTGTCCTCTGGGGTTTCCATGGAATAGCTGGTAGATTTGAACTGGTGACCTTTTAGTTAGCAGCCAGTCTCCTAACCACACTTGCCAGGTAATCTTGTACCTAAAACACAGTACTGTGTGTGTGTATGTGTGTATGCACACACGTGTAGGTTTTACTAGTATTAGTTTGACTGGCTTTTTACGATACTTTGACTCATGACCGTGGCCACAATGAAAAGGAAAATATAAATTTAAATTCATTCAGAGAAAGCATTCTTGAAATAATATAAATAATTAAGTATATATTTTATTTTTAGTTATCCTGTTTGTAGAATTTTACATGGCAGTTTTAATTTCCAAACCTGGTTTAAATATTATGTGATCTTGGAATTTGCATTGTTTGTTCCTAATCATGATTTATATTAAAAAAATACATTGATTTAATAAAACAAAAACAAAAAAACATTTGTATCACATGACTCCCTTTATAATGTAAAATGTAGTATTTTTATTTTGAAAATAGTATATTTAAAATTACATTGTGAGATTGTGTTCTACAGTCTTCGTTTATCATGAAAAATATTTTTGTAATTATCACTGATGATTCACATCATTTGTTATACCTAACATATGGATTCATGCATTATTATATCATATGGAATAAGGATCCAGTTATTTTTATCAGCAGTGGAGCTTCATCTGTAAGGTGTCTAAGTTTGTAATTTATGGCTCTTTCAGTATCAGATGCTGTCAACACTATGAATCAAATTAAATGCTAATAAATCCATGGCCAGCATATCCTAGTTAAATCATTAAACTTAAAAATATAAACATCTAAACTTATAAAAGTGAAGAAATGTATAAACTCTGTCCGTCAACATGATTTGACAAAGTAGTCAAAATATTTAGTAAGACAACTATTAGATCAAGAGTTAAAATGGTAGTCTGCATGTACATGATTTAAGTTGGATTCTATACACTGTTTTTAAAAAAGCCTCTTTCCTGTACATTTGTATTTTTGCAGTTTTATGATTCCCATTATCTCAGTTTTTGAATGAATAGGTAAGCATGGATTCTTTCTTTGTAATCTCAGTTCATTCACAATGTTTTATTTCCTTTTATGATGACTCAACTATCTTTTTCTGAATAATTGTTATGTGTCAGGAATTGTGCTAACCCTTTCAACTTAATATTATTAAAAAACTTACCTTTTGTAGTAATTCTAAAGATCAGTACTGTTAGTCCATTTATCAATAAAAGAGGGAAAAGTTATGGTCAGTGAGACAACCTCACAAAATCATACCACTGATAAGCAGGGGAATAAGTATACAAATCCAAATCTAAAATTACAGAGCACGAGGTTTTTTACTGGCTCTTTAATATTAGACTGTTGCCAAGTATATAGTCAAGGCACCTCAGGAATGGAAGATGAGTAGCAGAAGTCATTGCAGGGCCATTTCTTACATTACTAAACTAATAGGTGTCATGTCTTTCAGCACAAGTCCAGAGAAGGAACTGCAGATTTTCTCGTTAGTTCTGTGTACTACTTACAGTGCATATTAAGTATTTATTTTTCTCATGTAATACTTGTTCTATGAATTTTAACAAGTACTGTAGACAGACTTACCCTTGCTAGTTCTTATGACATCCGTAGGCCCAAACATTGAAATCAACATAAATAATGAAATGCACTATGTGATACAGTATCATATTATTTAAAAATTATGTAAATAAGAAGTGAAACTGTTGGAAATAGCATTTATATTTTAAATAGAAGTAAGCTCATAAGAATTACCAGTAAATTTTTTCTTAATATGTGAAATTATTTTTAAGGTTCTGCTTTATTTTTTAGTTTCTCTGTAAAATACATATATTTGAATAACTTCAGTCCTCAAATGGCACAGTGGCAACCCCTTGCATGCTTTGATATATTATGTATTCAGTCCACAGCTGGACTTGATCCAATAGCAAGTTTAGAAGTTAATTCAACTTATGACTGTGCTTCTTTAGGATAAAACGAATTATCAATTTGTGCAAAGTTCTAAAACTAGCATACAACTGGGTTGTGATATTTAGTGTAAGTTCTAACAGTTAAGTCCATGAACAGGGTTGTTCTAAGTGCTGTATCCCTCACTGCTGAATATCACTACAGTCACCTTTGAAGTACTCTGCTTGGGGAGCTATGCACCGACACCAGCACCTAGTCTACCCCTCAGAGTAATTTTGGAACTCTGTCTGGAATCATTATTGCACACAGTGGCGCAGTGGCAAGTACATGAACTTAACTGTATAGTTGTCTATGAGGAAGTTTGTAGCCAGTAAACAGGTAACTGCACTGGAACATGCTCACAGCTCACCTGATCTGGCCCCCAGTGACTTTTCTCTTTACCCCAAAATAAAGGAAACATTGAAAGGAAGACATTTTAATGGCATTCAGGACATCAAGGGTAATAATAACAATGACAGCTCCGATGGCTATTCCAGAAAAAGAGTTCCAAAATTGATTTGAAAGGTGGACTTGGTGCTGGCATCAGTGCATAGCTTCCCAAGGGGAGTACTTCAAAGGTGACTATAGTGATGTTCAGTAATGAGGTATGTAGCACTTTTTCTAGGATGAGTTCATGGACTTTATTGGCGGTCCTCATGTATTTATTGAAACATTCTTTTTGTAGACTCATTTTACTGACAGTCTTTCAGTGAAATGTTTGTTACCTGCTAACTTCTAACAATCTTTGTGTCTATTTCTCTTCTGAAAGCATTAAAAAACACTGTCTTAGTGCTGCTATAACTGAAATAACACAAATGGATGGCATTAACAAACAAATTTATTCTCTCACAGTTTAAGCATCTAGAAGTCCAAATCAGGGTGCCAGCTCCAGAGGAAGGCTGTCTGTCTCTGTTGGCACTGGGGGAAGGTCCTTGTCATGAATTGTCCACTGATCTAGGAGCTTCTCAGGACAGGGATGCTGGGTCTAAAGGACAAACTGCATTCCTGGGGTCTTGTTGCTTTGTGGAAATGAGGTCCTTCTGCTCAATGCTTAATTATGTCTTTGAGACAGATTCAAAATACAACCTCATACTGTAGATTGAGTCTTGTCTCAGTAACATAACTGACTCTAGTCCTGCCTCGTTAACCTCACAGAGGTTAGGATGGACAACACGTATGGAATCACATCAGATCAGTAAGTGGTGGACCCCAGAATACTGGCAGTCATGGCTGAAGCAAGTTGACACACATTTTGACAGGACAGAATTCAATCCATAACAAACAGAAATTATCATTTAGATCAAGTATGTATTTATACTCATTGAATTGGACACATTTTCATCCAGTATGATCAGAAATGCTGAAGTGATTTTTTTAAAAACATGATGTGTTAGTTGCAGAAAGCACACCTGACATGCCTATATGCTAATGATTTTAGGATATAAGAAGAATAAAAAATGGCCTCTTTTTCAGAAGATGAGTCATGTGCATTTAATATTCACAGTAAGCAGCAAGATAACTATCAATTATGCACCAAATTGCTGTATTGTATACTAATGCAATACAAATTATATTGATGTTACATGTTCCTATAACAAAGTATTAAGTTTATTGCTAGAAAGAGAAATAATTTAACAAATATTTATTCAGAATCTTTTATGTGTTGCTAGGCAATAAGATATTAGTTGTATATACCAAACACATGCCCCAGAAACTGAAACAAACACCTGTTGCTGTTGATGCACTTGCTACTGTAGAGGACAGAGTAGAACGCCCCGTAGAGTTTCCAAGGCTGTAGTCCTGACAGAAGCAGACTGCCACATCTTACTCCCGTGGAGCAGCTGGTGGGTCTGAACCTTTGACCTTTTGGTTAGCAGCCAAGTGATTAAGGACAGCATCACCAAGGCTTCTTCGTCACAAACACAGCAAATGCAAATTGAGTTAGAAGAAAGAAGAAATTAGTATAGACTACACAAAATAGAAGAAGCTAGGATTGGTGTGGAGGTGTGGACAGGACATCTCTCCAAAGAAGCAAAGAAGGATATAGAAACAATGCCTTTCTACATGGTACTTGATGTTCATTCTTTTTTCACAGATATCTTAAAATATAAAATGAGTAGTTTTTGTTGTTCATGTTTTTTAATCAGAGAAAATGAAGTCTTGGGACATAAATGTACATATACAGCCTGTTACCATCAAGTGGATTCTGACTCATAGTAACCCATTAGGACAAAGTAGAACTACCCGATAGGATTTCCAAGGAATTCGTGGAGGATTTGAACTGCTGACCTATTGTTTAGCAGCTGTACTACCTAACTGCTATGCCACCAGGGTTTCTGGTTGCACATATAGGATAGATTATTATAAGGCCTTACCGTTTATTATCAGATATCAGGAGGATTGTGTCTTTTTCCAGGAGCAGGTTGGGGACCGTGGGAAAAATGAGCAAATGTTTTAGTTATTCAAGAAGTTTTTTATTACAAAATTTTAAGTTCATGGAGGTTTTAAACTATACAAACAATAGTTTTGTTTGAGCCTGTTCTTTTTTGTGGTCATCCCCATCTTCTCTGTTTCCTCTTCTTTCTAAAATATTATAATGACAGTGAGTCATGAGGGCTTTGGGATCAGGTTTACATTAAAATCATACTTTTATTTTTTACTTATGGCATTGACTTTGAGCACATTAACTAATCTTGAGCTGTAGTTTTTCTGTTGGCAAAGCAAAGATTTTTATACTTGTCTCATAGTATTGGTAGAATATTATGTAGTATGATTATGTAATGGTTAGAGTGTACATAGTATAATAGGTGTACGGTAACAGCAATTTATTATTATGAGGATAGAAACATTACTTAAAAGGACTAGCAGCTAGCCAAGCCAAGTGCCGTCGAGTTGGATCCAACTCATGGCGAATTCAAAATAATAGACTGAATATTTTTGAAACTTTTGCTAAAAGTTAGTTTAAATTATAAACCTTTTCACCTTTAGGAAGATGAAGGTAATGAAAAAAGAAACAAGGACTTTTCCTTACTTGAATTTTGTGCATCCTGACTAAGAATATTCCTCTGATCTTGCTGATTTTTATTGAGCACCTACAGTTTTCCAAGGAATTTCCCTTATGTGTGCTGATGAAGAGAAAAATGAATATATCACATAAGAATTGTGGCCTATGAAATGATAAATATAGTATGTGTCACCATATTGTATTAGGTATCTGTTGATGTGTTTATTTCCACCAGAAGATTGGGATCCTTCTGAGGGAAGAAACTGTTTCATATATTGGCATTTTACGTAGTACTTTTCAGGAAAAGGCTCTTACATGTTAGTGAAATAAAATCAAGGAGTGAATGTGTGTGAGTCACTAGTGTTTTTTGTAGCTTTTAGCATGTCAAAAAAAGAGTTACTATTATAAGGCATGTGTTAGCGGTCAGAACCATTTATTAAATGACTGAAATGTGAATTTAATAAGCTTGATTAGCCAGGTTTCTCAGGGACATTGGTCTTAATGAATTCAAATCTTGTGTAGTCAGTTTGAGTTCAAGTTTAACATGTTGTTTTTTTCTCCAAAAGGGGTGAAAGACTTTAGAACTGTTGTTATTCATAAGATTCCATTTTGATCAATACCCCATGAGGATTAAGTAGTACTGATGTTCCCACCCCCACCCCACCTCAGCCACACACACTTTTTCTTGGTCTAGTTTTACAGATTGAAGTGAAAAAATAGGAGATAGAAAATATAACCATTCTGTTCGCTCTCCTAATATAGCTTTGTGAGCATATCCTTCTAATCCCTGGGACAAGATTAGTTACTATATTGTCTTTGGTTTGCTTCCTGTTTTCCAGTCTTATCATCAGTTTGAAGTTTTATAAGACTGAAATTTAGTCTGTGAGGATAACTTAGAAAGTGTTATAGGTGCTAACTGTAGTACCTAAAACAATTCCTGATAAACTTAATAGTTCATAACATTTGTTTAACTGATACGATTAGAAGTTGTAAGCCAGAAATGTAAAAGCAATTTTATGTTTAAAGTCCTAAGAAGTGTACATTTTATGTATAACAGTTTTTAAAGTGTTCTTTTAATCTAAAACTTCTCATTAGTAATAAAATGTTTGAGCTAATTTATTGTGCTTTAGTATTTGCTGCAATTTTCAGCAGTGTAAATGTGCTAATGTGCTTCAAATTAGTTCCGATGCACCTGTTTTAAAAAGACAAGAAAACCTTTAAGAGAATGTTCCATTATCTTGAAGAATATTATTTACTGACTGTTTTGCTTCTTGAATGCTGTTCTTTCCCCAACCACGTAATTATACTTGATCATTCATTCAGGAGACACTGCTGGGCATACATTGGAGATAAAGAGAACAAGACTGCTATTCTCTTTGTTTTTGCAAGTCTTGAACCAGGAAACTGAAACTATGACTTTGTGTAAGGAGCTCTTTCAGAGCCTATATATAGGGAGAGAGAGAGAGAGAGACAGTGTAATCACATATATACACATACACACATGTATGCACTACAGATACACACACATATGATTACACTTAGAACAATTTGATATAACCGTTGTTAATCATGAGGCTTTTCCTGGACCCAGGACTTAGTGTCAGCAGGTTTGATGTGTTTTTATCATGGTAATTCTTAAGACAATAGAATTGAGTATGGTAGTAAAGTTGTTTACTCACTGGTTATTCTTATTAATAAGCTGATTCATAGATGCCCACTGCAACTTTTCACATTCCAATATGTTTACTGTATGCAGTTTTTAATCCCAAATTGAACACAAGTCAAGAGTTGTATAATGATGAAATTTTCCTTTCAGCAGGCCAGGGAAATAGTATCTTGATGAATTTACAACTGAGCAGCAGAGCTTAAGAAAATGGGAAGAATATGTATGGTAAAGCTAATGATTAGGTTTCCTAGAGATAAAGTCTTCTTTTGCAGGAAAATTAAAAATAAAAATAAGTGGTTAAACTTTTAAAAAAAATTTTATTGTTATTTAGTGAAAGTTTATAATCCAGTTTGCCATATAAAACCTTGAGCACCCACCTCTATGCAGCTCTGTTTGCTCTCCTCACCCTGTGACAGCACATGTTTCCTTTCCACACTTCCAGTATCCAGTCCACCAACACTGTCCCCTCCTCCCCACCCTCTCCTCTCCCCGCTAAAAGGAAACCAGTAGGACAGCCTCATATATGTTAAACAATAAGGTACGCACACCACTAGCATCACTCTGCCCCACATCACCCTGTCCCATAATCCAGTCAAGTCTTTGTCTGAAGTGTTGGCTTCAGTACTGGTTTCAGCTGGGGGCTAGCAGCAAATCCAGGGGCCATGTTCTCAGGGGACCTTTGAGGTTGTCAGACCATCGAGTCTTGTCCTTTAATAGAGTTCTAGATCTGTACACACCTTTCTCTCATGCTGCATCAGGGACTCTACGGTGTGTCCCCTCTTGGAGCTGTCTCTGGTGTCCCTGGCCAGGGACCATCTAGTGCTTCTGGGCTCATATATTCCTTGCGGTCTTTCTGATGTTCTTGGTTTTTATCTGCTCCAGGTGGGTTGGGATCAATTGATGTTCCTTAGATGGCAGCTTGCTAGGTTTTAAGACCTGGCACCACTTGTGAATGGTTAAATTTTATACAGAATAGTAAAAATTGCTTGGTTGGAACTTTTCAGTATTTATTCTGCGACATATGTGTGCCAGGTACTCTACTAGGGATTAGTTATTCAAAGGCAAGTAATATACAAACCCCACCATCACATAACTGAATCTGCTAGTGCTTTTCTTGCTTTTATGTTGTGGTAATTGTTATACCCAATAGGTAGGTGATGAAGAGCGCTGTCTTGGGCCTGCTGGATAGGTACAAATCATAGCATTATCACTTTACTTGAGTCATATTGTTTAATGTATTCAAGTCCAGTGAGCCTTGCTGTAAATTGGGAATATTAACAACGTCTTGGTTGTTGAAAGGATTAAACAAGTTAATTTCTGTATAATATTTAATAAACCAAGTAAACATATATAAAAGTGATGCATAGTGAGGTAAGTGAAGCTGACATATTTTTATCCTTCTAAAATGACTTTACCTGTTGAAAGATAGATGTATTTGCAACGTTTTTGGAAGGGATGTTAGAACACAAATACATGTAAGTCACTTGTTCCCCACACCCTGTCCCACTGCCATGCTAACATGCTACAGCTTTGGACTATTTTTACTTCATGTGGCACAGTCAACAAGGGTACTAGTAGTGTTGCTTTAATTTGTCTATTTAAAAGTGTGTGAAATCACTTGTTCATGGTATATAGACTGGCTTAGTAGCCACCAGATAAAATTGGCACTCTGAGTTGATGTCAGACCAGTGACCTGGAGGGATAATAGTCTCTGGTAGCTCAACAGTCCCCTGAGGAGTCCAGTTTTTAAGTTCACTGTGTATTTGCTACATATGAGTCCAGAAATACCTATTGTGTGCATGAAGATTCTAGGCATGTTAAATCACTTTTTAAAAGAATTAACATTCAGTGTAACTATACACTTTTTTCTCCTTGTTTACATAAGAATTTTCATAAGGAAATGTGTGCCTTAAAATATCTCTAGTTTTTTATTGATGTTTCTATATGCCTAGAGTCTACAAATGACGAATTATTCTAATTTGATTTTTAGGGCAACTTCCCCCCCCCCCCACCGAATCCTGGTGCTACTGTGTTACAGTAGCAATAGTCTGTTTAGTGTCAGTTTGTGTCCTCCAAGAAACAGATGTCAAAATGGCAGTAGACACGAAGAGATTTATTGGGGGAAGTACTTGTCAAGAGTAAACAGGAGAGGAAGCAGGAGTAAACGGGGAAAGCTTTCAGACTGCAGCATAGCTGGAAGAACGTTTTAGTCAGGCAGATGGGGGCTCCCCTGTAGTAAAGGTGCCCCTTAAAGGAATTCCTCTTTTGGCAGGAATGAGTAGATTTTAGAACCCCCACTGAGTTCAGTCATTGGCTGGGTGCAGCCTAGGAGAAGGGTGACCGGGTGTGAACACCCAGTGCATCTAAAGGTGTGGCAGCTGGAGGTTGTCATTCAGCTATGCTGTCCACAGCAGGTTCCCTTGAAACGAGATCTGAGCTGAGTAACTCCATGACCACCACAGTTAATAACAGTAAAAACCAGGGTGGCAGGTACACATGTATGATTTAATCCTCTTGACAACTCTGTGAGGTATCTTTAATGAGCAAATGGAGACATTGAGAAGTTAAATAACTTGTCTTAGGTCACTTAGCTAGCAAGTAATAGAGCTAGAACTCTGAGTGAGGCAGGATTCTGACTCTAGCATGCCTCAAGTATTTAAAGCCTGACACTGTAAAAAAAAAAAAAAATCTGCTGAACTTTATTTTCTAACATAAGTAAATTATTTTCATAATGTATCATGAATTTAACCTATCTTTGGCATACTAATTTTTAAAGATCAATTCATTTTCATTAAGGCATATATACTTAAAAGTTGTGGATTTACTATTTGAATTTTGACATGTCTTCACTTGTCAAAAAAAGTACATTATGCTAGTTTCACCCCATCCTTCTTTTCTCAGTATATTGAAGTTGTACTGCAGCTCTCTGTCTACAGTAAGCAATTCTCCAAGGTTGAGGAAAGAAAATGTGCATACACATAGGAATTTCTTCACCAGAGCTAAAATTGACATTTTATAAATAATTTCCGTGTTGCAAACTTGAGACTAGGAAATCACAGCAATTCAGTGATATGCATTTGGCATGAGTCAGTTTTAGTTCTTAGTGCTTTTCATTGGAAATGGCATAAAAAGTAAGATTTCTCTGAATTTTTTATGCTGTGGGCTTACCAGACACGTAAGACATTTTTCTCTTATAGATGTCTAGCAGTGCATGGCTGCAGAAGTAACGAAATGGTCACAAACCTCAGCAGTCCTAGGTCACATGCACTCTTAATTTTTAAAGAATCCAGAAACAACCTAAGCAGTTGATAACAGGTCATTTCTAGGTGATAAAGGGTATATGATCTGGGATGTTTCTTTTCTTTCCACACTATGCATTTTTATAATAATTTAGAGATACACTTTTATTGTGGAAGGCTTATATATTTTTAAATGTTTAACCTAATTGGTAATTGGATTTTTTTTTAATGTTGAACGTTGATTTTGAGGTTTTAAAATTTTTCTTTGAAGCTTTATTAGTTCAGTTAATTTTACATATTTTTAAATGAGTTAACCTGTCGAGTTTTAAAAATTTCACATTATTTTTGGCTTTTTTCTCTATAACTGTAGAAAAATGAATACATTATAAATACTGAAAATATTGGTCCTAGTCTATCTTAAAAAATATTTCCCATAATCATTACCTACAGTGTAAGTGCAATTAAAAATGCCAGAGGCATTTGGGGGAAAACAAATATAGATTATGAGTTAGTACTAGACTGTGTATGCATCTTTCTTTAAAATGACTTTGTATTAAACTGATTTTAAGACCTTTAGTAAAGAATAGCTTCCTCTAAATGAAAAACTTGGGAACTGTAGATCTGTGCTTTAGAAATTTAGTTTTTCTGTGATGTAGCAGTTGATATGAAAACATGAATTTAAAAATGAATAGCATATTGGATGAACTGTACCATACTTATGAAAGAAGCCAAAGAAATATGGATTAACTGATTTGCAAATAATTAGAGTTTTGAGTCTTAAACTGTATTTGTTATTAAAATGAAATGATAGGTCCTTGACCCTTGGGCATGCTTGGAATAAATATGGAACACAGTTATTGTTTTTAGAACTATTTTGCTTTTATAAGCTAAGACAGATGTAGAAAAAGATGCAGTTTTTATTTTTCATTGGCAGCTTCCAAATATTTAGTATCTATTTCCAAGAGTTGCAATTAGTATAAGCAACCATGATACTGAAATCTGCACATCCCACAAGCTAATTATATTTGCAAGGTCAGAGTGAATACATATTTTCAGAAAAATAAAGGGTTATATAAATATGTGTCTTCTACTTGGCTGTTATATCACAGTTTGTTGATCTGGAGTATAATGTGTACAATTCACAAATTTGTCTGATAACAGAAAGTGGTGTGTGATTGTGTTTATTTTACTAACCAGTATATTCACAGCAATCACTTCCAAATATCTCTCCAGTAAAGATGTGTTAATTACAAAACAGACAAGGTCTTCTATTATATTAAAGCTACTAACAAGAAGACAGCAGGAATCACACATGTAAATAGCATCATCAACCCCTATTTTAGTCCTCTGTTTTGATCTGTGAGTTGCGCATAGACCAAAGGTGCTATTAAAGACTGAGTGTATGAAATAGGCAGCATTATATGAACAAAATTTATTCAACAAGAAAACAGACCTTTAACATGAATTTAACAAGCCTGAGAAATTATAAACTATCATATGCTGCAGATTCATGCAGTGATAATAAACAAAAAAGGAAAGTAAGAGGTTTCCCTAAGCTAGCCAAACTGCTAATGGTTTTGTTATAAGCTGTCTACTGTTGCAGTGACCTCTGAAAAGTCTCAAGGCTCTTGTACTAGAAAAAATTAAATGGTCAGGCTGGTGAATAGAGATTCAGTGTGGTATGTAGGACTTCAGAATGGAGAGGAATTTTAAAGGTCTGTCTTCATATTCCTGAAAACATTCATCATACTTCAGCTTGGAGATTTTTGTTATTGCATGCTGTAGTAATTTTTGCAAGAAGTTTTTGAGTTAAATTATTATTTAAATTTTTAAGACATAAACTGAGCTGATTTAATGTATATGTACTTCAAAACTGTTTAGCAAATGTATATAGCACCAAAAAATGGATTATTCCTCTTCGTCTTCCAGTTGAGCTTAATTAATCCTTTGGGGCTTTTGTTCAGTATGTAGTATCTAAGATTTCTGTTCTTAACCGTGGAGTGACCACTTTGCTGTCATTCTGTTGCATCATGCTGTAAATACACAAACATGGAGAAATGCCTTCCGCTTACACACACCTCCAGGTGCTCACTAGGGCTTCATCTTGAATCTTACTGTGGCATAATTAACACCTTCATCACCCAGTGCTCATTAGTGCACTGGACATTAATGAGTCTATTTTGATAAGTTTCTCTAAAGGATAAACCAGATTGTTCTTATAGTATAAAAAATGATTATAAAGTCATGCAGAAATTAAAATGTAGGCTAATCTTGCCATATTTATATTTTTATTGCATACTAAATCTAATTTTGGTTTGCAGGTTGAACATGTTAGTTTCCTTAAGACAGTTGCTATAGTGATGGCAGCAAATTCTTTTAATCTTGGTGTAAAGTATTCCTTTCCTATTGGCTGTCATATTGCTACTTAAGAATTGTCAATCTAAGCATGTAGGCCATCATTCATCATTTGAACAGTATATTAAGACCTTGAATATTTCTCTTAATTTCTTAAAAGAATTTAAAATTTTTCATTCCAGATTTCTTTTTAACAAATGATGGTATGTACTTAACTTGTATTTTCATTTCCTTTTTATAAAGTTTCATACCTGCTGATAATATTCCAGAGAAATATTACAGATACTTCTTTTTGTATAAAATACCTGTCTCCACTTACAGTTGGAAAGCATTTACTATAAAAATGTATGCAGGCATTTTGGTGTGGCTACAATGGAATTTTCATGGTTTTATAGATGTGGTTTTTTTTTCTACAGATGTTTTTACTGAAATCTTAAAATCGATTTGTAGTCTTCTAAAACTAATTGGACCAAACTAATACTTTACTCATAAATATTTACCTTTAATAATTACGGTGACAAGTCTTCATTCTGTTTTTTTTAAGTTATGTATGTCTTGTCGTTCAGAATGGTCACTTTCACTCTCCTTTGCCCACATTTTAACTTGATATTATTTTATATGTTCTTTAGTAAAAGATGTGAGAAATTTTTTCTTTTACTTATATGATCATTAAACAGTTATTTGAATTCATTTATGTCATCTGATCAAAGTGTTCCTGATACTAGTACGTTCTTTTGTATTGCTTTATGAAAAATCCATGATTAGAACAATTTTAAGTGTAAAAGAGGTATAAACCTAACCTAGACCATATTGATTTGTAAATAGAATGTCAAAGTTATGTAGACTAAGGTTGTTGTAGAAAAGGAAGAGAGTTTTCACAAACTATTAAATCATTCATGTTCTGGGGATGCTTGGTTTTATTTTGAGATAGAGAAATCTTTAGGGAAATTCAAACTGTTAGAAATGAAAGCAAAATCAGGTTTTTGTGTGTGTGTGTGTGTGTTTCCTTTTTAGATGTCCAGAATGGTCTGAGATGTTGAATTGATTCACTTCTTGTGATGTCTTGGTCTAAGTTTGTACTATTTCCCTTTCAGAGCAGCTTTTAAGAAAGTGATTTTTCTTTATTCTTTAAACCGTGTTCTTTCTTTAGCATATAAGATGCAATAGTTTGTAATATAAATAGATTTTTAGACTTGTTTAGATTTTAATTGACTTAACATCAAAATGAATGTTGTTTTGTTAGTATCCACAAACAATAATAGTTATACAAATTAGAACAATTCAGTTGATAAGAGCTTTAAAAACTGTGTCAAATTATCAGTTTTTCAGCATTTTTAAAGACAAATCTAGAAATAATATTTTCCTGCTTTAAGATTATTATATGTTAAGGGGCCATATCATCTGGAGATTTCATCATCGTGAGACTGGAAGAACCACATGGTGCCTGGCCACCACCAGTGACTGCCCTAACAGGGATTACAACATAGAGTCCTAACATAGCAGGAGAAAAATGGTGTGCAGAACTATAACTCTATTAAAAGACCAGCATTAATGGTCCAGCAGACTAGAGGATCCCCTGAAGACATGACCCCTGGACTGTTGGTTAGCCCAGAGCTGGAACCAATCCCGAAGCCAACTCTTCAGACAAATACTGGAGACTTTAAGACATGAAATGATACTGGCAAAGAGTGTGCTTTTTGGCTTAAGTATATATGAGACTGACAGAGAAGCTCCTGTCCAGTGGCAAGATGAGAGGTTGGAGAGGGACAGGAACTAGTTGACAGGACATGGGAAATACATTGTGGAAAGGAGGAATATGCTGTCACAGTGTGGGTAGAGGAGCTAGAGTTCCATAGCAGTGTGTCTATGGTGGGTTTTTTATGACAAATGGATTTGGATTGTAAACCTTCACTTAAAACATAATAAAAAAAAATTTAAATAAAAAAATTGTTCTGTGCAATTACACTGATTTCTCCATTTGCAGCTATAAGAAATGTCTCTTAATGATCAACGACAATGGTTAATGTACTCCATCTGTTTAATAATCATTTATTTCAGTAATAAAAATGCAAAGTTAATGTTTTTCTTAACTGCTTCTCTTAGTAGTTGAGTTAAATTTTCTGAAAGACCCATCTGTCTCAGTCATAGACCTTGAAAACTTCATGTTTAAAAGCTTTAACAAATTCTCTCAAATCCATGATGATGAGATAATGTGAGATTCTTGTTAAACCACTTAATGTGTAAAAGCTAACATGATAATGTATCTGTGCAGAAATATTACATACACTTAGTAGGAAGGACACCCGTGGTTATTTTTTTAACTCTGAACTTAGGATGCTGTCATTCTGTACCAGGTTCCTGGTTTAAAGCAAAGATGACCTTGGTTTTCTAACATTGTGCCTCCTTTGCTCGACAGTGGCTTAGATGTTTAAGGCCATCAGGCAAGGTATAAAGTCTTTCATAGTCACAAGAAGTAAAAGGTATCTGACTAGAAGAGAATACTTGGGGCAAGTGCATCACTGGCTGTAATTTTGTTGTCATTTCAAGTACTCTGGTGGTATAATTGATGTGACAGGGCTGGGCTTTAGATGTGGTCCCTTAGCTTGTGCTCACTTTCAGTTTTAGTTTCTCTTTGTCATTCATTTGGATCAGGTAAAATTTAGGTGACAAACATGCACACCAGTGAAGGCTGTTTGGTGTAAGTTTAATAATCATTTATTTTAGTAATAAAAATGCAAAGTTAATATTTTTCTTAACTGCTTCATGAAAATTGTAATTATTGGTGTCACCTTACATTACTAGGTAGAGGGTGGTGTGCTGATGGCGCAGTCAGCAGGAGGTTCTTTTTTATTAATATTATAATTAAATGATTTTCTGGAAATAGGCCAGAAGCAGATGCAAGCTGATCATGCTTTGTCCACTGTTGCTTGGCATCATCACTTGCTTTTTAAAAAACCATTGACCTGACACTTTTTTTTTTACAGGTTGTTATTGATGCCTTCAGACTAATCAATGCTAATATGATGGTCTTAGGACATGAACCAAGACAAACAACTTCAAATCTGGGTCACTTAAACAAGCCATCTATTCAGGTAATGCCTGCTGAAACTGTTTTATATTTAAAAGCCTGCTGTATATAGTCATTTCAAGACCTAGTTCTTAACATTTTAATTTGCTTGCTGTTAATTTTTACTGTGCTTTAAAAGATTGTGGAAATAGTGCTGCAGAAGTTAAATTGGCCCATCTGTGAGTCAGTTTTAGGTGAGATCTTTTATTAAACTTTCACAACCATATTTTGAGGCTATACTTTTTGGGAGCGTAGTAGAGTTTGTATCTTGGGAGTACATTCTAGCTTTGCTTGTTTAGCAGTGTAGAAAAGGACAGTTCAGAGTTCCAGATCGAGTACATTAACCACTGTCGTTGGTCATTAAGAGACATTTCTTATAGCTGCAAATGGAGAAATCAGTGTAACGTTTAAAAGGTCCCCTGAAACAGTTCTTAAATGATACTTGTGTATTACTTTTAATGAGTTTATATCTTGTTTTGTTTTTTTAATAGTGATGTTAACCACCGTTATTGGGCTACTGGTATTTATACACCTAATATCCTCCTGAGTGACTAGTATTTTCTTTGTATCATTCATATGCGTCATTGTTTTTATACAGTTCTTTATTGTTGGCAAAAACTATTTTAAATGTGTTTTTAAATACACCAATACCTGAGTCTCTATAGTTAATTGCTTCTCTGAAGATTAATTAAAGAACAGAAATAGCATGTTTGGTTAAATAGAGCACATAAGACAATGACGTTGTAGTAGCTATTGCTGCTCTCCTGAAACCTGCTCTGTGGTTGCTGTTGTCTTTGGGGAGTTGTGGTTTTGACAATTGACCATGGTGAAGCCTAGGCTATACTTGGATAACTTTATACTTTTAGAGACTTAATTTTGCAACAGTCATCTGAAATCTCTATGGGAGGGAATGTTTTGTTTCAAAGGATTGAGGTGTGTTCCTTTTGAAAAAAAATTTTTTACAAGTGCAAGAGTACTTTAAAGTATAATGAGTATGAGATAAGCAACCAGTGTTTTTGATTGGGTACAGACAAGCCCATGCTTGCTTGTTTCAAGAGAATGTATTATTGCACCTTTTTAGCCTGTGATAATGACCTTTCCTATAAACCCCTATAGTATCATACAGCTTCATTATTTTCTACAAAAAGTTAAGTAGCATCTTACAAGCTAAGGTCATTGTGATTACTGCATAGTGTATTTCAGCCAGAAGTTTTTACTAATTGCATGTCAGCAGCCACCTGTTGAAAATTTTGTCTTTTAAATTAAAACACTGCTCTCTAACCATAAAAATAGAGTATTATTGATATGAAATCTGTTTCTTTCTACTTGAGTTCAGTTTGTCTTTTTTTGTCCTGTGTTATATCCTGTGAACTTTAAGATTGACTTTATAAAGCATATTCAAAACGTATGTCAAAAGGACCTGTGTATGGAACAGCTACAGCATCATTGTTTTTCCTTTCATTTTAGTTTGTCTTGCCTTCTCATTAAAATCTGTAAATGTATTTCTTTCACAGTTTATATAGCGCCCATCAGAATGACATCTATCTGGGTACTTTACAGTTTTAAGACAATTTCAGTATTAAAACACTCAAATGGGATCAAGCCACAAAGTGACAGAACAAAGCTACACCTTAAAGCTTCTTTGTCTAAGACAAGCTAGAAAGAGATTAACCCAGAAGAACCTGAAGTGAATGGTAATAGCCATAATAAACTTTTAATATATGTTAGCAAAATCTTTAACTCAGGGATCAGAAGCCTTTTGGAAATGCCATGCCTTTTATTTTGAAGAGGAAGTTAGCTAGTGTTAAGAGGGGTCTTGCTATTAAAGAAGCTTTCAGGTAGGAATAGAAGCATGACAGCAACCGTGAGCACAGACACTGGTGGTCACTAGCGCTTTTCTAACAATAGTTACCATTATACTTAAAGTAGTGGGAGGAAATTAATCATTACATTGTAGGCTATTATTTAGTAATAAATATGCTAGATAGGAAAGATTGTAAAATAGGATATGCAAGTTCTTTTCATAAATGTATATTTTATAAACTGTGACTGTATACAGTAAGGCCTCATTGTTTATTGATTCCAAAGTATTTGAAAGTTTGTCAACCTGATAAAATTTGTTCATAATGCCAAGATCAATACTCATAGTGCTTTTATGGACATAATACATGGACAAATATGAACTAGAGAAAAAGAAGAAAAAAAATTAATTCTCCCTATTGAAAAAAGGAAAGGGACTTTTTCCCTTTCCTTGAGTATTTACTTTAGAAAACTTGTAATTTTATTTCTGTGCTTCTTTGAAATGTGTTTAAACTGTTTTACAATCTAGTTAAGTGTCTTGCCAGTTTTACAATCCTGCAATGTTTCCTCAAGGACCCAGGAGCCATCCTTTTGAAATGTTATCTCTCGAGGAAGAAAGACAGCACTCCTCTCTCTTGGTTTCCTGGGAAGATAGAAGCCTAACTTCAGCTGACACTTGGCTCAGAATTGCAAATCTACCTTCAGTCATAAAAATATGAGGAATTGTCCCCCCCCCCACCCTTTGCATAAAGGCAATTAGTAAACAGATGGCCATTCCAATTGCCAGGTGAATTTAGGATGGACTGAGTAACATACGGTGTTGATAGTTCCTCTTACTTGAGGACTACCTTTATTCAGGCATGAGTTAAAGTATTTTTGGCTGTGAATTCAATGTTAATGAATCAGCAATATGTATTAAATAGAAGTAAACATAAAATAAGATTATGTAAGCAGTCATAGACAAGAATATTGTGACCAGAGACTCACAGGCACTAAACCCAATTTGCTCTAGAGCAGTGGCTCAGTATTTGCTAATTCACTATTCATGATGACTTTATAGATCATAACTACCGTAAATAACAGGAATCACCTATATTATATTTACACCAAAATTTTAGTATTAATTAGCTCTGAGTACTAGGATTTGGAACATTTTTTTCTTATATTTCCTTGCCCATATTTCTTGAACTTTGTATAGTAAAACATATATTGCTTTTAGAAAAACACTGTTCTTAAAGCTCTAATGGCAATTAATGTTGCAGGTGTTTACCGTAAGCCAAAGCTAATAGGCAAAATTTATATTCATTTTTATGTATTGTGTAAGGAAAAAGGCATTAATAATTCTGATAAGAGGAAAAATATTTTTATACTGTAAGTTTTGTATATTATTCTGTGCGTGGAACATCTGATTTCACCAATATTGAAGGTAAAGTAACATTTATTTTAATAACTGGATTCCTTTAACAATTTTATTAGCTGTTCAATATAATCTCAGATTTATAAGACAGCAGACAGTACCACAAAAATATGAAGATTGGTTGTCATCCTCATGGAAATTTAGTGAATAGTAGTACATAGATGTTAGGGCTGTGAGACTATGTGTAGCCGTAAATATCACTAGATTGTCTTGTGGGGTTATTTGGAAAACATTGTATTCTGTAGTTATCAAACAATTAAGACTGTTACCACTGTGGCCATGTTGCACATGGGGAAACTGAGACCCAGAAAGTATGCAAGTTATCCAGGTCATTCAGTAGTTTAATGTAGGAACTGGTACTGATAGCCAGGTCTCCTCATTCTTTTATACTGTAGCTGGAAGTTTAATTAATTTCTCCTTAGGTAATATATGTGTACTGTTTGAAATTTTAAAAGTAGAAAAAGGTATTTAGCAAAAGTTCTGACTTCCCCCTTTGCCTTCTGCTGCCCAGTTCTCCATTCCAGAAGTAACCATCATTCTCATGGTTTGTTTCCTCTGGAGTGCTCTGTGTATGCAGAGCTTCATTTTAAAATGGGATTTAGTCAATATCCTTGGGCATCTCATTGTCAGTTTAGTAGGGTAAAGTACACTGAATCTTAGGAGAACCAGAACTCAGCAGGACTGCCTGTCTTTCCACATCTCACAAGTTTTCCATCTTTGACAAGGTTCAGTCTTGCCATTTTTATATTTCTCCTTTTGGTAGAAAATATCTGAGTTTTCCTTCTCTGACAGCTTTGCACCTTACAAGTTTCTGGCTTTCACAGGTGTTGTGTAATTGAAGGCAAAAAACTATCCTTGGGTCTAAAGATAAACCTGTGTAAATGATGACATGTTTCTAACCTATGGAGAGCACAATGCAAGTGGGTTATCTGTAATTCATAAGCTGTATGTTTTATAATATGTCTGCTTTTCCACAGCAGTGCCTATATGGAGGTGTAAAATAACTTTCAACTTCTCAGTTCTCTAGGCAATGTCAGTGACAGTGATTTCAGTGGGTTTTAATTCTTTTGTTATCTGACTTAGTCATCATGTAGATTGAGTTTCATGCTAAGGCATTTAAATCGGGAATCTTATTTTATGAGCTGTGGTCAGCAGTTGCTTTGCGTAAAACTTAGGATTCCACACAATTCCATTCAAACTAGCATGGCAACTGCCTCATAAACTGCCTGTACTTCATTCCATAGTTTCTGTACATCCCTGCAGTTCTAGGTTTTGTACTTTACCATCACATCTTTTATTTATGCCCCAGTGGTTTTATCCAGTTTCTTAAAGTCATTGGGATTAGGTACCTGTTCTTCTAGAGACAGTTCTAGTACTTTAATAATTCATATGAATGAATGAATACAAAAATCCAGATAATTCAAAATGGTGGCTAATTTTGAAGTATGTTTCACCATGGTGAAAATTGTGTACTTGTTTTGAATGTATCATGCCAAGAAATATCACAAAGATTGACTAGAGAAGTTTTAAAAAACTTGAAAATTAATTAAAGGGCTTTCAAACTCCCCTTGTCTAGTTCCTCCTCCAAGCTTTCTTTTCTATGAATAGGTAGTTTCTTAGACTGCTTCTGGAAACCAACCGAGGCAGAAGTCCCTCCTTTGAAAGGTTGGTGGCTTTAAGCAAACAAAACAAGGATAAAATGTCTAAGAAGCAAATAAGCTAAGTGTTGTTAGCAAATTCAAAATATGTTGTCCTAGAAACAGTGCCATAAAAGGTCGCTAGGTCACTGTGAATCAGAATTGACTCAACAACTGATTAGCTTCCTAGGTTAGCCCCTGAAAGCTTTTTTAGCCCACAATATGTAATAAATTTACTGTAGAAGAGAGCCATCCTTTGCAGCAGTGCTTCTACAAGAAACTGCTTTTATGAGTAACCCAGATTTCAAGCAGCTGATTAATAAATCATCTTTGGGAATGTACCTTGTTTTAATGAAGAATTGCCTAAATTTTCCCAAATCTGTCACTTGTTTAAGTGTAAATTAAAAAGCAAGAGGTTTTAAGAAATTTCCTAGCTATAACCTTCTCCTTTATCTTCTTGACACATGATGGCATTTGCTAGTACATTATATGTTTAATTTACAGTTTGACCTTTTCCAAAGGTTTGTCTCCTCCTTGGTAGACAAACCTTATACTTAGCATGTGCTGCCACAACTGGAAATTGTGACAGACTAATTACTTTGAGAGAATTTGTCATTCATTGAGCTAAAGAAGCTGTTCTTTTTGAGCTCTTGTGGAAAAATCAGCTTACTTATAATTTGGGATGAATGTACAAAGGTGAGTTAAGTGAAATTAGAAGACTGCTTGAAGATACCATTTGATTTAAACTTACATTGCTTTCTTGTTATTATGGCTGTTAGCATTTCATGCTCCCTGTGTTCATTTTGGTGTTCTTGGGTGCTACAGGTGGTTAGTACATCTACTTGTTAGCCAAAGGGCTGGAGGATCAAGTCTACCCAGAAGAAGTCCTGGGTGATTGACTTCTGAAAAATCAGCCATTGAAAATCCTGTGGAGCATAGTTCTGTTCTGACATACATGGAGTCACCATGAGTCAGAATCAACTTTACAGCAACTGATGTTAACTTTACTACATTAAGTCCAATTTAGGGACAACTCATACTTGTCCTCTAATATTGTATAAATTTGCCCTCACTTTGAAGGAAGTGATACTTCGCAAGGACTTCTTCATGATAACCATCTTCACTTGCTGAACCTGCAGCTTTTCAATAATTGAAAAGACTTCAAGCCTTCTCTTGTACCAATAAGAACCATGTGCACTTACCTCCTGACTTACCTACTTGTCTTCAAATTTAGCTTAAGGACACAGTTAGGAACATGTCTGATTTGTAACCTGAGGACTGCCTTTACTTTTATCTAAATGTAGTTGAAAAGAAGGTAGTGTTTTCCAATGCGAGTGTGTTTCAGTGGTCGAGTTAACCTCCAGCATGGGCCTGTTAGCTGGCTGTTGTGTTTGCTGGCCACAGCTGTTTTTAGGTTTATGGCTACCAAGTAGAACTGTGTGGTTAGAGCGTGGGACATAGGCACTTGGAAGAAGGGGCAAATGGGACCCGAAATCCAAGCTGTGCTGTGCTCTCCATCTAGGCTATGTCTGCTTGAAAAACTGGGTGCTTTTTTCTAATTTTTTCACTCCATGTATGCACTTCCTAATTTGCACTACAGCAAATACAAATTAAAGAGGACCATAATTACTTCCACTTTTGATCTGCATAGTATAGAGTTTTTACGTGCTGAAATTTAATTCATTGCTCCTAATGGTTATTGAAATGGATAAGGATTTAATACATGGTACTTAAATTGTGTATGTTAACATTTTAAACTACTGTTTCCTGTGGGATTTCATAGCAGTTTTATATCAGATGTTAGGAGTATAAGACTGCATTGTTGCAGTACGTATCTAAAATGTTTTAATACTTGAGGGAATGAGTTTTTGCTAGCTAAGCTTACAGATAAGACTATGCATTATCCTCATCCTAAACTTTGAAGTTTACACTCAATGCAAAAATTTCCTAGGGTACATGGTATGTTTGGAGTCAAAATGACCTGAGTTCAGATCTCAGCGATGTCTTTTAGGCCTAGGTACATTGAGTGACCTTCTCTAACTTCAACAGAGGGAAGGAGAATCAAGAGCAACAGCCCAAGGCTGATTCCTATGAGGTGGAGATCAAACATGCCGTATTTCTTGCTGTCTTTTCCAAGTCTGACACCAGCTATCCTCTCTACAGCACTCTGTACTTCTCTACTGAGTTTGATATTCATTGCAGTGTCCACCTAGAACTCAGAGACAATATTCACATGGTTATAGGGTTAGAGAGGTAACAGGTTACAGTTAAGTTCAGGAATACTCAGGATACAGTTGTTCTATCTGGGCAGCCTCTTCTCAGCCATGCTTGTAGGCATTCCTCGTTCTGGCCTTCTCTCTCTTCCCTGCTAGGACAAGTGTTACAAAGCTCTTTTAGCTCTCCAGTAAGTGCCCAAAGATGCCCCATACTGCCAACAAGCCTCCTGCCCATAGACCCTCAGCTTTCTGTCTTTGTAGGCCAGAAAGCTGACTTCATTGTCTCTTGCCAGTCTCTCCTGTCATGCCTTCTCATTGTCTTTCTTGTGTCACACCTCTTTCTTTTTCTCTCAGCCTCCTGGTTTCAGGAGTTTCTCAGCACAGGGATCCCAAGTCCAAAAGACACACTCCACTCTTGGCTCTCCTTTCTTGATGGTGGTGGGTTTTTCTTCCTGCTAGAAGAGGCTCTCTTTTAAGCTTAGCAGGATGGCGGAACTAATCAGTCCCCTTGGTAGGCCACAATTACCTTATTTGTACAGTCTTAACCAATCTTTTGGCTGGGAGTTATAAGACCATGTTGAGAAGGGCCATGTAGAGGTGATCAGTTGCACCACAGGAGGTAGAAAATGGGGCCGTTAAGATTTTTAAATCTTACCTTCTTTATCTTCTGAATACAAATGGAATCAGCCTACTTGACTGACTTGTTATAAAGACTAAAAGACATAATGTGTAATGCAGATACTAGATGCTCATGAAATGTTCACTTCTCAACTTCTTCTGCTACCTCAACATCTTAAGACCTAAGTAGAGAGCTCAGGGAGTGTGTTAACCACTTACACTACCCAGGAACTCTAAAGTCCCCCTGAATACATAAAATGAGACTTAAGAAATTATAAACTATGGATTATTAATTTGTAATTCAGATTATGATGAGGTCATAACCTTATCTCCAGTTCTGAGCAAGGGTTCTAAACCTGTTGAATTTGTGTTGCCATAGTCCCTGGGTGATGCAAGTGAAAGTACTTGGTGAAGGTTGGTGGTTCACATGTACCCCTAGGTACCTTGGAAGATCCTGGTGATCTACTTGTGAATGATCACAACCACTGAAAACCCTACGGAGCACAATTTTACTCTGAAATACATGGAGTCACCACTACAGGTCAAAATGGGCTCAACAGTAGTTTTATATTATGCTTTGAAGAATGTATCCACCATCCCTCACTACTAAACATGTAGGTGAGGAAAAATATTTCAAATTTAGTCTTATTTAGGATAAAATATCTTTTTAAAGTGGTTATTAAAGGTATTGTCTCAGGATATGTTATCAGCTCCAAAAAAATAGTTGTATTCATTTTATTAGATAAAACATAATAATTTGTCACTTTTCCACTCATTTTCCTTTGTAGGCATTAATTCATGGACTAAACAGACATTATTACTCCATTACGATTAACTATCGGAAAAATGAACTGGAACAGAAGGTAAGTTCAAATTTTTATTTTAGAGTGAGGAGGAAAAAGTTTTGAAAATTATTTTAACTGTTACCTTATTTAAACTGTTAACCTCTTTTCATTTTCCATTCCTGATGAATTATAGCATAAGATACAGGAGTATCTTACTGGACGTATTGAAAGGCATGTTTTACTTGATTAAGAAAATCTGGGTATATAGCCTGTATAGAAACTTAAACTGATAGCAGAACAGAATAATTCAAATCTCCTTTAATAGAGACCTAAATGAAAACATACCCACTGCTGTTGAATCGATTCTGACTCTTAACAACCTTACAGGAAGAGTAGAACTGCCCCATAGAGTTACCAAGGATCACCTGGTGGATTTGAACTGCCAACCTCTTGGTTAGTAACCATAGCATTTAACCACTATACCGCCAGGGTTTCGTGTACTTTATTGGTACGTGCTAAAGCAGCAGTAAGAAACAGAGAAAGCATTATTCCAAATTGGTGTCATAATAAATTATAAGTTATAAAAACCTTTCTTGTAGTTTTGTGGCTTTCTGATTAGAAGAACTTTTGGTAAGTAAATTGTTGAAAAAAATGTCCAAATTTGAGGTGAATAATTCAAATTACAGCTTTGTAGTACTTTTTAAAAAAATACGTGCCTGTAAACCAAAGGTAATTCATAAAGGAAATACAGCCTAAGTTTGCAGATGTTTGGAGCTAGAATCTTAGGAATCCCTTTTTATACCAGACAATTGTCAGTTTTGTTTACTTTTAAATTACCTACCATGTTGATGGATATTTAACTCTGCCTGTTGCTTTTTGAAATTACACTCTGAACTTTTTTCTTTACTATTACAGTTAGTCTTTCTCCAAATAAGTGTCTTATATTTCTGTTTAGATAAGACTTTAAGAACACTGAATTTGTCCTTGACAGTAAGTTTTGGTTCCTGCATGTACTCTCAGTTTTAGCAAGCAAGACTGTATTTACTAGTTTAAACTGTTCATCACAAAAGTGTCCTAGAAGGGGATTCTAATGCATGTGATGAGTGGGAAGTGGAGTAGGTTGGGATCTCCATGCCTAACCCCCTTTAACTAGATCACCTCCATTTTAAATGTTGTTGGTATATTGGGGGAAGAATGTACTACATAAGATTTTCTTTGAAAGAAGAGTTCTGCTTTTTACTGTTGTTCTTAAGTTTAGTGAACCTCTGTCTTAAAAGTCCGAGCCACTCACAATCTCACCTGAAGGACCTATGTGCTTCAGGATAGTGCTGAGTGAGGGGTCACAGAGTGCCCTCTCTGGCCTGAGGAGAAACACAGAGAGATGCTAGTGCTATCTTGGAGCCACTTGGTTAGACTCCAAAGTTTACTCCTGCTGTAGATTTAGTTGATTGCTTAAAGTACATTTTTTTAATACTAATTTTAATTTTATATAGAATAGGTATAGAGTGTGGGTGGAAAGTTATACACCAATAGATATAAACTAGGAATTTATTCAGAAATTCAAAGGCATAGATATTTTGTCAGCCTGCTACCAACAATTCGGAAATACCCAGCTATTTTGATCAGTTTTTCTCTTTTGGCATTCTGTACACATAACCACCATCATGGGTATTAAAAAACACATATAAATATATGTATGAATCAATTAATGTCAGATTTACCTTCCTGATAGCCCAGTTCATCTGCTTTTTCAGTAACAAAAGCCCTGCCTTTACTCTTACCCAGCCATCCTGCAAACATTATCCCAATCCATACTTGAGAGTCCAGTGGATTCCCTGTGCAAGCATAGTAGAAATATCATACTGCTTCATAAAAAACTTCTTTGAAGTGGTAGGGGAATCCAGTTCCCAACTATTATGTAGGTAGCTTTATAGTATTGGAGAAACTCAGGTGGTGTAGTGAGTTAAGTGCTACCACTGCTAACCAACAGGTCGGCAGTTCAAATCCACCAGGCGCTCCTTGAAAACTGTGTGGCAGTTCTACTTTGACCTCTAGGGTCACTGTGAGTTGTACCCAACTCAACAGCAATGGGGTTTTTTTTGTTTTGTAGTGTTGGAAACCGTGGTGACATAGTGATTAAGTTCTGTGTCTGTTAACCAAAAGGTCAGCAGTTCAAATCCACCAAACGCTGCTTGGAAACTCTGTGGGGTAGTTCTACTGTGACCTATAGGGTCACTACGATTCACAATCAACTCAACAGCAATGGGTTTAGTTTGATTTTGGTTTTGTAGCATTGGTGATTGCAGCTGCGCCAAACTTTCCCAAGGATCTACTTTCTAGAAAAATATCTAGAAACCCTGGTCATGTAGTGGTTAGGTGCTACAGCTGCTAACCAGAAGGCTGGCTGTTGAAATCTGCCAGTCACACCTTGGAAACTCCATGGGGCAGTTCTCTGCCCTACAGGGTCCACTGTGGGTCAGAAACAGCTTGATGACAGTGGGTTTGGCTTTGGGTTTGGTATCAGTGGACAAAATGGGGTGCAGTCAAAGAAAGTGGAGTCACCCACTTCCAGTTTTGCCACCTTTTTTCCAGAGCTTTAAACCAGTTTGTTACATATGTGTGTGAAGCCCTGCTGAGAATTTACATTGCTACCAAGTTCCCAAGCGATGCTAATGCTGTTGGTTAGGCACCGGTTCTGAGAACCATGGTTGTCAAAATTTATTACACATAAGAATCAACTAGGGATCTTGTTAAAATGTAATCATGTATTTGATGGGGTGGAAATGCTGATTTTCTGCAGAGGTTTGAATGGCAGTAAACTGGTTCAAAGCCCTGATTTTCCCTTCCTCAAGTATGGCTGCCCCTCTTAAGTCCTAGAAAGAGAAAAGAGAATTTAGAGCCTTTGCATGTGGAAAGGTAATTTTGGCATGCAGTTTATATTCCAGTATAAGATGAGCTTTCAGCTACACATAACTACGTACCGCTAAACAACTAGGCTAATTTTTTAACACTCAGACCCATACACTTAGAACTGTATCTTTAGATCCTCATGCCCCAGGGATCACATTTAACGTGTACTGGTTCTAATATCAAAATTCCAGTATTCTGTAGCCACTGTTTTACTTATTTTCTGTGATTTTGTCAGTCATTAAGAATAAACTTGAACGGTAGTTTTCAGCTGAAGAACATTCATAGAGTGGGGCTATTGATGGGGACTTGAAGCAAAACTGTCTCAAGAATCTAAACTTGAGAACTTACAGACTTCCAGGAATGTATTCAGAGCTAGGAGTCCAGTTGGAGAAACATTGAACTAAGGTGTTTACTTTAATGATCACTAAATTAGGGCCAAGGAAGCCCTGTCGTGGCTGCTTACCAAAAGGTTGGTAGTTTGAACCTACTCAATAGCTCAACAGTCTGCTCCTGTAAGGATTACAGTCTAGGAATACTCCATAAAGCAGTTTTACTTTGTTACACTGGGTTGCTGTGAGTTGAAAATCGACTCAGTGGTGGCACCTAACAACAACAAAATAGGGTCAAGCCCCAGCTACCTGAGGAGGCTGCAGCTGCCACCTTTATCCCTTTCATGTTTTGAAAATAAACAATTTTTAAATTATAGATCAAATTTTGGAGTTTGAAAGAACTTAAAGGGTATCTCAGTGTTCAGTTCATAGATGTATAATTGAGACTCAAGAGATTAACACAAGGTTCCTCAGTAAGCAGGACGTTTACTTCCTTGACATTTTAAAGCTAACCTATATGACATATTAGAATTCTTTATGTCTAACACAGGAGTTTCATTCATTTATTGGTCTTAACAGATATTTATTAACTGGTATAAATAGCTCATGTTCTAGATTTGAGACTATCATGATCTGAAGGCATAGTTCCTGCCCTCGTGATTTCTCGTTGGTAGGTAAAAGGTGCAATAAATAAGTAAACAAAAATTTCAGGTGTTGATAAATATTGTTATATGAATTTAAATTGAAGAAGATTTTCACCAAATTTATTTGAATTATTAAGCTTAATTTTTTTTAATTCTCAAAGCTTTTTGTGAAGTTGTTTTTCAGGACAATTGAGGGGACTAAACCTCAGTGAAGGAAATGAACTATTCTTCATATATTTCAGATGTTGCTAAATTTGCATAAGAAGAGTTGGATGGAAGGTTTGACACTTCAAGACTACAGTGAACATTGTAAACATAATGAATCAGTGGTAAAAGAGATGTTGGAATTAGCCAAGAATTACAATAAGGTAAACTTTAATTCTAACATTTATTTCTTCTCATCTTTGGGATGTGTATGATTACAGTTTAAGCATAAATAGCTAAAAATAGAGTGGCCAATTTTGTGGACCATGGACTGGTAAACTTTTTCTGTAAATGGTCTGATAGTAAATAGTTTGGATTTTGTGGACCATCTCAGCTCTGGTAACTCTGGAATTCTCGTGCTGTGGTGTAGAAGCAGCCATAGACAGTATTTAAATGAGTGCATGTGGCTATGTTCCAATAAAAATTCATTTGCTGAAGCAAACAGACAGCTAGCCAGATTTGGCCTGTGGGCTGTAGTTTGCCTGCCACTCCGTGTTGTGGACCATGTGAAATAGATGTACATTTGCAATCTATACACTATTTCAGGGGGCATTTTCTTGCACAGAAGAGAGAGTGAGATTATAGCCACAACAGCTGTATAGCCCTTTGCAGTCGAGAGGTCCCTCCAGGCACCACAGCGTTTCATCCGATAACTGGAGAGGCTCCTCTCAGGCACCATGGTTGTTTCCTGGGATAACTCAAGAGGCAAGTCTCAGGCGACTGAGCAGCAACAATTGTTGTTTTTAACCAGGACAATCTTAACAAATAGAAAGGAATTACCAAGTGTTATAAAAAAAACAGAATTCCTAAAAAAAAAAAACCCTATGGTAGCATATCGAAAAGGTAACACTGTATTTCTAGCATGGAAAGATAAAAAGACCGTCACTTGTTTAACTACTTGGAATAATGCAGGAATGACTACATTAAAAAGCTGAGCTGCCCCAGTCTCAAAGTGTGTGGCCATGATCTCAGGGGTTTGAAAGGATGGAGCCAGGGCTTTCTGTGTTTGTAAGGGTGGAATTGCCACTCAGTTCAGCTTAGGGCACAGCTAAAGCTGAGGGGGCAGAGTTGCTGTCCAAGTGAGCCTTTCTAGGCAGAGTTATAGCATAGAGCCAGGGCTCTCCACTCAGAAGTCAGAGATTGTGGCCAATACCTAGAGTGTGGAGGGCAGAGCTATTATGTACAATGCCTCAGAAAATGTAAGAGTATTTTCAAAGCTTTGAAGACTAATGTCATGTGTTTTTTATTGTGATACATGCCCTGACAAACTGAGGATGCACCTTGGGGATTGTTTTGTAAAATACTGTACAGAAAACAATTACAGAGGATAATATTTCAAAGATTTTGTTTTGTAAGATGTGAAAATATATAAAATGTTAAAATATATTATTGGTACACATTTGTTCAAGTATAAAATCATTTTAAAGTAGCTGTAAGAAACTTGCCTAATATACGCAAAATTGTCTTGAGTTGCTAGTTTGCCCGAGTGAAGAAGTCCTCGTACATGCTACATGTAGTGTATTTTATGAACTTTTCTATTTTTCATTTAGTAAGTACTGGACTACAGTGAGAAGCGAGACACATAAGGTCCCTGTCCTTAAGGAACGTACTTTCTAATAGGGTAAACAAATAAACATTATGATTAGAGCCATGAAGAAAGTAAACAGGATGATACCAACAGGAGTAACTGGGGGAGACCACTATATGTTTTTCAAAAGTTGTTGAGTCAGTTCTGGCTCATAGTGACCCCTGAAGGATTGAGTACAGCTGTCCCACAGGGTTTCCAAAGAACACCTGTGAATCTGAACTGCCAGCCCTTTGGTTAGCAGCTGTAGTACTTAACTACTGTACTACCAGGTTTATCACATCATATAGAGGCTATTTTAAGAAGTTTCACGAGGTCTGTCAGTTAAGTTCAGGAGCTTAATTCCATGTGCTTACATTGGCAGCAGTGTACGAACAACTTAGTCAGGTTTCATAACCTTGGTATGTCAGCATCTCACGGCTGTGTTTGTGTGTTGACTTGTAGCAGTGTCTTGCTGAGTGGTGTTCATTATTGTGGTGTATTGATGTGTGTCGTCACAAGAATGTCAGAACTTTAATTAGAACAATGAACAAACATTAAATTTCTTGTTAAACTGGGCATTAGTGGATGTGAAATCCGGGACGTGTTAGTCCAAGTCTATGGAGATAATGCCATGAAGAAAATGGCATTGTACAAATTTATTAAACGTTTTTCTGAGGAGAGAGAAAGCATTACTGATGCGAAGAGGTCAGGGCTGCCAGTAAAGAACAGAACTGCCAAAAACATTGCAAAAATTCCTCAAACATCAAAATCGTCAGGTGACTGAGCAGACCAGTAAACAGAAAGTTAGGAAAATCTTAACTGAAAATCTTGGCATGAGAAGGATGTGTGCAAAGATGATCCTGAAGGACCTCACCAATGAACAAAAGCAAGGAGAATCGAAGTCTGCCAACAGCTTTTGGAGAGGCAAGATGATGTTTTAGGCCATGTTGTCACTAATGATGAAACATGGGTATACCAGTACGACTTTGAAACAAAGTATCATAGTGCACAATGGAAGTCAGCCTATTCTCCACCACCAAAAATGTTCCATCAGTCCAAATCAAGAGTTTAAACAATGTTGGTGATCTTTTTGGATATCAAAGGGATTGTTCATTATAAATTTGTACCAGCTGGACAAACAGTAACCAAGTGTACTATTTGGAAGTACTGAAAAGACTGCATGAAAAAGTTAGATGAAGATGACTCAAACTTCTCACCAACTCGTGACTTGTTTCACAACAGTGCACCAGCTCACACAACACTGTCTGTGAAGGAGTTTTTAGCCACTAAACAAATAACTGTATTGGAACACCTTCCCCACTCACCTTATCTGGCCCCCAATGACTTTTGAGATAAAGGGAATTTTGAAAGGAAGACAATTTGATGACATTCAAGACATCAATGATAATACGATGACAACTCTGGTGAACATTCCAGAAAAACAGTTCCAGAATTGTTTTGAAGGGTTGACTAGGCACTAGCATCAGTGCATAGCTTACCTAGGAGAGTACTTTGAAGGTGAGCGTAGTGATAATCAGTATTGAGGCATGTAACACTTTTTTTAGGATGAGTTTGCAAACTTAATTGTCAGGCTTTGTATTTCATAAAAATGCTTGTTGTGTGGTACAATATGTGTGGCCGCGATAATATTTTTGTTTTTCTTTTGTGTGTCTGAAATTAGAATTTACTTCAGATATGACTAAAAATGTATTGTCCTTGTTTTCCAGTTTTTTAAACTAAAACTCTCATTAAAACAAGTTTCCATATTGACCCAGTTCATACAAATTTGTATGTATGTGTCTGTATTTGAAATAAAAGTTTTATTAAACAGTATTGACCCCTATTACATGTGGTATGTTCTATTTTTCCTTTGAACTCGTTTTATTGTTTCAGTTATATACATACATGTATATACACACATATACATACAGTTTGCAGCCTACTAATAGGTTGAAAACCTGCCATTTGAAAATGCATTTATACCTTATGTAATGTTTTATTTATAAATATTGATTGAATATCTACTGTGCCAATTGCTTTGAGACATAGAGATCTTTCCCTCATTTATTGTGAAATAGGAACAGCAAGAGTTCATAAAGAACCCGAATACTAGGCCAGCATCAGTCTGTTCCATAGCGTTGTCCACAGACCGGCATCATCAGCATTACCTGAGATCCTATTAAAAGTGGCCCTACCTCAGGCCTACTGAATCGGAATCTGGATTTTAGCAAGTCTTCAGATTTATGTGTTCATTGAAGTTAGAAGCTAAAGAAACACTGCCATAGAAAAGTGCTATGGGAGTTCAGGGGCTTATTTTCGGTTGGTAGGAATCCAGGATGCTGTTTCCTAGGGAAGAACATTTAAAGCAGGCCTTTAGTTTGGACATTGAAAGGAATGTCTGTATAGGCAAAATAAGCATCGTGAGTAAAAACTAGAAAACAAAATATGGGTAGAGTAGTACATGAGGGTAAGTAGTGTGGAATAAAGTATTTAAAAGTTGATTGAGGACTGGTAACAGAATTTGAAATATCAGGGTAAGAGTAATTTTTGAGTGATATGCCCAGAACCTGATTTTAGAAACACAGTTTGACAGTAGTGTAGACATAAGGAACCCTGGTGGTGCAAACTGTTAAGCACTTGACTGCTAACAGAAGGGCCCACAGTTCAAACCCAGTAGCTGCTCTGTGGAAGAAAGAGGTGGCATTCTGCTTCTGTAAAAATTGTTGCCTTGGATACCCTATAGGGGCAGTTCTACTCTGTCTGGTAGGGTCATGGTGATACTGGGTGGCAACAGGTTGGGTTTTTAATAATGCTGTAAGGGGCATTTGAAATGGAGATTCTATTTAGGAGGAATTTGCTTTTACTTATCCAAAAGGCACTGAGTACACTGATTATCATAGTGTCTGGGAATGGAGGCATCAAAATAAAACGTGGCACTATTTGGATAAGTAAAGCAAAGAAGGAGGAATCAAGGATGAATTCAGTGTTTTCTCCCTAGATTACTAGGTTAATGTCATCATTAACATTTCTGATATAAGTAGGACTGAGGAAAGAAATAAAAGAATGGTTTTAAACAAGGAGTTAGAAATGCATGACTAAATGTTGATGGTAAAGGCTTCAGATCTTAGGGTGATAGTCAAAAACTAATACTGCTTTCACTCTAAAAAATGTTTCTTAATTTACTTTAAACACATCTTACCAAAGTTAATATTAGCTGAGAGACAGTGTATAAAATTGGCTAAGTGTAACAAGTGTTTTGAGAGAATAAAGCTATGAAAAGGAAGTTGAGGAGCCCTTATAAACTAAATTCCAGCAGAATTAGGTTTGACTTTGAAGGGTACATCTTAATTTGTATGGTGTTCCAGGGGGAAATTCCATTAATGCTGGATTGCATGGGGAGATACTCTGTTTTTCTGGCATGTTTTTATTCTGTGGAGATTAGGTGAACGGGAAAAATTTTCATATTTGGAACAATTACCCTTTCATAAATCAAAAAATTACTACTTAAATTATTATGCAGCAGATTCTAAGGAACTGTTTTCATTCTTGTATTACAGTACAAATTTAAGTAAATTCACATCAGGGCCACTGCCAAGAAACAACCTACTTATGGTTACTACTGCCCATCCACAGAAGTTTTCCTGCTTTACAATTTTTTAAATCTCTGTAGTACTAAAAAACTTGTAAGGTTTTGGCTATAAATGAAAACAGTGCGTAAGCTGTGATAGGAAACAGTCCAAATTTAGGGATGTAATTCTGTCTGATTGAAAGAAATACATAGTGGATTTTTTAGTAACACTTAGAAAAAGAAAGTCCCATGCAACCAGTTCTTCATAGTTTTCTTTTTAATTGGTTGATGTTATAAACTAAGGTAATTACTGTCAGGTGCCAGTAAGACCCAAATTAAATTCCTGTGTACCAAGTTCTCAATTTTAAGTCTGACTTCAGCACAGAAATCTTGCTTGATTATTAATTGTTTGACTTCTCTAATTACTGAACTACAACACCCACAGCTGTCTTATTCCAAATCTTCTAATTTATTCATGCCAGAATACATCTGCATTTTAAATGTGATCTTATTTGATTACATATTTGTAAACAAACATGTAGAAAAAAAGGAATTATAAAAATATTTTAAGAATGCATAGAAACATAAGAATTTTGCCTTGTTTTTAACATATAGTCCCATACATTCAGAGCTCTTATACTGTACTGTTCCTAAAAAAACAAAAACAAAACCGATTGCTGTCAAATCTGTTTCAACTTACAGCAACCCTGTAGGACAGAGTTGAACTGCCCCGGAGGGTTTCCAAGCAGCAGCTGGTCAGTTTGAACTGCCTGGTCCTTTGGTTAAGAGCCGTAGCATTTAACCACTATACCATCAGGGCACCACTATATTGACCAACTTAACCTTAATAACCAAAAAAATTTGGATGTTTCTTTTATATAGTTATGTCTAAATGTTGTATTTACATGGTCACATGATTACGTTTTGGTTTCCACAGCAGCTGTATTAAAGTCTTGTTTTGTGCTAGTGCAATAAGAGAAGAAAAAGAAAATAAGATATAAATATTAGGGGAAATGGGCTAACATCATTATTTGAACATGAACGTAGAAAACCTGAGTGAATAAGCCAGGAAATTATAAGAAATATTAATCAAGAATTACTAGGCGATAACCATATAGTTGTATAGGCTTGGGACCAGTTGAAACATGTAAAGAGGAAAGGCAGTTCACAGTAGCATCTGAAATTGTAAAATACGTAGGAATAAATGTTTCAAGGATTTAAAATGTCTAAGTGTATATAACATTTTTTAGGAAAACTAAAACATTTGTGAATAAATTAAGGCATACATACCATGTTTCCAGATGGGTGACTCAATATTATAAAGTTGTTGTCAGGCTTCCCAACATTATTTTAATTCCAGTAAGAATATGAGTATAAGCTTTTTAAAATTTGGTAAATTTACAATGAAAGTGTATCTGCAATAAAAATAACATTCAGTGAGTGCTTATGAAGAGTTAAACTGAAAGAATGTATTTGCACCTCTTAACACCAAAAGGGCTAATATCCAAAACACACATATTCAACAACTTCCTATAAAACAGTATGAAAAACCAATAATAAATTAGGTAAGGAAGTTAGAAAACTCTCTAAATGAAAGGACAAGTGGCATATAAACATGAAAAAAAATGTTTAACCTTAGAGAAAAAAATTAAAATAGTAAATGTAAAATATTTGTCTTTCTTTTTTTTCCTTTCTTTTGAGAAGCATGATTAGTGGGAAAGCAAATTGGTACAACATTGTTGGAGACCAGTTGAACATCTTGAATTTTTAATGCATGTAACTCTTTAATCCTGCATATTCTTCTAGGGTAATATCCATGACCTGCTGTTAGATGTCAAAAAATCAAATTGTGTAACAAGATGGAAAAATGCCTACCATTTTACCTTCCCTCTGTTTCTTCAGTGGTATCCCTGTGTCACATGTATGCTGACATGCTAAGATGACAATAATGTCAGCTGTTGGTGTGAGCTAGGGGAATTCTATGTGTATTTCCATAATTATTGTACATTTTTGTTTTAAGCAAGTATTCTCTGTTTAATGAGGGTAAGTATCCACATTTGTGTTAGCCCTGAAGGAGAATAATTTAAATAAGATAGAAGTATGTTCTGTCATACTTCAAGGCCACTAAGAGACTCCAGAGTCCTTGGGAACCCAGGTTCCTTCTGTCTTTCTGTTAAACTTTCCTTATACTGGCTTCAGCCTCAAGGCTGCCTCATGACTTGAGATGATTTGTGGAACTTGAGCCATTTCATCTGAGTTTCAAGCAGCAGAAAGTGAAGAAAGGGCAGATGAAGGATGGCTGTTAGCTAAATCTAGACCCTTTCAGGGTCCTTTTTGTAAGTCCCATCTAGCACTTTTGATTATATTTCAGTGGCAAAACTTAGTGGGTTGGACATAGCTAGCTGGGAGCAAGGCTAGGTCATTTTAGCTGGGAGCATGGCTCCCCTTAATAAAATTGAGGTTATGCTACAAAGGAAGCTGGGGAGAATGGATACTGGGTAGGCAATGAGCAGACTTCTGCCATAGAAGGAAATTATTTTTCAGTAAGCCAGACTACACTTTCTATTCATTTTTACGTATCAATGCCGTGTATACACATGCAAGCACGTACATATAGAAAAACATACGTGTAAGGAGTCCTAGTGGCACACTGGTTAAGTACTTGGTTGCTAATTGAAGGATTAGTGATTTGAACCTACCAGCCAGTCTGCAGAAGAAAAGACTAGGTGATCTTCTTCTGTAAAGATTACAGTCTAGGACACGCTTTGTGGTAGGTCTTCTCTGTCACATTGGTCCAGTATGAGTAGGAATCAATATGATGGCACATGCATCCATACATATACATCTCTTTGTGATTACATTTTAAAATTGAATCTCCTATAAGATTTTTAATAAACCAGGAATTTGGCTCTTAGTGATTCAGGACGTGTTTTTCAAAATTAATGATTACTCTGTTACTATAAATGTTGATTTGAAGTTCATCTACTTTTTTCTGTATCCACTGCCACTACCTTACCTCCTAATTGGTCTAGTTTCTCCAGTGTTTTCAACTTGAATCTATGTTCCATATTGTACAATAATCTTTCTAGAGTGTAAGTTAATTGTATATCCAAAATCAGTGCTCCTGGAAGCAGCAAGTCAAGAAATCAGAAGATGTGTTGCATTGGGAAAATCTGCTGCCAAGGACATCATTGAGGTTTAGCAAAAAAGAGAAAGACCCTTGTCATGGATTGCATTGTGTCCCTCAAAAAGTATGTGTAAGCATGTGGCTAGGCCATAATTTCTAATATTTTATAATTGTCTGTCATTCTGTGATTTTCCTATGCTGTATACTAAAGGATTAGGGTGGGACTGTAAATCCCTTCATAGAATCACCTCCCTGCTCCACTGTAAAAGGAGTTTCCCTGGAATATGGCTTGCACCACCTTTTATCCTTTCATCCTACAAGCAATGAAAGGGAAGCAGAGAGTTAGGAACCTCACACCTTCAAGCAAGCAGCACTGGGAGAAGCATGCATCCTTCAGAGCTGAGATTCCTGCACCAACATGCTCCCTGAGCAAAGACTGGTACAACACAAGGAGTCTCCTCCAGAGTCAACAAGGGGGAAAGCCTTCTCCCAGAGCAGATGTCCAGAATTTGGACTTGAAGCCGATCAGACTTTGTAAGAACAAACATTTCTGTTTTTAAAATCATCCACTTTGCGGTATATCCATTAGAGCAGCACTAGCTGACTAAAAACAACCCTCAACAAGATGGATCGACACTGTAACCGCAACAGTGGGCTTAAGCATAAAAACAGTTGTGGACATGGCACAAGATGGGACAGTGTTTTGTTCTGTTGTTGATAGGGTCACTGTGAGTCAGAACCTACTGGACAGCACCTAACAGAAACAACTTCGAAAGACACTATGAAGAATGTGAAAAGCAGAAAAAAAACAATCTTTGATGGGTTACAAGGGAAGCGCAGAAGGGCAGGAGAGGAAAATCACTAGATAGTAGGAAAGTGTTAACTTTGGTGAAGGGAAAGACAATGTACAATGTAGAGAAGTCATCACAACCTGACCGACTCAAAGTCGTAGAAGCTTCCTAGACACATCCAAACATCCTGAGAGATTGAGTTACTGGGGTTGGAGGCAGGGAGCTATGGTCTGAGGGAACATGTAGGTCAGTTGGTATAACATAGATCATAAAGAAAATATTCTACATCCAACTTTGATGAGTTGAGTCTGGATTCCTAAAAGCTTGCTAGCAGTCACCTAAGATATGTCTGTTGGTCCAAGCACCTTTGAGGAAAGAGGAAGAAAACAAAGCTAAGCCAGCCAACTGCTGTCAAGGGTTGCCATGAGAAGAAAACAAAAGACAAGAAAAATATCAGTCCAAAGGAGTAATGGATTACATGAACCACAGTCTCTGTCAGCCTGAGCCCAGAAGAACTAGATGATGCCTATCACTACTGACCATCACTGTAACAGGAATTGCAAGAGAGGGACCCAGACAGAGCAGAAGAAATATGTAGAACAAAGTTCAAATTTACAACAAAAGACCAGACTTACCAGTCTGCCAGAAATTGGAACCCTCCTGGACTAGGGACCTCAGATACTCTGTTAACTCAGAACTGAAGCAACTTCTGAAGTCTACCTTTCAGCCAAAGATTAGACAGGCCTATAATACAAACAGTAACACGTGAGGAGCATACTTCTTAATTCAGTCAAGCATACAAGACCAAAGGTACAACAGCTGCCAAAAAGCAAAGACAGGAAGGCAAGATGGACAGGGCAGATGGACAGATGGACATGGGGGACCGAGGATAGAAGCAGGGAAGGAGGAAAATGCTGGTAGATTGCAGGTATTAGAATCAGTGTCATGAAACAGTCTGTATAAAATTTTTAAGAAGAAACTAATTTGCACTGTAAACTTTTACCTAAAATTTTTTCTAAAGGAGTGAAAGAACAACCTACAGAACAGTTAGAAAATATTTGCAAATCATGTGGCTAATGTGGGTATAGTATTCAGAATAATAAAGAACTCTTATACGTTAGCAACAAATAAGGCTAACAAGCACATGAAAAGACATTCAGTATCATTCATTAGCCAAAAAGCCACTGCCGTTGAGTTGGATCTGACTCATGCCGACTCTAGAGGACAGGCTAGAACTGCCCCATAGAGTTTCTAAAGAGTGCCTGACAGATTTGAACTGCTGACTTTTTGGTTAGCAGATGTAGCACTGAACCCACCACGCCACCAGAATTTCCCATTACTCATGAGGGGAATGCAAATCAAACCCTATGACATTCCACTTCATATCCACTGGAATGGCTGTAATTTAAAGAAAGCAAAGAAAACCAGAAAAGTACAAATATTGGGGGAACATAAGGAGAAATTGGAATCCTTGTGCGTTGCTGGTAGGAATGTGAAATGGTACCACTGCCATGGAAAGCAGTTTAGGGGTTCCTCGAAAAGGTTGACGTAGGTTTACTGTATGATCCAGCAATTCCGCTCTGAAGTAAAAAAATTGAAAGCAAGTACACAAATAAAAATTTGCACGTGAATGTTCATAGCACTGTTCACAATAGCCAAAAAGTAGGAACAACCCAAATATCTATCAATAGATGAATGGCTAAACAAAATGTGGTACATACCTGCAATGGAATGTTATTCCACTATAAAGTACTGATACCTGCTACAACATAAGTGAACCTCGAGAACATTATGTAAAGTGAAAGAAAGCTAGACACAGAAAGTCACATATTGTATGATTCTGTTTCTATGGAATAGTCAGAACAGGTAAATCCAGAGACAGAATGAAAGTTAGTAATTGGCTAGGGTTAGAGGGAAGGAGGAATGAAGAGTACCAGGTTTTTCCTCTGGGGAAATGAAAATGTTTTAGAAATTGATAGAGGTGATTGATATACAACATTGTAACTGTACTAAATGCCATTGAATTCTAGGTCTTTAAAATTTTGAGTTATGTATGTTTTACGTTTGAAAATGTTAATTGGTTCCTGCCAATATTTTGCGTTTAATAAGCTTGTGATGAATGACTTCTCATTGCCCAAGGATGAAATCTAAAGCCTACTTGTGATTTGGCTGCTGCCTCCTTCTGCAGTATTATCTCATCACTATACCAGCAATACTGAATTGCAGCTCAAACTTAAAGTGAATATTCTTTCCTGTTTCCTGTCCCGAAGCATTCCTGTCACAGTTCCTGCTTTTCATTCAGGTCTCAGCTTAACCCTTTCTCACTACAGAGACCTTTACCAGACCAGTAAATGAGGACCACTTTATTCTCCCGTAAAATTTCATCCGTCTATCAAACTATTATTGTTTCATCTCCCATTGTTTACAAGTAGTCTATTTAAAAAAGAAAAAGAAAACAAAACAAAAAACACTGCTGTCGAGTACGTTCTGACTCATAGCGACCCTATAGGACAAAGTAGAACTGCTCCACAGAGTTTTAAAGGAGAGCCTGGCAGATTTGAACTGCTGACCTCGTAGTTAGCAGACATAGCACTTAGCCACTAACCCACCAAGGTTTCCACACCTATCATATAACCTCTGTTAATTCAGACGTCAAGCTTCATTTTCTTTCCAGCACATTGCTACTGTATGGTAGATACTTGATAGATACTTGTTTAGTAAGTGAGTGGAATGTAATACTACTATTGTTTGTACCCAAAATATAGCAGTACTAGGTGACCAGTCATCTGTGTTAACTAGTGAGTAACTAATATTAACATAATGCTGTTAGCTGCTGTCAGGTCCCTCACATCTCCCCAATCCCTAGCTCATGGTGCCATTAATATTCCAAAATCTAAAAACATGTACTAACCTCTGCAAAATATCTTTCTTGTTAAACTTCATGTGTTTTCCATCATGGCAAAATTTGCCACCTGTCATTTATTTAAGTCTGAATGGACACATTGTAGACTCCTAGGTCACTGATGCTTTTCTTAAGCCTCCAGTGGTCTTAGAGTCATAACTTCTCCATGAAGAAGTGTTGTTAAGAGGCAGTTTGAATTCCTTTCTGACCACCCATTCAGTTGTAGATCTGTAATTTGTCAGTTACCATCCTTGTCCTTTGTTTTCTGCTTTTACCTTTGAATTCCTTAAGTTTCTTTACTTCCATTGCCCTGTCTGCCTCTGGTTCTCCTGACTCTTGGGTAGCTACTGCTCTGCTTCCTTTGCTAGCTAGCATTCTTTCTGTATCATTGCTAGGAGAAGTACCAAGATCAAGCCCTTGCCCCTTTACTTTTCTATAACTATTTTCATGATTTAACAATGCTGATAATTTTCAAATCCCTCTTTTTTAAAATTGAAGTTTATTCTCTTATTTAACTGATTCTTATTTATACTTAAATGGCTCAGTTACTTCAGATGCTGCTTGGTGTTGTCTCCTACTCCCTCAGAACAGTTCCCTCTACCAGCTTTGTTATTAATGGTACTCTCATTTTTCTACTCATCATCTAGGTGTCAAAGTTTGGACTTCTCTCTTTTCCTTGTCTTCTATAACCATTCAGTCCCTAGGGTCCTTTTATTTCTCTTTTATCACCATCTATCATATTACATATTTTTTCTTAATGTATTCTTCATGCATTTACTCTGAACCTCTCCCTGTAGGCTTTTTATAAGGCTAAGTTACTTACACTTATTTTACCTGTTTCCCGTTGCTCCTTGTACACACTAAAGTGTTTCAATTCTCATAATTTTGAGATTTAGAGACATGTAAAACTCAAATATGAGCTCCTTGGGAGCAAGAACTGTCTTAACTGAAACCAAAAATTGCAAACCAGTTGCCACTGAGTCAGTTCCAATTCATGGTGATCCTATAGGACAGAGTAGAACTGCTCCGTAGAGTTTACAAGGAGTGCCTGGCAGATTTGAGCTGCCAGTCCCTTGGTTAGCAGCCATAACACTTAGCCACTATGCCACCAGGGTTTCCCAGTGACTACTGAATATGTAAAATGATGAAAATTCCACTGTTGAGGACAAGAATTTATACTGGAGTGTTATAAGCGATTCCAAAAAGAAGTTTCAAAAATTCCTTATATGGTGGAAGTATTGCTGAAATTAACATATGGTACTCCAAGAGATAGTTCCTAATTTCTTCATATGTAAAATGTAGATTACCTCACTGAGATGTTTTAAGGATTCAATAAATTAATATTTGTGAAGACATATGTATGTTAATTTATAACTAGTGATGGTAGCAGAAAATCCAACTTTAATGCTTTTTGTACTCCCACCTGTTATGCTTTTTCAGATAGTTTTCTCATTGTTTTATATTTGTGAATTATGCATCCCTTCTATGTTTTATAAAGCCCATTTCTTTGAGTGTATCCTCTCCTTCCATAACCTGTAATATAGTTTTTTTATTAAATGGTCAATATATTGGCTTTATATAAAAATCAAAAACCAAAACTAAACCCATTGCCACTGAGCTGATGCCAACTTATAGCAACTCTATAGGACAAAATAGAACTGGCCCACAGGGTCCCCAAGAGTATAATTTTTATGAGAACAGACTGCCGCATCTCTCTCCTCTGGTATGGCCAGTGGGTTTGAACTGCTGACCTTCCAGTAGCAATTGAGAACTTAACCACTGCACCATCAGGACTCCTTATGAAAATCAAGAAAGAAGCAAAATATGTTATCTTGCAGTGCACTAGCCGTTACACTGAGATTGTGTAATGGCAAAAAATTAACATATGCCATTTAGCAGTTTGTGTTCCGATTTTGAGTAAAAATTACCGTTTAGGTGATACCCAAAAGCATTTACTTAAATGGGAGCATGGCATGTTACAGAGTAAACAAAGATAGCAGTTCAAAGGGAAGAAAAATAAAGAAGCCCCAAAAATCGTCAAGAAAGTATAAAATGGGATAAGAGACATGTGTCTTGAAAGCAAAGGTTAAAGGAATAGAAAATAGGTGTGGAGTAGCTTTAAAGGTGTTCAGAAAGTTCAACAAAACTGAGTCTGTTGGGATTGACATGGTGGCGATCCCTAGAAGAGTGTTAGTCAAGTGCCAAGTATCCAATCCATATTTGTTAATAGGTAAAAAAAAGAAGAAGATGGTAGAATTTGAGATACATGTCTTTCTATTTGAGAAACTTGACCATCGTCAGAAAAATAGAATGATGTTAATGCTTTCAGTAAAATCCTTTTTAAGATAGGGGTACATCTGAGGGGATTATGATCACACAACAGATCAAATTCCAAGAATTTCTTAGAACTGTGCAGACCGTGCATGATGGGATAGCCATCTGGGGGTCTTTGTTGATAAACTGTTAAAAACGTTTGTAGTGTGAATAGCCACAAACATTTTCAGTGCTTTTTTGTTGGTTGAGTAAACCGAAGAGCACGAATGCAAAAGCAAATTTTGACGCCAAATCACAGAAGTTGCCATAAACACAGAAGTTTCCCAGTGAGGACACTGCCTGTGTCTGAATTTCATTTGTTTCTACTGCTTCCAGTTCTTAATTTTTCCTGGTGACTAGCCAGATTAGAACTATGAATGAAGGCAACCTGGTCTTGCCCAAGTGACAGATGAGATGCAGGTTACTTAGGTAGATGGAGAAAATAGTTAGAGATTTATATGATTATCCAGTCTGTCTTAGAGTAGAAGGGATATGCTTACTCTTTTGTCATAGGGGTTTGCAACCTTAGAATATGCCTAAATCTACAGCTGCTCCTAATTTCCCAGATGGCATCTATGGCTGGGAGTACTTTTTACCATCTGCACTTCTCAAAGAGTTTGTGAACTCTCTTTTAATTATTGGAAATGGAAAAACTAATTGGTAAAGTGGCTAAATGATGTAAAAGACTTTAAAATTTCGAGTTAGAGCTTTTTACATTTGCTTTAGCCTTTTGAGTAAGATCAGTGCTTAAAGGTGTTTTGACCTGTGTCTTTGTATATCTGCCATCTTTGATATTCTCAGTACTCCACATCTACTCCCTAATAACTGTTTTGTATGTGGACTGGTATTTTGAGCCAAGTTCCAGAACTCTTGCCTCCTTCCAGTACTGTACCATTATTGGCATTTGCACAGAACGACTAACACTGAATGGTTACAGAGTACAAATGAATGTGAATTGTTCCATTCATATAATAGGCTTTCAAGTTTATAAAGTATTGTGTCACAATTTGTAAAAGTAATTTAGAAAGAAGAGTTCATAATATGTTGCCTACATTCCCATGTATGAAAAACAGTGAGATAGTGGGAGTAGCAATTTCCCCAGTTAGAAAATACTTTTATAACTAGCCGAGAATAATAAGAATGACATCTAACTCTGAAAATCAACATTTTTTGTGTCTAGGGGATTCTAGATTTAGAGTGTACTAACTTGTATTTTTCCTTTTTTCAGGTTTATGAGTCATAAATGTATTTCCTAATGATATGTTGTAAATAGGTATCCTCTAATAATTAATAGATACAGTGCTTATTCACCATCTTTTCACTTTAGGCAGGTTCTACTGGGGAAAATTCTCCAGATAGTTTGTCCATTTATAAAATTAGACACTTGCCATCTTTGCTCATTTTCAAGTTCTCTGTTTACAAAACTATTAAGAAGGTGTGAAATGCAGCCAAACTTCCCAGTTTATGGGAAATGTCTGATGATTGCCTTTCCTACATGTTCATTGTTCACACATGAAGAAATTTGGCAGCTGTGAGATGATTAAGTTTAGAGTATCCAACCAACTCTAGCCCTCACTGGGATTTTGGTTTCCTGCTTTCTGCCACTACCGCCTCACCTCCTTTTGTAACCATCTTTGTGATAAGGTCTGTGGTGCTATTTCTTAAGATTGGTGATCATTAAAATTATGTTAGTTTTCATTTGTCAGGAGTAAATTTACTCCATTTGTTGTATAAATAACTAGACAAGGAGTTTGCCTGACATAGCCCAAACTGTTAAGAAGGAGTGTCCTTAGACTTGTTGTGTGACTTCAGTTGCATCTCACAGTGACCTTGTAGGAAGCAATAGAGCTGTCCCACCGAGTTTCTGATATATTCAGTCAGATTGCCACATCTTTCTCCTTGAGAGTGGTCGGTGGGTTCAAATTACTCACCTTTTGGTTAGCAACGGAGTTAAGACTTCCCATTAAGGAGGTTTTGTGGTGGTACTATGTTATTGGGCTGTAGGGACAGTGATGGTAGCAAACCTAAATGTAATTATTTCAGAATGACTTAAAAAATTTATGATGATACACATAGGAGTTTGTAGCTATCTCTAGAAGTAGCAGAAAGTGGTTTGTGTGTTACTTTGATTCCATTTTTATTTGATCGATTTTTAAATGAAGTAATTTTTTTTTTTTTTATGTTTAGAAACCTCGAATTACTCTCTTTTTTTCTGTTACTAAAGATCACTCATGTGGAGTGGTAAGGTTTTGGTCTGAATGCATGTATTGCTTTAGGGAAATTATTAACAGATGAAAAACATGGCTTGGAAATTGGATCAAAAGTCAGCATCTCCTTGCTCCCGAATGCTCTGGTAGTTAAACAGGTATAGGGTGTGCACAGGCTGGGTTGGCGAAAAGAGGGAAGCAAGAAATGGGAAGCGGAGGGAGAACTGTGAAACATGAAAAGGAAGGAAAAACAGAACTGGACTGGTTAGTACACAGTGCTGTAATCAGCTACCCCAGGTACTTCCAGCCTCCGGTTTAGCAGGTTAGTCATGCCTCTAAGACTTCATTAACAGTTTCCAGAAGGGTAGGCATTTCCTGTGAGTGGTCCACTTAGGTATTTTCTGTGCCTTTTATGTATTGTTAGGTCTGTTCTCTAAATGATGGTGGTAATAGTTTTCATTATGCTGAAAGTTATTCTGAAAACTAGCAACATTGCTTTTTAGTTCAATACATTGAGTAAAAGATTCTCTGGATAAAAATTATGACACCGTTTTCTTTGGTGATTATTCTGCTATGGGGAAAGTAAATTTAGAATTTGAAAGTTTTGTCCTTTGTGTTTTTATTCACAGGCTGTAGAAGAAGAAGATAAGATGACACCTGAACAGCTGGCAATAAAGAATGTTGGCAAGCAGGTGAGGGGCACCGTCATAGGTTAGCAGTGGCACAGTGACCTGCTTTTCTGGAGTTAAAACTATTTGGGGCCTGTATGATTTTTTTTTTTTTATGTTTGCTCACTTTATATTTTTCTTCTGTCATGTAAATGTGATACTAATTTTAAAAGTCATCAAATTATTTGATATTGTCAAATTGTCTTTGCCGTCTATGGAAGAAAGTAAATCACAAACTGTACTTACACCTATGAAATACTAGTGGAAACAGTTGAAGTTTGTAGTAAGCAATTTAAATAAAAATGCTTACATTACATTTATGCCTAAGGCTGAATGCAGTATTTCAGCTGAGTTTGAAAGCTTTGAAATAGGAGATACATACATACATAATTTACTAGAAATAAGTTTGGAAACTTGTGTCCTGAGTTAATTTTTCAAATGTTATCTTTGCTAGATCAACAAAAATAATAAAACGATAGGTTTATTTCCTATGTCACAGTTTTTTAAATGCTGTACTATGTTGAAGATGTATCTGTGTTATACGTAGGGTCACTGTGAATCTGATCTGACTTGACAGCACCTAACAAGAACAATCCTTTTTATCAGTATATAGGCAGCAGTATGTAGGTAATATTCCTGAGAAAACTTAGAGCTCTGTTGAGTTATACTGGGTAAGTAGAAAGGGTTTTAGAGATTTACTCTTTCACTTTTTCAAGATGGTATATATACACACACACACACATACGTGTATGTGTGTGTATATATATATATTTAGTCCCTATTATCTGGTGGGGGGGAGCACATCAACCAATTAGAGGACTCTACAGATTAATTAGACTGTTTTTAAAGAATGTTGATTACATTTTTTTCTTTTCATGGAACATGGTTATCATATTGCTGATGTTGGCAGAATCCTGATATTTCCGATGCAAGACACTAAGCTGTCTTTGCTTTCAGCCATCCTACCATATGCTCTGATCCCATCACATCTCACAAGCTATGTAGGTTTGGGCCAGGACCATTCTTGGATGGAAAATCTCTAAGAATCACCCAGCTGCCACAAGAAGTAATGTAGATAACTGAGGGAAGTGCGTTACCAATTCACTGTAAAATCAATTACTCCGACAGAGCAGTAGGGGCAAAGTTCTGGCTTAAATATCATAAATTTCACTGTATTCTTAGTATTATAGCTTAAAAATAACAATTAAAAGTGAAATATAGTTTATCTCATTCTTTCGTCTTTCGTGATATGGTCACCATGTCTTTATTCTTTATGCACTACTTATTCTAATTTATTATGTAATCTTAGATCACTAACCTATAATAAACTTTTGAACTTGACCAAGTTTAGCAACTGTTTTTTTAATAAATGGCTTTTAAGGCTATTAATGAATGACATATACAAACTGATATTTTTAAACCAATTTCTGAATTCTTTATGGTACACTATTAAGCCTTTCTAATAACAAAATGTTTTTCTCTGTTAAACTTCCACAGTTCTTGTGTACATTATTATTTGGCTATATGCTTCATTTTGTATAGTAATGCAGATTTTATTTAACAATGGAAAATAAAAGGACTAAATTGAAATAAAAGTAGAATTTAAAAATAGTTTTTCAGAGTTTAATAATCGGAATAATTTTTTTATGTAGTATATTACTGGTTTGTCCCGTGTGGCAAAAGTAAACATGTCTCCAGCTGAATAGCAAATGTCTTTTTTCTTGTTGATCTCTTTCTCCCAATATGTCCTAAAGCTTATTTCTGAAATATTTTACTTTTTCTTGTGTTTGTGGTCTAGTCACTTGAAATTATTGTAGCATATTATATATCTAGGTTGTTTAAAGAATCAATACATTGAAATTGTAGTGTAGAAAAGCATGACCAAGAAATAATTCCAGTGATAAACAATTTGCTTAAAGTAGGATCTTGAGTATTTGAACAGTGCTCATGAGAATATAAAGTTTTAATTGAAAGTTTTTTATTATGTACAGTATGTATCTCCTGTTTCAAAGCTTTCAAAGCTTTCAAATCCAGCTGAAATACTGCATACAGCCTTAAGCATAAATGTAATGTAAGCATTTTCATTTAAATTCCTTACTATAATACAGTTTTAAGCCTCATTTTTAACTCAGTCATTTCAAATATAGGTTTGATTAGGCTTAAGTTAAGGGACTACACCTACATAATTTTCTGTATTCCTTCAGAATACTTGTGTGAAACATTTATTCCTAACATTCTAGAATTGATTTGAATTTTGTGAAACACACATAATTACTTAATGATCCAAGAATTTCTTTCTGAACCATTTAAAGCATTATTCCTGGAATATTAAAATTATATAAAATCCTGATTTCTACCAGGATGTAGAGAAGAGTAGAATTTACATTGAATTCACAACTGTTAGCGTATCTGCTTTAAGTACAGTACCCATCAGCCATTCAGGGAATACACACATGGACTCAAGCATATACATACATATGTATGCTCTATGCACCTACTTTTCGTTTTTCAGCCAGATCATTGTGGTTGTATAGCATTCCTTGTTACCCTTTATATTATCTGGTACAGATCATAGCATTTATTATGTATGTCAGTCTTCCATTGTATAATCACATAATTTATCAGGCATATATAAATTGCAGCCTGACTTTCTTTACCAATTTCATCAACAACTAAAAAAGAAAAAATAATCTTAAATAATGTATCTACCAGTAACATGGCTCTCTTTCTTTTTTTATTTTTTTTCTTTTAGGATCCCAAACGTCATTTGGAAGAACATGTGGACGTGCTTATGACTTCAAATATTGTCCAGTGTTTAGCAGCTATGTTGGATACTGTCGTATTCAAATAAAGCAACATAGAACGCTATTAGTGATACTCTCAGTGTATATTCCTCTATTGTTCTAATGCTCAAAATCAAGGGACCTCTGAAGGTGTGTTTGGTTAAATGTAAGACATCTGGCATCATTTACAGCACTGTAACACCTTCAGTCTCAGTTGTGCAATTACTTCTGTTTCTTTAGCCAGGGTCTTTGCAGATTCCAAAGTTGTACACGAATACATCAAAGTGGACAGATTTTGTTAAGTTCCCATTTAATATTTGAAGAAATCAGTAGCACAAATATATTTTGATTGTTGCTTACAAAATAAAATACATTTACAATCTATGTCTCCTGGGGTCTTTTTGGCACTGGGTGAAATTGACAGAATAACATTTGACAGTGCTGTAGAGATCGTACACAAAGATTTTTCCCTTTGCATTTTAGGATTTTATAACATGTAAAACATCAAGGTGATAAAACTTGACAAATTTAAAATGGTTACCATTAATGAGTGGCTACCTCATTAATGAGTAACCCAGACAAAGTGTTGGCACGTATTTTATTAAAGGCATTTGTCATAAATTAATATCATATGCTCAATATCTTATTAATGTCTTTCAGGATCTCAGAATAAAAAAAAGGACAATTTTCATTTCTATATTTTAGTATTTTAAAAGAACACATTCCACTAACAGTTTTGATATTTTGTAACAGTTGACTGCTGCAAACTCCACTAGACTTTCAGATAACAACCATAGGAGATATAGAACATACTATCAATGCAAAAAGAGAAAAAACAGCTATCATGTAGGTTTAATGTAGGAGCAATAATTTTATTATTGTTTTTTCCCATTATCTTTCCAAGTAAATTTAGAAGGTACCCAGTTTTCTAATAGGAAAAAAGTGTAGCTAATGACATTTCTCACAGACAGCACACTTCTCTGTAACTATGCTTGTTAATGCTTGTGATGTAGCACTGTACTGGGAACGCCAGAGGACTATGGCAAACAATATGGACCGAAGTAAACACTTATTTCTAAATCCTCTTTTGAAAATATGATGAGAATATTTCTACAGTTTCATTAAAGGAAGGTGTTTTTCTTTGGGTTTTTTAGGGACTTAGAATTTAGAGTTAACCTATTAGAGATTGTATGAATGACATGATAGACCAAATTACTGCCCTGCTTAATGACTGTAGGTTCGTACTGCTTGTCTAACCAAAACCCGCTAGAAACAGAGTGTAAATGGCTTAAATTCTCAGTATGTTTAATAGTACCTTTTTAAGTGGATTAAGGTATTCTGAGCATTTCTTCTTTTAAATATAATGATAATTGTTAGACTATTTAGGACATGTAATATGTGCAAATGTATTGTCGGAATTACAACAGCTAACCACCTGCCATTAAAATGTAAGTGGAAACTAATGGAAAGCCCCCTCCCTTTTGCTGAACTTACACTAGTGTGCAGGTTATTTTATTTATTTATTTTTTTGAGGCGTTGTTTTTCCCTTTGTAAGTAAGGCTCTGTAACATTTCACAGATGCTGTTGACTACAGCTGGTCAATATTTTTTCATAAAATACCCTCAGAAGAAGACTTCAGTAAATCAAAGGCTGTTCTCAACAATCAGATTGGAATTTGTCTATCCTCAGTCCCCTGAAAATACATCATGGCTGAATATAGCAACAGAGGTTTGTGCAGACCCTGCCTTTTGCCCTTACTCAGTCACCTCATCATTCTGAACTTCCCAGTCACACCATTTTGTTCCACTTGTGCTGGATGCATTACCAATTTCAGAACCTTATCAAAGTCCCTCCAAGCAACAACCTAAATTCTCTTTTGTAGGTTTGAAGTCAGTCAAGATCTGGATGCTTTAAGAGGTGGTTGAATAAACACTTTGTCTCTTGGGGTATACAGCTATTTTAGCAGCAGCCTAATGCCCCATGTCCAGTTAGTAGTGAAATAAACTGGTTAATCACAAACTCACTAAGCCAATGTGTGTGGGTGTGTGTATATGGGAGCATCTCTGATTATCCATCTACTATGTGGAGTTAAAGCATTACAGAAGCTAAAACTGCTTTTTAACTTACCAGTAGTGCTGAAATGCCCTTGCATTGCTTTCACACTACAATGGGACACTGAAAGCTCTACTCTCGGTCTAAGTGATATGCCTAATCCAGAAGTAAGGCTCAAGGGTTAGCATGTTGATCCTGAGGAAAGCCTGGCTTTTCTTTCTTGAGCACCTGGGTGATTCTCAGCTGTTCTGTATATAAATCCAAGATTGAATCTGTATGTAAGGAACCACAGAATTTGATATTGACAATTCCAAGTGGATAGAGTGCACATTTCTCTCCCAATTTATTTCCTTAAAAGCTGAGCAGAGTGCCCTACCCTGTTTCTACCTTTCATAACCTTATTTCAATTTAGCATTCCTTTTTGTGACAGAAATGGCAAAGCCTAGGTAAAGTCTGGCCCTTTATCTACACACTTCAGGTTCTCTGTCCCATTGGCATTGCAGAAGTGTACCTTCCAGAAGCAGTGGAAGGACAGACTCAGGAGCCCAAAAGTGAATGGTCTAAGAAGGGAGGGGCAAAATTTGGCCAAAATAAGGCCAGAGCCGCTCCAGAGGAGATTTGGCAGTGGAAGGTAAAGGGCAGAAAAATGAATCAAAAATTCTCCCCTCCTCTGCACCCCCAACACCTCAACATCTAAGGCTCTGCCTGTTTATGAAGCTTTCTGGCCAGGAGCTAAGGTTTGCTTTCAAAAGAGAAAACGAGTCTGGCTTTATGTTTCTCCTAGAAAACTGTCTCGGCTTGAGTCTGGGACATCTGGTCATCAACCTGTCCAGTCCAACGGTTCCCGCCCTGGGCCTTGCTCGCGGCGCCCTGCTGGAGGCCGCAGCTGGTGCCCTCTGCAGCCAAGGCTCTCGGCGTGCCTCGGGGACACGGTCTAAACTGAGTACTGACAGTTGGCTCTACCAAGGCTCCCCTCTGAAAACGCATACAGCGGCGAAGCTGAGAGGCGCCACATCGAGTCTGTGTAACGCCTCTCGGCAAGTGCACAGAACCCACTCTGTTCTCCCAGATTCATTCCCCACGGAGAGAGCTGCCCGTGCCTGGCTTGGGGACGGCAGACACGCTGACTCGAAGAAGGCAGAGGCTCTACCCGACAGAAGGGCCAAGCGCGCATCTTTCCCGGGAAGAGTGGGTGCCCCTGAGTTCTGTGCCAAGGGTGGCTTGCACTGCTCCACCTCGGTCTCCTGGGTGGCGGCTTCCTCTTGAGCTCGCCAGGGTGCTGAGGAGCCCACTCTCAGGCCACTCGCAGACCTTAGGCCATGAGCTCTAGAACTGAGAGTGCGGAGGAGGGCCTGGGTCTTGGCACCTGGTGCGGCGGGGTGGGGTGGAGCCACGTGGGGCCCGGAGCGGAGCCTGTCAGCCTGTTCGCCAGCTTTCGGGGCCGAACTGGCTCCGGGGCGGCGCTCCTCCTCCTCATCCCTGCGCAGCTCGGCGTCCCGGGGAAAGCCGCGGGAGGGCAGCTTGGTGGGGGCTGAGCCACGGGAAACCGCTTTGGGCGCATAAAGCCTTGGTCACTCTTGGCCCTCGGGTCCAGGCCGAGAGCTGGGCTCATTTTTAGAATCACTACTCGGACAAGTCTCTTCTGCCTACACTTCAGGGTAGCTTTGGGCCTCGTGCTATTTGTCTGTGCCAATGTCTTTTTACACTGATTCTATTCTCTATTTTTCCTCAGATTCTTCCTCCTTTTAAATTTACTGGCGTGTATTCTTTTTCTCTCCTCCAGATTATATAAACATTACGCGCTCGCGCGCGCGCGCGCGTACACACACACACACACACAGAGTCTTCAGTGACGATCACTGTGTCGACACCACTTCCACTCTGTCTTCCGAGATCAGCACTTCTAGAGAACCCATTTGCACTGGGACTCGGCCCTCTCTTTTCCTGGCGAGGCTTTTCAATCTGTTGCCAAGCCAGTACCTCAGAGACAAGGAAGTGCAGTAGGATGCGAGGGACGCGTGGTGCCTGCTCCCAGTTAGACGCTCTTCAGGTAATATGCAACCAAGCTCACTGATAAAATATTTAGTAAAGACCCTGTAAACATCTCTGCAAGTACATTAAGGCACTTCAGACAGACAGCTTATGATTATTTCAAAACTTAAAAAGGAGATCATATATTGTCACCGCTTCTGTGCTCAACCAAGAAACTGAACCTTCCCGCGGTGAGTGGGTGGGTGAGTTACTGCCTTTCGTCCCCACTTCCCCCTCCCACTCATTGCCATCGCTGTGGCTCTCAGCAGCAGTGATTTATTTATTTATGTATATGGTTAAAGGGGGGAGGAGGAAAAGGGGGGCGTGAAGACACGCAGGACCTGCTCACAAAGGACCGACTCAGGTGTTGTATGCTTTTGTATTAACTGGAAAAGACAGACACTGGAACTTTTACAGGGCGAGAAGAGGCCACCGGCTCACGCTTTTGTGTACTTTGCACTTGAAATCGTTACATTCAACTGAATATTTGGCTCATTCAGATCCGAAAAGTCTCCTAGCATCGTCGAACCCCCTCCTCTGCCCCTCAGTTCGAAAAGGAGGTGGGGGGGAGAGGTAGGGAAATGTTTAGTAAATTGCATATCTTTTGAATCTTCCTAAAGCAATGGTCACAAAGCTTAAAGGTGACACAACAGGGCTCACGTAAAACTAACACGTATTCCCCACCCCACCCCCAAGCCAACAATAAAATCATCCCCTTCAATTTGCCATGATCGTCGCTACCAGGAGCCAGGTGATTATCCTAATTAATGTCTATCTAATTAAATTACTGTCAGCAGTTAACCAATGGCAGAAGCCGTTTCATCGGCTGCACAAGCAGCAAGATCAAAAGTGAGCCTTTTCTGATTGCTGCATAGTGTCAATTGGCCAATCTCTTCTCCCAGAGAAAAAAAAAAGTAAATCAAACCTTTGAGAAGCATTTGCTGGTTGAAGTGCTTTCCGTCTAGTGAGGGGGTCTGTGGATTTCTAGTTTATGATAAACAGGACTTTAAAAACCAGGGACGGGAGGGTGAGTGTTCAGGTTCTAGAGCTATGCAGCTGGAGCACTGCCTTTCTCCTTCTATCATGCTCTCCAAGAAATTTCTCAATGTGAGCAGCAGCTACCCACATTCAGGCGGAACCGAGCTTGTCTTGCACGATCATCCCATTATCTCGACCACTGACAACCTGGAGAGAAGTTCACCTTTGAAAAAAATTACCAGAGGGATGACGAATCAGTCAGATACAGACAATTTTCCTGACTCCAAGGACTCACCAGGGGACGTCCAGAGAAGTAAACTCTCTCCTGTCTTGGACGGGGTCTCTGAGCTTCGTCACAGTTTCGATGGCTCTGCAGCAGATCGCTACCTCCTCTCTCAGTCCAGCCAGCCCCAGTCTGCGGCCACTGCTCCCAGTGCCATGTTCCCGTACCCTAGCCAGCACGGACCCGCGCACCCCGCCTTCTCCATCGGTAGCCCCAGCCGCTACATGGCCCACCACCCAGTCATCACCAATGGAGCCTACAACAGCCTGCTGTCCAACTCCTCACCCCAGGGGTACCCTGCGGCTGGCTACCCCTACCCACAGCAGTACGGCCACTCCTACCAAGGCGCCCCGTTCTACCAGTTCTCCTCTACACAGCCTGGTCTAGTGCCCGGCAAAGCGCAGGTGTACCTGTGCAACAGGCCCCTGTGGCTGAAATTTCACCGGCACCAGACGGAGATGATCATCACCAAACAAGGAAGGTAATGCTACAGTCTGGGCTGTCGCTGCTCCAGGCACAGCCCGGGGGTCGAGCTCTCCTGGGTTGTCACTGCCTCGGCAGCGACAATTTGGGTTCGGGAGAGCAGCGGAAGGCGCAGTGGCGCGCCCAAGAGTTGGCTAGTTTTGGAAAAGGGGAAGTGGAAGGGATGATCTCCGCAGGGACGGAGAGAATTTCCCTTTGTGATCAGGGGATACCGCTCTAGGAAGGTGGTCGGAGAGCTCCACTAGTGCCGGGAAGACGGCGAGAGAGGGTTCCCGGACTTGCGACCCGGCACAGATCGCAGTCGGGATGTGGGAGGGACGCATCACCGCACCGATGTACCGACTGGTAGATGCGCGGGTAGCCAATCTCGCTCTACACCTGGATAGGGATACCTGCCGACCGCCCACTCCACCTCACCCACCTCACTCGCCTTTCCCCCTTGATTTCGGCCGCACGTTTTTTCTCCCCTAGACCCCTTTTCTAACCCAGCAAACATTCGCTTATCTACGTTGCGAGAACAAGTTTTGCTTTGCTATCTGGCGCCGCGCTTCTTGCATTTAATCTTTAACATTTATATTTCTGTTCTCCTTGTTTTCCTCTTTCCTACCCTCCCCCCCTTTTTTTAATTTAAATAGGCGCATGTTTCCTTTTTTAAGTTTTAACATTTCTGGTCTCGATCCCACGGCTCATTACAATATTTTTGTGGATGTGATTTTGGCGGATCCCAATCACTGGAGGTTTCAAGGAGGCAAATGGGTTCCTTGCGGCAAAGCGGACACCAATGTGCAAGGCAAGTCCTTCCAATTAACACGTTTTCCTGACACTTATTTAGGTGAGAATGATTAATTAAAGCCTTTGTGGACTGGCTCGAGCGACTTTTTAAAAACGATCGGCCAATGACTTCTAAAAGGAAACGAGGGAGAAAGGAGGACAGACTGAGCAGTGAGGAGGGGGAGGATTATGCAAAAGATTAATCATCCCCAGTTAATAGGAAGAAAGCAAGGCCTAAAAAATGCCCCAGCTAATGGGCCTCACAGTGGAGTAAGGTGTGTATGTGAGAGAGTACACGTGTGTGCGTGTCTGTGTGTGTGTCTGTGTGTTACGGTGGTAAGGAGTTGAGACTGGGCAGTGCGGGGGGAGGGGGGACATATGTAAACAGCATGTTTCTTTCTGCAGGAAATCGAGTCTATATGCATCCGGATTCCCCAAACACGGGGGCTCACTGGATGCGCCAAGAAATTTCTTTTGGAAAATTAAAACTCACTAACAACAAAGGAGCTTCAAACAACAACGGGCAGGTCAGTGGCTTAATCGCTCGCTCATTCTCTCTCTTTCACACACACCCCACACCTATTCCTCTCTAACACTGAGTTTGTTTAAAGTAACATGGGGAACTCACACACATTTGTTTGCTTAATTAAGTAGATTTAAATATATATATGTATTTCCACCCTCTGAAATAATACTGAATCTATAAAGTGGTTCTCCCCACCCCCTATCCTTGGATTTTTGACCTTCCCAAGTAAAAATGTTTGATTGATTTCAAGGAGACCCACAAGATTTTCAGGTTGTGAGAATCTTTGTTCCTCTTTAGAGGAGAAGGAAGGCCGTGGAGAATCTGGGCTCGGGTTCCGTTCTCCTCGAGTGCTCAGCACATCCTGGGTTTCTTAGGCGCCAGGGCCAGTACAGCCCAGAGAGTCCCGACACCAGTCCGGCGGGGCGGTGGGCTGCGGGCAGCCTCTCCCAGAGCGCTCAGCCAAGCGCACATGCACCGCGTTAACTCGCCGCCCGGCGCTCCCCTTTCTCTCTGCGGGACAGATGGTGGTTTTGCAATCCTTGCACAAGTACCAGCCCCGACTGCACGTGGTGGAAGTGAACGAAGACGGGACAGAGGACACCAGTCAGCCGGGCCGTGTACAGACATTCACCTTCCCCGAGACTCAATTCATCGCCGTCACTGCCTACCAGAACACCGATGTAAGGAAGCCGGAGGGTCGGGCGCGCGCATCTCTCGGTATCCCCGGCGTTCCCCGGGATCCCCCGGCAATCTCTGGCTCGCGTACCGGCAGCACAAATAGCGCTCTGATTCTGCCGAGGGTTTTAGGTACAGGACTAGGGCCCTGCTCTGCACCCTTTCTAAATACGAAGCCGCCGGGACAAAGCTTACTTGTTTCTGACGGATCAGTCGGGCCACCATTGAAGTGCCCAGGATTTCCAGGGCTTCGTCTTCTGTGAATTTGAATTTGGCCTTCAAATGAGAACAGATTAAAACCTACTCTTTTTTTGTTTATGCTCTTTAAAACAAGCGTATTTCCCGCCACCCCCACCCCTGCATTTTATTCTTGGAAAGCTTTGGCATTAAAACAAAACAAAACAAATTCTTAGAATTGATGGGTGAAATGAACAAGTATCACTTTTGGGGAAGATCAAAAGCACATGCACATTCATGTATGTAAAAATACAATAAATCAGATTATTCGGTGTAACAGAATGTGTTCTGTAGTACTTGACCCTCTTCAGCGTTTACAAGTTTATAAAAACTGATCCTAGCTGTTTTGATATGACTGGGAGTGGTGGCTTTTTTTTTCTTTACTTACATGAAACTATCAGAAATTTTTTAAAAACATGATTTTATCATAAATCAAACCTGATTTTGAGATGCACCTTGTGTGCTCTGGTTGGGAATCAAATAAGACCAACTTTTAAAATCCGGTGAAACTTTTAAAATAGGCAACATTTGGTGATGAATTAAAGTTCCTCGTAAAGATTTTTGTCTAAATAAGTGCTTGTGTGTAACAAGTATTTTAAAACTGCGCATTTGAAACAATTTAGAACACATTGGAGAGCTAATTGAGAGCAATCCTTTAGTTTTAGAACATCAGTAATTTGAGCACGTCCCTCATTACTTTGCAACACTTTCCCTTTCCCTTACATTCATTCTCTTATGTTTTCCTCTATTAGGGAAACCTTGTTATTTAATGAAACTGTAGGCTTTCAGCCCCTGTTAAAAAAAAAAAAAAGGCAGATGATATTTTCTTAAACATTAACTCCTCCTATATAGAAGTGGAGATCACAGTATCTTTTTTTTTCTTCCTCCTCAGATTACACAGCTGAAAATAGATCACAACCCTTTTGCAAAAGGATTTCGGGATAATTATGACACGTAAGTAATTTTGCACCTTCCTTCTCAAATAGTTGTGGTTTAAGGTGGAAGGTGGATTGTTATGTATGAGGCTTATGGAAACTAGAATATGTGAAGACAGGTTATCTGTGTTTTCAACATTTTCCCTTTCCTTGTTGTTGGCTCCCCTTCTCACTGGTACTCATCTGGGTACTTGTGTGGTTTTGGTCAAAGTTTTCTGTGGCTATTTTTAGCTTTCCTATGAATTACAAAGTTGTTGCCTGACTAGTTGGCTGAGGAAGCTGCCCTGGTTCCCCGGTGCGGGAGTTGTATGTAGCGTTGCAGATGCTCAGCTCAGATTGTGTCTGAAACTGGCCCGATTCTGCCTGAAAGTGCATGTGGCTCTGGCAGTTGTTACAGTTTCCTTGGCATATGTGACTTTTATTTACCCATTTCCAAGTTTTGTGTAAGCGTTTCCTGTGCAAGTTTACTATGGACTGAATAAAAATGTGTACCCACCAAAGGCCAGCTCATGAGCAGAACCGCTGCTACAGTCATTCCAGGCTTTAGGAAGGACTCAGGTGCTGTTGCTGAATATTACTCACAGCTTCAAAAGAAGACTATTTCCTCTTATCTTTTGTATCTAGGTATGTTTTGCTTAAACATGTTGGTTGCCTTTTCTCCAAACTCCCCTGTCTATCTCCATTTGTTTTCTGTCAAAAGACTGTACTCTGGGGTCAACAGCAGATATAAAACAATGCTTTCTGGGTTTGTTCTAGCACTGTCAGTCAGGGGTCAGGCACATGGCTTGAGTTCAGGTACTGTTTTATAGCAAAAATCTAAATCTGGGTTGGGGTTCCCCACTTTTTTCCTGACCATAAAAGGGAAGGGTACATATATCCAAATTTGACAGCTTGCATTGAGGGCCTGGGATAAAACTATAAAGTTGAAACTGTCTTTGACTAGGAATACATTAAATACATGCAGAAATAGAGGATTTGCTGCTTCTATTCATCTGCAGAGAGAAACCAAACTTTCCACCAGATATTTTATAAGAAACATAAAAGTCATTGATATTGCTGCATGTGATCACCTTACGCATCCCACAAAAGCAGTCCTGAGGAACCAAACCTCTCAATATGATTCTCCAGCAGAAAAACTTGTCTACTGCAGTCCTCACAGTCTAAAAGGCTGGGCCCAACACAGTGGAAAGTGTGTGGCCCAGGAGACCAAAGATGTTGGAGGAAAGTCCTGTAGATTTTGAGCTTTTAATTCTGTTGTGAACATCTGTTCAAAAAGCATTTTAGTTTGCACAAATCAATTCAGTAATCCCAAGTGTGCTGGGACCTGGATGGGCATCCTAAACTGTATTTTTTGCAGACTGTTTTTCTCTTTTAAAAATATTTTGGTGGCAAACAGAAAAGATACTTGCATGTTGCTAGTAATGTTCCCTTCCTGCCTCTCTCTTCTGTTATTTGAAAGTAGAATTAAATTTCAGGAGAGCAATGCTGTGCACTAAGCAGAGGGCACCTGAAAGGGGCAACAGTATAACCATCCCACCTCTACCTGCCTTTTGTTGAGAAAGCCAGTTCAGTGACTTCCTCCCTTTGATTCCTAAACTACTAAATGTTTTCATAAAAAGCTCCTTTACTTATACAAGCAGATTCCTTAGGTTTTTAGGGAACGAGAAAGAATGATTTATGATACACTCCCTTTCTTCTTTATGTGGGCTCAGTTTTGGAGAAATAAAAAGAGGCATAAGTGCACAGGGGCCCTAGGTGGTGGCTTTCCTGCTCACCAGGGAATCTCCTCCCAAAAGACTTGAGGTCTGACAAGACTGAGACTTTCTTTGCAAACAATCTGCTGATTAAAGATTTAAAATGCTCATGTGTGAGTTAAATAAAAAGGGAGATGTGTGTATGGGAAAACACTTCTGCCAATCTTCATCCTTTCCCTGGTTTCCTCTTAATTCTAGTAGAATTGTCTAGGCCCAAGACCTACAATTAATCTTTGAGTATTTTATCTAAAATAATCCCCAGCAACACAATCACTGTTGGTGACATCGGGCAAGTTATTTAACTTTCCTGTACTTCAGTTTTCTCATCTGTAAAGTGGGAGAATAATGGTATTTAACTAGGAGGATTGTTGTGAGGGTTAATTAAGTTAGTACATGCACAGTGCTAGACAACAGGGCCTGACACATAGTCAAGCTCTGTAAAAAGGTTAGCTATCGTTAGTGGAGGATTGCTTGGGGGAGGCTGACACCTGTAATGTAAGAGTTTTTCCCAAAGTTTTTGCCAGTAATGGCTCAAAAGCTGGAGGTAGGGGTCAGATTAAAGAACACTTGGTGAAATAATTCTCCTTGCATGAGTTGATGTTTATTTTGTTCCCAAGTAGCAATTCTTATTTGTATTGGTAAAGGTGGGGACTGAAAGTGCACGCAGTGAAACAATAGATAGGAAGTACCCAGGTAGGCTTTCATTCACAATGCTTGGGTCTCAGAAGACTGATACTGGCCTGTCTTTGACGGGTTATGAGTCGGGATTGACTGGATAACAATGAATAATGTGTTTACCTGGGTGTGTGTGCTCACACATACAGAAACACATACATGCACACACGCACAGTTATCTCCTATGAGTTGCTTAAACTGTCTATTAAAAGAAGGGAAGAGAAGACTCCTGAAGAACAATCAAATGGTAGAAGGAAGGGGACTTTTTTTTTTTAAACAGACTGGGGGAGGGCATTTAAAATTTCACTCAGAAACTTTCACCACACAGAACGTTCCACTGGGCAGAGTGAGTCCTATTCCCTGGGTAAACTTGCCGTAATGTGTATACACATGCTGGAGAAGTGGGATGAGAACTGCGTGCCGTATTCTTCTGTCATCTGCGATTTTGATGTGAGAGCAAGGGAAGAGGCAAGCCTTCCTCTCGATGCTCTGCATCTTCACCTGGGTCCTGCACATACGCACTGGTCCTTTTATAACTCCACCGCTTATCTTGGGGAGCATGCTGGTCGGTGACCCCTTCTCTGTCTCCATCCTGGACGGCAAGTTACAGATGAAGAGGGTGGAGGGAGGCGAAAAGTGGAGGTGGTCTTCCTTTCTATCTCCCCCGAGGGACCTCTGCGCCACCCCTCGGTTATTTCTCTCTCACCCCCCCCCGCCCGCAGGATCTACACCGGCTGCGACATGGACCGCCTGACCCCCTCGCCCAACGACTCGCCTCGTTCGCAGATCGTGCCCGGGGCCCGCTACGCCATGGCCGGCTCTTTCCTGCAGGACCAGTTCGTCAGCAACTACGCCAAGGCCCGCTTTCACCCGGGAGCGGGCGCGGGTCCCGGGCCGGGCACCGATCGCAGCGTGCCGCACACCAACGGGCTACTGTCGCCGCAGCAGGCCGAGGACCCGGGCGCGCCGTCGCCGCAGCGTTGGTTTGTGACCCCAGCCAACAACCGGCTGGACTTCGCCGCCTCGGCCTACGACACGGCCACGGACTTCGCCGGGAACGCGGCCACCCTGCTGTCCTACGCTGCAGCGGGCGTCAAGGCGCTGCCCCTGCAGGCGGCTGGCTGCACCGGGCGCCCCCTCGGCTACTACGCCGACCCGTCGGGCTGGGGCGCGCGCAGCCCCCCGCAGTACTGCGGCGCCAAGTCGGGCTCGGTGCTGCCTTGCTGGCCCAACAGCGCCGCGGCCGCAGCGCGCATGGCCGGGGCCAACCCCTACCTGGGTGAGGAGGCCGAGGGGCTGGCGGCCGAGCGCTCGCCGCTGGCGCCTGGCGCCGCCGAGGACGCCAAGCCCAAAGACCTATCCGACTCCAGCTGGATCGAGACGCCCTCCTCCATCAAGTCCATCGACTCGAGCGACTCGGGGATTTACGAGCAGGCCAAGCGGAGGCGGATCTCGCCTGCCGACACGCCAGTGTCCGAGAGCTCGTCCCCGCTTAAGAGCGAGGTGCTGGCCCAGCGGGACTGTGAGAAGAACTGCGCCAAGGACATAGGTGGCTACTACGGCTTCTACTCGCACAGCTAGGCCAATTCCTGCGCCCCACGGTCCATCGGCCCGCACCCCAGCCAGCCCCTCACAGGTCTTCCCCAAAAGCTCCTTCTCCCCAGACCCCGCTCTGCGCTCTTCCTCGTTTTATTTGACCCTCGATTATCGTCTGCAGCAATGCAGGTCTCCGAATAAACGCAGTTAAAAATGATTTTAACTTTTTTTTTTCTTCCTTGCACAGCAATCTCTGCAGTTAGTTCACCGACCTACAACTTTGCTGTAAATCTTTGGGTTTTCCTGCTTTCTCTCTTGTGAAGTCATCCTGTAAACAACCCTCCTCTCCCATGTCTTTTTCTCATCCCCTCCTTCTCTTTCTTACTGTGAAACTCTTCACCTTTAGGAGACCTGGGCAGTCCTGTCAGGCAGCAGCGATTCCGACCCTCCAAGTTTCGGCCTTCCCGTTAACCGTAGGATGTTGACTCTAGAACCTGGACCAACCCAGTGCGTCCTTCCTTATCCTCGAGTGGATGAATGGATGGATGGATGGTAGGGATGTTAATACTTTTAGTGGAACAAAGCCTGTGAAATGATTGTAAATAGTGTTAATTTACTGTAACGAATGGCTAGTTTTTATTCTCATTGTCGAGGCACAAAACCAGTTCATGCTTAACTTCTTCCTTTCTTTTTATTTCTTGCCTTCTCTAACTTTTTTTTCTCTTCTATTTTCTTTTCTTTTTTTTCTTGGCTATATAATAGAGGCTCTGGGAACTTGAAAATACCCATCGATAGCAATGGGTTTCTCAATTCTCCTCAATCCGTTGCATGAAATAATTACTTTGTGCCCTATGCCCACAAAATAGGCAAGGAGAATCCACCCAAACACCTGTAGAGGATAGGTGTCTGTTCATAGGCAAGTCAATTAAGTGGCATGATGCCTGCAGAGCTAACTTCACTGGAGTTGTATGTCTCTCCCTCATTCCTTTTAAATAGAATAGTTCAACATCAGCAATATTATTTTGCCTTATTTGTTTTTCCCCAAAGTGCCAAATCCATTACTGGTCTGTGCAGGTGCCAAATATGCTGACAAACTGTTTCTGAATATCTTTTCAGTCCCCACCCCTCTTTATAAGCTGTAAATCTTTGTAATGAATACTCTACTAATGCTATAGATAACTGAATTGTTGGTAACTATAGTGTAGTCTAGTGAAGATGAATTGTGTGAGTTGTATATTTTACTGCATTTTAGTTTTGAAAATGATTTCCCCTCCCCACCTAGAAACAGCTGAAATCTGACGTCCTTGGGAAAATACTAGCATTAATGCAAGTCAAACGATGTTCCCCCCCTTCCAGCTTTGTTATATTTGATAAGGAGCATCCATCCCCCTCCCCCTGGAAATAGATTAGTAACATTTCTAATGTTGTGTAGCAAACCTATACTTTTTTAAATTTTAAAATTAATGTGAAATATGCATCATACACAATATTCAACCTAGATTCCAGTCCAAGGGGGTATTTTTTCCTAATAGGAATTCAGGGTCTAAACGTGTGTATATTTTGGCTCTTCTGTAAATCTAATGTTGTGATTTTTATATTTGTTTCGTTTTGTCTGTGAACTGAGTAATTTATACAAGTACACACTCCATTGAGAAACGTTTTGTTTTTTGCTCGTTTGTATTGTCTGTGTATAACAAGTAAAATAAATCTGGTAAAACACTAACTATGGTGTTTGAAAGCAGTTTACAGTTTGAAAATAATTATTCTAAGAGGTTACTTTTAATAGTTAAGGAAGAATAGTGTGTCCCACTTGTATATGGGACAGTACTGTTTTATGGGAACCTCCTCCATTTTTCCCCCTTAAATTTGTTTGATAGCATTACCATTAACTGCTGTTTTCTTCGTCTACAATGACTTAGTTCCATGTGTCAAGTTTCACTTTATTGCGCTCATCTCCCCCCACAGGAAAATGTATGCACGCTCCTCATCGCATCCATCTGATCCTCTCTCTGAAGTTGGAAAAATGAGATCAAGAAGAGGGGGGTCTTTCAGTGAGGAGTTGAGAATTTCTTTAACTTTTACAAAGCAAAGTGAGAGGCTTTGGATGAGAGTAGGCAGTAATTTAAATGCATGTTAACAGAGGCTGTTGACTGCAGGGTTCGACGTTTTCTCGAAAATTTTTCGGCCTTTAATATGAGGCCTTGAAAGTGAGTGGTAAATTTGTAAGCACAAAGGCAGAATCGTCTATCGGTGTTTCTTGAGTGGTTGATTTGGGGGGCTTGGGCAGCCGTGGGGTGATGATGCATCCATAGAACAAACTTGTGAAAGGTCCCTTTGTAACCACTGAAGCTTAAAACTTGCACTGGGAGATATCTGGGGGCACTCCTGTATCCTTCTGCAGTGCAATCCCCGAGTCAGACCTGCCCAGCCAGGATTCCTGTCCCTCAGAACAAATGAAGAAATACAGATATTCCAGCTTGCGATGTCACTGCCTACTAGTCAAGAAGTCTGCAAAGCTCTGCATTTACCTCGTAGAAAAGAGATCTTTGCATTTTTTTTTGGCAAAGGGAGATAATTCAGGAAGGAAGTGGCAAATAGGTCAGTATTCTTGCTTAGTCTGGGCCAGCCTTAGGTTACCAGACTAAATTTATCACCACCTTGAGATTGTCTGGTGGCCCTCTGCAGTTTGACAGATGGAAAAAGGATTCCAATTCCAATTAGAAGAAATATTAGAGGGAGGAAAAACCAGCTTGCCTTCCGTGGAGAATTCTGCCACTAGACGGCGTCTCGCGGAGTTTTGTCTGCCACACAGAAAAGCGAGGACTGATTTTCCTTTGTTTTTCTTTCTCCCTCCCCACTGGGAAGAACTCAACAAGAGGATGAAAAGTACAAAAACATGGTGCATGTGTAGCAAGTGAAGTCGAGCAGTGAATTCACGCCACTAACCGCCCGCTCTGCGTCCCCTGCAACCCGGTAGCCTAGTCCCGCCGAGGAGAAGGCGCACGTGCAGGCGGGAGGGGGCACGGACTCCCGGGCGCCGGGGTGCGAGGGCCGAGGGCTCGAGGCCTTAGGGCCTCGGGGCGGGCGCGGGGACGCGCGGGCGCCACGGCGTCGGGGCGCTCGGGCTGGAGGCCTGGCCGCGGGGCGTCCGTCGCTGACCCGGGCCCAGCCGGCCGCCCTCCGCGCAGGGTCCCCGAGAGGGAGAAGGTCCGTCCGGGTCTTGGGGGTAAGAGAGGCTCTTGGAAGCCCTGGGTAGATTTCCCAGGAACGGAATGCCTTGCCCGAAAGACGCGCTTTCGCTGGTATTAGGAAGGACTTAAACAATTTGGGGCGGTCGTTTCCCTTGCAGCCTTGCTACCATCTGCTGTGGGGACTGAGTCAGCATGAGGTAAATCTGCAGCGACGGGCGCCCGAGACAGTGTGCTTTTCTGTCCCTTTACAGCAGTGATCATTTCTCCTCGCTTCCAAGAAGTCTGGGGCCTCTAGTGAGGTGACGCTGCTCATGTGCCTAAGAAGCTGCTGCTGTTCAAAGGAGCTTGAGTGTCTGAGTTTGGGAGGGCCTGGGGGAATCAAAGTGCTTGACCTCGGCTAGAATTCAAATGGCTTTTTTTGTTGGTGAGGCCGTGTGAGAGTAGGGGTCAGGACAGGGACAGAGAGGGATGGCCAAGCCTCGCGGTACCCTGTACATTTCGTCAAATAATTTCTAAGAGTGTATTTTAAAAAAGACAGGGGAAAAAAAAAGGCGAGCGTGCGGCTAGCCCTTCGTTGTTGCTTGTGCCTCCCTGCTCTTCGTAATCCGCGCCATCTTCCTTCCTTCTGAGCCAGCGGCTCGCGGTTGAGAGCGGCAGCAGGGGGCGACACTGCGGCCGGCAGAGGCGGGGCCTTCGGCCCTTGCACCTCGAGCAGGGCGCCGTCCGTCGGGGCCGACGGGAGGCAGGCAAAGAGCGCGCGGCGGCCGAGGGCGGAAGCGGGGGCGCGGGGCTCGTCGGCCCCGGAGGCGAGGCCGCGACCTGGCCGGGTCTGAGGGAAGGGAGAGAGGCCGGCGCCCGCAGGCTCGGCCTGGGCCCCGCCGCCGCGCCGGGCCCGGGCTGTCGTGCTTCGTCGTGGCCGCGCAGGCGGCGGCGTGCGGGCTGCCCCGGCTGTGTGGCCGCGGGGGCAGCAGGACGAGCTTCCGCTCGTGGCCCCATCGGGCGTCTAGGCCCAGCGCTCGGGCCGCGAGTCTCGCCTGCGGTCCAGACCAGGGGTCCACGCTGTTTTCCAGCCTCCGCGCTTGATGGAGAGCGGCCCTCCGCGTCCACCAGGCGTGAGGGGGCGGCCTCCGCCATCGGCTGGGGCTCGGGAGGACGAGCAGCAACTCGACTCAAGAGTTTGCTGCAAGCATCAGAGGGTTTCACTCTCTTGAAACCCACTGCCATTTGAGTGCATTCTGGCGGGGTGGAACTGCCCTGTCGGTTTTCCAAGGAGAGGCTGGTGGATTGGAACGCTCGACCTTTTGGTTAGAGCTGGCCTCTGAACCACGGCGCCACCAGAGCACCTTCTGCCTCTTTACAGCCGACCTAAATCACCCGAAGATTTTCATGTAAAGGTCTACAGCTTTCTGAATGCCACCATCTCCTGCCTTTAAATTGGCGAGGGTGGGGGGGGGGAGTCGTTGCTAAAATTCTGTAGTTCATCCTTTTTTTGTGATGTTAAGTATTGATCATTTTTAGTACTGGAGCTTTAGAGATGTTCTGCTTTCTGTTTAGAGTGCAGGCTAGGAACAAAAGCGTTTGTTAAATGAAGGCCGTTTATATTCCTGGAGAATTTAAGTAACACTTGGAAACCCTGGTGGCATAGTGGATGAGTGCTGGGCTGCTAACAGGGAGGCCCACAGTTTGGATCCATCCTTGGGAGCTATAAGGCAGTCCTGTACGGTTGCTATGAGTCGAAATTGACTCCAGGGCGATGAGTCTGGCTTTGGTTTACAGTGATGCTTGGGCAATATGTTTGTGTTCCTGTGCAATTTTTAAAATGCTCAACCTGCCCTCAGGAGCAGCACTTTTTTTGTGAGTGTGTGAAACTGTTGTATCATGGAGACGTTTTAGCCATGGGGATAGGAAAGCAAAACAACATGAAACCCTTTATTCTATGTGAAAACTACCCATCTAGAATCCCTCTTAGGAAACAGCAGCGTTATTATTGTTAGACAAACCTAGTTATGAAGAAGTCAGCAACTTTAAAGTCCACTCAGTGATAAGCATTGAATTAAAAAAAAAAAAAATATATATATATATTTAATCTGGAATGTTGGCAGTTGCTTGGCTAATGGAAAGATGAACATGTTAGCCTAAAATCAGTGAAACAGTTTTTTAAACGTCTTTGAGACTTTTTAAGCAAGGTGAAATTATGTGATTTATTGAATTTGCAATTGGAGTGCAAGATTCCCTTTTGGACAATTGGATTTTCTTTTGCTGGAACAACAAAAATAAGTCTCTTGGGGGGGAAGGCAGAGACAAACTAGGCAAGATTTTAGGTATTGTGATAAACTTGCTTTAATTCAATTGCTTTGCGATTCGTGTGTCTACCTGGTTCTCATCTTTGGCTTATTAAGTTAGGCTGCAACACATTAAAAAATATATTCACTTTAAAGAAACCACCTCCCTGCTTTCACAATAAAGTAAACTTGATGGTGTACAAGTCTGTGCTCTCATTTGAGCTGATTAGATCCTCCTTGCATGTATTTTACACCCACAGTATGGTTTGCAGTGGTGTTCAAGGCATGGCGTCAAAAATTCGATTTGAATAGTTCCATTAGAGCAGTGAAAAAAAACATGGCTTAATGGTCCATCTAGTGATAGCTCACCCTCTTACCATGCTAACTCTGAAATAAATATGTAATCTCTTATTAGGAACATGGCTTTTAGAAGACCTTTGCTGTTAATATTTAATTCAATAAACATACTGTGACATTAATGCAATGAAGCTTGTACCACAGGCTCATTCTTTCAGGTTATTTGGTCTATTACTTATCAGTAGATTATTTTATAAACACGTCTTGCAATTTATAACTCATATAAGAATTGTTTTGCGTTTCAGTTCTTCAAAACTGACGTCTGCGTGACCAAAACCAAAAACAAGAATAGGACAAAGTAGAACTGCCCCATAGTGTTTCCAGGACTGTAAATCTTTACGGAATGCAGGCTGCCACCTCTTTTTCCCATGATCTGCATGACAGAGCACTCATTTGATGTACAGGGTATTTATACTTGGGTATCATGACAGACTTTTCATGAGGAGGATAAAGAGTGTGGTTGGTAGAGGAGACCATCTTTAGGGATTAGGCCTCAGTTGTTTTAAGCTGGTCTAGTTGTTTTCTTCCAACGCTAATAGGAAGAAAAAAAAAAAAGAATGTATGACACGTTAAGTTTTTGGGGAAGGGTTGCTGTTATATTTTGATGGTTATAATAAGTTTTAGGAAGCGTGAAATGAACTTTCTGGTTAAAAAATAGAAATCTTGCTTGTATTAGTTTTAGTGTTTATGTTATGTTTACTTAGGTTTAGGTTTAATACCTCTCTTCCTGTTAGCAAGAAGGGTACTGTATGGGAAAAAGCATTTCCATTGCAGTCGTATCAAGTGCCTAAAAAAAGAAAAAAAATCAGCAATGTTGTCAATGTTGTTCTCAAGCCACGGGATCTTCCTAGCTCACATTTCAACTTTCAAGATGTATTTGTGATTTATTTTGTCATTATCTTAGTATGAAAGGGAAGGCATTTTTCAATCTTAGGAAAATTCAGAAGCAATTTTTTAGTTCTCAGTTAATTCAGTTTCATCTTAAAAGTTCAAATTTAGCAAAGCACATGTTCCCTTGTTCATGCCAAGTGTGATAAAAACTAGTCGAAAAATAAAACCATTGCAAACAAGTAGAGCACTGCACACTATACAGGCCACATCATTTCTAGGTCTGATGTCATTCTGTGTTGGGCTGCCATTTGTGGGCACAGTAGAGCTGCCCTTGAAAGCTGATAGAAGGCACTACTGTTCAGAATATGTATGTTCGAATTATGTATGTGTTTTAAATATCCCCTTTGTATAGTGATATGCACACCCCAGAACACTCAGATATTTGCCATCTTTGTCAACAAAAGGTTATTCTTTTTAGAGCTCCAAGATGTGTTTTTCTCCATATGCATTAGGGGATTATGTATTCTTTGTATTGAAAAGATAAATTAGCAAAATCACATCATTCTTTTATAAGGTTGTGAAATTATAGGTTACTTTGTGGAATTATTAATTAAGCTATTTCTTAATTAGTTTAGTCTTTCATTTACTAGTGAATTAAGCTATCACAAATGTATATATAAAGTTTAATGTTTAAATTTCAATGAATAAAAGAAACATGCGTGTTATATTGATTCCATTTAGGCCATCTGCAGTCAGTATTGACAAAAACTTCAGTTATGATATAAATTTATATTGAATTTCTTGCTCAATTAGGAATTTACTGAAGGCAAAGCATTATTTGTAATGGAAAACCACTTCAAAGGTGGCTAGTGCTTTTACAACATGATGTGTTTTCGAATTAAAAATTTATAATTTTGGTTAGTTTTACCAAATAACAGCAGTGTTTACTATTCAGATAGTACCTTCCTTTGAGAAAATAGAAACTATAATGAGGACAGATTCTTACACAGGTTACTTACTACTGGATGCTATATATTTTGTTTAAATAAAGTCTCTTTTTCTACCTCTGTTTTCATTTGCTGTTTGTAAAAAATACTTTGTTCCTAGTAATTCTTGGAGCTCACTCACCTTTGGAATTCACTCCCTTAATTTTTGCTCACATTCTGCCTTGTTCCTGTGGAGAAAGTCAAAGAAACATACTGACTTCCTCCTCAAAAATTTGTTCTTTCCTCCTCCAACTCTGCTGTCTCTCTCGACACTCATTTTGCCCTTGTTGACTCTCTTGCCAGCAACTTATTTTTAAGCTCCTTTTTTTCCCTCACGCTATCACCCTGAATCTGAAACTTTATAAAACTATGGCTGATTCATCAGTTTATTTCAGGTCAGGCTTTTTATGCTTTCCTTAAAGCAGTTGTAAAATTTTCAGGACAAACATTAGATACAATGTGTCCTTTTAATTTGACCCCTCTCACATTTGTAAAAAATATTCTGCTTTTCCCCTATGTACCTCTGTAATTACCTCATCTCTTGAAACCCACTTTGTTTTATTAGCTTGTTCCTTTCTGTATTTGTGAAAGGACAACTTAATATTTTTACTTCTTATGGTGTTCTGTTTGCTTTTTTACGCATGACATCCTTAGCTATGTGAGGCACTTCATTTATCCCTGCTGTCCTTTGTATTTAGGACCCATCTTTCAAAGCTTTCTTTGATCCTTTTCAATTCAGCTTCCTCATTTGCACAGACATTAAAATCTTTCCTACTAAGTTCACCAGTGTACTCTTAATCAAATAGAATGGCCTTATTACAAACTAATCTTAATTCTCTTAGCTATTTTAAATCATAATTAGCCTGTTGGATGATTCAGAATCACAAAATCTGCAACTCCTTCCCCTTCCTTCTTCCAGCTTTGCTTTTATGCATCTCTCCTGTTGCTTGCTTACTTGGTTATTTATTTTTGCAGCTTACAGGTTTCTGTAGGTTGGATTTTCATAGAATGTCCTCATGTATACTGCTCCTAAGAAGACTTGCTAGGCCTGTGATGTGGAAGAATGAGGTGGGAGTGAAAAAGATCTGGTATTAGTTTTCTTAATAAATAATTTGACCCATTGCCTAATAGTCCTTGCTTACTTGATAGTTTCTTATTTCTTGTAACCTTACCATTTAGATAGGCATTCTGGATTCTTCTATTTGTCCTTTCTGAAAATGCCTGATGCCAGCTTATGTTCTTCTAACCATTAACCTAAGTTTAACAGGATGAAAATTTAAATGAGTTATTAGGAATAAAATGCTTCTTAGTCATGTGGGCTTGCCATGGGTTGCAATTAACTGTATAGTAACTAACCCCAACAACAATACTGTGTTAGTTAAAGTCCTTAGTGAAAGTGTGATAGAATTATACATGCCAACACTATTAAAAAGCAAGGTTTTTTTTTTTTTTTTTTTTTTTTTTTTTTTTTTTTATGGCTACAAGTTGTATGTACTATATAAGGTCCCTGTGAGTTGGAACTGACTCAGTGGTAACAGATTTATATCTCGTTACCACCACTTGTCTGTCAGTTTGTTGTATTGTAGTGACTTGCATGTATTGTGATGCTGGAAGCTATGCTATAGGTATTTCAGATGTCAGCAGGGTTGCCCACGGTAGGCAGGTTTCAGCAGAGCTTTTAGACTAAGCCAGACTGGGAATAAGGACTTGGCAATATACTTCTAAAAAATTGGCCAGTGAATATCTTATGAATAGCTGTAGAATATTTTCTGATATAGTGCTGGAAACTGAGCCCCTTAGGTTTGAATGCTCTCAAAATGTGACTGAAGAAGAGATACCTTTCAGAAGGAAGTTGGCATAAATGACATGGATGGAATAAAGCTTTCAGGACCTTTATTTGCTGATATGGCATGACTCAGTAGGAGAAGAAACAGCTGCAAACATTCATTAATAGTTAGAATGTGGAATGTATGAAGTGTGAATGTGGGAAAATTGGAAGTAATAAAAAATGAAATGGAATGCTTGGTGATATATATCCCAGGCATTAGTGAGCTGGCATGAAGTGGCATTGGCTATTACATGATCTGCTATGCAGGGAATGAAAAACTGAAGTGGAGTGGTATTCATTTCATTGTCAAAAAGAACATCTAAAGATGCATCCTGAAATGCAGTGCTGTCAGTCATAGGATAATATCCATAGTCTATGAGGAAGATGGGTTAAAACAACTGTCATTCAAATTTATGCACCAGTCACTAATGCCAAAGATGAAGAAATCAAAATTTTTTATTTTATTTTATTTTTACCAACTTCTGCAGTCTGGAATTGATTAAATATGTGATGAAGATGCATTTGTCAGTACTGTTGATTGGAATGCAGAAGTTGGGAGCAAAGAAGCAACAGTAATTGGTAAATATGGCTTTGGTGAGAGAAAATGCTGGAGACCATATGATAGTATCTTGCAAGAGCAATGATCTAGCCATTAGAATTACCTTTTTTCAACAATGTAGTGACTATACACACTAACCTCACTGGATGGAATATACAGGAATCAGACAGACTACATCTATGGAAAGAGATGATGGAAAAGCTCAATATGATCAGTCAGAACAAGGCTGGGGTCAACTGTGAAACAGTCCATCAATTGCTCATATGTAAGATCAAGTCATAGCTGAAGACAAGTAAAGCCAAATATGACATTGAGTATGTCCTACTTGAATTTAGAGACTATTTCAAGAATAGATTTGAGACATTGAACGCTAATGACCAAAGTCCAGGTGGGTTGTGGGATGACATCAAGGACACCATATGTGAAAAAAGCAAAAAGTCATTGAAAAGACAGGAAAAACCGAAATGTGAGTCAGAAGAGACTCTGAAACTTGATTTTGAAGGTAGAGCAGCTACAACCAATGGAAGAAATGATGAAGTAAAAGGTTTGAACAGAAGATTTGTAAGGGCAGCTTGAGGAGACAGAGCAAAATATTATAATGAAATGAGCAAGGCCCTGGAGTTACAAAACAAAAGAGAAGGGCACAGTCAGCATTTTCAAAGCTGAAAGAACTGAGGAAGTTGAAGTTTCCAGTTGCAATATCGCAAGATTATAGTAGCAGAATATTCAGTGATGCAGGAAGCATCAAAAGAAGGTGGGAAGAATATACAGAGTCACTGTACCAGAAAGAATTATTGATGTTGAACCATTTCAAGAGGTAGCATGTGATCAGTAACTGATGGTATTGAAGGAAGAAGTCCAAGCTGCCCAGAAGGCACTGGTGGAAATCAAGTCTCCAAGAAGTGGGAGAATACCAGTTAAGATGTTTCAACAAATGTTTCACCAAAAGGAAGACAGCTACCTGTCTGCTGTCCAAAAGAGATCCAAATTTGTGCCCATTCCAAAGGAACTTAATTTAACAATACAGAAGTTGTTGAACAATATTATTAATATCACACACAAGTAAAATTTTGCTGAAGGTAATTAAAAAATGACTGCAGCAATACATTGGCAAGGAACCACCAGAAATTCAAGCCAGTTTCAGAAGAGGATATGTAATGAGAGATATTTTTGTTGGTGTCAGATGAACTTTGGCTGAATGGAAAGAATAATAGAAAAATATTTACGTGTGTTTTATTGACTATGCAAAGACATTGGATGGTGTGGATCATAACAAATTATGGATAGCAGTGCAAAGAATGGGAATTCTAGAACATTTAATTGTGCTCATGCCAAACCTTTTCATAGACTAATAGGAAAAAACACAAGTCAATTGTCATCAAGTCATTTCTGACTCATAGTGACCCTACTCTACAGGACAGAGTAGAGCTGCCCCATGAGATTTCCAAGGAGAGTTGGGAGATTTAAACTTCCCATCTTTTCAATAGCTGCCGATCACTTGACCACAGGACCACCAGGGCTTCATACATAGACTAAGAGGCAGTAATTTGAAGAGAACAAGGGGATACTGCATGGTTTAAAATCAGGAAAGGTGTACATCAGGGTTGTATCCTTTCACTGTATTTATTCAGTCTGTATACTGATCATATAATCCAAGAAACTAGACTACACAAAGAATAAGATATCAGAATTGGAGGAAGATGCTTTAACAACCTGTGATATGCAGTTGACACAACCCTGCTATCTGAAGACAGAGGATTTGAAACACTGGTGAAGATCAAAGACTACAGCCTGCGGTATGGACTATACTTCAGCATAAAGAAAACAAAAATCCTCACAACTGGGCTAATAAGCAACATCGTAATAAGTGGGGAAAATTTTGAAGTTGTCAAGGGTTTCACTTCACTTGGATTCACCAATGTCCATGGAAGCAGTAGTCAGGAAATCAGATGATGTGTTAGGCAAATCTGATGCAAAAGACTTTAAAAAAAAATGTTAAAAAGCAAAGATGTCACTTGGAGGACTAAGGTGAGCCTGACTCAAGCCGTAACATTTTCAGTCACCTTATATGCATGCAAAAGCTGGGCAATGGATAAGGAAGAGCAAAGAAGAACTGATGCCTTTGAATTATGGTGTTGGTGAAGAATGTTGAATATACAGTGGACTGCCAGAATAACAAGCACATCTGTTTTGGATGAGGTAGACCCAGAACGCCTCTTAGAAGTCAAGATGGAGAGACTTTGTCGCACAAATGCTGAACATCTTATCAGGAGTGACCAGCCCGTGGAGAGGGACATCATGCTTGGTAAAGTAGAGGGCTAGCAAAAAAGAGATGGATCTTCCTTGAAATGGATTGACATATAGTGGCTACAATAATGGGCTCAAACACAGCAATGATTGTGAGGACAGTGCAGGATCCAGCAGTGTTTCTTTCTGTTTCCATAGAACTGCTGTAAGTTGGAATGGACTCCATGGCCTCTAACAGTGAGAACAGTGAGAACAATAACATATTGACAGTATCACTATCAACCCTTTCTCTGCATAGATACACACACACATGCGCATGCACACATGCACATGCATACACACACATACAGTCAAAATTAAGAGATTCATACCTTGCAGATCAGGAAAACAACTTGTACTTGCATCACCACTTATTTACAAAACTCTTTGGTTTGATTTTAAACTGAAAGCTGCCTACCCAGAATTTTAGTTTTATTTTAAATTCTTTTTGATATACAGTCGTTTTTTGAACATATGTCCACCCTGCCCTCCGTGTGTGTCTGTATAAAAGGCGTAATGAGTTTGGAAAGCAAGGACCTAAAATCAAGGAAAGAAAGTGGGGAAATTTTTCACATTGTTTGCATTCTACTCCCTTAGGTACTGTCTTGACTGGACCCTTTCAGTGCCTCCTATCAGACCCTGTAGAATACTCTTGACAGTTACTTATCTATGAAAATAATTTTCTCCTTCCTAGTAGTAAGATCAAAATCCTTTCAATTATTATTACTTACCTCTCCATGTACTTTTCCTTTGAGTAAGAAGTTGGTGAAAGTGCCACCACATCAAAGAAATGTTTCTATAATATTGATGAAAACTTGCAGTCAATGCTATGGCAAAACCTACTGCTATTGAGTTGATTCCAGCTTATAGTGACCCCATAGGGCAGGGTAGAACTGCCTCATAGAGTTTCCAAGGGGTGACTGGTAGATTCGAATTGTCATAGCTCTTAACTACTGTGCCACCAGGGCTTCTATATGTACAATGCTTATATTAAGCTTGTTTTGAAAATCTGAATCTCAAAGTCACCTGCTATTATAGTATAGTAGAAAATACAGTAGATTAGAAATAAGAGATTTCATTTATATGATTGTCATTATCCTTATTTGCAAGATGAAATTATAATAAAATCTTTCAAATACCATCCAGTTCCAAAGAAATGTGCTTTTTATTGACTTCTGAATTCCTTTGGAGTTTGAATTAAAATGTTCTAAACTACCTGTAGAGTAGTGCCTTTCACATTTTTAAGCTGGGACTCAGTAATAACCCATACAGACACACATAAAAATGAAAGTTTCATAAAGTGATATTTAAGATATCCTATAATACTGGTAGTTAGTTGCCATCAACTTGGCCCTGACACATGACAACCACATCTAAAACAAAAGAAAATACGGTCTGCTCCTATGCCATATTCGAGATTGTTGGTATGTATGCTCAAGTTCATTGTTGTGGCCCCTGTGTATTTTGAGTGCCTTCCAACCTAGAGTATTATCATCTGATAATACTCTGTTGTGATCCATAGGGTTTTCTATTGGCTAATTTATAGAAATAGATGGCCAGGCCTTTCTTCTAAGCTTGTCTCTTTTTAATTTTTATTTATTTTTTTGATTTAATATGACTGAGTAAAAATATACATTCCTGTATAAACTTACATGCCCACCTATATGCAGCTTCCACTTGTCTTATGTAGAATCCCACTGAAACTTGTCCACTGTGTGTGATCCTGCTGGTATTTGTAATACTGGTGGCATAGCTTTTAGAATAATGGCAACATGATAAACATCATAGCATGACCTGACAGATGGATCCTGGACTGTATTCGACACACTGTGATATTTTGTTTTGTTTTATGTTCAATTTTGCTTGAAAAGAAAATTTTGATTATGGCTTGGTGAATTTATTTTATGATTCTTTAATGGGCAATGACTCAAAATTTGAAAAACAGTGTCATAGAGATAGTTATCTTGACTAGCTTGGAAAATTCTCAGTTTCCTCTTATATCTATATGTTTTAGTTTCTTTTTCTTCCCCTAGAGTAGTAGAACATACATATTAGCACAAGAAAGTGAATCACTTCTTTAAAAATCTTCCTGAGTGCATGGCATAAAAGATGTTTGGATATCAAACTTGAGAAAATAGCTTTTCTAGTATTCTTCCCATTATGACCTACAGTTAAAAACAAATAAACACCCTTAAAGCATCTTTCTTTGAAGTGTGTGTGTGCGCGCGCGTGTATGTGTGTGTATATATGAGTGTCTGTAAATAAACACATAACTTTATAGGGGTTTCAGATCTCTCCCATGTATAGACACATACATTCTCCAATCATATTGATTTATTGAAAATTAGGGTCATTCTAGGTGTGGGGGTAAGCAGGTTCATACTTGCTGGTGTGACTTTTGCATGAGCTGCTTCCTTTACTTTCTAGACACTAAGGCACAGATGGATGGGGAGAAGAGAATGGCAGCACATTCTTCATATTTTCTAGGTCTGTGACTTCGCATTAGAATGACCAAGGGAAACTCTAAAAATCTAACATTTGAATTTGTACCCCATACCAATGAAACTGGAATGTCAGGTGGCAAGACCAGGCCTCGGTGCTTTTTCAGAGATTCCCAGGTGATTCTAATATGTACAAAGTCTGGGAACCGCTCCTTTAGGTTTTTTACTTGTTTAATTTTGACAATTTTTTTGTAATGGAAATAAACATAAAGTTTTTTTTGTTTATTTTTTTAGTTTAACAGCTGTTAAACATGGTGACAAATTGAACCTGTCCATTATAATTATATGCCTAGTGACTCTGGTGATAGTGACTTTCTTAAAAACAAAAACAAGTACATAAATTTAAAAATATCCATTTTCATGTAACCTACTTTTTAAAAACAAGTTGTGGCAGTGTGGTCACATTTTAGAATAGGCAATTTATCCTCTTAACTGTATGAGGGAAATGACCTGATAAACACTGTTTTCTCACTTTCTGTGTATTAGAGGCATTTGGGCTCCTGCTCCAGCTCATCATGATTAAGCATGATGACTAGTGCTATCTTTGGAAGCTCTGTGATCATCCATAAGGTAGCCTTTATCTGGATAGACTGCATTTGGAAGGTCATCTGGAAGTATTGCATGTTTGACATCTGATGTCATTCTCAAAAAATAAATGCCAGACTATCCAGAATAGTCCTGCTTCATGGAACAAATACAGAATTCTAAAGGTGGGAAGTGAGTATAGCAATGCCAGCAGTATACCATATTTCATTTTGCATATAGAGGGATTACCTTTAAATATGTCAGATGGAAAATTTTCTCCCTCAATATAGGCCAGATACAAGCAGCTTACTTACTCAGATAGCTTCACAGTCCATGGCAGCCTCCCAAGTCATTCATTTTTAAGTGGTTGCACCCACTTGAGTCATAATGTGAACATCACCCAGCAGACTGAGTCATATTAATTTACATACTTGAAAAGTTGTATTTAGTATATCACAAATGAAATGTCACGGGAACTTTGCATTTTTTCATTCAAATTAAAAATCCACTGAAAGGTGGAACCTTATTGCTTGCTATTATTATTCCTAGGATTAATATGTAAGTTACCATTAATTGGTCTTTATGTATTATAGTTACATGTGGAAGCACTATAATCACAACTACAGGGTTGGATGAAATGCATATCTCCTTATTTACTGAGAAGTATCATTTAGAATATGAAAACATTGACCAGTGCCAGGACTCAAGTCATGTAAAAGTTTAGAGGAAAAAGTTTGGTTAAATATGTTTTGGGATTTACTAAAATTAAAATATTTGAAAAAGCAGAGTTTTTTGTACAAACAATTCAGTTTGATCTTTAGAAATCTGCAAGTTTGGAGATTTAAAAATAACTAATAAACAGAAGTTACAGTTACTGATTCTTCATAATCCCTACACTCCCTACAACCATTTCTGTAAATGCAGTGTTTCATCTGTGTGGAATTAAGTATTTATTAGTGTTCAAGAAACTAGAAGTCATATGACCATGGCTTATTTTAGCTCACTCCTAAATTTAGAAGTGTTCCCAGATTGAAAAATGGTAAAGGGAATAGAGACCAAATGCGCAGTTTTTTTAGTTGTTTCAGATTTGATATTTTTTTGATACTAGATTTCATTTTCCTAATCCTACTGTATCAAACCTTTTAAGAGAGTAAAAAAAGATTGTGTTAGAAGTTTTCAAGGCTCCTGAATTTTATTTGTATACTTTATATTTCTTTGTTTGTTCAGTTAACGTACCTTCTAGAAGTCAGATTTTATTATTCAAGAGTTTCCTGTTCCTGAATTATCTGAATATATTGGTTCTAACTTGCTTTCATCTGCCAATCTTTTGATTACTTTTACTACTTATTTTTATTAGATAAACAAAAAGGCAAGTTAATGTTAAAATTGAAATCTGTTTATCAGTGAGTGCAATTTGGCAAGAAGGAGAATACAAATATTTCTAAAATGCTGTTTCGACTCATAGTTTTATTTATCCTTGTTCTTTTTGCAGTCTTAAACTACCATTAAGTTAAAAAGTTTTAGTTTTATTGCAAACTGAGAGCAACATTGAAACAGTTTATTTCATGGAAATACTAGTGAATACCTACTTACCAAGATGCGTTGTTTAGAACAGGAATATCTAAACTAAAGCACAGGATTTCTGTGCCACTAGTTAAAAGCTTCCCTGACAGATCTCTAAATTGGCTGTCCTACCATTCCTCCTCTCTCCCGTGAATTTCCAGTTGAGAGAAGCATAGTAATTGACAGTGGTATATCCCCTTCATGCATCTGGTTTAGATTATTTTACTTTACATGACTGTCCCTTCTCTCTTTCTGCCTTTCTGCTGAGTACAACTGAGAAATGAAAAGTAGTTTCTCTCTAGTTATCTGAAGTTAACTGATGTAACAACAAATTTCAATATTGATCTGATTGTTTTAATTATGCATGCATTTGTTGATTATTGAATATGTTTGAAGCATTATATGAGGTACCATAGAGGTTATAGGGTGAATTAAATATGGATTCTCTTTTTGTGATATGTGAAAAGACTATCTATTATAAGATACAAAGTGGTGATGGTGGGTTCCCAAAGAGAAGAACAGGTACTAGTCTTTTGAGAGCACAGGGAGAGTGTGATTCTGCCTAGTTGAAGGAATCAAGGAAGACTTTCTAGAGGTAATAATCATTAAGCTTAGACTTGCAGAAATGGGGATAAAAGACATTCTGAATGGCAAAAATAATGGAAAAAGTCTAGAAGACAGGGAAGCATAGGCTTTTTTAAGGGGTAAATTAATAAATTTCTTGTGATGTAGAAGAGATAATAGGAAGGTACAGTTATAAAGACTTGGAGTCATGTAGTGGAGTACCTCGAACATTAGATTAAGACACCTTGTGCCTCTATTAAATCAAAATAGCCTAATTAAATTTAATTGAATTTTACTGTGAATTTCATTAGAAGAAATCACTTGTCCTGTTGTGCAATTATGTTTTTAACTTAAGAATATGTTCAGATTATATTTCTAGCTCACTACATACTGATAACATTCTTTATCATATTTTTAATATTACATTGTATGGATAAGCAATACCTAACTTACGTAATCCTTTACTAATGTATGTTTAGTTGTTTCCAGGTTTTTACTATTGTAAAAAAAAAAGTTACATCATACATCTATCTTTCTATACTTGTATTAGATATCTATAGGGTAAATTCCTAAAAATGGAATTTCTGTGTTAAACACTATTAATTCACAGTTTTGCTGTAAATATTTAAGAATTTGTTTCTCCACCCTCTCACTAGTTTCAACACTGTCAATGTTGATATAATTAAACTTTTGATCATATTAGTAAAATTAGAACTTGATGTCTAAAACATGAAGGTACCCATTAACTAGAGGACGTAACTCTGACAAGATGTATAATGCTAGGGTATAGGGTAATGTGGCAGTATAAAATAAATGTAGGAACAATGTGACATGTTTTTCCAGATTGTGAATTTGGGAGAAAAAAACAATTTTTGTTTCAAAATAAGCTGAAAAATTTGAAAATTGAATGTAGAATTTAAATGATTTATTTTATTAATAAAAGTTAACATTCTATTTTATTTTTAAATAATATGTATAACACTTTGCATGTTGAAAGGTACTGTACAAAGTTTATTGCTGTGTTAGCCAACCACCTATTATAGAGGGCTAAAATAAGTTCATGGACGAGTATAAAGATGATGTGACAGAGGCATCTGACCTCCTCTAACTTTGCAAGAGGGAAGGAGAATTGAGATCAACAACCAAAGGATGATTCAGTAAGGCAGAGGTCAGGCATAGCTTCTCTCCACCATGTTTACCAACTATTCCTCCCATGGGATTCTCTACTGCTCTGCTGATCTCTAGACTTCATTGTGATGACTAAACAGAACTCACAGACAGTACTCATGACTCATGATTGTCATGTAACAGACTACAATTCAGATTTAGGAACACTCAGGATACAGTTCTTCCATCAGGACAGCCTGTTCTCTGCCATGTCCACATGCATACCTTTCCTTGGCTTTGCTCTGGCAAGTGTTTCGAAGCTCTTTTTGGCTGCAATGAGTGCCGCAAGTTACCCTACTCTACCAATAAGCATTGGCCAGATGGAAATCAACTCTTTAGCCTCTGTAGGTTGTCAAATCTATTTCTACCAATGCTCAGAAGCTCCCTACTCTAACACCAAGTCTCTTGCCTGAAGGCGTTCAGTCTTCTCACTGTGGACCAGGAACCTCACCACACCATCTCCTGCTGGTCTCTTTTGCAATTATGTCTTTGCCATTGACTATTGCCACTTCCAGTGTTACAGCTCTCTCTCTGTCTCCTGGTTTCAGGAGTTTCTCAGCACAATGACTCCAGGTCCAATAATGCAGTCCTCTCCTGGCTGTTCTTCCTCAGAGGTGATGAAATCTTCTGCCTGCTCTAGAGCTGGCTCTCTTTTAAGCCTAGCAGGTTGACAAAATTGACCAGTCCTCTTAGTGGGCCACAAACATCCTATTTGCATAGTTGCACCAGATCACTTAGGTAGGAGTTATAAGACCATGGTGAGAAAGAGCACATAAAAGCTATCCATTGCACTGCAACGAGAATCAGCATAAAGCTGATTCCTATAGTTCAGAGATCAAATGCAACTCTGCTTTCCCATTTCACCATCAATTACTTTTTTTAAAAAAAATTGTTGTACTTCATTTTTTAAACTTTTAAAAAATATTGTAGTTTAGATAAAGGTTTATAGAACAAACTAGTTTCTCATTATGCAGTTAATACAGATTTTGTGACATTGGTTACCAACCCCATGACACATCAACATTCTTCGTCTTGACCTTGGAATTCCCTGTTACCAGCTTTCTTGTCCCCTCCTGCCCTCCAGTCCTTGTTCCTGAGTCTCGTTTGCTTTGTAGGCCTGTCTACTCCCCAGTGGAAGGGTGAACCTTGGGAATGACTTTATTATTGAGCTAAAAGAGGTCCAGGGACCATATTCTCGGGGTTTCTCCAGTCTGTCAGGCCTAAGTCTAGTATTCTTTTATGGGTTAGAAATTTGTTGTACATTTTTTTCTCCAGCTCTTTCTGGAACCCTCTATTGTGATCCCTGTCAGAGCTGTTGATGGTGGTAGCTGGGCACCATCTAGTTGTATTGGATTCAGTCTGTTGGAGGCTGTGGTAGTTTGGGTCCATTAGTCCTTTGGATTAACCTTTCCCTTGTGATCTTTGGTTTTCTTTATTCTCCATTGCTCCTGATGGAGTGAGACTGGTAGAGTATCTTTGATGACTGCTAACAGTCCTTGAGCCTTGAAGACCTCACTAAAGTAGAATGTAGAATATTTTCTTTATAAATTATGCCGGATGAGCTAGATGTTCCCCGAGACCCAAGTCCCCATGGCCCTCAGTGCAGCAATTTAGTCTTTCAAGGAGTTTGAATATGTCTTTGGAGCTTCCATGACCTAGCTTTGGATAAATTGGCTGGTTTATTCTGTATTGTGTGCTGTGATATCTTTCACCAAAGTTACTACTTATCTATTGTCTGTTTAGTGTTTTTCCTTCCCAGCCCATTTCTTCCCTCAGAATCATCAAAGATTGCTTCTTTTTGTGTGTAAATTTTTCATGAGTTTAGTTTCATCCAATATTTGTACTTTTGTAATTGACTTATTTTACTCAGCACCACACCCTTCACATTCATCCATGTTGTGAGATACTTCCTGTATTCATCATTGTTCTTTATTGTTGCGTAGTGCTCCACTGTGTTTATGTATCCTAGTTTGTTTACCCATTATCCTGATAATGGGCATCTAGGTTGTTTCCATCCTTTTGCTATTGTGGACAATGCTGCAATAAATATGGTTGTGCAAAACCACCCCACCATCATTTCTGACACTGGCTGCACACACAACACACTCTCTCTCAGCCCCTCAATACCCAGAGCTAGATCAGAGCTCACAAGTTACAAGCCCAGTGTTCTTGATTCGTAAGTTTGATGGAAGTGCTCATAAAACTTCCAGAAGAGGTGCTTAGAAGTACTGGTTTTGTTATACACGTATCAGGATCATTGTAAAGAAGAGATGTATGGGCAAGGCAGATTACCAAAGTAGAGCTCACAGGTCTCAGAGAGGGCACTTCATGCTTTCTTCTCTGACCAGGAAGCTTTCTGAGCCTTAGGTTCCAGAATTTTGTTGGCCAGTGCTGCAAGACAGACTAAGTTATGTCTCCTGTGGCTAGTCGATATTGGTCTTCCAGATGAGCCTTTTCTGGTCTGGCTGGCTCCTGTTTGTCAGCACAGACACTCTGTTGTGGCCTGGAAATAATAGACCAATGCACCCCAGTTACCCCAGGAGTTCTTTCACATAAACCAAGAACAAAAGCCACCTTACTTTTGGTAAAACTAAATCCTTTACCTCACAAGGACATAAAGTCTCTGGTCAACTGTACTGTCAATATATAAGAAAAAAGAAATGCAAATGATTTATTTATTCAGATTGTTTTGATTGAACTCTCCCATGCACAGTCTAAAATGCATCAGTAGAATTTAGTTAACACCTACTTTTTTCCCCTCATTTTTCCTTTTCGGGTTGTGAGTATACAATTTTCTTAAATAATTTGTACCTTGATTATTAGAATTTTGCTTTGGATTTTAAAAAGTAATTTTATCTGACTTGCAGGCAACAAATAATCTCCCCCCCCCCACTACCACATGATATATACTATTCTCTTGACTGGTGGATAAACTGAAGGGAACAGAGGTTAATTAATAATTATGATGATACATTTCAATGGAAACAGCTACTAACAAAAATTCATGAATTCTTAATATGTTTAGGATTCACTTTGTGAATTTTTAGAAACAGAAGTATTTCCAAAATGCACTTATATGCACACTATAAAGCAGGTAAATGTGGAGCTGCTCTGTTGAAATAGGATGAGGCACCTGGACTTGTCCATAGTGTTTCTATCCTTCAGTTCTTCCAGTGACCTTTGGGCTTCCTGGAAAAATACCTAGCTTGTTGGAAACAGTGTAGGAGAAATACTGTCCTATGCGATCTGGTGCTTCTGCTTTTCAGGAGATTAACAAAAACAAAAAACAAACAAAAAAACACCCATTGCTGTCGAGTCAGGACTTGACTCATAGTGACTCGACTCATGAATCAGGTTTGATTCATAGTGACCCTATAGGTCAGAGTGGAGCTGCTCCATAGAGTTTCCAAGGAGCGTGTGGCAGATTTGAACTGCCAACATTTTGGTTAGCAGCTGTAGTGCTTAACCCACCATGCTACCAGGGTTTTCTTTCAGGAGATATTAGGTGAAAAACTCCGAGCTGATCAGTGGGTTAATTCATATACTACTTTATCCTAGGGAAATGGTGAGATGTGAATTTAATATCTGCAGTTCTAAAGACCCAAATTTGTAGGTTCCAAGTTTCTTGGCTGAAACAGATAAGTCTTTATGTTTCATTTTTTAACAGTATTTATTGATTTCCACAAACTGGGTAAGCATTATAGTAAGTGAAGCTATCTTGGTGGCCCTCAACTCTTCTGTTGTTATTTGTTAGTTTTTTTCCTTTATGGATATGTTTTTAAAATATGAGACTTAAAAGCAGTTTTATACTGAGCCAGATCATTTCGGCTGGGCTTCAAACGTCTTGGATCTCCTAAATCACAATAGTTATTTTCATGGAAAAGTTAAAAAGTAATTAAATTTTACAATAATATTGTGTTTTATAGCAGCCATATATTTTGGGAGTATGTTAAATAAGTTTTGGTAGTTTATCCCGGAAATTCCATGTTAACTGTGATGAAATAATAGTACTACTTTTATGAGCATGCTGCAGATAGATTTGGTCATGTAGTAGGAGAGTCATGGCCTGTGGCAGATGGCTAAAGCCACTAATGCCAGCACTGTGCTTTAAAATTTGTAATAAAGCCCAACACAAAGGGAGATGGGAGGTGCCACAAAGTGCTTCTATTCATATCAAAAAAAAAAAAAAATTGTTCATGAACTGTGGACCCAGATCAAGTTGAAAAGATAGAAACTTCAGAGAGATTTAGTTTTCTTTTAATAGTGATAAGCAGAGGACCCTCGTTATAAAAGTATGCTTGTCCAGCATGTCAACTTTGTTAATGCCATTTTTCCAAAGCTATTAGGGGCAGTTCTACTCTGTACTATGGGATTGCTGTGAGTTGGAATCGACTCGATGGCAGTCAAGTTTTTTTTTCTTAATTAACTGAATTCAGTTATGGATTTAGTTGATTTTTTAAAATGTTCTTTGTACCTTTGACTAACAAATATATAAGATACAATTTATTTATTTGCTAATAAAGTTCCTGACTTTAATTTTGATTAGCAGCATATGAATCCTCTGACCATTTAAATATCATTTTTCTTAAAGAAAATATTTATGAAATGCTAATAAACTATTAAGTGAACAAGTAATACAATATGTGATAATTTTTACACCCTTCCTAGATTGCATAAAATTTTAATACAAACTTGGTGTATACTCGATAATAATTTACATGTTTATTTTGCCATCTGGTAAATGTGTAAACGATATTTTGAGAAGCACATTTCATATTCACTTTAACAACTTATCCTTGACAATATGTGCCCTAATGTTATGTATTGACTGGAAGGATCTTGGAAATTTTTTAAAAAGATGAATCCAGGAAAAAAAAAAAATTCATGTCCTAGTTTGTTTGTTTTAAAAATATTATGGAGATTTAAGACTTAGCTTTTAGTACCAAACTGAGGGATTTCGTTGTTTGCTGACTTCTACCAGACATCCTGCTAATTAGAGTAGAATAATCAGCGTGGCTTCCAAACAATATATCGTGTGCATCAAATCAGGTTTCCTGCTAGCACTGTAGACCACGTAGGTAGCAATGATAAAATAAAGATGGTTCTCTGTGTTGTTGTATAATACTAGCACATTTCTTTTTTTCCAGAGGGTTTGACTTGCTATAGCTGGTGTTTAAATACAGGAAAATAATTTTTGCAGTGTGTTGCAAGGAACCTCAAGTGGATAGCATTTATCAAATGCTTTGACACCCTTTATGACACTTTGGCCTTCTGCCTCTTTTATTTCATTCTCTCTGCTTATTGGTCCCCCTGGAGTAAATCTTAGGGACTTAAAACAAAACAAGCAAACAGGTAATTCCCTATTTAGTTTTGTTTTAATGTACTCTTTCAGAGCTGATGATAATTTAAGAATCTTTGTAAGATTTCATAGACTACCGCTACATACTAATTGCCATCTGCCTCATCTGCTTATCTATAATGAAGAGGTTTGATAAGCACATTGCAAATACTGGCTTTAATAAAACTCACAACCACATTTAAAAAATATCTTTTATTGTGCTTTCAGTAAAAGTTTACAATCCAAGTCAATTTGCCATATAAAACCCCTCACACATGCCTCTGTTCAACTCTAGCTGCTCTCCCAACCCTGTGACACCCCTCCTTTCCATCCTGTACTTCTTGTATTCATTTAGCCAACGTTCTCCACCCTCCCGAGTCACCTTTACAGAAGAGCTGCTCCAACAACTTCATGTTATATTTAAGCCAAGAAGCACATGCTTTACCACTATCACTCTGTGTCCTGTAGTCCAGTCCAATTTTGATTTGTAGAGTTGGCTTCAGTACTGCTTTCAGCTCTGGGCTAGCAGTAAGTCCAGGGACTGTGTTCTCAGGGAACCCTCAAGGATGTCGGACCATCATGTCTGGTCTTCTAATTGAGTTTTAGATCTGCACCCGTCTTTTTCTCCCACTATATCAGGGACTCTATGTTGTGTTCCCTGTCAGGATAGTCATTGGTGGTGGCCGGACACCATCTAGTTATCTAGTTATTCTGGTCTCAAGCTGATGCAATCTCCTGATCATTTAGCCCTTTCTGTCTTTTTGGCTCGTTTTTTCTTCGTGTCTTTGATGTCCTTCATTTTTCTCTGCTCCAGGTGGATTGGGACCAATGGATGCTCCTTAGATGGCAGCTTGCTAGCTTCTGCCTTTTAAGACCATGGATACTATTCACCAAAATATGACACAGAACATTTTCTTACCAAAACAAAACAAAAAAAAGTTATGCCAGTTGACCTAGATGTTCTCTGAAACTATGGTCCCCAGACCCCTGCCCCTGATACTCTGAAATTCAGAATGTTGGCTTGTATCTAGGTAACCCTTCAACTGCATGCTGTCACTTCCTTCACTTAATTCATATCTACTATTTAGTCTATGAATAGCCCTCTCTCTTCCACCCCTCCCTTGTAAACATCAAAGATTATTTTCTTCTGTGCTTAAACCTTTTCTTGAGTCCTTATAATAGTGTACTCATACAATATTTGTCCTTTTGTTACTAATTTTACTTAGTGTAATATCTTCCAGATGACTCCAAGTTGTCAGATTTTTTTAAGATCATCATTGTTGTTTGTCATTTCATGTTGTTCCGTTGTATGAATATACCATAGTTTATTCATTCCTCTGTTGATGGGCACCTTCGTTGATTCCATCTTTTTGATATTGGGAACAGTGCTTCAATAAGCATTGGTGTGTATACATCTATTTGTGTGACAGCCTTTATTTCTCTAGGACATGTTCCAAGCAGTGGGATTACTGATCATATGGTATTTCCAGTTCTAGCTTTTTAAGAAAGTGTCAAATGGATTTCCAAAGTAGTTATACATTTTCTATCCTCACCAGCAGTGTAGAAGAGTTCCAGTCCCTCTGCAATCACTGCTACATTTTTATCTAACAGATTCAGAAATCAGAGTTCAGGTGTATTTTGAAAATATTTTACTATTGTTAAATTAATTGTGTCATGAATTACTTTTTATTTATTCCCAATGGAAATTAGGAACACATCAATTAGTTCTCTTTATTTTTGCATGGGATAAATATGCATATTTCACTGTTATGACCATATAGCATAATGATGTGAAATATTATCTGTGTATATCTTTATTTAAACCTGTGATATTAAGTTGTATTATTCCTGATGCTTAATAAATCTTACTATCTACTTCCCACAACAACTGTGCAACTTCCTTTACAGATTGTCTTGGTTATCCAGTACTGCTATGACAGAATTACCACAGTGGATAACTTTTATAAGCAGCAGTTTATTCTCCCACAGTTTAGGAAGATAGCTCCTGGGGAATGCTTTTTCTCTCTGAGGTTCTGTGGGAAATTCCTTGTCATCAATATTCCCCTGGTCTGGGAACTTCTCCACACAGGGAACCTGGGTCCAAAGGATATGCTGTGCTCCTGGTGCTTCTTTCTTGGGGATATGAGGTTCCTACCTCTCTGCTTGCTTGTCTCTCGTGTGGCCACCACCATGTTTTATCTCACGAGAGACAGGCAAGCAGAGAGATAGGGTTTCTGAGGCTGTAATCTTTATGGAAGCAGACTGCCATATCTTTCCTGTGTGCAGAGTGGCTGTTGGGTTCAAACTGCCAACCTTTCAGTTGGTAGCGAAATGCTTCTGCCGTGTCATCAGGGCACCTGGAGATTGGGAAAGGAAGGAAAAAGTAGAGACAATTTTCCAGAATCCCTTCTACATTTTGGATTTATAGTTCCAAAGTCCGCTTCTGTTCCAGCTTACTCTTATGTTCACTCAAACCTTATCTCAAAACAATGCACCTGATTTTAGTTTGTCAAAAAGTGGTCTAATGGCCTGGAGGGCCCTCTGGGAACACGGCCCCTAGATGTGCTTCTAGCCCTAACTGGCAACCAGTACTGAGGTCAACTCTTCAGATGAGAATGGACTGGACTCAGGAACACAGAGTGACCACGTGGTATGTCTACTTTAAGGTTTTATACATTTATAGGGGGGCTGTCCTACTGGTTTCTTTCTAGATGGGAGAAGAGATGGTGGAAAGGAGGGGAGAGGTACTCATTAAGAGGATACCAGAAGTATAGAGTGAAAACGAGGAATATGCTGTCACTGGGTGAGGAGAGCAGATGGAGCTGCAGACAGGCCAGCATGCAAAATGGATTTGGATTGTGTACTTTCACTTAATCACAATTAAAAAAAAAATGGAATAAAGTCTAAATCTAGCATATCAGAATCAATTAATATTCAGATTAAAAAAAGCAAGCAAAAAATAGTACCTTGGACACCATGGCAACTCTAGAAGAGAGCTTTTTTTAATATAGTGATAATATTAATAATAAACACTTATTGAATGTTTATTTTATACACTGATAGAATTTTTTTAAAAAAAATGTTATTTACTGACTTAATTCTTAAAACAGTCCTGTGAGATAGATATTATTATTCCCATTTTAGAAATGAAGGAAGTGAAGTATAGAGAAGTTAAGTAATTTGCCTAAGGACTCATACGTAGTAGTAGCTGGGCCAGCATTTGAACTTAAGGAATCTGAGTTTGGAGTAATGACTATTAGTGGTAGTGGTACTAAATATTAAGATAAATGAGATGGTAAATAATCTTTTTTTTAGTGGATTTGTTATTTTAGTTTGACTACAAAAGCAGTATGAAGAGAATAATTGGATCAAAGAGGAGTTAAGAACTCAAAATCTGCGATGAGTCCTTTGCAACTTAAGTTTAAGGGTGTGAATATGAGCAAAACAAATGAATAATTTGCTTTGCATTTTTTGAAAAGATTAGACTTTATTTCATATATATAATCTTCATTATTTCTTCCAAATGGAATATGACTGTTGTTTCTGAATCTGAATCTGTTGTTTCACAGATTCTTTACAGTTTCCAATACATGGAACTATTTCAGAATTAAAAACAGTTTAATCTGTGCAAGCTTGTTTTATATATAATGAACTGAAATGTTTCAGTGATTGTTCAGAATTACTAGTGCCTTCGTGACGTTTTTGTGATACAACTCCTTTGTATAACAAAAGTAAAAGATAGTTGGCCAAACAGTTATTTTGAATTAGAAGAAATCATTTTTACCAATAAAATCGCACACTTTAAAAGAAAGTATCTGTATAATTAATCAGAAGCTTGTTAAATTCATGAGGAATCATCTAGCCCTTCATTTTGCCCTTAGAAGTAGTTAGGATCTCTGAACGTTGATCATATGACTTAGATCGCTAAAATGAATATTTTTTTTTGTTTGGCGTTTTATTGAAACACAAATTCCTTGCCATCTACTGAATCTGAAGTCATAGTGATCCTGTAAGACAGGACAGAACTGCTCCCTAGGTTTTATAGACTGTTATCTTTGTGGAGACTGCCTGCTGCGTATTTTTCCCCTTCAGCAGCTGGTAGGTTCAGATTGCTCATCTTTCAGTTAGCAGTGAAGCACTTAATCATTGTGGAAACACAAGGACAACTAAAATGCTTATAAAGAACACATGGTAGGTATTTAAACTTGTTGTTACATGTCATTGAGTCTGTTCTGACTCATAGCAACCCTTTGTACAAACAAATGAAGCTAGGCCTGGTCTTGTACGATCCTCACAATCCTTACCGTGCTTGAATCCATTGTTACAGACAGTGTGTCAATCTATCCTGTTGAGGGTCTTCTTTTTCACTGACCTTCTACTTTACCAAGCATGATGTCCTTTTCCAGGGACTGGCCCCTCCTGATAACTTGTCCAAAGTCTGTGAGACAAAGTTTCCCCATCATCACTTCTAAGGAGCATTCTGGCTGTACCTCTTCCAAGACAGATTTGTTCGTTCTTCTGGTGGTTGATGTTACACTCATTGTTCTTTGCCAACATAATTCAAGGGTATTACGTTTAGAGATAATATTTGTCTTTTTAATAGTTTTTGTTCTAAGGTTGAACATTGTTTAATTTTATGTGCTTTGTATTGTTTGTATTTTTCTTAAAAAAAGGAGCAATTTCTACCAAAAGAAGCAAGTGGGACACATGAAAAACAGTAATGACAGTATTTTATGTTTTTACATATATGACTTATTTTAGAGTTTTGTTTAAGTATGTCTGTGTGCAAGTTAGGAAAAAAATTCCCCATACTTTAAACATATTCGTGTGTTTTTATAAATTGCTTTTTATTTTGTGGTCTACACTTTTTAATAAGAAGGTTGTAAAAGAGAGTGATTACTTCTGAACCAGTAGGTAATTTTACAAGTTTAATTTATACCTTATTATGGAAAAACTCATTGAGCTTGTTTGTGAAGACAAACTCTGCAAGACTGTCTTCTAAATCCATGGTGATACAAAGACATTTGAAATGGGATCTTTATGCATTTCTTCTCGCATTGCTGACTCTTCCCCCACCCCAACAGTGTTTCTCTGAACAAGTTGCAAATTTACACTGTAGACCAAAAGCAAAACTGCAACCCTTGATTTTCACTACCCTAGCCTCCCCAAATTGTCTATCTTTTACATATTCTCTTGGTGTAGTGGTTAAGTGCTACATCTGCTAACCAAAAGGTTGGTAGTTTGAATCTGCCAGGTGCTCCTTGGAAACTATGGAGCAGTCCTGCCTTGCCCTGTAGAGTCACTATGAGTCAGAATGGACTCAGTGGCACTGGGTTTATATATTCTCTAGTCTTTTGCCAGTGATCTTATATCTTCTTGCTTTCTCTCTGTACCTATTTGAATTTGCTGGTACCTACTTCTTACTTACTGACTATATTTATCACAAAATTTCGCGTTTCTGACAATATTAAAAAACATGCTCTCTGACTGTTTTGCACATTAACAGCGTACATCTGGCAGTAAGGGATGCCAAAGTGTAAGACAAGAGGAATTCTGACTGTGATGGGTTATGGTTATGTGTCAACTTGCTGCAGTCATATTCTCAGTGGTTTGGCAGTTAGGTAATGTAATCTGGCAGTTATGTAGCAATCCTCCATTTTTGTATAATACCTGGTGTTTGAAACCTAACCATGTAGATAAATGAGGAGTCATTTGCCCGTTGGTGTTTCTCTACCATGTCTGCCTATTAGAATCACCTATGACATTTGAAATATGGATGATCAGGCTAAAATGAAAAGCTTTGAGGCTGAATCTATGGCATCAGTGTTTTTAAGAAGCACCCCAGATATTCTAATGATTAGCCAGGGTTGATAATTACTGAGCTAAAATGATAAATTGTTCAGCAGACAGGGTGGGAAATTATTTTGCTCTTAGAGTCTTTCTGGCATTCCTTGAGCTCACGTTGTATAGATTGTGCCTACTTAGTTTATTCATAAGGCTAGCCATGTTATTGCTTTCAACCCAATGAAAAGAAGCTGAGTAGAAGCGTGTATCTATCATAAGTCCGTAGGATTTGCTTCTTTTGTGTCTATCATCCCAAAATAGCTGGCCTTAAACAAACAAAACATAAGATTTATCTGGCCCCCATCTCAAGAGCCTGTAGTGCTAATTTTCTTAATATTTGACATTTTGAATAACACAAATCATTCTGACCTTGCCTGTTTCTACCTGGTGTTCAAAAAACATCAGTACATTGTGTATAATGGGAATTGATACTTAGTTTACCCATTATTCAAGCACCTTTGTAAAATAAAATAAAAACAATCTTTTTTTTTTCCTTTTGGTGGATTGGCCAATAAACAATAGCCAGAGCTTGATTAAATCTGATCACTACCTCTGGCCTGTGTATTAGGTATTATCTGAAACTTGGTTGGATTAATCGATTCATTTTTTTAAAAAAATCTTACACTGAGATGAACCATAATGGATCAAATACTTTTAATTAACTGAAATAAAGGTGGTATCCAGCTCCTGCCTATGATTTTGAAAATGTTTTACTGTCTGATTGAACTAAGAGAGATCAGACTATTCATAGGAATTTGTTCAAACTGGTTCTTGAAGAATTAAGCTCATTTGAAGAATCTGTGAAACCTATGTTATTTTGCATTAAATAAGATTTTTGTAGAAAAGTTAATTTTCTAGTGGGGCAGGTGAAGTGTGGCACTGAGAGTCACTTGTGGGTTCTATAAGTTATTTCATTTTGTGAGCTACTACCTACTGACAATTTGGGTATAATGGTGCTTGCCTTGTGCCTATTATAGAGCGATTTGGGAAAGGAACATGTTTCTATAAATAGATTAAAATATTGTTGAGTGTTGCCAAGTCGGATCCGACTCGACGGCACTTGGCACTTGGCTTGGCTGAGTGTTAGTAGAACTTCATCGAAATCTTTTGTTGAAATGTGTTATAGTGAATTAGAGCAATAAAATATTGCTGCTATTATTAAGGATCCAATAGGCACAAAAGGTATAATGTGTCCCCACAGAATCTTGTATTTACCTTTTCTATGTCATGCAGCAGACTTTGTCTTAATGAGTTGTTTATGTCTATGTCTCCTGATATACTTGACTGATCTTGAAAGCAGAATCTATGTTTTATTTGTTTTTGTAGGAAGTGTGATATAGACCCTTGCACATAATAGGTTCAACAAATATTTACTAAATAAAGGTAATTGATGTATGTAGGATGAAACTATTAACTCAATAACAAAAATTACATTACCTTTTTTTGGAGGGGATCAAAAAAACAAAACCAGAAAATCTCATTGTCACTAAGTGAATTCTAACTCACAGCAACCCTATAAGACAGAGTGGAACTGTCCCCTAGAGTTTCCTGGGAGCACTTAGCAGATTCAAATTTGCTGAGCTGTTGTCTAGCAGCCATAGCACTTCACTGCTGTGCCACCAGGGTATCCACTTTTAGCAAAACACAATTTAACTCTATCTCTGAAAATACACAAATGTAAACTTAAGAGGAGATTCAGTGCCTCTGAAATTTTGTATTGGATTGAGAAGCAAAGTGTGTTATGTTAAAGCAACCTAGTGGAGGACTAAGACTGCTCTTTTAGAGTAGGTAGGCAATGAGGTTTTGAGGAAGGATCATGGGCTTTAGAGCTATGTGTAGCTGTGGATTTAGTCTGCCACTTCCAAGCTGCGTGATCCCAGGCGGGCTTCTTAATGTTTAAGTTTGTTTCCTTGTGTGTGAAACAGAGATACTACTACTTATCTCATAGAATAGTTAAACTGATTATGAGAATAGTTAGTAAAGCATCTGAAATGACTGGCACATAGTAGGGGCTATGAGAGCTTTTATAAGTTTACAAAATAATTATTTTCAGGTAGAAAATGATTTAAAAATATGCTTTTACGTTCCAAAGACTTCAATTGAATGGGGATCTCTGCCTGTTCACTTTTTCTTTTATTTTAATTTGCTGCAAATTCATTTCCAAATTGTGAAAGACTTCACAGAATATATTTTGCTCTTTGCTGATAAGGGATCATGTACTATCAGAGGATTACAAGGTGAAGCTGAACTGGTGGTTTTCATTCTAGTCCCTGTTAGTCCCTGTCACCAAACTACCACACAATTTGGAGCACTTGCCAGTGTTGGCTCAGGAGAGGCCAGTCGAGACACTAATAGATGCATTTTCTCCATGAATACACCCTTGGATCACACATAGAACTCCTATTAACAGCAATGAGAGTTAAACTTGTAAATCCCTTATGCATTGATGGGAGAATAGACCTTTTAGTTTACTTAGCCATCTTCCAGTTATTTGGCACTTTCCCCATCCCTTGTGAGTTCTCCAACATTTTCATTAAAGGCTTTTCTATTTTCTATTCTGCTTCATTCAGTTTGAGTTGTAATTCATGTTGGCCTAATGCCTTGGCAGCAATGAATGATTCTAATTGCCTCACTATCTATCTAGTCTGGCCTAATCATAAAGCCTTTCAACTTTTCATTCAAGCTTCCAGCAGTATCAACTTCATGGGTCACAAACTTCCCACTCACAGCTTTTCATTGCATCTTAGCTGCTTACCTCTTATGTTTTTAAGAAACTCGAGAAAGTTTATCATTATTTCATCCCTTTTCTGTTTCACCACCTTACTGTTGTGTAAATTAAAGCAGCACTGCAGATACCTACAGGTGCAAGGACAACTTTTGTCCAGACGCTGTATCAGAAGAACTAGGTACCTTAGTTCTCATGTATTAGTTATAGTAAAGGGTTAGAAATGACAAAGAAAGTTTTCTGTATTCTTATGTATCTACTGTTTTATCTCTTTATAGTCAGTTCTACCTCCTAGCCCACCCTTTTTTTCCTTTTTCTATCTTAAAGGTGGATGTAATATGAAAAAGTCATAATGAAAATCTGAAAATAAAGATCCTGTTTGAGCTTGTAATTTTCTGGTGGAATAAGGAGGCTACTGCTGTACACTGTGTAGTATGGTGTTCTGTTTTGACACTGTGTCGCAGTACTGTTTTGGAGATTTTGTGGGCACTTTTCCCAGGTGATTAAAAAGTGTATTTTAAACATCCCCAAAAGGTTTGAAAAGAATGAAGTCCGTGTTAGTGGATTTGGACTGTTTTGTCTTCTTCCCCCTCCTTTTATTAAAAAAACAAAAAAAAAAACTAAAAATTAAGTGGCTTTTATTATAGAATTTCTAAGATATTACATAAATTAGTTGTTGGTGTAATAAACTCGTTTTATCCATCTATTGATAAATTTAGAGGCTGGATTTTTGTGGCAGGACTACTTTATAGGTGATGTGGTGTACTTTTATGGTATCCAGTGGTGTCTCCTTTGTCTTTATCAGCCAAGATAACTATTGCCTAGATCCATCGATTCGTTATGGTTTGCAAAATAAAATTTTAAAATTCTGTGATTCTTTCATTTGTTACCTAGACTACTTATATAAAGTGTAGTTAATCCTTCTCATTCATGGCAGATATATTCTAAAAATCACCAAGCCAGACCAAACCAGTGCTGTTAGAGTCAATGCCGACTCATAGTGATCCTACAGACAGAGTAGAACTGCCCCATAGTTTCCAGTGAGCACTTGGTGGATTGGAACTGCTAGCCTTTTGGTTAGCAGCCATAGTGCTTAACCGCTACACCACCAAGAACACTAAAGTGAATTACCAAAAATGCTGAACCATCACTCCTAGGGGAGATACAGGGTAAGTCTTTGTAAGCCTTTAGTCGCAATGTTTTCATCAACACATTTTCTTCAACTGGTTGACATATGACTTTGTTTTATGTGTGTTTAAAGACCCTTTGGTTAGTATGTATTGGTAATTCCTTGACTTTGACCTCACAGTTAGCAACACTCAGTAACTCACGCCTGAGCAAAGCTTGTCTAACTATTGCTTTTCTGTGATTCTGATCCATAGCAACCCTATAAAACAAAGTAGAACTGCCCTGTAGGGTTTCTAAGGAGCTGCTGGTGGATTTGAACTGCTGACCTTTCGTGTATTTCTCTTTGGGGGCCATATTCAACATCAAAATAGACAACAAAAAGTACAAAAATGTGAAAAATGTGGCCCAAAATGCACTATGAAAGGGACACTTGCTTTCAGTACGAGAGCTGAAATAAGACAGAGCATCTCCTTGTGTGTCTTAGCTGGGAGTGTGTATATAAGGTGACTAACATTTTTCACTGCTCTGCCTATGTGCATGTCCATGAATAATCATAAAAGCACCGTAAGTATTGATTTGGGAATTACAATACATTTTATTGGGTAGGTAAATTGGCAAGTGCAGAATCCATGAGTAAGGAAGATTGCCTATTGTGTTCTCCCCTGTTCAGTTACAGTAAGGTAAATTAATCCTTTCCCTTTATTTACCAATTTGCAAATAATAAGTTGGCTCCCAATATCCTCCATAACTGACCCATGGAGCTTTTTCCTTTTATCTTCATGAATTCATGGATTTAAACACATTTGACGTGTTTTGATCCATTGTGTATCAAATCGTCCTATCTTTGGCCTAGTGTAAATCTTGAGTCCTTTTGACAGGAATCCAATAGTATACTTTACTTTCTTATATAACCAGGTATTTCAGCCTCAACTTGAATTCTAAATGGTCATCTAAATTTCATTTCTCATCCATTATGAGGAATTAATCAGTTTTCTAAGCAGGTCTAGTTCGTTTTAGTGGAAATTAGAATGAACAAGCTTCATGTTAAGGGTACTCATTGCTACTGGATTTGTCCTTTCAAGGAATTGTACTAGGAAATTTTACACCCACATTCAGGCACAAAGTAATTATAAGATAAAATACATCACAGGTTCATACCAGCACTTCCAATTCCAGTTCAGGGATTAGAGTTTCATTTAACAATCGTGAATCTTGCATTTTTGCCTCCTTTCTCTTATGCTGAAAATCCCTATTTCTTGTCTCAGCGGTCTAATTAGTTATTTGCCTTCCACCATGATGTACTCACAACAGTCTCAGACGAACTGTATCTGTAATACTACCAACAGTATGATTGCTGAAACAGTTTATGATTTCTTCATAGTTCCTTTTATCCTTAGGATATATTTCATTATGTATGTACAGGCAAATCACTTTGTTTTAAAGACACGTAGAATGTTCCTTTCTTTGTAATTACACCGTCAACTGTTTTGATAAGAATAGTGGCCTCCTTAAGAGATCGACAGCGTAATCCCTGGAACCTGTGAATATGTCATGCTACATGGCAGAAGAGACTTTGCAGATGTAATTAATAAGTACTTAGAGATTGGGAGAGTGTTCTGAATTATCCACTTGGGTCTAATATCATCACGAGGGTCCTTCAAAGGAAAATAAGAAGGCAGACCAGGAGACTGGAGTTCTGCAATGTGAGAGGGACTCAAACCATTATTGCTACCTTTGAAGATGAAGGGGAAAGTGACAATGCGTATGGTGCTGTTCTTCCATGACAAGGATATGCGGGTCTGATAACCAAGGGCTTGAAGCAGAGAGAGCTTTGTGATTGTTTCTATCACAGGCATAGCAGGGGGCAGGTCAGAGGGAGACACTTGTCCTCAGGCACCAGAAGAGGCATGGTATGACATCCTGAGGTGCCACAAACATGAAGGTACCTAAGGCAGCCAGGTAAGAGAGGAGAAGGCATTTCTGTTAACATGTTACTGTATTAATGTTTATTCATTTTATTCATTTTAAAACGGAGGGAGCACCACTTAGAGATTGCCCTTGGGCACTCATTAACCTCACTGTGCCCCTGGTTGCAGTTGCACCCGATGATCTATTTGCAAAATTTTTACTAACCGTGCTTAGAATTCCAGGTACTAAGGGAGGATTTTTCATCAGAAACAGGTATTTGACTCTTGATTAAATTTTTTTTTAAAATTGTGTTTTAGGAGAAAGTTGAGAGCTCAAGTCAATTTCCCATAGAAAAATGTATACACGTACTGTTATGTGACTGTAGTTGCAATTCCTACAATATGGCAGCAAACTCCTCCTTTCCACTGCATGTTTTCATCGCTGAATTTTTTTTTACTTTAACTTGTTCTGTTCAAATCATCTAGGGCCTGCCTCTCCATGGTAATGTGTTTCCAAGTGATTACTGAAAATAATTGGATTGGCTATCAAGGACTATTATTTCCTGTTATGGAGTGGTAGAGAGGGAAGTCTCATTGTCTTTTATCCCACCTCCATCTTCCAACCAATGACAAATACTCTATATTTCCTAAGATGATGTGTATGATGATAGCTTCCTAGGTAAGAATCAGCATAAATCCAATTCCCTGAAATTGGGAGATTAGTTGTATCCCTGCTTACCCACTTCTCCATCGTTCTGATACCAGCCACCCATGTGGCACTGTCTCTAGTTCTTCTTTCCTAGCCATTTGAGGCTAGGTCCAAAACCCAAACCAAAAAACAAACAAACAAACAAACAACAATAAACAGAAAACAAGACAAAAACAAGAACCTGTGACCATCCAGTCAACTCTGACTTATATTGACCCCATAATGCAGACTAGAACTGCCTCACAGAGTTTCCAAAGAGTACCTTATGGATTCAAACTGTCAGACTTTTGGTTGGCAGCCATAGCACTTAACCACTACACCACCAGGGTTTCCTGAGGCTAGGTCAGGTCGTACAAATTAAGAGGACCATCCTTGGGTTCATTAATTCTCTGGAATGACTCATAAAACTCACAGAATATGTATGTTATACTTACGAATACCAGTTTTATCATAGGAAAAGGGCATCAATCAGGGTCGTTACTAGGAAGAGATACATGGGCAAATTTGGAAAGTTCTTGATTTAGGAGCTTCTGTGTGTTAGAACTGGCTCTACTGACCAGAAAGCTCTGAGACTTAGTGGAGACTTTTATTGGCAAGTTCTTTGTGATAGGCTCAATCAAGACTCCAGAGGCTGGTTGATACTGGCCTCCCAGGTGATACTTTGCTGGTTTGGCCAGACCACACTTGCCAACAAAAATCTTCAAGTACAGCCTGAAAGTCTCAGACATAGGCACCCGATTACTCCAAGGGTTATGTTCTCTGGAAGCAAGGACAAATAGCACTTTACTTAGAGTAAAACTAGACCCTTTAATCCATAGTATGTTACTTTGTATCAATTTTCATATTAAATAAACTTGATTAGTTCATTCAACAAATGTTAAGTACATACCATATACCAATTTCTTCTAGTGTCATGTTATAGAAGCCAATGATAAACCCAAACCTACTGCCATTGAGTCAGTTCTCACTCATAGGGAGCCTATAGGTAGCTGTTTTTTAAAAGAAAAGTTATCTCATGCAATGCCAAAAGGACTTGAATAATAACCAATGCGTAGAAAGGTTAGGAATGAGGGCATTTTCAGACACTTTAGCAGAAGGATTCCATGTATTTTATTCTAGAGATGTGGTTCCCTGACTTTAAATTTCATGCCCACTGCCGTCAAGTCGATTCTGACTCATAGCCACCCTGCAGGCAGAGGAGTACTGCCGCATAGTGTTTCCAAGGAGCCCCTGGTGGGTTTGAACTGCTGACCTTTTGGTCAGCAGCCATAGCACTCATCCAGTATGCCACCAGGGTTTCCATTTAAATTTCATAGATGATTAAAATTTAAAGACACATGTTGAGGTTCCCCCATGCAAATTATACCAAGTGTGGGGAAAAAAAAAAACTTTAGAGCTTTTCAGACAGTTTAGATAGTAGCATGTGTTAATATTTTATTTCAGCCTTCTTGCAGGGGAGGAGATTCAACATAAATCCATCAAAAACATGTCTTTCTTGGCAGTTATAGGAATATAAGGTATTAAGTAACTGTACTATTTTTTCATGTTTCTGGTCAGTTGGATTTACTTTTCTGTGAACTGCCTAATCAAATGGTTTGCCCATTTTTCTGTTGGGCTGCTAAGTCTTTCTGGTTAGTCTGTAAGGACCCAGGTGATTACATTAGGCCCCAGGATAATTTTCTCATCTCAGCATCACTAACTGAATCCCATCTGCCAACTCTGTTTTATATGCTAGGTAACATTTACAGGTTCTTGGGACTAGGATATGGAGTACTTTCGGGGCCATTATTCAGCTTACCATAGAATTTAGGCAAGTGGGGAGCCTTGAGGATAAGGAAGTCTCCATAGTTTCACAGTAAATCTCTCTTCTTCACTGAGGTTTCAAAGTTTTCTTCATCTAGGCTTTAAATGGTCATTGTTATATGTGCTTTTAAGTATTTTATTAATTTGTCACAATTATGAACTGTTTTCTTCCCATGTCTATTTCTAGAAGATTATGTTGGTATAGAGAAAGGTGAATTATATTTTTATATATTTCTTTTGTGTTAAAAAGCCATACCACATTTAGTTATTAATTCTAGATTTTTCCCCATCACACTCTCTTACTGTTCTAGGTTTGTGATTATATCATCCACAAAAAGCTTGTTTTATCTTTTCCTTACCAATTATCTTATTATTTCTTCTTATTGCTTTCATAGTCTGTACCAGTATGTAGGTCCTGCTGAAACATTGTATTATTTTATTGTCACGAGATTTTTCATGGTAGTATGTATCTTCTACTCCAAGAATTCTTATTTAGCACTTACATGTTTCTGTCTATTATTATCTGAATGGATAATTATAAACTCTATCAGTGATTGTCAAACAGGGTGACGTTTGGCAATGTCTGGGTACATTTTTGATTGTCATGACTAGAGAGGGGGATGCTGCTGCTAAACATCCCACAGTTTATAGAATAGCCTTCCGATAACAAAGCACAATCTGGTCCAGAATGCCGAGGTTGAGAAACTCTGAGCTGTGTGTTATGAGATTTACTGCTTACTTCTCTGTTTCTGTCTTTATTTTCTCAATGCTTAGGGTTGTCATTCTGAGGTAGCACTGTTTTGTTAGTGTAACGTCTTGAATATTTCTCTGATGGCTTATGCCGATGATGGAGTCTTCATATTATTTTGTACCTTCAAGCATTTTTGTTTTGCACTGCCAAGTGAATGATAGATTTTTCCCCATTGCAAATACTTGATTTTTTAATGATTCTTGGTTAAGTATAGATTTTTGAGTTGCAGTCCTGTCAATATTTTGTCAGTGCTGTATTCTTTCTATTTTCCAATGTTGCCAGTGCCAAAAAGTAGATCATAGCCCTGCACTTCTTGTTGTATAATGTCTGAAGTTAGTTTTTTTTCCCCCATATACTTTGTCCTGTTTTATTCTGGTAAAAATATGTTCATATGTACATTTACCACTTTAGCCATTTATAAGTGTACCGTTCAGTAAAATTAAGTACATTATGTTGACAATGTTGTGTGTGTTTTCTTATTTAGATATTCTGTGCTGCAAAGGACAGTATCAAAAGAATGGAAGACAGCTCACAAAACGGGAGGAAATATTTGCAGATCTCTGGTTCCTCAACTCAGTGACATTGCCAGGTTCTGTTTTGGCTCCACAGGGATGCCTCCATAAGTTGCCTGGTTTTTCTCGCTTCTGTCTTGTGCCGCTTGTTGCATAATGTCTGAAATTAGTTATCTTTTTTCTTCATATATTTTGCTCAGTCTTTTATTGTTTACAGTAAGCGGGTAAGTCCCAGAGGAGGCAGTCCTTTGTGGATAGAAGCAGAAGTCCATCTTTTTGTGATTTTGCTGTGATTTGAGACATTTCTTTCAATTGGGCTTCTAATTTAATTTTTAGTAGTGATTATTTTCAGTTCAGCTAATGAATTTTGGAAACGGGAAATAATGATTAATTCCAGAAGGCTTTGTTTATGCTTTGTGTCTCACATATTTGTGTGTTAAAGTTGTTACCTATCTTCTTCAGCATTTCTGCTTCATTAGCAGCTTCTTCTGTTTTGTCCTGAGTTTTGTCTTCCTGAGGTGTTTGTCTCTCCTTAAGTGCACAGAACACTTTACTCGTTGTCCGAGTTCACCAGTTTTTGAGACGCCTTGGGTAGCAGCAAACCCATGTACACAAGGAGTGTATGATGTTTCCTGCGGTGGTTGGTGATGCACTGGCTGATAATCTGTCAACCTTTTTTCCTTGCGAAGACAAAGTCTAAATTTTTAGTGTGAAATATACTGTCCCTGTTATTTCACAAACTTCCTTTCTTTCTACCTTCCCAAATGCATCCTGTGTTCAAGATGTTCTGTTTGATTCAACATGCAACCATTTTCTAAGCATTGGCGCTTTTGTAACTATCTTCTGTGTGGTATGCTTTCTTCACTCTTTTCTCCTATTGCATTCTTTCTTATTCATACTTTAAGATTCAGCTGGATAGGACTTTCACCTTTAGAGGAGTAGGATCAATGGGTTGATCACATGGATGAAGCAAGATCAGAGAGTAAAACATCCCATGGCAAGGTAATTCTGAGATAGAAAGCGCCAACGAGTGTCTGTGTTATGTGTGCACGGCACGTCAGTTGTGGTCAGAAGAGAAATATGGGCCACTGGATGCCACTATTGATTTCCAAATTAATCCTGAGGAGAGAGAGGAAGAAAGCAGCAGAGCTTTTTCTCAGTACTTCTGACAGTTAGTAAGTTCCACGAGAGGAAGTACTTCTTCCTACAGTTCTGCTTCTCTTCCTGACATTCACTGCTCATTTTGACACTCAGATTTTAGAGTCTTTCTCTGTATTTCAAGTCTTGTCATCATCCAGGAAAGTTTTAGGGTCCATGTCCACCCAGACTTTCTCGACTTCAGTGATATTCATCTGTCTTCCAGATTCAAGAATCTCTTCCCTGGCTGTATATGAAATGTGAACTGCCCAAACTTCAAAATTTTATTATTATTTTTAAGATACTTTGTTATGTTATTAGTTCTTACACATCTCAACTCAATATATTTCCCTTGATTCTCATTGATATTTAGAGTCCTTGACATTCCATCTTTTTTTCAAAGTGACAGCATCCTGCTAGCTGTTCTATTTATCTAGCCTAGATACCAGGCTCTATAAATTCAACTACTGTCTTGTCAGTAGTCTGCACAATTTCAAATCAGGACCAGTCCAACAACCCAACTTCTGTAGTCCAACATATGGGACTCTGGTAAAAACAATCACGCCCATGAAATTAGTATTAAAATATGCATATTTTTACAATTAATAATAGTAATACATACTTATTTTTATCCATAATCCAAATCCAATCAATTCCTTAGGGAAGCCCAAGTCTGCATGATACCAAGACCAGACAAAAGTTGCTCCCACATTACACATAAGAATAATTCATAACATAGTTAACATATTGCATATAAAATAATAACTGTTTTAGAACTGTATTGTAACATACCGTCAATGAAAAGAAACTAGTTAACTTTGCAACAACAACAGTGACAAAATGACAAAGAGTTTTTTGGAAGGATATCAGGTGGCTTGCAGAATTCACATGGAGTCTGGAGGACTAGGCTTGGAAAGTGGGTGAGAATCAAGGGAAGTAAGATCCAGGAAACATAATAGGAATGGCTGGCGAAGGATACTTTTTGTGCTACTGCCCTTAGATAGACGTTTGACTCCTTGTACTAATTCTCAGTTCTTCTACCACTGTGGCGAATGATCTCTGAATCTCCCAGGATTTTTGCTTTTCTCTCATGATACAAAGTCGCAAGATAATAGATCATCCAGTTGATCAACCCCAGATCACATTTATATCTCTAGTTTTTAGTGAGTGAGCAGAGATAACATCTGCTCTTTGGTGTTTGTAGGGAGCAGCAGGACCCTATGTCCCACCGATTTTGGATTTCCTGAAAATAAGAAGGCTTCCAGGGTACTGAGCTGCCAGAAAAAAAGCAAATGTCCAGTCTGTCCTTCAAGCAGTCCTTTCTAAATGTTGTTTATCTTGGCCAAGATTTTGATCGGTATTGGACAGCATGAGTTCAAGATTGTATTTGCTGACAAGTACCTGGAGTGCTGCTAGTCTATGTTGCCAATTAAGTAAGGACCCATATGCTTTAACAGACAGTTGAATTGGGAATAGGGTTGATATCCTCTTGTGAAAATTGAGTTGCCTAATATAGACGCACAGCTGACTAGAAGGCCACCCCCGGTGAAAGGCAAGCTGTGGGAGTACCCATAGGCATGGGCAAGAGTCTACTTTAAAAAAATGGTTATGAATTTATTCTAATGTAAAGACAAAGAAACATTTATGCTCTATATAGCAAAAGCATAAAAATATTAGCCTGGAAAAATTTAAGACTAGTATAAATGATGCCTTCTTAGACATTGAAAAATAAATAAAATATCCGTGAAGCTTCTGTAGAATAGTATAACCAGCTCTGAGAATTGTTACTGAGTATTGCTGTTGTTGGAAGGCCTGGAGGGTAGTGGCTAAGTGCTACCCCTACTAACCAAAAAATCAGCAGTTCCAATCCACCAGGCACTCCTTGGAAACTCTGTGGAGCAGTTCTCTGTCCTGTGGGGTGGCTGTGAGTCAGAATCGACTCCATAGCAGTATGTTTTTGATTTTTTTAAATTATTGTTATTGTGTGTCATCGAGTTGATTCTGACTGACAGAAACCCTATAGGACAGAGTAGAACTGCCATACAGGGTTCCTAGGCTGTAATCTTTATGGGAGCTGATCTCTTGAGTGTTTTTCTCCTTAGAGCAGCTGACGGTTTCCAACTCTTGACTTTTTTATTAGACACTGAGGGCTTATCCATTGCACTACTAGGATTCCTTTTGAGTGTTGCTACAATCTAGTATACTTTTCTAGAGAAAACATTTGAGAAATACACTGCAGCATAACCAAAAGTGGGAACTTTCAGGTGATTTATTTTCTTTTAAAAAGTAGGGGTATGAAAAAATTATGCTAAGATTAGAATTTGAATAGATAATATTGTCACATGGTTTAAAAATGGTACAGAGAAATATCCTCCAACCCATCAGTCCTATACCATAACCACAGTTAGCAACTTAAATTGGTTTTTGTACTTTTTTCCAGAGGTATAGTTATGCAAATACAAATAATATGTATATGTGGTCTTATTTACCCTATTTTTGTCACATAAAAGTAGCATACTTTATTCACTTTTCTATACCTTACCTTTTTTTTTTAAGATTTAATAATATATACTGGAGATCTTTGCACGAAAGCATACAAAAACTTTCTCATTGTTTAATTTTAAATATCTGCATAGTGTTTATTGTGTGACTAAACCATAATTTTTAAAACTAGTTATTAAAGGAGATTTGAGTTGTTCTCTATCTTTTGCTGTCATGTATCATAAGAAAACTTGTGCATTAATATTTTTGCACATGTGTAAGTTTCTATGCAGGCTGTATATCCAGATGTGGAATTGTACCGAAGGGAATGTGCATTTTTTTTTATTATGATTGAATGAAAATGTACATTTCCTTATAAATTTGCATGCTGACCTACATGCAGCTTCCACTGCTTTCCCTGCACAGTGACAGCACACTCCTCCTCTCTGCCCCATACATATCTTATCTTCCCAACAGTCTCCTATCTTCTCGTCTCCACCCAATCCCCTTCTTCCAGTGTGAGGTCAACAGGACGACCTCCTATAGATGCCTGGAACCATAAAGTGCCCACAGAATATGGCCACTCTGCTTCACCAATCACAGTCCATTGCTGTCTGAAAAGTTGACCTTCAATATGATTTATGGGCAGGGGCAGCATCAGAGCCAGGGACCCCACTCCCAGGAGAACTTTGAGGCCCCTGGACCATCAATTGAGGTCTTTTAGTGGAGATCTCAGGGTGCATCTCTATTTATACTTGTATTGCCAGTGAGACTCAACTTTGTGAGCTCCACCGTGGCTATCACTGGTGGTAGCCAGGCACCATCTGTTTCATCCAGTCGCAAATTGGTATAGACATCCACTCACGTGGGTCTCTCTGTCTTCTGGATTCTCTTTTCCCCATGTCGTTATGGACCTTGGTGATCACCTATTCCTGCTGAGTTGGGACCATTTGCTGTACCCTTAGATGTCAGCTTGGCAGCTTTTAAAACCCCAGATGCCACTCACCAATGTGGCGTTTGGGGAGACTTCATTAGCAAAATCCTAGTTGTGCCAATTGGCCTTGATTTCCCCTGAGAGCGCAGTCCCTCGCCCCCAGCCTCAGTTACTCTGTCCTTGCAATATTGGGTTAAGATGGGAGGAGTACACAAGTTGTGTCGAAGTCCCATTAATATTGATCTTGTTACTAATGTGTGCTGTCACCAATTTCACCCAACCAAATTTCTAACAACTATCTAATCTAAACCCAGTCCCCTCGTCTTCCTACCCACCCCCCTTGCAGCCATCAGAGTCTTCTCTGTTATACGTGAATCTGCTTTTAAGTTCATATCGTAGGGGTCTCATACAATATTTGTCCTTCTGTCACTGACTACTTTCACTCAACATAATGTCCTCCAGTTGAAACCAGGTTAAGAGATGTTTCCTGCTATCATAGTTGTTCTTTATCACTGCATAGTGTTCCATTGAATATATATACCATAGTTTACCTATCCATTCTTCTATTGTTGGGTATCTGGGTTGATTCCATCTTTTTGCTATCGTTGACTGCGCTGCGATGAACATTCATGTGCATGTATCCGTTGGTGTGAATGGCCTTGACACTGTAGGATATATTGCAAGCAGTGGAATCACTGGGACAAACAGTATATCTAGATCCATTATTTTAAGGTAGTGCCAGATTGCTTTCCAAAGAGGTTGCACCATTTTGCAATCCTACCAATAGGGCAGGAGAGTTCCAATCTCTCCATAGCCTCTCCAGCATTTAGTGTTTTGGGTTTTTTGGATCATGGCCAACCTTGTTGGGGTGAGGTGGTATCTCATTGTCGTTTCGTTTTGAATTGCTTTAATAGCTAATGATTGTAAGCATGTCCACATGTGTTTTTTGGCTGCCTGGATCTCCTCTTTAGAGAAGTGTCTGTCCATTTCCTTTGCCTGTTGCTTAATTGTATGATTTATCTTTTTCTTGTTGATATTTTGTAGTACTTTATAGATTATGGAGATCAGGTGTCAGTCTGACATAGAGTTGCCAAGTATTTTTTCCCATTCTCTAGGTGGTCTTTTAATTCTATTAATAAAGTCTTTGGATGAGCAAAAGTGATTGATTCTTAGTAGTTCCCATTTATCTAGTTTCTCTTCTGTTGATTGTGGTTTGTTTGACAGATTTTGAAGTCTGTCTATGTTGTGTATTAAACCTTCCATTGTTCCTACTTTTTCTTGAATGAGATTTATAGTTTTAGATTTGATATTTAGGTCTTTTATCCAGTTTGAGTTCATTTTTCTATAAGGTGTAAGATATGGGTCTTGTTTTAATTTAGTGCAGATGGACATCCAATTTTGCCATCACTATTTGTTGAACAGATTGTTTTTACCCCAGTTTAATGTCTTAGGGCCCTTGTCAAATATCAACTGTTCATAGGCAGATGATGCCATTTCTGGGGTCTCAATTCTGTTCCACTGATCTATCTGTCTGTTTTTGTACCAGTACCAGGCTGTTTTGACTACTGTGGCAGTGTAATAGTTTCTAAGGTCAGGTAAAGAGAGGCCTCCCAGTGTGTTCTTCTTCTTTAGTAATGCTTTACTTCTCTGGGGTTTCTTCCCTTTCCAGACAAAGTTGGTAATTTGTTCCTCCATCTCATTAAAAAAATGTCACTGGAACTTGTATTGGGATTGCTTTATAGAAGTAAATTGCTTTGGGTAAAATAGACATTTTCACAATGTTAAGTCTTCCTATCCACGAGCAGAGTAGGTTCCTCCTTTTACGTAACTCTCTCTTAGTTTCTTGTAGTAAGGATTTGTAGTTCTCTTTGTGAAGGTCTGTTATTTCTCTGGTTAAATTTATTCCTAGGTACTTTATCTTCTTAGGGGCTATAGTAAATGGTATTGACTTGGTGATTTCTTCCTTAATAATCTCGTTGTTGGTATAAAGGAATCCTACTGATTTACTTATGTTTATCTTGTATCCTGAGGCTTTACCAAACTCCTCTATTAGCTTGAGTAGTTTCCTTATGGATTCTTTGGGATTCTCTGCATATACAATGGTATCATCTGCAAATAGGGAGGTTTTTAGTTCTTCTTTGCTGATGCAGATACCTTTTATTCCTTGGTCTTGTCTAATTGCTATAGCTAGACCTTCTAGTTCAACATCAAGTAGGAGAGGTAAGAGTGGGCATCCTTGTCTAGTTCCTGTTCTCAAGGGAAACTCCTTCAGTGTCTCTCCATTCAGGATGATGTAGGCAGTTGGCTTTGTATAAATGGCCCTTATTGCACTGAGGAATTGGTCATCTATTCCTATTTTGCTAAGAGTTTTTAGCAAGAATGGGTGTTTGACTTTATCAACTGCCTTTTCTGCATCAACAGACAAGATCAGGTGATTCTTGTCTTTTGTGGTATTTATGTGGTTGATCACATCAATTGTTTTTCTGATGTTAAACCAGCCTTGAATCCCTGGTATGAATCCAGCTTGGTCATGATTAATTATTTTTGGATATGTTGTTGTATCCTATTGGCAACAATTTTGTTGAAGATTTTTGCATTTGGATTCATGAGTGATATTGGTCTGTAGTTCTCCTTTTTGGTTGGGTCTTTCCCTGGTTTTGGTATCAAGGTTATGCTGGCTTTATAGAATGAGTTTGGGAGTACTCCATAACTTTCTATGCTGTGAAATAGTCTCAGTAGTATTGGAGATAACTCTTCTCTAAAAGCTTGGTAGAATTCTGCGGTGAAGCCATCTGGGCCTGGGCTTTTTTTGGTTGTCAGTTTTTTGATGACTTTTTCAATCTCTTCCTTTGTGATGGGTTTAGTAAGTTGTTCTGTGTCACCTTGTGATAATTTTGGTAGGTGATGTCAATCAAGGAATTTGTCCATTTCCTCTAGGTTTTTGAATTTGTTAGAATACAGTCTTTCGTAGTATTCAGCTATGATATTTTTGATTTCTGCTGGATCTGTTGTGACAGCTCCCCTCTCATTTCTTATTTGGGTTATTTGTTTCCTTTCCTGTTTTTCTTTAGTAAGTTTAGCCAATGGTTTGTCAATTGTGTTGATCTTTTCAAAAAGCCAGCTTTTGGTCTTTTGAATTTTTCAATTGTTCTTCTGTTCTCTAATTCATTTAGTTCTGCTCTGATCTTTACGATCTGTTTTCTTCTGGTGCCTGAGGGGTTCCTCTGTTGTTCTCTCTCTACTTGTTCAAGCTGTAGAGTCAGTTCTTTGATTTGGTTTCTTTCTTCCTTCCAGATGTGTGCCTTTATGGAGATAAACTGACCTCTGAGTACTGTTTTGGCTGTATCTCATAGGTTCTGGTATGAAGTGTTTTCATTCTCATTGGAATCCATGAATTTCTTTATTTCATCCTTGATTTCTTCTATAACCCATTGTTTTTTGAGCAAGGTGTTGTTCAGTTTCCATAAGTTCCACTTTCTATCTATGTTCTTTCTGCTATTGATTTTGACTTTTATGGCTTATGATCTCAGAAGACACTTTGCCTTAATTCAATGGTGTGGATTTTGTTGAAAATTGCTTTATGTCCTAACACATGGTCTTTTCTGGAGAATGTTCCCTGTGCACTGGAGAAGAAGGTATACTTGTCCTCTGATGAATAGAAAGTTCTGTATATGTCGATGAGGTCTAGATGGTTAATTGTGACAGTAAGGTCTTCTGTGTCTTTATTGAGCTTTTTTCTAGACAATCCTTCCAATATTGAGAGTGGAGTGTTGACATCTCCTACTATTATTGTGGAGTGATCTGTCTCCTTTTTGAGTGTAGTCAGTGTTTCTTTGGTGTATTTAGGTGCTCTAATATTAGGTGCATAAATATTTAATACTGGTAAGTCCTGCTTGTGCTTGGCTTCGCTGTGTATTGAACCTTTCAATAATAAATGGTGTCCATCTTTGTGCATGATGGAGGATTTTACACTGAAATCGATTTTATCTGAGATTAGAATTGCCACACCTGCTCTTCTTTGTTCATTGTTAGCTTGATATATGTTCTTCCATCCTTTGATTTTCAGTTTGTTCATATCTTTAAGTCTAAGGTGAGTTTCTTGTAGGCAACATATAGATGGGGTCATGTCTTTTGATCTAAGATGTCACTTGATGTCTCTTTACTGGAGCATTCAGTTCATTCATGTTCAGTGTAATTATTTACAGGTATGTGTTCAGTGCTGTCATTGTGATATGTTCATTTTTGTGTTGATGTTTTCTCTGTTGTTCTTATTAATCTGTTCTGTGACCGTCTTCTTTGCAAGTTGATTCTTCACCTTTTTCAGGGTTGGTTTTGTCGTTGTTGAGACTCCTGTATTGCTTTTCTTGATATGCTTTATGCATGCCCCTGTCATCCTACTTAATAAACTATATATAACCCAAATTTTGATTGCTACCAGTCTTGTCAACTTCCTTTTTATCTGAAAAGACCGTAAAAACTGCAGTACAACCCTCTTTTTAATATGATGATATCATAGTTTACATAATATGATTGCTTGATTGTTTCTTCCACTATTATAGCTTTGATTGCACTTGGAGCTTTCCCTGAGTAGGATTCTGGATAATGTGTCCTTTTAAAACACAAAGTTAGTGGTTTTGTTCTTCCAAACCAAGAGATTCTTTCAGTATTTCTTGTAGCTTTGGTTTGGTTTTTACAAAATCTCTTGAGTTTCTGTTTATCTGAGAATGTCTTAATTTCATTTTCATATTTAAAAGATAGTTTTGTAGGATATATAATTCTTGGTTGGAAGTTCTTGTCCTTCAAGACTTTGAATGTGTCATGCCGCTGTCTCTGTGTCAGTACCGTTTCTGCAGAGAAATCCAATGAAAGCCTGCAGGGTTTCCACTCTGAATGTTAGCTTAGCTTTGAGTCTTGCTGCTTCAAGAGTTTCTGCTTATGTTTCATTTTGTTGAGCTTGATTATAATATGTCTTTGAATCTTTCTCTTGAGATCTATATTGAGCAGCATTCGATACATATCTTGGATATCTATATTCTGTTCTTTCATAATTTCTGGGAAGTTTTCTGTCAGCAGCTCAGCCACAATACTGTTTGTGTGCTCAGGTGTTTCACCTTCTTCAGGAACTCCAATTAATCGTGGATTGTTCTTCTTAATAGAGTCCCACATGCTTCTAAATGCTTCTTCATTTTTTTTTTTGTTTCTTTTTTCTGATTTCTCCTCATAGATGCTGGAGTCAGTGGCTCTGTCTTCCAAATCAGAAATTCTCTTTTCCATTTGTTCCATTATATTTTCTTGGCTTTGAATTGAAGTTTCTATGTCTTTGATTTTGTTCTTGATCTGTTGGATTTCAGAGTACTGATGTTCCATCAGATCAAACAGCTTGCTTAGTTTTTCGTTTTGTTCTGCTGCATTTTGTATAAGGTCTAGTAGGGCTCTCTATATAATCGTTTTGCATTCAGCTTCAGAAAAGTTTCAGAAAAGCTTCTTCATCTGGGAAGTTCTGAGGTGGTTTCTTTTTGGGGCTTTCTGATGTCATTGTTGACTTCCGGGTTACCATCCTCTCCAATGTCTGCTGCTTTTTGGGCATCATGTGGGTCAGTAGAGGCTGGGAGAGACGCTGTGAAGATGTACCATAGTTGTTTCTCTAGGCCGTCTTAAGATGAGAAGTAAAAAGCATTTGGCACCTTCCAAGGTCAGTCAGGTTTTTAGGTGTCTACATCCCTCTTCCCAGCTGGCAAAGTAAGCACCTCTATATTGAACACCTGATGTTATAAACTAGCTCAAAATACAGAAAGGCTACTGGCCTGCTGGCCTCTGCTGTTGGGCCCCAGCTGTAGGCAATATTGTGTAGAACTCTGCTTTTCTAACAAAAAAGCAATGTCTTCTGGGTAGGAACAGCCTTTCAGCCCAGGTATTAGGTCCAGCTGAGGCTTCCATATGGATGACCCCACCTCCCAGCAAAACAAGATGGTGTCCCACGTAAGCTTGCCAGCCAGCCGGGGACAGGCTCCCGGCTGACAGAGAGGCCATGACCCCAGGCAGGAGCCACCACCCAGCCTAAGAACCAAGTCTGGCTTGGGCCTCTGCCTCAGCTTCTCCATATCCTGATAGGCTGGAGGAGCCAAGTTGTACAGAGTCCAAAGCCGGGCTCTCAGAACCTGGCAATTACGCTTGCTGGTCCCACCAGCAGTGCGTTGGAGACCAGCAGCTAATCAAGTCCCAGTTCTGCCCGCCGGTCAAGACAGAGGAAAAAAAAATCAAAATGTTGAGTTACCTTTGTTCAGTGCAAGCCTGTGCTCGCTGAGAGTGGAGTCAGAGAAAAAGAGGAGGTTTTGTGTTCAGTGGTATGAAGTCCGAATTAACAGCTCTATGCCGGATCCCAGGGCTCACTAGGTGTCCAGAAGGCTCCATTTAACTACATATCAGGTCTTGGTTTCCAGAGGGATTCAGGGAGATGTGCATTTAATCCGCCACCTTGACTCCACCCCTCGGGAATGTGCATTTTTAATTTTGAAAAATATTGCTAATTAACTTCTGTGAGGTTATATTAGTAGTATATGACAATCCGTACTTCCCCTAGTCTCTTGAACGTTTTTTTTTTAAATCACAGAGGTAAAAACAGTATCAGTGTTAATTTGTTTAGTAGGTTAATTCTGATTTGAGTGAAAGGTTGAGAATTTTTTCATATATTAAAAGCCATTTATAACTCCTTTCCTGAGACTAGTCTGTTCTGATCTCTTGGTCTTTTTGTCCTTTAATATTTGTTTTTCTTTTTGTATGAGTATTTTATGAATTTATGAGATTAACCCTTCATTTATGACATTAGTTGAGAATATTTTTTCTCTGTTTTTCATTACCTCATGTCTTTGTCTATGGTGTTTTTTTGTACCATTTAGAAAATTTATTTCTATTTACTTTTTCTCATGGCTTCTAGATTTTAAGTTGTAGTACTGTTATTGCTTATGATTTAAAATATTTAATCAATGTAAAATGCATGCTACTCTATAGTGTGACGTGGATCCATTTGTTTCCCGCTGGTCATTTCCACACAAGTCTGCTTAATGAATAGCCCCTTCTAGCTTGAGATGCTACATTTAAAATACACTTATTTCTTCTATGTTTTTGTATTTATATATTTTTTATTCTGTTTCATTGATGTTTATTTAAGCACTACTGCTATAAAACCAAATGAAATCTGTGGCTGCTGAGTTGATTCTGACACATAGCAACCCTATACAACAGAGTAGAATCGCCTTATAGAGCTTCCAAGGAGTTGCTGATAGATTCAAATTGCCCATCTGTTAGTTAACAGCTGAGCTACATCACTGAAGTATTGTAAAAAGTGAGCAAGCAAATGGTCACTTAACAATATCCTTGCATAAATAATAGCCACTAATTATTTCATTCATTGTCAACCTTTGAGTACATTTTTCTTGCAGTTTTATATGACATAAGGGGAAGTAGCTGTAAAACACAATACTTGTCTTGCACAAGTGGTTGTTTTAGTTGTGAGCTGAACTTGCTTTTGCTATGAAACATCATTTTTCCTAACAAACTGTGGTTATTCAGAGCTGGTTATGTGGCAGGCATTTTCACATAAATGAATAAAGTGAGTCTGTCACTTCAAGGAAAAGAACCGACAGTGTTTGTTGCCAGTGATATAATTCTAGTTTTCATGTGCAAACTTGAGTTTGGAAAACTTGGATCTTCCACTGTGAGTTTGACAGCTTCCCAGTACTTAAAGACTTTTCTGCTAAGATGGGTACTAATATTAAAAATGTTACTTAAAAATATTTTTAATGAAATGTGGCAACATGTGGAAAAATTTGCATTACTCATTGAACCAATGTATTCCAGATGACCAATATTTGATATTAAAAATTATACATGCATAAAAGATCGACTGGAAGTGAAAGATATTGTCACTTGTTAATGTTTGTCCTCAGTTAATTTTTTTATGAAGTTTATTTTTTGTGCTTGGGAATAAACAAAGCAAAAAGTACAATTCAACAGTCTCTACATGCACCACTTAGTGACAACGATAATGTTCTTCAAGTTGTTCTTATCCTCCTTTTTACAGTTGTTCCTTCCTCAATGTTATAAATTCATTACCCCCTAAAGTTCCTATCAAATCTTTCCGGTTGCTGTTGTCAGTTTGATCTCACATAAAACCCCCAAATCAAACCCACTCAATTCTGACTCATAGTGACCCTATAGGTCAGAGTAGAACTGCCCTATAGAGTTTCCAGGGAGTGCCTGGTTGGTTTGAACCGTCAACCTCTTGGTTAGCAGATGTAGCACTTAACCACTATGCCATCAGGGTTTCCAATCCCACATAGAATCTAGTTCTTAAAAGAGTGTAATGAGCAAGGCTGACCTTTTCCACTAGTTAAGCAGAACTTTAAGATGACTTCAGGGGATGTATTTAGTTTAAGGTTTAAAGATGATCTCAGGGCTCTAGTTTCAGGGGTTCATCCACCTCCCCCGGGACACCAGAACGTCTAGAGTTCCATGAAAATTTACGGTTTGGTTCTGCATGTTTCTCTTTTTGATTAGTTAGGATTCTTCTATGCCATCTATGATCAAAATGTTCGGGAATGGTAGCCTGGTACCCCCAAGTTTTTCTGGTCTCATGGCTAAGGAGGTAGTTGTTCATGGAGGCAATTAGCCACACATTCCATATCTTCCTGCTATTCATCACTGTCCTTCTTCCTCTGTTGTTCCAGGTGAATAGAAATCAGTTGTCCTTCAGGTAGCCTCTTAACAGCTTTTAAGACCCTAGTAAGTGTACCAAAAACTATGAGGCAGAACAGTCACTAAACATATTATTAGGCCAATTAATGGGATGGACCATGATATCACGACATTAAACCTCTAAAACAAAAAACTCAATCCCACGAGGTTTTTCGTTGTACATAAGAAGTCTCAGGAGCTACTCTGTTTTGTTTTTTTTGTAAACACAGCTATCACACTATCACACTACTTATGCCAGTTCAGCTTATTACAGGTATGCACCTTACTGACAACTATTATAGTTAGTGGACTGTGCAACTCTACCCTTAATCGATGTGATTTTCCCGTCACCATTAACATTTCATTTTCCCCTACCTCCTGCCTCTGGTAACCACTAATAAGCTTTAGTCTTTGTACATTTACCATTTCTTGTCTTTGTTATGTAGGTGAGGTCATATATTATTTGTCCTTCAGGAGTAACTTATTTTGCTCAGCATAATGTCTTAAAGCTCTAGCCATCCATCCATCCAGCAGCTATCAAGACTTCATTTTTCCTACTAGCTGAGCAGTATTTTACCATATATATCACGTTTTGTTTATCCATTCATATGTTGATGGGAATTTAGGTTGTTTCTACCCTTTAGGTATTATGAATAGTGCTACAATGAATATTGGTGTGTGAGTCCCTTTTGAGTCTCTGCTTTGAAGTATTTTGAGTATACCTAGGAGTTGATTTGCTAGATCATGTGATAGATGTCTACTACTCATCTCACTTGTGATTGCTTACATGTTGTTGTGATGCTGGAAGGTATGTCACTGATATTTCAAATACTAGCAGTATCATCCATGGTAGACAGATTTCAGCGGAGCTTCCAGATAAAGACAAACTAGGAAGAAGGACCTAGTAATCTACTTCTAAAAAAATTACTAGTACAAACATTAGGAATAGCATTGTAACACTGTCTGATATAGTGCCAGAAGTTGAGCCCCTCATATTGGAAGGGACTCACAATATGACTGGGGAATAGCTACCTTTTCAAATAGAGTCAATCCTAATGTCATGGATGGGATAAAGCTTTCAGAACTTACATTTACTGATGTACCACTTTTCAAAGTGAGAAGAAACAGCTGCAACATTCATTAATATGAGAACATGGAATGTAGGAAGTATGAATCTAAGAAAATTGGAAAGCGTAGAAAATGAAATAGAACACCGAAAGACAGATATCTTAGGCATTAGTGAGTGGAAATGACTTGGTATTGGCCGTGTTACATAGGACAGTCGTATTGTATATTATGTCATGAGTGACAAATTGAAGAGGAATGACATTTTATTCATTGTTGAAAAGATCATTTCAAGATCTATCCTAAAGTACAGCTCTGTCAATGATAGGATAATATCCATACACCTACAAAGAAGATCAGTTAATATGACTATTATTCAAATGTATGCACAAACTACTAATGCAAAAGATGAAGATATTGAAGATTTTTACTAACTTCTGTAGTCTGAAATTAATCAAACATTCAGTCAAAATCTGTTGATAACTACTGTTGATTGGAATGTGGAAGTTGGAAACACAAGAAGAATTTGTATTTTCAAAATATGACCTTGGTGATAGAAACTACACTGGAGATTGCATGATAGAGTTTTTCAAGGCCAATGACCTATTCATTAGAAATACCTTTTTTCAGCAACATGAGTGGCAATGATACACATGGACCTCACTGGATAGAATACTCAAAAATCACATTGGCTACTTCTGTGGAAGATGATAGAAAAACTCATGGGCCAGAACAAGCCCAGGGGCTGACTGTGGAACAGATCGTTAATTGCCCAGAGGCAAGTTTAAGTTGAAGCTGAGGAAAATTAAAACAAGTCTATGACAGCCAAAGTATGACCTTGAGTGTATCTCACCAGAATTTAGAGACCAAGGGTATATTTGACCCACTGAACAGTAATTATAGAAAACTGGATGAATTGTGAACTGGCGTCAACGACATCGTGCATGAAGAAAGAAAAAGGTCATTAAAAAGGTAGAAAAGAAGGAAAAGACCAAAGTGGATATTAGAATAGACTCTGAAACTTGCTTATGAATATAGAGTAGCTACAGTCAGTGGAAGAAATGATGAAGTAAAAGAGCTGAACAGATTTCAAACGGTGACTCAGAAAGACAAAGTAAAGTACTGTAATGACACAAGCAAAGACCTGGAGTTAGAAAACCTGCAGGGAAAAGGAAGCTCAGCATTTCTCAAGCTGAAAGAACTGAAGAAAAAAATTCAATCCCGGAGTGGCAATACTGAAAACTTTTATGGACAAAATAGTAACACAAGAAGCATCAAAAGAAGACAAAAAGAATTCGTAGAGTCACTGTACCGAGAGGAATAAATAGGTTGGCATTCAGCAATTTCCAGAGATAGTACTACTAATGGTAATGAATGTGTGCCTAAGGTGTTGGTGAAAGAAAGCATTGATGAAAAACATGGCTTCAGGAATTCATGGAATACCAATTGAAATGTCTCAACAAACAGATGCAGTGTTGCAGGTGCTCATTCTTTCATGCCAAAAAATTTGGAAGGCTGTTACCTGCCAACCCACTGGTTGCATCTGTTCCAAAGAAAAATGGTCCAAAAGGATCAGGACGTTACCAAACAATATCATTAATATCATATGCAAGTAAAATTTTGCTGAAGATCATTCAAAAATAGTTGCAGGAGTACATGATGGACTTCCAGAAATTCAGACTAGACTCAGAAGAGGATGTGGAATGAGGGATGTTAATGCTGATGTCAGCTGGATCTTGGCTAAAAGCAGAGAATACCAGAAACTTGTTTACTTTTGTTTTATTAACCATACAAAGGTATTTGACTGTGTGGATCATAACAAATTATGGATAACCTTGTAAAGAATGGGAATTCCAGAACACTTGACTGTGTTTATGAGCAACCTGTAGATAGACCAAGGGGTAATCATTTGAACAGAATAAAGCATTGCTGCATGGTTTAAAATAGGAAAGGATATGTGTCACGTTGTACTCTTTCACCATGATTATTCAGTCTGGATGCTGAGTAAGTAACCAGAGGAGCTGGAATGAGGCTCAGGACTGAAGGAAGACTTATTAACCTCCTGTAGTATGTAGATGACACAGCCTTGCTTGCTGAAAGTGAAAACGACTTGAATCACTTAGTGATGATGATCAAAAACTACAGCTTTCACTGTGGATTATACCTCAGCATAAGTAAAAAAAAAAAAAAATCCTTACAACTGGACCAATAAGCAACAGAAAGATAAACGAAAAAAAAGTTTTAAGTTGCCAAAGATTTCATTTTACTTGGATCCACAATCAATGCCCATGGAAGCAGCAGTCAAGAAATCAAACACCATATTGCACTAGGCAAATATGCTGCAAAAACCTCTTTAAAGTGTTAAAAAGCAAAGGTGTCACTTTGATAACTAAGGTGGGCCTGACCTAAACCATGATATTTTCAGTCATCTCATATGTATAGAAAAGGTGGACTGTGAATAAGGATGACTGAAGAAGAATTGATTCCTTTGAACCATTGTGTAGGTGAAACATACTGAATATACCCCGGACTGCCGTAAGAATGAAAACATCTGCCTTGGAAGAAGTACAGCCAGAATGCCCCTTAGAAGCAAGGATGAAGCAACTTCATCTCATGTACTTTGAACATCTGTTAGGAGAGACTGGCTGAAGAAAACAGTTGTTTTCTTCAACAACTGTAGATTTTTGCATTGCCACCAGCGATGGGTAACAGTTTCAGTTTCTGTACATTTTTGTCAACATTTGTTACTTTCTTTTTTTTTTTTTTTAATCTTAGCTATCCTAGTGGGAATGAAATGGTATCTCACTGTGGTTTAGATTTACCTCTCTTTGTACTTGCTGATGTTTGGTGTAACATCAAAGAAGAACATAATTATCTGAAAAGGCTATTTGTTTCCTCTTTCCCAGTTAAATATCTATGTGAGGCCATATTTTCTTTATATGCCTTTTCAAAATGACATCACTAGACTGAGCATAAAACCAGATATGTGAAATCATCTGTGCCCTGTTAAAGAAATTTGTCGTATATAAAAGGTTTACTAAGAAGTGTAACACAATTCTATTTTCACTATACTTTTGTGTTTTAGAAAATGGTTAATGAACATTTACAGTATTTCTCAATTTTAAATTCTAATAACAGTAAATATCAGTGGATAATCTACATAAATAGACACTCTGGGATCCTCTATGAGTCAGCCGTGACTTGATGGCACTGGGTTTAGTTTTTTTGGTTTATTATTTTTTAACAGTCTAAAGGAGTCCTGAGCTCTGAAAGGTTTGAAAAAATGTTGAATTTTGGAATTGGGTTTTGTTCTGTGATCCAATCTGAACATCTTTTTTTTGTTGTTATTATGATTAAGTGAAAATATGCAATCCAAGTCAATTTTGCATGTTTGCCTATCTGCAGCTCCATTCTGACAGCCTATTCTTGCTTTTCATTCTCTATTTCTAGTATCCTTTTTTTGAGCATCTGTTCCCAGCTCTCAGCCCTCTTCTCTGCCATCTAGAAAGAAACCAGTAGGACGGGATCCTATAAATGTATAGAACCATAAAGTAAACATACCGTATGGTCACACTGTGTCTCCAAGTCCAGCCCATTCTTGTCTGAAGAGTTAACCTCAGTACTGGTTTCTGGTTAGGGCCTGCAGCAGGTCTAGGGGTCATGTTCCCAGGGGACCCTCCAGGCTCTCAGAGCATCACTTTTGGTCTTTCAGTAGAGACCTTGAGCTGCACCCTTGTTTTTCTTGTGTTGCCTCAGGGACTCTACATTATGTCCCCCATCATGGCTGCCTTTGGTGGTGGCTGGACACCATCTAGTTCTCCTGGTCTCGTGTTGATATAGTCTGCCATTCATATGAGTCCCACTGTCTCCTGGGTTCTTTATCCTGATGTCTTTGTTGATGTCAGTCATCATCTGTTCCACATGAGTTGGGTCCAGTTGGTGTACCTCACACGGCAGCTTGCTAGTTTTTAAGATCCTGGACACGTGTTCTCAGGGGAAATTGAGGCCAACTGGCACAACTAGTGTGTTGCTAATGAGGACTCTCCACACCCCACATTGGTGAGTGGCATCTGGGGTCTTAAAAGCTGCCAAGTGGCCATCTGAGGGTACAGAAAATGGCCCCAACTCAGCAGGAATGGATGATCACTGAGGTCCATAACGACTTGGGGGAAAGAGAACCCAGAAGACAGAAAGACCCATGTGAGTGAGTGTCTACATCGACTCGTGACCAGAAGAACCAGATGGCACCCGACCACCACCAGTGATTGCTGTGATGGAGCTCACAAAGTTGAGTCTCACTGGCAACACAAGAATAAATAGGGGCGCACACTAAGATTTCCACTAAAAGACCTCAACTGATGGTCCAGGGTCTTCGGGGTTCCCCCAGGAGCATGGCCCCTGGCCCTGATGCTGCCCTTGTCCATAAATCATAATGAAGGTCAACTCTTCAGACAGCAGTGCATTGGACTTGGTGACACAGAGTGACCATATTTTGTGGGCACTTTATGGTTCTATGCATCTATAGGATGTCGTCCTGCTGACCTCATACTGGAGGAAGGGGAGTGAGTAGAGAGGAGGAGATAGAAGACTGTTGGTAGGATAGAACATGCATGCAGCAGAGAGGAAGAGTGTGCTGTCACCATGCAGGGAGAGCAGTGGAAGCTGCATATAGGTAAGCATGCAAATTTATGTGGGAATTTACATTTTCATTCAATCATAATAAAAAAAAATTTTAAAAAAAGAGAAAAAGAAAGATCCTAGACACCACTCATTGATACGGTGTGTGTGCAGAAGACTCTCTTAGCAAAAGACTAGTTGTGCCAATTGGCCTTGATGTCCCCTGAAAATATGGTCCTGAAACCCCTGTCCCTGCTCCTCTGTCCTTTGAAATATTGGGTTGAATTTCGAAAAACTGTCAGTTTATGGTGTGATCCAGTTATGTCGATCTGCTCACTACTGTGTGCTATCACTGTTTTCATCTAACAAAATTCCTGTCTACTATCTAATCTATGACCAGCTGTCTCCGTCCCTGCCCACCCTTGTAGCCACCAAAGAGTCTTCTATACATAAGTCTATATTTAAGTCTCATATATTTGTCCTTTTGTCACTGACTGATTTCACTCAGTATAATGGCTTCTAGTTGAAACCAAATTATGAGATGCTTCATAAAATCTTCATTTTTTTTATTACATACTGTTTCATTGTGTATATGTACCATAGTTTGTTTATCCATTCATCTGTTGATGGGCACCTAGGTTGATTCAATCATTTTGCTATTATTGACAGTTCTGCAATAAATATTCATGTGCAAATATCAGCTGCTGTGGCCACTTTTATTTCTGTAGGATATATTCCAAGTAGTGGGACTGCTGAATCATATGGTATTTCTATTTCTAGCTTTTTAAGGAAGTGCTAGTTGCTTTCCAAAGAGACTGTACCATTTTGCATTCTCACCAGCAGTGTAAGAGAGTTCCAATCTCTCTGCAGCCTCTCGAGCATTTGTTGTTTTGTGTTTTTTCAGATTATTGCCAACCTTGTTGGGGTGAGATGGTATCACCTTGTACTTTGATTTGGATTTCTCTGATAGCTAATGATCATGAACATTTCCTCATGTGTCTTTTGGCTGCCTGGATGTGTTCCTTTGTGAAGTGTGTACTCAGCTCCTTTGTCCATTGCTTAAATGGGTTATTTACCTTTTTCTTGTTGGTATTTTTTTGGTACCTTGTAAATTAGCAAAATCAGACATTGGTCTGATGTATAGTTGCCAAATAATTTTTCCCAGTCTGTAGGTAGTCTTTTAATTCTCTTGATAAAGTCTTTGGATGAGCGAAAGTGTTTGATTCTTGGTAGTTCCCCTTTATATTTTCTCTTCTGTTGTTTGTGCTTTGTTTCTCAGATTTTGAAGTCTGTCTAAGCCATGTATTAGAACTTCTATTGTTGATCCTAGTTTTCTCTTGCATGATCTCTATCATTTTAGGTTTGATATCCAGGTCTTTAATCCATTGTGAGTTAGTTTTTACATAAGGTGCGAGGTATGGGTCCTATTTCAGTTTTTTGCAGATGGATATCCAGTTTTGCCAACACCATTTGTTAAAAAGAATGCTTTTAGCCCAGTTTATTACCTGTGAGGCCTTTGTTGAATATCAACTGTTTATAAGAGTATGGTGATATTTCTGGGGTCTCAATTCTGTTCCTTTGGTCTGTATGTCTCTTTTTGCACCAGTACCAAGCTGTTTGACTACTGTGGCAGTGTAATAGATTCTAAGGACGTGTAGTGTGAGGCCTCCCACTGTGTTCCTCTTCCTCAGTAGTGCTTTACTTATCTGGGTTTTTTCTCCTTTCCAAACAAAGTTGATGATTTATTTCTCCATCTTATTAAAAAATGATTCTGGAATTTGTGTTGGGATTGCATTGGATATGTAGATCACTTTGGGTAAAAGAGACGTTTTCACAATGTTAAGTCTTCTTATCCATGAGCAATGTAAGTTTCTCCAATTATGTCAGTTTTGTAAGGTCTTGTAATTTTCTCTGTATAAGTCTCTTATTTCTCTGGTTAGATTTATTCTTAGGTATTTTATCTTCTTGGTGGCTATAGTAAATGACACTGATTTGATGATTTCCTCTTTGATGATCTCTTTGTTGGTGTAAAGGGATCCTACTGATTTACTTATGTTTGTCTTGTATCCTGATACCTTGCTGAACTCTGCTATTGGTTCCAGTAGTTTACTTATGTATTCTTTAGGGTTCTCTGTGTATACGATATATCATCTACAAATAAGGATATTTTTACTTCTTCCTTACCGACACAGGTGCTCTTTATTTCTTTATCTTGTCTGATTTCTCTGGCCATAACCTCTAGCACAGAGTTGGATAGAAATGGTGCAAGAGGCATCCTTGTCTGGTTCCCATTCCCAGGGGGAATTCTTTCAGTCTCTCTCCATTCAGAGTGTTGTAAGTGGTTGGCTTTCTGTAGATGCCCCTTTCTGCGTGCACGAATTTCCCTTCTATTCCTATTTTGCTGAGAGTTTTAATCACGAATGGGTGTTGGACTTTATCAAATGACTTTCCACATCAATTGACAAAGTCAAGTGATTCTTATCCTTTGTGTTGTTTATGTGGTGGGTCACATTAATTGTTGTTCTGATGCTGAACTAGCTTTGCATCCCGGGTATGAATCCAACTTGGTCATGACGAATTATTTTTTTGATATGTTGTTGAATTCTATTGGCTAGGATTTTGTTAAAAATTTTTGCATCTAGGTTCATGAGTGATGTTGGTCTCTAAGTTTCTTTTTTTGTGGGATCTTTCCCTGGCTTTTGTAACAGGGTTATGCTGGCTTCATAGAATGAATTTGGAGTACTCCATCCTTTTCCATGCTGTGAAATAGTCTCAGTAGTATTGGAGTTAACTCCTCTCTAAAAGTTTAGTAGAATTCTCCAGTGAAGCCATTTGGGCCAGGACTTTTTTTGGTTGGTAGTTTTTTTTATTACTTTTTCAATTTCTTCTATTGTTATGGATTTATTAAGTTGTTCTACTTCTCCTTGTGGTAATTTTGGTAGGTGATGTGAATCTTGAAATTTGTCCATTTCCTCTTGGTTTTGAAATCTATTAGAGTACAGTCTTTTCTAGTATTCTGTGATGCATTTTTGATTTCAGTTGGGTCTGCTGTGACATCTCCCATCTCATTTCTTCTTCAGGTTATTTGTTTCCTCTCCTGTTTTTCTTTTGTAAGATTAGCCAGTGGTTTATCAATTTTGTTGATCTTAAAAAAAAAAAAAACAGCTTTTGGTTTTGTTAATTCTTTCAATTGTGTTTCTATTCTCTAATTCATTTAGTTCTGCTCTAATTTTTGTTATCTGTTTTCTTCTGGTGCCTGATGGGTTCTTTTGTTGCTCTTTTTTTGCTTGCTTAAGTGGTAGGGTTAATCCTTACGTTTGAGTCCTTTCTTCATTCTGGATGTGAGCATTTATAGAGGTAAATTGACCTCTGAGCACTGCTTTTGCTGTATCCCACATGTTCTGGTAGGATGCGTTTTCATTCTTATTTGATTCAGTAAATGTCTCTATTGTGTCTTTGATTTCTTCTATAATCCATGAAGTTTTCAGCCAAGTGTTCAGGTTCCATGAGTTCAAATTTCTACCTATGTTTTCTTCTCCTATTGATTTTGACTTTTATGGCTTTATGGTCTGAGAAGATGCTTTGCAATAATACAGTAGTTTGGATTTTGTTCAGAATTGCTTTATTACCTAATACATGGTCTATTCTGGAGAATGCTCCATGTGCATTGGAAAAGAAGGTGTACTTTTCTGTTTTTGGGTAAAAAGTTCTGAAAATGTCATGAGGTCTAGATGATTGATTGTCACAATAAGATCTGTATTTTTACTGAGTGTTTTTTGGATTATCTGTCCATTACTGAAAGTGGAATGTTGAAGTCTCCTACTATTATTGTGGAGTGATCTATCTCATTTTTCAATGTTATCAGCATTTGTTTGAGTATTTAGATGCTCCAGTATTGGGTGCATAAATATTTAATATAATTATATCCCACTAATGTATTGAACCTTTTAGCAATAGTGACCATCCTTGTCCATGATAGTGTGTTTTACATTAAAATCTACTTTATCTAAGATTAGTATTGTCACTCCTGTTCTTCTTTGTATGTTGTTAGCTTGGTGTATATTTTTCTATCCTTTGATTTTCAGTTTGTTCATATCTTTGAGTCTAAGGTGTGTTTCTTGTAAGCAACATACAGAAGGATTGTATTTTTTTGATCCAAGCTGTTACTCTCTGCCTCTTTAGTGGAATGTTCAATCCATTTATATTCAGTGTAATTGTTGATAGGTATGTGTTTAGTGCTGTCATTTTGGTGCCTTTATTATTGTATTGTTGATGTTTTCTTTGTTTCTCTTAATATTCTGTTCTGGGTAACTTTTCTTTATGGGTTTATTTTTCATCTTTTTTCAGTGCTGGTTTTGTGTTTGTTGCGACTTCTGTGTTAGGTTTCTTGTTTCAATATGTTGCATTGTTGGTTTGTTTTGTGGCTACCCCTTTCATCCCCCTTAATGTTCTAAGTTTAAACCAGACTTCAACTTCTGTATATCTCCTTAATTTCCTCTCCACCTGAAAGGGTTATATTTACTATACTACATCTCTTCTTTATAGTGTGAAGATATCATAGTTTCCGTGTGAAGATCACTGGTTCCCTATGTTTAATATTTTATCTTTGATTAAACTTAGTGACTTCTCTAACTGAGTAGGTCTCTGGATGCTGTGTCCTGCCTTGCATCCTTAAGTATACATTCAATGTTATTGTTTTTCCAAACACAGAGCTTCTTTCAGTATTTCTTATAGTTTTGGTTTGGTTTTTATGAAGTTTCTAAGCTTCTACTTATCTGTTAATGTCTTAATTTCACTGTCACATTTGAGACAGTTTTGCAGGATATACAATTCTTGGTTGGGAGTTTTTCTCCTTCGTTGCTTTGTGTCATCCCGCTGTCTTCTTGCCAACATGGTTTCTGCTGAGAAGTTAGATGACAGCCTGCAGTGCTTCACTTTGTGCATCAGTTTTGCTGCAAGGTTCACTACCTTTAAGAGCTTCTCTTTATATTTCACTATATTAATCCTGATTATAATATGTCCTGGTGTTTTTCTTTTGGGGTCTAGTTTTTCAGGTGTTTAATAAACATCTTGAATATTTATATCCTCATCTTTCATGATTTCAGGGAAGTTTTCTGTCAGCAACTCTTCAACAGTTCTCTGTGTGTTTTCTGCTATCCCTCCCTGTTCAGGAACTCCAGTTGTTCATAGTTCGTTCCTCTTGATAGAGTCTAACATGTTTCTTAATACTTGTTCATTTTTCTTGTTTCTTTTATCTGATATTTCTCATAAATGCTGGTATCAGCTGCTTTATCTTCAAGCTCACTAATTCTGTGTTCCATTTCCTTGATCCTGCTCTTTTGGCTTTGCATTGAATTGTCTAATTCTGTAATTTTATTATTGATCCTTTGAATTTCAGATCATGATGTTCTAGCAGTTAATATAGCTTACTTAATTTTTCACTTTGTTCTGCATTTTGTTTAATCTCTAGAAGGACTTTATTCATAATTCTTTTGTATTCTACCTCCAATAATTTCATAAAGGCTTCTTCATCTGGGAAGTTTTTTACTCTTTTGGGAGTTTTCTGAGCCATGGAGGTCTGCTTCTTTATATTGTTATTGATTGTTGTCTTTGAATCATCCAGAAATTGTTCAGTTTCTCCAGTGTTACACCCATGAGAGCTGTGTCATAATTCTAAGAAGGGAGTGGGTAAGGACACTGCTAGATTTGTCACCAGCTGCCACTGAGTTCTCTAGGTGCAGCTGATTTGTGTATAGTGTCTTTGGCAATATAGATGCTGTTAAGACCTTTGATACTGCTTGGCTTAGTGGCTTGCCCCAGATGGGCTCTCAGGGGTGGGAAGCCCTGCCTCATGGATGCTAAAGGTGGTGAGTTACTTTGCCCACTCAGGGAAGGGATCAAAGAAGGATGCCACCACACTCAGCTGCCAGGGACTGCTGCATTCTCTAGATGTGTTTGTCTTAACAGCTAAATGTCTGCTTAGAGGGATGCTGTCCAGCAGCTGCTGAAAGCAGCTAGGCCCTCAGAGGTGGCAGACTCCACTTCCAAGCTGGCAAAGACAGCACCCTACTTATGGAATCTCTGGGAGGCTGTCAGCCAATGCTATGATGTGACTTAGTGAAAGGCGTGGAAATGACACCACCACACTCAGGCAACACTTAGCACTACATTCTCTAGCTGCTCTTAACATAAAAGCTCCCTTTCTGCTGACAGAGGTGTTGAGCAGCAGCCCCTGAAAGCAACTGGGCCCTCAGGGATTGTAGGCTTTGCCTCCTGGCTGACAGAGATGGTGCCTCATAGGCTGTCCCTAGACAGTATGATGTATTTCAAGGAAGGGAGAAGTTAGGGCACTGCTGCATTTGGCACCAGCCTCCACTATGATCCCTAGGTACCATCATGTTAAAATCTGCTTTTCTGATGGGAGAAGCACTATCCAGACGGGCACTGTTGCTTAGCGTGGGAATAAGACCCAGGCGAGAACTCAGGCATGGCTAACTCTGCCTTTCAGCTGAACAAGATGGCATTCCACCTGAGCTGCCCTTCCAACACTGAGTCAGAAAGTATCTATGTCTCAGCTTAGAGAAGAGATTGGGGAGGGGCATTGGCAGCCTCAGTCAGCAGCCACAGCTGGGTTCTTTAGATGTGACTGTCCCAAGAGTATTCTTTCTGCTGCAGGATATGCTGTTCACTTAAGCACTGCAGTTCAGCATAGCAGGCAGCTTGTGCCAGGCTCACAGGCTGGGAATTCCTAGTCTAAGCTTCCCAATTAACAAAGAAGATGTCCATAGCTGTCATCCTTTCAAATGATGCACTAGCAGAAGCAGGACTTAGTGTGCTGCCTTGACTTAGTGTGCTGTCTTGCCTCTGAAAGAGGTAGCTTCCCCCTTCCTGTCAACCAATCCAATCTCACAACCCTATGCCAGATCTTGAGTCTCCCAGAATGTTCACACTGTTCTGTTCAATTATTTTTCTAGGCCTTTGTTCTCAGGGGCAATTGAGGATATGTTTCTAGTCTGCTGTCTTGACCCTGCCTCTTGCTGAATGCCTTTTTCTTTTAATTATTGAATTAAATGAATTTTTATATATTGATTTAACGTTTCCATTTAATTCAGTCTTATATTTTATCTTATAGCTTTTAATTTAATAAATTTTCCAAATGTTTTTCAGTGAGATTTTTCTTTTTTCTTTTTGTATAATCTTCTCATTTTGTAGAAATTTTATATTTTTGTCCTAATCCTGTTATAACTATACCTTTATATAAGATACTCAAGTCTCTTTTTTTCTTTAAACAGTATCTATTATACCTCTTCCCCACCTGCCTGTCAGTTTATCATATTGTGGGGGCTTGTGTGTTGCTGCGATTCTGGAAATCATGATACCCTTATTTAGATACCAGCAGGGTCACCCATGGTGGACAGGTTTCAGCTGAGCTTCTAGAGTAAGACAGGCCATGAAGAAGGACCCAGAAGTCTGCTTCTGAAAACAGTTAGCTGGTGGAAACCTTATGAATAGCAGCTGAACATTGTCAGATATAGGGGTGGAAAATGAGACCCCCAGATTGGAAGACACTCAAAAGATGACAGGGGAAGAGCTACCTCCTCAAAGTAGAATCAGCTTTCATGACATGGATGGAGTAAAGCCTTTGAGACCTTCATTTGCTGATCAAATGAGAAGAAACAGTGGCAAACATCCATTAATAATCAGAACATGGAATGTAAGAAGTATGAAGCTAGGCAAATTTGAAATCTTCAAAAATGAAATGTAGTACATAAGTGTCTATATCCTAGGTGTTAGTGAGCTGAAATGGACTGGTACTGGCCATTTGGAGTCAGACAATCATGTAGTCTACTGTCCTGGGAACAAAAACTTGAAGAGGAGTGACGTAGCATTCACTGTCAAAAAGAACACTGAAGATTTGGCCTGAAGTACAATGCTGTCAGTGATAGGATAATATCCATATGCCTACAAGGACGGCAAGTTAATATGACTATTATTCAAATTCACACACCAAACACTAAGGCCAAAGATGAAGAAACTTAAAATTTTTACCAGTTTCTGCAGTCTGAAATTGATGAAGCATGCCATCAGGGTGCATTGATAATTTCTGGCAATGGGAATGCAAAAGTTGGAAACAAAAAAGAAGGATTGGTAGTTGGAAAATACAGCCTTAGTGATAGAAACGATGCAGCAGATTGCATGATTAAATTTTGCAAGACCAATAACAATTGCAAATACCGTTTTTCCCCCAATACCAACAGTGACTATATGCATTGACTTCACCAGATGGAATACACAAGAATCAAACTGAATACGTCTTTGGAAAGAGTATGAGAAAGCTCCATATCTGCAGTCAGAACAAGGTCAGTGCTAACTGTGACACAGACCATAAATTGCTGATATAGACGTTCAGATTGAAACTGAAGAAAATTAAAACAAGTTCAGAAGACCAAAATATGATCTCGAGTATATCCTACCTGAGTTTAGAGACCATCTCTAGATTGATGTGTTGAATACTAATGACTGAAGACCAGATTAACTGTGGAATGGTATCAAAGACATCATCCATGAAGAGAGCAGGAGGTTGTTAAAAAGACAAGAAAGAAGGAAAAGACCAAATTGGATGTTGGGAGAGACTCTGAAACTTGCTCTCAAATGTTGAGCAGCTAAAACAAAAGGAAGGAATGACAAAGTAAAAGAACTGAACAGGAGATTTCAAAGGGCCACTTGAGAAGACAAAGTACTATAATGACATGTGCAAAGAGCTGAAAATAGAAAACCAAAAGGGAAGAACACATTCTGGTTTTCTCCAGCTGAAAGAACTGAAGAAAAAATTCAAACCTCTAGTTGTGATAGTGAAGGATTCTACGGGAGAATATCAAATGACTCAGAAAGCATCAAAAGAAGATGGAAGTACTTGTGTACTCCTCCCATCTTAACCCAATATTGCAAGGACAGAGTATGTACATTTTCATTTTTTATTTAACAAAAAAATTATAGTGTTTAAAAAAAAAGAAAAGAAGATGGAAGGAATACACATTTCTTATACAGAAAGAACTGGTCGATGTTCAGCTATTTGAAGAGGTAGCATATGATCAGGAATCGATGGTACTGAAGGAAGAAGCTGAATCTCCATTGAAAGCAGTGCCAAAAAGCCAGGCTCCACGAATTGGTGGATTATCAGCTGAGATATTTCAACAAATGGATGCAGTGCTGGAAATGCTCACTCATCTATGTCAAGAAATGTAGAGGACAGCTACCTTCCAGCTGACTGGAAGACAGTATATTTATGCCTATGCCCAATAAAGGTGATCCAACCAAATGCAGAGATTACCAAGCACTATCATTATATTGCATGCAAGTAAAATTTTGCTGAAGATCATTCAAAAGTGACTGCAACACTATATAGACAGGGAACTGCCAGAAATTGAAGTTGGATTCAGAAGAGGACCTGGAACCAGGCATATTGTGCTGATGTCAGATGAATCTTGGCTGAAAGCAGATAATACCAGAAAGATGTTTACTTGTGTTTCATTGGCTATGCTAAGGCATTTGACTGTGTGGATCATAGCAAATTATGCATAATATTGTGGACAATGGGAATTCTAGAACACTTAATTGTTCTTTTAAGAAATCTTATATGTGGATCAAGAGGCAGTCATGTGAACAACACAAGGGGACCCTGGTTTCAAGTCAGGAATGGTGTGCATCAGGGTTGTATCCTTTTACCCTACTTTTTCAGTCTGTATGCTGAACAAATAATCTGAGAAGCTGGATTATATGAAGAAGAACAGGGCATCAGAATTGGAGGAAGACTTATTAACAACCTGCATTATGCAGATGACACAGCCTTTCTTGCTGGAAGTGAAAACAATTTGAAACACTAGCTGATGAAGATCAAAGACCACAGCCTTCAGTATGGATTGCACCTCAGCATCAAGAAAACACAAATCCTTGCAACTGGACCAGTAAGCAATATTGTAATAAATGGAGAAAGAAGTGAGCTTGTCACAGACTTCATTTTACTTGTTTCCACAACCATTGCCCATGGAAGCCAGCAGTCGGCAACTCATAAGATGCATTGCATTGGGAAAATCTGCTGCAAAGGATGTCTTTAAAAGTATTGAAAAGTATAGATGCCACCTTGAAGACTAAGATGCACCTAACTCAATCCATGGTATTTTCAGTCGCATCATATGCATGCAAAAGTTTAACAATGAATAAGGAAGACAGAAGAAGAACTAATGCCTTTGCATTGTAGTTTTGGAGAAGAATATTGAGTGTGCCATAGACTGCCAAAAGAACAAATGGATCTGTTCTGGAAGAATTAAACCAGAGTGCTCTTTGAAACCAAAGATGGCAAGACTGCATCTTACATGCTTTAGACATGTTGTCAGGAAAGATCAGTCCCTGGAGAAGGACATCATGCTTAGTAGAGTGGAGGGTCAGTGAAAAAGAGGAAGACCCTCAATGAGATGGATTGACACAGTGGCTGTAATAATGGGCGTAAGCGTAAAAATTATCTGGACATTGTTCAAGACTGGGAAGTGTTTTGTTCTGTTATGGATCGGGTCGCTATGACTTGAGACCAACTTGGCAGCACCCAACAACAATAACAACAACAATAACAGCAACAATAATATGTCTCTACTCTGAGAAATGATAACATGTGTATGCTTCCTATTTTTTCTTCACCACCTAATATTTTAGTTAATTGTATAGTCTTTTTTAAGCATCACTATTATATTGTTAAATATGCTTATATTTAAATTATGATGTGTTATCTTTAAAAGATATCCTTTGAATCTCAATTTTTACAAATAATGCAGTCAGTGTACATGTTAAATCTCTCAACTTTCTATCCTTCTTCTTGGAACTTTTCACCTCAAAGAGTTTTTCTTTTTTTCCTTCTGTCCTTTGAATTATGCCTTTTCTCTCTTTTTTCAGAGATCTTGATACATTTTTTCCTATTCTTTATCTGAAGATAAAGAATAGCCATTTTCCTCTCATCACATACACATTCTGAAGTCTTTATCGTCTTAAAAAATAATTTAAAAATTTCTTCTGTCTTAAGTACAGGAGGTTGAGATCTTTTCTTTCTTTTTTTCCTAAATCCCTAGAATAGTGTATGACTTTTCATCAGTCTATATACCTTGGTTGTCTCCTCTGATATTCATGAAATAGTAGACCTTTTACCTTATACTCCTTTACAAGTATAGTTTGTGTAGTGAGTTTAATAGTGTACCCCCAAATTCATATCCACCTGGAACCTCAGTGTGTGATCTTATTTGGATATAAGATATTTGCAGATGTAATTAAATTAAGATGAGGCCACAGTGGATTAGGGTGGACCCTATATCCAACAACTAGTGTTCTTATAAAAAGAGGAGTGGACACCAAAGGCACAGAGAAGAATGAAGGCTGAGGTAGGGATTAGAGTGATGCAGCTTTAATGTGTGTAACACCAAGGATTACCAGAGATGCCAGAGATTAGAAAGAAGCAAGGAAGGACCTCCCCTAGAACCTTCTGGGGGAGTATGTCCCTGCCAACACCTTGATTTTGGACTTCTAGCCTCTGGAACCATGAGAAAATAAATTTTAACTATTTTAAGCCACGAAGTGTGTGGTAGTTTGTTGTGGCAGCCCTAGAAAACAAATACAATCTGTAACCCTAGAGCAGAAGTTTGCTTTTTGTTCAGCTAATTGGTCAGTAATACATTGGAACCCACTCCCTTAGTTTAACTGCCGTGTTTCTAAATTGAGTTAAGTAGCTTAGGTGTTTGATCTTTAAAGATAAAAATGCAGTGGAGATATTAAAAAGTCTGTGAATATGAGGAAATCAGAATGTTGTATATGTGTTCAATATGTCTAAGAGTCAAAGGAAAATATAGCAATAATTTATTTGAAGTGGCGGAGGTGCAGAGTTTATCAATGTCATCCCACTGATAGCATGAGAAAAAAGGTCTTACACAGTCAGCTGACTGGAATTAAAGGCCACAACATCAGACGGGAAAAACTGCTGAAAATGATGGATGTGAGATGAAATAACCATTTCCTTTTTGACAATTATGAAGTTAGGATAGATAGTGTGGGAGGTGTAAGGGTTACAAAGAGGATTAGGTGTAAGAATAACACGGCCGAGTGGGAGGAAAGCGTTTAGTGCAGATGGCGATGTAATGTATTGTGGCTATATTGTAGGGCACATTAAAACTGGCTAAAGAGATAATTTTAAAGCTGGTGAAAATTAACATTTTAAAAAATTTTTGTAAAGAACAGAATTACCTTTTAAACTAAATAAGAAATGGTTGACCCAATTATGTAATAAAATGTATTTTGACTATGTCAACATTAAAATGAATGGCTATAATGCAGGTTTTTGAAAGCCTCAGTGAAGTGGTTGAAGTTTTACTTTAAACATAGAAGGAAGCCACTGGAGAGTTTTGAACAGGGAGCAGACACATGACATGTGCTTTTAAAACATTTCTTGGAGGTAGAAGTTTAACAGTGCTTATAGGGTGTAGCGGGCAGAGTGAATCACTAATGAGGAAGCGTTTTGAGTCTCTGTTTATAGTGATGAAAATTTGTCAATGAATATTAGTGATGTTAGCATAATAATTGGTCTAATTGGTGTCAAACTGTACACATGAAAAATGTTGAATTGGCAAAAGTTTTATATGTGTATATATTTGCAACCATAAAAATATGAAAAAAATTCTTGCTGTGTGGAAAACTGACTGAGTGGGTAAGAGTGGCAGTACGAAGATGGGTTAGTTAGGAGGGGATTGCAGTGGCTTGGAGAGATGATGATGACTTCAGATAGGATATTACTGTGGAGTTCACGCCAAACATTGCATTCAGGGTTTACTTTGAGCTACTGAGTTAATTTCCCGAGTTTTCTTATTTTTTTCCTATATATGTTTACAGTAAATCTGCACTGTCTTAAAAAACAAACATGACTTTTGTTTAGCAGCAGCGAAGCCCTTGACCACTATGCCACCAGGGCATGTGTCTTCCTTGTAACATGAAAAGAGCCTAACGAGTACAGTTCTGCTGAATGCTCTCTAGGTTCGCAGAAATATTATTGATGTTTATAATGCTAATCCAATGGCTTGGCAGCATTGTCAAACATAAGTTTTAATCTTAAAAAACTCTGGTATCTCAGTTTAATCCTAATATTTCAGATGTTAATATTTTTTTAAAGCATACTTAAAAGTATTTGAAATTACAAAAAAATAAAATCCTTTAGAGGAGCATGCCATTTCCTTTTCTAAAATTATTTAGTTAATCCAAAATCTATTCAATACCCCACAACAGAGTAACCTTCCTGAGGAAAAAAAAAAAAAAAACAAACGAAAGAAAAGAAAGCAAAGCAAAACAAAACAAAACTGCTTGTTTTCTGCTATTTAACCAGTGACCTGTCTGGTTCTGGATGAGCAGGAGACATACAATGGGTTTTTTCTTAAATAATGAGTGCGGTGACACATGCTAACACTTCATTTGTACTATTTAATTATATATAACTTGTCGCTGTCTTTCCCAGTCCCCTGACAGGTTTGATGTTTTGGTATATACTTTACATACAGTATATCGATTTCAAAAAGAGGTATAACCACAGAGGGTAAATTTTAACTTGCAGGAATTCAGTTAGAAGCTTATTTGGTTTTAAGATGTAGATACCTTTTGTTTACATGAAAACCTCACCAATTTTGTGTGTTTTTCATAAAAATAAGCATAACTAGAATAAAAAGATTTTATTTTATGTAACATCTGTGTATAAATAATTATTAATACTGTCAATCCAAGAGGTTAATCACTGGCATGATACCTGTATCACCACCAGATGCAAACTTTTTGAACCTAACAGTAAATAAGTGATTTTGAATAATTTTAGTCTAATTTTAAAAGAAACAACAATGTAAGCATTTTTGCTTGAGAACTAGCTCATTGGTCCAAAGCTAGCCCATTTATAAATCAACATTTAAAAAATGTGCCATTGTGTTTCTAAATTAGTTTCCTTTCATATAAAACAAAAATAGACATCCATGAATAGTAGTTGTTATGAAAACAAAATTTTAGAGGATGCACCAATATAAGTAGGAAAAAATATAGAATAAACTTCAAGCAAACTCCATCCTTAAGACAAGAAACAAACTTTTGTTAAAAATGGAAATGTACCACGAGCCACATCTGTCAATGAAATATTTTGTCGACTGATTTTGGATAAAGTAGGGTGTGAAGGCTCAAACTGAACTTGTAGAAGTGTAGTATATTAAGAATACAAAACCTGTGTGGAGTTTGTCCACAGTTTTTCTTGCCTTCTATTTAATTTCTGCATCTAGAATTAAGTACGATAGGAGGGAAAAGTTTCTTTTCCTCATATCGGTCTAAAAAGGTTAGGTTTAAAACATACTAAAACTTTCTCAATTTCATTATGAAGTCATTGTGACTATTACATTTCACTTTAAATAATTTAATTGTATTCATATCATCAGTTTGTACTTTCTTTGGAATAATGAAATCCATGTATTTACTGCATCTGGTGGTACAATGATTACTGATTGGCTATTAACTGGAAGGTCTGTGTTTGGAATTGACCAGCTGCTTCATGGAAGAAAAATGTGGCAGTTGACTTCCATAGTTTCCTTGACAACTCAGTGGAGGCATTTGTACTCTGTTGTATAGGGTAGCTTTGAGTTGGAATCAACTCAATGGCAATGGCCTTTTTTTTGACTATTGTAATACTCGTTTATTAACTATATATTATTGCAAGAAAGAAAAGTTGGTGTTGTTAGGTGCTGTTGAGTCACTTCCAACTTATAGGACTCTATGTACACCGGAAGAAAACATTGCCAGATTCTGCGCTATGCTCACATTGACTGCCGTGTTTGAGCCCGCTGTTGCAACTAGTGTGTCAGGCCATCTGTTGAGGCACTTCCTCTTTTTTGATGACCTTCTACTTCACCAAGTGTGATGTTCTTCTCCAGGGTCTGGTCCTTCCTGATAACATGTCCAGATTGTGAGAGACACAGTCTCTCCATTCTTACTTCTAAGGAGCATTCTAGCTGTTCTCCCAAGACAGATTTGTTTGTTCTTCTGGTAGTCTAAGGTATGTTCAGTATTCTTTGCCAACACCACAATTCAAAGACTGAATTTTGGATGATGTGTCCTGAATAGTCACCTTAAATATACATTTAATGGTTCTGTTTTTCTAAGGAAAGAGCTTCTTTCAATATTCCATGTAATTTTGATTTAGTTTTTATGAACTCTCTAAATTTCTCTTTATCTTCAAAAGTCTTAATTTCACCATTATATTTGATAGACAGTTTCTCAGGATAAATAATTCTTGGATGGAAGAAGAAGATAAAATACCTAGGATTAAATCTAACTAGATAAAGAAGAGATCTTTACAAAGAGAACTACAAGACTTTACTACAAGAAACTAAGAGAGACTTACATAAATGGAGTAATCTGTGCTGCTCAGGGATAGGAAGACTCAATATTGTGAAAATGTCTATTTTGCCCAAAGCAATCTACTTGTCTAATGCAATCCCAATACAAATTCCAGTGACATTTTTTAATGAGATGGAAAAACAAATCATCAACTTTGTTTGGAAAGGGAAGAAACTTCAGATAAGTAAAGCACTACTGAAGGGGAACATACTGGGAGGCCTCTCACTATCTGACTTTAGAACCTGTTACACTGCCAGAGTAGTTAAAACAGCCTGGTACTGGTACAAAAAGAAACATAGAGACCAATGGAACAAAGTTAAGACCCCAGAGATGCTACCATAGTTCTATGAACAGCTGATATTTGACAAAGGCCCCAAGATTTTAAATTGGGGTAAGAACGTTCTCCTTAACAAATGGTGTTGGCAAAATTGGATATCTATCTGCAAAAAATTGAAACCAGGCCCATATCTCACACCTTATACAAAAACCAACTCAAATCGGATAAAAAGACCTAAATGTAAAATCTAAAATGATAAAGCTCATCCAAGATAAAATAAGATCAACCATGGAAGTTTTAATGACAGACTTCAAAATCTGGCAAAGTACATTCAACAGAAGAGAAAATAAATGGGAACTACTAGGAATCAAATACTTTTGCTCATTCAAAGGCTTCATCAAAAGAACTAAAATATTGACTAGAGAATGGGAAAAAATATTTGGCAATTCTATTTCAGACTGACATCTGATCTCCATAATCTATAAGGCATTACAAAATATCAACAAGAAAAGGATAAATAACACAAGCAATGGGTGAAGGAGATGGACAGACATTTCTCTAAAGAGGATATCCAGGCAGCTGAACGACACATGCAGAATTGTTCACGATCATTAGCCATTAAAGAAATTCAAATGAAATCTACAATGAGATACCACCTCACACCAACAAAGTTGGCCATGATCCAAAAAACACAAAACAACAAATGCTGGAGAGGCTGTGGAGAAATTGGAACTCTCCTACACTGCTAGTGGGATTGCAAAATGGTGCAACCTCTTTCGAAAACAGTATGGTGCCTCCTTAAAAACTTGGGGATAGATATACCATATGATCCTGTAATTCCACTGCTCACAATTTATCCTTGAGACACAAAGGTTGTCACATGAACAGACACAGGTACATGAATGTTTGTTGCAGCACAGTCCACAATAACAAAAAGTTGAAATCAAACCTAATGCCCATCAACAGATGAATGGATAAGCAAATTATGGTACATGTACTCAGTGGAACACTATGCTATGACAAAAAACATTGACAATTTTAGAAAACTCATAACATGGTCTCATTTGGAAGAGATCATGCTGAGTGAAATCAATCAGTGTCAAAGGACAAATTTTGTATGAGACCCCTGTTATAAGGACTTAACAAGAGAATTATCCACAGAAGAAAATAACTGTGCTGGCTACATGGGTGAGTGGGGGCCTGAAGGTTTATCATAGATGAGATAATTGATAGATGTTAGAAATTTTATTCTTTTACTGTAATTAATAAAAAATAAAAAAGTTAAAAAAAAGACTTTGATTCTTCATCTGTCTTCCTTTTCATTAACTAGCTTTTGCATGCATATGAGGTGACTGAAAACATCATAGCTTGGGCCAGGTGCATGTTGGCCCTCAAAGTGACATTTTTGCTTTTTTAACACTTTAAAGAAGCCTTCTGCAGCAGGTTTGCCCAATGCAATATGTCATTTTGTTTCTTGACTGCTGCTTCCATGGGCAGTGATTGTGAATCCAAGTAAAATGAAATCCTTAACAACTTCAGTACTTTCTTATACTTTCCCTCTTTCTGAGTCTTATCAGTAAGTTTAGTACTACAAAGTACTAAAGAAAGTAAATCTGAATTCTTATTTTTGATGGATTACCACTTATTTCTGAAAATCTACTTATCATAGACAAAGTTGGCATTACTAACTTACCACTTGAATACGGATACTGAATAAAAATTGTTGTTGTTACTTGCCATCAAGTTGGTTTCACTTGTGGTGACCCCTGTGTATAAGAGTGTGAAACATTGCCTGGTCCTACATGATCATTAGTATGTTTGAGTTAGTTGTTGTGGCTGTTGTGTTAATCCATTTCAGTAAGGGTTCCTTCACCATCACTGGCCCTCTGCTTACCAAACATGTCTTTTCCAGCAATATAGGTCCATGCTGATAATGTGTCAAAAATAAGAGAGTTGAAGTCTCAGATCGTATTCTGTGATCCATAGGGCGTTTGTTTTTCTTATTTGCAGAAGTAGATCTCCAGGTCTTTCTTCCAAGTCTGTCTTGATGTGGAAGGTCTCCTAAAACCCATCCACCGTGGGTGAGCTTGCTGGTATTTGAAATAGTGGTGGCATAGTTTCCAGTGTTGCAGCCATATAAAAGCCATCAAAGTATGATACAACATAAAATTTACTTCTTTCACTCTTTCACAATTCATTGACATTAACTATGTTCCTGATGTAGCACAACCATTGTTGCTCGCTCGTTCCAGAGTATTTACTTTTTTTTTTTTAATTTTTATTTAACATAACTGAGTGAAAATGTACATTCACATATAAATTTACATGCCCCCCCCCCATATGCAGCTTCCACTGCACTCCCTGTCCGGTGACAGCACACTATTCCTCTCTGCTCCATACATGTCTCATCCTCCCAACAGTCTCCTTTCCCCTCCTGTCCGTCCACTCCCCTTCCTCCAGCCAGAGGTCAGCAAGATGATATCCTATAGATGTATAGAACCATAAAGTGCTTCCAATATATGGTCACTCTGCCTTGCCAAGTCCAATCCATTCCTGTCCAAAGAGTGGACCTTTGTTATAATTTATGGGAAAGGTCAGAATCAGGGCAGGGGGCCATGCTCTCAGAGGAACCCCAAAACCGCTGGACCATCAATTGAGGTCTTTTAGTGGATATCTCAGGATGCACCTCTTTATTCTTGTGTTGCCAGTGAGACTCCTCTCTGTGAGCTCCATCGTGGCTATCACTGGTGGTGTCCGGGCACCATCCAGTTCTTCCAGTCCCAAGTCGATGTAGGCACCCACTCTTGTGGGTCTCTCTGTCTTCTCAGTTGTCTTTACCGCATGTCATTTTGGTCCTCAGTGAGCATCCGTTCCTGTTGAGTTGGGACCATTTGCTGTGTCCTCGGATGGCAGCTTGGCAGCTTTTAAGACCCCAGACGCCACTCACCAATGTGGGGTGCAGAGAGCTCTCTTAGCAAAACGCTAGTTGTGCCAATTGGCCTGGAATTCGCCTAAGAGCATCGTCCCCCGCCCCCCGCCCCAGCTACTCTATCCTTGCAGTATTGAGTTAAGATGGAAGGAGTACTCAAGTTATGCTGAAGTCCACTTAATGTTGTTCTTGTTCCTAATGTGTGCTGTCACCGCTTTCTCCCAACTAGATTTCTAGTAACTATCTAAACTAAACCCTCCCCCCTGACCCTCCCTCCCTCCACTCCCTTGCAGCTGTCAAAGAGTCTTTTCTTCTATACACAAGTCTGTTTTTGAGATCTTATCGTAGAGGTCTCATACAGTATTTGTCCTTTTGTCGCTGACTACTTTCACTCAACATAATGTCTTCCAGTTGAAACCAGGTTAGGAGATGTTTCCTGGAATCATCGTTATTCTTTATCATTGCGTAGTGCTCCATTGAGTATATGTACCACTGTTTACCTATCCATTCTTCTATTGTTGGGCATCTGGGTTGATTCCATCATTTTGCTATCGTGGACTGTGCTGCGGTAAACATTCTGGTGCATGTGTCCATTGGTGTGAAAGGCCTTGAATCTGTAGGATATATTCCAAGTAGTGGAATTACTGGGACAAATGGTATATCAATATCCATTTTTTTAAGGAAGCGCCAGATTGCCTTCCAAAGAGGCTGGACCATTTTGCAACCCCATCAACAGTGTAGGAGGGTTCCACTTTCTCCACAGCCTCTCCAGCATTTGTTGTTTTGTGTTTCCTGGATCATGGCCAATCTTGTTGGGGTGAGATGGTATCTCATTGTTGTCTTGATTTGAATTTCTTTAATAACTGAAGATCGTGAACATGTCCGCATGTGTTTTTTGGCTGCCTGGATCTCCTCTTTAGTGAAATGTCTGTCCATCTCCTTTGCCCATCGCTTAATTGGATGGTTTATCTTCTTCTTATTGATATTTTGTAGTATCTTATAGATTATGGAGATCAGGCGTCGGTCTGACATAGAGTTGCCAAATATTTTTTCCAATTCTGTGGGTGTTCTCTTAATTCTTTCAATAAAGTCTTTGGATAAGCAAAAGTGTTTGATTCTTAATAGTTCCCATTTATCTATTTTCTCTTCTGTTGATTGACGTTTCTTTGACAGATTTTGCAGTCTGTCCTCATTGTGTATTAAAACTTCCATTGTTGTTCCTAGCTTTTCTTGGATGAGCTTTATCGTTTTAGGTTTGATATTTAGGTCCTTTATCCAGTTGGAGTTGGTTTTTGTATAAGATGTAAGATGCGGATCTTGATTCAGTTTATTGCAGATGGATAACCAATTTTGCCAGCACCATTTGTTGAAGATACTGTTTTTACCCCAGTTTAATGTCTTAGGACCTTTGTCGAATATCAACTGTTCATAGGCAGATGGTGTCATCTCTGGGGTCTCAATTCTGTTCCATTGATCGATCTGTCTGTTCTTGTACCAGTACCAGGCTGTTTTTTTTTTTTTTTTATGTAACATAACTGAGTGAAAATATACATTCACATGAAAATTTACATGCCCCCCTATATGCAGCTTCCACTGCTCTCCCTGTCCGGTGACTGCACACTATTCCTCTCTGCTCCATACATGTCTCATCCTCCCAACAGTCTCCTTTCCCCTCCTCTCCGTCCACTCCCCTTCCTCCAGCCAGAGGTCAGCAAGATGATATCCTATAGATGTATAGAACCATAAAGTGCTTCCAACATATGGTTACTCTGCATTGCCAAGTCCATTTCATTCCTGTCCAAAGAGTGTACCTTTGTTATAATTTATGGGAACGGGCAGCATCAGGGCTGGGGGCCATGCTCTCAGAGGAACCCCAAAACGCTGGACCATCAATTGAGGTCTTTTAGTGGAGATCTCATGATGCACCTCTTTTTGTTCTTGTGTTGCCAGTGAGGCTCCTCTCTGTGAGCTCCGTCATGGCTATCACTGGTGGTGGCCGGGCACCATCCGGTTCTTCCGGTCCCAGGTCGATGTAGGCACCCACTCTTGTGGGTCTCTCTGTCTTCCCGGTTGTCTTTACCGCATGCCATTTTGGCCCTCGGTGAGCATCCGTTCCTGCTGAGTTGGGACCATTTGCTGTGTCCTCGGATGGCAGCTTGGCAGCTTTTAAGACCCCAGACACCACTCACCAATGTGGGGTGCAGAGAGCTCTCTTAGCAAAATGCTAGTTGTGCCAATTGGCCTGGAATTCACCTAAGAGCATAGTCCCCCGCCCCCCGCCCCAGCTACTCTATCCTTGCAGTATTGAGTTAAGATGGAAGGAGTACTCAAGTTATGCTGAAGTCCACTTAATGTTGTTCTTGTTCCTAATGTGTGCTGTCACCGCTTTCTCCCAACTAGATTTCTAGTAACTACCTAAACTAAACCTTCCCCTCCTTGCCCTCCATCCCTCCCTCCCCTCCCTTGCAGCTGTCAAAGAGTCTTTTCTTCTATACACAAGTCTGTTTTTGAGATCTTATCGTAGAGGTCAAATAGAGTATTTGTCCTTTTGTCGCTGACTACTCTCACTCAACATAATGTCTTCCAGTTGAAACCAGGTTAGGAGATGTTTCCTGGAATCATCGTTATTCTTTATCATTGCGTAGTGCTCCATTGAGTATATGTACCACTGTTACCTATCCATTCTTCTATTGTTGGGCATCTGGGTTGATTCCATCATTTTGCTATCGTGGACTGTGCCACGATAAACATTCTGCTGCATGTGTCCGTTGGTGTGAAAGGCGTTGAATCTGTAGGATATATTCCAAGTAGTGGAATTACTGGGTCAAATGGTATATCAATATCCATTTTTTTAAGGAAGCGCCAGATTGCCTTCCAAAGAGGCTGGACCATTTTGCAACCCCGCCAACATTGTAGGAGGGTTCCACTTTCTCCACAGCCTCTCCGGCATTTGTTGTTTTGTGTTTTCTGGATCATGGCCAATCTTGTTGGGGTCAGATGTTATCTCATTGCTGTCTTGATTTGAATTTCTTTAAGAGCTAAAGATTGTGAACATGTCCACATGTGTTTTTTGGCTGCCTGGATCTCCTCTTTAGTGAAGTATCTGTCTATCTCCTTTGCCCATCGCTTAATTGGATGGTTTATCTTCTTCTTATTGATATTTTGTAGTATCTTACAGATTATGGAGATCAGGCGTCGATCTGACATAGAGTTGCCAAATATTTTTTCCCACTCTGTGGGTGTTCTTTTAATTCTATTAATAAAGTCTTTGGATGAGCAAAAGTGTTTGATTCTTAATAGTTCCCATTTATCTACTTTCTCTTCTGTTGATTGAGGTTTCTTTGACAGATTTTGGAGTCTGTCCTCATTGTGTATTAAAACTTCCATTGTTGTTCCTACCTTTTCTTGGACGAGCTGTATCGTTTTAGGTTTGATATTTAGGTCTTTTATCCAGTTGGAGTTGGTTTTTGTATAAGGTGTAAGATATGGATCTTGATTCAGTTTATTGCAGATGGATAACCAATTTTGCCAGCACCATTTGTTGAAGATGCTGTTTTTACCCCAGTTTAATGTCTTAGGGCCTTTGTCGAATATCAACTGTTTATAGGCAGATGGTGTCATCTGTGGGGTCTCAATTCTGTTCCATTGATCAGTCTGTCTGTTCTTGTACCAGTACCAGGCTGTTTTTACCACTGTGGCAGTGTAGTATGTTCTAAGGTCGGGTAATGAGAGGCCTCCCGGTGTGTTCTTCTTTAGTAGTACCTTACTTATCCGGGGCTTCTTCCCTTTCCGAACAAAATTGGTGATTTGTTTCTCCATCTCATTAAAAAATGATGCTGGAACTTGTATTGGGATTGCATTATATAAATAAATTGCTTTGGGTAAAATAGACATTTTCAGAATGTTAAGTCTTCCTATCCATGAGCAGGGTAGGTTTTTCCATTTATCTAAGTCTCTCTTAGTTTCTTGTAGTAAGGGCTTGTAGTTCTCTTTGTAAAGGTCTGTTGTTTCTCTGGTTAGATTAATTCCTAGGTACTTTATCTTCTTAGGGGCTATTGTAAATGGTATTGACTTAATAATTTTCTCCTTAACAGTCTCGTTGATGGTATAAAGGAAACCTACTGATTTACTTATGTTTATCTTGTATCCTGAAACTTTGCTGAACTCTTCTATCAGTTTGAGCAGCTTACTTATAGATTTCTTGGGGTTCTCTGCATATACAATCGTATCATCTGTGAACAGGGAGATTTTAACTTCCTCTTTGCTGATGCAGATGCCCTTTATTTCTTCGTCTTGTCGAATTGCTCTGGCTAGAACTTCTAGCACAATGTTGAATAGGAGAGGTGACAGTGGGCATCCTTGTCTAGTTCCTGATCTCAGTGGAAAGTCATTCAGTCTCTCTCCATTCAAGATGATGTGGGCAATTGGCTTTGTATAAATGGCCCTTATTGTGTTGAGGAATTTGCCGTCTATGCCCATTTTGCTAAGAGTTTTTAGCATGAATGGGTGTTGGACTTTATCAAATGCCTTTTCGGCATCAATGGACAAAATCAGGTAATCTTTGTCTTTTGTGTTATTTATGTGGTTAATCACATTAATTGTTTTCCTGATGTTGAACCAGCCTTGCATCCCTGGTATGAATCTCACTTGGTCATGATGGATTATTTTCTTGATATGTTGTTGTATTCTGTTGGCAAGAATTTTGTTGAAGATATTTGCATCTAGGTTCATGAGTGATATCGATCTGTAGTTCTCTGTCTTTGTTGGATCTTTCCCTGGCTTAGGTATCAGGCTTATGCTAGCTTCGCAGAATGAGTTTGGGAGTACTCCATCCCTTTCTATACTGTGAAATAGTCTCAGTAGTATTGGGGCTAACTCTTCTCTAAATCCTTGGTAGAATTCTGCTGTGAAGCCATCTGGGCCCGGACTTTTTTTTTGGTTGGCAGTGTTTTGATGACCTTTTCAATCTCTTCCTTTGTGATGGGTTTATTAAGTTGTTCTGCTTCCCGTTGTGATAATTTAGGTAGGTGGTATGAGTCAAGGAATTGGTCCATTTCCCGTAGGTTTTCAACTTTGTTAGAGTACAGTCTTTCATAGTATTCTGTTATGATATTTTTGATTTTTGTTGCATCTGTGGTGAGAACTCCCCTCTCATTTCGAATTTGGGTTATTTGTTTCCTTTCCTGCTTTTCTTTAGTAAGTTTAGCCAGTGGTTTATCAATTTTGTTGATCTTTTCAAAAAACCAGCTTTTGGTCTTTTCAATTTTTTCAATTGTTTTTCTATTCTCTAATTCATTTAACTCTGCTCTAATCTTTATGATCTCATTTCTTCCAGTGCCCGAGGGGTTCCTCTGTTGTTGTCTTTCTACTTGTTCAAGCTGTAGAGTTAGTTCCTTGATTTGGTTTCTTTCTTCCTTCCAGATGTGTGCATTTACGGAGATAAACAGACCTCTGAGCACTGCTTTGGCTGTATCCCATAGGTTCTGGTAGGAAGTGTTTTCGTTCTCATTGGAATCCATGAATTTCTTTAATTCATCCTTGATTTCCTCTATAACCCATGTTTTTTTGAGCAAGATGTTGTTCAGTTTCCAAGAGTTCCACTTTCTATCTATGCTTTTTCTGCTATTGATTTCAACTTTTATGGCTTTATGATCCGAGAAGATGCTTTGCAGTAATTCAATGGTATGGATTTTGTTGAGCATTGCATTATGGCCTATCACCTGGTCAGTTCTGTAGAATGTTTCATGTGCACTGGAGAAGAAGGTGTAGTTGTCTGCTGATGGGTGGAAAGTTCTGTATATATCAATGAGGTTTAGTTGGTTAATTGTATCAATGAGGTCTTCTGTGTCCTTACTGAGCTTTTTTCTAGATTATCTGTCTAGTAATGAGAGTGGAGTGTTAAAGTTTCCCACTATTATTGTGGAGTCATCTAACTCTCTTTAGAGCGTAGTCAGTGTTTCTTCGACATATTTAGGTGCTCTGACATTAGGTGCATAAATGTGAAATATAGTTAGGTCTTGCTTGTGTACTGAACCTTTCAGCAATAAATAGTGTCCGTCTTTGTCCATGATGGTGGATTTGACATTAAAATTGATTTTGTCTGAAATTAGAATTGCCACCCCTGCTCTTCTTTGTTCATTGTTAGCTTAATATATATTCTTCCATCCTTTAATTTTCAGTTTGTTGTTGTCTTTAGGTCTCAAGTGAGTTTCTTGTAGACAGCATATGGATGGGTCGTGTCTTTTGATCCAAGATGACACTCGGTGTCTCTTTACTGGAGCATTCAGTCCATTCACATTCAATGTAATCATTGATAGGTATGTGTTCACTGCTGCCATTGTGATATGTTTATTTTTATGTTGATGTTTTCTCTGTTGTTCTTATTAGTCTGTTCTGGGACACTCTTTTTTGTGAGTTGATTTTTCACCTTTTTCAGAGCTGGTTTTATAGTTGTTGAGACTCGTGTGTTAGATTTTTTGAAATGGTATGATACATCTTTGTTGTGCTTTACAGCTGCCCCTATGAACCCCCTTAATAAACTATTTATAAACCCAATTTTAATTACTACCAGTATTGTCATCTTCCTCTCCATCTGGAAGGACTATAACGACTGTAGTACATCCCTCTTTTTATTATGATAACACCATAGTTTTCATGATGATCACTAGATTGCTTCTTTCCAAATCAAAACTATGATTTACTTTGGAGCCTTCCCTAAATGATTAGAGTATTGAGTAGTGTGTCTTTCTAAAATATAAAGTTAGTGGTTTCGTTCTTCTAAGCCAAAGCCAAGAACTTCTTTCAGTATTTCTTGTAGTTTCGGTTTGGTTTTTACAAAGTCTCTGAGTTTCTGTTTATCTGGGAATGTCTTAATTTCATTTTCGTATCTGAAAGATAGTTTTGCGGGATATATAATTCTTGGTTGGAAGTTCTTCTCCTTCAAGACTTTGAATGTGTAGTGCCACTGTCTCCGTGCCAGCATGGTTTCTGCTGAGAAATCTGAAGAGAGCCTACAGGGTTTCCCTCTGAATGTTAGCTTTGCCTTGAGTCTTTCTGCCTTTAAGAGTTGCTGCTTATGTTTCATTTTGTTAAGCTTGATTATAATATGTCTTGGAGTCTTTCTTTTGAGATCTATATTCGGTGGCGTACGATATGCATCTGAGATGTCTATATTCTCTTCCTTCATGATTTCTGGGGAGTTTTCTTTCAGCATCTCAGCAACAATACTCTCTGTGTTCTAAGATGTCTCACCCTGTTCAGGGACTCCAATTAATCGAAGGTTGTTCCTCTTAATAGAGTCACACATGCTTCTTAATGTTTCTTCATTTTTCTTGTTTCTTTTTTCTGATTTCTGCTCATAGACGCTGGCCTCAGTAGCTCTGTCTTCCAAGTCAGAAATTCTTTTTTCCATTTGTTCCATTTTGTTTTCTTGGCTTTGCATTGAAGTTTCTATGTCTTTGATTTTCTTCTTGATCTGTTGGATTTCAGAGTACTGGTGTTCCATCAGATCGAACAACTTGCTTAATTTTTCATTTTGTTCTGCTGCATTTTGTATAAGGTCTAGAAGGGCTCTGTACATAATGAATTTGTATTCACTTCCTGATGCTTTCATAAAAGTTTCTTCATCTGGAAAACTTCTTGGTTGCTTTGTTTTGGAGCCTTCTGAAGCCATGAGTGATTGCTTGTATGCCACAATTGTCTGTTGCTTTTTGGGTCCCATGTTAGTATATAGAGGCTGGAAGAGGTACTGTGAGGGTGGAAGGCAAATGTTTCTCCAGGCTGTCTTCAAATGTAAAGCAAAAGGTATCTGACCAGTTCACAAGTCAGTTAGGTTTTCAGGTGTAGAGGTCCCTGTTCTCATCTGACAAAGTAAGCGCCACTATATACAACTGCAGATGATAACAAACTAGTTCAGAATACAGCAATGCTATTGCCCTGTGGGCCTCTGCTGACAGGGCCTAGCCTTAGCCAACACTGCGTCGAGTACTGGTTTTGTGATAGGAAAGCGCTCTCCTGTGGGCAGGCTCTGGCTCCTAAGCTAAGAATTAGGTCCAGCTGCGGCCACTGTACCCAAGATGGCGTCCTCCACACAGGCAGCAGACAGGGGGGCTAAAGGTGCCCAGAGGCAGCAATTCCTCTGCTTCTGTTGCAGGGCCCCCAATGCATGCAGCACTGTGCAAAATCAGTACTTTTCTGACGGAGAAGTGCTGTGCCGTTTGCAGGCGCTGGCTCCCACGCTGAGAACGAGGTCCCGCTAAAATCTCGGTACCAACATGGCGTCCCGCACCCTGACCGCGGAGCTCCGTACAAACCCCACTGAGGCAGCTACAAAACGAAAGGCTCAAAGTGTCTAGATTAACAGAGTCCCGAGCATGGCTCTCAGAATATGGGAGTTTCGCCGGCCTATCCCCGCAGCAGCGCGTCTGGGTCCAGCCACCAGGCAAGACCCAGCTCCGCCCGCCAGCCGAGACAGAGGAAAAAAAAGTCAAAATGGTGCGTTTACCTTCCGTCCGTGAGAGCCAGGGCTAGCCAGGAGCGGGAGTCAGCGAAAGAGGAGGTTTCTTGCTGAATGGTATGAAGTCCCCATTAACAGCTCTGTGCTGTGTCCTGAGGCTGATTAGGTGATCAGAAGGCTCTGTTTAATTGTCAATTCAGGTCTTGGTTTCCAAAGGGATACAGGAGACGTGGGCTTAGTCCGCCATCTTGACTCCGCCCCTCCAGAGTATTTTCTTTATCCAAAAAGGAAAAGCCATACCTATTCATTAGTTGTTCCTCAGTCTCTTCTCCTGCTAGCCTCAGGCAACCGCAAATCTGCTTTCTGTCTCTCTGTGTTTTTGTGTTCTGGATATTTCATACAAATGAGGTATAATATGTAGCGTTTTGTGCTTAGTTTCTTTGACACAGCATAATATTTCAAGATTCATCTGTGTTGTAACATATTAGTATTCCATTCTTTTTTTTTATGATTGAGTAATATTCCATTGTAAGTATATGCCACAATTTGTTTATCCATTCATGTATTGATGGACATTTGGGTTGTTTTCTGCCTTTGGGCTGTTGTGAATAGTGCTGTTATGCATATTCATATACAAGATTTTGTTTGAACACCTGTTTGTAATTCTTTATGGTAAACAACTAGGAGCGCTATTGCTGGATCATATGGCAATTCTATGTTTAGCTTCTCTACGAGCTGTCAAACTATTTTCTACAGCAGCTGCACCATGACGCGTCCCAATACCCTTGACAGCTCTTACTATTTTTCTTCATTATAGATGTCTTAGTGGATGTGAAGTGCTATCTCACTGAAGTTTTTATTTGCATTTTCCTAATGACTTTATGACCCCTGTTTGTCATACTGTAGGGGCTTGTGTTTTGCTGTGGTGCTGGAAGCTGTGCCACCAGTATTCAAACATGAACAGGGTCACCCATGGTGGACTGGTTTTAGCTGATCTTCCAGACTAATATAGACTAGGAACAAGGACCCCATAGTCTACTTCTGAAAAGAATTAGCCAGTGAAAATATTATGAATGGTAGTGAGACATTGTCTGATATAGTCCTAGAGGATGAGCCTTCCCCTCCCCCAGGTTGGAAGGCACTCAAAAGATGACCAGGGAAAAACTGCCTTCTCAAAGTAGAGTCAACCTTAATGGTGTGGATGGAGTTATGGTTTTGAGATCTTCATTTGCTAATGTGGCAGTAATGAGAGGAAACTACTGTAAGTATCCATTAAGCAAAACATGGAATGCGTGAAGAATGAATCTAGGAAAATTGTAAATTGTCAAAAATATAGTGGAATGCATAAAGATCAATATCCTAGGCAGTAGTGAGCTGAGAGAAACTGGTATTGGCCATTTTGAACCAGACAATCAAATGACAACTTGTAAGAAGAATGACATCATCAAAAAGAACTCTTCAAGATCTACCCTAAAGTAAAATTCTGTCAGTGACAGGATAGTTTCCATAGATGTACAAGGAAGACCAGCTACTATGACTAATATTTGAATATATGCACCAACCGCTAAAGCCAAAGAAGAAGAAAGGCAAGACTTTTACCAACTTCTACAGTTTGAAACTGACTGAATATGAAATCAGGATACATAACTGGTGACTGGAATGCAAAAGTTAGAAACAAAGAAGAATCATAGTTGGAAAATATGACCTTGGTGATAGAAATTATGCTGGAGATTAAGTGATAGAATTTTGCAAGAGCGGTGACTTCTTCACTGCAAATTCTTTTTTTCATCAACCTAAATGGTGACTATACATATGGACCTCAGCAAATGAAATACACAGGATTCAAATAGATTACATCTGTGGAAAGAGATGATGGCAAAGCTCCATATCAGCAGTCAGAACAAGGCCAGGGGCTAACTGCAGAACAGACCATCAGTTGTTCAAATGCAAGTTGAAACTGAAGAATATTAGAACAACTCCACCAGAGCCAAAGTATAAGCTTGAGTATATCCCACCTGAATTTAGATATCATCTCAAAAATAGATTTGACTCATTAAACACTAATGATTGAAGAGCAGTAGAGTTACAGAATGCCATCGAGGACATCATGTCTAAAGAAAGCAAGAGGTCATTAAGAAGTCAGGAGAGAGAAAACATGAAAATGGATGTCAGAAGAGACTCTGAAACTTGTTCCTGAATGCCACGTAGCTAAAGAAAAAGGAAGAAATGGTGAAATAAAAGAACTTGGCATAAGATTTCAAAGTATGGCTCAAGAAGATGAAGTAAAGTATTTTTAATGACACATGCAAAGACCTGGAGATAGAAAACCAAAAGGGAAGAACACACTCTGTGTTTCTCAAGTTGAAAGAACTGAAGGGAAAAAAATCAAGCTTTGAGTTGCAATAGTGAAGGATTCTTTGGGGGAAATGTTAAATGATGCAGGAAACATCATAAGAAGATTGAAAGAATACAGAGAGCCACTGTACTGAAAAGAATTGGTAGATGTTCAACCATTTCAAGAGACAGCATATGGTCAGGAACCGATGGTACCAAAGGAAGAAATCAAACTGCACTGAAGACATTAGCAAAAAACAAGACTTCTGGAATTGACGGAGGATCAACTGAGATATTTCAACAAATGCATACACGGCTGGAGGTGCCCACTCATCTGTGTCAAGAAATGGAAGATAGCTACCTGCCCAGCTGACTGGAAGAGATCCATATTTATGCCTATTTCCAAGAAGGGTGGTTCAATCAAATGTGGAAATTATAAAAGAATATAAATATCACACCCAAGTACAATTTTGCTGAAGATCATTCAAAAGTGGCTAAAGCAGTATTTCCACGGAGAACTACCAGAAATTCAAGATGGATTCAAAAGAGGGGTGAAACCAGGGATATCATTGCTGACGTCAGCGGATCCTGGCTGAAAACAGGGAATATCAGAAAGATGTTTACCTGTATTTTATTGACTAGCTAAGGCATTCAACTGTGTGGATTATAACAAATTACAAATAACATTTGGAATAATGGGAATTTCAGGACAGTTGGCTGTTCTCATGAAGAACCTGTAGATCAAGAGGCACTTGTTCAGACAGAACAAGCAGATACTGTGCGGTTTAAAGTCAAGAAAGTTGTGCGTCAGATTGTGTCCTCTCACTATACCTATTCCATCTGTAGGCTGAGCAAATAATTTGAGAAGCTGGACAATATACAGAAGAATGGGGCATCAAGATTGGAGGAAGACTCATTAACAACCTGTGTTGTGCCAAGCCACATGACACAATTTTGCTTGCTGAAAGTGAAGAGGACTTGAAGCACTTAGTGATGAAGATGAAAGACCACAACCTTTAGTATGGATTGTACCTCAACATAAAGAAAATGAAAATCCTTAAAACTAGGCCAACAAACATCATCATGATAAACAGAAAAAAATTGGAATTATCAAGAGTTTTATTTTACTTGGATCCACAGTCAGTACCCATGGAGACAGGAGTTAAATCACAAGACACATTGTACTGGGCAACTCTGCTGCCCAGTGCTGAAAAGCAAAGATATCACTTTGAAGATTAAGGTATGCCTGACCAAAGCCATGGTCGTTTCAGTCACATCATATGCATGCAAAAACTGGACAATGAATAAGAAAGACAGAAGAAGAATTGATGCTTTTGAATTGTGGTGCTGGAGAAGAATATTGAATATACCATGGTCTGCTGAAGGAATGAACAGATCCATCTTGGATGAAGTACAACCAGAATGCTCTTTAGGGTCAAGGACGGTGAGACTCTGTCTTACATATTTTGGACATGTTATCACGAGGGATCAGTCCTAAGAAGGGATCAGTCCTAAAGAAGCACATCATCCTTGGTAGAGTCGAGGATCAGCAAAAAAGAGGAAGACTCTTAAGAAGACAGATTGACACAGTGGGTGCAGCCGTTGGGGGCCTGACCACAGGATCAGATATTGATTTGTTCTGTTGCACACAGGGTTGCTATGAGTCAAAACTGACTCCACGGCATCTAACAACAACAACCACTAAAGTGAATAATGATATTGAGTATCTTTTCATGTGCTTGCTGGCCATGTGAACACAGGCCATACTTTGTTTTATTGTACTTAGTTTTATTGCTTTGCAGATATATATATTTTTTTAATAAATAAAAAGTTTGTGGGAACCCTGAGTCAAGCAATTATATCAGTGCCTTTTTTTCAAGTAGCATATGCTCACTTCAAGTCTCTGTTACATTTTGGTAATTTTTGCAATATTTCACACTTTATTATTATTATTATATCTGTTATGATTTTGATCTATGATCAGAAGTCACTATTATAATTGTTTGGGGGCATCTGGAACCAGGCCCATATAAGATGGCAAACAATTGATACATGTATGTATGGTTTGACTATACCACCAACCAGCTCCCTCCTCTCTCCACTTCCTCTGGTCTCCCTGTTCCCAGACACATGACAATACTGATATTAGGCCAATTACTAACCCTATGATAGCCTCTAAGTGTTAAGTGAAAGGAAGAGTCACATGACTCTCACTTCAGAAGAAAAGCTATGAAAGATTAAGCTTAGTGAGGAATGCGTGTAAAAAGCCCAATGCCAGTTAGCCAAATTGTGAATATAAAGGAAAAGTTTTCGAAGGAGATTAAAAGTCCAACTCCAGTGAACACACCGAAGATAAAACTGCAAAACAGCCGTCTTCCTGATACGGAGAACATTTTAGTGATATGGACAGAAGATCACACCAGCCACAACATTTCCTTAAGCCAAAGCCTGATAGAGGGCAAAGCCCTAACTCGCTTCAATTCTCTGGTGGCTCAGAGAGGTGAGGAGGCTGCAGAAGGAAAGTTTGAAGCTAGCGGAGGTTGGTTTGTGAGATGTAAGGAAAGTAGCTATTTCCGTAGCTTAAAAGAGCAAGATAAAGCAGCAGGTGCTCATGTGTAAGAGGCAGCAAGTTATCTAGCTGAGGGTGGCTATGGCAAACAATAGATTTTCAGTGCAGACAAAACAGACTTATATTGGAAGATGATGCCATCTAGGGCTTTCATGGAGCAGGGAATACAGGCTGATTTCTTGTTAGGTGCTAATTGAGTTGGTGACCTTAAGTTGAAACCCGTGCTCATTTACCTATCCCAAAATCTTAGGACCCTTAAGAATTATACTAACTAAATCTACTCTCCCTACGCTCTAGAAATGGAAAAGCAAAGCCTGGATGGCAGCATATTTGTTTGCAACATGGTTTATTTTAAGCCTACTATTGGGACCTACTGCTCAGAAAAAAAAGATTCCTTTCAAAATATTACTGCTCATAGATGATGTACCTAGTCGCCCAAGAGCTCTAATGGAGATTCAGAAGGAAATTAATGTTTTTGTACCTGCAAACACAACATCCATTCTGTATCCCGTGGATCAAGGAGTTATTTTGAGTTTCGAGTCTTATTATTTGAGAAATATATTTTGTAAAACTATGGTTGTTATGGAAAATGATTCCTCTGATGGCTCTGGGCAAAGGAAGTCAAAAATCTTACAGAAAGCACTCACCATTCTTGATGCCATTAAGAACATTCGTGATTCACGGGAAGAGGTCAAAATATCAACATTAACAGGAGTTTGCAAGAAGTTGATTCCACCTTTCATGGATGACTTTGAGAAGTTTAAGACTTCAGTGAAGGAAGTAACTGCAAATGTGGCAGAAGTAGTGAAAGAACTAGATTCAAAAGTGAAACCTGAAAATGTGACTAAATTACTGCAACCTCATGATAAGACTTTAATGGATGAGGAGTTGCTTATGGAGGAAGAAAGAAAGTGGTTTCTTGAAATAGAATCTGCTGATGAAGAGATTGTGAACATTGTTGAAATGACAACAAAGGATTAAGAACATCACACAAACTTAGTTGATAAAGTAGTGATAGGGTTTGAGAGGCCTAACTCCAGTTTTGAAAGATGTTTTACTGTAGTTAAAATGCTATGAAACCACACTGCATGCTACAGAGAATTCTTTCATGAAGGGAAGGGCTAATCAATCTGACAAATTTCATTGTTGTCTTATTGTGAGAAACTGTCATGGCCACTCCAGCTTTCAAACCACCCACCTGATCAGACAGCTGCCATCAGCATTGAGGTAAAAGGATTACAACTCATTGAAGGTTTAGATGATGATTAACATTTTTTAACAATCAAATATTTTAAAATTAAGATACATAGACTTTTTAAAAAAGATGTAATGCTGTTGCATACTTAATAGACAGTATAGTGTAAACATAAATTTATTTGCACTAGGAAACCAAAAAATTCATAATGTAACTCACTTTATTGCAGTATTTGACTTATTGTTGTGGTCTGGAACCAAACCTGCAATGTCTCCAGGGTATGTCTAACCAAATTCTTTACCTGCTTTTAAATTGGTTATTTTTAATTGAGTTTTAATGGGTCTTTATATATTCTGGGTTCTAAATCTTTATCAGATGTATGATTTAAAAATATTTTCTCCCATACTGTAGGATGTCTTTTTATTTTCTTGATTCTGGCCTGTGATGAATGAAAGATTATAGTTTTTGTGGTGTCTATTCTTTATATTTTTTCTTTTGATACTTGTACTTTTCTTATCATATCTAAAAAATGATCACCAATTCTATGGTCATGAAAATGTACCTGTATATTTTCTTTTAAGAGCTTTGTAAATATGGCTGTTACCTTTAGGTCTTTGAGACATTTTGAGTTTTTTTTTTTTTTTTTGGCATATGGCATGAGGTAAGAGTCCATCTTCATTCTTTTACATATACATAGCCTGTTTTGAAGATTCTTTTCTTTCCTAATTGAGTGATCTTGGTAGCATTATTGAAAATAAATTGACCGTAGATATATGGATTTATTTCTGGATATATGAATTCCATTCCATTTGTGTATGTGTCTATCCTTATGCTAGTACTACACTCTTTTTGGACTGTTGTTGCCCTGTAATAAGTTTTGAAATCAAGATGTGTGAGTCCTCCAACTTTTTTTTCTTTTTAAAAATTATTTGGGCTATATTTGGGGTCGCTTACCATTCTATGCACATTTTAGAATCAGCTTGTGGAATTCTGCCTGCTGAAATCTGCTGTTAAACTCTTATAGTGAATTTTTATTTTAGCTATTGTATTTTGCAGCTCCAGAATTCTTATTTGGTTCTGTTTTATAATTTCTATCTCTTTATGTGTATACTCTATTTGTTCATACATCATTGTCCCTGGTTTCCTCTAATTCTTTGTCCCTGGTTTCCTTTAGCTCTTCTAGCTTCTGTAAGACAGCTGCTTTAAAGTCTTTGTAGGCTTTCTCAGGAACAGGTTATATTGATTTCTTTTTTTCTTGTGATTGGGCCATACTTTCTTGTTTCATTGCAGGCCTCTCAATCTTTTGTTGAAATGTCAATGTTTTGGTTATTACAATGTGTTAACTCTGGAGATAAAATTCTCTCCCTATTCAGGGTTTGATATAGTTTCTTGTTGTGGGTTGTAATTGTTATTTTGTAGCAATTTTTCTGAATTACTTTTGTAAAGATTTTATTGCTTGTTATGTGTAGTCACTGAAGTCTGTATTCCATCAGGGAGTGGTCAGCTGATGATTTGACGGAGATTTCCTTAAATGTCTGTAACAACAGCAACAAAAATTCTCTTTTTGTTTGCAGATTTGCTCTGTTAGGGCACCCAATCAGTGCTTAGCAAGGCTGTTTAGAAAGCTGCATTAACCTTAATTTCCTGCTTGTGTAGAGCATAAAGTCACTTGAGTGAAAGTTTAAGATAGCCACTGGTTTTTCTGAGCATGTGTCTAGTCCTGGGCATATGTGGGGCCTTATAACTTACCTCTTATGCACAGATTATTATCCTTGCGGTTTTATTTTCTCAGTCTGTTTCTTCTTGGAACTTTTCTTTTTGCCTGCTGCTTGTCCAGTCTGTTGTCCTTTGCCTCAGGCCACTTCAGCCAGAATATTTGCCTTTTAATGTTTTCTACCGGTGCTGCCCAAGAGACTACTCCAGCTCTAAGAAAGGTCTGAAGCAGGTAAATTAAAGGCAAGGAAGTCTCTGAGCTGATCCTCAGGCAAATTCTAGACAAGTCAGAACACATAAGCATAGTTGTTTGAGAACAGTGTCTCAGCTGCCTCATTGGTACCAGTGAAATGCATCGGGAATCCAGACTGCTGTCTTCACTGCCACCACTGAGTTAGGGAGTGCCAAGCCGAGTTAGGGAGTAGGGGATCTTAAATGGATAATTTAAAACACCTACTATAATGCTTTTATTGAAATTTAACAGCTTCACTCTTCATTAAGCCTGCAACTTGTTATATTTTTAAAATTAGATTCTAGAACTATAGTGTCTTGGGCTAGAGAAGCAAAATCAGTGAAATACCAGTGAAGTGTGTGTCTGTATATATGTGTGTGTATTCTTATGCTAGTATCACGTGTCTATCCTTGTGCTAGTACTACACTTTTTGTTGACTGTAGCTCTGTAGTAAGTTTCTAGATAAAAAATGATGTATGAACAAACAGAGAATACCAATAAAGAGATAAAAGTTATAAAATGGAATCAAATAATTCTGGAGCTGCAAAATACAATAGCTAAAATAAAAAAAATGACTAGAGGAGCTCGACAGTAGATTTGAGCAGACAGAATTCTAAAAGCTGATCCTAAAATGTGTATAGAATTGCAAGGACTCCAAGTATAGCTGTGTATATCAAGCCATATATTATATCTAACACATGACTCATGTGATTGTAGGGACTGGAACATCCAAAATCTGTGGATCAGGTTAAAGACTTCTCCTGATTCATGTAGCTGCCAGGGCTGACAGAACCAAGATTGGAAGGTCAGAGAGCTGGGCTCTTGTTCACAGGTTGTGAAGACTGATAAACCCCAAGATTGGCAGGCAAGACCAAAAGGCTTTTTCTGTTTCATACAGGTGCAGTAGCTGGCAAACCCAAGACTGACAGGTTGGAGAGTAAGGCTGTTGTTCACAGGCTGTGAATACTGATGAGTTCCAAGACTGGCAGGTAAGCTGCTAGCTCAAGTCCCAAGAACCAGAGGTCAGATGGGTGGAAGGCTGCTGCGGTATAAAACACAAGCAAAAGCTAGAGTGCTTGTATTTGGATACAGGCCACACTCCCAAGGAAACTGCTTTTCAACTAATTGGCTACTTACAGCAAATCCCATCATGGGGGTGATCACATATAAACACTGAGAATTACGGCCCAGCCAAGCTGACACACAGTCTTAACCATTGTATATGGAAAAGTTGATTCTGACAGTTTCGCCAGCTTAATTGTTACTGTACTGGAGGGATGGTGTTTTGAAGTCTCCTTACTGCTATTTTTAGTGCCATCACTATGGTCTTCGAACTTTAGTCTTATTAGTGATGAAAATTTCATGTTTTAAAAGTGTTTCCCCCCCCGTTCCTTTTATTATCAGTGTCGTACTTCTCGAATTCTTGTGACCTATATTAGGTATATGATCATTCCTTGACTAAGCTTAAATAAGCTTAAATTCAATAATTTTTGTTAAATTTGTCAATATTCTCCAAAGTATGTTTAACCGAAATTTAACTGTGTAAGAGCTTCTGTGACTTAAGGGTGCCCTTGTTAAATACATTTGAGAAACATTTCATATAACATCCTACCCTTGGACATTGAGACTGCCATTCAAAAAAAAAAAAGTGGCAATTTTATTTACACTAGTGTGGATAGTAGGCCACTGGATTAGTTGGCATGATACTTTATTTAAACAGACCAAGTTATTAGCTGCTGTCAGAAAGTAAATTAGCTGCATCTGGTGGTGTGAGACAGAGACAGGTGAATTAATATGTAATGTATACAATATCTGATATGAGAAAAACGTGAGCTTGAAGTGCATGTGTTTTGTAGTAGATTATTAAATAGTTTGTTTCTCCTGTTGATTGTTATTGTTATCCCTCAATGAAGTATATAGATACTTCATTTAATGCAGGAGTCATTGGTCACATTTATTTGAGAGTTTATCTGGTGAAACTTCTGAGAGGCTGACAACATTAAATACTGAAGTGTCTCAAAAAAAGTGGCTGTAATTAAATTTGCATGGTGAAGAATTGAAGTTGTATGTCTGCGTGACTATGGACTTAGTATCACTTGGTTCCAAGATTTGTTACTTAAGAAAAAACTCATGTAGCATGTGTGTTTTGTTTACCTAACCAGAAAAATAATAGCATTCAGAGTTTTGAAACACCTCAGGTGCAATTTTCCGGCCTTAACTGCATGACGTGCATGTTGTGCATGCTGTTGCAAGAAATGAGGTTGAGGAGCGTTTCACTTTACCTTAAACATGTTACCCTTTCCATTTCCATCTAATTGTGGTAGACAGAACCCTAAAGCAACCCCTTGGCTTTTGTCCTTGGTATTTCTCTTGTGATTATGTAACACTACATGGTAAGGGATTTTTCAGGTGTACCTAAAGAAAATGTAGACAATCAGATAGACCCAGCCTAATCACAGTAGTCCTTTAAAAACAGAGATTCTTAAACATCAGCAGAAGTCAGAGATAACTCCAGCTATGAGAAGGGTTCAAAGCACCTTGGTAGCTTGCTCTGAGATTCATGGGGGCCATTGGGCAAGAACCTGAGAGTGGCCTCTAGCAGATGAGAGTTGCCTTTGGCCTATAATCAGTGAGAATACATGGCCTTTAGAATTCTAATTGTAAGGAACTGACTTTCGCTAACACCTGAACAAGTATGAAAGCAGATTCTTTTTCAGATTTTCTGCTTAAGAACACAGCTTATCAGATAACTTAATTCTGCCTGTGAAACTTCAAGCAGAGAATTCAGTTGAGCCAACCTGAACTTCTAATCTATGGAGCTGTGAGTTTATACAAGGGCAGTTTTTTAAACTGATAAATTAGGGATGATTTGTTACAAGGCAGTAGAAAACTAATGCTCTGTTTTTCTAAGTCTGTCACATAGTCTCTCTGGAAGTACCTGCCATGTAGTATCAGTCTTGATACAGTCGTAACTCATTAGTCAGGGTTTTAAAATGAATAATTCTGACAACCAGGCACAATTATCTAAATTTACTATATTACAGAGAGCTGTGTTCCAAGAAGATAAATCAGGGTCACAATCTAGATTCTGAGTTTAGTCAGAATTCAGACCAATTATTAACCCTTTGCCTGAAGAATGAAGTACCCATGGCAAAAAAGATTTAGGAAAGAGTATAAAATATTATGAGAAAGTAAGACTTGAAAGAGTTTATATAACAAAAAATAAATACACTATCTTTGTGTACCAATTAGAAGCTCAGCATATTATGCAAGCCCCACATCTCTTCAAAACACTCTTAACTGTAGAATATGAAATACACTTTTTTGAATATTAAATTAAACCATGATCCCTGCATAGTAGGAGTTAGTTATTGGAGAAGAAAAAGAATGGAAGACTTTTGATTGCATTTCCATGTATTTTTGACTTTTGAATAATGTAAGCACATCACCTACTCAAAAAATGTCTTCATAGTGGAAATGAATAAAAGTGTATATCAAATTAATATCACAAGCCAAAGGAGAAAGAAAGGGTATATTTCAGATGATTTTGAAACACCTACATGGACATTTATTCCTTAGAGGAAGGCATTGTAAGTCAAAAGGAGATACAAAGAAATTTTAAAATGCCCAGCAATTTCATTGTATATGCAATATTTTTATTATTATTTCCAAAATAATTTTCTTTGTAAGATCAAACAAATAAGTCAATATGTTAATATAATTAACAACCAACATTTTTAGTGCAAGAAAAAAGGAATAAAAGTATAAAAACAGAGAAAGTTTAAACACTATGATAGCGTCACGTAGAAAATTTCAATATAATCTCAATTAACAAAGTATTTCCTAGCATGATCCATTCAAATGATCTGCAGTCAATATCATACTAGTTATAATGTGCAGCTCACATTTTGGTCCCTAACACCATTCCCCTCAAAAAGCAACTAGAGCTACTTGTAGAAATAGCTTATTCCTGGTCCAGGAAAGGAATTCTAAAAACGAACCTGGGGCTCCTGGGCCAGAAAGTAAGAAGGTTTTCAAAGTTAATGAGGTTATTTCAGAAGGACACAGGAGTCAGAGTGAGGAGACTCCCACTGGCCAAAGTTATGACAACTTGAGCATCATAAAAAATCACTATTCATTATTTGTTGGAGCGTATAAAATCCGTGGAAATCCGAGTTCTTAATCATAAAATGGTAAGGCTAGAAAAACTCATTTGTCACCATTTGAGGTGGTTATTCAACCAAATAATTAAGTTGAAAACTATTAATTGAAGGGAAAGAATTAAACATTTTCTTGTCTTTCTAGTAGGAAGCATGTTTCCAGGTGATCAGTGGAAAAGAAAGCTCTATTTTATAAAATAATGGCTCACTTAGAAGGAAAAACTTTATTTATTTAGTAACGTAATATGCCATAAATACAGAAAAAAGCTATAATCAGAAAATCGCCACTGTACAACCCAAATGAAATGATTGTTTCAGATAATGAGAATTAGTGTTGAACCCATTGTTAGACAAATAGTTGAAAGGGAACTGTACACCTGAATGATGCCAAAGCAATATCGCACAGATTCCCCTTTAAAAAAAGGAAGAGAGAGTCTAGCTGTACAACAGAGTGGTGCCACTGTTACCATCTTAATGTGATGATCAATGATGGGAAACCAGATATTATGTATTTCCAGCCATGATGCAATATAAACCATACAACCTCACTTATGAAGTATTTTAGCCAAAAGTCTTTGACTTGAATCCAGGCAAATCTTTATATCTAACAATAATAATACTTTTACAGCATTGTATCCAGTGATATCTTACTAATTAGATTTAGTGTCTTTTACAAAGGGTTTATTTTTTTCCTATTTCACTATAGAAAGTCTTTATATCTTTAGAAAGTAACATTATGCCAATTTTATATCTCATAAGATGTAATATGACATCTCCTTCCAGGATTTGGTTTGCCTTTTCAATTTTTTCTAAGGTTCTTAATGTTAATGTTGTTAGGTGCCATCAATACAATTGTTGTCTTTTATTTTCGTTAGTAGGTGATTCAAGTCTTTACTTTCAGCAAGCAAGATTGTGTCATCTACACACTGCAGGTTGTTAATGAGTCTTTTCTCCAATTGTGATGTCACGTTATTCTTTATATAGTCCTGCTTCGCTCTCTATTTTTTTAATGTAATGAAGTTTATAAATTCTGTATTTTAATGTAATAAAATTTATTATTCTCTTATTCTTTCTTTTAATGTAATCCAATTTATTTTATTTTATTTACACTTAACATTTAAAAATTGTGTTTCAGAAATCTTTATCTCAAGAAATATAAATTCTCTTATATCGCCATGAGTTGGATCTGACTCGATGGCACTTGGCTCACTAGATCTTGTTTTAAAAATGATTGCTATATGTGATGTGAAGGAAAGACTCAATTTCATTTTTTTATGTGGTTAGTCAGTTGTTTCAGGACCATTTATTAAACAGACTGTTTTTTCCCAATGATCTGTAATGTCATATTAATCCTACATCCAGCTTCCATGGCTGCTTCAGTTTGTTTCTATATTCTCTATTGTCTCACATTATTCAGCTGTGTCCTGATACCACACTCTCTTAATGCAATTTGAGTTTTCTGTCTATAGCCAAGATAACATTTTCTCAAAATATAATCGAAATTCCTTGGTATCATTTAATATCCAGTTTACAAAATTTCCCACAGTTGCTCTTAAAGTTTTGTCTTACAGTTTTGGTTTGTACAAAACAAAATCCAACTCAGGCTCATACATTGCATCAGGTTGTTCAGCTCCTTAAGTTTCTTTTACTGTGTCACTTCTTCATGGCATCAACTTTTTTAAAGTAACTGGGACAGCTGCTCTGCAGAATGTCTTACCATCTTGATGGGTCTGATTGTTTTGTTTCCTTGTGGCATTATTTATTTTATTGTGTATCTCCATGGATTTCCTGAAAAATCAGTGTAATATTTTACACAGCAAGAATGAATGTAATATAGCTTCACATAATAATATGGATAGATCTTAGAAACATGACATTGGGTGAAGAAATTAAGTCCTAAAAGACTATTTAAGAAATGACATCATTTTTATAACACTTAAAAGAGGGCAAAACTGAAGAATGCAGTTTTTCAGTATGCACATACATACATATGAAACCTTTTTGTTGTTTTTTAAAACAAAGAAAATAACAATCAGTATAGTGGTTACTTTGAGGAAGGTAGAACAATAGGATCACACAGGAACACAGAAGTAGTTTCAATGCTGTTGGTAATATTCTCCTTCTGAAAAGGTGGTGGTTTCAAGTATTTTGTGTATGCATAAAATATTTCATAATAAAGTTACAATAAAGTATGAAGGTTTCTAGTGAGTGCTAGATTGCATTTTTGTGTATGAATATTCACTAGAATGAAATACAATATATTCTTACCATTAAATTGCTTTTCTTTAACATCAAAATTAATTTAATAGTTAACTAAATCTCTGAAATAGCTCTATTTTTAATAGGTCTTTCTTTGGGGAAAAAAAAAAGGTGTTAGTTCTGTTTCTCCATCTGTATAGCCTAATGTGCATTTCCTAACTCCTTTTCTCCGTGCTTTCTAAAATGGCACAGTCTCTGAGAGACCAAACCTGATTTGAATATAATCTTTTAATAGTTATTGAAGTGAGCCTTGATTATAGCTTTTATTGCTTTTCAAATAGTAGTTTCTAATTCATTAGAATAAAATTTTTGTAGGAGGTAACAGTGCAGGTAATTGTGTCTTTTATTTTAGTCTTTTATGAACTTGTTAAAGTTTAGTCTTTTATGAACTTGTTAAAGTTTAGTCGTTTATGAACTTGTTAAAGATTTACTTATAAACTGTAAAAATGTTTACTATGACATCTTTTAGAAATAAGTAGTCTTACAAATTCTGTGAATCAGATGTTCAGGCAATAATGTCACAAAGGAGTTTGTTTCTTTTTCTTTAATATGCAATCCAATGTCATTGCAAGGGAAAGTTAACATTAACTCCTCTACGTTTCCCTGGGGCACACCTGGCTTGCATAGAGGTTGGTATCTATCTCAACATCAAAACGGCTCTACCTCTCCTCCTCAAAAGATACCAAGAGCCATAAATACCACGCGGAGGAGCCTTGGTCAAAACCCCCTCGCCCAGTTAAAGCCCACCTCCCATCAAATAAAACAAAAAGGGAGAATATGTCGGGAGCCATGGGTGAGCCCCCAGGCCCCAACATACAGGAAGCTTGAAGGGTTGAAAAAGCCCGCGCCCACGAAATTCAAAAGGCCCCTGCGCGCGAAAACTTCCTGCCTGATGTCACTGCCTTAGTCTTATGTATACCCAATCCCCAGCCGACAACTGCCTCACTCCAAATGTCGCTCAATCCCTACGTTACTTGATCCCTCCCTCCATTCCTGCTGCTATATATACCTCACTGTAACAATAAAACCTTGAGGCTTGATCAGAACTTTGTCTTGCCTCCATTTCTTCGTGTCTTTCTTGCCCCACCTTTATTTTCACAGGCTCCCCCTCGTCCCTCCGTTGATTCGCCCCGTGGGCCGGGGCAATCCAACATCACCACAATTTTTTTCTTCATGTTTTTTCATGTGGGACCAACCTAGGCACTATTTAAAATGTAAATTTTGTGTTGATATAAAGCATAGCTCAGAAAATCAGCCACCAAATTCTTACATGGTGCTAATTCTTTTCTTCATAACTAAATAGGAGTAATATACTACCTTAAAATATGAACCAAGTTTGTTCCTAAGGGTCTCTGAAAAAGGTAATTTAGACTTTATAGTGGCTCTCAGTTTCTAATTGTGTCGGGGTATTGCAGAATATAAGATTAGCCAAAAAGGAAAAGAGAGTGAGAGAGAGTGTGTGCGCACATATGCATGTGTGTTGGCTCTGGGTAAAATTGTGAAACAAGCAAAATTTGTCTTTAGTGTTGCGTGATTCTCACCCCCCATATGTCTTTAAAATTTATTTACAATTTGTAATAGTTGCTTGTTTATCCTTCCAGGGTTTCTTTTGCAAAATAGGTAAATATATAAAAACACACACACACACACACACACACACACACACACACACACACACACACACACAGACACAGACACACACAGACACACGTGCATACACTTTTGTATCTCTTCTTTCTTATGAAAAGGATAGCATGTTTTCCATTTTCTTTATTTTTTTTTTGCATAGTATATCCTGGAGATCACTCACATTAGTGTAGTTTTAATCAGAGATCCTCCACATTTTTACTATGGCTTGATGATATCTATCCATTTTGTAAATGTCCCAGTATTTTGTAAATACTCAGTCAACTTGTTTTCTTGGAGTGTATTTGAGTGTTTTCTTTGCTATGACAAACAGTGCTGCAGTGAGTAATCTTGTACATATGACGTTTTGTTACTATTGAAGTGCACCTTCAAAGAAGATTGCTAGAAGTAGAATTATTGGTTCAAGGGTAAATGCACCTGCAGTTTTGTTCAGTATCGTCAAATTCTTCTCAATAAGATTATACTGTTTTGTACTCCAACCACAAATGTTTGAGAGTGTTGGTTTCCCTATAGCCTTGGCAACACAGTGTATTGTCAGTCTTTTAGACTTTTGCCAGTCTGATAGGTAAAAATATAGATCTTGTTGAAGTTAATTTGCATTTCTCTTTTGAGTGAGGTTGAGCATATTTTAATGTTTAAAGGTTGGTAGCATTTCTTTTTTGTGAATCTCTGTTAATTTATTTTCCTGTTATATTTTTGGCTATCTTATTCTTCAGTCATAGGATCTCTTTGTATATGTCCATATGTGTGTATATATAGTTGTCATGAATTGAATGTGTTCCCTAAAATCTGTAACAATCTGGCTGCCCTGTAATTCCTGGTATTGTGTGATGTTCCTCCATGTTGGAATTCCTGTCTCTATGGTATTAATAAGGGTGGATGGGCAGCAGTTATATTAGTAGAGCAAGAATCAATGTGTAAATTCATTTTGTGCCTTGAGGTGGTCTCTTGAGCTATAAAGGGAAAAATCTGGCAGAGAAATTTGAGAACCTCACACCATCAGGAAAGCAGAACCGGATTCCTGTGCCAAGATGCTCTCTGAACAAAGACTGACGCAACACGAGTACTTTCCTCCAGTGCCGACAGTGGCAAATGCCTTCTCTTGGAGTGGATAGCTTGAATTTGGTTTTGTAATCTACTGAACTGTGTAAGAGTAGACGTTTCCTTGCTAAAGCCATCCACTTCGTGGCATTTCTATTAGAGCAGTGCTAGCTGATTAAACAATGCGTATATATAGACAGAGAGATGCACACACATGCATATGTATATATTTTTGCCACTCAGATTCATTTTGTGTTTATAAAGCCACCAGGGTCTTCCAAGTCAAATTTACCAAACTTCTGTTTTATGGCTTCTGGATTTTGAAGGTTTTCTCACTTATAGGTTTTAAAGTTATTGAGTCATATTTTTTTTTTCCTAATACTCACGTGGTTTTAATTTTTGTGTTTAGACCTCTGATCAAGATTGAGTTTTAGTATGTGGTGTGATGTATTACTCCAATGTTATGTCTTTCAGTGTGGTTATCCAGTTGTCTCAGCGTTGTTTATTAAAAGTTATTTTTCCCCCCAATGATTTGGAATGCTAGATTTATGATATACTAAATTTTGATATGTATATAAGTTTATTTCTAGATTTTATATTCATCTGCTTAAGGGGTGGTAAACTAGAGAAGCTTTGTAGCATGTTTTAATATCTGATAAGGCTAGATTCTCCCACCCCCATTATTTGTTTTATTTTCCCTGTGGTTTTTTCTGTCTATGTTTACCTATAAATTTTAGAATCAAAATATCTAGTTAAAATACTTTCAGTTAAGAGTTGGTAGATGATTTGGGAGAGTGGGAGAATTGATAGTCAAGAGAATGAAATATCTTTACACTGTTTGGTTCTAAACCAGAAAAACCAAACCACTTGCTGTCAACTTACAGTGACCCCATGTGTCAAGAGTAGAACTATTCCAGAGGATTTTAAGGCTAAATGTGTACCTTTTGGAAGCAGATAGTGTCTTAGTTATCTAGTGCTGCTATAACAGATATACGAGGAATTAATGACTTTAAAAAGAGAAATTTTATTCTGTCACAGTCCAATAGGACCAGTCCAAACTTAAGGCATTAGCTGCAGGGGAAGTCTTTCTCTGTTGGCTCTGAAAGAAGGTCTGTCATCAATCTTTCCTTGAACAGGGAGCTTCTGAGGCTCCTGGACCCTGGGTCCTTTCCAAAGGACACATTCGTTTTCTAGCATTGCCTCTTGGTGGTAGAAGGTCCACAACTCTCTGCTTGGTTCCCTTTGCTTTATATCCCAAGGTATTGCCTCAAGGCACAATACAATCTTACACATTGAGTCCTGCCTGCCAACACAGCTACTGCCCATCCCCTCATTAACATCACAGAAGCATGGTTTACATCATACAGGAATGCCACACAGTACGAGGCAGCATGGCCTAGACAATACGCTACACACATTTTTTGGAGAACACAATTCAAGCCTGTCTTCTGAGGTGTCTCTGGTTGCATTCAAACCACAGCTTTCAGTTTGTAGCTGAGCACTCAACTGTTTGTGCCACCGAGGACACTCATATTTAATGAGCATTTTGTAGCTGCTCATATACAGACTGGAAACCCTGGTGGCATAATGGTTAAGTTCTGCGTCTGCCAACCAAAAGGTCAACAGTTTGAATCTGCTAAATGCTTCTTGGAAGCTCTATGGAGCAGTTCTATTCTGTTTGCGTAGGGTTGCTGTCAATTGGAGTCAACTTGATGGCAGTGTTTTGTTTTCAGAGGTGCATACAGGTTTACATGTTTATTTTCAGTTCAGCAGTTGTCTGTTTTCTCATCTAATTGATTATCATTTATATGTGAAAGCTACTGTGTTTGAGTTAATTTTCTATCATGTTGCCTATTATTAAATTTTGTTATTTTTTTCATTGTGTTTTAAATGCAAGTTTACAATTTGAGTAAATTTCTCATACAAAAACTTACATAAACACTTTGTTATGTGACACCAGCTGCTCTTCCCACACTGTGACACCACACAGTATGTGGTGTATTTCTCACATCCATTCAACCAGTGCTTGTCCCCCTCTATCTTCTCGTCTCACCTCTAGACAAGAGCTGCCCAGTTAGTCTCCTGTTATCTATCTACTTAAGCTAAGAAGTACATCTGTCATCAATATCATTTTATGTTTTATATACCAGTTTGATCTCTGAGGAGTTGGCTTTGGGAATGTATGTCTTCTGGGTCTCCAGTCTGGCAAACCACTCAGTCTCGTGTTTTCACTAGGGTTTGAGTTCTGCATCCCATGTTTCTCCCATTCCATCAAGAACTCTTTGTTGCGTGTCCTGTCAGTGCAGTCATTGGTCTTAGCCAGGGACCAGCTAGTTATTCTGGTCTCATGCTGATATAGTCTCTGCTATATGTGGCCCTGTCCCTTGCGCTCGTAGTTTCCTTATGTCTTTAGTGTTCTTCATTCTCCTTTGCTCCAGGTGGGCTGGGAGCAATGTGAAGCTTCTTAGATGGCTGCTTGCCAACTTTTAAGACTCCAGACACCACTCACCAAAGTAGGATGCAAAACATTTTCCTTATAAACTTTGTTGTGCCAATTGACCTAGATGTCCCTTGAAACCATGGCCCCAGACCCCTGCTCCTGGTACTTTGTCCCTCAAAGTGTTTGGTTATGTTTAGAAAAATTTCTAGCTTTTGGCTGAGTCCAGTTATGCTGATTTCTCTACTGTATATTGTCCCTTTCTTCATCTAAAATGATTCTTGTGTATTTTCTAATTAGTGAGTACCCCCTCTTTCCCTCCCCACTCTTGTAAGAAAGATATTTTTCTTCTGTATTTAAATGTTTTCTTGATTCTTTATAGTAGGAGTCTTACACAAGTATTTGTCCTTTTGCAACTGACTAATTTCACTGAGCATAATGCCTTCCAGATTCCTGCATGTTTCCCAAATCCCTTATCATTGCAATAATATTCCATCGTGTGAATATATCGTAGTTGTTTTTCCATTTATCTATTGATGGTCACCTAGGTTGTATCTGTATTTTGCTGTTGTGGACAATGAATGCTGTAATGAATGTTGGTGTGAGTGTTTCTATTTGTGTGGCAGCTTTTATTTCTCTAGTTATCTATTCCAAGAAGTGAGAATGCTGAAACTTATGGTATTTGTATTTCTAGCTTTTTAGAGAAGTGCCAAATCAATTTCCAAAGTGGTTATACCATTTTACTTTCCCACCGGCAATGTTTAAGAGTTCCAGTCACCTCTCAGCCTCTCCAACATTTATTTTTTGTGTTTTTTGAATTAATGCTGGCCTTGTTTGGGTGACATTAGGATTTCTCTAAGGGCTAATGATCATGAGCATTGCCTCATGTATCTATTAGCTGCCTGAATATCTTCTTTGGTTAAGTTCTTGTTCATAACCTTTGCCCATTTTTAAATTGGGTTATTTGTGTTTTTTTTTTAGGTATTTCAGTATCATGTAGATTTTAGAGATTACGTAGTGATAGGATTTGTTGTGTCCAAAAAATTTTCCCAGTCCATAGGTTGTGTTTTTATTCTTTTGATAAAGGCTTTAGATGAGCAAAATTGTTTAATTTTAAGGAGTTCCCCATTATATATTTTCTCTTCTGATGTTTATGCATTGTTAGTAATATTTTGTATTGTGTTTATGCCATGTATTAGGGTCCCCAATGTGGTCTCTATTTTTTCTTTTTCGTGATCTTTGTCATTTCAAATTTCATATTTGGGTCTTTGATTCATTTTGAGTTACTTTTTGTGCATGGTGAGAGATATGGGTTTTGTTTCATTTTTCTATGGATGGATATCCAGTATGCCAACAGTGTTTGTTAAAGACTGTATTTCCCCTCAGTTTATGGACTTTGGACCTTTGTCAAATATCAGCTACTTATATGTGGCTAATTTTATGGCTGTGTTCTCAGTTCTGTTCCATTGGTCTGTGTATCAGTACCATGTACCAGTACCATGCTGTTTTGACTACTGTGGCAGTGTGAGAGGTTCTGAAGTCAGTTAGTGTAAAGTGTCCCACTTTGTTCTTCTTCAGTAATGCTTTATTTACTCAGGGCTTCTTTCCGTATGAAGTTAGTGATTTGTTTCCTCATCTCATTAAAAAAAACATTGGTATTTGGATCGAGATTGCATTGTATCCATAGATCACTCTGGGTAGAACAGGAATTTTTGCAATGTTGAGTCTCCCTATCCATGAGCAAAATAGATTTCTTCACTTATATAGACCTCTTTTGGTTTTTTGCAGTAGTGTCTTGTAGCTTTTTTGTGTAGATCTTTTACATCTCTGTTTAGATTTATTCCTGTTTTGTCTTCTTGGGGGCTGTTGTAAATGGTATTGATTCAGTGATTTCCTCATTGGTGTTCTTTTTGTTGGTGCAGAGGAATCCAGTTTATTTTTGCATGCTTATCTTGTACCTGAATGCTTTGCTGAACTATTAGTTCCAATAGCTTTTTTGGTGTGTGTGTGTGTGTGTGGATTCTTTAGGGTTTTCTATGTGTAAGATTATGTCATCTTCAAATAGAAATACTTTTACTTCTTCCTTACCAGTTTGGATGCCCTTTATTTCTTTTTCAAGCCTGAACCTCTAGCGCAATGTTGAATAAAAGTGGTGATAAAGGGCGTTGTTGTTTGATTCCCATTCTCATACTCTCTCCACTTAGGATGATGTTTACTGTTGACCTTGTATAAACATCCTTTATCATACTGAAGAATTTCCCTTCTATTCATATTTTGCTGGGAGTTTTTATCATGAGTGGATTTTGGACTTTGTCAAGTGCCATTTCTGTATCACATGATAAAATCACGTGATTTCTTTTCTTTTTTTAATATGGTTGATTGTCTTGATTGTTTTTCAACATCCCTGCATGTCTGGTAGGAATCCCACTTGGTCATGGTGAATTTTTTATTTATTTATTGATATGTTGCTGAGTTCTGTTGGCTAGGATTTTGTTGAAGATTTTTGCATCTAAGTTCATGAGAGATATTGGTGCATAATTTCCCTTTTCTGTGGTGTCTTTAACTCTTTTTGGTATTAGGGTTATTCTGGCTTCATAAAGTGAATATGGGAGTATTCTCCTTTTCTATGCTCTGAAATGTCTTTAGTAATAGTGGTATTAACTTTTCTCTGAAAGTCTGAATTCTCCAGTGAAGCCATCAGGGTCAGGGCCTTTTTTTTTTTTTTTTTTTTTTGGTTGGAAGTTTTTCAGTCTTTTCTTTTGTTATAGGTGTATTTAGTTGTTCTAACTCTGTGTTAGTTTCAGTAGTAGTTTTGTCAATTTCCTGTAGGTTTCCCAATTTGTTAGAGTACAATTTTTCATAGTATTATGATTTTTTAAAATTTCAGTTGGGTCTGTTTTGATGTTGTCCATCTCATTTCTTATGTGGGCAATTTTCTTCCTCTCCAGTTTTTCTTTTGTCAGTTTTGCCAGTGATTTATCCTTTTTGTTGATCTTTTCAGAGAACCAGCATTTGGTTTTGTTAACCCTTTCAGTCATTTTTCTGTTCTCTAATTCATTTAGTTCTGCTCTAATTTTTATTATTTGCTTTCTTCTGGTGCTTGAGGGGTTCTTTAGCTTTTCTCTTTCTACTTGTTTGAGTTGTAGGGTTAATGCTTTGATTGGGTCATTGGTTCTTTTTGAATGTGTGCATTTATTGAAATAAATAGACTTGAACACTGCTTTTGTGGTGTCCCAAAGGTTCTGGTGGGATGTGTTTTCATACTCATTTGATTCTGTGAATTTCTTTATTCCATCCTTAATTTCTTCTGTAACTCAGTAGTTCTTCAGAAATGTGTTATGCTGCTTCCGTGTGTTTGATTTCTTTTTCCTTGCTTTTTCTGTTAGTGAATTCTGCTTTTAAGGCATTATGGTCTGAAAAGATGCTTTACAGTGTGTTGAGACTTTGAATTTTGTTAAGGCTTTCTTTATAACCTAATATATGGTCTATTTTGGAGAAATTTCTTGTGCATTGAAAATGAAGTATATTTGATTACTCTTGGTGGAGGGTTCTGTATAAGTCTGTGAGGTCAAGTTGTTTGATTGTAGCATTTAGACCTTTCATGTCTTTATTGAGCTTCTTTCAGGATGTTCTGTCCTTTACTGAAAGTTGTATGTTGATGTCCCCTACTATTCTTGTGGAGCTATCTAGTTCTCCTTTCAATGCTGTTAGTGTTGGTTTTATGTATGTAGGAGCCTTAACATTGGGTGTGTAGGTATTTAATATGATTGTGTCCTCCTGGTGTATCAACCCTTTAATCATCATATAGTGTCCTTGCTTATCCATTGTGATGATTTTTGTAGAAACTAGTATTGACAGTCTTTCTCTTTTTTTGAATGTTGTTTGGATAATATATGTTTTTCCGCTCCTTTGAGTTTTAGTTTGTTGGTATCTTTAAGGTGTGTCTCTTGCAGGCAGTGTATAGATGGATAATGCTTTTTTTCCTTTATGCCACTCTTTGTCTGTTTATTGGTGCATTTAGTCTATTTTAGCTTAGCTTAGTCTATTTACCTTCAGCATAATTGTTGATAGGTATGAGTTTAGTATTGTCATTTTGATGCCTTTTTTTGTGCATTGTTGACAGATTCTTTGTTCCACTTAATTTTATGTACTAAGTTATTTTCTTTTCATCTTTTTCATTGTTGCTGGTTTTGTATTTGTCAAGACTTCATGTTTTTCTTGTTTTTTATTTTGATGTATAGGATTGTTAATTTCCTTTGTGGCTACGTTGATACTAACCCTTATTTTTCTAAATTTAAACTAGTCTTATTTCTTTGTATTGCTTGACTTGATTTCCATTTGAAAGATGATTACTTTTTTTTAGTTCTCTTTTGTTATAGTGTTGTATTTTACATAGTGACATCTCTGTTTCTCTGTTTTCATTGTTTTAGCTTTGATTTGTCTTTTTGTTTCCCTTTGTGGTTGGTATTTCTTTTGTCCTGTGTCCTAGTCTTGGGTTGTTATCTGATGTTATTAATTTTCTAACTGAAGGACTCCTTTTAGTATTTCTTATAATTTTTTTGAAAATTCTCTAAATTTCTGTTTATCTGGAAATATCCTAGTTTATTTTACTATCATATTTGAAAGACAGTTTTGCTGAATACATGCATAATTCTTGGCTGGCAATTTTTTGCCTGCACAGTTTCCACTCAGTAGCCTGAGCTTAGTCTTAATCTCCTTAATCACCTTTGTAGATTATTTTTTATTTATCCCTAACCCCTTTAAAAATTCTCTGTTTATCTTTAGTTTTAGGAAACTTGATTATAGCATGTCTTAGTGTCTTTCTTTTGGGATCTACCTTATATTGAGTTTTATGAGCATCTTCAATGGATACCTTCTCATCTTTCATGATATCAGAGAAGTTTTCTGTCAGCAAATCTTCAACAATTCTATCTGTATTTTCTGTTATCTCCCATTGTTCTGGTACTCCAGTCCCTCATAGATTATTCCTCTTCATAGATTTCCATTGTTCTGGTACTCCAGTCCCGTGTAGATTATTCCTCTTCATAGATTCCCATGTAATTCTTAGTGATTTTTCATTAATTAAATTTTTTGATGTGATTTTTTCCTCAACTATATTGTGTCATATGCTTTTCTTCCATCTCACTGATCCTGACTTCTGCTGTGTCAGTTCTGCTTTTTTGGGTTTCATTTGAGTTGTCTAATTCTATGACTTGCTATTAATCATTTGAATTTCTACAGGTACTTCTCTATACTTTTTTGCAGTCTCTTCAATTTGTCATTACGTTCTGCCTGCTCTCCTTCCTGATCTTTTGTAGAGTTGTAAATAGTAATCTTTTGTATTCTACCTCCAATAATTCCAGGAAGTTTTCTGCATCTAAAAAATTTCTTGATTCTTTTTTTCCCTGGGCTTTATGAAGCCATCGTGGCCTGCTTTTTCATGTGCTTTGATATTGACTGTAGTTGCCAATCCATCAGTTAGCTGTTGTATTCATTTCTTTTATGTTTACCTACTGTGTTCTAGTGTATTTTGTTTTGAAATGCCCAAATAGGGTGGTCGTGTGAGTTAGTTTGATTATTGGTTAATGTCCTGGCAGCAGGTTGTTAGAGCTGTTATCAGGTGTGTGAACCCAGGTCTCTGTTTACTTTTCTTCTGTGTATTCAGCTCAGGTGTCTAGATAGTCCATTACTAAGTGTGTAGTGCATATTCTCCCCTACAGTCTGGGGCAGGTAGGGTTGATTCACATAGGCACAAGTATTTGCCTGCACACACTGAGAAAGGCAGAGGTCTGATATCTGTCCTTGAATGTTTTGATGAAAGCATGTCCCTGTTTCTTAAAACACATAGGTAGATAGGTTTTGCTGTAGGATTATGGGCTCTTGATGCTGTGTAGGGAGAAGAGAGGCATTCAGTTTCCATGAACTCCTTATGCCTGCACCAAAGCAAAAGAACTTTTTTTGCCTTGAGTTCCTGGCTAAGGGGAGCCAGTATATTATTATTATTTTTCCTCCCCATCTGTTAAATTGTTCCCTCTTCAAGTCTGTGAGAATGGCTCAGGGTGCAAGTGAGGGGTCCTGCTTTCTGCTCAGGGGATGCATCATTCTCTGAAGCTGGGTGCTTTGCAGAGAAAGGAGGGAGAAGAGCTGGTAAAAGGGAGACAGGTTTATCCCAAATGCAAGTTTTAGATAAGCATGCACTGTAGATTAGATGCTAGCTACCCAGTTTTTGATGTTCGAATGCCATTTTTCACTGATTATGGTATCTTTGGTGGGATATTTTTTGCTCAGTCTTTCCTGCTGTGTAAGATTTTTTTGAATGCCACTGGTCACCTTACCATGCTTGCTGCTGCTGGTCCATCTGCAGGGTGCCTGTCCCTTCCCAGTCAGCTCTGGCCAGTCTTAGTTACTTCTGGATCTACTCTACCTTGTCTGTCACTCAATCTGATTCTCCACTTTCATTTTGATGTTCAGGTCTCCTAGAATGTCATATATAATTCCATTCATTTATTTGTGTGTGTCTTTTTTCTTAGAGGGATCACAGGAAGGATCTTAGCCCCTCCTTCCTCTCTTGGTTTATTGACTTGTTTTATTGTAGTTTCTCTGTGGATTATCTTGAGTTTTCCACGTGTATCAGTATAGCACCTATCACTTGACAGTTGTTTTTCTTTTCATTTCTAACTTTCATTCTTGCACTATTTTTTTCTTATCTGATTGGGTTGATTAATATTTCTAACGCAATATATATAATAGTGGGGCTTTATTCCTGACTTTAGTTAGAATGTATTTATACTTCATTTTGAGTTTCTCCAAGATTCCTTGTATGCCCCAGCAGACCTAAAGAGGAAATCCTGGTGCCGTAGTGGTTAAGTGCTAAGGCTGCTGACTAAAAGGTTGGCAGTTCGGATTCTCCAGGCTCTCTGTGGAAACTCTATGGCACAGTTCTACTCTGTCCTATAGAGTTGCTATCAGTCAGAATTGACTTGATGGCAGTGGGTAGGCCTAGAGAGTCTTTGCTTCTGCTAGTTCTTTCTAATGTTTTCTTAGCCTTCATCCCAATCAAAATGTTGTTTTAGGGGGCACACTTTCATGACCTTGTTTTTCCCTTCTGATTTACTGTTTTCAAAATTAGGAAAATTCCTTTATTATATTTACTTCCGGTCCCTCATCAGTAAGCTTAAATCTAATTCTTATTGTTAGTTTTTGAGTAGAAGTGAAAAAGGAAGCCTTTTAAGAGCATCAACATTTTCCTGTATTGTAAGGCTACTGTTAAAAATATCACTGTGTTCCTGCCTAACCTTATAGTAAGATGATATATGTTTTTTTATGGGCAATTAAGATGCAATTAGTAAGGCAGGATTACTATGTCTCATGATTCTTGGCTATGCTTTTCTCACTCTTTTCTGTTTTGTTCCAAGCTGTGTGCCAGCTGGCTGTGTGCCTCTAATCTCTAAGTGACCACACTGTACCACTGGTGTGAACTTCTTTAGGATTTAGGGATATAAAAGTATGGGACAAATATTACAGAGATGGAAGGAGGTGTGATGAGTCTTACTAGTAAGGAATTCAAATAATTTAAGATCAGGATTTAATTTTCTCTTTTAAATGTTTAACCTCAAGCCTAATGTGACTATCATTACATCTTTATTCCTGTACCAATTTCTGTGACCAAAATAGATTTCACCACACTATTCTGGTATATGATTAACTCAAAACAATCTTTTGATTATGAAAAGAATATAAAATATCAATACCAAATGAACTAAAGTCTGTACCAGATGTGACAAATAGGTCTTGTCTCATGTTCAACTCTAGCCTGACTGACTGCTTAGGGGATTATGTTAAGAATGATTCTGAAGCTACATCTAGGTTCAGAGGAAAGGGTGTTGTGATATTTGCCAAGGATATAGATGGAAAAACAGTGGAATAAATGTTTGAAACATTTCACCTATAATTAAAAACATTTGATATAGGTAAGGCATTTATGGGCTATGCAAGTATTTGCTATGTTTTAGAAGTAGCCTGTTTTTTATATTTAAAAGTATTCATTGTCAGGAAAGAGATTTCAAGTATTTCCCCATGTCTAGATCTGAATTCATAAGGGCTGTCTACTTTGTCACTTTAACATGAAAATCAAACTATTATGGAACACTTCATTGATTTGTGGAACTCATGCATATGGAAGATAACACAGGTGATCCTCAGTCATGTGGGAATGATAGAGCTATCACTTGAAGTCTTCACAGATTGGTATTAATTGCTTCGAGGTCAGGTCCTGACCTCAACAGACTCAGAAGCTTAGTTTTGTCGTGAAACATGATCTCTGCATCATAGATGGACTCACAATAACCCCGTAAAGATCATAAGTATATTTTTAATATGTACTGGGAGCTTTAACTGACACAGGGACTGAAAAACTGTGGTCAGCCTGATCAGCTCATAATTACTTGCAGTCAAATTACATGCAAAGCCAAATCTTAATACAAGTATGAAATTACTGATTTATAATAAGGAGTGTAACTGCCACTGGAACTAGAAAAAATCAAAACTCATGTGACTCAACCATGTTATCCTTGTAGGCATACCTATATGAAGAGGCAAAATCGTGATGTTCTTTGCTGACCGTTAATCAGAACATGAGAAATTATGTTCATTGAATATAAGAGTAATCTTTAAAGTTGGTTTGTTTTTTGCCTGACTTATTTTCCCACTCATAGGGCTTGGATGAACACTGCTAATTTGCAGCTTCTATATGCATCTGATTGGCTAATTCCCCCTTTTCTTAATATACTCAATAAAGCATTTTAATTAATCAATTCAATTAATTGATTATTTAGTTAATCATATGGTAGCCAAATCTTTCAGACCTGAGTTCTATTTACAATGCAAAGTCTTTTACAATGAATTTGCATGTCCTCTCCGTTCCATTGCCAAGTCAGAATTTTGCACTCACAAGGCAATCTTATTTATGTAAGTTTTAGGTTCTTAGGGGAAGCCTCACTAGCCCACACATACTCGGAATACATCTTATTAAAGAATTGTGTTTATACTTATAGTCAATGACTAAGCTCAGAAATATTTAATTATCTCAATTTTTTAAAAAACAAATAAGACAGTGAGGGAGCACACAGATCAATTAAGGTTGTGAGTTGTGTGCAACACAAAGAAAGCTTTTAATGGATGTTAATGTTCAGTAAAATATTTCAGAAGTCCACTGCTTTTCACATATTTTTGCTGCATGATGTCTAGCTTTAGGCCTCCGACCTAAGTTGTGTGGTGTATAATGATGTGTTCTCTGTCTGTGGTTGTGGTCCTATGGTAGCTGAATTGGGCTCATGATGTTATCCAAATAGGACTGTGATACTTACTAAAATGTGTTTTTGTTTCTTTTCACCACTTTATTGGGAATTATGCTATGAAGATCCCATGCCCTGTAAACCTTCACATTTTTGAAATTCTGTTCTACCCAGCCCTGAAAAACAAAAGCTGATTCCATTGCTGCAAATTTATAGTAAAGGCATACTGTTAAGTTTCACAGTGATTTTTAGCTGAGACACTCTAAATATTTCGCAAATAATTTTCTGTTTTTTCATTGATCAGTTTTGGGGAGTAGCGTAAGGGAAACATAACTAAAAGAAAAGCAAAAAACAAAAACAAAAAACTCTCAAACTCATTGCTGTAGAGTTGATTCTGACTCACAATAACCCTATAGGACAGCGTAGGACTGCCCCATAGCATTTCCGTGTAGTGCCTGGTGGATTCAAACTCCTGGTCCTTCGTTTAGCAGCCATAGCTCGTAACCACTATGCCACTCGAGTTTCTAGTATAGCAGGTGTTAGATTTACTTCACTTCTGTGATCCCTATATGACTTATGGGGCATGTCATAGAAGTCATTTAGCACACTTGATTATGGTGACAGTTTCTTCAAAAGGAAAATTTATTGGTATGGCCTTGTTACCATTGGATTGAACCCACAGGTAATGATGTTTATGCTTACTGGTTCTTCTGTAATGAAACTGGGGAGGTTTACAAATAATTTTGTTTTGACTAGAAAAATATTTTATTGTTATGTAGCAAGATAAGACAAAACAAAAAACAGAAAGTTTATTTTAAAAACAGACTATTTCTGAGTTTTGAGGTGATAGTTGAGCAAAGCAAGACTATTTAAGAAGACTATGTTACACTTGGATTGCATCTGTTATACATCTGAAGACCCCTGGCATTGTTTCAAGGAGGGTATGAGAAAAAAAGAGATTTGAAGTTAGGGAAATCTTTTAGGGATGGGCAAAGATTGTTGTGAGGACTAGGGTAGGTTAGAGAAGGAGACACGACTTATGAGACAGTCCTGGAAGTGTGCGTGGAGAGTGGAGGTACTAGAGTGGTTCTCAGTCTTCAGAGAAGTGGATGTTGGAACTGATTCTTAGCCTTTTGGGACCAGTTTTAATAATGGGAAGAGTTTGTTTGTATGTGAACCCAAAATCTTGCCCCCTAAGAACTGAAATATTTGGCACTTGGACTTTCTAAGAAATGACTCTCCCTTTACTGAACCTGGGGGTTGCCATTCTAACACCCATAAAAGAAGACTCAAGCTCCAATTCTGTGTTTGGCTTCTGTTCTTCAGGGATCACTTTTTAACTTCAGGCAATATTTTCTATGTTTAAGTAGCATTTTGCTGTCTGGAAAACTGTTTTTCAGTTAAGAGACTTCTTACAGCCTTATTCTTGTAATGGGACATTGAGTTTGATTTTTTTTCCTGTGGACTAGTACTCTAAGTCAGGGACAAGAAGGCACCAATTAGCTAAGACAGCACACAAGAATTCTGGGCTAGACCTTTCCAACCCTATGCTTAAGACTTATTAAGAGGTGAGCTTGTTTGCTACTCCTAATCGTTGCCTTGGAGCCCTAGTGGCTCATTGGTTAAGAGGTTAACTGCTAATCAGATGGCCAGCAGCTCCAATTCTGCCAATCTTTGAGAGCTTTATGGAGTAGTTAGGGTTGCTGTGAGTAGAATGGACTCATCACCTTAGCACCACACCAACGTTTTCATTCCTTCTCTCTCCTCTTCTCCCTATAGCCATAAGCACAGAAGACTAGAGTGAAAGAATGGAAAAACCTTGGAATGATGTGTCATTAGCCTTTGGGGAGAGGGCTGTAGTTTTTCATTTCTTCCCTTGAGAGGAAGGAGAGGGGGTGCTTAGCCCTTCAAAGCAGGGCTTCTAACCATAACTTCTTCATTCGGGTTATTTTCTGATTCACTGAAATTTAAAAAAATTGGTTCTGTTCTGATTTCCCTTCTTTGACCAGCACTAAATTGTTTTGAACGGGTTCAAACTTGTTTCTTTATTGTCTGATCTCAGATTTAAAGTTTGCAAATGGATAAGCTGGAGCAATTTTCTCTGAAGCAATATCGCTATTAAATTCATTCCTTACATTGTAAATAGTAATCCATTTTTATATTAACTAAAATTTCATTCATCCCAAGATTTTTTAAATTAGTTTTGAAAGTAGCAACATTAAACTATTTCTTTCTACATACTCATTAACAGTTAAATCATTGATTCTCAAGTTTTTTTTATTGTGCTCTAGGTGAAACTTTACAGAGTAAATTAGTTTGTCTCTCAAAAGTTTATACACAAATTGTTTTCTGACATTTGATTGCAATTCCTGCAATGTGTCAGCACACTCCCCCTTCCCACTCCAAGCTCCTTTTCAATAATCCTCAGTTTTAATCCCTATCTCAAAATGTTTCAATACAAAGAAAAACATGACATAAAATATATATATACTTTTCAATCTATTTTTTAAAAAATATACTGGCATTCGCTGCAGTACTGAGTCACTTTGGAAATAGTATTGTGTGAAAAAGGACCAGACTTACTGGTCTGACACAGACTGAAGAAATCCCCTGGACACTCTGCTAACTCAGACAGAACTGAAACCACTCCTAACACCCACATTTCAGACAGAGATTAGACAAGCTTGTAAAACAAACAATAACACACATGAAAGATATGCTTCTTAGTTCAATCAAATACATGAGGAAAAATGGTCAGCTTCTGCCCGAAAACAAAATAAAAAGGCAGGAAATGACAGGAACTGGAGGAACAGACACAGGAAACCTCACAAGGAAACTTTCACCTGAAGTACATTAAAATTAAAAAAAGAAAAGTATTGTGATAAAAGCGTTCTTAAAATCCATCAGTGCTCTGTAACGAGATGGGAACAGCAATTACCAACTTTATATGGAAAGGAAAGTGTCCCCAGATAAATGAAATACTACTGAAAGAGAAAAACAAAGTAGGAAACCGTACACTGTCGTATCTCAGAACCTCTTGTATAGCTATGGCGGTCAGAACAACCTGGTACTGGCACAAGGACAGAAATGTGGGACAATGGGACAAAACTGAGAAGCTAGAACTGAATCTGTATATCTATGGACACTGGATCTTTAACAAAGTGCCAGAATCCTTCTACAACTGATGCTGGAAAAACTGAATATCTATTTGCAGAAAAGTGAAATAGGATCCATTCCTCACCTCATAGACAAAACTAACTGCATAGATCGAAGACCTAAGTGTAATACCTACAACTATAGAATTCATGAAAGAAAATGTAGGGATAACACTAACCAAAAAGAACAAAGCAAACCCGTTGCTGTCCAGTTGATTCTGACTTATAGCAGCACTGCCTCATAGCATTTCCAAGGAGTAGCTGGTTGACTCAAACTACCTGCCTTTTCGTTAGGAGATGAACTCTTTCTTTTTTTTCCCACAGACCATACTCACAATTACAGGGTTTATCAGAGAAATAACAATTACCATTCAGGCTCAGGAACACTCAGGATAGAGTTGTTCCATTAAGACGGCCTCTGCCCAGCCATGATTGCAAGTGCACCTCTCCCTGACCCTCAGCCTCTGCCCAGAGACACTCAGTGTTCTGTCTCCATGGGCCAGGAAACTGACTGCATCGTCTCTTACTGTCTGGTTTCTACTGCTAGTTCTCTTCTGCCACCACTTCTCATTGTCTTCAGGATTACAGCTTTCTCTGTTTTTCTTGAGCTCCTACTTCCAGGAGCTTCTCAGTGTGGGGATCCTGGGTCTAAACAGTATACACTCCACTGCTGGCTGTTCTCCCTTGGTAGTTGTAGGGCCCTCCTCTCTAGCAGCCTGACTTTTAACTATTGCATCAGTAGGGTTCTGGTACAATACTCATTGTCCTAATTTTTATAGCATAAATAGAATACCAATGGTAACTAAAAAGTCCAAATTTTAGAAAATAAATTAGGTAAGTGGGACCTCCTAAAAATTAATTACTACATTATCAAAAGATTTTTCCAAGAGAGGAAAAAGACAACCTGAAGACTGGGAAAAAATCTTTGGCAATAACATATCTGATATAGTTTTAACTGATAAAATAAATAGAAAACTTCAACAACTTAACATTAAAAAGGTAAGCAAACCAATTACAAAATAAGCCAAGGACACTTGGGATGCCAACAACAAAATGAGAAGATGCTGGGGATTGTTAGCCATTAAACCAAACTCACTGCTGACAAGTGGATTCTGACTCATAGTGACCCCATAAAACAGACTAGAACTGTTCTGTGCAGTTCCCAAGGAGCTCCTGGTGGATTTCAACTGCTAAACCTTTTGGTTACCAGATGTAGTGCTTAATGACCATGCCACCAGGGTTTCCATTAGACAGACACAAAACAAAACCATGATGAGATGTCATTTTACCCTTGCCTCCAAGACTGGAATTGATTAAAACTGCAGAAAGCAACAATGAGGGTGAGATTGTGAGGAGATTAGAACTTTCATACACTGATGGTAGGGATATAAAATGGTACAACTACTATGGAAAATGATATGGTGCTTCCTTAAAGTGCTAGAAATAGAAATACCATATGATACAACAATCCCATTCCTAGGAATATATTATAGAGAAATAAGAGCCATCACATGAATAGATGTACACATACCATGTTCATAGTATTCACAACAGCAAAAAGGATGGAAAAGCCTAGTGCTCATGAACCGTGAATGAATGAACAAATTGTAGTGTATCAATGCAACAGGATGCTACACAATGATAAAGAACAATGATGAATCTGTAGAACATTCCATAACATGGATGAATCTGGAGAGCATTATGCTGAATGAAATAAGTCAATCACAAAAAGACAAATATTGTATGAGACCACTATTATAAAAACTCAAGAAAAGGTTTAAACATAGAAAGAAACAATCTTTGATGGTTATTTGAGTGAAGGGTGGGAAGGGAAAATCACTAACTAGATAGTAGACAAGTATTAACTTTGGCAAATGGAAAGACAGTAAGTACACAATATATGGGAAGTAAGCACAATTTAAAAATTTTAAAAAAGAAACAAAAACAGTACACTGTATAAATAAGAAATTGAAGATTTAAAATAACCACATAAAATTGAAAAGAATTTACTCATGAAATTCTAGAAATAACAAAGTATGCTATCACACCTAATACAGAAAGGCGAAGTGCAATAAAATATTTAATATTTTAGAACCCTAGTTCTAAGCTAAGAATTGCCACAGTGTTACATAAGGTTTATTACAAATACATATTTAATTCATATACAATTACAGTTCATTAACAAAACATCATTGCAATAAGCCATAATTACACCTAATTAAAAGAATGTCCTTTAATTTTTTCATTTACCTGTCCATGTTGCCTCGTAGATTAATTCAAACCTGAGAAAGTTTTCTCAGTACTCACCTGAGTAGTTGGTGCACCCAAAACTACCATAGCGATTTCATGTAATTGCTGATATTGTGAACAGTTTTCATCCCCAAACTAAAGAATACTTTGTCTCTCAACTCTTCATATACCACTGAAGTTTGTTAGTATAGAGTCAATATTAACAGTACAGTTTGATCTCAATTTAACTTTTTTTTCCATTTTGAAAAATAACTCCACCTCACCAACATTATTGTTTGAAATGAGAGTAGTTCCCGAATTGCCTTCCTGTGTTATGCTCCTAGTATTGCTTGGTCCTTTTCAGATTTTCTGTCATTTCCCAAATGCTTTTTAATTATAACATGGCCTTCATTTTAAGCTCAGAACTGATTAGAATTTGATAACAAGACGGCCAAAAAACACATGTGGACATGTTCACGATCTTTAGTTATTAAAGAAATTCAAATCAAAACTACAATGAGATACTATCTCACCCCAACGAGGTTGGCCATGATCCAAAAATCACAAAACAACAAATGCTGGAGAGGCTGTGGAGAAAATGGAACTCTCCTATGCTGTTGGTGGGGTTGCAAAATGGTCCAGCCTGTTTGGAAAGCAAGCTGGTGCTTCCCTAAAAAAATGGATATAGATATACCATTTGACCCAGCAATTCCACTTCTTGGAATATATCCTACAGAATTAAGGCCATTCACACCAACAGATACATGCACAAGAATGTTTATCACAGCGCAGTCCACAATAGCAAAAAGATCGAATCAACCCAGATGCCCAACAACAAAGGAATGGATAGGTAAACTATGGTATATATACTCAGTGGAGCACTATGCAATGATAAAGAAAAATAATGATTCCAGGAAACATTTCATAACCTGGTTTCAACTGGAAGACATTGTGTTGAGTGAAAGTAGTCAGAGACAAAAGGACAAATATCATATGAGACCCCTGTGATAAGACTTGTGCATAGAAGAAAAGACTCTTTGAAGGCTGCAAGGGAGAGGAGGGAGGGCGAGGGGTGGAGGGTTTAGATTAAACAGTTGGTAGAAATTTGGTTGGGTGAAATCGGTGACAGCACACATTAGAAACAAGAACAGTATTAAGTGGACTTCAGCATAACTTGAGTATTCCATATTAACCCAATAATGCAAGGACAGAGTAGCTGGGGCGAGGAGCAGGGGACCATGCTCTTAGGCGAAATCAAGGCCAATTGTCACAACTAGTGTTTTGCTAAGAGGGCTCTCTGCACTCCACATTGGTGAGTGGCATCTGGGATTTTAAAAGCTGCCAAGCTGCCGTCTGAGGGCACAGCAAATGGTCCCAACTCAGCAGGAGCAGATGCTCACCAAGGACCAAAATGACAACCCACGTGAGTGGGTGTCAACATCGACATGGGACCAGAAGAACTGGATGGTGCCTGGCCACCACCCGTGATAGCCACAGTGGAGCTCACAAAGTTGAATCTCACTGGCAACACAAGAATAAAAAGTGGTGCACCCTGAGATCTCCACTAAAAGACCGCAACTGATGGTCCAGCGTCTTTGGGGTTTCCCTGGGAGCATGGCCCCCGGCCCTGATGCTGCCCTTGCCCGTGGATCATAATGAAGGTCCACTCTTCGGACAGCAAGGGATTGGACTTGGTGACTCAGAGTGACTATGTATTGGATGCATTTTATGGTTCTATGCATCTATAGGATATCATCCTGCTGACCTCTGACTGGAGGGAGGAGAGTGGGTGGAGAGGAGGGGAAAAGAGACTGTTGGGAGGATGAGACATGTATTGAGCAGAGAGGAATCATGTGCTGTCACGGGGCAGGGAAAGCAGTGGAAGCTGCATATAGGTGGGCATGCAAATTTATATGGGAATGTATATTTTCATTCAGTCATAAAAAAATAAAAAAATAGAAAATTGGAAAAAAAAGAATTTGATAACAATAATCTAGATAAACTGCTCTTCATATGCTATCATTTTCAGTGATAACTTCTTCATTGACATTAAATTTTTCAGTGTGTTTTCCGATGTATTAATAAGAGTTCTTAGTTGCAGCTTCGTTTCCACTATCCTACCAAAAACATCACTGTTGGTTAATTGTTCAGTTTGCAATCTTACTGTAACTTTCTTACAGTTTTAAAATTTCCAAATTTAGTTTGTCATTAGGAAAGTAGTATTTCACATTATTCTTAGCTAATACATTGCAGAGATTTTTGCATCCTAGTAAAGTTTCTCACATGGCTCAAATACTGTTACTTATTGTTGGGCAATCCCTTAAATTGTTTTCCAAAAGTTTGGCAGACAGTACTGCGGTATGAAGTATGAATTCACAACATTCACTAAAAATTCTTTTAGTTTGGCATCCTTCATTACATCTTTAATAATTAAATGTGCAACCTACTCTATACACGTCTATCTTTTCCTGTAAACTTTGTTGCTTTCATCACACTCTATGATGGTTAAAGTCTATGTCATGGATTGAGTTGTGTCCACCCAAAAATGTATGTGTTGGTTTGACTTGGTTAGGAGTCCCAATATGATAATATTCCTCCCATGTGTTATGAATCCTGCCTCTGTGATATTGATGATGAAGAATGGTTTGCGGTTGTGTTGGTGAGGCAGGACCCAAGCTACAAGCTTGTGGAATATAAGGGAGAGAAGTGAGCTGAGGAAGTGGGGAACCTCATACCACTAAGAGATAAGCACCAAGAGCAGAGCATGTCCTTTGGACCTGAGGTTCCTGTGTGGAGATGTTCTCACTGGATTTGGGCTCAGCCTACTTGACTGTGATAAATTCTCTCACTGAATGGACTTACAATTTATAAACGGATTTGAGGCTTACTGGACTGTCTCAATAAATCTTCTCTTCGTGAAACCTTCCACTTGTGGTATTTTCTGTTAGCGCTGTTCCAGGTGATTAGGACAGTCTAAGTCAGAGTGAACTAAGTCAAGGTCATCAAAATTGTCATTTTGCCCTGACACTGCCATTCAATTTCACTATCAACATATTTAATTGTTAGAGCTATCATCTTTGATGACACTATCTGTTGTAAATCAATATTATACTTTTCTAAAAATTGATACATAGTGTTTTTTTATGTACAGATCTGTGTGTCTTTTAATTCTTTCATTCCCAGTGTCAACAGGTGTCTTGTGTGAAATGATCATTAATTCCTAGAACTGACTGATTCAGTCTACTGGCAGCATCCACTTTCAGTCATTTTTTCTAGATTGTTACTGACTTTAGAGGTAAATTTTAAGGACAAGTGAGTTATCATTTTACTAGTATTTTCTGAGTTGATGGAAAAATTTTGATCAGTTAAACTAGTAATTGGATTCAAGATTTTACAGAATCCTGAATATCCAGTTAACTCAAATGAACAACTAGGTAAGTATTTCAATACATGCATAGGCAACCGTTTATTTAATTTCACAGTAAGGCATTCTGGAACAGCAAATCCATCTAACGATTTTTTTTGTTGTTGCTTATTAAGAACACTTCGACACTTTCTTTAGTCTTCTTTGTTCTCTCACTTTACACTGCAGTGTGTTCACTTGTATGGTGATGCATAAGGTGCCTCTCTAAATTTTGCACGGTTTCCAACCGTATCTGTGTTGCAACTTACACGTGCATTTATTTTTAGTCTTTTTACACTTGAAAAGTTCTAGACATGGATTTTCTCTGGTTCATCCCATACCAGAATTCAACGGATAAGTAATATTAACATTAGGACATATTGTGTAGTCACGATACTACATTAGAGTAAAAATAAATCTTAGACTTTGATAACATAACAAGAATAAAATGTGTAAATACATTTGCAGAATGAATTAGAGCCATCTGTATTCTTGTATACAGAATACTCCACCCAACAGCAGCCAAGTATACTTTATTTTCCAATGCACATGAAATATTCTCCAGATTTGACAATGTATTAGTTCACAAAGCTATCCTTAAGAAAATTCACTGTATTGAAATATTATAGAACATCTTTTCAGACCATAAAGTGGTAAAAGTAGAAATCAATAACAGAAAAAAGAAAGGGGGAAAAATAATCAAACACATGGAAACTGAACAACAGCTTGCTCAGAAATGATTGGTTTATAGAAGAAATCAAAGATGGAATAAAGAAATTCACAGAATCAAATGAGAAAGAAAACACAATCTACCAGAATCTATGGGACACAGCGAAAGCACTGCTCAGAAGTCAATTTATCTTAATAAATGCACACATCCCAAAAGAAAGAAAGGATCAAAATCAAAAGAATTAACTCCACAACTTGAACAAGTGGAATGAGCACAGCAAAAGAACCTCTTAGTCACTAGAAGAAAGCAAATAATAAAAATTAGAACAGAGCTAAATGAATTTGAGAATAGAAAACTAATTGAAAGAGTTGACTAGACCTAAAGATCTTTTTTTTTTTTTTTTTGGAAAAGATCAACAAAATTGATAAACCATTGGAAAAGATGACAAAAGAAAAACGGGAGAAAGCAAATAACTCCAACAAGACATGAGATGGGCCATATTGCAAAAGACCCAACTGAAATTAAAAGAATCAGAATACTCTAAAAATTGTACTTTATTAAATTCATACACCTAGAGAAAATGGATAAATTTCTAGAAACACACTACCTAACAATATTAGCACAAACAGAAGTAGAGCAACTAAGTTAACTAAGTTAGCCCACCACAAAAGAAGAGCTTGAGAAGGTAATTAAAAAAACTCCTAACATAAAAAAGCCCTGTCCATGATGGCTTCACTGGAGAATTCTACCAAACTTTTAGCAAAGAGTTAACACCACTGTCACTAGAAGTATTTTGGAGCATAGAAAAGGACATAATACTCCCAACCTCATTCTATGAAGCCAGCATAACCTGATACCAAAATCAGGAAAAGACAGCACAAAAAAGAAAAATTACATGAATTTAGGTTCAAAATTTTCAACAAAATTCTAGCCAACAGAATTCAACAACATATAAAAAAAATGATTCACCATGTTCAAGTAAGATTCATGCCAGGGATGCAGGGATGGTTCAACGTTAGAAAAACAAATAATTAACCACATAAATAAAGCAAAGAACCACTTGATTTTATCAATTGATGCATAAAAACAGTGCAACACTAATTAATGTTAAAAACTCTTAGCAAAACATGAGTAGAAGGGAAATTCCTCAACATAATAGGGGGCATTTTTGCAAAACCAATAGCCAATACCATCCTAAACGGAGAGAATCTGAAAGTATTCTCATTGAGAGCAGGAACAAGACAAGGATGCCCATTATCACCAATTTTAGTCTACATTATCCTGGATGTTCTAGCCAGAGCCATCGCACAAGATAAAGAAGTAAAAGCACACTCGGATTGGTAAGGAAGAAGTCAAAGTATCTTTATTTGCTGATGACACGATCTGACATTCAGAAAACCCTGAAGAATCCACAAAAACCAACCAGACAGACAGACAGATAGACAAACTACTGGAACTAATAGATGACTTCAGCAGAGTATCAGGTTATAAAATAAACATACATTAAGTCAGTTGTATTCCTTTACACCAACATTGAGATCATCAAACAGGAAATCACCAAATCAATACCGTTTACTATTGCCTCCAGGAAAATAAAGTACCTAGGAATAAATCTAACCAGAGACGTTAAAGACCTTTACAAAGAAAATTATCAGACTGAACTGCAAGAAACCAAAAGAGACCTACATAAGTGGAGAAACCTACCTTGCTCATGGATAGGAATACTTAACATCATGAAAATGTCATTCTACCCAAAACGATCTATTGTTACACTGCAATCCCAATACAATTCCAATGGTATTTTTTAATGAGGAGAAACAAATCATCAATTTCACATGTAAAAGGAAGTAAAGCATTACCGAAGAAGAGCAAAATGTGAGACCTCACTCTGTCTGACTCTAGAACATGTTACACTTCCATGGTAGTCAAAACAGCTAGGTACTGGTACAAAAATTGATACACGGACCAGTGGAACAGAATTGAGAATCCTGATATTAACATTATCCACCTTTGAGCAACTGATATTTGACAAATGTCCAAAGTGTATAAAATGGGGAAAGAGTCTGTTTAACAAGTGGTGTTGGAACAACTGGATATCCATCTGCAAAAAAATGAAACAAAACCCGTATCTCATACCATCCATAAAAAACTAACCCAAAACTGATCAAAGGCCTAAATATAAAATCTAAAATAATAAAGGTCATGGAAGAAAGAAAAATAGAGACAAAGCTAGGAGCCCTAACACATGGCATAAACGGTTTACAAAATATTACTAGTAATCCATGGACACCAGAAGGGAAAATAGATAATTGGGAACTCTTAAAAATCAAACACTTAGGCTTGCCCAAAGACTTCATCAAAAGAGTAAAAAGACTAACTACAGACTGGGAAAGAATTTGTGGCTACCATGAATCCAATCAGTATCTAATTGTCATAATCTACATGGACTACAAAACCTCAACTAGAAAAAGACAACATAGTTAAATAGTTGGTAAAATGTATGAACAGACACTTCACCAAAGAAGACATCCAGGACATCCAGGTGGCTAACAGATACTTGAGAAATGCTCACAGCCATTAGTGGTTAGAAAAATCCAAATCAAAACTACAATGAGATACCATCTCAGCCCAGCAATGCTGGCATTAATCCAAAAAACAAAAAATAATAATCATTGGAGAGGTTGTGGAGAGACTGACGCTCTTCTGCATTGCTGGAAGGCATGTAAAATGGTCCAACCACTTTGAAAATCTACTTGGTGCTTTCTTAAGAAGCTAGAAATGGAAATACTATGTGAACCAGCAATTTCACTTGGAATGTATCCTAGGAAATAAAGGCTGTCACAGAAACAGATGCATGCACACCAGTGTTTATTGCAGCAGTGTCCACAAGAGCAAAAAGGTAACGTCAACATAGGTGCCCATAAGCTGATGAATGGATAAACAAATGATGGTATATTCACACAGTAGAATACTATGCAATGAGAAGAACAGTGATGATCTTAGGAAACATCTCGGAGTCTGAAAGATTATGCTGAGTGAGATTAGTCAGTCTCTAAAGGACAAATACTGTATGAGACCTCTATTATAGGGACTTAAGAAAAGGTTTGAGCACAAAAGAAAAGAATCCTAGTGGTTACAAGGTGGGAAGAGAGGGAGAGGGATATTCATAGATGAGACAGTAGATAGGAATTGGGCTAGGTGGAGGGAGTGACATTTTTTGAACATTGGACATTGAAGTTTTTTTTCCTGTTGGAAATGTACTATTATTTTCCTTTGTAGATTATTCCCTCAGTACAGGATATTACTGACACAAAAATTTAGACAGCTTAAAAATCTTGAAATGCATCTGCAGTACATTTTAAAATATTAAAAATATATGATTTGCCACCTCAAAATAATCCTGTATCTCTCTGTCTGATGAGTCATCTCAGTACAGTTTTTTCTTTTTTTTATACATCATTCTTGTGCTCAAAAATTTTAATGTCTTTTGTTATCACCTAATTTGTATGAGTTAAAACTTGACAATGCCCAGTTACCGCTACCAACTACTGTGCCAAGACCACAGTAGAAGGTCCTGGACAGAGCTAGAGAAAAATGTTGAACAATATTCAGTCAGACACACGCATACAAAAAAGCTCAGGCTTGCTAGTCTGACAAAGAAACCCTGAAAGTATGCATGCCAACACCCTTTTAACTCAGCACTGAAATCTCTCCTGGAGTTTATCCTTCAGCCAAAGATTAGACAAGTCCATAGCGCAGGTAACACATGTGAGGAACATACGTCACAGTTTGATTATGTACACAAGGTTAATGGGTGCACCAGCCCAAAAGCGAACACAAAAGGGCAGGAAGGCAAGGAAAACTGAATGGATGGAAGGAGGGAAACCAGGGTGAATAGGAGAGCGCTGACACGTTGCAGTGTGGCAGTTAGTTGTCACAGAACAATTTTTGTATCAACTGTTTAACGACAAACTAATTTATTCTGTAAACTTTCACTTAAAGCACAACTGAAAAATACTAAAAAATAAAAAGCTATGTAAGACACTCAACCTGAGTGTCATGGTTAATAAACTCAGGCAAGGTAATTAAAACAGAACCACAACAACAATAACAACAAAACCCTAATGACCTTAGGTTTTTCGTTCCAGTCTGGCTTCAAATGTTGTGTTAAACCTTGTCACCAGTTACTTCTTAAGTGAAATCTTTGTTCCAGCCTAATTGCTGTGCTCGCTGTCTCCTGAATGGACTGTAGCAGCATCGTTGCTCATGCCACTCCATCTACACGGAATGTCCTCTTCCTTCTAGGTTTATAGGAATTTCATTAGTACTTTTCGAGAATATACTATTTTAAAATATTGCTCGCCCAGTCAAACTCTGTATAAATTTATGACCCTTTTTATATTTTAAAATTTTCATTCATTTCCCATTTTGTATTGCAAGTGTCCTCATGGTGAAGTGGTTAAGTGCTAAACAAAAGCTTAGCAGTTCAAATCCGCAGTCTCTCCCTGGAAACCCTGTGGAACAGTTCTACTCTGTTTGATAGAGTTACTCACAGTGAGTCTGAATCTACTTGAAGGCAATATTTTGTATTATTATTATTGTAAATGTGAAAAATTGCCCAGGATGAAATGCTGAAGGTCGAAGAAACAAAACAAAAAACAGAACAACCGCCTCCCCTAAACAACCCTCCTCTCCCAACAAATCTACCTTGATAGGACTAGTAGAAAGTAGAAAAATTGTTATTTCAAAAGGGAGGCAGGTCTGTCTTGCAAGAAGATATAGAGATTAGAGCATGAACGCTATTCTGTTTGGAGAGTATTTTGGTGGAAAGCATTTCAAAGGATTCTTTACTTCCAGTGAATAGCAAGAAAGATCGGGGGTTCTACTTCTCAAAATCAGCTGATGAAAACCCTGTGAGTCAACAACAGTCTGACCCCAAACCCATCCTGGGGATAGTCAGAGGTAGGCAACATTTCACTTCATTTGTCATGGGGCCGCTATCAGCTGGCAGCTGACAAAACCTGGGTGGAACGTCCGTAGCAATGTCCATTTTTAACCTGTAGAGGCGGCCCCACATAAGCAGAAAACGATACCATGATGTTATTGTCTTCTGGTACAGGACTGATACATGGTGAGAGGTATGGCTGAAAATCTTTTTTCTTTTTCAAAAAAAAATCAGTATATATCTCTTGAATTATTTGGAAAGTACCTGTCAGAGGCAGTAGGTTCCTGTCTAAAATTTATTCCTGTCTAAGAAACTTGTAAGCATTGGTGGAAGTTCTAACATTAACCTAAATCTTTGTGGATGTGGTCGGGTGAAGTTTGCCTTATCCCTTTCTTTCAAATGTTCAAGCCCAAATGGAACCTTTCTGACTATCACTTTGGATATGATGTCAGCTCATCTTGAAACAATTGAACAGTGTGAGTTCAATACCTGAACTCAAGAGTTCATCCCCAGATACGTTTATTGATGGCACCGTCAAAGAAAACAGCATATGGACGTACAATATAAAGAAACTTGGCAGATTCTAGAGTGGCAATTCAGCTTTGGCATTTATATAGGTAAAAACAGATTACAGGGCTTAGTGTAGCTCAGTCCTTATTTAAGCCTGCAAAATGTCTGATTTGATCACTTGGCATTCCACTAAGAGCAACACCTCCGTCTCTAGGAATTCCTCTTATGCAGTTGCACTGGTGTAGTATCTGAGCAATGCTTTAAGTGTGTGTTATATAACCTCATCTTTTTTTTTTTTTTCCCCTGATTGACCCCATTCAAAAGATTCTACTGAGTCACCAGGCCCCATCAGCACATTTAAAAAAAATTCTAAATGAACAGTGACACTTAGTGGCAAGAAATATTCATTACAGTGATAGTCTGTAAGAGTCTCCATTAACACATCCTGTAGTAATAAAGTAAATTATACCAAAATTTAGTCTTCTTGGCAAAGTAATATATAGTATTTGAAGTGTTGTTGGTTTTACAGCAGCTGTCATTTCATACCAATCCATTTAGTTATAAAGCAAACAGGTGGCTCACACATATTGTTTTTACTACATAAAATTTTTAATTTCCTTCAGTTCTACTGAAATAAATGGGATTTTGCTGTTGATTTCAATTTCACTGAAGAATACATAATAATACAGTGAAGATATTATTAAGAGCACTGTTTGAAGTGTCTGCTGTCTTCCAACCTGGTATCTATTGACCTGTAATGTGAACAAGTATCTTAAGCTGGCCAAATAATTTGCACTTGTACCTATGAGACTAAAAAAATTTTAAAAAAATGCACAAGATCACTGTGTCCTTAATTAATCCTTCTGTGTTTGTACTTTGGCATTTAAATTATAGTGAGGTTTTAAAGCCTTGACTCTAAGAACAAGAATTTATTCCTTCAAGATCTAGGTTTTCTGTCAATTTTATTGCATTTATAGGTTTATTTTTGACATTTAATGAAGGTTTTGGGACAATAGTTAGCGCTTTATTTTTCTGCAAAAAGAAAACATGCTGCCTTGCTTGGGGTTAATGTGTTTCTAAATCTCTTGAGGTGCTCTGGAAATCAACCTAAGATATTGTCTTGTGCGAGCTTCACGTACAACAGAGACATGAGTGGAAAGTATCTGACTAGTGGCTGTGATAAAATATAGCAAGGTGGTCATACAATAAATGTAAATATAATAATTATATCATTATAATTCTATTAATTATATCATATTACAATAAATATAATAAATGTAAACCACATTGTTTGACTTTCATATTGGTTTCTTAAGTAGCAAAACAAAAACTCTCTGCAAATGTATATATGTATGTTTACAGAACTTAATTAGAAAGTGGAAGGGGAAGAGTATACAGCAGTCTTTTACAAGTGTAGTAAAAAGTCTCTCTTAAGTAAATGCAAAAAGGTGAATTTATGAGGCATTTATGGAAGACTCCTCAACATTAACAATGTATCCCTCGTAAGATCCAAAGCAGTTGTCTTATCTAGGTACTTTCCTGGTTGAGTAAATTGAATAACCAACTCACTTAATTCTCCACTTTCCTGTTACATTGAACTCCTACCTTTTTCTTCTTCTCTTGCAGTTTTACCTGCTTGCTTCCCTGTCTGGAAGGGACTGGTGTCTGTCTTGTACTCTCAGAGTACCATGGGTGTTTTCTTAACCCTTAACATACTGTGTTGTAATTTCCTAAACATTGTCTGTTTTACATAGCTATTAAGCTTCTTGAGATTTGGGATTATGTATCATATTCACTGGCTGTAGCTTATAATAAGAAACCTCAGTGATGTAGTGGTTAAGAGTTTGTCTGCTAACCATGAGTTTGGCAGTTCAAGTCCACCAGGTGCTCCTTGGAAATTCTATGGGGCAGTTCTTCTCTGTCCTGTAGGGTTATTATAAGTTGGAATTGGCTCAATGCAGTGGGTTTGGATTTTGTTTTCTTAGCATATAATGAAGCACCTGGCATGTAATATAAAACCAATGAGTTAATTGGTACTCATAGCGACCCTACAGGATGCCGTAAAATTGCCCCATAGAGTTTCTAAGGCGTAGCTCATGAATTCAGACTGTCAGCCTTTTGGTTAGCAGCCATAGCTCTTAACCACTACACCACCAGTGTTTCCAGGTGAAGCATAGCCCAACAGGAATTAGCAAATCACTCAATAGTTCTTTAATACTGCTATGTGTAGAAAACGAATGATCAGTATATGCATTTTGCTGACTAATGAGGCAATCAATTCTATTCCCTTCTAGTTTTTTTAAGCAAAAAAAAATTTTTTTTCTAAGAAATAATACAGAGAGATGCCATGTTCCTTTACTCAGTTCCCGCCATTGGTACCATGTTGCACAACTCTTGTACAGTATCGCAACCAGGATGTTGACACTGATAATCAAGATAAGATTTCTGTCACTGCAAAGATCCCTTGTGTTGCACTTCTATCCCCTTACCCAGTTCACTCCTGTTTCCACCCTCACCTTAACCTCTGACACAACAAATATGTTCTCTGTTCTATAATTTTGTCATTTCAGCAATGTTACCTGAATAATACTGTGTCATTTCAACAATGTTACCTGAATAATACTGTACCTAAGCTTTTGAGTTTGGATTTTTTTTTTCACGTAGCATAATTCTCTGGGGATTTATCCAGGTTGCTGTGTGTATCACTAGTTCATTCCTTTCTATTTCTGACTAGTATTCTATGGTATAAATATACCACAGTTTATTTAACCACTCAACCATTGAAGAATGTCTGGTTTGCTACCAGTTTTTGGTGATTACAAATAAAGCTGCAGTAAACATTTGTGTTCATGTTTTTGTGTGACCATATATGTATCAATGGGATAAAAGCCCAGGAGGGTACTTGCTTATTTGTGTGGGAATTATATGTTTAGTTTTCTCAAAAGCTGCTAGAGTTTTCTAAGTGGTTTTACCATTTTACATTCCCACTGGCAGTGTATTAGTGATTCGGTTTCTCTATATCCTTGATAGATTTTGTTTTGCCCCTGTTTTTCATTTTTGCTATTCTGATAGATGTGATATTTTGTTGTAGTTTTAATTTGCATTTCATTATTGGCAGTTGGCTAATGGAACAAATGATGAAGTGAAAGAGCTGAAAGAAGATCTTGAAGAGCAGCTCGAGAGGACAAAGTAAAGTAGGACAATGAAATGTGCAAAGGGAAGTTGTCATAGGTTGAATTGTGTCCCCCCCAAAATATGTGCAGCCATGTGGCTGGGACATGATTCCCAGTATCTTGTGACTGTCTTCCATTTTGTGGTTTCACTAAACTGTATGCTAAAGGATTAGGGTGGGGCTATAAGGATTAGGGTGAGGCTATAAATTCCTGCATAGGATTACTTCCTTGCTCTGCTGTAGGGGGAGTTTCCCTGGAGTATGACTTGCCCCACCCTTAATCCTTTCAGCCTGCAAGACATAAAAGGAAAGAGAAGCAAAGAGGATGGGGAACCTCGTTACCATCAAGAAAGCAGCACCTGGAGAAGATGCGTTCTTGAGACCTGAGGTTCTTGAGACCTGAGGTTCCTGCACTAAGACGCTCCCTGGACAAAGACTGATGCAATACCGGACTTTCCTCCTGAGCTGACAAGGGGAAAGCCTTCCCCTGGAGCGGACACCCTGAATGTGGACTTGCAACCTACCGGACTGTGTAAGAATAAACCTTGCTTTGTTAAAGCCATACACTCTGTGGTATTTCTGTTAGAGCAGCCCTAGCTGACTAAAACAGAAGTCCAAGCTGCGCAGAAGGGAATGGCGAGAAACAAGGCTATAGAAACTGGTGGGTTACCAACAGAGAAATCTCAACAAATGGATATGGGGCTGGAAGTGCTCACTTATCTATGTCAAGAAATTTGAAAGACAGTTTTCTGGCCAACAAACTAGAAGAGATCCCTATTTGACCAAACACTCAACACACCACTGCTGCTGTTCAGTTGATTCCGACTCATAGTGACCCGATAGGACAGAATAGAACTGTCCCATACAGTTTCCAAGGAGTGCATCGTAAACTGAAAATGCTGACCTTTTAGTTAGCTGCCGGGCACTTTAACCACCGTGCTACCAGGATGCCGTTGTAGGAATTATTGAATTATATCGTTAATATTGCCCACAAGTAAAGTTTTGCTGGAATCTATCCAAAGCAGTTGCAGCAGTACATCAATAGGAAACTTCCAGAAATTCCAGCTGGACTCAGAGAGGATATGAAATGAAAGATATCATTGCACATGTTAGATGGTGTCTTGGCTGATAGCAGAGAATATCAGAGAGATGTCTACCTGTGTTTTGTTGACTATGCAAAAGCATTCAGCTGTGTGGATCATAACCAATTATGGATACTATTGCAAAGAATGGAATTACCGAACATTCAGTTGTGCTCATGAGAAATCTGCACATAGACTGAGAGGCTGTTTTTTCAAACAAATCAAGGGGATGCTGGGTGGTTTAAAGTTAGGAAAGATGTGTGTTAGGGCTGTATTCTTTCACTATACTTATTCAGTCTGTGTACTGAGCAAATCATCTCAGAAGCTGGACTATACGAAGAAGAACATGGCATCAGGATTGCAGAATAACACATCAACAGTTGTGACATGCAGATAACAACAGTGCTTGCTGAAAGTGAACAGGACTTGAGGCACTGGTGAACATCAGAGATTACAGTTTTCAGTATGGACTGCTTTTCAACATAAAGAAAACAAAAATTCTCACAATTGAGCCAATAAACAATATCATGATAAACAAGGAAAATACTGAAGTTGTTAAGGATTTCATTTTACTTGGATCCATAGTCAATGTCCTTGGAAGCAGCAGTCAAAAAATTATATGATGCCTAGAACCATAAAGTGCCTACACAGTATGGTCACTCTGCATTACCAAGTCCAATCCATTGCTGTCCCAAAAGTTGACCTTCATTCTGATTTACGGACAGGGACAGCATCAGAGCCAGGGGCTATGCTCCTGGGGGAACCCCGAAGCCCCTGGACTATCAGTTGTGGTCTTTTAGTGGAGATCTATGAGGTTGTCCTGTTGACCTCATACTGGAAGGGGAATGGGTGGAGAGAAGAAGATAGGAGGCTGTTGGGAAGATAAGACATGTATGCAGCAGAGAGGAAGAGTGTGCTGGCACTGTGCAGGGAGAGCAGTGGAAGCTGCATATAGGTGAACATGCAAATTTATATGGGAATGTACATTTTTATTCAATCATAAAAAAAATTATATGATGTACTGTGTTTGGGAAATCTGCTGCAAAGGACCTTGAAAAGCAAGGGTGTGAACTAAAGTGCACCTAACCCAATCCGTGATATTTTCAGTTGCCTCATACGCACATGAAAGCTGGCCAGTCAATAAGGAAGACCAAAGAAGAATAGACGTTTTGGAATTATGGTGTTCGTGAAAAATATTTAATACATCATGGACTGCCAGAAGAAAGAACAAATTTGTCTTGCAGGAAGTACAGCCAGAAACATCCTTAGAAACAAGGATAGAGAGAATTTGTCGCACATTGTTTTGGGTATGTTATCAGGAAGGCTCAGTCTTTGGAAAAGGCATCATGCTTGTTAGAGAGTCAGTGAAGAGGAGGAGACCCTCAGTGACATGGATTGACACAGTGCCTGCAACAATGGGCTCAAACATAGCAAGAGTTGTGAGGATGGTGCAGGACCAGGTAGGTTCTGTTGTGCATGCGATTGCCCAACAAAATCAGATGAATCAAAACTAACTCAGTGGCACCTAACAACACCACAGCCCTAAGCTAATGATGTTGAAAACCTTTTCCTGTGCTTATTCTCTTTGGTGAACTGTCTCTTCATATCTTTTGCTCATTTTTTAATTAGATTTTTTTTAACTGTAGAGTTTTGAAAGTTCTTTGTATATTCTAGATCATAGTCCTTTGTTGGATATGTGGATTGTGAATATTTTCTTCACTTCCGTATTTTGTCTTTTCATCCTCTTAGCAAGGTCTCTTTCAGAGTACTAGTTTTTAATTTCAATGAAATCTAGTTTATCGATTCTTTTTTATCTTATGTGTCACGCTTTTGTTGTGAATTCTATGAACCCTTAGCCTTATAGACCCTCACGATTCTCATTTTTTTTCCCTAAGGTTTTACAATCTTATGTTTAAGTTCGTGAGGCTTTTTTAGTAAATTTTTGCATGAAAGAGGTTGAAGTTAAATTTTACTGCATGTGGGTGTCTAACCTTTTGCTGAAAATGCTGTCTTTCCTCCATTGAATGCTTTTGCAACTTTGAAAAAAATCAGTTAGTTGGATTTCTGTGGGTCTACTTATGAGTTCTCTTTTCTATTCCATTGATCATTGTGTTTGTTCCTTCACCAGTACCACAAAATTTTATTTCTTTGCTATATAGTAAGTTCTGAAATTGAGTAGACTGATTGCTCCCATTTCATTCTTCTTTTCTGAAAATTTTCTCTATGCTAGTTCTTTGCATTTCATATTTCAAAATATCCTTGTCTATGTGTAAAACGGAAAACCTGGTGGCGTAGTGGTTAAATGCTACAGTGCTAAGCAAAAGGTAGGCAATTCAAATCCACCAGATGCTCCCTTGGAAATTCTATGAGGAAGTTCTACTCTGTAGGGTTGCTATGAGTCAGAATCAACCTGACAGCAGTGGGTTTTTTTTTTTTTTTCTTTTTCTATGCAAAAAAATCTTACAGGGATTTTGACTGGAGTTGTATTAAATCTGTGTATCGATTTGGGGAGAAATGAGGTCTTTAATATGTTGAATCTTCCAGTCCCTAAACGTGGTATATATTGCCACTTATTTATATGTATTTTGATTGTTTTCATCAGCATCATAGTTCTCAGTATGCATCCTGTACATGTTTGGGTAGGTTTACATTTAAGTATTTTTTTTTGAGTGATTATAAATGTCATTGTATTTTCAGTTTCAGTGTCTCTGTGTTTATTGCTACTATATAGAAATACAATTGAAATTTTGTACCCTGTGACCTTGTAGAAATCACTTATTCTAGGAAGTGTGTGTGTGGGTGTGTGTATGTATGTATGTATGTATAAATAGTCATTGGAATTTTCTATGTAGACAATCATGTTATTTGCAAATAAGTTGATTGTTATTTCCAATTTGTGTAATCTTTTATTTCTCTTACTGACACTGTGTCAAATAAAGTTGATGAGAGCAGATATTTTTGCCTTGTTCCTGAACTTAGGGGAAAAGTCAACATTAAGTATAACACTAGTTTGCTGTAGGTTTTTTGTAGATGCTTCGGGTTGCCATGAGTCGGATCTGACTTGACTGCACTCGGCTTTTATGAAGTTGAGGAAATAAATCCCTTCTCTTCCTGTTTTTCTGACTTTTTGTCATGAATCTGTGTTGAATTTTGTCAAATGCTTTTGGGGCATTGATTGATATGATCATATGATATTTTTTCCTCTTGTTAATAGAATGGATTAATTTTTTGAATATCAAACTAGCTTTGTAACTTTGGAAGAAACTCCAGTTACTTATGGTACATACTTCTTTTTATAGATTTATGAATTCTATTTGCTAATGTTTTCTTACATATCCTTGAGTCTAATTAATGAAGGAATTGCCTTGTAGTTTTTACTTTTATTCTCTCTTTGCCTGGTTTGCATATCAGCATAATGTTAAGTTCATAAATGAAATGGGAAATAGATATCCCTCTTCTGTTTTCTGAAAGAGATCATGTAGTATTGATGCTAACTCCTTGAATACTTTATAGAAATCCCTGGTGAAGTCATCTGAGCCTGGAATTTTTAAGGAATTTTAAAATTACGAATTTGAATTATTTTGTAGTTATTCAGTCATTCAGATCATATATTTTATATTGGATGTTTGTGGTAGTTTGTGTTTTTCAAGGAACTGGTTTATTTTATCTTGTCAAATTTATGCATGTGGAGTCATTTATAGTATTTGTTTATTATTATTTTGATATTTTGGAGTCTGTAGTGATATAGACACCATTTTATTCCTCATATTGGTAGTTGAGTATTTCTTTTTTTGTTGCTGGTCTTGCTAGGAATTTGTCAATCTGATCTTTTCAAAGAACAAATTTTTTTATAACATTGATTTTTGTTACTCTTTTTTGATTTCACTGATTTTAGCTCATATCTTTATTATTCCTTCCTTTTACTTCTTTTAGGTTTATTTTGCTCTTCTTTTTCTAGATTTCTGGCGTGGGAGCATCAAATGATTGATTTGGGACTTTGCTTTCCTAATGTATGTAGTTAGTCCTGTTAATTTTCCTCTCAGCATTGCTTTAAGATGTGTTCTACAAGTTTTGAGATGTTTGTATTTATTTTCGTTCATTTTTATTTAAGTCTTACCATTTGATGCATGACTTATTTAGTGTGTTGTTTAGTTTCCAAGTTTTAGGATATTTTCCCATTATCTTTCTGTTTTTGATTCCTAGTTTGATTCTACTGTCATCATAGAGCATGCTCTATAATTTCAGTGCTTTTAAATTTGTTGAGGTTTATTTTATTGTCCATTGTATTGTCTATTTCGATATATATTCCTTGGACATTTAAAAAGAAAATGTACTGTGATATTGTTGTGTGGAATGTTCTATAAATGTTGATTAGATTCTGTTGGTTGCTGGTATTATTGAGTTATTCTATATAGCTTTGCTGATTTCTTGTGTATTTATCAATTGTTAATAGAGGTTGTTAAAATCTGTAAATGTAAATGTAGATTTAGCTATATCTCTTATCCATTCTATCAGGTTTTTTTTTTTTTTTGTCACATATTTTGCAGTTCTCTTTTGGTACATGCACATTTAAGATTGTTGTGTTTTCTTGGTGGATTGACCCTTTTATCAATATGTAATGTCTCTCTTTGTCTCCCGTAATTTTCTTTGCTCTGAAATCTACTTGGCCTTTTATTAGTATAACCACTTCTTCTCTCCTTTGTTTAATGTTTGCAAGGTATACTTTACCTATTCTTTTATTTTTTGCCCTGCCTCTATTGTTTTATTTAAAGTGAGTTTATTGTAGACAGCATATAGTTAAGTGATTTTTTTTACCCCACTCTGAAATTCTATCCCTTAATTGGAATATTTAGGTTGTTTCTATTTAGTATGATTATCGATATGTTAAGGCCTAAGTCTGCCATTTATTTAGTTAGTTAGTTAACTTTCTGTGTATTCTTTTCCTACCCTCCAGTGGATTACTTGAACCATTTTTAGAATTCTATTTTATTATTTGTAGTTCTTTTAGTGTATCTTTTTGTTTTTCTGGTAGTCCAGTGGTTAGGAACTCAGCTGCTAACCAAAAGGTCAGCAGTTCAGATCTACTAGATGCTCCATAGAAGCTCTATGGGACAGTTTTACTCTGTCCTGTAGGGTCACTGTGAATCAAAATTGACTTGATGGCATTGGGTTTGGTTTTTGGTTTATCTGAATACCAGTTTTAGTAGCCATTCTAGGTATTACTATATATGTATATATCTACGTGTATCACCACAGTCTGCTAGTATTGCCATTTTATCAATTTGAGTGAAGTATAGAGATTTTTATTTCCCTTTCTATTGATTTAGCCTCCTTAGTTTGTCAAAAATATTTCCTCTCCATACATTTAAAACTATGTCAGTGTTATAATTTTTGCTAATACTAACATAATATAGAAAACTCAAGAGAAGAAAGAAAGCCTACCGTATTTACATATTTCTGCTTCCTATGTTTCTTCTTTCTGGTGTTTCAGTGTTACTTATTTTATCATTTACTTTCTGTTTTGAGAAATTTCTGTAGCTATTCTTTTAGGGTAGGTCTGCTGGTAACAAATTATTTTAGCCCCTTCATCTGACAATGTCCTGACTTTTCCTTTATCCCTGAAAGATTTTTTTAATAGGTACAGGGTTAGAGAGTATAGCCTAGAAAACCCTGTGGAGCAGTTCTACTCTGTCACGTTAGGGCAACTGTGGGTAAAAAAATTCAACTTTCTGGCATCTATTAATAACAACAACAAATTAAGTTGTAGATTGACAGTTGTTTTCTTTCAGCACTTGTAAAATATTGTGCCACTTCCTTCTGACCTCCATGGTTTCTGACGATAAATTCACCCCCATTCAAATGGCTTTCTTCTATGGTAAGGTATTATTTTTCTTTGGCTGCTTTCAAGATTTTTTCTTTGTCTTTAGTTTCCTTGAATTTGTAATGTGTCTTGATGTGGATTTTTTGGGGGGGAGGAATTTATTCAGTTTCTTGAATCTGTAGATATGTATCTGTTACTAAATTTGTGAGTGTTTCAGCCGTTATTTCTTCTAGTACGCTTTTTAGCTCTATCACCTTTTTCCTCTCCTTCCAGGACTCCAACAATGAAGTTTTAGGAACCTGTATTACAGTCCCACAGATCCCTGAAGCAGTGTTTATTTTTACCCCTGATGTATTTTCTCTGTGATGTTCAGATGGAATAAGTTCTATTGCTCTGTTTTCCAGTTCACTAATTCTTTCCTCATTTTCCTACATTCTGCTGGTGAGCCTATTCACTGGGTTTTTAAAAAAATTTTATTTTGATTATGGCATTTTTCAATTCTAAACTTTCCATTTTGTTCTTGTCTATGTTTTCTGTTTCTTTTCTTTGCCTCTTTCTCTGTTTTAAAAGTTGTTACAGTATTTTAATAATATCTGTCTTTGTCAGATAGTTTTTAACATCTCTGTCAATCTTTCTGTGGGTATCTGTTGATTGTCTTTTTTAAATTTAGTTTCAGACCTTCTTGGTTCTTAATGTGATGTGTGACCTCTGAAACTTGGACAGTTTCATGTTACGTTGGATTTTGAATCTTATTTAAGCCTTGTTTTTAGTTGACTTATCTGATACTGCTTTTGCAGAGGATTGTTTTCTTGTTAATCTCAGGTGAAATGGAAGTTCAGGATGCCCACTTGGCATTGTTGACATCGAAGGGAAGAGGCTTCTCATTACTTCTGGTTGGTGCTGGGAATTCTGTCTTCCTACATGATCTCCACTGACATTGCAGTGGGGATGGCCTCGTTACCATGGCATGATGATGAAAATCTTGTCTGCTAGGATTTCTCTGACACCACCACAGTAGGAAAGAAGATACTTCATTACTGCTTGATGGGACAGATGTTCGGGCTCCCATATGGTGTCCATTGACACTGCAGGGAAGGGGAGGTCACATTATTGGTTGGCGGGAACGAAAGTAGGTTCCTTCTTTGTCTTCTTTGATAACACTCTGGTGGGGCTGTTGAGACTCCTTGTTATTATCTCATGAGGGTGAACATCTAGGTTATCTCAGTTGGCTTTTGCTGACATGAGTGGGAGTGCAGCTACAGTTTTTTCTGTGTTGTTTGACTGGAGGAGAGAAATTACTGTCTAAAAGTTTTTACCGTGCTAAGCTGCTCTTTTCTTTGTCCTTTGGTGAGAGAGAGAAAACTTCTGTTGGGCTTTTTTGTTTGTTTCTGGAGATGTTTCTCGGTTTCTGTGTTCTTTGGCTGTAAGTCTGGGATACGTGAGACTGAAAGAAAACTCAAATGAACTCGCCACTGTGTCATTTCTCAGGTTTGATGACCTTAGTTGATCTGTCTTCTTCTTTGTCAGTGTCTTATATTTGTTTTATATATAATGTTTTTAGTTTTCCTTGATGGAAGGAATAGGGAAATGTATGTCTACCCCATCTTCCCAGAATAATGTGGTTTTTTTACTGTTATAAAACAGAAAAGATATTTTGCTTGTTTGTGAAGTTAAGAGTTGTGGACAAGAATGAGGCAGTTGCAGAGAGGGTGGAAGAGAAAGGGAAAGGGTAAACAGATTTTGCCACTTCTAAAAAAACTGACTGTTCATTTTTTCATTTACTCATTCAGCAGACATTTATAGTTCAACACTACATTCCTGGCAGTGTGATTGGTGCTAGGAGTACAAGGGTAAGTGAGCTTATTTTTGCCCATTAGAAGCTAAAAATCTAGTTTAGTGGAGGCTGACACACAAATGAGAAAATAATTATAGCACCTTATGGTAAGTGAATTGCATCCTGAAGAATGAATACAAGCTTTCTAGGTCAACTAGAAGAAGATGATCTATGTAGAAGAAATGTCTACATTAAGAAAGAACAGAACAGAAGCATAAACATTGTGAGGGGTAAAGTGGCAAGCAATGGTGTGAAAGAGCAAGGGGTTAGTAGGAGTAAACAGCAGGAGACGGGGTGGATTAGTGTGGTGCTTACAGATCTTCTGTAGTGAAATTTTTCACTACAGATTAGGAAGTAAGCATAAGTGAGTTCATGCTTACCTTGCTTACTGGGTTATCTCCCCCTATCAAGGATTCTAAATTTGAAAAGAGGCTTTGATTCTGTAGGAAAGTGTTGTAGGGTTGGAAGACAGACAGGTTGCAGCCTTACCTGGAAGTAGAATCTTTTATGTGGTGAAAAATGTGAAATTGTTTACTACAGATAATCTGGTAAGCAAGGTAAGCACTGTATTAACCTTGCTGATTGGATTATATGCCCTTGATGAGAGATTAGGATGAAAATATAGGTTGGGGTCAGATTGTGGAAAGCTTTTAATATGTTATGTTGTGCTAAGTAGGTCTTTCTACAGGCAAGGGAGAGTAATATTGAAGAAGCTATTTGAGTGAGCATTTAAAAATAATTTTTTATTATCCTTTATATCTATGGTGATATGTATCATTTAATACCCTTTAGGTGTACTGAGTATAAGACTTTTTACTGTACGTCATCTCTTTTTGCCTTCTGCCTTTTCCTATATGACCTTCTGTGGCTATAAATGAGGGAGAAAAATGTTCACTTAAGCATCTAGAGTCACTAGATAGAAATGTATAAATGTAACAGATGCACAAGTACAGTTTAGGATGAAGTATTGTTTCAAATCTGTTCTCACAGACAGTTCCATTTTCCCTAGCTGTGAGTGTATATATGTGGTTAAATATAGTAGTACCCATTAATCATTATAGTCACCTCGCAGTCTCTTCTCTCTCTTCCAGTCACTTCAGTCTGTTTATCACATTTCACAAGATCTAGTAGAATTGTGCAGTGATGGGGCTGTATTAATTTTGGGAAGTGAAAATCCATATCTTCCCCAAGAAATGAGAATGTATGATTTTAGCTTATTATGTTAAAATAGATAAAATATTCTTTGTCATGCATACTGTTACATTAATGTTCCCTCGTTTTCTTCTTCCTCATCCACATCTATGGTCAGTAGCTCTCCTTGTCTTTGGGCATATTCCCTTAATATCTTCATACTCATCCCCTTGTCTGTAATAGCATTTATTTAAACCTTATGGTTTCCCTAATGTATTGGTATATTTTTTAAAAGCCCATATACAATAACACTTTATTTTTATGCTGTCTAAATCTTTTATTTAAAGACATCTGGTATGTTTGGCTCAGCGGACAAAATATGACAGTGCTGAAAAGTGGTATTAGCAATTCTTATGACTTTGTACATATTTTAAGATGTTTATGGAAGAAATTACATATTGTGGTAGCTAGAGTAGCAGACTAAGAAAAATTTATCACTGAACATTATATTACTTGTTTGTAACCTTTGGAAAGTAAGTGGAATTTTCTGTTCCTGATTTTTTTTTAACCTCACTTTTGCAGTTACAAAAAGGAATAAAAATGTCCCAAGTATCTGCACAATAGGAATACTGAGATTTTAAGCTTAGTTCTTTAGTTTGTTAATATGGCATTTTTTTTTCCTACTGTTAATGTTTCTATGGTGGCTCACTTAAATTCCCTGTCTTGTAATGGTTATAGACATGCCCTTTGTGTGTTCAGAGGTAACTTTTTTATTTTAACTTCTGTGTAAATTATAATATTGAACTATACTTTTACTTGTTTTAAAAATTCTTTAAATATTAGAATAATCTGATATTAATGATGAACGAACACTAAATTAAAAATTATAAAATTTCAAATATATTTTGTTGCTTACGGTTCTAATTTAGAGGTGATTATTTTACTAAATATATTTCTGTAGTGAGTCCATGGTACATAATGCTGTTGTGCTATGCACATAGAAGAACCATTTCACGGTTGGTATTTCACCTTGTGTGTACTCTCCCCTGCTGGGTGGAAAATGTCATGCTGGCTCAAAGTAGTGGAATCTCGTACTTTAACAGTGATTTATTTTATTTAGACACTGAAAGTCTTTGTGTTTGCTAAAGGTAGGGGGAAGACAATTGTACTTGCAAGGCAGATTTTTGCAGATAGGGGTGACTCTGGTAAGTTCCTTGATTTGTGGAGTAATTAATTGATACACAATCTTCCGCAATTTCAGGTGAGAAATTGGTTAAAAAAAAGAAAGAGCTTTATTTAATTTACTGTGTTATGTCTGTATTTATGTACCTTCACATACCTCTTATTTAAGCCAAAGAGCAAGATGCAGACAAACCGGGGAACTTAACAGGCTATAGTCACTAGAAATTTTGCCTATAGTGACTGACAGCGCAATTTTGGGTCATTTCTCTTTTGGACTAAAGTTATTTTAAAATGGTGCATGTTTCATAGAGGTGTATGAGAAGAGGAATGTTAGATTTTGATCTTATTCGTAATATACATGCCAGATATATTTTGCTTTCCTGAAAAAGTTGTACTATCTTTACTCCTTCTCTAAATCTGTTGCCTTTCTAAGCATGATACCAAAGGCAGAAACCCTGATGAAGAGATTGATAGATTTTACTATAAAAAATTTAAATCTTCTGTCTGCCAAAACTACTATAAACAAGACTGAAAGGCATCTGACAACTAGAAACAATGGCTGTAACAGTTATGACGAACAGAGAGTAAAAATCCTTCTTATAAAGGATTCTTTGAATATAAAACAGTAGAACATGAAAGGACATCATTTCATATTTTGCAGATGAAGAAATAAGGTGTGGACAGGACTTTTTGGATTAAGGCTTCAGACACGGTGGCCTGACCCCAAAGCTTGTGCTTTTAAGCCCTGTAGATCCTATACTGCCTTCCATGCCTATGGATGACTATGACATGGACAGACAATTCACAAAGGAACACCTTTAAATGACCAACAAACCTATAACATTTTGTTTATCCCTTCTAGAATCCAAATACAGACAAACTAAAATAACAAGAATTGAGAGAAATTAAAAAAAAAAAGATTGTGGTGTTTATTGTTGTTAAGATACTGAAAGAAAAAAAACCAGTTCATTGATAAATCCTTATATTGGGAAAATTATTTTCAAAGTCCTTAAAAATTCTGCATTGTTTTTAACATTACAAGTGAATATCTGGTTATTTATTGTAAGAAAATAATTGTGCATGTATGAGATTCAATTGCAACAATGTTAACTCAATATTTTTAGTATAACTAAAAAGTGGAGGCAGACAAAATGTCTGATAGTAGAAGACTGGTTAAATAAATCAGGGTCTATCTGTAAAATGGAATACCAGTAATTATTTAAAATTATATATATATATCATTAAACTGTTTTGTAAAATATAATATATGTATATGGCACTTGGCTGACGTATGTATATGTACATACCATGTGTATACACATACATAGCGACTTAGGGATTAAAAACAATTATTTTTATTATGTGTATATACACACAGTATGTATATATGTATGTATTAAGAGTACAACCAGAATACAAGGTATGTATTAACAGTACCAATAGAGTGTTCCTTAGAAGCAAGGATGGTGAGACTATGTCTTACATACTTTAGACATGCTATTAAGAGGGATCAGTCCCTGGAGAAGGACATCATGCTTAATAAAGTAGAAGGTCAGCTAAAAAGAGGAAGACCTTCAAGAAGATGCATTGATACAGCGGCCGCAGCAGTGGCCTCAGACGTACCAATGATGGTGGGCATGGCACAGGACCGGGCACTGTTTGATTCCGTTGTGCGTGGGGCTGCTATGAGTCAGAACTGACCAGGTGGCACTTAACAACAACAATATCATCATCAACGACAACAACAGACATGTATTAAGAGAATTAATCAAATTGCAGGACCATTAGGATCCATTTAAAGCATGAAATTTGCATTGATAAAAGACTGGAAAGGTTTGCAACAAAATAGAAGTGGCATCTATCTCTAGTTAGTGGGATTATGAGTAGGTTGATTTTTTTTTGAACTCTCTAGTTTTCTATAATAAAGAATTTTATTTAAATTCTTTGTTCTTTATTTAAATCTTTTAATTAAAAAAGATATTATGCTTTCAGTGAAAGCCTACAATCCAGGTCAATTCATCATATAATAACTCACACACACATTTCTGTGTAACTCTAGCTGCTTTCCCCACACTGTGACAGCATATTCTTTTCCATCCTATATTTCCTGTGTCCGTTGTACCTGTGCCTGTCCCCCTCTGCCCTCTCATCTTACCTGTGGATAGGAGCTGCCCAGAAGCACACTCTTTGCTAGTATCATTAATTTTTTAAAGCAAAAAATTACAATACAAATAATGTTTCCTTTAAATTATCTTGTGTTGTATGTATGATTTTTAAAAAGCATAATCAGAGGCTTGCAAAAGGCAAATTTTGATCCCTACATCCCTCTTTAATTTCTAATGAATTGTACATGGTGAATCTTTATTTTGGTCTTAAAATGGATATTATAAGTAGTCATACACTCAGGTAAACTGGAATGATGTTGTTCCATTCATAATTTCAGTGTGTATTTTGCTTTGTCTAATTTTAATCTTTTTTTAAAGCCCTTTAAGTTCTCTACATTCATGTTTGCCTTCTATTCCTTACTAATGTATTTTCTATATTCTTTTTGAAAAGTCTTTGCTGTTTTTATATTCGTTCTTTTGTAATGTAATATGATAGTGTTAATTTCTCAAATCTTTCTCTTCTCCACTCAGTGAAAATTTTGCAAAATTGGTGTGCAATTTGTTGTGAGGAATGGAGGATTTCTGCTTAGTTATTAAGTTTTATATTATTTATCAGAACTAAGACTATAAAACCTAGGCTCAATAACTTGTTTAATTTTAGCATTTGTTTATGAAGTTCAACCTTAGCATTTCTTTTCTGTTGATGTGCAATGACTTAGGCAGGTCTTGTCCCTGAATTGTTGGAATTTTGTTTCCTCCTATCAAGTGATGTGCTTCCGTCTGATTTCACTTTGTCAATTTGTATTTGGAGACGTGAAACAGTACTAGATGATCCAAGCAAAGAAAGAACAAGTCTTTGGCACTCATTTGCCACTTTAATTAAAGATACAACACTGTTTCTAGTATGTACTGAGTTTCTCACTTTACACATATTTATCATGTAGATGTAAAGAAGGTAGGGATCAGAGACCTTTTACTGATGTCTTTAAGTCCTGAGGAAATGTTTGGAGGGTGAAATAAACTCTTAAAACGATGACGGTCAGTGGTTTGACTTGCTGCAATTCTATCATTTGAACACTGAGTGGCACTAAAGCCTAGGTCACAGATAAAATATTGCCCATTCAGATTCTAGGAGATTCAAGGGTCTATTGATGGGAAAATTGTTTTGGGAAAGTGCAAAAAGGAACAGTAAAGGAGATCCTAAGGCATTAAAGGAAATACAAAGAAAAATTAGTTTGACTATCAATTAATTTTGGGAACTGGCAGGTTAAACAAACTCTTTTGCTTTTATTTGCAAACAATTTGAAAATAAGGAATAAACTGCTGCTAAAAGGACCAGAGGTTACTAACCTCGCTGCATTTGAAAGGTAGGCAGTTTGAACACATTCAGAGACTTTACAGGTGAAAGGTCTGGCGAACTGCTCTTTTAAATTTTAAGGGTTAGGAAACCTAACTGGCAGTACTGCTTGGTAGTACTGAAAATAGAAATCAACTACGGAACAACATACTCTTTTTTTGGTAAGTTTAAAAATTTTATCAGAAAACCTTAATTATTCAAAGTTTTAAACATAGTAAAATCCATGTCTGAAATATAAGTGACTTTTACCCTTGGTTTTCCTAGGTTAATATTTTAGTTGGTTTAATTTGGGGATTGTTTCTTAAAATATAGTAGGTGGTATGTATTGTTCAGGAATTTTTGATGATCAAATCAAGGTTTTATTTTATCTTTTCATTGTGTTTTAAGTAAGAGTTTACAGTTTGAGTGAGTTTCTCGTTCAAAAACTCACACACACTTTGTTGGTGATCCTAGCTGCTCTCCCCACACTGTAACAGCATGCTCCTCTTCTCCACACTTTTTTTCTTATATCCCTTCAACCGGCTCCTGTCTGCCTCTGCTTTCTCATCTCACCTCTAGACAGGAGCTGCCCAGTTAGTCACCTGTGTCTACTTAAGCCAAGAAGCACACTCTTCACCAGTATCATTCTATGTCTGAAATACCAGTTCAGTCTTTGTCTGAAGAGTCGGCTTGGGAAATCATTTCAGTTCTGGGCTAACAGAGTCTAGGTACACGTCTTCTGGGGACACTCCAATATGTTAGACCATCAGATCTGGTCCTTTTACTAGGGTTTGAGTTCTGCACGTTCTATTTCTCCAGCTCCATCAGGGACTCTTTTTTGAGTTCCCTGTCAGGACAATCACTGTTGGAAGCTGGGCATCATCTAGTTCTTCCAGTCTCATATTGAGATAAACTCTGTTTTACATGGCCCTTTCTGTCTCTTGGGCTTATATTTTCCTTGCAGCTTTGATACTCTTCTTCAGAAGGCCTGGTGGTACAGTAATTAAGTGCTACAGCTGCTAACCAATAGGTCGACAGTTTATATCTGCCAGGTGCTCCTTGGAAGCTTTATGGGGCAGGTCTGTTCTACCTTGTAGGGTCGCTATGAGCTGGAATTGACTGAACAGCAGTGGGTTCTGTTGATGTTCTTCATTCTCCATTGCTCTAGGTGGATTGGGATCAATTGCTGCTTCTTAGATGACTGCTTGGTAGCTTTTAAGACCCAAAATGCCACTCACTTAAGTGAGATGCTGAACATTTTCTTGATAAACTTTGTTACATCAATTGATCTATGTGTCCCTTGAAGCTGTGGTCCCCAGATTCCTGCACCTACTATTCTGTTCCTTAAAGTTCCTGTTTGGTTGTATTTAGAAAACAGCTTTTGGTTTAGTCCAGTTGTGCTGACTTCTCCTCTACTGTGTGTTGTCCTCATCTTTACCTAAAATAAATCTTGTCTGTTGTCTAATTAGTGAATACTTGCTCATTCCGTACCGTTATAACCATCAAAGGCTGTTTTCTTCTGTGTTTAAACTTTTTCTTTAGTTTTTAGAATACTATATTTGTCTCATACAATATTTGTCCTTTTGCAACTGACCAATTTCACTCAGTATAATGCCCTCCAGTTCCTTCATGTTATGAGATGTTTCCCAAATTCATTGTTATTCTTTATCATTACATAATAGTCCATTGTTGAATATACTGTAATCTGCTTATCCATTCATTTGTTAATGGGCACCTGGATTGAGTCCAGCTTGTTGCTATTGTGGACAATGCTGCGATGACATTGGTGGGCATGTCTATGTTTATGTGACAGTTCTTTTTTCTCTAAGATATCTCCAAGAAGTGAGATTGCTGGATCGTATCTTATTTCCATTCCTAGCTTTTGAAGAAAGTGCCAAAGAAATTTCCAAAGTAGTTGTACCATTTTATATTCCAACTAGCAGTGTGTAAGTGTTCTAATTTCTCCCCAGCCTCTCCAGCTTTTATTATTTTGTGTTTTTTGGATTAGCACCAGCCTTGTTGGGGTGAGATGGTATCTTATTGTAGTTTTGATTTGGATTTCTCTAATAGTTAATGATTGTGAGCATTTCCTCATGTATCTGTTAGCTGCTTAAATGTCTTCTTTGGTGAAGGGCCTGTTCATAACATTTGTCCATTTTTTAAATTGACTTATTTGTCTTTTTCTCATTGAGGTTTTACAGTATCTTGTAGATTTTAGAGATTAGACACTGATCAAATTTGTCGTATCCAATTCTTTTTCCCATTTTCTAGGTAGTCTTTTTTCTCTTTTGTTGAAGTGTTTGGCTGAGTATAAGTGTTTGATTTTTAGGAGTTCCCAGTTACCTATTTTCTCTTCAGGTGTATGTGCACTGTTAGTAGTGTTTTATATTTTATGTTTATGCCATGTATAAGGGCTCCCAGTGTTGTCCTTAATTTTTCTTCCATGATCTTTATTGTTTTAGATTTTATATTTAAGTCTTTGATCCACGTTGAGTTAGTTTTTGTGCATGGTCAGAGATACAGGTCTTGTTTCACTTTTTTTCTTTTGCTGATGGATATCCAATTGTTCAAACACTGTTAAAAAGAGTATCTTTTCCACAATTAAAGAACTGTAGAACTTTGTGAAATATCAGCTGCTCATAGGTGGATGATTTGTCTGGATTCTCAATTTTGTTCTACTGGTCTGTGTCATAGATTGATTTGTTACTCCCCTCCCCCCAAATATGTGTAGCCATGTGGCTGGGCCATGACTCCCAATATTTTATGATTGTCCTCCATTTTATGATTTTCTTGTGCTGTTTGTTAAAGGATTAGGGTGGGACTGTAAATTCCTTTATAAGATCACCTCCCTACTCCGCTGCAAAGAGAGTTCCCCTGGAATATGTCTTGCCCCACATTTAATCCTTTCATCCTACAAGAGATAAAAGGAAAGCAAAGCAAGCAGAAAATTGGGAACCTTATACCATCAAGAAAGCAGCACTGGGAGAAGAGCACATCCTTCAGACTTGAGGTTCCTGTGCCGAGATGCTCCCTGACTAAAGACTGATGCAATACTGGACTGTCCTCCAGAGCCTACGAGAGGGAAAACCTTCCTCTGGAGAGAATATCCTAAATTTGGACTTGTAACCTACTGGACTGTGTGAGAATAAACTTCCCCTTGTTAAAGCCATCCACTCTGTGATATTTCTATTAGAGCAGCACTGGCTGACTAAAACAGTCTGTGTATGTGTTGTTGTTTCAGTACCAGGCTGTTTTTAACTACTGTGGTGATGTAATAGGTTCCTAAGTCAGGTAGTGTGAGGCCTCCTACTTAGTTCTTCTTCAGTAATGCTTTACTTATTTGGGGCTCCTTTCCTTTCCATAGGAAGCTGGTGATTTGTTTCTCCATCTACTTAAAGCATATTATTGGAATTTGGACTGGAATTGCAATGTCTTTATAGCTTACTTTGGGTAGAATGAACATTCTCATAATGTTGAGTCTTCCTATCCATGAGCAACATACATTTCTCCACTTACGTAAGTGTCTTTCGGCTTCTTGCAGTAGTGTCCTGTAATTTTGTTTGTATAAGTCTTTTATACGTCTGGTTTGGTTTACTCCTAAGTATTTTATCTTCTTGGGGTCTATTATAAGTGGTATTAATTCAGTGACTTCCTCTTTGAAGTCCTCTTTATTGATGTAGAGGAATCCAACTGATTTTTCTTTGTGTATCTTGGATCCTGATACTTTGATAAAATCTTCCATTAGTTCCAGCAGTTTTTAGGGTTTTCTGTGTACAGGATTATATCATCTGCAAATAAAGATACTTTTACATCTTCCTTATCATGGAAATTCTGATGGCATAGTGGTTAAGTGCTATTGCTGCTAATCAGAAGGTTGGCAGTTCAAATCCGCCAAGTGCTCCCTGGAATTGCTATGGGCTGTTTCTACTCTGTCTTATAGGATCACTATGAGTCAGAATCAACTCAAATGGCAGTGGATTTGGTTTACCAATTTGGATGTGCTTTCTTTTTCTAGTCTGATTGCTGTGGCTAGAGCCTCCAGCACAATCACAACAATCTATTTTTGACTATCTTCCCTTTCTCTTTGCAGAGAAGGAAGAGCTGTATGCTTAGAACAAGGTTTTCAGACAGAGTACACCCCTGTGTATGTTGATCCTTACACTCCTGTGTACCCATCCTTGACAGTATACACAGCTAGCTTTACTACTGAACCCAAGCATCATTAGAGACTATTTAGTATACCTATAACCATGCATTTATATATCTGAATGAATTTGGGAAGTGTCAGTGTCATGCCATTCTAGTTAGAAAACAAAGTAAAATTTGGTTATTTTAGAAGAGTGAGGAAGGTCATTGTAACATTTTGTTGCTTCTCTGAACTTTAAACTTAATTTTTGTTTATCTGATAATATTCCACTGGTATACTCTTCCCTAGGAGCTCAGATGGCACAGTGGTTAAATACTTGGCTACTAACTGAAAAGATTCAAACCCAACGGGAGTCCCATGGAGAAGACTGTGACAGCCTCTTTAATGACCACAGCATTGGCAATCCTATGGAGGCAATTCTACTACATTTTGTAGGGTTGCTATGAGTTGAACTCACTTGACAGTGGTGAGTTTTGTTTTATAGTCTTCCTTGAGAAAAGATACATTATTATATCTTCCAATTCTTTTTCTTGCCTGTTTCTTCTAAGTACAAATCCCAGATTTATCTCTAGTACTAGATTCTTTCTTGAGATCACATGGTAAGTCTGTAAGTCCCTAGGATCTCAGATTTAACACTGAAAAATGGCGTTATCTCCTGATTTCCCAACTGCTCTATTTCCTGAGTATTCTATCTTAAGATAACAGCACTAAACTGATTGATTCAACAAAACAAGATGATTCAAGTTGTCTTTGATTTCTCCTCTCATTTAGCCACCTACCCCTGCCACCTTGGACACAATATTAGTCACTAGTCTTACGAAGTTTGCCTTTAGAATATTTCTACCTTGGATCTTTCCCCACTCTGCTCTTCCTCTTAAATAATGCCAGAAATTATCTCTAAAACCCAAACCAGAGATCATAACACACATCTGATCAAATCAGTGTTTTAAAATCTATTTTAAAACAACTACTATCCAACAATTTATTGTTATAATTTTCAAACATGTAGTAAAATTGAAAGAATTATGTAGTGAATACCCATGTGCCCATCATCTAGACTCTGCCCCTTTCACTTTGCAGTGCATGCTTTGCCACGTATCTATTCACCTATTTACCACTCTGCCCACCAATCTATTTCATGTTTGTGTTGCATTTTAAACTGCAATATCAGTCTGCTTCACCTTAAATAATTGAGAATGCACAGTATGAGCTATACTTCAGTATTTGTCTACTTCTTTTCTGTTGATATAAAATTTATGTACAAATAAATTGTTCAACTTTTAACTGTACATTTGATGTTTTAAGAATTGTACACAACTGTGAAACATAAGCTCCTTTCAAGAAATAAAATACATTACCATTAGCACAGAAAGTTCTCTTATGGCTCTTCCCATTCATTTTCCACTACAGACCTTGTTTAGAAGCAACCATTCTCCTGCTTTTCCATCCCCCTAAAAGATTAGTTTTGCCTGTTCTAGAATTCCATGTAAGTAGAATAGTTCAATATATGCTCTTTTGTGCAAGGTTATTTTTTCACTCAAAATAAGGTACTTGAGATTTATCAGTAGTTTTTCTTTTTTAATTTTTTAATTTCTGGGTAGTATTTCATTGTGGGGTTGGAGGGTGAGGTCAGATACTGACCCCATGCCATGTTTATCCTAAGTCTTGAATGTATTCTCCTGTGTTGCTCCCTAGAAGCCTTGTGGCTTTAGCTTTTATGTTTATATTTTGAATAGATTTTTAGTTTTGTTTAAAAAATTTTTAGAATTCTGTTTTGTCTGTTGGATTTTTAGTGATACCATTTTTCATTATATTGAACTTATTTTTCTCTAGGGGTTGATACATAAGTTCTTACCTCTAATAGTCTATTTAGAATTAATATTTTACTTACTATTTCACCTAAAGTTTAAGAATTTTGCAATCATAATGGGCCACTTACCTTCCTCTTATCCTTATTGCTGTAACTGTCATTTATAGTTTATGGAAATTAAGAAGAAATAGTATTTTTATACTTATCTAGATTTTTATCACTTTAATGCACTTACTTTCTTCCCCTTCCTGTGTCTGTCTGTTGTACTGTAGGTGCTTGCGTGTTATTGTGATGTTGGGAGCTATGCTACTGGTATTCAAATACCAGCAGAATCACCCATGGCGGACAGGTTACAGCTGATAATGATACTCAGAACATAGAATGTGAGAATTATGAATTTAGGAAAATTGAAAATCATCAATAGTGAAATGAGGTGTATAAACATTGATATTCTAGGCACTAGTGAGGTGAAATGGACTGGTACTGGCCATTTTGAATCAAATAATCATATGATTTATTATGCCAGGAATGACAGCTTGAAGAGAACAGATGCACTCATCTGCAAAAAGAGCATTTCAAGATCTATCCTGAAGTACAGTGGTGTGAGGGATAGGATAATTTCCATACCCCACAAGGAAGACCAGTTAATGAAACTGTTATTCAAATTTATGCACTGATTGTTAAAGCTAAGGACGAAGAAATTGAAGAGTTTTACTAGCTTCTGCAGTCTGAAACTGACTGAACTTGCAGTCAGGCTACATCAATAATTACTGGTGATTGGATTGCAAAAGTTGGAAACAAAGAAGGAGCTGCAGTTGGAAAACATGGCCTGATTGATAGATTCTGGAGATCATGTGAAACACCAATGGCTTCTTTATTGCAAATACCTTTACTCCAGAATAAATGGAGACTATATACATGGACCTTGCCAGATGAAATACATAGGAATAAAATTGAGTACACTTGTGGAAAGAGATGATGGAATAACTCAGTATCATTGGTCAGAATAAGGCAAGCAGCTTACTGTGGACCATCATTTGCTCATATGACAGTTCATGTTGAAACTGAAGAAAATTAGAGCAGTCCACAAGTGCCAAAGTATGATCTTGAGTATATCCAATCTGAATTTAGGGGCTATTTCAATAACAGATTTGACATGTTAAATGCTAATAACTGAAGAACACATGAGTTGTGGAATGACATCAGGGATATCGTACATGAAGGAAGCAAGAGGTTATTGAAAAGATAAGAAAGAAAAGACCAAAATTGAAGTCAAAAGAGACTGAAACTTGCTGTTGAATGCTGAGTAGCTAAAGCAAAAGGAAGAAATGATGAAGTAGAAGAACTGAACAGAAGATATCAAAGGGTGGCTCAAGAAGACAATGAAAGTATAAAGTGCAAAGAGTTGGAGACAGAAAAAAAGGGGGAGAACACACTCTACATTTCTCAAGCTGAAAGAACTGAAGCAAAAATTCCAATCTTGAGGTGCAGAATCAGCAGAATGTATGGTGAAAATATTGAATGACAGAGGAAGCATCTAAAGAAAATGGAAAAAAACACACAGAATCACTATACTGTAAAGAACTGGTAAACGTTCAACCATTTCAACAAATAACATAAAGAATTGATAATACTGAAGGAAGAAGTCCAAGTACACTGAAGGTATGATGAAAAATAAGGCTGGAAGAATTCATGGAGTATCAATTGAAATGTCTCAACAAACAAATACAGCACTGGGAGTGCTCACTCATCTATTTGAAATTTGGAAGACAGCTATCTGAGCAACTGACTGAAAGAGAGCCATATTTATGCCAAGAAAGGTGATCCAACTGAATGCAGAAATTATCAAATAATACAATTAATATCATACACAAGTAAAATTTTGTTGAAGATCATGCATGAAAAGCTGCAGCAATGCATCAACAGATAACTTCTAGATATTCAAGCCAGATTGAGAAGAGGGTGTGCAACCAGGATTTGTTGGTTTCTACAGCCTATGAACCAGAGACTTCTGTCCAACTTGCTGATCTTGGATTTGCGAGTCCCCAAGTCTACATGAGTCAAATGAAGCCTCCATTCTGACCCACTGGTTGGGATTTTCCAGTGTCTATAACCACATGAGCCATTTCCTTGATATAAATGTTTTTCTGTATGTATATGGTTTCTAGTTTTGCTTCTCTAGAAAACTCAGCTTAAGACATTTGGTGCTGAGAGTATTTCTAGAGAAATAAAATTGCAAGGATGAGTTTTACAAATTGGTTTTCAACTCTGGTTGGTTGATGATTCTGCTTCCAGTAGTAAAGTGGATAGTACTAATCTATGGCATGAGGTAGCAATAGAAATATACAAAATAATCACTGTTAGTATGTCAAGCGTTGTTGAGAGGCAGGGCTCTAGGTCATTGCATGCTTGACGCCTTTCTACAGTTTTGTCGTACTGAAAAGTATAAGGAAGCTTGTTGGTTGGTCTCCACAGCCTGTGATAACATAAGGGATTCGGAGTTAAACTAGTGTCACATAAATAATCTCAAATTTTTCACTTGTGCCTTGAGAGAAAATCTTATTTCTTGTAGTAACAAAGCTGATATTGCCCCAAACCAAACCCAGAATCTTATTGTAAAAGTGGCTGAATTACAATGTGAACTGAATTCCAAATGTTGAGTGGTGTCTGAAATTAAAGTGAGGGCGTTAATTGGGAAGAAATGGGATCCTAAAATTTGGGACAGGGAAATATGGGCAGATAAGCAGGAAGGTAGGGATACTGAGCCCTTCAATTCTGTAGAGTTTCCTTCACCTGCAGAACCAGTTTTCTTACACACATCTGTGGAGTTTACTCTGTCTTTGTCTGCTAAACCCTCTCCACTAAACTGTTAGTACTTTAACTCTCTTCTGATGAGATTAACCCAGCTGTGTTTGAAGACCCTCTAAGTCATTACCTGGGGCATAGCCTCAGGCAGATGCCTTACTAGACAATGTTGAATGTTGTAAAAACAGACCCTTACTATCTATTTTGACTTCTAGACCTATAAGACCTATAACTAGACTTAAGTCCCAGAAAGCCCCAAAAGGTAAAGAACAAAATATGACCCAGCAGGAGGTACACCACACTCTGAAAGAACTCCTAGATTTTTCTCTAATAAGTACAAACAGAAATCTGGGGAATATATGTGGGAAGGCTATGACTAATGATTTGGCTGAATGGTCTTGGAAGGAACATGACTGGCAAATTGGAGATAAGGAAGAGGTTTGTGGATAAACCTCTTTGAATGGGCCAAAGAAGTGAAGCTATTTGAGTCTCATGTAGATGCTCATGAAAGGATGACCTCAGCAGGGGTGGATTTTAACAAATGACCCTGGGAAAACTGGATATCCATCAGCAAAAAAACTGGATAGGACCCATACTTCATACCCTACACAGAAACTAATTAAAGATGGATCAAAGAACTAAATAAAGTATAAAACTCAGAACTATGAAGATCATAGAAGAAGAAATGGGGTCAAAACTAGAGGCCTCAATACATGGCATAAGCAGCATACAAACCATAACTAACAAGACAAAAACTCCAGAAGATAAACTAGATGACTGGGATCTTCTAAAACTCAGACATTTATGCTCATCAAAAGACTATCGACAGAATGAACAGAGAACGTACAAACTGGGTAAATATTTTTTGGGTATGAGCAGTTTGACAAGGTCCTAATCTCTAAAATCTATAGGAAAATTCAATACCTCTACAAAAAAAGACGAATAATCCAATTAAAAAATAGGTAAAGGATGTGAACAGACACTTTGCAAAGAAGACATTCAGGCAGTTAACACGTGTGGAAATGCTCAAGATCACTAGCCATTAGAGAAATGCAAATCAAAACTATAATGAGACACTTTCTAACCCCAACATTACTAGCAAAAGTCAAAACAAAACAAAAACAAACAAACCCCCCTGCCCAACACAGAAAATAACAAATGTTGGAGAGGCTTCAGGGAACTTGGAACGTTTATGCATTGGTGGGAATATAAAATGTTACAAACGTTTTAGAAAATGATATGGCACCTCTATAAAAAGCTAGAAATAGGAAATAGAAATGCCATAAGATCCAGCAACCCGCTCCTAGGAATATATCCTGGAGAAATGAGAGCTGTCATAAGAATAAATACATACACACCTGTTTAAATTGCAGCATTATTTCCAATAGCAAAAAAAAACCAGGGAAAGATTTACACACAGAAAGATTCAATCTTTGATGGTTACAAGGGAGGGAAAGGGTAGGAATGGAAAAACACTAACTGATAGATAATTGGTAACTTTAGTGAAGGTTACAACAGCACACAATTCTGTGAAAATCCACACAACTTGACCAAGGGAATGTCATGGAGCCTTTATAGGCACATCCAAGCTTCTGGGGACTGAAATACTGGTCTGAGGACTGGGGACTGTGATCTTGGGGGACATCTCACTCAGCTGGCGTAATATAGTTCATAAAGAAAAAATGTTCTGCATTCTACTTTAGTGAGTAGCATTTACAGTCTAAATTTGTTTTTTGTTTTTTTTTTATTTTTATTTAACATAACTGAGTGAAAATGTACATTCACGTATAAATTTACATGCCCACCTATATGCAGCTTCCACTGCTCTCCCTGTCCGGTGACTGCACACTATTCCTCTCTGCTCCATACATGTCTGATCCTCCCAACAGCCTCCTTTCCCCTCCTCTCCGTCCACTCCCCTTCCGCCAGCCAGAGGTCAGCAAGATGATATCCTGCAGATGTATAGAACCACAGAGTGCTTCCAATATATGGTCACTCTGCATTGCCAAGTTCAATCCATTCCTGTCCAAAGAGTGGACCTTTGTTATAATTTATGGGAAAGGGCAGCATCAGGGCCAGGGGCCATGCTCTCAGAGGAACCCCAAAACCGCTGGACCATCAATTTAGTGGAGAGCTAATGATGCACCCCTTTTTATTCTTGTGTTGCCAGTGAGACTCCGATCTGTGAGCTCCATCATGGCTATCACTGGTGGTGGCCGGGCACCATCCGGTTCTTCCGGTCCCAAGTCGATGTAGGCACCCACTCTTGTGGGTCTCTCTGTCTTCTTGGTTGTCTTTACCGCATGTCATTTTGGTCCTCGGTGAGCATCCGTTCCTGCTGAGTTGGGACCATTTGCTGTGTCCTCGGATGGCAGCTTGGCAGCTTTTAAGACCCTAGACGCCACTCACCAATATGGGGTGCAGAGAGCTCTCTTAGCAAAACGCTAGTTGTGCCAATTGGCCTGGAATTCGCCTAAGAGCATGGTCCTCTGCCCCCTGCCCCAGCTACTCTATCCTTGCAGTATTGAGTCAAGATGGAAGGAGTACTCAAGTTATGCTGAAGTCCACTTAATGTTGTTCTTGTTTCTAATGTGTGCTATCACCGCTTTCTCCCAACTAGACTTCTAGTAACTATCTAAACTAAACCCTCCCCTCCTCACCCTCCCTCCCTTTCCTCCCTTGCAGCTGTCAAAGAGTCTTTTCTTCTATACACAAGTCTGCTTTTGAGGTCTTATCGTAGAGGTCTCATACAGTATTTGTCCCTTTGTCGCTGACTACTTTCACTCAACATAATGTCTTCCAGTTGAAACCAGGTTAGGAGATGTTTCCTGGAATCATCGTTATTCTTTATCATTGCATAGTGCTCCATTGAGTATATGTACCATAGTTTACCTATCCATTCTTCTATTGTTGGGCATCTGGGTTGATTCCATCTTTTTGCTATCGTGGACTGTGCTGCGGTAAACATTCTGGTGCATGTGTCCATTGGTGTGAAAGGCCTTGAATCTGTAGGGTATATTCCAAGTAGTGGAATTACTGGGTCAAATGGTATATCAATATCCATTTTTTTAAGGATGTGCCAGATTGCCTTCCAAAGAGGCTGGACCATTTTGCAACCCCACCAACAGTGTAGGAGGGTTCCACTTTCTCCACAGCCTCTCCAGCATTTGTTGTTTTGTGTTTTCTGGATCATGGCCAATCTTGTTGGGGTGAGATGGTATCTCATTGTTGTCTTGATTTGAATTTCTTTAATAACTAAAGATCGTGAACATGTCTGCATGTGTTTTTTGGCTGCCTGGATCTCCTCTTTAGTGAAGTGTCTGTCCATCTCCTTTGCCCATCGCTTAATTGGATGGTTTATCTTCTTCTTATTGATATTTTGTAGTATCTTATAGACTATGGAGATCAGGCGTTGGTCTGACATAGAGTTGCCAAATATTTTTTCCCATTCTGTGGGTGTTCTTTTAATTCTTTCAATAAAGTCTTTGGATAAGCAAAAGTGTTTGATTCTTAATAGTTCCCATTTATCTACTTTCTCTTCTGTTGATTGAGGTTTCTTTGACAGATTTTGCAGTCTTTCCTCATTGTGTATTAAAACTTCCATTGTTGTTCCTACCTTTTCTTGGATGAGCTTTATCGTTTTAGGTTTGATATTTAGGTCCTTTATCCAGTTGAAGTTGGTTTTTGTACAAGGTGTAAGATATGGATCTTGATTCAGTTTATTGCAGATGGATAACCAATTTTACGAGCACCATTTGTTGAAGATACTGTTTTTACCCCAGTTTGATGTCTTAGGGCCTTTGTTGAATGTCAACTGTTCATAAGCAGATGCTGTCATCTCTGGGGTCTCAGTTCTGTTCCATTGATCGATCTGTCTGTTCTTGTACCTGTACCAGGCTGTTTTGACCACTGTGGCAGTGTAGTATGTGCTAAGGTTGGGTAATGAGAGGCCTCCCAGTGTGTTCTTCTTCTTTAGTAGTAGCTTACTTATCCGGGGCTTCTTCCCTTTCCAAACAAAATTGGTGATTTGTTTCTCCATCTCATTAAAAAATGATGCTGGAACTTGTATTGGGATTGCATTATATAAATAAATTGCTTTGGGTAAAATAGACATTTTCACAATGTTAAGTCTTCCTATCCATGAGCAGAGTCGGTTTCTCCATTTATCTAAATCTCTTTTAGTTTCTTGTAGTAAGGGCTTGTAGTTCTCTTTGTAAAGGTCTGTTGTTTCTCTGGTTAGATTAATTCCTAGGTACTTTATCTTCTTAGGGGCTATCGTAAATGGTATTGATTTGATAATTTCCTCCTTAAGAGTCTCGTTGTTGGTATAAAGGAATCCTACTGATTTACTTATGTTTATCTTGTATCCTGAGACTTTGCTGAACTCTTCTATCAGTTTGAGTAGCTTACTTATAGATTCCTTGGGGTTCTCTGCATATACAATCATATCATCTGCTAACAGGGAGATTTTAACTTCCTCTTTGCCGATGCAGATGCCCTTTATTTATTCATCTTGTCTTATTGCTCTGGCTAGAACTTCTAGCACAATGTTGAATAGGAGAGGTGAGAGTGGGCATCCTTGTCTAGTTCCTGATGTCAAGGGAAAGTCTTTCAGTCTCTCTCCGTTCAGGATGATGTGGGCAACTGGCTTTGTATAAATGGCCCTTATTGTGTTGAGGAATTTGCCGTCTATGCCCGTTTTGCTAAGAGTTTTTAGCATGAATGGGTGTTGGACTTTATCAAATGCCTTTTCTGCATCAATGGACAAAATCAGGTGATCCTTGTCTTTTGTGTTATTTATGTGGTTAATCACATTAATTGTTTTCCTGATGTTGAACCAGCCTTGCATCCCCGGTATGAATCCCACTTGGTCATGATGGATTATTTTCTTGATATGTTGTTGTATTCTGTTGGCAAGAATTTTGTTGAAGATTTTTGCATCTAGGTTCATGAGTGATATCAGTCTGTAGTTCTCTGTCTTTGTTGGATCTTTCCCTGGCTTAGGTATCAGGGTTATGCTGGCTTCATAGAATGAGTTTGGGAGTACTCCATCCCTTTCTATACTGTGAAATAGTCTCAGTAGTATTAGAGATAACTCTTCTCTAAATGCTTGGTAGAATTCTGCTGTGAAGCCATCTGGGCCCGGACTTTTTTTGGTTGGCAGTGTTTTGATGACCTTTTCAATCTCTTCCTTTGTGATGGGTTTGTTAAGTTGTTCTGCCTCATGTTGTGATAATTTGGGTAGGTGGTATGAGTCAAGGAATTGGTCCATTTCCCCTAGGTTTTCAAATTTGCTAGAGTACAGTCTTTCATAGTATTCTGTTATGATATTTTTGATTTCTGTTGCATCTGTGGTGACAACTCTCCTCTCATTTCTAATTTGGGTTATTTGTTTCCTTTCCTGCTTTTCTTTAGTAAGTTTAGCCAGTGGTTTATCAATTTTGTTGATCTTTCCAAGAAACCAGCTTTTGGTCTTTTCAATTTTTTCAATTGTTTTTCTATTCTCTAATTCATTTAACTCTGCTCTAATCTTTATGATCTCATTTCTTCTGGTGCCCGAGGGGTTCTTCTGTTGTTCTCTTTCTACTTGTTCAAGCTGTAGAGTTAGTTCCTTGATTTGGTTTCTTTCTTCCTTCCCGATGTGTGCATTTATGGAGATAAACAGACCTCTGAGCACTGCTTTGGCTGTATCCCATAGGTTCTGGTAGGAAGTGTTTTCGTTCTCATTGGAATTCATGAATTTCTTTAATTCATCCTTGAATTCCTCTATAACCCATGTTTTTTTGAGCAAGATGTTGTTCAGTTTCCAAGAGTTCCACTTTCTATCTCTGTTTTTTCTGCTTTTGATTTCAACGTTGATGGCTTTATGATCTGAGAAGATGCTTTGCAATAATTCAATGGTGTGGATTTTGTTGAGCATTGCGTTATGGCCTACCACGTGGTCAATTCTGTAGAATGTTCCATGTGCACTGGAGAAGAAGGTGTAGTTGTCTGCTGATAGGTGGAAATTTCTGTATATATCAATGAGGTTTAGTTGGTTAATTGTGTCAATGAGGTCTTCTGTATCTTTACTGAGCTTTTTTCTAGATGATCTGTCTAGTAATGAGAGTGGAGTGTTAAAGTCTCCCACTATTATTGTGGAGTCATCTAACTCTCTTTTGAGCGTAGTCAGTGTTTCTTTGACATATTTAGGTGCTCTGACATTAGGTGCATAAATATTTGATATAGTTAAGTCTTGCTTGTATAGTGAACCTTTCAGCAATAAGTAATGACCATCTTTGTCCACAGTGGTGGATTTGACATTAAAATTGATTTTGTCTGAGATTAGAATTGCCATCCCTGCTCTTTGTTCATTGTTAGCTTGATATATATTCTTCCATCCTTTAATTTTCAGTTTGTTCCTGTCTTTAGGTCTCAAGTGAGTTTCTTGTAGACAACATATGGATAGATCGTGTCTTTTGATCCAAGATGACACTCGGTGTCTCTTTACTGGAGCATTCAGTCCATTCACATTCAATGTAATTATTGATAGGTATGTGTTCACTGCTGCCATTGTGATATGTTTATTTTTATGTTGATGTTTTCTCTGTTGTTCTTATTAGTCTGTTCTGGGACACTCTTTTTTGTGAATTGATTTTTCACCTTTTTCAGAGCTGGTTTTATAGTTGTTGAGACTCGTGTGTTAGATTTCTTGAAATGGTATGATATATCTTTGTTGTGCTTTACAGCTGCCCCTATGAACCCCCTTAATAAACTATTTATAAATCCAATTTTAATTACTACCAGTCTTGTCATCTTCCTCTCCGTCTGGAAGGACTGTAACGACTGTAGTACATCCCTCTTTTTATTATGATGACACCATAGTTTTCATGATGATCACTGGATTGCTTCTTTCCATATCAAAGCTGTGATTTACTTTGAAGCCTTCCCTAAATGAGTAGAGTATTGAGTTGTGTGTCGTTCTAAAATGTAAAGTTAGTGGTTCTGTTCTTCTAAGCCAAAGCCAAGAACTTCTTTCAGTATTTCTTGTAGTTTGGGTTTGGTTTTTACAAAGTCTCTGAGTTTCTGTTTATCTGGCAATGTCTTAATTTCATTTTCATATTTGAAAGACAGTTTTGCAGGATATATAATTCTTGGTTGGAAGTTCTTCTCCTTCAAGGCATTGACTGTGTCATGCCACTGTCTCCGTGCCAGCATGGTTTCTGCTGAGAAATCTGACGAGAGCCTACAGGGTCTCCCTCTGAATGTTGGCTTTGCCTTGAGTCTTTCTGCCTTTAAGAGTTGCTGCTTATGTTTCATTTTGTTAAGCTTGATTATAATATGTCTTGCAGTCTTTCTTTTGAGATATATATTGAGATATATATTCTCTTCTTTAATGATTTCTGGGAAGTTTTCTTTCAGCAGCTCAGCAACAATACTCTCTGTGTTCTCAGATGTCTCACCCTGTTCAGGGACTCCAATTAATTGAAGGTTGTTCCTCTTAATAGAATCCCATATGCTTCTTAATGTTTCTTCATTTTTCTTGTTTCTTTTTTCTGATTTCTGCTCGTAGACGCTGGCATCAGTAGCTCTGTCTTCCAAGTCAGAAATTCTTTTTTCCATTTGTTCCATTCTGTTTTCTTGGCTTTGCATGGAAATTTCTATGTCTTTGATTTTCTTCTTGATCTGTTGGATTTCAGAGTACTGGTGTTCCATCAGATCGAACAACTTGCTTAATTTTTCATTTTGTTCTGCTGCCTTTTGTATAAGGTCTAGAAGGGCTCTGTATATAATGAATTTGTATTCACTTCCTGATGCTTTCATAAAAGTTTCTTCATCTGGAAAACTCCTTGGTTGCTTTGTTTGGGAGCCTTCTGAAGCCATGAGTGATTGCTTGTATGCTACAATTGTCTGTTGCTTTTTGGGTCTCATGTGAGTATATAGAGGCTGGAAGAGGTACTGTGAGGATGGATTGCAAATGTTTCTCTAGGCTGTCTTCAAATGTAAAGCAAAAGGTATCTGACCAGTTCACAAGTCAGTTAGGTTTTCAGGTGTAGAGGTCCCTCTTCTCATCTGATAAAGTAAGCACCAGTATATCCAACCCCAGATGATAACAGACTAATTCTGAATACAGCAATGCTACTGCCCTGTTGGCCTCTGCTGACAGGGCCTAGCCTTATCCAACAGTGCGTCAAGTACTGGTTTTGTGATAGGAAAGCGCTCTCCTGTGGGCAGGCTGTGGCTCCCAAGCTAAGAATTAGGTCCAGCTGCGGCCACCGTATCCAAGATGGCGTCCTCCATACAGGTAGCAGACAGAGGGGCTAAAGGTGCCAAGAGGTAGTGATTCCTCTGCTTCTGTTGCAGGGCCCCCAGTGTAGGCAGCACTGTGCAAAATCACTACTTTTCTGTCAGAGAAGCACTGTCCCGTTTGCAGGCATTGGCTCCCAGGCTAAGAATGAGGTCCTGCTAAAATCTCGGTACCAACATGGCATCCCGCACCCTGACCGCGGAGCTCCACACAAACCCCACTGAGGCAGCTACAAAACGAAAGGCTCAATGTGGCTAGATTAACAGAGTCCCGAGCCTGGCTCTCAGAATATGAGAATTTCGCCTGCCTATCCCCTCAGCAGTGGGTCTGAGTCCAGCTGCCAGGCACGACCCAGCTCCGCCTGCCAGCCGAGACAGAGGGAAAAAAAAGTCAAAATGGTGCGTTTACCTTCCGTCCGTGAGAGCTGGGGCTAGCCAGGAGCGGGAGTCAGCGAGAGAGAGGAGGTTTTTCGCTGAGTGGTATGAAGTCCCAATTAACAGCTCTGTGCCGTGTCCTGAGGCTGATTAGGTGATCAGAAGGCTTGTTTGATTGTCAGTTCAGGTCTTGGTTTCCAGAGGGATATAAGGAGATGTGTTCCTAGTGTGCCATCTTGACCCCGCCCCCTTTACAGTCTAAATTTGTCTGTGGCCGCATGAGATACTCCACAGGTCTCACACCATCTGGATCAAGCGAGAATGAAGAATACCAAAGATGCAGGGGAAGGATTAGTCCAAAGGACTAATGGATCACAACTACCACTGTCTCCACCAGACTGAGTCCGGCTCAACTAGATGGTGCCCAGATATCACCACTGACTGCTCCAGTAGGGTGTCCTAGACAGAGCTGTAAACAAATGTGAATGAAAATTCTAACTCACAACAAAAACCAGTCTTTCTCATCTGACAGGGACTGGAGAAACCCTGAGCGTATGGCTCTTGCATACCTTTTTTAACTCAGTACTGAAATCGCCCCTGGTAGTCCTGTTGAAGCCTATTCAGCATCATAGCAACATGCAAACCTCTGCTGGTAGATGTGTGGTGGTTGTGCTTGAGGTTCAGAAAGTCAAACACAGAGATCTTACATGGAAGGCAAGAATTCTGTGACTGAATCATCATTGCCCCTGTGACTAGTATGCAGTGATTTTAATATACACTGGGTTTGTCTTTATGACTGGAGGTATTATATGACTCAGCAACATTAATGTCATCTGGGACCTTGTTAGACATGCAAGAAGATCTCAGGTGTCTTCCCCCCAAATTTGCATTTTAATAACAACCTGAGGTAATTTTTGTGAATATTAAGGTTTGAGAAGCATGGCTATTCTACAGTCAACTTTTGTTCCCTATTATGTACTAACCTTGAGATTGGAAATTCTTTAAGGCTATTATTCCCTCATCGGTAGCCCTAAACTTTACCGGACTTGGTTGTGGTTGCTGTTATTTATCCCTTTATCTAATCATGCTAGCTTTTCAGCTTCCAGAAAATTCTCAAAAATTCTCATCCATTATGGTTTCTTTCCTGTTCCTGGCATCATTATGGGTTCATTCTTTTGCTTATATATTTTCTCTCATTTTAATGGGATTTTTTGGGGGGCCCGAGGGAAAGAAAGATAAATACCAGTGCTCAGTTAGCCAGGTTATTCCAGAAGTCTGAAGTTACTCTTCGAGATGGACAGTTGGTTTCAAGTTCAATGTTAGTACAGGAAGAATTCTTGGAGATTATTTGAGATTCTTTGTCCTTCAAAGTTTAGGTCAGAAATGAGATAGTTACTAAATCTACCTGCTCACCTGTAGTAAAGTAAGTATTTCATAATGCAAAACAAATTATAAATAATGTTGAAAACATATGGTTTAATTTCTAACAAAAGTACATTACATATACAATATAGAGTTTACACACCATTTCTAGATATTTATGTATGTCTTGAAATTCATCTGTGAATTACTACTTATAATAGCACATAGTTAAAAATTTACAAAAGTTTTCAAATTAAAAACATGCATCCATTAAAGAGAAGTCCTCGGGCAGTGCAAACAGTATGCATTTGACTGCTAGCCAAAATGTTGACAATTCAAACCACCTAGAGGTGCCTTGAAAGGGTCACAGCCTTGAAAGCCCTTTAGAGAAGTTCTACTCAGCACACATGGGGTCACTAGCTATGAGTTGGAGTTGGCTTGATGGTACCAAACAACAACAATCTATATCAAAGAAACTTCAGAAAAATTAGAAGGCACATCTTATTCCACTAATAGTAGAAATAGCAACTATTAACATTGTTTCTATATTTTTCTAGTCTTTTTGTTTTGCATTGATAACATTTAAAATTGGTGGTATAGTAATCAAAAATTTTAAACACAGACTTTCCCCACCTAAGTAGTTCAAAAATTAAGTTGTATCTGGTAGTTTTTGTTAGTGGGTTGCATAAAAGTGTAATAGAAATATTCACTTCTAAAAATATACGAAACAAAGGTATAACAGAAAATAAAGATAACCATTCAAAGACACTCATTGTTACTATTTGCAAATATTTCCTTCCCATGTCTACTGCTGTCGATTCTGTCTCATGGCAATACTCTAGGATGCTGTAGAACTGCCCTGTAGGGTCCCAAGACTATAATTTCTACTGCCACACATTTGTCCTGCACAGTGGCTGGTATGTTTGAACTGCCAACCTTTCAGTTAACAGCTGATTGCTTAACCTCTGCTCCTATCATATTACAAAAGTTAGAACATATTTTGTATTAAATTTGCCTTCCTGATTTTAGAAACATTTTGAAGCAGCCACTGCTGACATTTTAATATCTTGTACTGCCATGTATGTATGACCAATTATGACAAATAGTTATTTTTAAACCTGAACTAGCCGACTGCCAATTTGCAATTGTTAATTTATTCAGCTCTCTGGTAACTTTGTTAGAAGAAGATATGACTGATATTGGCTGTTTATTGTGAATAACTCACCCACTGAAAAATCTGTTTATTACAACATATGTTAGAGAAAACCCAAAAACCCAAACTCGTTGCTTTTAAGTCACTTATGACCTATAGTTACACTACAGGACAGAGGAGAATTGCCTTGTATGGTTTCCAAGTAGCACCTAGTGGATTTGAGCTGCTGACGTTTTGGTTAGCAGCCATAGCTCTTAACCACTATGGCACCAGGGTTTCTGTATAAGTTAGAGAGTGAATTAAATAAAATCAAGAGTTGAGATAGTATCTTGTTCATTTAGAATGTATTTTCATCTTCTTTTAAAAATAATATTTAATAATATTTACAAAGTATTTTAGTGTGTTTTGGTGGAAGCAAATTAGGTTCCCATTCAACAATTTCTACGAATTGTTCTGTGACATCAGTTTCATTTTTTGGTGTGTCAGAATTCTCTTTAATTACATCCTGGTTCTTCCATTTCCAGTACTCTGCTTTCCCTGCCTCCTTCTCTTTGCTTTAAAGTAATTGTTGACCTTTTGGTCTCACCTAAATGGTTTCTTGAGGACATACCACACTGACAGGTAACATGCTTTGTTTGTGTGCCTACCTGTTATATCACTAAAAGGTGACCTCGGGGTAGTTTTGGTTCAGCATTTCAGTAGTATCTTAGGGTGACAGTCTCAGAGAGTCCTGTAAATCTCAACTGTTCCAGCAAATCGGTACTTTTTAAGAATTTGATTTCTGTTCTGTGTCTTTCTCCCGTTCTGTCCGGGTCTATCTGTTACTAATCTGAACAGAATGGCTGGTATTGGTAGCTGAGCACCACCTAGTTCTTCTGGACTCAGAGTAGATGAAGCCATGGCTCATGGAGGCTACAAGGACTGCCAGTTAAGTTCACGAACCCATCCTATTAAAAAGTGCTACGTAACTCATTGCTGAATATCATCGTGGTCACCTTCAAAGTACTCCTCTTTGGAAGCTATGCACCGATACCAGCATCTAGTCAAACCTTCAAAGCCATTTTGGAACACTTTTTCTGGAATGGCCATCAGAGCTATTGTCATATTACCCTTGATTTCCTGAATGTCATCAAAATGCCTTCCTTTCAATATTTCATTTATCTTTAGGTATAGAAAAAAGTCATTGGGGACCCAGATCATGTGAGTAAGGAGGGTGTTCCAATACAGTTATTTGTTTACTGGCTAAAAACTCTGTCACAGACAACTATACAATAAAGTTTGTGACCCTGCCACCTTGCCACCATGTGCAATGGCCATTCCAGAAAGAGTTCTAAAATTGCTCTGAAGAGTGGACTAGGCCCTGGCATCAGTGCATAGCTTCCCAAGGGTAGTACTTCCAAGGTAAGCATAGTGATACTCTGCAATGAGGTATGTAGCACTTAAAACAACTAAGTTCATTGACTTGTCATATCTGTGTTATACCTGTAGACCAGTTTCTTCTATGAGACTGTTTCATCATCATTTTTTTTTTCTTCCTAGTGGAATTTGTACGGCAGTATTTTTCATAGTGTGTGTTAACATCAATTTTGTATCTATATATTTTTTATTAAGATTGAATGAAAATGTACATTCCCCTATAAATTTGCATGCTGATCTAAATGCAGCTTCCACTGCTCTCCCTGCAACAGTGACAGCAGACTCTTCCTCGCTCTCCAAACATATCTTCCCAACAGTCTCCTATCTTCCCCTCTCTACCCAATCCCCTTCTTCCAGTGTGAGGTCAACAGGACGACCTCCTATAGATGCCTAGAACCATAAAGTGGCCACACAATATGGTCCCTCTGCATGACCAAGTCCAATCCATTGCTGTCTAAAAAGTTGACATTCAATATGATTTATGGACAGGGACAGCATCAGGGCCAGGGCCCCACTCCCAGGAGAAATTTGAGGCCCCTGGACCATTAATTGCAGGCTTTTAGTGGAGATCTCAGGGTGCACCCCTGTTTATACTTGTGTTGCCAGTGAGACTCAACTTTGTGAGCTCCATCATGTCTATCACTGGTGGTAGCCAGGCACCATCTGGTTCTTCTGGTCACAAGTCGATATAGACATCTACTCACATGGGTCTCTCTGTCTTCTGGATTCTCTTTCATCCATGTCATTATGGACCTTGGTGATCATCCGTTCCTGCTGAGTTGGGACCATTTGCTGTACCCTCAGATGGCAGCTTGGCAGCTTTTAAGACCACAGACACCACTCACCAATGTGAGGTGCGGAGAGACCTCATTAGCAAAATGCTAGTTGTGCCAGTTGGCCTCGATTTCCCCTGAGCATGGTCCCCGGCCTCCTTCCCCGGCTACTCTGTCCTTGCAGTGTTGGGTTAAGATGGGAGGAGTACACAAGTTATGTTGAAGTCCTGTTAATATAGATCTTCTTACTAATGTGTGCTGTCACCAATTTCACCCAACCAAATTTCTAACTATCTAATCTAAACCCTCCCTCTTCCCCCTTCTGCCCTCCCCACCCTTGCAGCCATCAGAGAGTCTTTTCTGTTATGCATGAGTCTGCTTTTAAGTTCTTATCATAGGGGTCTCATACAATATTTGTCCTTCTGTCACTGACTAGTTTCACTCAGTATAATGTCCTCTAGTGTCCTCTAGTTGAAACCAGGTTAAGAGATGTTTCCTGGAATCATCATTATTCTTTATCATTGCATAGTGTTCCATTGAGTATATATACCATAGTTTACCTATCCATTCTTCTGTTGTTGGGTATCTGGGTTGATTCCATCTTTTTGCTATTGTGGACTGTGCTGCGATGCACATTCATGTGCATATATCAGTCGGTGTGAATGGCCTTGATACTGTAGGATATATTCCAAGCAGTGGACTTACTGGGTCAAATGGTATATCTATATCCATTATTTTAAGATAGTGCCAGATTGCTTCCCAAAGAGCTTGCACGATTTTGCAATCTCACCAACAGTGTAAGAGAGTTCCAGTCTCCCCACAGCCTCTCCAGCATTTAGTGTTTTGCATTTTTTTGGATCATGGCCAACCTTGTTGGGGTGAGATGGTATCTCATTGTTGTTTTGATTTGAATTTCTTTAGTAGCTAATGATTATGAGCATGTCTGTATGTGATTTTTGGTTGCCTGGATCTCCTCTCTAGAGAAGTGTCTGTCCATTTCCTTTGCCCATCACTTAATTGGATGATTTATCTTCTTATTATTGATGTTTTGTAGTGCCTTATAGATTGTGGAGATTAGGCGTTGGTCTGACATAGAGTTGCCAAATATTTTTTCCCATTCTCTAGGTGGTCTTTTAATTCTATTAATAAAGCCTTTGGATGAGCAAAAGTGATTGATTCTTAGTAGTCCCCATTTATCTATTTTCTTTTCTGTTGTTTGTGGTTTGTCTGACAGATTTTGAAGTCTGTCTACATTGTGTATTAAACCTTCCATTGTTGTTCCTACTTTTTCTTGGATGAGATTTATCATTTTGGATTTCATATTTATGTCTTTATCTAGTTTGAGTTGTTTTTTTGTATATGGCATAATATATGGGCCTTGTTTTAATCTAGTGTAGATGGACATCTAATTTTGCCAGCACCATTTGTTGAACAGGTTGTTTTTACCCCTGTTTAATGTCTTAGGGCCTTTGTCAAATATTAACTGTTCATAGGCAGATGATGTCATCTCTGAGGTCTCGATTCTGTTCCACTGATCTATCTGTCTGTTTTTGTACCAGTTTTGACTACTGTGGCAGTGTAATAGGTTCTAAGGCTGGCTAATGAGAGGCCTCCCAGTGTGTTCTTCTTCTTTAGTAAACCTTCACTTATCTGGTACTTCTTAAAAAAATGTCACTGGAACTTGTATTGGGGTTGCATTATGTAAGTAGATTGCTTTGGGTAAAATAGACATTTTCACAATGTTAAGTCTTCCTATCCATGAGCAGGGTAGGTTTCTCTGCTTATGTAACTCTCTCTTAGTTTCTTGTAGTAAGGGTTTGTAGTTCTCTTTGTGAAGGTCTGTTATTTCTCTGGTTAGATTTATTCCTAGGTACTCTATCTTTTTCAGAGCTATAGTAAATGGTATTGACTTGGTGATTTCTTCCTTAATAATCTCGTTGTTGGTATAAAGGAATCCTACTGATTTACTTATGTTTATCTTGTATCCTGAGACTTTACCAAATTCCTCTGTCACCTTGAGTAGTTTCCTTATGGATTCTTTGGGATTCTCTGCATATACAATTGTATCATCTGCAAATAGGGAGATTTTTAGTTCTTCTTTGTCGATGCAGATGCCCTTTATTCGTTGGTCTTGTGTAATTGCTCTGGCTAGTATTTCTACTACAATGTTGAATAAGAGAGGTGAGAGTGGGCATCCTTGTCTAGTTCCTGTTCTCAGGGGAAACTGTTTCAGTCTCTCTCCATTCAGGATGACGTAGGCAGTTGGCTTTGTATAAATGGCCCTTATTGCATTGAGGAATTGGCCATCTATTCCTATTTTGCTGCGACTTTTTAGCATGAATGGGTGTTGGACTTTATCAATGCCTTTTCTGCATCAATAGACAAGATCAGGTGATTTTTGTGTTTTGTGGTATTTATGTGGTTGATCACATTAATTGTTTTTCTAATGTTCAACCAGCCTTGCATCCCTGATATGAATCTGACTTGGTCGTGATGGAATATTTTTTTGATATGTTGTTGTATTCTATTGGCAAGAATTTTCTTGAAGATTTTTGCATTTGGATTCATGAGTGATATTGGTCTGTAGTTCTCCTTTTTGGTTGGGTCTTTCCCTGGTTTTGGTATTAGGGTTATGCTGGCTTCATAGGATGAATTTGGGAGTATTCCATCCCTTTCTATACTGTGAAATAGTCTCAGTACTACCGGAGATAACTCTTCTCTAAAAGCGTGGTAGAATTCTGCAGTGAAGCCATCTGGGCTCGGTCTTTTTATGGTTAGTAGTTTTTAGATGACTTTTTCAATCTCTTCCTTTGTGATGGGTTTATTAAGTTGTTCTACATCATCTTGTGATAATTTTGGTAGGTGATATGAATCGAGGAGTTTGTGCATTTCTTCTAGGTTTTCGAATTTGTTAGAATACAGTCTTTCATAGTATTCAGCTATGATTTTTTGATTTCTGCTGGATCTGTTGTGACAACTCCCCTCTCATGTCTTATTTGGGTTATTTGTTTCCTTTCCTGTTTTTCTTTAGTAAGTTTAGCCAATGGTTTGTCAATTGTGTTGATCTTTTCAAAAAAACCAGCTTTTGATCTTTTGAATTTTTTCAGTTGTGTTCTTCTGTTCTCTAATTCGTTTAATTCTGCTCTGATCTTTATGATCTGTTTTCTTCTGGTGCCTGAGGGGTTCCTCTGTTGTTCTCTCTGTACTTGTTCAAGCTGTAGGGTCAGTGCTTTCATTTGGTTTTTCTTCCTTCCAGATGTGTGCATTTATCAAGATAAACTGACCTCTGAGCACTGCTTTGGCTGTATCCCATAGGTTCTGGCAGGAAGTAGTTTCATTTTCATTGGAATCCATGAATTTCATTATTTCATCCTTGATTTCTTCTATAATCTATGTTTTTTTGAGCAAGATGTTGTTCAGTTTCTGTGAGTTCTGCTTTCTATCTATGTTTTTTCCACTATTGATTTCAACTTTTTGGCTTTATGATCTCAGAAGACACTTTGCATTAATTCAATGGTGTGGATTTTGTTGAAAATTGCTTTATGTCCTAACACATGATCTGTTCTGGAGAATGTACCATGGGCACTCGAGAAGAAGGTGTAGTTGTCTGCTGATGGATGGAAAGTTTTGTATATGTTGATGAGGTCTAGATGACAATAAAGTCTTATATGACTTTATTGAGTTTTTCTAGACGATCTGTCCAGTATTGAGAAAGGAGAGTTGAAGTCTCCTACTATTATTGTGGAGTCATCTATCTCCTTTTTGAGTGTAGTCAGTGTTTCTTTGACAGATTTAGGTTCTCTAATATTAGCTGCATAAATAGTTAATATTGTTAAGTCCTACTTGTGTATTGAACCTTTCAGTAATAAATAGTGTCCCTCCTTATCCATGATGGTGGATTTTACATTGAAATCGATTTTATCTGAGATTAGAATTGCCACACCTAGTCTTCTTTGTTCATTGTTAGCTTAATATATGTTCTTCCATCCTTTGATTTTCAGTTTGTTCATATCTTTAGGTCTAAGGTGAGTTTCTTGTAGGCAACATATAGATGGGCCATATCTTTTGATCCAAGACGTCACTCGATGTCTCTTTACTGGAGCATTCAATCCATTGACGTTCAATGTAATTATTGATAGGTATGTGTTCACTGCTGCCATTGTGGTATGTTTATTTTTGTATTGATGTTTTCTCTGTTGTTCTTATTCATCTGTTATGCCATCTTCTTCTTTGCGAGCTGATTCTTCACCTTTTTCAGGGTTGGTTTTGTGGTTGTTGAGACTCCTGTATTACATTTCTTGATATGGTATGTTGCTTCTTTATCATGCTTTATGGCTGCCCCTATGATCCCACTTGATAAACTATATATAACCCCAATTTTGATTGCTACCAGTCTTGTCAACTTTCTCTCCATCTAGAAGGACTATAACGACTGTAGTACAATGCTCTTTTTAATGTGATGATATCATAGTTTACATGATATGATCACTGGATTGTTTCTTTCACTATTATAGCTTTGATTGTGTTTGGAGCCTTCCCTAACTGAGTAGGATTCTGAGTAATGTTTCCTTCTAAAATACAAAGTTAGTGTTTGTGTTCTTCCAAACCAAGAAGTCCTTTCAGTATTTCTTGTAGCTTTGGTTCGGTTTTTACAAAATCTCTGAGTTTCTGTTTATTTGTGAATGTCTTAATTTCATTTTTGTATTTGAAAGATAGTTTTGCAAGGTATATAATTCTTGGCTGGAATTTCTTCTCTTTCAAGGCTTTGAATGTGTAATGCCACTGTCTCCGTGCCAGCAGAGTTTCTGCTGAGAAATCTGACGAAATCCTACAGTGTTTCCCTCTGAATGTTAGCTTTGCTTTGAGTCTTGCTGCCTTTAAGAATTTCTGCTTATATTTCATTTTGTTGAGCTTGATTATATTATGTCTTGGCGTCTTTCTACTGAGATCTTTATTGAGTGGTGTTCGACACGTGTCTTGGATGTCTATATTCTCTTTTTTCATAATTTCTGGGAAGTTTTCTATCAGCACCTCAGCCACAATACTGTCTGTGTTCTCTGGTGTCTCGCCCTGTTCAGGAACACCAATTAATCATAGATTGTTCTTAATAGAGTCCCACGTCCTTCTTAATGCTTCTTCATTTTTCTTGTTTCTTTTTTCTGATTTCTCCTCATAGATGCTGGAGTCAGTGGCTCTGTATTCCAAATCAGAAATTCTCTTTTCCATTTGTTCCTTTCTGTCTTCTTGGCTTTGAATAGAAGTTTCTGTGTCTTTGATTTTGTTCTTGATCTGTTGGATTTCAGTGTACTGATGTTCCATCAGATTTAACAGCTTGTTTAATTTTTCATTTTGCTCTACTGCATTTTGTATAAGGTCTAGTAGGGCTCTATATTTAATCCTTTTGTTTTCACCTTCTGATAGTTTCAGAAAAACTTCTTCGTCTGGGAAGTTCTAAGGTGGTTTCTTTTGGGGGCCTTCTGATGCCATTGGTGACTTCTGGGTTACCGTCCTCTCCAACATCTGCTGCTTTTTGGGCATCATATGAGTCAATAGAGGCTGTGAGAGACTCTGAAGATGTACCACAGTTGTTTCTCTAGGCTATCTTAAGATGAGAAGGGAAAAGCATTTGGCACCTTCCAAAGTTAGTCAGATTTTCAGGTGTCTATGTCCCTCTTTCTAGCTGGCAAAGCAAACGCCTTTATATTGAACACCCAGTGTTATAAACCAGCTCAGAATACAGAAAGGCCAGCTTCTGCTGTCAGGCCCAAGCTGTAGGTGATATTGTGTAGAACTCTGCTTTTCTGTTAGAAAAGCAATCTCTTCTGGGTAGGAACTGTCTCTCAGCCCAGGAATTAGGTCCAGCTGAGGCTTCCATATTGATGACCCCACCTTCCAGCAAAGCAAGATGGCATCCCATGTAAGCTTGCCAGCCATCTGGGACCAGGCTCCTGGGTGATAGGGAGGCCACCAGTGCTGAAATGCCCAGAATCCGCAGCCTCCACCGCTGGGTGCTGGCACCAGGCGACACTTTGTAAAACACTACCTCCCTGCTAGAAAAGTGCTCTCCCCCTGGCAAGAGCTACCTCCTAGCCTAAGAACCATGTCTGGCTGGGTCCTCTGCCTGGACTCTTCCATTTCCCGATAGGCCAGAGGAGCCAGGGTGTATAGAGTCCAAAGCCAGGCTCTCAGAACCTGGCAATTACGCTTGCAGATCCCAACAGCAGTATGTCCGAGACCAGCAACCAGTCAAGTCCGAGTTTTACCTGCTGGCCAAGACAGAGGAAAAAAAAATCAAAATGGTGACTTACTTTTGGTATGTGGAAGCCTGTGCTCACCAAGAGCAGAGTCAGTGAAAAAGAGGAAGTTTTGCATTCAGGGATATGAAGTCCAAATTAACAGCCCTATGCCACATCCCAGGGCTCACTAGGTGTCCAGAAGGCGCCATTTAGCTATCACGTCAGGTTTTGGTTTTCCAAGGAATTTAGGGAGATGTGTGTTTAGTCCACCATCTTGACTCCACCTCCAATTTTGTATAGTTTTATTTGTATGTGTGTGAGTTAGTGAATCTGTCCTGTTAAGAGTTCTGTTCTGCATAGAATGGATGATATGTTTCAGACTCCTTCGGAGATAAGTTCCTTTTTCTCTCTAGCGAGTTTGTGAATTTATCCTTCTCTAGTTGTGAATCCTGGTGGTGTAGTGGTTAAGTGCTAGGGCTGCTAACCAAAAGTTCAGCAGTTCAAATCCACCAGGCGCTCCCTGGAAACTCTATGGGGCAGTTCCACTCTGACCTACAGGGTCACTATGAGTTGGAATCAACTCAGTGACACTGGATTTTAGTTATGAATGCCAGTTCTGAATTTATGAAATGCTGATAAGTTTTTTCCTTCCAAGTAGTGAATAAACATAATGAATGTTGTCAAATAATTGAAGCTCTTTAACTTTGATGAATTGTTTGTATTTTCATACCAGATATAAGAGGTAAAGACATAGAGATAAAATAAATTTTATTATTTGGTATTTGAGGGTAACTTCTGTTTGAGGAAGAGTATAGTTCTCATGTAATGAAAATAATGTTAGACAGCATTTGTTATTCTCAGACATTGTTCGAAGTGTTTTCCATTTTTAACCTTTTCAAATGCTGTATGAGGTATGTGATTAATTATTTAAATTTTTTTTCATTTGTTTACTTATTTTCACTTTATAAATGAAGGAATATGAGACACAGAGTTTAAATAGGCACTACCTAGGCACAATGTTAGTAATTGGTAGACATAATTCAACCCTGCATAATCTGACTCCAGAATTGTAAATGAAGAGTTATACTTCTACTAATTTAAATGATGCAGAATCTCATAGAGGACCATTTGCATAGGAAGTTCAAGTACTATTACAAAATTAATTGTGTTACCTAAAGAGATGTATGGAAGTTTAAGCCCCCAGTAAGTGTGAATATCTACAAGGACAGGATCCTTGTAGATATTATCAGTTAAATGTACATAAAGTCACAGAGGAGTAGGATGGATTCTGACTCAATTCCAGTGGTGTCCTATAAAAGAAGTGGAAATACAAGGAAACAAAAGAGGAAAGGTAGACGTGCAGTGACAGTGTTATACTGTAGCTGCAAGCTAAGGATTGCCTGAGGTTACCATACACAAGAAAGGATCCTCTTTTGGAGAGAACATGGCCCTGCCAAAACTCTGAATTCAGATCGCTAGCCTCCAGAACTGTGGCACAATGCATTTCTGTTCTATAAGGTGTAGTAGTACTTTGTAGTATTTCATAATGACAGTCTTGGTAAGTAAATACAGCCATGGACATACCCAGGTCTGAATGAATAGTTAGGTGATACCCGAAAAGATTATAAGCTTTCACCCCTGGTTGATACCCTGTAAGTGTGAAGTGACCAAAGGCAGGGATGTAAATAATGTGTCTAAGTGTAACTGTAATACAGGGCCAATCTGCAAAGTCTCGCAGAGTATTAATCTATTATCCAAATATAACCTATAAACATATTTACCTAAAAGCATTCCAAACTGTGTCAAACTAAATGTGACAAAAATCAAGAGAGAAATGGACATTCTAAGCGAAAGCCTCTATTCCTCAGTTTCAATAATGGCTTGAACAACTAAGCAGCAGATCAAAAAAGAAATAGAAGACTTGAGCAACATTGTTGTTGTTGTTGCTGGGTTCCATCCAGTTGATTCTGACTCATAGTGACCCTATGCACAGCAGAATGAAACACTGCCTGGTCTCATGTCATGCCCCAAATCATTTTTGTGCTAAAGCCCATTGTTACAGCCATGTGTCAGTCTGTGTTGTTAAGGGTCTTCCTCTTTTTTGCTGACCCTCCACTCTACCAAGCATAATGTTCTTCTCCAGGGACCGTCTCTCCTGACAACATGCCCAAAGTATATAAGACACTGTCTTGCCATCTTTGCTTCCAAGGGGCACTTGGCTATACTTCTTCCAGAACTGATCTGTTTGTTTTTTTGGTAGTCTATGGTACATTCAATATTCTTTTCCAACACCACAGTTCAAAGGCATCAATTCTTCTGTTTTCTTTATTCATTGTCCAGCTGTCACATGGATATGATGCAGCTGAAAATTCCATGGCTTGGGTCAGGTACACCCTAGACCTCGAGGTGACATTTTTACTTTTCAGTACTTTGAAGCGGTCTTTTGGAGCAGATTTCATGAATGCAGTGTGTCATTTGATTTTTCTTGACTGCTGCTTCCATGGGCGTTGATTGTGAAACCAAGTAAAATGAAATCCTTGACAACCTTAATCCTTTCCCTTTTATCAAGATGTTGCTGACTGGTCCAGTTGTGAGAACTGCCAATATAGTTCTTGATGTTGAAGTGCAACCCATACTGAAGTGTGTGGTCTCTGATCTTCATCAGTAAGTATTTCAAATCCTCTTCACTTCCCAAGCAAGGTTGGGTCATCTGCATAATTCATGTCACTAGTGAGTCTTCCTCCGATCCTGATGCCTTGTTCTTCTTCATGTAGTCCACCTTCTCAGATTATTTGCTTGGCATAGAGATTGAGTAGGTACTGTGGAAGGGTGTTAACTGTGATGCACACTTTTCTTAACTTTAAACTATGACTATCTCTTGATCCATATACAGATTCCTCATGAGCACAATTAAATGTTATGGAATATCCATTGTCTGCAATGTTATCCATAATTTGTTATGACCCACACAGTCAAATGCCTTTGCATAATCAATGAAACACAGGTAAACATCTTTTTGGTACTCTTTGCTTTCAGCCTATTTGACATCAGCAATGGTATCCCTGGTTCTATGTCCTCTTCTGAATCCGACTTCAATTTCTGGGACCTCCCTGTCAATATACCGTTATAGTTGCTTTTGAGTGAAAATTTTATTTGCTGGTGATATTAAAGATATGGTTTGATAATTTCTGCATTTGGTTGGATCACCTTCCTTGGAAACAGGCATAAATACAGATCCCTTCCATTCAGCTGGCCAGGTAGCTATCCTCCAAATTTCTTGGCATAGATGAGTGAGCCCTTCAGTGGTGCACTCATTTGTTGAAACATCTCACTTGTTGTAAGAACTGCCAGTTAAGTTCATGAACTCATTCTAGAAAAAGTGCTACATACCTCATTGCTGAATATCACTACAGTAAGCTTTGAAGTACTTCTTTTGGGAAGCTATGCACTGATACCAGTGGCTAGTCCACCCAGTGAAACAGTTTTGGAACTCTTTTTCTGGAATGGTCATCAGAACTGTTGTCATATTACCCTTGATGTCCTGAATGCCATCAAAATGTCTTCCTTCAACGTTACCTTTGTCTTTGGGTGATGAAGAAAGTCATTGGGGGCCAGATCAGGTGAGTAGGGAGGATGTTCCAATACAGTTATTTTGTTTGTTGGCTAAAAACTCTCTCAGAAACAGCTATACAACTAAGTTTGCAAACTTGCCACCATGTACAATGGCTTTTCCAGGAAGAGTTCCAAAATTGCTTTGAAGGGTGGATCAGGCATTGGCATCAGTGCATAGCTTCCCAAGGGGAATTCTTTGAAGGTGTCTGTAATGATATTTCACAATGAGGTATGTAGCACTTAGAACAATTAAGTTCACCATCCTAATTGTCAGATCTGGTATGCCACTAATTTGTGGAGCCTTGTTTTTGGCCAATACCTTCAGTGCAGCTTCAACTTCTTCCTTCAGTACCATTGGTTCCTGATCATATGATTCTTCTTGAGATGGTTGAACATCGACCAGTTCTTTTTAGTATGATAACTCTGTATATTCCTTCCATCTTCTTTTGATGCTTCCTGAGTCATTTGATATTTTTCCTCTAGAATCCTTCACTATTGCACCTCAAGCCTTGACTCTTTTCTTCAGTTCTTTCAGCTTGAGAAATGCAAAGCATGTTCTTCTGTTTGATTTTATATTTCCAACTCTTTGCACATGTCATTATGATACTTTATTTTATCTTCTTAAGCTGTCCTTTGAAATACTCTGTTCAGTTCTTTATCTCAACATTTCTTTGTTTTGCTTTAGCTACTTGATGTTCAACAGCAAGTTTCAGAGTCTCTTCTGACTTGCAATTTGGTCTTTTCTTTCTTTCCTGCCTTTTTAATGACCTCTTGCTTTCTTCATGGATGATGTCTTTGATGTCATTCTACAACTCATCTGGTCTGTCGCTAATGTTCAGTGCATCAAATCTGTTCTTGAGATGGAACTCAGGTGGGATATACTTAAGGTTGTCCTTTGGCTCTCATGGACTTGTTCTCATTTTCTTCAATTTCACTTTGACCTTGCATATGGGCAACTGATAGTCTGTGCTACAATCAAATTCCAGATCTTGTTTTGACTGCAGATGTTGAGCTTTTCCATTGTCTTTTTCCACAGATATAGTTGATTTTATTCCTATCTATTCCACTTGGTTAGTTCTATGTGTATAGTCACTGTTTGTGTTGGTGAAAAAAGGTGTTTGCAGTGAATAAGTTGTTGGTCTCACAAAATTTTGTCATGTGATCTCCAGCATAATTTCTGTTACCAGGTAATATTTTCTTTGTTTCCAGCTCTTACATCCCAGTCACCTGGCTTGGCTGGCACCAGTAATTATCAATCCATCCTGATTGCGTGTTTGATTATTTTCAGACTGACTGCAGAAGTTGGTAAAAATCTTCAATCTATTTATCTTTGGCCTTAGTGGTTGGTGCGTATATTTGAGTAACAGTCTCATTAATTATACTTCTTTGTGGGTGTGGATATTATCCTATCACTAACAGCATTGTGCTTTAGGACAGATCTTGAAATGTTCTTTTTGATGAGAAACACACCATTCCTTTTCAAGTAGTAATTTCGGGCATAGTAGCCCGTATGATTGTCTGATTCAAAATGGCCAATATCAGTCCATTTCAGTTCACTAACGTCTAGGAAGTTTATGCATTCTATTTCATTTTGATGATTTACAATTTTCCTAGGTTCATACATCTTACATTCTGCATTCTGATTATTAATGGATGTTTTCAGCTGTTTTCTTTCATTTTGAATCATGCCATATCAGCAAAGGAAGGTCCCAAAGTCTTTACTCCATCCGCATCATTAAGGTTGACTCTACTTTGCGTGGGCAGTTCTTCCCCATTCCTTCTGAGTGTCTTGCAACATTGGGGGCTCATTTTATGGCACTATATGTGTCAGTATTCTGCTGCTGTTCATAAAGTTTTCACAGGCTAATTATTTTCAGAGGTAGACTGCTAGGTCCTTCTTCCTAGTCTGTCTTAGTCTGGAAGCTCAGCTGAGCCTACTGGTATATGAAAATCAGTGGCATTGCTTGGAGCATCTCAGCAACCTGAAACCCCCTGCAGCTTGACAAACTGACAGATAAGTGAAGCTGAACAACATTGTAAATCTAATATACATGATAAAGCTGGGTAATGAATCAGGAAGACCAAAGAATTGATGTACTGGAATTGTGATGTTGGCAAAGAATTTTGAATATATACAGACTGCCAAAAGAATGAACATATCTGTCTTGAAAGAAATACAGATAGAACGATCCTTAGAAGCAAGGGTGGCAAGACTATCTCTCACATACTTTGGACATTGTCATGCATTTAACTGTGTCCTCTAAAAAGTCTGTGTAGCCCTTTGGCTAGGCTGCAATTCGTGGTGTTGTGTGATGTTCCTCTGTGTTGTGAACCCTGCCTGTGTGATGTTAATGAGAGAGGATGAGCAGCAGTTGTGTTGGTGGGCGGGACTCAATCTGTAAAAGTATGTGGTGCTTTGAGGCAGTCTGTTGAGATACAAAAGAAGGAAGCTGGCAGAGAGAGTTGAGGAACTCATACCACCAAGAAGCATTGCTAGGAGCAGAACCAGTTCTTTGGAAAGGACCTGAGTCTTTGTGCCTCAGAAGCTGTCAGTCCAGGGGAAGACTGACGGTAAGAACCTTCTTCCAGAAGCAGCAGAGAAAGCTTTCCTCTGGAGCTGATACCCTGAATTTGGATTTGTAGCCTATTGGACTGTGATAGAATAACATTTCTCTTTTTAAAGCCATCCACTTGTAGTATTTTTGTTATAGCAACACTAGATGACTAAGACAGACATGTTATCAGGAGAGATCAGGTCCTGCAACATATCACACTTGATAATGTAGAAAGTCACTGAAAAGAGGAAGACCCTCAGTGAGAGGGACTGGTGTAGTGGCTGCAACTATGGACTCAAGCATAAGAACACTTGTAGGGATGGTGCTGGAGTGGGCAGTGTTCTGTCAGAACTGACTCAACAGCACCTAACAACCAAACAACACAACAACAACAGAATATATATCCTTCTCAAGTGTACCAAAACATTTTCCGGTATAGGTGATCTGTTAGGCCGCAAGTCCAGTCTCAGTCAATGTCTGAATCATATGAAATATTTTCTCTGACCACAGTGGAATGAGATGAATAACAGAAGGTAAACTAGAAAATTCATGAATTTGTGGAAATTAAACAATGCATTTTGTTTTTTTATAGTGTTTTAAGTGAAAGTTTGCAATTCAAGTTAGTTTGTTACACAAAACACACATTGTTATGTGACCCTACTTGCTCTTCCTACAATGTAGTAACACACTCCTCTCTATTCCGTATTTTCTGGGTCCGTTCAACCAGCTCCTGTCCCCTTCTGCCATCTCATTTTGCCTCCAGACAGAAGCTGCCTATTCTGTCTGATGTATCTATGTAAGCCAAGAAGCACACTCTTCACTAGCACCGTTTTATTTCTTATAGTACAGTCTAACGTTTGTCTGAAGAGTTGGTTTCCAGAGTGTTTTCAGTTCTGGGCTAACAGAGTATCTGGGGACCATGATGTCTGGGAATATGGGGATGATCTGTTAGACCATGAAGTCCAGTCTTTTTACCAGATTTTGAGTTCTGTATCCCACATTTTTCCCACTCTGTCAGGGACTTCTTGTTGTTTTCCCAGTCAGGGCACTCATTGGATATGGCCAGGCACCATCTAGTTCTTCCGGTCTCATGCTGATGTAGTCTATGGTTTATGTGGTCCTTCCTGTGTGCTGGGCTTATATTTTTCTCTGCCTTTTGATATTCTTCATTCTCCTTCGCTCTAGGTGGATTGGGACTAGTTGATGCTTCTTAGATGGCTGCTCACTAGCTGTTAAGACCTCAGACACCACCCATCAAAGTGGAATGCAGAACATTTTCTTAATAAACTTTGTTAGGTAAATTGATCTAGACTGTCCCCTGAACAATGATCCCTAGGCTCCTGTCCCTGCCTGCTACTTTGTCCATTGAAGTGATTGGTTATATTCAGGAAACTTCTTCGCTTTTGGTTTAGTGCAGTTGTGCTGTCTTCTCCTGTATTGTGTGTTGTTCTTTCCTTCATCTAAAATAGTACTTGTGTACTATCTAGTTACTGTATGCCCCTCTCCTTACTTCTTCTTCCTGATAACCATCAAAGAGTGTTTTCTACTGTGTTTAAATCTTTGCTTGAGTTTTTGTAGTAGTGGTCTCAAACAATATTTGTCCTTTTGTAACTGACTGATTTCAGTCAGCATAATGCCTTCCAGATTCCTCCGTGTTATGAGATGTTTCTTTATCATTGGATACTAGTTCATATTTTGAATATACTGTAGTATGTCTATGTGTTCACCTGTTGATGGAAACCTAGGTTGTTTTCAACTGCTGTTGTGAGCAGTGCTGTAGTGAACATGGGTGTGCTTATATCTATTTGTGTAGCAGCTCTTATTTCTCTAGGACATAATCCAAGGAATGGGATTGCTGGATTGTGTGGTATTTGTATTTCTAGCTTTTATGAAAGCATTAAATCAGTTGCTAAAGTGGCTTTGCATTTTACATTCCCACTGCCAGTGTATAAGTGTTCTAGTCTCTCCACAACCTCTCCAGCACTTATCATTTTGTGTTTTTTGGATTAACGCTAGCTTTGCTGTGGCAAGATGGTATCTTGTTGTAGTTTTAATTTAGATTTCTCTGCTAATGACTGAAAGCATTTCCTCATGTATGTCTTCTGAATATGTTTATTTGGTGAAGTGTTTATATCTTTTGCCCATTTTTAATTGGTTTATTTATCTTTTTGTTGTTGCGATTTTGCAATATCTTTCAGATTTTAGAGTTTAATGCTGATTTGATTTGCAATATCCAATTTTTTTCCCCACTCTGGAGGTTGTCTTTTTATTCTTTTGGTGATGTCTTTGGATGAGCATAAGTGTTTAATTTTTTGGACATTGAGTTAATCTAATTTCTAGTGTTTGTTCATTGTCAGTAATGTTTTGTATTCTGTTTATGCCATGTGTTGGGGTCCTATCATCTCTGTTTTTCTTTCCTGATCTGTGTTATTTTAGATTGTATATTTAGGTCTTTGGCACATTTTGACACAGTTTTTGTACATGGTAAGAGATATGAGTCTTGTTTCATTTTGTTGCGGATGGGTATCTAGTTATGCCAACACCACTTGTTAAAGAGGCTGTCTTTTCCCCAGTTTACAGACTTTGGACTTTTGTTAAATATTAGCTGCTCATAAAACCAAAAACCCACTGCTGCTGAATAGATTCATGCTCTTAGAGATGCTTTAGTGACCCTATGGGTGGAAGATTTTCTGTCTGGGTTCTCAATTCAGTTCCACTGGTTTATGTATCTGTTGTTGTACCAGTACTAAGCTCTTTTGACTACTGTGGTGGTAATAATAAGTTCTAAAGTCAGGTAGTGTGAGGCTTCCCTCTTTGTTCTTCTTCTTCAGTAATGCTTCACTTATCTGGGGTCTCTACGCTTTCCACATGAAGTTGGTGATTTGTTTTTCCCTCTCTTTAAAAAAATGTCGTTGGAATCTGGATCGGTATTGCATTGTATCTATAGATTGCTTTGGGTAGAATAGACATTTTCGTAGTGTTGATTTGTCCTATCCATGAACAAGGAATGTTTCTCCGCTTACATATATCTCTTCTGCTTTTTTGCAGTAGTGTCTTATAGTTTCCTTTGTAGAGGTCTTTTGCATCCCTGGTTAGATTTATTCTTAAGTGTTTCATCTTCTTTGGGGCTGTTGTAAATGGTATTATTTTGGTGATTTCCTCTTTGAAGTTCTCTTTTTTGGTATAGAGGAATCCAATTAACTTTTGTGTGTTTATCTTGGATCCTGATATTTTGCTGAACTCTTCTATTAGTTCCAGTAGTTTTTTTTTTGTGTGTGTATTTTTTAGGTTTTTCTGTATATGTGATTATATCATCTACAAATAGAGACACTTTTGCTTCTTCCCTATCAACTTGGATGCTTTTATTTCTTTTCCTAGCCTAATTGCTCTAGCTAGAGCCTACAGCACAGTGTGGAATAGAAGTGTTGACAAAGGGTGTGCTTGTCTGGTGACTGTTTTCAAGTGGAATGTTTTCAGACTCTCTTCATTTAGGATGATGTTGGCTGTTTGCTTTATATAAATGACAATTATTACGTTGAGGAATTTCCTTTCTATTCCTATTTTGTTGAGAGTTTTTAACATGAATAGGTATTGGACTTTGTCAAATGCTTCTTCTGTATCAATTAATAAGGTCATGTAGTTCTTGTCTTTTGTTTTATTTATGTGATTGATTACGCTGATTGCTTTTCTGATGTTGAGCCATCACTGCATATGTGGTATGAATCCCATGAGGTCAGGGTGAAGTATTATTTAAATATATTATTGAATTCTATTGGTTGGAATTTTGTTTAGGATTTTTGCACCTAAGTTCATGAGGGATATTGGCCTACAGTTTATTTTTTATTTATTTATTTTTTGGTAGTATCTTTACCTGGTTCTGGTTCTCGTATCACAAAATGATATGATGCATATTCCATCCTTTTCTGTGCTCTGAAATACATTTAATAATAGTGGTACCAACTCTTCTCTGAAAATTTGGTAGAGTTTTCTAGTGAAACCATCAGAGCCAGGCCTTTTTGTATTTTTTTAGTTTTAAAATTACCTTTCCAAACTCTTCTTTCGTTAGAGATTTATTTAGTTGTTTTCTCTCTTTGTGTTAATTTAGGTAGATAGTGTGTTTCTAGAAAATCATCCATTTCTTGTAGATTTCAAATTTATTAGAGTACAATTTTTCATAGTATTTTGTTATGATTTTTTAAAAATTTCATAAGGATCTGTTATGATATCATGCATCTCAGTTCATATTCATTCAACTGCTTCCTTTTCTGTTTTTCTTTTGTCTCTTTGGCCAGTGGTTTATCAGTTTTGTTGATCTTCTTGAAGATCCAGCATTTGTTCTTGTTAACTCTTTGGATTGTTTTTCTATTCTCTTGTTAAGTCTTCTGTCATTTATTACTTGATTTATTCTGGTGCCCAAGGGCTTCTTTTGCTGCTTTCTATTTGTCTGATTTGTAGGGTTAGTGCTTTGATATGGGCTCTTCCCTCTCTTTAGATATGTGCATTTATTGCTATAAATTGACCTCTGAGCACTACTTTTACTGTGTTTCAAAGGTCCTGGTAGGATGTGTTTTCATTCTCATTTGACTCTGTGAATTTCTTTATTCCATCCTTAATTTCTTCCATAACCCAGCAGTGTTTTAACAAGGTGTTGCTCAGTTTCCATGTGGTTGATTTTTTTTCCATTGCTTTTCTGTTATTGATTTCTATTTTCATGGCACTATGATCACAGAAGGTGCTTTGTAATTTTTTGATGCTTTGGATTTTGTTAATGCTTGCTTTATGGTCAAATACATGATACATTCTGGAGAATGTTTCATGTGCATTGGAAAAGAAAGTATACTTGGCTGCTTAAACAATGTGTTTTTAAAAGAGCCAATAATTATTACCAATCCTTCACAAAACAGCACTTGGTTTGGCTCACAAAACATTCTAAAAAGTAGAAGAAAAGGTAACATTTTATAATTCATACTGAGACCAGCATTACTGTGGTAGTAGAACTAGACAAAAGAATTATAAGAAAACTACAAATCAATATCCCTTATGAATATAAGTGCAAAACATCCTATGAAAATGCTAACAAAGCAAATATATCAGTATATAAAAAGTATTATACACCATGGTCAAGTGGGACTTAATGATCTGGTTGTTTCACAAATTAAAATCAATATAGTGTAAAACATTAAGAGGAGAAAATAAAGAACCATGTGATCTCTCAGTTCATGTAAAAAACCTATTTGACAGAATCTAACACTGTTTCATGATAAAAATGCTCAACAAACTAGGGATAGAGGGCAAGTTCTTCAAACTAATAAATAGCACTAAAGCAAAGTCTACAGTTAATTTCATACTCAATGGTGATAAAATGAAAACTTTTCCCCTAAGAGCAGGAACAAAGCAAGAATTCCCACTTTTGTCACTACTGTTCAATGTTGTGGAGCCTTGGTGGTACAGTGATTAACAGCTTGAATGCTAACTGAAAGGGTGACTATTTGAATTCAATGACTGCTTCTTTGAAAGCCTATGGAGCTGTTCTACTCTGTCTCATTGAGTTGCTATGAGTTGGAATCAACTCAATGGCTATGGGTTTCTATTGAGTGTAGTACCTGAAGTTCTGGCAAAATGAGTAGTCAGGAAACAGAAATAAAAGACACAACTTGCAAAGGAAGAAGTAAAGCTATTCATAGATGACATGATCTTCTATATAAACAATGCTAAGTAATCCAAAAAAACTTTTGGCTAATAATGTTAGGAAAGTTGACGGATACAAGATCAAGACACAAAGAATCAATTTTGTTTCTATACACTTCCAATGGAAAATGTGAAAAGTAAATTAAGAAAATAATTTCAAAAAATAAAATAATTTATAATAAATTTAATTAAGGAGTTGCAAGACTTTTACACTTAAAACTAAAAAAAACATTGCCAAAAGAAAGAAGATTTAAATAAATGGATCAACTACACATATTTATGGATTGGAAGATTTAATGTTAATAAAATGGCAGTACTCCCCAAAGTGATTTACAACTTCCATACAATCTCTATTAAAATCTCAAAGCTGTCTCGATCTCTGTCTCTGTCTCTATCTGTATTTCTGTCTATAAAGCTTTATATGTATATAAAGAACCATAATTATACAAAGTAATACATATATACCCAACCCACTGCCATTGAGTCGATTCTGATTCACAACAACCCTATAGGTCAGAATAGAACTGCTCCATAGAGTTTCTTCCAAGGAGCTCCTTGTAGATTTGAATTGCTGATCTTTTGGTTAGCAGATATAGCACTTAACCACTATACCACCAGAGTTTCCATGTATATTTGGAAATTTGGGAAAGCTGATCCTTAAGTTTGTATGGAATTTCAATTATGAAGAGTCAAAACAATTTTGATAAAGAAAAACAAAGTGGAGGACTCATACTTCCCAGTTTCAAACTTAACACAATGCTACAGTAATCAAGACTGTGTGGTAGTGGTATTAGATAGAGACATAGAGCAATGAAGTAGAACTGATGTGCCCAGAAATAAATCCACACATCTATTATCAGTTGATTTTTGACAAAGTTGCCAAGATCATTCTGTGAGAAACTATAATCTCTTCAACAAATCATAGTAAGGCAACTGGTTATTCATATGGCGTTGGACTCTTACTTCACTCATATACAAAAATTAAGTCAAAGTGGAACAAGGAATGTGAGATATGAACTATGTTATCATTAGGTGCTGTTGAGTTTGTTTCAACTGATAGCAACTCTATGTACAACAGAATGAAACAGAGCTTGGTCCTGTGCCATCCTTACTTTTATTCATCTGTTTTAATCCACTGTTACAGCCACTGTGTCAGTCCATCTCTTTGAGGGTCTTCTTCTCTTTTGGTCACCTTCTACTTTGCCAAGGTGGTTGTTATTTTCCAGGGACTGATCCTTGCTTATAACACATGCAGAGTACCATCCTTGCTTCTGAGGAATATTCTGCCTAGACTTCTTCTAAGACAAATTTGTCCATTCTTTTGGCAGTCCATGATATGTTCAGTAATTTTCTCAAATATCATAATTCAAAGGCATCAGTTTTTCCTCAGTCTTCCTTATTCATCGTCTGCCTTTTACATTCACATGAAGTGTTTCAAAATACCATTGCTGGAGTAAAACATAAACTCTTAAAATACAGTGGTAATTCTTCATGACCTGGATTTGGCTATGGTTTCCTGTGTAGGTTACTAAAAGTATGACCATCAGACAAAACAAAACAAATAAAACAAAGCAAAACATATATGTGACTTCATGAAAATTAAAAATTTTGTGCAGCAAAGGACACTGTCAAGAGAGTATAAAGAGCCCATGGAATGGGGAAATATTTACGAATTATACAATGTGACAAAGGATATAATAACATCAAAATGTGGATCTCACAGACACCTTCTGAGTCTGGTTCGATTTTTTTTGTCTTTTTTTTTTTTTATTTGATGTGACTGAGTGAAAATGTACATTCCCGTATAAATTTACATGCCCACCTATAAGCAGCTGGTACTCAGGATTATCACAGGGGAGTAAATTCAGACCACCAGTATGGAAGACTTGATTTTAAATGAGAGGTTCAGAAATAAGAGTGGAGATGAGGGGGGGAGAGGTGAGCACTGAGTAAAAGAAGAAAACAAAAAATCAGAAATGAAAGGGAAAAAAATCTCACTGAAAATGAGCTTACAAATGGAAATTTGAAAACACATAATTATAATGCTAAGAAAACTATGGCATTTACAAATAGATCATAAATTCATGACATATGAGTTATTGTATGTAACAGTTTGAAATATTTATAATAAAATGTAGTTGATGTGGTTGAGTATGAGTAAACAATCTTGCTTTTTTTTTTTCCTGTTCTATTTGTTCTTTGTTCTTTTTTCCTTTTATTGCAGTGTTACTTTGGATTCAGCAATTTTTGTAATTTCATTGTTTTCTGTTTCGTTGACTTTTGAGGTATACTTTTTGGTGTTTAAGGTTTGCTTTGGAGTATGAAACCCAGTGCTGTCGAGTCAGATCCGACTCATGGAAACCTACAGAACACTTTTTTGGAAATATAGTATCACAGTTTACCTTCAAGTATTATTTTTGTACTTTGGGCGTGGAATAAGAAAGTGATGGTGGTGTACAAGTAGTCCTTAATTCACAATGTGTTTGAATTACTATGAACTGCCTTTATGACCAGCCTTTTTATGTACATATTATTGTTAGTAATATGTACTATGGACTGCATTGCAGCTTGTGATTTGCTGATGTTATCACTCTCAGATGTAATGTTTTTACTCCCCCCAAGACAAATAAAGATCAAATTTATAGAGATGCTGATAATAAAAGACAATAATGATGAAAAGTTTAAAAAAAAGACAAAGTATTTGACTAATGTGAGAACTGACTTGTGATAGAATAGATGTCAGAAAGAAACCTCATCCTAAGTCAGGGACTACCTGTACTTCTATTTTCTCATGTAGTCTTTTGTGCTATTGTCCTTTTATTGTGTATGTCATAAACTCTATAGCACACTTGTTTTGTTTTTCCTTTAGAAAGTAAACTTTTAAAGAGATTTAAAAAATAAGAAAAATCTTGCTTTATATTTTCCCACATATTTACCATTTTCATCATGCTTCAAACCTCTGTAGCTACACATTTCCATCTGTTATTTTTCCTTCTGACTGATGGACTTCTTTTGACATTTCTTGTAATATGTTAAGAAATGCAAGTTGACTGAAGGAATATTTTAGGTTGACTTGTGACGAATTTGCTCAGCTTTTGTATTTTGTCAGAACGATTGTATATCTTGCCCTTAAAAAAGTCAACCACTTCATTGAGGTATACCTCAAATTTGTTTTACAAAGTTCACCAATTTTAAGAATACAATTTACTGATTGTTTTGGTATATGTGCAGGGCTGTGCAGCCATCACAACATTCTAATTCTAGAACACTGTTCTTGTTCCTCAAAGAAACTGTAGGTCAGTTTCAGCCACTGTCCATTCCCACCCCTAGCATCAGGCAACTACTAATCTATTTACTTTTCACCATGTTGATGATTTTGGCTTGATAATATTTTGTTGAGGGCTTTTCATCTATGCTCATATTGATTATTATTGTTGAGTTTTCTTTGTCCAGCTTTAGTATTAGAGTAATAGTGGCCCTATGGAATGAATTTGGAAGTGTTCACAGCTGTCATGGATTGAATTGTGTTCCCCCCCAAATCTGTGATTCCTGCTATTATGTGATGTCCTCCATGTTGTACATCCTGCCTTTATGATGTTCATGAGGGTGGATAGGCAGCAGTTTTGTTGGTGGAACAGGACTTAAAGTGTAGGACTGTTTTGTGCCTTGAGGCAGTCTCTTGAGCTGATATAAAGGAGAGAAGCTAGCAGAGAGATTTAGGGATCTCATACCACTAAGAAGCTGTGCTTAAGCTGACTGCATCCCTTGTAAAGGATTGGGGTCCCTATACTTCAGAAGCTTCCAATCCAGGGGAAGATTGATGACCAGGACCTTCCTCCAAAGCCAGCAGAGAAAGCTTACCATGGGGCTGACACCCTGAATTTGGACTTTCAGTTTAACTCGCCAAATAAAATTTTTCTTTTTAAAGCCATCCACTTGTGGTATCTCTGTTATAGTGGTACCAGGTGACTAAGACAACAACTCCATTTTCTGGAAGACTTTGTGAAGTATTGGTGTTAGTACTCCATTAAAAGTTTGATGAGGGGGTGGAGTAAAGATGGGTGACTAGACACACATCTCCTTAATTCCCTCTGAAAACTAAGATATGGATTGATAATTGAATGGAGCTTTCTGAATATTCTCTGAGCCCTAGGACACAGCATAGGGCTGTCAGTTTGGACTATATGCCACTAAATGGGAAACTTCCTGTCTCTAGATGAGCCCTGCTCCTGCTAAATGGCTGCATGTGGACTGAAGTTACTGGTGCTTTTAACTTTTTTCTTTTAGTTGGCCAGTAGGTGGGGAATGGGCATGAGCTGGCACATATGCTGAGCCACAGTGCTGAAGTGAGCAGTGTGTGCTGCAGCAGAGTGACAGTGTGTGGAATAGCCATGTTTTGAGACTGGAGGTGGGCTGAGGGCACCAAAGCCCTTCCACCCTCTCTTTTCTGAGCTCTGCTATAGATTTGGGCTTATTTTGCAGTGGGAGGGCAGCTTGACCAGGACGCCATTGTGATTGGCTGGGAGGTGGAGTTACCCAACCAGAGGCCTCAGCAGGGGCTAATTCCCAAGCTGAGAGGCGGTGCCAGTCTGAGGAGTACTTTTCCAGCAGAAAGGCTCTGTTTAGCACAATATTTCTTTACAGGTAGGGTCTGGCAGGTGATGGCAGCAGGGCAGTAGCACCTCCCTACTTTGAACAACATCATAGCACATGGGGATGTCCTCCATTGTCAACTGGAAGGAGAGGCCTGACACATCTAATGGACTGACTGGTTTTGGAAGCCGTCGGATAGCTTTTAGCTTTTTAAAATAAGACCGTATGGAGAAATAACTGCTGTACAACCTGACCACATCTCTTCTAGCCTTTATTGATCCACATCATAGGGCTGGTTAACAGCCCCCCAGTGACTCCATAAGTAGGGTAGTGTCTTTGCCAGCCAGGAGGCAGACCCTGAAACCCCAGAGAGTCCACTGGGGCCAGTCACTAGAGTACACAGATGTGGCTGGTGATGAACTGACCTTCTCAGAACTGTCTCAGCTCCTGCTCAGGGAACACAAGAGAAACTAAACAGCCTCCAGATGTCCCCAAAGCAACAGATCATCACCAAGCATTTAAAGAAACAACCAACCATGGCTCCAGAAAACTCCCAAAATAAAGAATCAAAAAAATTCCCAGATGAAGAAGCCTTTCTGAAATGATTGGAGGTTAAATACAAAAGAAATATACATAGAGAGCGTCCCTCCTCGGGATTAAACAAAATGTAGCAGAGCAAAATGAAAAATTAAGCAAGCTATTCAAACTGATGGAACATCAACATTTTGAAATCCAGCAGAACAATAACAAAATTACAAGATTAGACAATTCAATTGTAAGCCAAAAGAGCAGAACAGATGAACTGAAGTTGAGACTTGGTGATGTTGAAGACAGAGCAACTGACACCAGCATTTATGAGGAGAAGAAATAAGAAAAATGAATAAGCATTAAGAAACATGTGGGACTCTTTCAAGAGGAATAATCTATGATTAATTGGAGTTCCTGAACAGGAGGGATAGTTGAAAACACAGAGAACGTTGTTGTTGAGTTGCTGACATAAAACTTCCCTGAAACTATGAAAGAACGTAGATATCCAAGACATGTGTCAAATACCACAAAAATAGACTCCAAAAGAAAGACACTAAGACATAATCAAGCTTAATAAAATGAAACATAAGCAGAAACTCTTAAATACAGTGAGAATCAAAGCAAAACTAACATTCAGAGGGAAGCCCTGTAGGCTTTTGTCCCACTTTTCAACAGAAATGATGTTGGCACAGAGGCAGTAGGATGACACATTCAAAGAGTTGAAGGAGAAAAATTTCCAACCAAGAATTTTATGTCCTGCAAAACTGTCTTTCAAATACGAAGGTGAAATTAAGACATTCACTGATAAACAGAAGCTTAGAGACTTTGTGAAAACCCAAACCCAAACTACAAGAAATTCTGAAAGAAGCTCTTTGCTTAGAAAAACAAAACCATTAAGTGTATGTTTAAGAAGGCAATGCTGGACACAACATCCAGAAACCTACTCAGGGAAGGAATAAAACTCAATGAAACTATAATATTACAAGAAGGGAACCAATGATTATATAATGAAAACTAAAATACTATCATATTAAAAAGAGGGATATACTACAGTAGTTATAGCCCTTACAGATGGAGAGGAAATTAATAAGATATGTAAAAGTTAAAATTGGGTTTAAACTTAGAATATTAAGGGGAATCATAGGGGCAGCCACAGGGCAAAATAACAAATGCAACATATCAAAACAAGAAACATAATGCAGGATTCTCAACAAATACAAAACCAACACCAAAAAAGATGAATAGTCAACCCATAAATAAAGATGACCCACAACAGTATATCAGGAGCAACATAGAAAACACCAACATAAAAAGAAATACATCAAAATGACAGCACTAAACACGTACCTATCAATAATTACACTAAAGGTAAACAGACTCAATGCTACAATGAAGAGACAATGAGTGACATCTTGGATCAACAGACATGACCCATCTATGTGTTGCTTACAAGTAACACCCTTTAGACTTAAAGATAAGAACAACCTGAAAATTAAAGGATAGAATAATATATACCAGCTAACAATATACAAAGAAGAGCAGGTGTGGCAATACTAATCTCAGATAAAACAGATTTTGATGTAAAATCCACCAGTGTTGACAAGGAGGGTCACTATTGATTGCTGAAAGTTTCAATACACAGGCAGGACTTAACAATATTAAATATTTAAGCACCCAATCTGATCTGACTTGATGGCTCTTGGCTTGGCTAATATTAGGGATTTAAATACGTCAAAGAAACACTGACTACATTGAAAAACAAGATAGACCACTCCCCAATAATAGTTGGAGACTTCAACACCCCACTTTCAGTAATGGGCAGATCCTCTGAAAAAAGCTCGGTAAAGACACAGAAGGTCTTATTGTGACAATTAACCAATTAGACCTCATCGACATATACAGAACTTCTTATCCATCAACAGATAAGTACACCTTTTTCTCCAATGCACATGGAACATATTCCAGAATAGACCATGTGTTAGGATGTAAAGCAAATCTCAACAAAATCCAAACCATCTTCTCGGACCATAAAGCCATAAAGGTCAAAATCAATAGCAGAAAAAACATAGATAGAAATTGGAACTGCTGGAAACTGAACAACACCTTACTCCAAAAGCCATGGGTTATAGAGGACGTCAAGGATGAAATAAAGAAATTTATGGATTCAAAAGAAAATGAAAGCGTGTCTAACCAGAACCTGTGGGACACAGCCAAAGCAGTGCTCAGAGCTCAGTTTATCTCTATAAATGCACACATCCGGAAGGAAGAAAAGACCCAAGCCAAAGAATTAACCCTACAACTTGAACAAGTAGAGGGCAACAGAGAAATCCGTCAGGCACCAGAAGAAAACAGATCATAAAGATTAGAGCAGAACTAAATCAATTAGAGAATAGAAGAACAATTAAAAAAACTGGTGAAACCGAAAGCTGTTTTTTTCAAAGATTGACGAAATTGACAAACCATTGGCTAAACTTACAAAATGGAAACAGATGAGGAAATAAATAACCTGAATAAAAATGAGATGGGAGATGTTACACCAGATCCAACAGAAATCAAAAGTATCATAACAGAATACTGGGAAAGACTGTGCTCTAACAGATTTGAAAACTAGAGAAATGGACAAATTCCTAGATTCATAACACCTACCAAAACTATCACAAGAAGAAGTAGAACAACTTAATAAACCCATCACAAAGGAAGAGACTGAAAAGTCATCAAAAAACTACCAAACAAAAAGAGCTCTGGCCCAGATGGCTTCTCTGCAGAATTCTACCAAGCTGTTAGTGAAGAGTTAACTCCAATACTACTGAGCTTATTTCACAGCGTAGAAAGGGATGGAATACTCCCAAATTCATTCTATGAAGCCAATATAACCCTGATACCAAAGCCAGGGAAAGATCCCACAAAAATAGGAAAATTACAGACCAATATTACTCAGGAACCTAGATGCAAAAATCTTCAACAAAATCCTTGTCAGGAGAATTCAAGAACATATCAAAAAAATAATTCATCATGACCAAGTTGGATTCATAACAGGGATGCAAAGCTGGTTCAACATCAGCAAAACATTTAATGTGATCAAGTGCATAAAAAATACAAAGGATAAAAGTCACCATATTTTGTCTATTGATGCAGAAAAGGCATTTGAAAGAGTCCAACACACATTCTTGCTAAAAACTGTCAACAAAATAGGAAGAGAAAGCAAATTTTTCAGTGTAACAAGGGGCATCTATGCAAAGTGAACCACCTACATCATCCTGAATGGAGACTGAAAGAATTCCTCTTGAGAGTGGGAACTAGATAAGGATGCCAACTGTCACCACTTCTATTTAACTTGTACTAGAATTTGTGGCCAGAGCAATTAGACAAGACCAAGAAATAAAGGTCATCTGCGTCAGCAAAGAAGAACTAAAAACCTCCCGGTTTGCAGATGATATGATTTTGTATGCAGAGAATCCTAAAGAATCCATAATTAAACTACTCAAACTAACAGAAGAGTTCACTAAAGTATCAAGATATAAGATAAACATAAATAAATCAATGGGTTCCTTTATACCAAGAAAGACATCATCAAAGAAGAAATCACCAAATCAATACCATTTACTACAGCCCCCAAGAAGATAAAATACCTAGGAATAAATCTAACTAGAAAAATAAGAGACCCACACAAAGAGAACTACAAGACCTTACTGCAAGAAACTAATGGAGGCTTACATAAATGGAGAAACCTGCTCATGGACAGGAAGACTTAACATCGTGAAAATGGCTATTTTACCCAAAGTGATCTACCTACACAATGCAATCCCGATACAAATTCCACTGACATTTTTTAATGAGATGGAGAAAAAAAATCACCAACTTTGTTTGGAAAGGGAAGAAACCACAGATAAGCAAAGCATTACTGAAGAAGAACACCGTGGGAGGCCTGTCACTGCCCAACCTTAGAACCTATTATCCTGCCACAGTGGTCAAAACAGCCTGGTAGTAGTACAAAAAGAGACATATATGCCCATGGAACAGAGTTGAGACCGCAGAGATGCCACTATCCTCCTATGAACGGTCGATATTCAACAAAGGTCCTAAGATTGTAAGCCAAGCCGAGCCAAGTGCCGTAGAGTCGGATTGTAAACTGGAATAAAAAAAATAAAGTCTCTTTAACAAATGGTGCTGGCAAAATTGGATACCCATCTGCAAAAAACTGAAACAAAACCCATACCTCACACCTTACATGAAAACCAACTCAAATTGGATCAAAGACCTAAATATCAAACCTAAAATGATAAAGCTCATGTAAGAAAAAGTAGGGTTAACAATGGAAGTTTTAATATACAGCTTAGACAGACTTCAAACTCTGACAAAGCATGATCAACAGAAAAAAGATAAATAAACAGCAGCTACTAAGAATGAAACACTTTTGCTTATTCAAAGATTTATCAAAAGAATTAAAAGACCACTTACAGAATGGGAAAAAATATTTGGCAAACATATCAGATCGACGTCTGATTTTCATAATCTACAAGGTGCTGCAAGTTATCAATAAGAAAAACTTAAATAACCCAATTAAGCATTGGACAAAAGAGATGAACAGACACTTCACTAAAGAGGACACCCAGGCAGCCAAAAGACACATGAGGAAATGCTCACAATCATCAGCATTAAAGAAATCCAAACGAAAATTACATTGAGATACCATCTCACCCCCAGAAAGTTTCCATGATTCAGAAAACACAAAGCAACAAAATACTGGCGAGGCTGCGGGGAAATTGGAACTCTCTTACACTGTTGGTGGGATTGCAAAATGGTACAACCTCTTTCGAAAGCAATCTGGCCCTTCCTTAAAAAGCTGGAAATAGATATACTATTTGAACCAGTAATATGTCTGCTTGGAATAAATCCTACTGAATCAAGGGCAGTCACATGAACAGGTATAAGCACATGAATGTTTATTGGAGCCCAGTCCACAAAAAAGATGTAATCAACCCAGATGCCCAACAACAGAGGAATGGATAAACAAACTATGGTAAATATACTTAATGAAACACTATGCAATGATAAAAATCAATGATGATTTTAGGAAGCATCTGATAACCTGGTTTCAATTGGAGGGCATTATGTTGAGTGAAATCAGTCAGCGGCACAAAGACAAATATTGTACAAGACCCCTACTATGAGGACTTAAAAGCAGACTCATGTATAGAACATAAGACTCTTTGACAGCTGCGAAGGAGGGGAGAGAAGGGGGGAGAGGGCTGGTTTTAGATTAGATAGTTAATAGAAATTTGTTGGGTGAAACCAGTGACGGCGCACGTTAGAAAGAAGATCAACTTAATTGGACTTAAACATAAACTGAAGACACTTCTAATCTTAACTGAATATTGCAAGGATAGAGTAGCAGGGGTGGAGGTCTGGGGACCATGCTTTCAGGGGGCATCAAGGCCAATTGGCATAACTAGCCTATTGGTAAGAGAGTCTTTTGCACTCCATATTGGTGAGTGGCATCCAGTGTCTTAAAAACTAGCAAGCTGTCATCAGAGGTACACTAAACAGTCCCACCTCAGCCAGAACAGGTGATTACCAAGGATATAAAAGATGTGAGGGAAAAAGAGTCCAGAAGACAGAAGGACCCGTGTGAATGGGTGCATGTATCAACATGTGACCAGAAGAACCAGATGATGCCTGGCCACCACCAATGATAACCGTGATGGGGCAAACAAAGTCGAGTCTCAGTGGCAGTATGAGACAAAGAGGGGTGTACCTCAAGAACTCCACTAAAAAGACCGCAATTGATGATCTGAAGGCCTGGGAGCTCCCCTGGGAGCATGGCCCCTAGACCTGCTGCTGCTCTGTTCGTAAGTCATTACTAAGGTCAACTCTTCGAACAGGAATGGATTGTCCTTGGGAAAACCAATATGGTGTGTGTACTTTATGATTCTATGCATCTATAGGATGCTGTCTCACTGGCCTCTTACTAGAAGGGAGAGGAGAGGGTGGAGAAGAGTGTGCAGGAGATTGTTAAGAGGATATGATATGTACAGAATGGAAAGGAGGAGTGTGCTGTCACTGAGCAAGGAGAACAGAAAGAGCTGCATATAGGCGGGCATGCAAATTTAACTTGGATTGTACACTTTCACTCAATCACAATAAAAAAAAAGTTTGATGGAATTCACCAATGAAGGCATCTGACTTCTCTTTATGGAAATATTTTACATTGCTAATTTAGTGTTTTCCCTTGTTACAGCTGTTGAGATTTTCTGTTTCTTCTTGAATCAGTTTTTCTTGAGTTGTAGAAATTTTTCTGTTATAAATTACCCAATTTGTTGACATATGTTTGTTATAGTAATCCCTTAGGATTCTTTAAATTTATGCAAGGATAGTAATAAAGTTCATGCTTCTAACTAAAATAATTAATCATTCTTCTATCCTCTTGAATTAAGGAATAGATTTATAATAATTGTTTTTATGTCTTTGTCAGCTAATTTTATTTACCTGTTTTATCTCTGGGTCTGTTTTTTCTTGATTTATTTTTCTTCTCACAATGGATTGTATTTTCCCACTTCTTTGCCTATGAATTTTACCTTGTTGTCCAGGATATTACTGTATTCCTAAAATTCTTTGAGACTTTTTTTCAGAACACAGTTACTTGGAAATATGAGGACTGCCAGTTAAGTTCATGAACTTATCCTAGAAAAAGTGCTACATACTCGTTGTTGAATATCACTACAGTCACTTTCAAAGTACTCCCTTTGGGAAGCTATACCGATGCCTAGTCTACCCTTCAAAGAAATTTTGAAACTCTTTCTGGAATGGCCATGAGAGCTGTCATTGTATTACCCTTCGTGTTCTGAATGTCATCAAAATGTCTTCTTTTCAATATTTCTTTTACGTTTGGGTAAAGAAAAAAGTCATCAGGGGCCTGATCAGGTGAGAGGGGAGGGTGTTCCAATATAGTTATTTGTTTACTGGCTAAAAACTCCCTCACACATAACTAAACAATTATGTTTGTGAACTTGCCACCTTGCCACTGTACCACCATGTGCAATGGCCGTTCCAGGAAGAGTTCCAAAATTGCTTTAAAGGGTAGACTGGGTGCTGGCATCAGTGCATAGCTTCCCAAGGGGAGTAGTTTAAAGGTGACTGTAGTGATGTTCAGCAAGGAGCTATGTAGCACTTAAAACAATGAAGTTCACGGACTTAATTGTCAGGCCTCGTAGTTCTATCCTTTGAAACTCTGTTTTTAAGCTTTGTTAGGCAAAGGATAGAGCAGTATTTAAACTAGGGCTAATTTTCCCCCCTTGCAGATAGTGCATTTCTGAGTATTCTGTTAAATGCCCTGTGAATCACAAAGTTTTCTGCTCTGGCTAACTAGGAACATGTAGTCCTTCTGTCTCTATGGGAGTTCTAAGGGTTGTTTCCCTCCAAGTGGCTCTTTCTTCAGCCTCAGGGAGTTTCTTCCTACCCCTGTGCTGATCACTATCCAACTAAAGCGAGGGGCTCTCTGCACATCTCCAGAGCTCTCTCTGCATATTCCTCCCTTTTCATATATCTGCCTTGCTAACTCTAACCAAGGACCTTAGTCCGTCTGGACTTGCCGTTGCATCTCTTCCACTCAAGGCCACCACTGAGCGTTGCCTGTTTTTTCCTTCCTGCCCTTCATCCATTCTCTGGGCAGTAAGCTGGAGCATTTAGAGGGCTCACTTAATTTCCTTCTCTCAGGAATCACTGTTCCACATTGCCTCATGGGAAATGTTTGGAAACCATTGTTTAATATATTTTGTCCAGGCTTTGTGTAATTGTAGGCAGGAGGATAAGTCTGGTCCTTACTGTTCCATAGTGGCTGGAAGCGGAAATAGACCTTACATTTTGGTATGAAGAAACAGATGACAAATAAATGGGCAAAAAGATACTTAATATAAATTGGATGTAGGTTCTTCAGTAGAAAGATTGTTCAGGCAAGACCTCTGTGGGGATTCAGCTTTTAGCTTGAGACTGGGAGAAGGAAATATTGGTATAGGCAAAATCTGTGTAGTGCAAATGCCCTAAAACTACAACAAATGATTTGACTCAAGCTTATCTTTTATTCCTCATTATTTGTAGTTATCCTGTTATTAACTCTGTTATTCAGCCAAGCTGAGTTCCTGTCAATCTGCTATTTATGCTTCTTCAAGTTCTTTCTCTTCTCACACCATTCCCCTCCCCTTTGCAGTTCACTTTGGGAAATCTTGCCCAATTATTAGCAATGACCATTTGTCACTTCCTTCATGAAACTGTCCTTGATAATGTCAGTTAGAATTGATAACTTTTTTGCCCATAAATTCCTGTAGCACTTTGTTGTGCCCGGGACCTTAAACCCTTAACCGTAATTTTAGTACTTAATATATTTTGTATTTTTGGGTGACTTTGTTCACTTTTGTGTCCTTTGTGCCTAGAACAATGCCTGGCATACGGTAGAAAATTAATAAATATTTGTTGAATGAATGTTCTACATTTTACTTATTTGTGTGAATATCTTTCTTTGAAAGATGACATTTGATACAGCCAATTTGAAGTGGGACTTTTGATGTTTGTATGTTAGAAAAGAGGCCCTGGTGGCACAGTATTTAAAGTAATTGTTAACTGAAAAGTTAGCAGTTAGAAACCACCAGCTGCCCCAAGGAAGAAAGATGTGGCAGTCTGCTTCTGTAGAGATTTATAGCCTTAGAAACTTTGTAGGGTTACTATGAGTTGAAATTGACTCAGCTGCTGTAGGTGGGTATACTGTAAAAAAACATTGAAGAATTTAAGTGACACATGAAACAAGAAGAATTTTTGTCACCATCTACCCTATTTCCATCTAATTTCTGACCCGTAACTAATCCCTTACTTTATTATTGAACATTAATTCATAAATAAATTTTGCTAGGTTCATAGATGGGATAAAATCTGTATTGCACACATTCCTTGGTGGTTGCAAAAATTTTATTTAAGGCCACAATGAGAGGTGTTCTCTTTTCAAATGTATCATTTACCAATATTTACTCCATTCTAGATTAAAAGCTTTTCAGGAATAGTTAACATACATTATTATTTTTTTTAATCTCCTAGAGTATGTGACAGTTCTACTCTGACCCCTAGGGTCGCTGTGAGTTGGACAGAGCTCGATGGCAGTGGGTTTTTAGAGTATATAGCACTTGACTACTCACAGACCAGCAGCATCAGCATCACTTGGGAACTTGTGAGAAGTGCAGGATCTCTAGCCTACATAAGATTTTCTAATCAGTACAGGATTTTAGCAAGATTCTCAAGTGATTCATATGCACACAGCACTTATTTAATGGCTTTTTTTTGCAGAGTTTGCACACTAATGTTGAGGGAATTAAAAACTTTCAGGTCAAGTAGGACATGTGCCGCAAATCCTTTATTAGCAAATGATGCTGAAGGTAAACTTAATCAGTTATATGAGATGAATCCGTTTGAAAAGTAAAAAAGTTCTGTAAACTTGTATCCTACCAGTAGTCTTCAGAGTATTTTATACATATTCCAGTAGATGCCCAGATGCTCTTAATAAAGTAATTTCAGCATAGGGTAGTGGCTTAGTGACTTCACACTGGCTTTGGAATCTGAATATCTGGGTATATACCTAAACATTCCTATTTATGAGTTTTTGAACTGGTGCACGTCACTTAACTTCTCTGAGTTTTAGTTTTCCTACCAAATGTAACTAATATGTTTCTAGGCCTCACTAGTCTGTAACAATAAACTGATCTTTTTATTTTGTGAGAAAACATATATAAAATGAAGTTGACAATTTTTACATGTACAATTCAGTGACATTATGTTCTCAGTGTTGTGAAGCCCAAGCCACTACTCAGTCCAACATTTTTTCATCAATCCAGACAGTAATTCTGTACTTATTATTACTAACTCCCCATTCTCCCCTGATAAACACTAATCTACTTTCTCTTTCTATACATTTGTCTATTTCAGATAAATTGGATCGTACAAAGTATGACTTTTTTTCTGTCTAGCTTATTTCATTTAGTGTAACATTTTCAGCATTCTGTTAAGGCAGCTGTCTTGAAACTGGGCTCAGGAAAACAGTATTGACCAGACCAATGGCTGTACACCAGGTATCGAGATATATATTAACTAGCTCAAGCAATGAAACCATATCAGGAACAGCAGTGGCAAGTGGAGTCACCACCTAGTTAAGTTTACAGTAATCCACTATCATTCTCCAAAATCCATCTTCTTTTTTTCTGCACAGGCCAGGAAAGTTGAACGAGAATGTGGGGGGAATTACCTCCCCCGCCACATGTCTTTTAAGTCCTTGATGGTAACAATAATCTCTGCAGTCTGTCCAGGAATGTGGTATTGCTTTTTAGGCAAGGGCAGTTCTAATGGCTCCCACTAGGCTTTTCTTACCATAATAATGCTTACTCCACTTGTTAGGGGTCCAGTATGTGGGTTTTACCCGTTGCTGAGTGTATCTGTTCCAGTTACACATTCTGGAATGGCGAAAATCATTGCAGGATGGGTTTGGAGATGAATCTGAGCTAAGACTCCATTAATAACCTGACTTCCACATGCCTTCTTTCTGAATGATGGGCCTTAGTGACATTTTAGGTCTCTCGGAATTAGTGTTAGCAGTTCAAATCTACTGGGCAGTCGTTGGAAACTGGGGGGCAGTTCTACTCTGTTCTATAGGGTTTCTATGAGTCAGAATTGACTCGAAGGCAGTGGGTTTTTGTTTTTGTTTTTTTTGAATTAAAGTCAATTTAGAACCAGTATCCGATAATCCCTGAACAGGATGATTATTTCCTTTGCCCAAATGAGCCTTCACTGTCATAAAAAAGGAGACATATTAACAGTATAAATTTTTGGCAGTGTAGTTAGATCCTTCCTCGTGTAGACCTGTCCTCCCCATCATTCTAAGAGTTGTGCGTCTGTAAACTGGCTCAATTCTGGGAATGGACTGGGAGGCTGTGACTCTATTTTGGGGATTAAGTTGACTACTGTTCACTTGACATAGAAGTCTTCTGCTGTACAGTTCAAGTCCATATTAGATTTCCCGTCCACGGAACCATGTTTACGTTGCCAGCATTGTAGGTCCCTGTGAGTCAGATTATTCTGATTCCTGCCTTACCTCTGCTGTGCATTGCGGTACCCATGGTCACCTGTTTATGTTAGTGAGTGTTTCCAGTTGGTCCCTGCTGCCACAGGTTGCAACCAGCCCCTCTGTAGTTAGGTGTCTTAGTTCAGTTAAGTAGTTCCCACTATTAAATCTGATTTACACAAAATAGCAATCCCAGGGCTCTCTTCACAAATTTGTTCCTCACCATTGTGATAAAATCTGTGTCTCTGGGCATTCCATGTCTGGGTCCGTAGGTCTAACCTGGTAAATCCATCTAACATGTCAATTTCTCTAAGACTTTGGAGTCCTTCTGGTACTTCAACTTGATTTTGTGAAGGCCACCGTGCAATCCATGTTTCAGCAAATCAACCAAATAAATGTTAGTTCCTTTCCCAAGCTCTAGAACTGAAACACTGACTAAAGAATCTGTTTGAGACTGATCCAACTTCATGTTTCTTACACCATTTTTATCCCATATCCTTAATAGCCTTTCCCTTATGTATTCCTCAGGTTCCTGTTTGGAGTTTGTGGAGCACAGTGTACTTCCTCTTGGGTCATAGTTTGTACTTTACATTTTGGGGCTTGCTGGGACTTAAATGTAGTTATTAGTCTAGAAGTAAAAGTTGGTGGTGGGTGCTGGTCCTGGCAATATTTAATAATGTCTTGTATGGCATCTAACCTCAACTGATGCCCTCAAAAATGACTCAGATGCTGTCCCATGTGATGGCTTGGATGTCATCCCCAGTACTATTTTAGACAAAGGTTTTTCAGACACATCCAAGTTAATTTCATGAGATGAGGTGGAGAGAAGAACAATTTCACTGGTGAGGGTAGTTTAGCAGACAAAGATGGAGTAAACTCTTCAGCTGGAAATAAGAGAACTGTTTTTTTTGGCAGGAGTGATTCAACAGAATTAAGGAGTTCTGTGTTCCCAGCTTCATGATTATCTGCCCATATGTCCCCCTCAAAAATTTGAGGATTCCAGCTCATCCCTATCAATCTCCTTACTCTTACTTCAGACACCATTCACGTTAAGAATTTAGTTGGCATTGTAATTCAGTCATTCTTATAAGACTCTAGATTTGGTTTTTAGCTATGTCAGCTCTGTTACTACAAGAAATGACTTTCTTTCAAGGCAACGGTGGTGACTTGAAGTCTTTTATGTAGTGTTGCAGTTGTAACTCTGAGGCTCTGAGCTCATCTTTTTCTTTTACTAGTTTGTCCAATGAAAGTGGGACCAACCAACCAGCTTCCCCATACTTCACCTTCTGACAGAATTATGGAAAAGTACCAAACATGTGGTCATCCAGAACATCACTTCCCAGCAGTACTTGACCTATTGGTGGTGACATTTTCTGTGTTAATACTGTCACTTCATGCCATTGTTGGGGAGCGAATGGCATGAAACAGAGGCAGAGACACACCAGTCTGAGGGTCCAGTGAAGTTTATTCGAATTAAAAAAGAATGGGGTCTGAGGCAAGAGGTGTCTCAGCCCACCCCTGGCCAGTAGGGCGTTTTTTTTTTATAGTTTTCAAGTTCCAATGATGTAGTGTAGGGGTCAGGGGATCTATGGTTTGTTAAGGAAGAAAAGTTAATTAAAAGAGAAGAGGGTGTGGCAAGGCGTTCCAGTAAGGGGATTTATGGTTTGATAAGGAAGATGTGTTGATTGGAAATGGGAGGAGGTAAGGTTTGTTTATGGTTAGGATTTGATAGCAGAAGAGCTTTGATTAGGAATGTGGGGGTAAAGTTTTATTTGTTGTCAAATGCCTGTGGGCTGTTTTGGGGTAATGGCAGGGGAGGATGGCTTATGCTAAGGCTTCTCTGAAATCCAGGGATGTAACAGGAGAAAACAGCTTGTGTTAGACCTCCTGAAATCCAGAGATAGAGTTCCGTCGGTCAGCCATGGCTTAGCAGCACCCTCTTTACTACTGGACACAGAATAATCAGTGCCTTAAGACAAGTCAGACTTGAGAACAAATTTAGAAAACTCATCTCTGTAATTTTGTTTCTCTGGAACTACTTTTAGTATCAAATATCTGGGTTCTGTAGAAAAGCAAAACCAGTGAAGTGTGTGTGTGTATGTGTGTGTGTGTATACACCATTTCTTTGAGATGAGGTACTTACATGGCTCACTGAAATGGTTCATGTGTTGTGGAAGCTGCCAATTCCTAAATCCTTGCATCAGGTGTCAGACATGAGGCTTATTCTGACTCACATGTAAATGTGGAGGTTAATGATTCCAAGATTTGTAGGGAAGGTGGCAGGCTGTTGGCTCACAGGATACGGAGGACAAATCCCAAGATTGGTAAGCAGTATGGCAGGCCACTGACTCAAGTCCCGAGAACTGGAGGTCAGATAATAAATAATAGTGAGTCAGCATCCAGAGAAAATGAGTGAGCTTTTGATGCAGACCACATCCCTGAGGAAATGCCCTTTACAAATTGTTAGCCGATCATATCAGATCCCATCGTGGAAGATGACTGTATCATGTAACTGCCAAACTACATCATTACATAACTGCCAAACTACATCATTTTGTAACTGCAAACCACTGAGAATCATAGCCCGTCCAAGGTCCACAGTCTTAACCATGGCAGTTACCTTCGCGTTCATTCATGTCTCCTTTAGTTTATTTCAGCAGTGTTTTACAGTTTTTGGTATACAAGTCTTGTTGACCCTTTCTGTTAATTTTTTCCATGGGTATTTTATTCTTTTAGATGTTATTATAAATGGGATTGTCTTCTTGATTTCCTTTTCAGACTATTCATTACTGGTGTGTACAAACACTGGTAATTTGTGTGTATTGACCTATCCTGGTAGTTTGCTGAAATTCATTATTAGTTCTAACGACCTTCCAGTGGATTCTTATGGGTTTCCTATATATAAATCGGAAACTTGCTTGCTGTTAAGCCAATTCCAGCTCAAAGGACAGCGGTGAACTGCCCTATAGGGTTTTCAAGGAATGCCTGGTGGATTTGAAATAGCAACTTTTTGGTTAGAAGCCATAGCTGTTAACCACTATACCACTGGGGTTTCCATATAGAATCATGTAATTTGCAAATAGAGATATTTTTACTTCTTTCTTTCCAATTCAAATTCTTTTCAATTCTTTCTTTGCTCTTGCCAAGCCTTCTAGTACAATGGTGAGTAACAGTGTTGGGAGCTGGCATCCTTGCTTTTTTTCTGACATTAGGAAAAAAGCTTTCTGTGTTTCACCATTGAGTAGCAATTTTCATAATGGCTTTTTATCATGGGAGAAATCTCCCTTCTATTCCTACTTTATTGAGTGTTTTGTTATGAAAGGATATTGAGTTTTGTCAAGTGCCTTTCTGCATCTAATGAGAGGTGCATGTTCCCCCCTCCTTTGTTCTTCTAATATGTTGATTGAGGAAATTGTGGTAGTGTAGTGGTTAAGTGCTATGGCTGCTAACCAAGAGGTCAGCAGTTTGGATCCACCAGGTGCTCCTTGGAAACTCTATGGAGCAGTTCCACTCTGTCCTGTAGAGTTGCTTTGAGTCAGAATTGACTAAAAAGCAGTGGGTTTGGTTTAGTTTTGATTAATGGCTCAGTGGAAACCATGGTGGTGTAGTGGTTAAGCGTTACAGCTTCTAACCAGAAGGTTGTCAGTTCAAATCTGCTAGACACTCCTTGTAAATTCTGTGGGGTAATTCTACTCCATCTGTAGGGTTGTTACAAGTTGGAATCCACTTGACAGGAATGGGTTTGGATTTATGTTGATTAATTTTCATATGTGAGCCACTCTTGCGTTCTTGGGATAAACGTTACTTGGTCATCGTATGTAAGTCTTTTTTTTCTTAAATACTATGTTAAATTATTAGAAGGCTATTTTCCACAAGAAGGAGAGAAGTGCTTTTTGTTGCAACAAAATAAGTGATTGCTAACATAATATCCAAAACATCATAACTATGAACTTTTGAAATTTTGGAAGTGAGGCTGATGAGACTTCATCTCACATACTTTGGGTATGGTATCAGGAAGGCTCAGTTCCTGGAGAGGGTCATCACTCTTGGTGAAGTAGAAGTTCAGCAAAAAAAGAAGACCCATGGTATAGTGGATTAATACAGTAATTGCAACAATGAGTTCAAATCTAATGATGATTATGAGAATGGTTCAGACCAGGAAGTGTTTTGTTCTGTTGTGTGTAGGGTTGCTATGAGTTGGAACCAACTCAGTGGCACCCAACCACCACAACAACATCAGCTCAATAGTACCTAACAACCACAACATTTTTTTCCCATTTGGTTTGCTCCCATATGTCTTCAATGCTTGGGAAAGCTCAACCTCCAGTGAAGAGATATCTGTAGGAATCTGGAGCCTCATCTTAAATCTTCAAATCTTAGTGCAGAGAAACTCCTTTTCACACTCATACTAAAGCCTTTCCCAGTATAATTGACAGGAGAAATCATCTGTTTCCTGTGAGGGAATTCTTACCCCCTCCCACAGGTGTCTCCACACACAAGAAAATAAAAATATTGAGCAGTATAATTCTAAAATCTGTATTATCTTGTCTTAAATAACACCATGTGGGAGGCATTGAAGTATATGTGGGAAATCTCTCTCTTGTTTTAGGAAGGCTCAGTCAAGTTAAAGAGTAATCCAATCTACGTTGTTTAAACAGCACACACCAGCATTCATACTTATAGTGAGTTCACACTTTTCTTCATGGCTTATTGTGATGCTTCTCTCAAAATAAAGGTACTTTTCTCCTTAAGAAAAGCCACTACTAGAAATTCCCTAATGTTAATCTTGCTAAAGTAAAGCCAAATTAAGTTTTTTCTTCATCAGACACCCAAGTAAAGCTAATAACAATACCTTGCATGAATAATCAAAATAGGTAGCATATGAGTAGGGAACTTGTAGGCTTTAAAATGTTCTGTATATGTAGTACAAGTAGAGTTGAGTGTGGTGTGGCAGTTATTTATTGCAGAAGCATTTTATTCTGTGAGATTCTACTCATGATTCATTGTCTTATACAGTTTTACAGGGTTATGGCACTGTTCATCCATTCATTCACTGAAGTAATTCTTGCATGCTTTCATTCATTCACTCATTTATTTTAAAAAAAGTTTATTGAATTCCTTTCTGGCATTTAGCAGCATGTTAGAACCTGGGAAAACAATAGGAAACAAGGTGGACTTAGTCCATACTGTCGTGGAGTATAGACTCTAGTGGAATTTTTTGAATGAAGCCCCAAATCAATATCTTTTTCACTCTTGATGATAAACAAAAAAACTTCCATGCCCCTATGAAGATAGATGCACTGTTGTTAACCTAGATGTCCTGACCTGACTCTGGAAATTATATTTAGTTTAACTTAATGATTCATTCATTTGTTTAGCTGAATGGCATTCTTTCGTTTCCTGTCTCCAGTAGATGCATGTCTACTAGACTGCAGGAATTGAAGTTTCATGGTGAGACAACTGATACCATGATACAGTTCAAAAATATTTGCTCCCTTTTCTTATGTAATCAGGAATTTTAATAAAGGAAATAACTCTTGTTTATTGCTGATTAAACCACTAAGCTCTTTTCCCAGTGAATGTTTCATTCCACCTCAATAAAAAGATTTACTGATATTTATTTGTGACATTATTGTTATCCTGTTGTCATTTTTAAAAATTGTTCTTTAAGTGAAAGGTTACAGAGCAAATTAGTTTCCCATTCAACAATTTATACACAGAGAGTTCTGTGACCTTGGTTTCAGTCCCCATATAATGTGTCAGCACTCTCCCACTTTCTCCCCTGAGTTCTCTGTTCCCATTCCTAAGAGTTTTCCTGCCCCTTTCAAACTTTTCAGTTTTTTGGGGGTAAAATATTGTCCTTTTGTTTTCATACCATTGATTGTTCTAAGGAATATTTTCCTCATAGATGTTATTGTTTTATAGGCCTATTAATGTTTTATAGGTTCCCCCAGTCTCTATCAGAACAGGGTCTGTTTTTTTTTTTTATTTTATGAATTTGGATTCTGTTCTACATTTTTCTTTTGTTTTGTCCAGGACTGTCTATTGTGATCCTGGTCAGGGTGGTTGGTAGTGGTACTATCTAGCTCTGATCTCAGGCTAGTAGAGGCTGTGGTTCATGTGGACCATTAGTCCTGTGGACTAATTGCTTCCTTGAGCCTTTGGTTTTCTTCACTCACCTATGCTCTGGATGGGAAGAGACCAATCGTTGTGCCTCAGGTGGCCACTTGCAAGCTTTTAAGAACTTACATACCATTCACCAAAGTAGGATGTAGAACATTGGCTTTATGAGCTGACTTAGATGTCTCCTGAGGCTGTGGTCCCCAGCCCTCAAGCCCAGTAACTCAGTCCTGTGAAGTGTTTGGTTTTGTCTAAGAAGTTTCCCTGATTGTGCTCTCTGCTTGCTCCATTTTATATGAGACTATACATACAGCACATGTGAATATGTATGTAGAAGTATGCAGAACTTAGTATATTCTTGTGGGTGTACTCCCATAAACCTTCAGACATACCTGTTACGCGTATGTATTTGCCTGTGTATCTGCTTGTAAACTATTGTTTGTTACTACTGCTATTGCATGGTTGTATTTTTTTTCTTTTTTTAAATTAATTACAGTAAATAAATAAAATTTCTAACATCTATGATAAGCCATCACCCCCCCCTACCCTGTAGCCATCGAAGTTATTTCCTTCTGTAAATAATTCTATTTTTAAGTCCTTACAGCAAGGGTCTCATACAATATTTGTCCCTTTCACATTGGCTGAGTTCACGCAGCATAATATCCTCCAATTGAAACCATGTTATCAGATGTTTTATAAAACTGACATTGTTTTTTATCATAGCATAATGTTCCGCTGAGTAGATGTACCACAATTTGTTTATCCATTCACCTGTTGATGGGCAGCTGAGTTGATTCCATCTTTTAGCTATTGTGGACTGTGCTGCAGTAATCATTTGTGTACATGTGTCTGTTCATGTGACAGCCTTTGTTTCTGAAGGCTAAATTCCAAGCAGTGGAGCTACTGGATCAAATGGTCTATCTACTTCCAGCTTATTAAGGAAGCACCAGATTGCTTTCCAAAGAGGTTGTACCTATTTGCAATCCCACAAGCAGTGTAGAATCTCCACAGCCTCTCCAGCATTTGTTGTTTTGTGTTTTTTGGATAATAGCCAATCTTGCTGGGTGAGATGGTATCTCATTGTAGTTTTGATTTGGATTTCTCTGATACCTAATGACCATGAGCATAATCTCATGTGTCTTTTGGCTGCCTGGATGTCCTTTCTAGTGAAGTGTCTGCCCATCTCCCTTGCCCATCATTTAATTGGGTTATTTACCTTTTTCTTGTTGATATTGTGCAGAACCTTGTGGATTATGGAGATCAGACATTGGTCCGACATGTAGTTGCCAAGTATTTTTTCCCATTCTGTAGGTGGTCTTTTAAATCTTTGGATAAAGTCTTTGGAGGAGCAAAATTGTTTGATTCTTAGTAGTTCCCATTTGTCTATTTTCTATCCTGTTAATTGTGCTTTGTTTGTTAGATTTTGAAGTCTGTCTAAGCTGGGTATTAGAACATCCATCGTTGATCCTATTTTTTCTGGCGTGATTTTTATTGTTTTAGATTTGATATTTACGTCTGTGATCCATTCAGAGTTAGTTTTTGTGTAAGGCGTGAGATATGGGTCTTGTTTAGTTTTCTGCAGATGGATATCCAGCTTTGCCAACACCATTTGCTAAATAGATTGTTTTTACCCCAGTTTACAATCTTAGGGTCTTTGTTAAATATCAACTGTTCATAACTGGATTATTTGTCTTTTTGTCGTGGAGGTGTTGGATTTTCTTATAGATTTTAGAGATCAAAACTTTGTTGAATTTGTCATAGCCAAAAATTATTTCCCAATCTGTCAGTTCTCTTTTTACTCTTTTGGTGAATCTTTTGGTGAGAATAAGTATTCTAACTTTTAGAAGATCCCAGTTAGCTAGCTTATTTCCTGGAGTTGGTATGTTGTTTGTTGTAATTTGTATTCACTTAGTTCTATATTTTATAGTGTGTATTGTACCTTTTATGTACCTTTTATCCTTTGGTATCTCTTGGTGTCTTTCTTTCCCATGGTCTTGTTGTGCTGACTTCCCCCTTATTATATCTTGCTTTTCCTTTCATGTGTCTATAATCTCATTGGTAGCTTACTCCCATCCCTGATAACCATTAAAAAATTTTACTTTCTGTGTGTAAATTTTTGACAACATTGTCTCATGTAATTTTGTCTTTCTGGGATTGACTTATTTCACGTAATGTAATGCTCCCCAGATTCATGCATATTGTGAGATGTTTCGTGGATTTGTTATTATTCTTTACCATTGCATAATAGTCTTCTGTTGTATGTATATACCACAGATATTTTTATCCATTCATCCATTGACTGGCATTTAGTTTGTTGTCATCTGTCGGCTTTTGTTAGCAGTGCTTCAATGAACATGAGTGTGTGTATGTCTACTCTTGTCAAGACTCTTATTGCTAAATGATATATATACCTATGGGTGGCATTGCTGTGTCTTATGTTATTTATGTTTCTAGCTTTTTAAGGAAGTGCCATACTGTTTTGCATAGCGGTTGCACTACTTTATATTCCCTTCAGCCACGTGCTAGAGTTCCAGTCTCCCCACAATTTGCCAGAATTTTTAGTTTTCTGATTTTTGGGCCAGTGCCATTTTTGCTGAGATGAGACGGTGTCTCATTGTAGTTTTGATTTGCATGTAATAGCTAAGGACCAAGAGCATCTCTTCCCCTGTTTGTTACATACCCGAATGTCTTTTACACCATTATATGTCCAATTACTTCATTGTTTTACTTTTTTTTTTTTTCATAGGAACAGAGATTAAAAAAGAAACCTAACTGGTATATGGAGAAATAATTTGAAAAGCCGTGATAAGGTATTTATTTTCACTTCACTGGTGTAGTTTACAAGGTAAGTTATAACTGATGTCTGTTTTTAAGCCTCCTTATCCCTCTAGCTGCTGTCCTAATTCTTTGCTCTTCTTTCTAACCTTCTGGAGTATAGCTGTCAAATTCTTGTGCTTTTATAGTTTTTTAAGTTGCTTTGTACCACTCCATTGAACTGTTCATGTGAAAGCCTCCAGTAATTTCACTGCTGCTAAATCCAAGTGCAATTCTCCATCCTCAACTATCTTGCAGAATGGAAACTCTATCTTTCCATTTGCTTAGGTAAAAACTCTTGGTGTCATCTGTGACCCACTCTTTCTTTTATATCTCATGTTCTATATTTCAGTAGTTACAGCTGACTGTATTTTCAGAAACACGTCCAGAATCTTGCCATTTCTCACCTGGTTCAACTCACTATTGTCTCTTGCTTGGCTTATTGCAGTAGCTTTTTACCTAGTTTTCCTGCTCCTCACTTTACTCACTTTCCTTCTATTCTTTTCCTTTGCTGGAAAATGGATGTATCCAAGTATCTTTGTGGTCTACTACTTCATTTCATCAAGTGCTTACTCAAATGTCACTCAAAAGTCTTTTCTTGTTGTTGTTAGGTGATGTTGAGTTGATTTTGCTTTGTAGCTGCCATGTTACAATAGGACAAAGCAGTGCCCTGCCCCACACCATCCACAGAATTGTTGTTTGACCCTATTGTTGCAACCAGTGTGTCAATCCGTCTCACTGAGGGTCTTGCTCTTTTTCCCTGTCCCTCTATGTTGCCAAGCATGATATCCTCCAGGGACTGGTCCCTTTTAATAACATGTCCATAGTATGTGAGTCGAGGTCTCTTCTCTAGCCACTTCATTTAAGATATGAAATCCACATGCTCCTTAGTCTCCTTTCCTGCTTTGTACTTCTTCATTGCATTTATCATCTGACATACTATGTGCTTTACTCATATACCGATTCTGTCTTCCTCATTCCCTTTCTGTTAACTAGTACGTTAAGTTTCATGAAAGCAGATATATTTGAATGTTTTATTTCCCCAACATCCTAATGTATTCCTAGCTTCTAAAACAGTGGGTAAAATATATCTGGCAGATAAAAGGGGCTCAAATATTAATTTGTTGAAAAAGAGTATGTTTGGTCTGTAATTAGAATATTTGTCTGTTGGATCACTGATAAGGTTTCTTAGTCTGAATAGGTCTGTTTTCTATAGGTGTGATTAACTGATAGGAAGACTACCATGCTTTTATATTCACCTGTGATTTTCAAATAAAAACTACTCATTAAAACAATAAATGATTACTTTGTGTGATTTTAATTTACTTGGATTTGGAATAACATAAGTTCTGTTTTTAGATCATTCTTTGTATTAATGTGAGAATTATTTTGAAATGCCTGAGTACAAATAAAGCTCCTGAACTCACAAACAATTCAGCAGTAACTAGAATTGACTGGGGAAGTGGCATCTTGAGATATAACTACTCACTTGTTTAACTCAGCTGTTCTTCAGCCTTTGCTTATCATTATCATTGTTTTGCTTGTTGAATGTACAGTATTTTTTTTTAAGATGACAGTTAATCCTACTTTGTGATTGCCTCTGTTTCAGGCCTGAAATGAATTGTATTTACTAAGGAAGCTTTAATATCTTCTTTCATTCTCTCTAAGGTGTCTCCCAGGATTCAACTAGTTAGTAAGTCCTATCTATTTTTATCCTGTATAGCTCTTGGAACTACTTCCTTTGATCCATCGTTGGTGTAGCTGTTGTAGGTAGGTCTTAAACTCACTTGTCAGCTCACTAACTGTTTTTGCTGCCACCAATGTTACCCTAACAACTTCCATGTTCTAGCAACAGTGATTTTTCTAGTTACTGTATTGTGATATCACTCTTCTGCTTAAGATCATTAAAGCATTTCCTATAGATTATAAGAAAAAATCAGTAAAATCCATTCTCCTCAGTGTGGCAAACAGTCTTTAACAATCTGGTCCTTGTCTTTATTTTCTTCCTTGTTTACTGTCACTTTGTTCTTAAAATACATCTCATGTTTTATCCATAATAAATTTCTTAGCGCTCTTGAACACATGCTATTTCTCCTATCTGGAGTATCTGTCTGAAATATCTTTCATCTGTTATCCTCTAAAACCTCTTGTTTAATACCTCTGTATTATAGTCTCAGAAATGCTCGTGGCGTAGTAGTTAAGAGTTCAACTAGTAACCAGTCTTTCCACAGCCTCTCCAGCATTTGTTGTTTAGTGTTTCTTGGATCACAGCCAACCTTGTTGGGGTGAGATGATATCCCTTTGTAGTTTTGATTTGGATTTCTCTAATAGCTAGTGATTATGAGCATTTCCTCACGTGTCTTCTGGCTGCCTGGATGTCCTGTTTGTTGAAGCATCTGTCCATCTCCTTTGTCCATTGCTTAACTGAGTTACCTACTTTTTTCTTGTTGATATTTTATGGTACCTTGTAGAGTATGAGGAAAACCTGGTGACATAGTGGGTTATATGCTATATCTGCTAACCAAAAGGTTGGCAGTTCAAATCCACCATGCACTCCTTGGAAACTCTATGAGGCAGTTCTACTCTGACCTCTAGGGTTGCTATGAGTCAGACTCTACTTGATGACAGTGGTTTTTTATTTTTCTTTAGATCATGGAGATCAGATGTTGGTCTGACATGTAGTTGCCAATTTATTTTTCCCATTCTGTAGATGGCCTGTTAACTCTCTTGATAAAGTCTTTCGGTGATCAAAAGTGTTTGATTCTTAGTAGTTCCCATTTGCCTATTTTCTTTTCTGGTGATTGTGCTTTGTGAGATTTTGAAGTCCAAGATGTGTATTGTTGACCTTATTTTTTTTTTTGCATAAGCTTTATTGTTTAGGTTTAATATTTAGGTCTTTGATCCTGCTTGAGTTAGTTTTTGTGTAAGGTGTGAGTTATGGGTCTTTTTGCCTATGAATATCCAATTTTGCCAACACCATGTGTTAAAGAGACTGTTTTTATCCCAGTTTACAATCTTATGGCCTTTGTCAAATATCAACTCTTCACAAGAGGCTGCTGGCTTCTCTGGAGCCTTGACTGTGTTCCATTGGTCTATTATGTCTCTCTTTGTACCAGTACCACACTGTTTTGACTACTGTGACAGTGTAAGAGGTTTTAAGGATAGATAGTGTGAGGCCTCCCACTGTATTCCTCATCTTCAGTAGTACTTTACTCATCCAAAGTTTCTTCCCTTTACAAACAAATTTGGCAGTTTGTTTCTCCATCTCGTCAAAAAAATGACGCTGGGATTTGTATTTGGATTGCATTGTTTATGTAGATCACTTTGGGTAAAATAGCCATTTTCACAATACTAAGTCTTCCTCTCCATGACCAGATAGGTTTCTCCATTTATGTAAGTCTGTTTTGGTTTCTTGTAGTAAGGTCTTGTAGTTCTCTCTGTATAGGTCTGTTATTTCTCTAGTTAGATTTATTACTAGATATTTTATCTTCTTAGGGGCTATAGTAAATGATATTGATTTGGTGATGTCTTCTTTAATAATCTCTTTGTTGGTATAAAGGAATCCTACTGACTTACTTATGTTCATCTTACATGCTGATACTTTGCTGAACTCTTCTATTAGTTTGAGGAGTTTACTTATGGATTCTTTAGGATTCTCTGGGTATGCAGTCATATCATCTGCAGATAGGGAATTTTTACTTCTTCTTTGCAGATGCTGATGCCCTTCATTTCTTTGTCTTTTCTAATTGCTCTGGCTAAAACCTCTAGTACAATGTTGAATAGAAGCAGTGAGAGTGGGCATTCTTGTCTACTTTCCATTCTCAAGGGGAATTCTTTCTGTCTCTCTCCATTCAGGATGATGTAGGTAGTTAGCTTTGCATAGATGTCCCTTATTGCATTGGGGAATTTCTCCTGTATTCTTATTTTGCTAAGAGTTTTTAGCATGAATGTGTGTTGAACTTTGTCAAATGCCTTTTCTGCATCAATTGACAAAAACAGGCAATTCCTATCCTTTGTGTTATTTATGTGGTTGATCACAGTAATTGTTTTTCTGGTGTTGAACCAGCTTTGCATCCCTGGTGTGAATCCAATTTGGTCATGATGAATTATTTTTTTGATATGTTGTTGAATTCTGTTGGCAAGGATTTTGTTGAAGATTTTTGCATCTAGGTTCATGAGAGATACTGGTCTGTAATTTTCTTTTTTTGTGGAATCCTTCCTTGGGTTTGGTATCAGGGTTATATTGGCGTCACAGAATGAATTTGGGAGTATTCCATCCTTTTCCATGTTGTGAAATAACCTCAATAGTATTGGAGTTAACTCTTCTCTAAAAGTTTGATATAATTCACTTGTGAAGCTGTCTGGACTTGGACTTTTCTTGATTGGTAGTTTTTTTATGACGTTTTCAATCTCTTCTTTTGTGATGGGTTATTATGTTGTTCTACTTCTCCTTTTGATAATTTTGGTAAGTGATACGAATCTAGAAATGTGTCCATTTCCTCTAGGTTTTCAAATCTATTAGAGTACAGTCTTTCCCAGTATTCTGTTACGATACTTTTGATTTCAGTTGGGCCTGTTGTAACATCTCCCATTTCGTTTCTATTCAGGTTGTTTCCTCTCCTGTTTTTCTTTAGTGGGTTTAGTCAATGGTTTATCAATTTTGCTGACCTTTTCAAAAAACTAGCTTTTGGTTTTGTTTTGTTTTTCAATTGTTCTTCTATTCTCTAATTCATTTAGTTCTGGTGTAATCTTTATTATCTGTTTTCTGAGGGATTCCTCTGTTGCTCTCTTTCTACTTGTTCAAGCTGTAGAGTTAATGCTTTGGTTTGGATCCTTCCTTCTTTCCAGATGTGTGTATTTATAGAGATAAATTGACCTCTGAGAACTGCTTTTGCTGCATCCCATTGGTTTTGGCAGGATGTGTTTTCATTTTCGTTTGAATCCATACATTTCTTTATTTTGTCCTTGATTTCTTCTAGAACCCATAGCCTTTGAGCAAAATGTTGTTCAGTTTCCATGAGTTCCAGTTTCTATCTATAGAATATATTCTATATATTTTTTTTCTATTGATTTAGACTTTTACGGCTTTTTGGTCCAAGAAGATGCTTTGCAATAATTCAATGGCTTGAATTTTGTGGAGACTTGCTTTATGTCCTAACACATGGTCTATTCTGGAAAATATTCCATGTGCATTGGAGAAGAAGGTATATTTATCTGTTGATGGATAAAAAGTTCTATATGTGTCAATGAGGTCTAGTTGGTTAATTGCCACAACAAGATCTTCTCTGTCTTTACTGAGCTTTTTCCTAGATGATCTGTCCATTACTGAAAGTGAAGTGTTGAAGTCTCCCATTGTTATTGTGGCGTGATCTATCTCGTATTTCAAAGTAGTCAGCATTCGTTCTCTATATTTAAATGCTCTGTTATTGGGTGCATAAATATTTAATATTGTGAAGTCCTGCTTATGTATTGAAACTTTTAGCAAGAAGTTGTGACCATCCTTATCCATGATGGTGGATTTTGCATTAAAGTCTTTTTGACAGGAGATTAGCATTGCCAGTCCTGCTCTTCTTTGTAAGTTTTTAGCTTGGTATGTGTTTTTCCATCCTTTAATTTTAATTCATGTTTTTGAGTCTGAGGTGTGTTTCTTGTAAGCAACATATTGATGGATTGTGTCTTTTGATCCAGGCTGTCACTTGCTGTCTCTTCATTGGACCATTCAGTCCGTTTATATTCAGTGTAATTGTTGATATGTGCGTGTTTAGTGCTGTCATTTTGATGTATTTATTTTTGCATTGTTGATGTTTTCAACATTAAACATTCTGTTCTGGGTCATTCTTCTTTGTGGATTGACTTCTCATCTTGTCAGTGTTGGTTTTGTTGAGACTCCTGTATTACATTTCTTATTTTGATATGCTCCATTGTTATTATGCTTTCTGGCAACCCCTATGATCCACCTCAATATTCTAAGTTTAAATACAGTTTTAACTGCTGTATATCTTTTTAATTTCTTGTCCATCTAGAAGGACTGTAACTACTGTAATATATCCCTCTTTTTAGTGTGATGATGTCATAGTTTACATGATATGAGCACTGGTTCCCTTCTTCTAGTATTGTAGCTTTGATTGAGCTTCATGACTTCCCTGAGTAGAATTGTGTATGTTGTGTCCTGTAATGCCTCCTTAAACATATACTTACTCAATGGTTTTGTTTTTCTAAGCAAAGAGCTTATTTTAGTACTTCTTATAGTTTTGGTTTGGTTTTACAAAGTCTCTAAGCTTCTGTTTTTCTGCAAATGTCTTCACTTCATCTTCATATTTGAAAGACAGTTTTGTAGGATATATAGTTATTTGTTGGAAGTTTTTCTCCTTCAAGGCTTTGAATGTGTTTTCCTAGCCTCCTTGCCAACATCATTTCTGCTGAGAAGTCAGACTAAAGCCTACAGGGTTTCCCTCTGAATGTTAGCTTTGCTTTGAGCTTTTCTGCTTTTAAGATCTTCTATTTGTGTTTCATTAATATGTCTTGGAAACCCATCTGCTAACCAAAGTGTCAGCAGTTCAAATCCACCAGGTGCTCCTTGGAAACTCTATGTGGCAGTTCTCCAACCTCTAGAGTCACTGTAAGTCAGATCTGACTTGATAGCAGTGGGTTTATAACATGTCTTGGTGTGTTTTGGGGGAGTCTATTTGTTGTGGTGTTCTATATGCATCTTGGAACTCTATGTTCTCTTGCATAATTTCAGAGAAGTTTTCTGTCAGCAACTCAACAACAGTACTCTCTGTGTTTTCAGGTATCCTTGCCTATTCAAGAACTCCACTTATTTGTAGATTATTCCTTTTGGTAGAGTCCCACATGTTTCTTAATGCTTCTTCATTTTTCTTATTTCTTTTCTCTGATTTCTTCTCATAAATGCTGGTTTCAGTTGCTCTATCCTCAAGGTGACTAAATCTGACTTTCATCTCCTCATTTCTACTCTTTTGGCTTTGAATTGAATTGTCTACTTCTGTAATTTTGTTATTGATCTGCTGAATTTTGGATTGTTGATGTTCCATCAGTTCAAATAGCTTTCTTAATTTCTTATTTTGCTCTACTGCATTTTGTTTAATCTCTAGGAGGGATTTCTATATGATTCTTTTGTACTTGACCTCTGATAGTTTCAGAAAGCCTTCTTCGTCTGGTAAGTTCTTTGATTCTTTATTTTGGGAGTTTTCCAGAGCCATGGTGGACTGTTTCTTTAAATATTTCACTATCCTTTGTTTCCTTTGGGCAATCTAGAGGCTGTTCTGTTACTTTGGTGTTACCACGACAGTTGCTGATGTGTAGTTCTCAGTGGGGAGTTGGTCACCAGTCACCTCTATGTACTTTAGTGACTGGCCCCAGTGGACTCTCTGGGATGGCAGACTATGACTCCTGGCTGGCAAAGGTGGCACCCCTACTTGTGGGGAAACTGGGGGGCCATCTGCTGACTCTCTGATGTGGGTTAGTGAGGGATAGAGGAGATACTCGATGGCACTTGGCTTTGGTCTTATTTTAAAGGGTACTTTACTGTTAAGCAGGGATCTGTCCAGCAGCTGCATCAGTCAGGTCCTGAGGTGTGGCAGGCCCTGCCTTCCAGTTGACAACAGAAGCACTTCTTCAGCCATTACTAGATGCTACTACATATTTCAAAGTAGGGAGGGGTTATGGCCTCATTGCCATCCTTAGCTGGGCCCCACTCATAAGGTAGCACTGTGTCAGACACAGCCCTTTTGCTGGAAAAGCACTTTCCAGACTGGCACTGCTTCTCAGCTTGGGAATTAGTCCCTGCTGAGATCTGTGGTTGGGTAACTCTACCTCCCAGATGACCAACATGGCGTTTTGCCCAAGCTGCCCTTCCCACCACTAAATAGCAGGATATATGTTGCACCTCAGAAAAGAGAGGGTAGAGGTGTAGTGGTGCCCTCAGTCAGCAGCCGGGATCTTAAAATGTGGCTATCCCAAGCACAGTGTCTCTGCTGTGCTATATGCTGCTTCCGTTGGCACTGCAGTGCAGCATTTTTGCCAGCTCATGCCCAATTCTCACCTCCCAGATAACAAAGAAGGCATCAGTACCTGCAGTCTGCCAAAGTGGCGAGTCAGTAGGAATGGGGCTCAGTGAACACTGCCATGTGTTAGGGAAAAGTAGTTTCCCATTTAGTGGCATGTAGTCCAATCTGACAACCCTATGCCATCTTTCAAGGCTTCCTAGATGTGCAGAGTGCTCCATTCAATTATTATTTCAGGCCTTAGTTCATAGAGGGAATTGGGGAGATGTATGTACAGTCCTCCGTCTTGGCACTGCCCTTTGCTAGCTTTTCAGAGTCCAGATGCAAGAGAGTTTCTTTTAAGAAAAATATGGCTGTGAGAAGGCCAAAAGAAAGTTTGGAAATCAGATTCAGAATAAGTCATATACAGACCATCTACATCAGAATCTTGAAAATACAAATTCCTTGTCTTCATTCTAATTTACTGACTTAGCATATTTATGGAGAGGGAATTAAAGAATCAAATTTTTTTTTATATAAATTGATGTGGATAAACTTTCTTTTTATTTTTTATTTAAAAATTTTAAAATTGTGATTAAGTGAAAGTATACAATCCGAATCAATTTTACATGCCCACATATCTGCAGTTCCATCTGCTCTCCTCATGCAGTGACAGCATAATCCTCCTTTTCACTCTGATTTCTAGTATCCTCTTAATGAGCACCTATTACCTCCTCTCTACCCTCTTCCCTCCCATCTAGAAAGAAACCAGTAGGAAAGCCTCCTATAAATGTTCAGAACAATAAGGTACACACACCATATGGCTACACTATGTTCCCGTGTCCAGTTCATTCTTGTCTGAAGAGTTGACCTCAGTAGTGGTTTCTGGTCAGGGCCAGCAGAAGTCTAGGGGCCAGTTCCCAGGGGACCCTCCAAGCCGTGGGACCATCAATTATGATCTTTTAGTAGTGTTCTTGAGCTGTTCCCATCTTTTTCTCATGTTGCCTCAGGGACTCTACATTGTGTCCCCTGTTGTGGCTGCCTTTGGCGATGGCTAGGCACTATTAGTTCTTCTGCTCTTATGTTGATATGGTCTCCCATTCATAGGGGTCCTTATGGCTCCTGGGCTCTTTTTTCCTTGTGTATTTGTTGTTCCAGACGAGTTGGGACTATTTGGTGTACCTCAGATGGCAGCTTGCTAGCTTTTAAGACTCCAGATGCCCCTCCTCAATATGGGATGAGGAAGACTCTCTTAGAAAAAGTCTAGTTGTGCCAGCTGATCTCAATGTTCCCTGTATACATGGTCCCCAGACCTCTGTCCCTACTACCCTATCTTTTGAAATATTGAATTAAGCTTAGACAACCTTTCATTTTATGGTGTAGTCCAATTATGTTGATCTGCTCTCTACTGTGTGCTGTCACTGCTTTTACTTAAACAAATTTTTGTCTACTATCCAATCTATGACCATTCCTCTTCCTCCCTTCCCACCCTTGTAGTCATCAGTCTTTTCTTCTGTGCATAAGTCTATTTTTCAGTCCTCCTAATTCTGACACATACTATTTTCTTGGCAACCCTAGTGGCATAGTGGAATAAGTGCCACATCTGCTAACCAAAAGGTTGGCAATTCAAAGCTGCTAGGTACTCCTTGGAAACTCTATGGGGCAGTTCTACTCTGACCTTTAGGGTTGTTATGAGTTGCATTTGACTCAATGACAGTGGATTTTTTACAACAGAGGTCTCACAAAATAGTTGTCCTTTCATCGCTGACTGATTTCACTCAGCACAATGTCATCTAGTTGAAACCATGTTATGAAATGCTTCCTAAAATCATCATTGTTCTTATCATTGCACAGTGTTCCATTGAGTATATGTACCATATCTTATTTTTCCATTCATCTGTTGATGGGCACCTAGGTTGATTCCATCTTTTTCCTGTTGTGGATAGTGCTGCAATAAACATTTGTGTGTGCATGTATCTGTTCGTGTGACTGCCTTTATTTCTGTAGGACATATTCTGAGCAGTGGGATTGCTGGATCATATGGCATTTCTATTTCTAGTTTTTAAAGGAAGTGTCAGTTACTTTCTAAAGAGATGGTGCCATTTTGCCTTCTCACCAACAGTGTGGGAGAGTTCCAATCTCTCCACAGCCTCTCCAGCATTTGTTGCTTTGTGTGTTTTGGATTATTGCCAACCTTGTTAGGGTGCTATGGCTAAACTTTAAGGAATACTTTAGAAAAGTTACTTGTTTCCTTGAGTCTGATTTAAATATTTTATTTCTGTATGAAATTATTTCTAATGAATGTTACTTAGCCTTTGTCATGGATTGAATCGTGTCCCTCAAAAATATGTGTATGAGTTTGGCTAGGCCATGATTCTCAGTGTTGTGTGCTTGTCCACTGTTTTGTCATGTGATGTGATTTTCCTCTGTGTTGTAAATTCTATTTCTATGATGTTAATAAGATGGGATAGGTAGCAGTTGAGTTAATGAGGTAGGGCTTAACCCACAAGATTGGATTGTGTCTTAAGGCAACCTCTTCTGAAATATAAAAGAGAGAAGCAAGTAGAGAGACAGGGGAACCTCATGTCACCAAAAAAGCAGTGCTGGAAGCAGAGCAAGTCATTTGGATTCAAAGTTCCAGTACAGAGAAGTTCCTGGTCCATGGGAAGATTGAGAAAATAAACTCCTATTCATTAAAACCATCCATTTGTGGTATTTCTGTTACCCCCAGCACTAGATGACTAAGACAGCCCTGAACACTAAAGATATATTAAATGAAAAAAGCATGAATGTAGAAAAATTGAAAATCATCAAAAATGAGATGGAACACATAAACAGTGATATCCTAGGCATTAGTGAGCTGAAATGGACGAGTATTGGCCATTTTGGATAGGACAGCATGTGGCCTACTGTGCTGGGAATGACAACTTGAAGACGAATGATGTTACTTTCAAGATCTCTCCTGGGTACACTACTGTCATTGATAGGATAATAGCCACATGTCTACAAGGAAGATCAGTTAATATGACTATTATTCACGTTTACGCACCAACCACTGAAACCAGAGATGAAGCAACTGAAGATTTTTACCAGCTTTTGCAGCCTGAAATTGATCAAACATGCAATCAGGATGCATTGACAATTACTGGTGATTAGAATGTGAAATCTAGAAACAAAGAAGGATCTATTATTGGAAAATATGGCTTTGGTGATAGAAATGATGACAGAGATTGCATGATAGAATTTTGCATGACTAACATATACTTAATTGCAAATATATTTTTTTTTCACCAGTATAAATGGGAACTATACACGTGGACTTTATCAGATGGAATACACATGAATCAGATTGACTACACTTGTGGAAAGAGATGATGGAAAAGCTCAATATCATTAGAATAAGGCCAGGGGCTATTCTAGAAGAGGGCTATTCTGGAAGAGATTGTTAGTTGCTCATTTACAAGTTCAAATTGAAACTGAAGACAACTAGTACAAGTCCACTGGGGCCAAAGTACAACCTTGAGTAAATCCCAACTGAGTTTAAAGACCATCTCAAAAACAGATTTGACACACTGAATGCTAATGACTGAGGACTAGATGAGTTGTGGATTGACATCAAGGATGTCATTCATGAAGGAAGCATGAAAAGACCAAAATGAATGTCAGAAGAGATTGAAACCTGCTCTCGAATGTCGCGTAGCTAAAGCAAAAGGAATAAATGATGAAGAAAAGAAGCGAACAGAAGATTTCAAAGGGAAGCTCAAGAAGACCAAGGTAAGTAGTGTAATTACATGTACAAAGAGCTGGAAATAGAAAACCAAAAGGGAAGAGCATAGTGTGCATCTCTCAAGCTGAAAGAACTGAAAAAAAAATTCAAACTTCAAGTTGCAATAGGGAATGATTCTATGAGGAAAACAGTAAATGATGCAGGAAGTGTCAAAACAAGATGGAAAGAATACACAGAGTCATTATGCCAAGAAGAATTGGTTGACATCCAGCCATTTGAAGACGTAGCATGATAAGGAACTGATAGTGCTGAAGGAAGAAGTCCAAGCTGGCATTAGAGGAAAACAAGGCTCCAGGAATTGAAAGAACATTAACTGAGATATGTCAACAAACAAATGCAGTACTAGAAGTGCTCACTTGTTTACACCAAGAAATTTGGAAGACAGCTACCTAGTCAACTGACTAGACAAGATCCAAATTTATTCCTGTTCCCAGGAAAGGTGATACAACAGATCATGGATTGGAATGTGAAAGTCAAAAACAAAGAAGGATGTGTAGTTGGAAAATATGGCCTTGGCAACATCATTAACAGCACAAGCAAGTGATATTTTTCTGATGATCGTTCAAAAGTGGCTGCAGCCGTGCATTGACAGGGAACTGCCAGAAATTGAGGCTGAATTCAGAAGAGGGTGTGGAATCAAGGATATCATTGCTGATGTTAGAAGGATTTTGGCTGAAAGTAGAGAATAACAGAAAAATGTTTGTCTATGTTTTATTGACTCTGCAAAGGCATTTACCTATGTGAATCAAAAATTACGGATAACATTAGGAAGAATGGGAGTTTCAGAACACTTAATTGTGCTCATGTGGAATCTGTATATGGGTCAAAAGGCAGTTATCTGAATAGAACAAGGGGGCATTGCATGGTTTAAGCCAAGAAAGATGTGTGTCAGGTTTGTATCTTTTCACCATATCTATTTGATCTGCATGTAGAGCAAATAATCCAAGAAACTGGACTACGTGAAGAAAAATGGGGCATCAGGATTGGAAGAAGATTCATTAACAACTCGTGTTATGCACATGACACAGCCTTGCTTGCTCAAAGTGGAGAGAACTTGAAATGTTTACTGATGAAGATCAAAGACCACACAGCCTGTAGTAGGATTACGTGTCAATGTTAAGAAAACAAGAATCCCCACAACTGAACCAATAAGCAGTGTTCTGATATTTGGAGACAAGGCTGAGTTTGTCAAAGATTTCATTTTCCTTGGATCTACAAACTGGGCTTATGGAAGCAGTGGTCAAGAAATCAAAAGACATATTGCATTGTGAAAGTCTGCTGCAAAGGACCTCTTTAAAGTGTTGAAAAGCAAAGATGCTACCTTGAAGACTAAGGTGATGATTCAAGTCATGATATTTTCAATCGTACAATACACATCTGAATGCTAGAAAATGAATGCGGAAGACAGAAGAACAATCGATGCCTTTGAATTGCAGTGTTGGCAAAGAATACTAAATGTACCATGGGCTGCCAAAAGAGTGAACAGATCTGTCTGGGAAGAAGTACAAGCAGAGTGCTCCTTAGAAGCAAGAATGGGAAGACTGCATCTTACATACTCAGGACATAACAGAAGGATCAGTTCCTGGAGAAGGTCATCATACTAGGTAGAGTAGAGGGTCAGTAAAGAAGAGAAAGATGCTCAGTAGGATGGACTGACACAGTTGCTGCAACAGTGGGCACCAACATAGCAACCATCGTCACCATGGCACAAGACCCGGCAGTGTTTTGTGTTGTACACCATTTTGCTATGAACCAACTTGATAGCATCTAACAATAACAGTAACAACAATCTAAAGGTATAGAGATTGTCTTAGTTATCTACTGCTGCTATTACATAAATACAGCAAGTGGATGGCTTTAACAAAGAGAGGTTTATTCTTTCTCAGTCCGGTAGGCTGAAAGTACAAATTCAGGGTGTCATCTCTAGGGGAAGTTATTTTCCTTTTCAGCATTGTCTTCAGTGTTTCCCAGACTAGGAGCTTCTCCATGCAGGGACCCTGGGTCAAAGTATATGCTCTGCTCCTGGAACTGCTTTCCTGGTGTTAGGAGTTACCTGTGTGTCTCTGCTCACTTCTCTTTCATATCTCAGTAGAGGTTGGCTTAAGACGCTATCCAATCTAGTATACCTCATCAACATAACTGCGGATGGTCCATTTTATTAAATCACATTGATAGAACTTACAACATATAGGATAATCCTATGAAATGACAAAATGGTGGACAATTGTACAATACTAGGAATTATCAATACCCACCCAAATTGCTGCACACAAATTTTGAGAGACATAATTCAATCCATGGTAGGGATCTCAAGGTCACATGAGTTGCATCAATTCTATTAACTCTGGTTTCCATCTTTTCAGTAAAAAACATGTCCCCTTCTGGTTCTAGTTTAATTTTCAATTTAAAATAAAACATAAAAAATTGAAATCGAGTATTTTCTTTGACTGTATTAATGATTTGATTTTCAGTTGCAGATTATCCTATTTGAACTCCAAAACAAAAACAAAAACAAAAGCAAAACAAATATCAACTGTAAACAAACCCCAGCCTATCCCTGTTTGAATTCCTCGTCAGGCATTAGTAGTTCCATCCATATAGCTTGACCATAGTAATACTTTCTATGCTTTTGTGTGTGCTGCTCTAGGATGGTCTCTAATAGAACTACTAATGTTCTCTTTATCCACCCCCCCCCTTTTTTTCATGGCAGACCATTTTGTACGCTTCAGAATTTATTTCCTCTGGGCTGGCTTCCCTAAGTCCTGTCCTCCCACTTGAGTTTGGATTAGGTGCCTGTCATGATTTGAATTGTGTTCCCCCAAAAATCTGTGTAGCAATTTTGTTAGGCCCTGATCCCTGGTGTGGTGTGATGTCCTCCATGTTGTAAATCCTGCCTCTATGATATTAGTGAAGGAGGATAGGCAGCAATTGTGTCAGTGGGGCAGGGCTCAGTGGGTAAGATTATTTTGTGCCTTGAGGCAGTCTCCTCAGACATAAAAGAAAGAAGTTAATAGAGAGGTTTAGTGACCTCTCTTACTACCAACAAGCTGTGTCAGAAGCTGAGCAGATCCTTTGGAAAGGATCAGGGTCCCTGTGTCTCAGAAGCTTCTAGTCCAGGGGAAGATTGAGGACAAAGACCTTCTTCCAGATCCAGCAAAGAAAGCCTGGAGCTGACACCCTGAATTTGGACTTTCAGCCTACTGCACCGTGACAAAATAAAATTTATCTTTTTAAAGCTATCTACTTGTGGTATTTCTATTAAAGCAGCACGAGATGACTAAAACTATAGCCTTTCCTTTTCTTTCATATACATATTACATTGTCCTTGGAAATGTCTGATTGCACATCTATTTACTTTCCAGGATGTGAATTCTTTGAGTGTAGAGATTGACATTTCTAGTGACTAGCGCAATATTGCGTCACAGAGATTAAGAGCTGTGGCTGTTAACCAAAATGTTGGTAGTTTTAATGTACCAGGTACTCCTTGGAAACCCTATGAGACAGTTCTACTTTGTCCTGTAGGGTAGCTATAAGTTCAAGTCGATTCTACAGCAATGGGTTGATTTGTTTGGATTCAGTGCAATGTGGGATGCATAGGAAGGTATCCTATAAATATGTATTAAGTGAATGTATATTTTCACTAAAGTGGCACTAAATTCAAAGACTTAATTTTCTCACTAGAAATAAAAGAGCAGTTTTCAGTTCTGTTTTGTCCTATTTTATTAAAATTGAATGGAGAAAAAATATATATATATATATTTGTATTAACCAGGTTTTCCTGCCATATTTACTTAAGTGCCTTGCTTTGTTCATTTAGTACCTGGCACTTAATATCTCAGAAATGGATGATGCAGTAGAAAAACAGGCTCTAAGTTTCAGAAACCTGAACCCAGATGGACGCAGGTTCCAAATCAAAGAACTGTAAGAAAAGACGAAGAATCAGTCTGCCCAAAGCAAGAGCCTCTGGAATGCAGGCTGGGAAGAGTTGGAGGGAAATAAGAGGTATAACTGCCAGTCTGCATCTTGAGAAAAAGCCATATGCTCTTTCTCTGTAAGCTAAGCCCTAGTTTGTGGCTGTGGAGGAAGAGAAATGATAGATAATTCAGACAGATTTGTGGAATTTAAAAGTAGAGAAAACTTGTGTCTCGTTTCCAAATAGTGAAAAGACTCCAAAATTCTGCTCATTCTTAGTACAGCACAGAAAAGGTAAGATATGCTTTTGTAGTGATAAAGAGTCAAATTTCAGGTATTAACTGTTTTGTTTTTCTAATCAATGCAAAACCAAAAACCAAACTCATTGCCATCTAGTCAATTCTGACTCAGAGTGAATACTTCCATTCAATATCGATAACAGATAATTCCATTGTTTTAATGTGATGAAAATAACAAGAAGAAAATAATAATTGCAAACTGCCCCTCATATGAGTTTTGAAAGGGAGTCTAAATAAAACGTGCCAAAATGTTTACAAAGTTTATTTCTTAGTGACTGTCGTTTTCTTCTTTATGTTCCTCCAAATTTTGAAATGTTTTCATGATGAAAAGCCTTTTTCACCTTGTTTGGCCTGGCTAAACATTACTCGTTCTTTCCTTCAGTGCTCATCTGATCATTTTGACACTCACAGTTGTAGAGATTATCCTCACTCCACGTGCCAGTAGTATCCTGGACGTCCCATACTCTTGTTACCACAGTATATGGACATTATCACTGGTTTCCTCTTTTAGAGAAACTGTTTATTTATACCTATATATAACAAACTAGATGCTTAGTAAATTGCTGTTGAGCTGGAAAAAAAAAATCAACATAAATTGTTCTATGGCTTGCCCAAGTTACAGCTTCCATAAGGTTTTATTTCCATTAGAAAACAAATGTTTATAAGTAAATAGTATGGAGAGATGTACAAGTTGTGGAACTCTGGAAATCACAATAAAATCAAAACAAAAGTTGAAGTTTTAAGGTAATGTAATTATGACCAAAGCAGTGCTTTCCTCTCATGTATAAAGTGTACCAAATACTCTTTGTTCGCTAGTAGTTTGGGTGCTGGTGATGAAGCTGAGAAATTGCTGTAAGACTTGATTTCCCCTATATGTTTGTCATGTTTCTTTGACAGAGTGTAAACTTGATATTAAACACCAAGAGATTTTTCTTGTTTGTCATCATTTTAGAACGTATGGCAAAATCCAGATGTAGGATGGTAAAGAATGATTATTTTGGCATAATTCTTCACTATCTGGTATAGAAAAAGGGCAAGTTAAGTATTATTTAGCCACAAGATTATCTCTCTAGTAAGTGTGATGTTGATTATTTTCAAGTTAGGAATAGAAATGATATAGTCAGGACTGTTTAACAAAGACAGTGATAATTAAGCTTAAATGCAATAATTGGAGAAATAATGTTGAGTCACACACATACTTCTTATTTTCATAAAAAGCAAAGGAAAATTAGATTTTTCCTTCCCCAAAAGAAGTACCTTAAGGATTTTAAATCACTACAATGTGAGTGAGAAAAGTTCTATAGGAAGTTAATCATTTGTTGTCTGGTCAGCCTACGACCTCTTTGAGTACCAGGTTCATGGTTTGTTTGTTTCTGTGTAGTTGCTAGCGCACAGTAGGTATTAAGTATTTATTGAATTGAATTGAAGTGGATTAAGATGAGCATCTCTAGAACTCAGATTAGTGAGTAGGCTTTGCATAGGTTTCTTCGTGTTGGTAATTTGGGACAAAGAGTAAAAATCAAATCTTCAAATGTTCGGGATAGGATAACCAGTGACAAACTGAGAAAAGTTACACTTGGAGGCTCTTTCAGACTCAGATATTAGCCCATCTTTGTCATAGGCATCCTAATTATTTCTTCTTTCATATCTTTCCTTTTTTTAGTGAATTATTATTATTATTTTTCTTGTGATTGAGTGAAAGTTTACAATTCAAGTTGCATGTCCACCTATCTGCAGTTCCCTCTGCTTTCCTTACCTAGTGACAGCATGCTCCTCCTTTCTGTTCCATACATGTCATATCCTCTTAAATATCTCTTGTCCCCTCTCCTCCACCTTCTCCACTCCCCTCTAGTAAGAGGCCAGTCAGATGACATGCTGTAGATGCACAGAGCCATAAACTGCACATGCAATATGGTCATTCTGTGTCCCCGAGTCCAATCCATTCCTATCCAAAGAGGTGAGCTTACTAATAATCTAGGATCATGGGCAGCAACGTCTAGGGGCCATGCTCCCAGGGGAACTCCCCTTTTTTTTCGTGTTGCCACTGGGACTCAACATTGTGAGCCCCATAATGGCTGCCATCGGTGGTGGCCAGACACCATCTGGTTCTTCTAGTCACATGTTGATGTAGTAACCTCTTTATGTGGGTCTTTCTGTGGCTCTTTTTCCCTCATGTCACTGTTGTCCTTGGTGATCATCTGTTTCGGCTGAGTTGGGACCACTGGTGCTCCTCAGATGGCAGCTTGCTAGCGTTTAAGACCTCAGATGCCACTCTCCAAAACATGGTACAGAAGACTCTCTTAGCAATAGGCTAGTTATGCCAATTGGCCTCAATGTCCCCTAAGAAATGGTCCCCAGACTACTTTATGGTCCCCCTGCTACTTTATCTTTGCAATATTGGGTTAAGATTGGAGGAGTTTTCAGGTTATGTTAAAGTCTAGTTAAATTGATTTTCTTTCTAATGGGTGCTGTCACTGGTTTCACCCAATCGAATTTCTGTCAACTATCTAATCTATAATCAACCCTTCCCTCCTATCTCCCTCCCCTCTCTTGCAGCTGCCAAAGAATCTTTTCTTCTGTAGATGAGTCTGTTTTTAAGTCCTTGTAGTAGGAATATCACACAATATTTGTCCTTGTGCTGCTGACCGATTTCACTCAACATAATGTCTTCCAGTTGAAACCAGGTTATGAGATACTTCCTGAAGTCATCATTGTTTTTTATCATTGCATAGTGTTCCATTGAGTATATATACCATAGTTTGTTTATCCAGTCATCTGTTGTTGGGCATCTGGGTTGGTTCCAACTTTATGCTATTGTGGTCTGTACTACAATAAACATTCATGTACATGTATTTATTCATGTGACTGCCCTTGATTTTGTGGATATGTTCCACCTTTCCTTTTTTTTTTTTTTTTTATAGGTTGTGACTAGAATCACTGCCTATCAAATTGAGGTGCAAGAACATCTGTTAAAAGGAATCATATCTGTGACTGTTAAACTCTAGTATTATGCAATGAACGCTTCTTATTGTTTGCTGGCTTTTGAAATGAACATTCCTTTAGCAGTGAAAAATGTAATTTTATTAGTCTGTCAAAAATGAATATTTTTGGTATCTCCTGAGTTGCCCAAATCCAACTAAACATGCACTTTAGGATTTATGTAGCTTAACAGATCTACACAATATGCTTTAATGTGTTCAGAACATTTGGATAAGTCCAAAAGGATAAAGATGCAAAGGGATAATACATAAGTGAATGATGCAAATAGTGCTAAGATATATTTTCCTATGTAAAAAAGCAATTTTTTTGAAATACTAATCTTTAAATAGTAATATTACTACTAACAATGTATTAATGTTTGGAATATATTTATGGCTCATTGATTACCTACAATTTAACTATTTTGCATTAAAAAGAGTCAGAGCTAAGGTCCTTGGGATCTAAGCCTGAAATCCAGTACTATCAGGACTGAAAAGTGTTTTCTTGAAATACCAGTGTTGGCACTGAACTTTAAAGTGCAGTGTCTTCTTCAAATATAATCAATGTTAGATGGTTTCTTCTCTAAAATAAACACTGTATTAATGTGCATATCTTAACCCCCAGGGCTTAAAATAGCAAAAATAGATAGGAACTGAAAGTACCTTGGATCTATGCTGAGTAGTATACTCGAGGGATTAGTAAAAAATTGAGGTCAGGAAGAGTCCCAGGATGCAGGACAGAGTGAGGAAGGAAGTGCACCGTGGTGGCTGTGTCCCTTTACTACTGGCCAAGTCCCTGGCAGCTGGAGGGAAAGTGACTTTTCTATTTAGTTGTGCTTTCTATAATTCTTCTCCATCTGTATGTTTGGCTTGCAACTGATCCCTACTTTTCTATGGTTCTACTTTAATATTGGAAAATTCCTCTTCAGTATTGCGGATGGCCCTTGGCTTGGCTGGCTGGCATCACTTGATATGACAGGAAATGCCATCAGTAGCACAGTGCTTCACACACAGTAGGACTGAGTGAAAGAAAATCAGATTATTGTCCCATTCCAGTAGGGTGTCTGGAACATTCAGTTCCTTGGACAAATTGTAATACTTAACATGATGTTTGAAATTATGGCTGTCAGATTGTACTGATGAAACCTTATTGAATTTCTAGATAAGAGAACATTAACAGGAACCTGTTTTTAATCATCTAGAATCCAAGGAAACTTCACTACAGTGAAGAGATCTCTGGTTTGGTGGAAATATAAAAATTACCTGAGAATATTTTTTGAAAAGTGTATTCCTAACTGCTTACCCTACATAGGCAATATATAGGTGAAAAAAAGTTGCTCATGCAATCTGTATCTTTCACTTCCTGAGCTCCTGTCCCTCATCACATTCTGCGTTTGAAAATCATGAGATTCTGATCTCAAACAGTCTAACTGTAAAATTCTATAATTTTACTGTGAAAAATTCCACGACCCAGTGATAAAGGTTTTTCTTCCAAGAAGGCATTGACTCTATAATTTCTTTTTCATTGGTACTTTTCCAGTATGTGGATGCTCTCGCTTAAATTATAGGCTTTAATTCCAAAGGATTTGAGGTGTGCAATCCCCTCCATTGCCACTGAATTGACTCTGACTCAAAGTAATCCTATAGCACAGAGCAAAACTGCTCTAGGAGGTATTCAGGGAGTATCCGGTGGATTCACACTGCCCATTTTTGTTTAGGAGTCTACTTTTAACCCTTACCCGCCAGAATTTCCAGAGGTACATAACACAAAAAACAAACAAAAAAACCCAAAGGGATCCAAACCTGTGGGCACTGAGTCAATTTCTATTCATAGCAGAGTAGAATTGCCCCATAGAGTTCCCAAAGAATGCCTGATGGATTCGGACTGCCAAAATTTTGGTTAGCAGCTGAACTCTTAACCACTGCACCACTAGAGATAGCCGTAGGTTATTAAATGAGAAAGTGTCCTCTTTTTGCACTTCTTTTTACGAGACTGGCCTTCGACATTTTGGGTCAGCGAACTTTAGAGACGGGCACTTTTTTGATCTTAGAAGTCAAGTTACTGCTTTTGAAACTGTAAGTCTTACAATACTGGTAGAAATAATAACCCTGGCATGTTGTAAGCGCTCAAGAAATGATTGTTGCAGCAAAGTACCTGCATGATTTGCTAATATGTGTTGTAGGAGAATATTGATTAAAAGTAACTTAAAATAAAATCATATTTTTATTTTAACTCTTGGAACAAGAAAGTTTAAAAGTTATAATTTGAAGATGTAAAGACTGAACGATTTAGGATTTCATAACGGGACAGAAATAAGCTTTCTAAAGAGAAACCGTGCTTTAAGAAATTATTTGTGATTATCTACCACTGTATTTAAATGAGAAAAGAGCTTTTATGTACCAGTCTGTGGTTGAAAGCCAAGTTGAGCCTAAAATTAGTAAATTCCTAGTCAGGCATTTTGTAACTTAACTCGTTACCTAGTACCCTCTCAGTTGTGCTGTTCACAAAGTTGCCACTCAAATATGTTAATCATTGTGGTTTAAAAAGGCAAATGTTCCATATGATATAAATAGTAGACATTTATTGTAGGGAATTTTGTTGAGAAGGAAAATAGATAAAAGTTATGTATAATTCTATCACTAGATGAGCATTATGGAAAATTTTGAAGTATTACTGAAGATAGTTTAGTGTTCGTTGTTGGTAACTACAGGATTTGAAAATCTGCTGAAGATTTTATTATTTAAGATAAAGAATTTTAATAATTTTCAATCATTCTTTTTTAACTCCTGAAAGTTTTTTCCCCCTCTTAATTTACAACGTTCATACTCAGTCAAGGGTCCAACGATGTGTGGGTTTTATTGCTCAAAGTACTCTAGATTCATAGTCAATTTTTGGCAAAAATATGTAGTCACTCAGCAAGCGACCTCAACTTTTCTACAAAGCAGCTTATCTAACTAACCTCTTTTCTTCTGTGGATTATTTAGAGAATCCCACATTCATTCTTCTTCTATTCAGAGTTTTGTGCAGGGTTGTGAACTGTTTCTGCTTGGTTCATTCATGGCTGCTGAAACCAAACCTGAAAGGACCTGAATTTTTAAGATGTGAGCAAACCAGAAAGATAACCAGAAATGGAAAAATCCAATTTTCCTCTTAGGAAACGAAGGCAGCTTGCATGTTGCTCAGCAACCAGATTACTTGACTGGTGGAACTGGAAAGAGTAGTGTCCTGTTCAAAGACGGCAGCCAGTCAGGCCAATTTCTGTGTGTATTGCGCTTCCACTGTCCTGACAATAATCTAGTCTCCCATACCAAGCTCCTGGAAGGAGTCACTACACCTCTTCTGAGTCTCCCCTTCCAAGGCTTTGATCTGTAATTTCTCCCATCTGGTTACTGTTGCACTTCACCTAGATTTTAAAAATTCAGGTCTGTTCCAGTTGCCTTTGTGAGCCATAGCTGAACCAATTTGAAGCACTTGTCTTAGGACAAAGGGTGGATGCTTGGGCTACTCTTGTCAGGTTTGTTGTTTTTCAAAGTACTATAATATCTTGATGATTACTACTAAAAAACCAACCCCCCAAACCAAACCTATGGCTGTCAAGTCGATTCCGACTCATAGCAACCCTATAGGACAGAGTAGAATTGCCCTATAGAGTTTCCAAGGAGCACCTGGTGGATTTGAACTGCTGGCGTTCTGGTTAGCAGATATAGCACTTCACCACTATGCCACCACAGTTTCCATAATTACTACTATCAAAATATTTTATTTCATTGTCATTTTTGTTGAGAAATTGTAGGGAAAAGTGTATTTTATTTTTAATAGTGTGTGTCTTACCTAATTTTCTCCAAATTCAAATATTGAATATATCTGTCTACACAATTCTTACTGAACGACAAGTCAGCAATGACTTTGGCTGACTTTTTTTGTTAGTGAGTAGTGCAGTCCCATGAAGACACACAAATTTCAAGGTCATCTTGTCTATTTTAAAAATCTCCAAGTACTAAGAGCTAATAATCCATCTTATGAATATTATCTTGTTTGAATTACATTTCCTATTGAGTTCTGGAAAAGTAGTGAGTTTCCTCAAAGTGCCAGAACCCAGGTTGGGCTGGTAGGAAGATAGCTTGAACTAGTCTTTATAAGAAGTTTGCACCTTAGGTACCTGGTGCCCATTCGATTTCCAGCACGGCATGCTGTGTTTTATGCCAGCAGCCAGATGTGGGTACTGATAAAGGGCTTGGGGGATTTCTCTTACTGGCCCAGGGATCCAAGGCATTCTGTGCAAAACCTGGCCAGCAGCCCGAGTGAGTAGGAGCCATGTGACTCTGGTGAGTTGGAGTGTGCAATTGCCTCCTGCTTCAGAGCTACCTGATCCGAATACTAAGCAGAGCGAGTGCTGGGCTGAGTGTAAGACACTGAAGACACTGCAGCGAAAGGTGCTTATTCCAGAGGCATTACAAAACATGGAGATTAAAGACCAGGGAGCACAAATGGAGCCGCTGCTGCCTACGGTAAGAGACAACCTGCTGTCACATAGATTAACCTCTGTTGCTGCAAAACCTCTCAGGCAAGCAGGCTCCTAGCTAGGTGCACTGAATGTACTTTTGGGGTGGTGGATAGCTCCCACGACATATGGACAAGGGTCTCCTCCCATTTCGGGTGACTAAAATGCATGTAGCAAAGCACATGATTTTTTTCTTCCCCTTCTCAATATGGATGCAGTACGGTGATGAAATATCTCATGTTGGCTGCTGTTTGGAGAGATGGCTAGGTTTTAGCAGCAGAGGCAGCTGTGCGTGTCTCTCCCCTGCCTGTTATTCCCATCTTTCCGTTTCTTAGGCTGGGCCATGGCGACTCTAAGCCCCTGCAAAGAAGCCTCTTTTATTATATTCCACCCCTAATAAATTTCCTCCCACTGCTTCATCTCCGGGGCAGCGAGGCGAGGGAATCTGCTGCTGTTGCTGCTGGAGAGAGTCAGTCTCCGCAGAAACCAGGGGAAAGGAGAACAGAAGGATCATGCGTGCATGTGTCCGTGTGTGTGTGCGTGCGTGTGTGCGCGCGTGTGTGCACACTGTTCCTCTCATTCTCAAAAGAAAGTGTGTCATGGTTCACATACAAAGAAGATGGGGGTTCTTTTTTAGGGGGGCAGGCATATAATTCAGATTTGAATATCTGAAAGGTTTCCTAATTGTCATTTGGAAATAGCACATCCATTTATTCCTGGGTCCTTGAGCTGCCTCCCTGTATTTAATTCTTGGAGCTGAGGTTTGCCTATCACCTTTCTGGCTGATTTACAGATTTAGCAGATCTTTAGGCAGCATCTCCTCTCTCAGGCAGAGGCAGCTGCTGTTACTGTATTCCGAGGGGGAAAAAAATCTCAGTATTTTCTTGACGCAACAGAGCTGTCAAACACTAGCTTCCAGCCATCCATCAGTGCTGTCAGCCATCAGAACAGCGGAAATCGCCTCCCTGCACCAAACCAGATGGAGGGGCTACTTGTCAGTTCTCTGTTACTTAAGTTGCTGACCTACCTTGCTGACCAGAGACTAGAGACAAGCTCTCCATTTCTGAGTCTGCTTCTAGGCTTCAAACACAACTTTATACCACACAGTATCTCAGGAAGATTGGGCAAATTCTGGGTCACTCAATTTTCAGGGCCTTACTTCTCCTGCAGAGCTTGAAAGCTGCAAAAGATTCCCGGATCTCTACTGAAGTGGTGACTGGGCATGCCTAGTTCTCCACGAGGTGCCTGGTTTGGGCAGGGAGGGACTAACGAGATGGGAAGAATTCAAAAGCCACCACCAAGAGCGGAGCCTAAGTAAAGGGCAGGGTCAGTGTTAGAGGCAGAAAAAGAAAGCATGCAAATTGACCTGCTTGCTTAAGAGTAGGGATTTTTTTTTTTTGGTGAAATCCAAGTGGAGTTACTTCATATATATGAAAATTTAAGAATTATCCACCTCCCCATCTTGAAATAGGTACATAATTTAAGATTCTGTGATTACTCAGGATAAATAAAGGAGATCAAGTCTGTTAGGGAGCCACTGATCCTTGGAGGGAAAACAAGAACTATACACAGAAATTAGGGGATGGGAACTTAGGGAGATTAAGGTTTGGAGCAATAAAACACCTTTTTTTTCCAGAGCTAGGGGGTGGTTGGAACCTATTTAAGCAAAGTAGTCTGAAGTCACTTTCTTGTGGGTTATTATGAATTGTCACTGTGGGGAACAGCTCAAGAGTTTAGGACCAAATCAGGATTAACTGGAGGAATTTAGAAGAGGATGACAGCATTGGGCTAGAAGAAGTGAACAATTTGTGGCTTAAACAAGAAGAAAAACACAAGTTTGGCTAGAAAAGAAACTCTACAATAAGTGTGATGGAGATTTTCAAAGACCAGAGTCCAAAGTTTTCACATCATGTGGATGATGACCAGTACAAAACAGTTAGGGTGTAGGCTTGCGGCAAGGAAAGGTTGTGTCAGCTGTTCAAATTAAGAAAAACAGGCCTGAGAGGCTAAAAAGGGTGCTGGATTACTGGCCCAGTTTTATACTCATATAGCATTTTCAACTTCTCTGATTGGTTTTATGACTTTTTTTGGTTCTCATAACAAGTTTCATAAAGCAAATTTTAAGCTTCGTTTGAAAGATCAGAAGTTCAGATATAAAGGGTCTGAATAACATCTTTAAGGCCATGTAGTCATGAACTCAAGACAAGACTATAGGTCTTCTAAAAACTAGTTCAGAAGTAAAAAAAAAAAAAAAAGTATTTTTTTACATGACACTTTTAACAAGGCTTCATATGATCAGATCTTGAACTGAAGTTTTTATGCTTGGAAGAGTAATGATTGTATAGAATTAGTCTGTGTTTTAAAAAATTAATCAGATGGTTTCAGAAATAATTATGTGGGAGGCACTATAGGATGTTTAAGAACATGGTTTCATAGTTTCCATCTCTGGTGTTTACTTGCTGTGTGGTCTAGGGAAAGTCATAAGCCTGAAAAATGGGAAAGAACTGGTATATATCTCTTGGATTGCTGTGATGAATAAATGAAATAATCAATTTGAAGTACCTGGCATTTAGCAAGTATTCAGTAAAAGTTAGCTGGTCTTATCAGAGTCTGGCTTTGAGAGCATTGGCTGTTATGTTAGAAGCTATAGCACAAGGGGTGTTCAGAAGATTCATTCACTTGTTAGTAGTCTATTACTGGCTTTTGATTCTTCATGTTGGGACACAACAACAGAAACAAAAACTGTGGAGTTTAGAATCTAGCTAGTCTACAGGTAGGGCTCAATTTGACTTTTTAAGAGACTGCTGTCTTCTCAAATATTTCATACTTATTGTTTTTTGAGATGGATGTATTGGTGGCAATATCACATCAGTAAGAATAGACTTAGTCTCTTTAAAGTATGAAGCCAGAAAGTTAGAATATTACATTATAACTTAAAATTTCCTACTATTGACTTTATTTCTAGGAGTAATCTAACAATTTTAAAACTACCAGGCCATGGAAGAGCCTTCAGGGAGAATATAATGAATATTTCTATTTTATGCCATTTAACGTTGAATGATATGTAGTGAATTCAATTTGTATTCTTTTCAAAATTCTTATATCCTAAAAAACAACCAATCCCATTGCTGCTGAGTCAATTCTGACTCCTAGCAACACTACAGGACAGAGTAGAGCTGCCTCAAAGGGTTTCTAAGGAGCTGCTTGGTGGATTCAAACTGACAACCTTTTTGGTTAGTGGCCAAACTCTTAGCCATTGTGAAGAAACTTACAGAGTTTACTCATAAAACTCCCCTGAGGTATGGAATCAGAATAAAGAAAGGTCACTTTTGAAGGTAATTTGATGGTACAGGGTACAGCATGGAATTATTTCTTACACTAATTCCAGATTTCCACATGGCCCAGTTTATTGAATTGTTTTTGTGGAGAAAAAAAATTTTTTAATTTTCTCTGTTGTTAATTAGCAAAAGAAAATGGGACTAAAATATTTCTATTTTATTTGAGTTGTAATTTAAATTATAATCAGAGTATATTGAAAGACACAGTCACTATTTGTGATAGTACATATGAAGCAAGATGTAGTATATCAATTCTCATTTCCACTTTCATGATTTGAATTGTCACTCTAGAATGATGAGTTACTCTGTAAACAAAATGTATATATAGGATACTAAGTTTGGGAATGGGTAGTAGCATATCAAGGCTATAAGAGTTAAATTTATGTTAAAAAATATTGAGGTAAGATCAGGAAGTGATGGAGAATTAGCAAATACCTGTACTGAGATAGAGAGCATGGAGGGTGGGGGATACAATCCCTTCTGGTGTATTACTTATTTGTAACCTTGAAATAATGGTTGCTTTAGAAGTGTAAAGTGCATATGCATAAACTATAATGCACATAACATGCTACAACTGAATGGAGAAATGTTGGTGTTGCTTAACTGTTTCATGTAGAGAAGTTTCCATGACTCACTTCTCATAAATGATAGAATACGTGACACTTCATTATTTTGCTTTCTGGGAGGATTCCACTGTCAATCTATATAGTAAATATCAGTTAAGACTTATTTTTACTTTTTAATTAAATGTCAGTTAAAATTCTAATATATTTTTCTCTCATCCCAAAAGATTGTCATATGTGCAATTCAATGAGACCAGTTGCATCAGTCCTGTTTTGCAATCACCATTAATATCCAAAGCAACTAATTTTTTTTTTTTTTTGGCTTTACGAAAGAGAAATTTATTTTATCACAGTTTACTGGGCTAAAAGCTCACATGCAGGGCACTGGCTCTAGGGAAAGACTCTGTGGGTTCTGAGGTAAGATTAACATTCGTGTTTCTTCTGACTTGCCTTGGAAGTTTCCTTGGTGATCTTTATGTGGTATGACATTTAACCTGCTCTATTTGTGCTTGCTTTTCTCTGTATCTCATATGCTGTTCCTTATAACTCAGAAGTGATTAGGTTTAAGACATGCTCTACACCGCATGGCAGCGAACAACAACACAGGTATGTCATTAGCATAACAAGTAAAATCCTACTCTCAATTGGGATTACATCCACAGGCTGTAAATGTCCAGTCAATTCCCAACTCATGGCCACCCCATGTGGGTAGAACTGAGCTCCATAGGGCATTCTTTCTTTTTAAAATAATATTTTGTGATGTTTTCAATGAATGTCTACACAATAAACTAGGTTTCCTTTTGGTTATTTTGACACAGACTGTTTAGTGAGAGTTACATGTTTCTCAATGTGTCAGCATTCTCTTAATTGCATTCCGGTTATTCCAATTCTAGTACTCCCATTTCCTTGCCCACTTACTGTTTCAGTTTTGCTTTACAGTCATTGTTGACCTTTTGGTCTTATGTTGTTATTAGGCACCACTGAGTGACATATGGCTCACAGTGACACTGTGCACAACAGAATGAAACCCTGTCTGGTCCTACGAGTGCCACCCTCACAATCATTGCTATGTTTGAGCCCATTGTTGCAGCCACTGTGTCAATCCATCTCGCTAAGGGTCTGCCTCATTTTTGCGGCCTGTCTGCTTTACCAAGCATGATGCCCTTCTCCAGGGACTAGTCAGTCCTGATAACATGTCCCAATTCCGAGGAGCACTGTGGCTGTGTTTCTTCCAGGACAGACTAATTCTTTCTTCTGGAAGTCCATGATGTATTCAGTATTCTTTGCAATACCGTAACTCAAAGTCATCAATTCTTCTTTAGTCTTTCTTATTCATCATCGAGCTTTCACAGGCGTATGAGGGGACTGAAAGAACCATGATTTGGGTCAGCTAAACTTTGGACCTCAAAGTTACATCTTGAAAGTAACTAAGTTCTTATTTTTATTTATTTATTTTTTATTGTGTTTTAAGTCAAAGTTTACAATTCAAGTCAGTTTCTCCTGCAAAAACTTATACACACTTTGTTATGTGACCCTCGTTTCCCTTCCCCACACTGTGACAGCACACTTCTCTCCACCTTGTATTTCCTGTGTCTGTTCAACCAGCTCCTGTACATATCTGCCTTTCCATCTCTCCTTCATAGCGGCTGCCCTGTTAGTCTCCTGTATCTACTTAAGCCAGGAAGTACGTGATTCACCAGTGTCATTTTATGTGTTATTGATCAGTTGAATCTTTGTCTGAAGAGATAACTTTGGGAATGGTTTTAGTAACAAAGAATCTGGGAGCCATGTCGTCTAGGGCTATGCCAGTCGGTAAACCGTCAAGTCTGGTCTTTTTCATAGTGCTTGAGTTCTGCACCCCACGTTTCTCCCATTCCATCAGGGATTTTTGTTGAGTTCTCTGTCAGGGAAGTCATTGGTGGTAGCTGGGTACTGTTTAGTTCTTCTGGTCCAGTGCTGGTGTAGTCTCTGGTTTATGTCCCCCTTTCTTGTCTTGAATCATTTTCCTCTGATGTTCTTCATTCTCCTTTGTTCTGGGTGGATTGGGACCAGTCGATGCTTCTTTGATGACTGCTTGCTCTGTTTTAAGACCTCAGGTGCCACTTACCCAAGTGGGATGCAGAACAGTTTCTTAGTAAATGTTACTATGCCAGTTGACCTGGATGTCCCCTGAAACCATTGCCCCCAGACTTCTATGCTTACTATTCTGTCTCTCAAAGTGTTTGGTTCTATTCAGGGAACTTCTTAGTTTTTGGTTTAGAACAGTTGTGCTGACTTCTCCTGCAACTAATTTTTTTTTTCTTTTCATGGTTTTTTTTTTTTTAATTTTTTATTTAATATAACTGAGTGAAAATGTACATTCCCGTATAAATTTACATACCCACCTATATGCAGCTTCCACTGCTCTCCCTGCCTGGTGACAGCACACTATTCCTCTCTGCTCCATACATGTCTCGTTCTCCCAACAGTCTCTTTTTTCCCTCCTCTCCACCCACTCTCCTTCCTCCAGCCAGAGGTCAGCAGGATGACATCCTATAGATGTATGCAACCATAAAGTGCATCCAATATATGGTCACTGCATCGCCAAGTCCAACCCATTCCTGTCTGAAGCGTGGACCTTCATTATGATTTATGGTCAAGGGCAGCATCAGGGTGAGGGGCCATGCTCCCAGGGGAACTCCGAAACCACTGGACCATCAATTGAGGTCTTTTAGTGGGGATCTCAGGGTGCACCCATTTTTATTCTTGTGTTGCCAGTGAGACTCAACTTAGTGAGCTCCATCGTGGCTATCACTGGTGGTGGCCGGGCACCATCCGGTTCTTCCAGTCTCAAGTCGATGTAGGTACCCACTGATGTGGGTCTCTTTGTCTTCTGGGTTGTCTTTCCCCCATGTCATTTTGGTCCTCGGTGAGCATCCGTTCCTGCTGAGTTGGGACCATTTGCTGTGCCCTCGGATGGCAGCTTGGCAGCTTTTAAGACCCCAGATGCCACTCACCAACGTGGGGTGCAGAGAACCCTCTTAGCAAAATGCTAGTTGTGCCAATTGACCTCGCTTTCGCCTAAGAGCATGGTCCCCCACCCCCTGCCCCAGCTACTCTATCCTTGCAATATTGGGTTAAGATGGAAGGAGTACTCATGTTATGTTTAAGTCCACTTAATATTGTTCTTGTTTCTAATGTGTGCTATCACCGATTTCACCCAACCAGATACCTAGCAACTATCTAGTCTAAACCCTCCCCCCCCTCCCCTTCCTTGCAGCTGTCAGAGTCTTTTCTTCTATATACAAGTCTGGTTTTGAGATCTTATCGTAGAGGTCTCATACAATATTTGTCCTTTTGTCACTGACTACTTTCACTCACCATAATGTCTTCCAGTTGAAACCAGGTCATGAGATGTTTCCTGAAGTCATTGTTGTTCTTAATCATTGCGTAGTGCTCCGTTGAGTATATATACCATAGTTTACCTATCCATTCTTCTGTTGTTGGGCATCTGAGTTGATTCCATCTTTTTGCTATCGTGGACTGTGCTGTGATAAACATTCTGGTGCATGTGTCCGTTGGTGTGAAAGGCCTTGAATCTGTAGGATATATTCTAAGTAGTGGAATTACTGGGTCAAACGGTATATCAATATCCATTTTTTTTAAGGAAGCGCCAGATTGCTTTTCGAAGAGGCTGGACCATTTTGCAACCCCACCAACAGTGTAGGAGGGCACTTTCTCTACAGCCTCTCCAGCATTTGTTGTTTTGTGTTTTCTGGATCATGGCCAACCTTGTTGTGGTGAACTAAATTTTTATAAATTTCTTTTTTTTTCTTCTTGATGCTTTCATTAAAGCTTGCTTTTTGTTGCTGACATTTAAATAAGATCATTAGTAGTCTAGTTTCATAAAGTATTATCTTACTGTATGGTCTAGTAAATCAAACACTGAAGAAAACAATGATTATTAACTATTTTATATTGATTTTACTTTTTTCCCAAGATTTTACCATACTGAATGAGAATCTTCACTTTAAGTAATATTGTGTCTCTTCAAATGCCTTAAAGGAGAAAGTCAAAAAAGGAAAATAAACACAAATCAGCAGAAAGCATAGTATCCTAGGGCTGCAGGTTGCAGCTAACTACAAAACGGCTTGAGGGAACTTTTAGGTAATAGCAATGTTCTAAACTCTAAAGCCATAGAATTATTATTGAAATATTTCATGTCTGCTTGATAGAAAATAAGTTATAGACGTTCTGAACTGTATTTTAAGCAAAATTTACCTTTTTTAAATGATTTGATCTGCAGAAAATTGTTGAAAATCCACCTAATCATTCATTAATTTAGCAAACACTTTCTTGTATATCTGCTGAATAGAATTAACTGCTTCCTGTTCTGTCACAAAACAAAGGGAAAATAAAAATACATGGAAAAACCTCACCTTCTTTAGTTTATGAAGGATAAGAAAAAAAAAAAGGGTTTAACTCTGCAGGGGAATATCAGATACTTGAGGTAATCAGTTATCATTTAATTCTGGGGTCACTTCTAACACTTTAGTAGTTCCAAGGGCATCAGTGAAAGTTTTATTAAGTTGTTGGGTCATGATAAATTAATTTATTTCTCATTGTATGTTGGAACTGAGATAATTGTTCCTTTGTTTTCCTTTCTTGGATGTTGGGAATGAGGTGACACTGATTTATTTTCCTCTGATTCTGCTCTGATAAATTTGCCTTTTCTGGATGTTTCATATAAATGGAATTATACAATGTTTAGTCTTTAGCATTTAACATTTTTCAATGAAGTAGAAAGTCTTCAAGGTCCATACATGTTATAACATATATCAGAATTTTTTTCCTTTCTGTTGCTGAAAGTGTTGAATGGATGTACAATATTTTTTTTTTACCCATTCAGTAGTTGGTGGACATTTGGGTTGCTTCAGATTTTTAGCTATAATAAATAAGTCCACTATGAGTTTTCATATTGTGTCTCCATGTGTACTCCATGTGTATATATGTTTACATTTCTCTTGAGTGGAGTCCTGTGAATGATATTGCTGCATTTATAGTAAGTTTATGTGTCATGTTTGAAGAAATTGCCAGACTTGTTTCCAGTGATGTTGTGACATTTTTGTGTAACAACTGTACCAGAAATATATGAAGGTTTCAGTTTTTATTATACTTATTTTAGTGCAAGCCAGCCAAGTGCCGTTGAGTCAGATCCGACTCGATGTAATATGGCATTTTGGTTTTCAGTTTCATTTTCCTAATGGCTAATGAGCCCTGGTGAATGATAAAGCACTAGACTGCTAACCAGATAGTTGGCCTTTTACACTCAGTACTCTATGAGAGAAGAGACCCTGTGGTCTGCTCATCCAAAAAATTACAGCCTAGAAATCCTGTGAGGCGGTTGCACTGTGTCTCAGAGGATCACTGTAAGGACAGACTTGATGGCACACACTCTGTCCGTTTTTCACATGGATTGTCTTCTTAGTGATTTATAAGGGTTTTTTTTGTTTGTTTGTTAAATATATATTGAATATGAGTCTCTTATAAGATAGGTTATTTGAAAATATTTTCTCCATGTCTGAACTTTGTTTTTCTCACTTTCTTGATGGTGCCTTTTGAAGCACGAAAGTTCTTAATATGATTTAGTTCAATTTACTATTATTTTTCACTTCAGGGATTGTGCTGTTAGTGTCAAATCTAAGAATTGTGCCTAGACCAATGTGACAAAAATTTTGTTTCAGAAAATTTTATACTTTTACCCCTATGTTTAGATCTGTGATCCATTTTCCATAAATTTTCCTGTATGTTATGAGGCAAGGGTCTAGGTTTACTTATTTTTTATTTATGTAGATATCCAATTGTTTCAGCACCACTGAATTTTGTTGTCAGCTTTGTGGAAAATCAGTTGTCCGTAAATACATAAAGATTTGTTTCTGGACTGTCGATTCTGTTGATCTACATACCTAACCTTACCCCAGTACCACAGTAACTTGACTACTGTGGCTTTATAGTAAATATTGAAATCAAGTGTGAGTCCTTCAGTTTTGTTAATCTTTCTCAAAATTATTTTGGCTGTTTTAGATTTTTTTTATTTCCATATAAATTTTGAAAACACATGGTCAAAATCTACAAAAAACCACTAGGAATTCTGATGGCAGTTGCTTTGAATTTGTTGACCAATTTGGGGAGAATTGCCATCCTGACAATATTGGTTCTTCCAAAACATAAACATGCAATGTGTCTGTGTCTCCATTTATTTAGATTTTCTTTCATTTCTTTTGCAATATTTTCAAGTTTTACTTGTTTACAATATTTAGAGAACCGAACCAAACCAAATCCACTGCCGTTGAGTTGGGTCCGACTCATAGTCACCCTAGAGAGAATACAAAAATTTCTCAAGTGCCATTTGTAGGGTAGTTGTTACATTAAAATCAGGTATATACAGATAGTTCAAAACTCAAAGGTCTCAGAGGATGAAAATTGAGATTAACCTCAAGATTCAGTGTCGTAGAATGAGCATGTACAGTAATAAAAGACTATGTGGTACAGCTTTGATTTAGTGATAAATTCTCTATCAGTGTGGGAAAGAGCCATTCATTTGTTATGAAAGTTATGCTCCAAGTATCTTATAAGTAAGTTTTTTAAAAAAATTTCCCATTCTGTATTTAGTGTGTTAGATTGCTGGATTGCCCCCAACATATATTTGTAATGCTGCTTGTTCTTGCTACTTCTGAGACTCCAAAATTATTTAGAGAAGGTTCTTTCTGTCTCAATGATTTTTTTTTTCATGATTGACGGTTTAATATTAAAGATGTTGACCTAGTCAAACTCCAGAAAACATATGCCATAAAAAGTAGCTAGGTGTACAACAACTATCAAATAGGATCAGCATATAGCTCTGCTAATGCAATATGTTTCATTATTAGATTCATATGGCTTTTTTCTTGAATGAAATGTTGAATTTCTGTTGATATTTAAGCTGTTCTGAGAATAAGCCTTTTCAAACTCTTATGAGCTGCTTATAAGCAAACATATGATTATAAAATGGGGAAAAGCATGTAGACAGCAAGAGATAACTCTAATGTACAGTATAATTTGTTATTTGAATGTATATCATGTACTTTAGAAGCATGGTGATGGAGTGGTTAAGAGCAGTTCACATCCGTCAGTGGCTGTTTGGATACTCCATGGGGCAATTCTGCTCTGTTCTATAGAGTTGCTATGAGTTATAATTGACTCTGTGTCAGTGGGTTTGGTTTTATCATATACTTTGTGTTTCATTTACACGTAATTTTATAGCTATAATATAAAGTTTTGTCAAAAGCATCTGATTATATAATAGACAGAATGCTCCTAGTACATAACAAATAGTATTGTTTTACTCCTAAACAAAGGAATTATTAAAAGCGTTACATTCAAGGATTACCTGTATCAGAATCATGAGGATGATTCAACTTCCGGGGCTTCCTTTAGCCTCTAGGCTTAGGGGATCTAGCGGTGGTGTTCACTGTTTTTAAGCATTAGCTTATTATCTTGCACCACACTATTTTCCAGGCTTGTCTTGTATTTTCCCTGCTGCAGCTCTGGAATCAACCACTTCTTCAAGGAGCCACTAGGCTAATTTTTAAGGCTACTTATAACTGCTGTCAAAATTGGTGTCAAAAAGGTTGCATATTAGTTTTCAGTTGTACTGGTATTTTAAGAACTTTACCAGTTGTTCTGGTAAACATTTTACTGACTCCTTCTTATATATATATATATTTCATTTCCAACTTTGTTTGCTATCAAGTAGTCTTTCGCCATGAAGTAGGCATTTTTTTAATCACAGTTGAAAAGAAACTTTGAACTATAGTACCTGTTTGAAAAATTCCTTAGTTTAGTTTACCTTATTGAAGGTTTTACTAAAATACAGCATAAGATAATTACTAACGCTTCTTTTTTGAAGTGAAATTATGAACCTCCAACCTTATCATTATAGTCTCTCACTAGGTTCCATTATCCAATTTGGGCTATGAAAATCTTCAGTCTTTTTCAAATGGCAAATTAAATGGCTCCTCCACTTTGTGAAAAAGCACATTGTATTTTTTTTTTAAAAAAATGAGATCAAGAGAGGTCTAGTTAACAGGGTGTTTCCATGTCTTATTCTTTCCTCAGCCTTGTTGCTTGTTAGTCTATGATAGACCAGTTGGAGACACTCAGATTTAATTTTTTTATAATATTTATGTTGCATTAAGATGATTCTTGTAAACAGTACTTTGATATACATCACTTCTTATGACTAGATTCAGTCTTTCTTTGAGCTATCTGGTAGATTTCATGTCCTCACACTATGTTGAAGAACTACCTGAAGATCGTTGTTTACAAGTATGGAAAACTGCAACATAGAATTTCTAGACTTCCTTATACATTGTTACTTAGATAAAACATAGTGATTTAGCCTCTACTCATACTTCTCTTCTTTAATAATTCTGCCTTTTATTTTTACATGGGTTGAGAAAAGTAATTAGTTCTTAAGTCGTGGAACTAGGAGTAATTCATTTATGTCAAGTAATTTTGTAGCAGTAATACCACAGGAAGGTTTCCCATTCATCTCAGTTTTGCAAATATGATAGTATTTTCTATTTTGGTCTTTAACATAAATACCCATTATAATGGTTACCATAAAAACTAAATCAATCTCAGACATCAGTCCTTTTAGCCTGACATTAGATGCTGCCTAGACAGTAGCGCCAATCTAATAAAAGGAGTTGGAATCTGAAGTGTGGGCTATTTAAGTAATGTAAGGTCATATATTTGCCAAATTTTTGTGAGAGCAAAAATACAGAAATGGTCAGTGTGATGTTCACTTTATCCGTTAAAAATTCCATGAGACTGTCTCATAATTCAGAAAGTTCTAACCATAATATATTCCTTGAAAACATATTGACTCTGCCTTGAACCCAGCTTTAAAAAGGTTAACCTTTCAGAGAATTCTTTTGAACAGCTCATATTTTCTTTCTGTTCCCCATTATGCATTAAAAAAACATTATTCCACTTTATTCTGTATACCTAATCCTCACTATATCTCTTAGCAATTAGATTCAATATCCCAACTCCTTCTTGTGTTATCTGAACAGAATTCTCCTCATCTTTGGAGATGGCTGCGTGAAGTTTGGTTTAGGACAAAGATGGGTTATTTACATCTTCAGTTTCTTAGAATAGCAAGGTACTTCTATGCTGAGACATCTAGTTAGGTCAGTTTTGTTGTTGCTAGGTGTTATTAAGTTGTTTAGAAATCATGGCAACCCTGTATAATACAGAATGAAACACTGCCCAATCCTGTGCTATCCTCATAATCGTTGTTATGCTTGAGTCTATCATTGCAGCCACTGCATCAGTCCATCTTGTTGGGGGTCTTCCTCTTTTCCTCTTTTTCTCTGACCTTCTACTTTACCAAGAATGACATCCTTCTCCAGCACCTGATCCCTCCTGATAACATGTTCAAATATGTGAGATCAAATCTTCCCATTTTTATTTCCAAGGAGCATTCTAGCTGTACCTTTTCCAAGATAGACTTGTTATTTTCTTCTGGCAGTCCATAGTATAGTCATAGTATATTCTTCACCACCACTGTAATTCAAAGGCATCAATTCTTCAGTCTTTCTTGTTTATTGCTCAGCTTTTTCCTGCATTGAGGTCATTGAAAATACCATGACTTGGGTCAAGCACACCTTAGTTTTGAAGCTGACATCATTTTTTTTTTAAACACTTTAAAGAGGTCTTTTGCCATAGATTTGCCCAGTGCAATGCGTCTTTTGATTTCTTGACTGCCGTTTCCATGGGTATTGATTGTGGATAGATCAAATATTTCTGAGTGATTTCTACTGTTTAGCTTTCACAGTTACATTCAAACTTTTGACATTAAAAGTAGTTTGTCTTGGAAAAAATAAACTTTCCTGATATTTTCCATGGGCCTTAAAATATCTTGATAAGAGAGTGAAGAGGTTTCAAAAGTATATTGAACCTTTCTTCCATAAGACAAGGATTTGATGTTATGTGTTAAAAATGTATAAGCCCACATTTACTCTTCTAAAAAAACCAAACCCACTGCCATCAAGTCAATTCTGACTCACAGCAATCCTGTAGGGCAGAGTAGAATTGCCCCATAGAATTTCTAAGGAGCAACTGGTGTATTTGAACTGCTAACCTTTCAGTTAGCAGTGATAGCACTTAACCACTATACCATCAGGGTTTGCAGTTCTCCTAAAAAGTACTCGATACTTAGAAAACCAGCTAGAGGCCTCAGCAAAATGATGTTGGCATTTAAAACAAACACTAACAAATAAATAGCTCATATAGTGTAATGCATCTGAGATATTAATTTCTTCATGATAATTATCTGTTTACCTGCCATTGAATAAGAATGGAAGAGATAAACAGATGGCTTTCCTGTCTCCTACTCGATGCAGCAGGAATTCAGCCCACTTAGTGAAGTATAGTGAAGAGTTCAGTGACGCGCATGACAAACACCTTGCAGTGCTTCGAGCATGGTATCTCTGCACAGATGTTCCATGATAAAGGGACAGTAAGTACCAACGTAAGGAAAAGTCAAAGACAATTAAGATTTTCTCATTAAATCAATAATAGTTTCAGCCTCTTGTTAAACTTTTAACTAAGAATATTATAGAGAAGGCAAAATCCTTTGGTCCAAGGTTTGTTTCCTTTCTTTGGCCAACCTTAGGTTATAACTGCTCTTGAATTGTGACATTTTCTTATAAAAGTCTGATGTCAATTCTCATCCAGTTTTGTGGAATTGTATTTTACAACAAACTCCCTTTAATATTTGTAAGTATTTTAAGTATGACTTCGAGAAACAGCTTGAGAAAAAGGTGATAATGTAATTCAACATCGATAACTTTTATTAATGCACCTGAATATTCTATGAAATAAATCGTATTTCCTTGAAAGCTTGATGTTATTGTTTGTGCCATCAAGTCTGTTCAGACTCATGGTGATCCTGTGTTCAATGGAGTGAAACACGACCCAGTTCTGAGCCATTTTCACAATTATTGCTCTGTTTGAGCCCGTTATTGCAGCCAGTGTATCAGTCTGTCTCATTGTGAAACCTTCCTCTTCTTCACTGAACCTCTGCTTGGTTTGCTAGAAGCCTAAATTTCCACAGAATTTAATAGCGATGTATATGCTGTTGAATGATGAAGTGATTAAAGGTCAACAAGTTTGAGGAAGGTAAAGAGCAAAAGGCCTTTATTTCTTGCTATAGTTTGAATTGTTAGCATTTGAAAAATTTATAATTTATTGGCTATTAGTTCTGAAGGAGCAAAACTTCTAAATAATTTGAAACTAAGTTAATTTTGATTTGCATCATCCTTACCACCTAACTACTTACTGCCTTTGATCCATCTTTAGTTCAATTAGACTTTAGTGAAAAGCTACATCCTAATATAAGTTGACGTTCAAAAAGACTTCTTAGATAGAAATTGTATACATCTCATATGTATGTCCTGGTTTATGTATGCTGTGCAAAGGCAGTCACTTCTTTCCTTATGATTTCTAATCTTTTCCTTTTTTTACTATCAGCACTTATTAAACACTTACTTGTGATGAACAAAGTGATCTAAATATCTCAAGAGCTTTTAGAAACATGGAAACACAAAATGCATCAAAGACCTAGTAGAGGATTATGTACCGTAGAAAATGATAACTACTAAATTAATGAATTAAAATTATTTCACATCTCTTATCAAATCTTATTTATTTTGGGAAAATTCTGTTTCTTTTAAAATTAACCCCATTAATGGATTTGAATAAATGAAAACATTGGCTGTTATACAATTTTTGTTTTGGAGCAACATCTTAAAAGGACTCCTGGTGGTGCAGTGATTAAGCACTCAGCCAGCCAGCCATAATCAAAATATTGGTGGTTCAAACCCACTGATGCTGCAGTCTGCTTCTATAAAGATTCTATCAAGGAGCCCTACTAGTAATTAATCTAGCCTTACTTGAACTGAGATACTAACAATATTTACAATTTTATTTATAACCTTTCTATTTGTTCTGGGGATATCTGGCAGATGCTCGTAAATTTTTTGCTTTAAGTCAGAAGTTTTAAGAGAAATTTCTCTTGTTACTCACTGTTCTTCAGATCAACAATAACGCACAAAAATGAGATGAAACAAAACAGAAGTTTCTAACGTATTTTGGGAGAATTCTTCAAGTACAATCTGAAATTACAGGCCAAATGTGAACAACATTTCCTTTTATCTGTTGACATCATGTGTGAGAATAATTTTGAGAAATCTCATTTTTTTCCCTTGATTTCATATGCTTTTATGGAACCACAGGCTTTGATGGATTTTTATTAAAAATTTCAAGTACACCAGAACAAAACAAAACAAAACAAAACCCCAAACAAAAAAACAAAACACTGCCACTGAGTCGATTCTGACTCATAGTGAGCCTACAGGACAGAGAAGAACTGCCCCATTATGCTACCAGGTTTCCCTTCAAGTACACAAGTCCCATTTATCACATTATACCAACTGTTGTGATAGTGTTTTCCCATAATTAGTATAGTCAAGTTATACTGACGTAGGTGAACCCTAGTGGTGCAGTGGTTAAAGCTGCTAACCAAAGTGTTGATGGTTCAAACTCAGGCATCATTCTGGAGAAGAAAGATGTGGTAGTTCAGTTCTGTAAAGATTTACAGCTTTGGAAACCATATAGGGCAGTTTTCTGTCCTAGATGATCCCATGAATCCAAATAGATTCAATGGAAATGAATTTGTTTTTTTGGTCTACTTACATATGTAAATTATAACAAAAAGCTCAATACAGAGAAATATACAGGAAAGCTGTAATTCTGACTAGTGTTACCCTAATTTTCTTTTTTTTAGTTTTCATCTTATGAATCAGCTATCAGTTCATGTTCTGACTTTCTCACTACATATTTCTTCCATTATCCATTACAGTAGTTTTATATTATGGAAATAAAGATACGAGAGTTCACCTTTGATTATCTTGGATAAAGCCTACATGAGAGAACACACTATACTGGTTGAACTTTGTTATATTTTTTAAAAGGTTTGCTTTTTTAAAGAATATAATATTCCCAAAGAATATAGTGTTGGCTGAACATCTGAACAGAAAACAGTTAAAATAATTTTGTGTAAGTATGGGAACCAGTCAAAATACAGATCACTAAATGTTTATCACATGCGAAGGGTGTGTTTGGAAACTTCATCTGTATTCTTGTTCACTTTTTTGAACTGTATTATATACAAAAATCCTTTTAATGTTAGTAATTATTCTAATCATGGATAGGAGAAAGGAAACAGCTTGAGTGGCTCTATGTACAACAGAATGAAACACTACATGGTCATACATGATCCTCACAATTGTAGTTATGCTTCAGCACATTGTTGCAGTCACTGTGTCAGTCCGTCTGATCGAGGACCTTCTTTTTCACTCTTTACTCTACCAAGCATAATGTTCTTCTCAAAGGATTAGTACCTCCTGATGACATGTCTGAAGTATGTGACACAAAGTCTTGGCATTGTCATTTATAAGGAGCATTCTGCTTGTACTTCTTCCAAGACACATTTGTTTGTTCTTCTGGTAGCTATAGTCTAGTCAATATTCTTCACCAACACCGTTATTCAAATGCATCAATTCTTTGGTCTTCTGTATTCATTGTCCAGCTTTAAAGTGCATGTGAGGTGAGAGAAAATACCATGGCTTGGATCAGGTGCACTGTAGTTCTCAAGGTTACATCTTTGATTTTTAACACTCTGAAGATGTCTTTTAAGCAGATTTGCTCAATGCCATACATTCATTTCATGATTGCTGCTTCTGTGGGCATTGATTGTGGATCTGAGTAAAATGAAATCTTTGACAACTTCAGTCTGTACTCTTTATTATGATGTTGCTTGTTGGTTGTTCCACTTGTGAGAATTTTTGTTTACTTTATGTTAAAGTGTTCTACTCTAACCTCTAGGGTCACTATGAGTCAAACGTGACTCAACGGATAGATAGATAGATAGATTATGTTAAAGTGTAATCTGTACTGAAGTCTGTAGTCTTTGATCTTCATTAATAAGTGCTTTAAATCTTTGTTACTTTCAGCAACCAAGGTTATGTCATCTAAACTTCGCAGGTTGTCACTGAGTCTTTAGTCTTGATGCTGCTGCCTTCTTATGGTCCATCTTCTTGGATTATTTGCTCAGCATACAGATTAAGGAAATGCGATCAAAATTTACAACTTTGACATATACCTTTCCTGATTTTGTACCATGTAGTAGCCCCTTATTCTGTTTGAATGACCGCCTCTTGGTCTGTGTATAGGTTCTTCCTGTGCACAATTGAATGTTCAGGAATTCCCATTCTTTGGAATATCATCCGTAATTTTAAGATCCACACAGTTGAATGCCTTTGTATAATCAATAAAACACAGGTAAACATCGTTCTGGTATTCTCTGCTTTCAGTGAAGATCCACCTGACATCTGCATCCTCTTCAGTATCAGGCTTGAATTTCTGGTAATTCCCTATTGTTGTATGGCTGCAACAACTTTTGAATTGTCTTCAGTAAAATTTTACTTGCCTTTGATATTCATGATATTGTTTGAAAAATTTCTTTATTTGGAATGATCAGACGTATAAATCTCTTCCAGTTGCTTGGCAAGGCAACTGTTTTCCAAACTTCCTGGCATAGATGAATGAGTGCTTCCAGTATGGCATCCATTTGTTTGAAACATTTTGATTGATATTCTGTCAATTCCTGGAGCCTTGTATTCCACCAATGCCTTCAGTGCATTGAATAAAAGTGCACTGAATAAAAGGCGATGATTCAATAATTTAGTATACATAACTTCTGTTAAATCCTGCTTTAAGAAAGCTTCACAGAAACTTAAATTTCCACTGAATCTAGTAGTGAAGTATGTGCAAAATTTAGCTATTGCAACAAAAGTTTATAGCTTCTAGTGCTAATAGCTTTTTTTGAAAGTCTGATATTTAGTGACATATTTATAATGCAGCTAAGCAGAAAAACTGATTAGATTTCTATATGGGTCAAGTTGAAACCAAGCTACAGATTCACAGAAGTATAGTTATAGCTCATAATGAAAATTTAGTGTCCTTCTGTTTAGACCCCTTGGCTGAAGCCTGTGAAAGACTAGCTAGATTTCTGTGTGATGTTCTTCAGTTTGAGCAGCTCAAATTTGTTAAACCATGTCTTTAAACTAAATTGATTCTTAGGATGCTAAAAACAAGCATTATTTGTTTTTCTCCAACTCAATTTTTACCAGTTTGAATTCGCCAGCCAAGTGCCATCGAGCATCACAAATATATAGGAAATATTTTGGTGCTCTGAAGCAGAAGCATTAGACTAACAATATTTCTCATACTGTTATTTCCAGGGATAGTTGAAGTCTTTATGGGATATATTGGAGCTCAAATTCAGCCTTGCATAGAACATAGTCCCTTTACTGATTTAGAAGTGTTAATGTGTGAATGAGAGAGTTGAGGTCATGTTTATTGTCAGCACTGCTGACAGTGCTCGACAGTTTTAACAAGCAGGTGATTTCTCCTTTTTAAGTTAAATTAGTTGCCTCAAAATTAGACATAACCAATTCCATATATATTTTTGTCCTTGATGTATTTCCAAGAGCTTAAGGAAAGCCTAGCTACTTTGCTATAAAAGCATACCATATTTGTTGAAATCCTCTTTTTCACCTACTTTTGATATGTATTGTTTCTGAAATTTTCATTATCTTGGATAGCAAGGATGTGACAGCATAATTTCTAACAACCTTTCCCTCATTTCTTCGCAATGCTAAAATAGATGTTATTCCTGTACCAGAGAAGATAGGGAGGGACCATGCATACCTAAAATATTCTTGTCATTGTAATTTTTTTCTTTTTTCTGGTATCGTTTATGCTTAGAGATTCTAGAGCAGGCTGTTTAAAAAAAATCAGTGTTTTATTTTTCTGGAATGAATATAGAGAAGCTTCTTTATTGAAAATTGTTACCCAAATTGATAGTGGTTGCTGTATGATTTAGAGACATCAGAATTACCGTGATTTAGCTTTGAAAGTAGCTGGCTTCTTGAATGTCTCTGAAGAGTCAAACCATGGAGTCAGCTACATTTACATGCCTATCATGTTTAATAGTGTGATATGTCAAATAATTAAACAGCAAATTTCAGATATTTCAATATTTGTTGGGATGCTTGTCAAGGAACATGGTTATTTTCATGCCCAAATTAGAGGAACTGATTAAATCATGAAGAATTTGAAATATTAATTGATAATCAAAATGATGTGTCTTAATCAGTGTGCAAGCTTCAATATTTAGGCATCCAACTCTAATGATAAAAGTAATTTCTTAACATTGCATTTCATTCATGTTTTAGACTATCTAACACAAAATAACTTGTATTTTTAAAGTAATACAGACAGCTGCCAAAATCTGAAATTAATTTCCAAGCTGACTTACACAAAATGTACAAATTAATTTGTCTAAGAAAAGAGCTCCTGGGAAGAGATGCAGGTACCACACAGGTATGTTTAGTTATCTTTTTCCTCTTGAGCAAAAACACAGAACTCTAGATTGATAGTGAAAATAAAATTATTACCATGACATATTGACATGTATACCAATTTTCTTTGAAATTATTCTTTCTGTAGATTGTTTCCTTAAAAATTGAATCTAAGTAATTTTTATTTTTCCATTGTATGTGTTATACAATACAGTGTTGTTGGGTACTGTTAAGTCAATTCTGAAAGTGTATGCTAGAACAGAACTGCCCTGTAGCATTTCCTAGGCTGTAATTTTCACAGGGGCAGATCACCAGGTTTTTTCTCTTGCAGAGTAGCTGGTGGGTTCTAATCACCCAGCCTTTTGTTTGGCAACTGAGAACTTAGTTAACGTGTCACCAGGGCTTTTTAAATGTCACGTAGACAAGATAAAAACAGACTAGAACAGATTAGTCCAGTATCATGGACTCATTCTTAACTACTTGTACTTGGGTCAGAAGAAATAAACAGCACAACGGCTATTTTCTAAAAGCTCTTCACGAGTTCTTTTTAATATAGCATCCCCACATTTTTCAAAATATTACACTACATTTGATCTTATTTCTCCCTCCTTCCCCCACGTCTCCATAAAGCAGGAAGGACAAGCAGTATTCTTTTCAGAAAAAATGATGACTTCAGGCTCAGTTAGGCTAAGTGATTTTATCATCAGATGATAAGTTAGTGGCAGAACTTAGAGAAGAACTCAGATATCTTACATCTTAATTTGGTCATTTTTTTTTTCTGTTACTTTTTTTGTGAAATGGTAGAGTTGCCTTTTATTTTTTTAAACAAATTTTATTGTGATTAAGAAGAATTTAATGACCTATATCAATTTGCCATATAACACCAGGAATTTTCACTGCTACTCTATTCTAACTGCTCCGCCACTCACTGTAACAGTACACTTCCCCCTTTCATCTGGAACTTCCTGTAGCCCTTTGACCAACATCTGACCACCTTATCACGTCGTCTTTGGCAATTAGCCTCTAGAACACCTCCATGTATGTCTTAAAGTCCAAAGGTTTGTTCATTACCAGCCACATTCCTTGTTTTGTATAGTCCAGTTCAGTCTTTGTCAGGAGAGCTGGCCATGGTATTGGACGGAGTTTAGGGTTAAAGAGTCTGGGGGCCACGCTCCCAGGGGGTCCTCCAGTCTGACAGACCATCAGATGTGGTCTTTTGTAGAATTCTAGCTCTTCCTCTAATCTTTCTCCCGCTATGTCTGGGGTTCTGTAAATTTACCCCCTTGGGGAAGTTATTGGTGGTGGCCAGGCACCATCTAGTTCTTCTTATCCCTTGCTGAAGCTGACATTGGTTCATATGTCACCATTCATCTGATGGGCTCTTAGTTTCCTCCTGTCCTTGATGTTCACTGTTTACCTCTGGTCCAGGTGGATTGGTACCAATTGATGTTACTTAGATAGCAGCTTGGTAGCTTTTAAGATCCCAGACACCACATGCCCAGGTGGTATGCAGAGCATTTTCTTAAGAAAGAGAGAGAAAGAAAAGAAAAGAAAAGAAAAGCTTGGGTCTGCCAACTAGTCTGGATGTCCCCTGAAAGTGTGACCCTCTGACACCAGACCGTGTTACCCTATGTCATGGATTAAATTGTGTCCCCACAAAAATGTGGGTAGGAATTAGGCTGGGGCAGAATTCCCTGTATTGTGATTGTCCTCCATTTTATGATTTTCTTATGTTGTAAATCCTAATTTCTGCCTGTGGTTAACAGAGCAGATTATGTTAGAGAGGATTAGGGTGGGACTGTAAATCCCTTCATAAGATCACCTCCCTGCTCCATTGTTAAGGGAGCTTCTCTGGACTGTGGCTTGTACCACTTTTCATCCTTTGATTCTAGAAGAGATAAAAGGAAGAAGGGAAGCAAGCAGCGAGTTGGGAACCTCATGCCATCAACAAAACAGCACTAGGAGAAGCATGTCCTTCAGACCTGAGGTTACTGCACCAGCATACTTCCTGACCAAAGACTGATGCAACACAAGGACTTTCCTCCAGAGCTGACAGAGGGCAAGCCCTTCCCCTGGAATGGATACCCTGAATTTGGACTTGTAACCTGCCAGCCACAGTCTGGTAGGCTGGTAGGTTAAAGTTATCCACTTTGTGGTATTTCTGTTAGAGTGGGCCATAGTTAGGTAACAGTTTACTTTTGAAGTAGAGGAGTTGTGGATGTCTCTTTTGTAGAACGTGATGTCGCATCCGACATCCAACCCCAAACCTAAGTGTTATCATCCTCACTTTGTAACTGTCAAAGATTGATTGTTTCTGTGCTTAAATGATTTGTTGTGTTCTTGTAATAATGGTCTCATACGGTATTTGTCCTTTTGCTTCTGGCTAATTTCACAGAGCATAATGTCCTCCGTATGGTGCTATGTTATCAGTTATTTCCCTAAGCCAACTTTGTTTCTTATCACTGCATATGTAGTATTCCACTGTATGAATAACCCATAGTTTGTTTAACTATTCATCTGTTGATGGTCATCTAGGTTGCTTCCTTCATTTTGCTTTTCTGGAGAGAGCTGCAGTAAACATTGGGGTGCCTATCTGCTTTAGTGGTGGTCCGTATTTCTCTGGGATATATTTCAAGGAGTGGGATTGCTAGATCATAGAGTATTTCTTTTTCCAGTTTTCTGAGTGCCAAATCAATTTCCATAGTAGTTGTACCATTGTACACTCCCACCAACAGTGTAGTAGAGCTCCATTCTCTCTACAACCTCTCCAGCATTTATTATTTTGTGTTTTTTGGATTATTACCAGCTTGATTGGGGTGAGATGGTGTCTCACCATAGTTTTGGTTTGGATTTCTCTGATAGCTAGTGATTGTGAGCATTTCCTTATGTAGCTGTTGCCATCCTGTAGGTCTTCTTTGGTGAAGTGTCTTTTCATGTCCTTTGCTCATTTTTTAATTGAGTCATTTATCTTTTTCTTGTTGAGGTTTCACAGTGTCTTGTAGATTAGGGAGGTTCGATGTTGATTGGAAGCATGGTATTCAAAAATTGTTTCCCATTCTGTAGGTAGTCTTTTCACTCTTTAGGTGAAGGCTTTGGGTGAGAATAAGTGTTTGATTTTTAAGAGTCTCGTTTGCCTATTTTCAGTTCTGGAGTTTGAGGGTTTTTGGTGAATTTTTGTAGGTTGTGAATGCCCTGGATTAGGGTTTCCATTGTCTTCACAATTTTTTCTTTCAAGATCCTTATTGTTTTACAGTTTATATTTAGGTCTTTGATCCACTTTGAGTTAGGTTTTTTGCATGGTGTGAGATAAGGATCTTGTATCAATTTTTTGCAGCTGGATATCCAGTTATGGCAACACCATTTGTTGAAGAGATTGTTTTTGCCCCAGTTCACAGGCTTTGGGTCTTCATCAAACATCAGTTGCTGGTAGGCAGATGGTGTTATATTTGGATTCCCATTTCTGTTCTGTTGGTCTGTGTATCTGCTTACGTGCCAGAACCAGTCTGTCTTGATTACTGTGGTGGTATAATAGGCTTTAAGGTCAAGTAGCATGAGGCCTTCCACTTTATTTTTCTTCTTTAGTAGTGTTTGACTTATTAGAAATCAAATTTATGTTTAAAACTTTATAGTGGGTAGAGACCTCCATTGCTTTGAAAGTCCTTAAAGACTGAAGTAATGCGTTGTTATTAAGTGCTGTTGAGTTAGTTCTGACTCATGGTGACCCTGTGCACAATAGAACAAAACACTATCTGGTTCTGTGCCATGCCCCAAATTGGTTTTGTATTGAAGCCCCTTGTTGTAGCCACTGTGTCCGCCCATCTTGTTGAGGGGCTTCCTCTTTTTCTGGGACCTTCTGGCTTACCATGCGTTATGTCTTTCTCCCGGCTTGATCTCTCCTGAAAATGTGTCTGAAGTATTTAAGATTCAGTCTTGCCATGTTTGCTTCCAAGGAGCACTCTAGTTGTACTCTTCCAGAACAGATCTTTTTGTTCTTTTGGCAGTCCATGGTGCATTCAGTATTCTTCTCCAACACCACAATTCAAAGGCATCAATTCTTTGTCTGTTTTCCTCATTCACTTTCCAGCTTTTACATGCATATGACGCGATTGAAAATACCATGGCTTGGGTTAGGTGCACCTTAGTCTTCAAGGTGACATCTTCACTTTTCTATACTTTAAAGAGATCCTTTGCAGCAGATTTCCCCAATGCAATGCATCTTTTGATTTACTGACAGCTGCTTCCATGGGTGTTGATTGCAGAATCAAGTAAAATGAAATCCTTGACAACCTCAATCCTTTCTCCATTTATCATGATGTTTCTTACTGGTCCAGTTGTGAGGATTTTTGTTTTCTTCTTGAAGTGTGATGTATACTGAAGGCTGTGGTCTTTGATCCTCATCAGTAAGTGTTTCAAATCCTCTTCACTTCCAGCAAGTAGTGTTGTGTCGTTGGCATAAGATAAGTTGTTCTTCTTCATATCATCCAGCTTCTTGGATTATTTGCTCTGAATATAGATTTTAAAGTTATGGTGACAGGATACAACCCTGACACAAACCTTTTATAACTTTAAACCATGGAGTGTCCCCTTGTTCTGTTCAAATGACTCCTTCTTAATGCATACACAGATTCCTCATGAGCACAATTAAGTGCTCTGGGATTTCCTTTCCCCACAATGTTATCCACAATTTGTTATGATCCACACAGTTGAATGCTTTTGTGTAATAAAGTAATATGTAGTATCATAAAATTGCATTAAGACAGATTATGTCTAACAGAAGATTTAAAATGTTAATTCTTGTGTGGTCTTTACATCTTTCGTTTGACAGCAGTCTTCCATATGCTTTGTAGCAAAAATGTCAAAGTCACGATAAATCCCCTATAAAAGATGTATCTAATTGTACAGTTTATATCTAGGCAGCTTTATTTTTGAAATACTTCACAATTCTCATAGATATAGAAAAAATAGGCAAGAGTGAAGGAAGTATCTCCTTAGTTGATATTCAGACATCATTAGCATTTAGAGACACAGTATCTATAAATATGTCTTCATTCTTGTCAAATATTGTGCCTCCTTTCTCCCCTCTCCTGGGTCATGTCATTGCAGTATGCTTAGATTTTGATAGGGTCACAATAGCTGTCTTTGCTACAAAAAGTGATCCAAAAGATGATCAGACCAGGCAGAAAGCAAATCAGTTAAAGTGATCTGGGGCTCTTAGGAAGGTTATTCAGTGTTTTTCAAGTTGCCTCGATCATGGTACTTTTGTACATTGTGTACCTAGAGTGGGGACCAATGAGTAGGGAATCAAGTAATGAATTCAAAAGAAGATTAAACAACAATAACAAACCAAATCCATTGCCATTAAGTGGATTCCAACTCATAGCAACCCAATAGGACAGATGAGAGCTGGCTCATAAGGTTTCTGAGGAGCAGCTGGTGGATTCAAACTGCCCATCTTTTGGCTAGCAGCCTGGGCTTTTAACCACTGGGCCACCAGCTAGTGCTGTTAATTTGATAAAAGTTTAGCTGCTAGGTATTTAGGAATCAAAAGATTATTTTATAATTTTAAACATTTCAAAATTCACTTATTTTTATTAACAAAATATTTGCTTTGGTGCTTCTTTTTTGTACAGTAAAAAATATGAAGTTTAAAACACTTTAATCCTGTATTAACAATAATATGATTCCTATAGAACTGAAGAGACTTCCCAGCATCAGATGCTATAGCAGAGAAGTATGAATATCTATGGAGAAAAAGATAATGGTTAAATGGATTTGGAGAAGTCAGAGAAAAATTGGTAGCAAATAGGAGGGAGGAATGTTTAAAGAACAGATATAGATACTGCAAGAAGTAGCAAAACAGTATGAAAGAACAAGAAGAATAAATAAACTGGGGCAGTCAGACGTGACAATTTCACCCAAGGCTGGAGAGGAATGGAGGATGACAAAACCCAAAGGAAAATGCGAATAGATTTTTCAGATGACTTTGGGGGTGTGAACCGCACCTATGGTTTTGAGTATTGACTAAATAGAGTTTGATGACTGATGGAAAACTAGATGCTAGATTGCAGAGAAATGAGACTGCATCACACGTAGAGCAAGTTGTTCAGCCGCTATAGTCAGAGCTACAGATGTTTTCCCTCCTCTCTCCTCCGTCCTTCCCTACTCTCCATCACTCCTTTCCCTTCCCCTCCCCTACTTTTCATTTAATTTTATCCCTCCTGACTCCTTAAGGAGTCCTGGTGGTGCGGTGGTTAAGAGCTATATTACAAATAGGAGACCAGACATCAGAAAAAACAGGGGGCTAATTCACACTTGAAAACTCTGATGGTGCAGTGGTTAAGTGCTACATCTGCTCACCAAAAGATCCTCAGTTCAAATGTAGCAGATTCTCCTTGGAAACTCTATGGGGCTGTTCTGCTGTGTCCTATAGGGTTGCTATGAGTTGGAATCACTCCAGAGCAGTGGGATGTTTCATAAAAGTGGGTTCATACAAAATTTATTCTTTCATGACTGACTAAATTCACTCAGCATAATGTTTTCAAAATTTCAATATTCAGCAGTGTTGTAGCACCAATAAGGACTTCATTTCTTTAAATATGCCATTGTATGTGTGTTCCACATTTTTATTCTCTGTCTGCTAATGGACATTTGGCTGTTTCTGCTTTTTTGGCTATTGTGAATAATGCTGCAATGAACACTAGTATACAAGTATTAGCTGTGTTCTGGCATTGAATCACTTTTTATAATATTATACCTTAGTTGAAGATTTACAGAATAAAATGTCTTCCAGCTTCTCATTACACATTTAGTATACATACTGTTTTATGACATTGGTTAACAACTTCATGACATGTCAACACTCTCTCCTCAACTTTGGGTTTTCTACTAACTTTTCTATCTCTTCCTGCCTTCTTGTCCTTTCCCCTGGGCTCTGGTGTCCCTTTGATCCCTTTTTATTTTATGGGCCTGTCCAGTCTTTGGCTAAAGGATGAAACTGGGGAGTGACTTTATTACTGAACTGACAGAGTGCCTGAGGGCCATATTCTTTGGGTTTCTTCAGTCTGTGTCAGACCAGTAAGTCTGGTGTTTTTTTTTTTTTTTTTGAGTTGGAATTTTGTTCTGCATTTTTCTCTAACTCTGTCCAGAACCTTCTGTTGTGATCCTTGTCAGAGCAGTAAGTGGTGGTAGCTGGGCACCGTCTAGTTGTACGGGACTCAGTTTGTTGGAGGCTGTAGCAGATGTGGTCCATTAGTTCTCTGGGCTAATCTTTTGTATCTTCAGTTTTCTTCATTCTCACTTGCACCGAAAGAAACAAGACCAGTGGGGTATCCTAGGTGGCCACTCGCAGGCTTTGAAGACCCCCAGACGCTACTTATCGAAGGAGAATGTAAAGTGTTTTCTTCAGAAGTATATTGTGTCAGCTGAGCTAGATATTCCCGGAGACCATGGTCCCCACAGACCAGCAGTTCGGTCCCTTGGGAGGTTCCATGATCTTGCCTTGTACAAGTTATGTAGATTTCCCAGTATCATGTACTGTCTCACCCTTCACCAAAGTTATAACAAACAAACAAACAAACACAGAAAAAAACTGTACCATGGGCTTTTTTTCCCCACCAGAGTTACCATTTATCAATTGTCTATTAGTGTTTTTCTATCCCCACCCCTCCCTTCCCTTATAACCATCAAAGATTGTTTCTTTTTTATGTGTAAACCTTATAATGAATTTTTCCAGGAGCAGTCTCATACAATATTTGTCTTTTCACAATTGACTGATTTCCCTCAGCATACTGCCCTCCAGATTCATCCTTGCAACGAGGTGCGTCACAGAGTCATCATTGTTCTTTATCATTGCATAATACTCTGTGGTTTGTTTAACCCATTCATCTTTGGTGGGCTCTAGGTTGTTTCCATCTTTTTTGCTATTGCAAACAATGCTGCAGTGAACATGGGTGTGCTATGTCTATTCATGCGATGACTCTTATTTCCTAGGAGTGGGATTACTAGATCATATGGCATTTCTATTTCTAGCTTTCTCAGGAAGCACCGTATCGTTTTCCAAAATGGTTGTATCATTTTGCATTCCCACCATCTGCTTTCAGTTCTTTTGGGTATATACCTAGGTGTGGAATTGCTGGATCACATAGTATTTCTGTGTTTAATTTTTTGAGAACCTGCCAAAATGTTTTTTATAGACGTTGTATCAGGGATCCCAAGTAACAAAGGCAATATTGAATAAAGAAGAACAAAGTAGGAGGGCTAACACTTCCTGATCTCAAAACATACTAGAAAGCTATAGTAATCAAAACAGCCTATTCCTAATATGAAGGTAGACATATAGACCAAAAAATTGAGAGTCCAGAAGTAAATGCATACATTCCCCATCAGCGGATTTTCAACAAGAACGGTAAGTCTGCTTAGTGGATAAAGAATAGTCTACTTAATTAATAGTGTTGAAACAACAGGATTTCCACATGTAAAAGGATGAAACAAGATCCAGACCTCATACCACATATGGAAATTAATTTGAAGTGGATCAACAACCTACAGTTTTTCTACGTAAATGACATGTAACTTCTGGATCTCTTTTCTGGTTGTGTGCTTCTCACATGAGAAGTGCTCAATGGTAATTTTTTTAAAAAAAAAAACAGCACATGGAAGAAAACTGGGAAGGTAGCACTTGTGAGGGGGCCTTGTGGGAAGAGAGCATGGCTGGCAAACCAACCCAGAACATGTGTGTACCTTGAATAAAAATATGATAACTAGAAGAACTAAAACCATAAAACTCTTAGAAGAAAACAGGAGTAATGCATCAGGACTCAGTTTATAAAAATGAGTTTTTAGACAGGATGTGAGAGCCATGAGTAACAAAAGATAAAATAGATGAATTGGACTTCATACAAATTATAAACTTCTGTTCATCAAGGAAATTTATCAACAAAGTTAAGAGACAACTTTCACTTTGTTGGGAGAAATTTTGGGGAACTGTATATTTGATAAGGGTTTAATATCCAGAATATATAAAGTATTCCTACAACTTAAAAAAAAAAAAGACAAGTAAGTCAGTCAAAAAAAGGGCAAAGGACGTGAGTAGATGTTTCACCAAGGAAGAAGTACTAATGGCCAATAAACCTATGCTTAATGCCATTAGTCTTTGCATTGCTTTTAGATGCTGTCGAGTCGACTCTGATTCATAGGGACCCTCTGTATAACAGAACAAAACACTGCCCAGTCCTGCTTCATCCTCACAACGATTGCTGCAGGCATTTTGTTAATCCATTTTGTTAGAGGTCTTTCTCTTTTTGCCTACTTTACCAAGGATGATGTCCTTCAGGGACTGGTCTCTCTTGATAATATGTCCAAAATATGTGAGACAAAGTCTTGCCATCCTTATTTCTAAGGAGCATTGTGGCTGTACTTCTTCCAAAACAGACTTGTTCATTCTTCCGGCAGTACATGGTATATTCAATATTCTTCTCCAGCACCATAATTCAAAGGCATCAGTTCTTCTTCAGTCTTCCTTATTCATTGTCCCGTTTTCACAGACATGTGAGGTGATTGAAAATATCATGGCCTGGGTCAGGCATACCTTAGTCCTCTATGTGATATCCTTGCTTTTTAACATTTTAAAGAGGTCGTTTGCAGCAAATTTGCCCAATGAACTAGGTTAGTTGATTGAGTCATTAGGGAAATGCAAATCAAAACCACAATGGGATATTACTTCACTCCCACTTTAAGATGACCATGGAAAACAGCAAGTGTTTAGGATGTGCAGAAATTGAACCTTCATCTGTTGCTGGAGGAATTATAAGATATATGATGCTTTATGTCTCTTCTAGCTTATAGGCATTAGCTCTGTATTTTTGTCTCTGTCCATAAAAGACATGCTACTAAAGAATGGGAACCCATCTTGTTCACTTTGCAGTGTTCACTCGCCCTGCCTAAATAGGCAGTTTGTCAATAATTGTTGACCATATTAGAAGACTCACCAATTACATTTTGAGTGAAGCCTTTGCCTGGCAATCACTTCAGTTTGATTCTAAAGAATGATTGACATCTATACTGTATAATGGATGTGGAAACTCTGGTGGCATAGTGGTTAAGTGCTACGTCTGCTAACCAAAAGATTAGCAGTTTGAATCTGCCAGATGCTCTTTGAAAACTTGATGGGGCAGTTTTAGTCTGTCATATAGGGTCACTGTGAATTAGAATCAACTTGATGGCAGTGGGTTTGTTTTGGTTTGTATAATGGAGGGTCATAGGGGACAATAGTTGTTCAGTGGCAGAATTGTTGCCTTCCACGTAGAAAACCTGCTTTAATTCTCAGCCAATACACCTCACACACAGCTGTCACCCATCTGTCAGTGAAGTGTTGTGTATTTTCATGATGCTGAATAGGTTTCTGTGGTGCTTCCAAACCAAGACAGACTAGAAAGAAAGGGCTAGCAATATACTATAAAATATCAGCCAACGAAAACTTTGTGGATCCCAGTGGTTTGATTCCATTGCCTATGGGGTCAGCGTGAGTTGGGGTAAAGTGATTGCAGCTAACAACACAATGGATGGACATTTAGAAATGTATTTATCTATTATTTGATTTTGTCCTTAGGCAGATAAATGTAAGCAGTATATTCTATGGGCACTCATGTAGGTCTCTCACTTATCTGTCCTTAAAAAAAGCTACTTTTTGGTATGTGCATGATATTGAGGCTTGTGTAGGTAGGGTAGAAATAGTATTGCTTTTATTAGTTCATAAACTGTTAACTCATTCAATAAATTCTTTTTTTGTTGTTCTTTTTAAAAATAATTTAATTCATTTTTGTTGTTAAATATATATGCATACAGTAGAATGTACACGATTTCTACATGTGCAATTCAGGGCAATTGATTATGTTCTTCAAGTTATGCAAGCATGCTCACACCGCTTTTCCAAATTATTCCACTCTTATTGACATAAATTCACTATCCCCTAAACTTTCTATCTAATCTTTTGAGTGACAGTTGTTGTACTGATCTCATATAATTTTTAAAAAAGCACAATAATCAAGGCAGACATTGTTTACTATTTAAATTAAGCTATCATTTGGTTTAAACAAGACTTCAAGGGATATTTCCAATTTGAGGTTTGAAAATTATCTCAGAGCAATAGTTACATGGGTTCATGCAGTCTCAGAAAGTCTGAATTCTATGAGAATCTGAACTTTTGTTCTTCAATGGTCTCTGTTTCTCTGGAGTAACAGAGTGTCTTAGGTGGATTCTCTAGAGAAGCAAAACCAGTGCAGTGTATGTATGTATGTATACACCCCCTCCCCACACGCACACACACAATATGTCTTTCTGTCTGTGTATCTATCTGTAGAGAGATGGATATATATGAAGAAAATAGCTCATACGGTTGTAGAGGCTGGAGAGTCCCAAATGTGTGAGTCGGTCTGGAGGCTTTGCCTGACCCACATAGCCGTAGGGGCCAGTAGACCCAAGATCACAAGTTCACAGAGCAGTCCTCTGGGTCCCAGGCTGCAGAGGTCAACAAATTCCAAGATTGGTGGTTAAGACAGCAAGCAAACTGCTAGTCAAGTCTGAAGAACAGGAGCCAGCTGTAGGATCCAGAGCAGGCAAAAGCTGGCAGGCCTTACTGGAAAGTCCACCTGTATTGGATGCAGGCTGCATCCTCAAGGAAAGCCCCTTTTAACTGACTGGCTGCTTACGACAGATCTCATCATGGAAACAATCGCATTATATGAGATCATAGCTACTGAACTGCATGTTAAGTGTCAAACCACTGAGAATCATGGCTCATCCAAATTGACACACAATCTTAACCATCACAGAGAGTTTAAGAAGGGGAGTTGGGAGTAGGAAACGGAAATGGAATGTGTGACGATTGCTTCCATGAGCAGCTGCTTCTTTTGTCATGAGACCAGAAAAACTGGATGATGCCTAGCTACCATTACTCAACATTTTAAGTAAAGAGCTTAGAGAAGACTCCTGATCAAAAAGGGAAAATGAGGAACAGAATTTTAATTAAAGAAATATTTATTGAGGGCTTATCAAATAAGATATATCTATACAATTGAGTATTATTTGGCATTAAAAAGAAATGAAGAACTGATACATGCTGCATCATAGACAGGCCTTGAAAACATACTGAGTAAAAGAAACCAGATAAAAAAAAAAGCCCACATATTGTGTGATTATGTTATGTGAGTTGTCCAGATTGGGCAAATCCAAAGAGACAGAAGATAGGTTAGTCATTGCCTAGGGTGAGGGAAGGAGATTGGGGGGAAGGGAAGGGAAAGTGACTGCTAATGGGCACAGTATTTCTCTTTGAGGTGATGAAAATGTTCTAAAATTAATTGTGGTGATAACTGTAGAATTCTGTGAACATTCTAAAGACCATTGGATTGTATACTTTAAATGGGTGAACTGTATGGCATATGAATTTATATATCAATATACCTCCAAAAAAAAGAAAGAAAAGAAATTACATGACACCTGGCATTTCGATTCAAATTATTTACTGCTCTCCTTATCTCTCCTAACTTTGTTTTAAGCATTTTTATTATGTGGAATGTTCTATCTGCTAAGGTGTGAATATTCAAAATTTAAAGCCATGATTTTGTATTGGTGAATTTTTGGTAAAAGCCAGTGAATGTTTGTGGGAGCATTATGCTGTTCAGGACTTCTACCATGTTTGGCTGAAACAATCATATAATCCTTTTGAATGAACGTAAGGACAAAAATTAGTTTGTGTATTCATTAAATGCTTCAGTCCCTGTTTCTACTAAATTAAATCTAGATATAAACTCTGATTAAATGAATAAGATGGCTACAGGAACACTGCAGATTACATGTAGTCAATTAAAAATTTTAGATTTAATTTTTTTTGGTTTCTGTCATACACATTTTTTTCCATTGGTGCTAATTGAAGTCTTTTGTTTCTCTTCTAGTGTAATGTTGACATAGCAGAAAGGCAAATAAGAATATTTATAACAATTCTGATGAAACAGAATGAGTGTAAGTCTTCTTTTTGACTAGATTCAGAGGAGAAATCATGGCAGTCTGGTACTTAGCTTCTGTTTAAAAGCACAGAGAAATTTTACTATGAGATTTTCTTGGAATGCCTCTGAAAATGTATTGCTTTGGCTTTTATCACTGCTTGTTTATGGATCTTTGAGGAATTAATACTTTTTAGGCTATTTTCTGGTTTCATTCCTATTTTGTAGATTAAATTACTTGAGCTGGATAGCTAGCATGATTTGTCTAAATTGACAGTAAAAGTGTTGAAAGTTACACTTTCAGTGAGAGATTATTGTTTTTCAGTATAAATGAATTCTTTTTAGTACATTAAGATACTTTAGGCAATATAATTTTAGTTAAATGGGTATCATTCATAAGCTAAACATGGAATTTCATGTCTGGTACATGTTAAACATGAAAATGGTTGTTTTAAGAAATATGTTTTGAGAAGTTCTACTGCTAAAGAATTATTTGTAGTGAATAATGCCTTTGCAGAGTTTTAAATTTCTTTCTAAAGCTGTGACTTAATATGAGTGGTTTCATTGGTGTGTATGTTACTGACATCACAGACAGTTGCTACAGAGACCCCAAGGGGTCGTTTAGGTTCTTTCTTTATCTCTGGGTTAGATTTTATCTTGTTCTTTCAGTAGTAAAACACCCATTGCTTAAGTGTTTAATTAAAGAACCAAGCAATTGTATGAAAACTATGTGAAAGTCAGACAATGAATAAGGAAGACTGAAGAAGAATTGATCCGTTTGAATTGTGGTGTTGGTGAAGAATGCTGAACATACCACGAACTGCCAGAAGAATGAACAAATCTGTTTTGGAAGAAGTACAACCAGAATGCTCCTTGGAAGCCAGGTTGTCGATACTATGTCTCAAGACTTTCAACATGTTATCAGGTGGGACCAGTCCCTGGCAAAGGACATCATGCTTGGGAAAGTAGAGGACCAGCAAAAGAGAGGAAGGCCCTTGATGAGATGGACTGATACAGTGATTGCAATGATGGGATAGAAATGATCAGGAGAGTGGTGCTGGAGAGTGCAGTGTTTCATTCTGTTGTACACAGGGTGGCTAGAGGGCACCTAACTAAAAACTTGTATTTAGAGGCTATGGTATTTGTTGTTAGACCAAATGAGATCACATAGATGATTAGTTTGCATTTGGAAATAGCATTTTTCTATAGCAGTGCTCTTTTTAAAAAATGTTGTTAATGAAACATTAGGAATTTAAAAACAGATTGAGAATATAAATAGAAAATGTTCATTTCTTATTTTGTAAATTTTGTTGGAATATTTATTCCTTGGTACTTCTAATACATTAGGGAGTTCAACTGGTAGATAATTCTAGAGTACTATAGTTGCTTTTATGGACAAAGTGAGCTACTTTAGCTTGCCTACATCTTATATACTTTATTTCTATATGCACCTTTTTTTAAAAATGTTTTTGCATAAGCTTTTGACTATAAACTTGGACAAAAAGCCTAACAAACAGAGGCACCACCAAAATTTTCTGTTTAATATTTTGACTTTTACTTCACTTCAATGAAAAACGTATATTAGAATTTGAAATATATTCCTGGAAAAATCTTGTATGACATTTAATATGTGAATTTATCTTACAAATGATGTGTTTCTGTCAGAATACTTACAGGAAATTGTTAGGAATAATCCTTTATTGGGCAGGTTCAACTCACAAATAGTAGCAGTTTTTGACAAATGCTATTGTTGATGATTGTTAGTGAGTACATTTTCCCCTTGGGGTTGATGAACTAATTACGGACTTTTGACTTTTCAAAAGAGGTTATTTTATGTTTTCATGTGTCTTAAAAGCCATGTAACATGATGACTAGAAAGGTAGATGACGAATATTTTAGCCTGACCTGTGGCAACAACTGGAATCATATTTTGAATGGAGCCAACTGTTCAGATGATTAACTAAAATCTGACATATGTGGTTTAATCTTGGTTGAATCATTTTGTTTGTGTAGTTAATTTTACATCTAAAGTGGCAATTATTTTCATAGAAATAAGAAGAAGTAGAAACAAGATTGCTGAAGTCCTATTAAAAAGAAAGTGTGTTTGAGTATTTTTTTTAATATTGATTTTGTTGTCTAGGGTTTTTACCTGAAGGTTGAAGATATAGCAGTGATACTTTGGACCACTTAACTATCAAAAACAAAGACAAAAAAACCACACCAAATGCTAAGGTATTTGCTAGAGGCAACGAATTGTTTATTTTTGTTAAGAATGAATTCCATTTTATACAAAAATCAAAGATTTTGCATAGGCAAAGCTTTACAAATAACAGTGAGCTGCGGAAAATTTGTGTTTTAAATTTAAGAACTCAGGCTGCTAACCAAAAGATTGGCAGATCGAATCCATCAACCTCTCCTCAGAAACCCTTTGAGGGGTTTCCCTCTTACTTTGTCCAGCAATTCTCACTATGAGTCAGAAGTGACTGGACAGCAACAGGTTTACATGAAATAGCCAGGTAAAACTAGTAGAAACACAGAGTCCATCTTTTCAAGATAGTTCATGTGCTGGCATATCATGAACATCTAAATGCTTGCTCTTCTGTGTTAAAATTCAAATCTTTCTGTGGAAATCTCTTAATATATAGCCTTTGAAAAATTGTCATTGAATAAGAAATTGTTTTACTGAAATAAAACTATCAGTGACATATTTTGCCTCACCTGCAAATGAACATGAATACTTTCAGGTATTTGAAGTTTTAATATAAAAATAAAATAAATAATAAAACATGTCAGTTATCACGTACATGTCATACAGGCAGATTTGAATTGAGATTAAAAAAGCTATATTATTCATGGAGTGATTACTAACAGTCAGATAATTTTAATAATATCCAAATTAATGTGCAGTTTTTTCATGACAGAATATTGTACCAAAGAAATTTCAGAAGATTTGAAATGATACTCCGTTGTTAGAGTGCCAGTTCCTTTGGTATGTGTTTCCTTTTGTCACCTGGGGCAATTTTTCCAACACGTAACACATGTGATTTTTTTTTTCCCCTGCATTTGGAATAATCAGCTTTTCCCTGTGCTCATTAAGGGGGAAAAACTGCAGCCAAGGTATTAGCACAAAGCAAAGTATTAACAGTGCCCAATCTCTACCAAATACCAAGTTCCTTTGTCTATTACCTAATTAACATACTTTAATGAGATCACCAAGTTTAATGAATACTTCGTGTAAAACTCAGCACTTTCTACCTCCTAGATTAATCTGACACCTGATGTAACAGATCTGACTAGATATTATGAATAATTCATGAGCTAGTATTTCTCATATAACAAATAATAAAGACTATGAAAATTTAATATAGAAGTTCTTAAAGATTTGTTATCCTTACTTAAACGTAGTATAATCTTTCAAGCAATCTATTGAAAATGTATTTTCTAGTTAGTGATAGTTTGAAAGAAACAATGTAATTTATGTAAATATGGTATGTTTCCTCCTCATGCTAATGATTTTTAAGTGCAGTGATCCATTTAGCAGTAAAACTCACAGCTTATAGGTTGTGTTCTATAAATAGACCTTGTTACTTTGACACTATCTTATATCAGATTGGGGTACAAAACCTTTTTTAGATCTGTGATGTGGATAGCAAATATTTCTTTTATGGGAAAAATTGACTTATTGAATTTTGAAATTGCAATTCACAATGATAGTGATGATTGCTATGAAATATTTGTATGTGTGTATACATCTGGCTATGTAGCTTGTGTGTGCAGTTTTATGTGTGGTATTTCACTTACTATTACAGTAAATGAAATTCAGGGATATAGTAGATCTATATGAGTCAGAACCGATTTGATGGCAATGGTTTTGGTTTTTCCTTCTTAATAATAAATCTGAGACACATATTGGAGTGTTAGGATCTATTTTTCTCTATTATCTTAATCTTTCCAAAATAAGGGTAGTGGGAGGAAAGTGGATAAACCTTAAAAAATTTTACTATTATTTTATGAATTAATTACTGAGTTCCAGATTCCATGCTAGGAGTCTGATGAATCAGAGATGCAAGTCGATGTCTCTGAGACATCATGGGGTTTAGACTTTAAAAGGGCAGACAAACCAACTAATAATTGCACTACTGTGTGTCAGGACCTATGGAGCAGGTTATCAGGTTGTGAGTCATCAACAAAAAGAAAGTTTTATTTTGGCATTGAAAAAAGATGATGTAAGGAGACTTTGTAATATCCCTAAACATTTCAGCCTAATATTTAGCATAGTCTATAACCATATGTTAATGTTACAGATTTCTAAGACATCACAATGAGTTGTATCAGTTACTTTGGGACACTATTTTTATATACTGAATGTATATGTGCACATATATACATAGTCAAGTAACATTTCACAAATTCAAACTATTTTTGTTCTCTTTTGGATTTGTCTTAAGGACCTCTGACATGCTATTTGACTTGACTTATCTTGCTTTGGGGGCTAGATTTAGTATCTGAAGGAGTCAAAAACTATACAGAACCAAATATGGCAAACAAGGTAGCTGAATGGTAGGGCAAAACTGTTTCTGTTGTTTAAAAATAATAACCTAACAAACATAATAAAACAAAAATGTGATTATGAGACATTGAAATGAATTTGCTTCTGAACTGATCCTGAAGGCAGTTTTGAAAAAAATTAAAATATTTTGCCCTGCTGCAGCAACATCAGTGTATATTGTTTCAGGAATTTTACAGTTGCAGCATGTCTATGTTAGCTGAGTAATACGTAACTGTCTACAAAACTTTCAAGTACTCCACTGGTTAGCAGAAGGGATGTCAGAACCACACGAGACTGAATCTGGGTCTGATTGTGTACCTAGAAGCTTGCACTGTTAGGTAGCGCAGTAGTGTGTGGCAGGTGAGGTATTGTGAAAGACATTTGTATGTTTCAGTTACTGTGGAACAGGTGAAGGAATCAAGAAAACTTATCCCAGAGGAGAGAGAAGCCAGGGAGGGTGTGACAACTGTCTGAAAGTATCTGAAGGGCTTTCATGCAGAAGAATTAGGCTCTGTTGCACGAGGGCAAAACTGAAGGCAGCGAGTGGGTGACACAGAGGAGCAGTGTATCCCCAAATGGAACAGGCAGCTTCAGAAGCAGCAAGTTCTTCCTCATCACCACCATCACCAGTTTCCCCTGAGCTGATTCCGTGGAGAACACCTGCTCTCTTGCTGATTATGCCGAGGAGGGAGTTAAAATACTAGATGATAGTGTTCCATCAACCCTATGATTCTATGACAGGTGAAAAATTTTCTTCCCCAAATAGATTTTACTGGGACAGGAAATCATAACTCTCTCTACATACAGTTAAGTTTTCCTGTCTTGAAATATATTCAGGTTATAATACAATGTTTTGGAATACATTACTTGATTTTGTTTTTTCATTCCCAGAGAATGTGAATATGTACAGTTTTTCTTTTTTAGAGGAGTCTTTTAAAAGAGATTTCCAAATGAATTAATTTATCCTTATTCCTAGTTCTATTGTGTTCAACAAAAGGCTACATTTTTTTTTGCTCAGAACTCTGACTGCATTTTCATCTTTCAATTTCTTTCACTTTGAGTGATCTACAAGATGCCATCTTCATTATTAAGTGAGCATTGTGTCCCATCTTTCAAGTTCTAGCTTTTCATGCTCTATGCTGAGAATCCAGTGTGGAAGTTCTTTCCCCCCTTTATATGGATTAGTTTGCATGTGCCTCATGTTAAAGCTTGCCTTCTGTCAGTATTTGTGATAAACTAGCTTCTGGGTATTCTTTGCAATGCTGAAAGCAAGTTACATGACTATAAAACAATTTCCATTGAACCAGATGAGACAGTTTGCTTTTAGTTCCCTAAAAGCTGTAGGTTGACTTCTTTAATTTTTGTGTAGAAATAAGCTAAATTAAATTTCTCTGGTATCAAGTAGAGATTATGGGCCCTGTAGGATTTGAGGCCTTTGTGGACAAACATTTTCTTGTTAAGGAACACTGAAGGATGTATCTAAGTGAAAAATCACTTGGTCTGCTTCTTTTACTTAAGGTTAAATATTAAAAAATAAACAGATTAGTCTTTTTCTTGGACTGTTCCTTATCAAGTTTAAGGAGATTAGTTTGGTAATTAAATGTACCATGGTTACTTTGGGGCCAATTAATTTGGCAGAGAAATATTGTTAAACCCAATGCTAATGTGAGTAATATGAATAACACTTGGATATAAGATCATTTTATAGTTAAAAGCAGCCTTTTGTAGTATTTAGTAATAAGAATGTCATCAATATGTAAATGCAGGACACAGTTGGTATTTCAAAATATGGTTAGCCCTCATGTTCATTTAGTACAGAGTGTGTTATCCTTATTTTTTGTTATAGAGATGAGGCCAAAGAGGCTCATCATTGTTGTCATACCATGAAATAGTAGTGTGCTAAGTCATAATTTAGATTACTAATCCAGAAGTCCAACAGGGTGACTCAGTGCAATGACGACATTCTTTCTGACGTCCTAGTTTGCTGTATTCAGCCATGGTGTGATTTACTCTCCAAAGGTGAAGGCAAAGCATGACTTCTTTTTAAGACTGTGGAGTGCAGAGTCTGGAGTCCCAGGGTTCTTAGCTTATGGTCTGTATGACCTTGCTGTCTCTCTGAGCCTCCGTTGTCATTTCTATAAATTTGTGATAATAACTGTACCTACTTCTAGTCTGATGGTCAGAGTCAAGTGAAATAATACGTGTAAAATGTTTTGAATAGTGCCTGGCACATGGTTATAAATCATATCATCATTACTATTTTAGTCTCGTGGGGCTTTCGTGGCACCTACATTTCTGAGAAGGGACTTTTTAACTTGCTAATATTCACAAGTTTTCCTTCTGTCTCTGTTTCTTTCCATAAACATTTACAGAGCAATTACTAAGCTGTAGGCTTTGGCTACGAAGTAGGAATATTTTTATTTTCCTTTTTTGTCGATATGCACTGTTTGCCGGTCTAGAAGCCAACTTGCTTTGAGTTCCTCAGCCATTTCCGGTGTAGGTGGGGGCTGGTGTTTAGAAGGCATGGAGAGAAACGGTTTTCCTGAGCCTGTTTCTGTGCACAGAGTCTTCAGCAACAGCCGCTGAGTAGCTTCAGACTTGTGCCCAGTAGAAGGGTGCTCGACAGGGTTTTCAGACCATGATGTTTCTGAGGTAGATCACCAGACCTGTCTCTCAAGATGCCTTTGGGTGGGATCGAACTGTCCACCTTTTTGGCTAGTAGTCAAACGATTAACCATTTGAGTCACCTGGGATATTTGTGTAGCCATTTCAGAATGAATGAGACAAAGAAACTGGACTCCTTGATCCCCCAACTTTCTGTCTCTCCTTTAATCCTTATGTTTACATAATTTACTTTTCTGTTACTCTCGGGTTCAGACAATAACCAAGATCAGATTACCTCTATCTGCAAGGGTTTTTACATTGTTAGCCAACCTAATTTCTCTTCTTTAGTTTTGAAAAAAAAAAATTTCTCTTGAGGCTATCTGCATCCACATACATAGTTCCTTCTCTTGGGATATACCATTTCCTACAGTCAGGAAATTAAATTCTCCAGGGTCCAGATCAAACCTCACTCTTCTATCAAAATTTCTCAGGCCATTCTGTAGGTGAGATGCCTTTTTCCTCTTCTATGAGATTGCTATATTTTTCTGAAGTCATGTGTGAATGTGGGCATTGCTTTACTATTTCTTTGGAGACTTCTTATCAAAATTGGACCTGATAATAATAATAATAATGCTAGATCTTTATTAAGTGTTGGTTGATCCGATTTGATGAGCCAAGGAACACCACAAAAATTTTTTATATTACGTATCTTGGTATTAACTATTATATACTTTAACAATAATTCAACATTGTTAAATGTTTTAATAACCATTTCAAAGTTTAAGCAATTTATAGCTTTTTAATCATAGTTGTAGTGCTAGAAGTTGGAGGTTATAGATAACTAAAAAGTTATCTCTGACCTCAAAGTATTTGCAATTCAGAAAAGCAGAGAACCCTTCTGTTTGACACTGTATTCAATCTTGGTCTTTCTGGTTTTCTGCATGCCTTTTACTTTGAGGGGTATTAAATGGAAACATTTTATGAAGCCTTATTTCCATTTTTTGCATATAGAAGCTTATTCTTTCAATTTTACCTATAAGCAAGCAATTCACAATTCATCAACTTGCATCACATTAACCTTATGATCCAAATTATTAATATAATTCTCAATATTAAATCATAGTGCTAAATTATACCAGAGTAAATATCTAATCCATGAGTTAAATCTGACTTGACGGCACTTGGCTGGCTGGCATTCTGTATATATATTTTTGATGGCTTTTCATTTAGTTGTAGCTTTGTTGGTTATCTGTTGGTTGTCTGTTCAGAGATACAAAGTAAAGGAAAAATATTTTGAGATGGTGTAGATCTGGAAATGAGGACAGTTATTTTAAGTTATTGAATAAAGGTCAAACCATTCTGGAGGTTTCAGAGTCTCCAGATAATGCTTACACTATCTGGGTATTGTGAATGCAGTGTTACTAGACTGGAAAACGGTCTTGGGTGGGGAGCTGAGGAATAAATAGTAAACTAAGTGACATACCCAACTACCCATCTAACACTGTGATGAGTAAGTGACCTAACTAAGAGTGACATTAGCAGCACGGAATTAGCTGTAACATTCTTGGATGGATGTTAGAAGAGTCTGAGAATGTATCTGGACTCTTCTTCTAACTCACTATGTTGTTTTTAAGTGCCATTGAGTCAATTTTGAACTCACAGCAATTGTCTTAGTCTTCTAATGTTACTGTAACAGAATTACCACAAAGAGATAGCTTTAACAAAGAGAAATCTATTTTCTCACAGAAAAGCAGGCTGAAATTCCAAATTCAAAGGGTCAGCACCTGGGCAAGTCTGTCTCTGTCAACTCTAGAGGAATGTCCTTGCTGTCAGTCTTCTCCCAGAATGGGACTTTCTGAGGCTCAGGGGTCCCAGGTCCAAAGGATAAGTTCTGCTCCAGGCACTGCGTTCTTGGTGTTAGAAGGTTCTTAACTCTCCACTTGCTTCCCTTTCTTCAAAATGCCAAGAGATTGAGGCACAGTAGGATCTTATATATTGTGTCCAGCCCCACCAACACGCTGCTGCCCATCCTGTCCCATCAACATCGCACAGGCAGGATTTACAGCATATAGGAACATCACACAATACCAAGAATCATGGCCTAGCCAAATTGCTGCACGCTTTTGGGGGACAATCATACTCGTTATCTAACCCTGAGACTTTAAAAGAGGACATGCAATACATTTCCTTGATTACGGTTGATAATGGATTTGTTGTGGAAGTCTGCTTCATCAGGTCAAGGTATAGTTTGAAATATTTGCTAGAAATACCTTGGTAAAATTGTAATTTCTGTTGTCAATATCGGTAGTACTTTGAAAAGGAGAAATTAGTGTTAAAATTTAATAAGTGGCTGCCATGGGGCAGAGGAGGGGAAAAATAAATGCTTTTAACAATTCTATAAAAGTGTATCTAGAAAGATTTTCTTAGCAGTTATGACTGTGTTCTAGTTTGTAAAACAGATTAAACAAACAACTCACCTTTGCTACTCTGTTTCACTAAAATGCCACGTAAGAATTAAAAATGTTTGTCTTGAAATATGCTACATTAAAATTAGAAAAGGGTGTCTCGAAGTATGAAAATCTTAGATATAAAGCATCAAGGCAACAATGTGTTTTCAAATAAAGGTTAGACGTTCATTGTTTACCATATATGCAGATTTCAATAAAATTAAGTTTATTATCAGCTGAAATTGTTAAAAAAATCATTAAGAATCATTAACTGGTAAATATTAATAAGATCCTAAGGAGGGATTTTTGTATTTACTGAAATTATATGGAATCATTTACATTAATTTTATTCAATTAGTTTAAGCAGAACTGAATCCCAGATCTATCTTTCCTGGATGGGTAACTTTAGGAAATATCTAAATCTTACTGAGCATCACTGTCTTCTTCTGTAACATGAAGTAAAAGTTCCTACTTTACAGAACTGTGAAGATTTTTGATAGTGCATTTAAAAATTCCTGGCAGCTTGTAAGTACGACATGAATGGTGTATTATAGCAGGTATTTAACAGATGGTAGCCGTTACAATCTCTTCTACTACTACTGTTCTTATTGCTGCTGCTGCTAAGATCTGGGTTAGCAGTTGAGAATAAAAATCTTTCTGCAGAAAAAGAAAAGGATTTTCTTTCATTGTGATAGCATTGTTCTAATAAAAAGGGAGGTACTGGCTCTGACTGCCCACTAAAATTATATCGCGAAGTGTTGTTGTTTTTTTTCCATAATAGAAATCACTACCATTTTGTAGTCAAAGGAAAAATAATTATATAGCCTCTTGATATATACCTTGATTTGGAAAGAAAACAAATTTTATTTCTCCCACCCTCTCTTCATCTGTTCCACAAATATGCAAATACTTTTATTGAGCACTTGCTACAAGCCACTGTGTTATGTTCTGGGGATATAGACATGAATAAAACAGAAATAATGCCAGCTATTAAAGAGCTTATTTTTTAGTGAGAAAGACAGAAATGAAGAACTGAAGGAACTGACTTTGTTAAGTTCTTCCAAACCTACAAAACCAAAACAACCCCCCAAATTATTAAGCATGACATTTTTCAAAATGGGCAAGCATCTAGCCCTGTTTCTCCTTCCAACTTATAACAGCTTAATGGGACTTTTAATAAAAACTTCTTAACACAGCCAACCTGTCCCATTTCACTGATCTTAAGAAAATGAAATCCATTCCAAGATTAGAATTGTGAAGTTGCATTGGGCCAGCTCACAGCTGTAATTAATTTTTTGTGATGGTGGCCTGTATGGTCAGATCCTACGTGATAAGGGGGAACTTTGGGCCGCTGACTTAGTTGTGTCCTCGAGGCCCTCTTAAAAATCTCATGAATTGCATCCTGTTCTATTACTGTAGTATTTCATTCCCCTTTCCCTATACCAAAGGTGACTTTCATCTTGGTGAATACATTTCTGATGGAGGGAGGTTGTATCTGAAGCCTGCTCACACATCGTCAGCACAGTTTGAAGGACTCTGAATATCAAATTCTGTATAAATCACACCCAAGGGGTCCCAGGACCCATGTCTTGACCCTGGTGGTTGTGTTGTTATTAGGTGCTTATCAAATCCCTTTTGACTAAGCAACTGTATGTATAACAGAGTGAAACCCTGCCTGGTCCTGTACCATCCCCACAATCAATGCAATATTTTGAGCCCATTGTTACCACTACTGTGTCAGTCAATCTCATTGAGGGTCTTCCTCTTTCTGTTGATCCTCTACCAAGCATGATGTTCTTCTCCAGGAAATGGTCCTTCCTGATAACATGTCCAAGATGTATGAGATGAAGTCTCCCCATCCTTGCTTCTAAGGAGGATTCTGGCTATATTTCTTCTAAGACAGATTTGTTCATTCTTCTGGCAATCCATCATGTGTTCAATATTCTTCACCAAAACCAAGGGATCCAAGTGAATGGACATGACCAGCCTGTGTCTGTCTGTGTGTGGATGCACTGCTGTGGGTCATAGAGGCAGGTGCTGAAAGGCTATTAAAATAACTGATTATTTGTGTCTTTGTTGTTACTATTTTATTGGTGTTTGTGTATCAGACTTCTCATTACTGTCCTTCCCCCTAGAAGTGTTTGGTTAACTTTGTTAGTGAAGAAACTCAACTTTGTGACTGATACAGATTTTAAAAATCATGTTATAAATTAAATGCAATTGTTGATTCTAGAGGCTAAGACATGTAGGCTTTAAAAAGAACTCTACTAAAATAAATTAATTGCATATCACAAAACAGAATGGTCTGTCCCTCTCTACTTGGCAACCCTGGTGGCATAATGGTTAAGAGCTATGGATGCTAACCAGAAGATCAGCAGTTCAAATCCACCAGGTGCAACTTGCAAACTGTGGGGAAGTTCTACTCTGTCCTATAGGGCCACTATGAGTCAGAATTTGCTGAACAGCAATGGTATACATATATATATAATACGTATCTATTTTTTGGCACCTCTACTTTGGAGAGTTTTAGCTTTTGTGTATCTAATTGCTGATAAGTACTAATATTAGAAATTGACCTGAAATTGAAATTTCTGAAGATGACTTATATTTTGAGTTACTTCATAGAAAAACACTTAGGTATGGTGAGTGCAGGGTTTTCATGTACTGCCATGCAAGTTCTACATATGTTTGTGAGTCTATGTAAATGGTGAGCTCGGGAGTTGTGCTGTATGCTGACCCTGGGTAAAGGCTCCGAGAAGCCCCATACAACAGTTTCAATTGTGCCTTTTTTTTTTTTTTTTTGACCATACAACCTTTTTCTTTTCTAATATTACATCTATTGCCAAAAAAAGCCAAGATGTGGATATAATTCCCACATAACAAGTTAGTGCTCTGTAAGACACTGGGAAATGAGTATGACTGGATTTGATGAGATATTCTAGACATACAGAATTTTCTACACCTTAAAAGTGTAACTGTTGGGTTGTGGATTCAGAAGGCACTCACACAATTTCCTCAGAATCACTACTCTAAAATTTGGGTCAAGTACTGGCAGATAATATTTATCCAGCACTTACTATTTACAAGTCACCTCCCTGTGCTTCGCATCGATTTTCTCACTTGATCGTCACAATAATTTGAGTGATAGGTGCTGTTGATATCTTTATTTTATGTGTGAGAAAACTGACATACAGAACCATCAAGAGATGTGCTAAGATTTGGAACAGCTAGGCTAAGGTAAAGACAGAAATTGAACTGAACCGTTTCATTATTGCATATGCGACTTAATCCATTTGTCCTGCCTCCAAATCTTACATGGCCTTTCTTTTCACTACTTGTAATGCTTCTGGAGTCTCTTGGCTTTCAAAGGTTTAGCTGGGAGGACTTTCTGTCTGTTGTCTTACCCATAACATTTTCTTGATTTTCTCTTTCTTGCTGTGCACTTTAAAATGTTAACTTTACATAGATGAAGATTTATTCACAGTCTGACTTCCTATAGGCCCAAGTGAATTTCTCTGAGGACTCGAATTTGTTCTCATTTGGATGAATGCTTCAGAAACATAAATTTGAGGGAGTTGGCCAGTGACTAAGAACAGAAGGAGAATACACAATTGCATTAAATCTCAGGAGACCTCTAAATATTCCCTCAGAGATGGGAAAAAGAATTAAACAGAAACTCATTGCCATCAAGTCGATTCTGATTGATAGCAACCCTATGGGACAGTTGAACTGCTCCATAGAGTTTGCAAGGAGCACCTGGTGGAACTGAACTGCTAACTTTTTGGTAGCAACTATAGCTCTTAGCCACTGCCTCACTGCTGCCATTTATAGATAGAAAGCACAGTACACATGAAGCTAAACACTCATGAGTTTACCTAAAAAGTGACTTTAAGTCAATGTAGAAAGTAATGTTTCCTGTTAATGCTGAAATGAGGGATGGCAGATGTTTAAAAACTTTTATTGTAGTATAGTAAGTGTACAACAACATGCATTTATTTAGGTGTATGATGGGTGAATTTTTACATATACATATGCCTGTTAAACCACCACCCTGATCAAGATACAGAATTTTTCCAACATCTCCAAAAGCTCCCTCATGCTACTTCTCAGTCAACACCATCTCCTATCCAGAGATAGCCATTATTCTAACATTTATCATGATAGATTAGTTTTAGACTTTCTTGAGCTTCATATACATTGAATCAGGCAGCATGAATTCATTACTGGCTGACTTTTGCTTATTATTATGTCTATGAGCTCCATGCATGTCCTTGCATATAGCAGTAGTGACTTTTTATTGTAGTTTTCATTATATGAATCTATCACAGGTTATTTATTTATCCATTTTACTGTTGATGGACTTCTGATTATTTTGTTATGAATTAAACTGATAAGAACATTCTTACATGTGTCTTTTTAAAAAAAATTAGCTATATGAACTGGGTTCTCTAGACTAAGTAACTTAAGAGTGAAATTGCTGGGTAATAGGGTAGACATACATTTAGCTGTAGTAGCTATTGCCAAACATTTTTCAGTGTGGTTTTATCAGTTTACATATTCACCAGTAGCATATGAAAATTCTAGTTGCTCTACATCTTGGCTAAACCTTGGTGTTGCCAATCTTAAGCTTTAGCCATTCCAATTATTTTTGAGTGATACATATTTCATGCCCTGGAAGGAATTCAAGACTTGCATATCTTTAGTTTGTTTTTCAGTTGAACAAATATTTATTTTGAGCTTATAGTGTTCAAGGTGCTCAAGTGTACTTAGTCCATGCATGAGTCTAAGGTAAATCATATTTTGCTTAACAGAGCATAAAATCATTTATTCAGTAAATATTTACTGACACTTGCTACCAAATCAAAAAACAAACCTATTGCTGATTGAGTCAATTCTGACTCAAAGTGATCTGATAGGACAGAATAGAACTGCCCAATAGAGTTTCCAGGGAGCACTTGTAGACTTTAATTACCAGCCTTTTTGGTTAACAGCCATAGCACTCAACCACTAAGACACTAGCTAAGTACTCAGTAATGTCCTTAGGGCTGGGAGTAAAAATGGTAGTTCTTGCCTTCATTGATTGTATAGCTTGTGTGTGTTGTTGTTATGTGTCTTCAAATCTGTTCTGACCTTATATACAGTGGAATGAAACACGGGTGGGTTCTGCATGACCCTCACAGTCATTTCTGTGTCTGAGCCCATTGTTGCAAGCACTGTGTCAATCCATCACAATTGAGGCTTCATCTTTTTTGCTGACCATCTACCTTACCAAGCATGATGTGCTCCTCTAGAGACTGGTACCTCTGATAACATGCTCAAAGTGAGGCAAAGTGTCTCTCTCCTTTCTTGCTTCTACGGGTCTATTTGGCTGTACTTCTTTCACAATGGACTTATTCATTCTTCTGGCAATCTATGGTATATTCAGTATTCTTCCCCGATACCATGATTCAAAGGCATCAGTTCTTCTTCAGCTTCTTTATTCATTGTCCAGTTTTTACACATGTATGAAGCAATCAAAAATACCATGGCTTTGATCAGGTACTCTTTAAGTCCTCACAGTTACCTTGCTTTTTAACACTTTAAAAAGGCCCTTGGTGGCACATTTGCAATATGTTCTTTGATTTTTTTGACTGATGCTTCCATGCCTGTTGATTGTAGATCCAAGAAAAATAAAATCTTTGACAACTTCAGTATTTTCTCTGTTTATTATGATTGGTCCAGTTGTAAGGATTTGTTTTCTGTATGCTGAGGTGTAATCCATACTGCAGGCTGTAGTCTGATTTTCATCAGGCATGCTTCAAGTCGTCTTGGCTTTCAGCAAGCAAAGTTGCATCATCTGCATACCACAGGTTGTAAGTGAGTCTTCCTTCAACCCTGAAGCCATGTTCTTCGTATATTCTGGCTTCTCAGATTATTTGCTCAGCATATGATTAAGTATGTTGAAAGACTACAACTGACACATGTCTTTTCTGTTTTGAAACCACTCAGCATGCCCTGTGCAAGGAAGTAAAATAATGCACATAGAACAAACAACTCAAACTAGCATGATGGTGTTTAAGTGCTGAATTGCATATGATAGACTGTAAGTAGCATAGGAAGAAGGAATTGGTACCGGTGTTTGTCGGGTTACCATTATAGTCTTCTTCTTCATCTTCCCACTTTGAATTAATCACTAAGTGCTAACAGCTATGCTTTCTAAAGGTCTCCTGAATCTCTTCCCTTTTCTGACTGTCACTGCCTTAGTTAAGGTCAACTTTTTGTGTGTATGTGGATATATAGTGTATTAAAACTGCCTCTAAGGGGTCTTTTTCTTTATTTTAAGTCCCTTTTATCCACTCTTCTATCAAATGCTTCTCCTAAATGTTAAGTCTTTTCCTGCCTAAAGTTTTTCTATTGTTTCCCTTTGGTTCTGAGGCAAAATCAGCATTGAGACAATACTTTAGCAGGAGACACAATATTTCATCATACTCTAGTCTGGTTTTTCTCTCTAGCCTCTTACCACCTCTCACAGATACATAGTGTTGCATACCTCCTGAATTATTTCCCGAACCTTCTATGACATCTTTGGCTTTGTATATCATTTCCCTCTGTGTTTGTCTTCTCTAAACGTTTGTATGAAGGTTTATTTCATCTAGGTAGATTTTGCTGACTTGTCATGTATGTTTGGGTTAAGTGCCCCTTCTCTGTGCTCTCGTAGAACTTGTCATTCTGGTCATAGAGTATTGTAACGGTGATTCATGTGCTCTTTTTTTTAAAGAAGAGTGTTGCCTTTTTCAGGGCAAGGATGTTGTCATTAACGTATAATAAGCAGTCATTAAATATGAGCTAAGCTGGAATTCTAGCCATGTATATGATTTTTATAGAAGAATGCAATTAGAAAAATATTTCTGACAGGTGGCTCTTACAGCAAAAACATGTAGGTGGGAATTAACATTGTGGTTATGAAGAATAGGGGAGAGAAATGAGGGAGAAAATGAGACACAAGACTTGTGTTGGAAGTACTTGACTGCAGTGAATAATTTAGGTTGAAAATACGTAGCGAAGGCTCAAAAGATAGGATAAGGTCAGATTATGGTGAGTCTTCAAAATTCAAAATTTGAGGCTTGATGTGGATGCCAAGGGGGAGTCACTATAGGTTTTTGAGTAGAGAAGTAATTGGATGAAAGCTAGTTTTAAAGCATATTACTTTAATAGCAGCTTGTACAATGTATTTTAGCAGAGAGGTTATTGTGCTGTTGAGTCAGTTATGATTTGTACCCCACTCTACAGGACAGAGTAGAAGTGCCCTGTGGAGGTTCTAGGTTGTAGTTTTTATGGGAGCAGATCACCAGATCTTTTCTTCTGTGGATTGGCTTGTGGGTTTGAACTACCAGCGTTTTAGTTAGCAGCTGAGTGCTTAACCATCATACCACCAGAGATTCTAAACCAAAAATGAGAACTGAGACAAGAGGAATGGCAGTTGGGATAGAGGGGAACAGATAGATACAAGTAATTGATGTTACTTTGCAGTAGAATGGGGTACATTCTTATTTTTTCAGCTCTCCTCAGTTAAGTAACAAGCCAGAAGGTATTGATTTCCCACATTTTACCTAGAGAATATTCCATTGCAGCCTTTTCTCTTCTTCATATTGTTTGAAATAGATTACACTATTATTTGATACCTACCCAAATCCATTTATAACTGTTGTAGGGAACATAATGGACTCACAGTATTCCTTTGCCTGCAGTTGGCTGCCAACATTCATGCTTATGACTCAGAACTCCCTACTGTCACAATTTCACATCAGCTAGGCACTGTTAAAGATGTTATAATCATCACACTCATTAATCCAGCTGGAATTAGAGGCTCACAGAGTTCTGGAACCAGAGAGGATCATACAGATCATATTGATTCTGGAGGTGAGGATCTGAGGCCAGAAATACTGAATGACTTACCTAAAGTAACACAGTTAGTTGATTCTAAGTGTCCTGGATTCTTTCCTGGTATGATTTTTCTTAGTTATACCATCTTGTATTTTCTAATCTTAAATTTCTGTAATCAAAAATGTATCTAGCTTTTTCTTATTAAAAACTTAGTGACTTTGCTCCTTATATTTCTATGCCAACTGAACAAACACCTCATCCTTACCAAGATGCCTATCTTCAGGAGCTGTTTTATCAGATACCTTCTGATCACATATGGCTGTCTACTACAGAACATTCATAGTCTTCCAAATACTCGCCCTGCTAAATACTGAGCTTTCTCACATGTTAAATCTTATACTGTAATCACTGTGACTGTTTCATTTTCAGTGTCTACTTTCCTGAATATTATGGGTTTGCTTATGTAATCCTAAAAGATATGTTCAAATCCTAAGTCCTGGTACCTATCAATAGGACCTTATTTGGAAATATATTCTTTGCAAAAGTGCTTAGTTACGTTGAAATGAAGTCATACTGGAGTAAAGTAGGCTGTAAGCCAATCTGACTGGTGTCCTTACAGAAAAAGAGAGAAAGAGAGAGAGGGAGAGAAACACATGGCTGTGCGAAGATGGAGGCAGGGACTGGAGATACCCTGCCACAGCCAAGGAATTCCTGGGGCTACCAGAAGCTGAGCAAGACAAGGAAGGATCCTGTTTTTGAGACTTCAGAGACAGCAGGCCCTGCTGAGACCCTGAATTCAGGCTGCCAGAATGCTGAGAGTATAATTCTGTTTTATGCCACCCACCTTGTGGTAATTTATTCTGGCAGAACTGGGGAACTGAAACACTGCTCTGAAAATGCAGACCTTGATTGAACAACAACAACAACAAAATCACGAAATTATGCTTACATCAACTGTGATGGTTTCATGCTATTTATCTCACACATTGTTCTTAATATTGTCATACCTGTTCCTGTCAGTACTTTCAGCTGGCATTTCTGTTTTTTTCTCTATTTTTTTTGTTAAAAAATATCATATTAGACTGTAACAAATAATCAAACTTTCCTCTTGGTTTTTTTTCACCATAATGTATCACTCTATCCATTTTCCCAGCACATGTTTTGTAAAAGATCAAGTTCCACCAAATACTTTGTAGACAGTAGAATTCCATGTCAAATGCTTAGAAATTATTTGTTTTATATCTACCTCTTGAATTTAACAAGCTAAGTAGCAAAATCTCCAAGAAATCTAGTGGTAAATAAAAAAGTTTTTGTAAATTATTTAATCCAGTTATTTATAAACCAACTTGTCTATGGGACCAGTTTTGCACCTAAAATCCATTAACATCTTTCAGTACTAATGCCATGTAAATTATTTTCTGAAACTCTGGTCTTTTTTTTTTTTTTTTTTTTCTCCTTAATTCCACAGAAAAGTTATTCTTTCTTCAAACATCATCTGTCTTTGCCCTGGACTCCATCACTTTCTTTCTCTTACAGGTTTATGTTAACCTTAATTATCTGTTCCTTCTTTTATGTCTTTCTTTCCTACTTCTCCTTTCTGTAGTTTTAAATTGTCTTGAAAATGGCTTTGCCTGCTCCTGCTATCTATAATTTGCATGTGATATCTTACTGTTTTATAATGACAGATTGCTCAAACAGGCAAAGCATACCTGCTGCCTCTGTTTTCTTAACAGTCTTGCTTGCATTGTTTTTCTATAATTTGATTTCTGCCAAATAACCCACTGAGTAATTAAGGTTAAGGAGGAAAACTAGTATTTACTATGTTTTTACTTTGCTTAGACTGGACTAGGTGGTTCCACATATATTATTGTATTTAATTTTCATAATCTTACAAGTAGATGTTACAATTCCTCTTTTTTTTTTTTTTCCTTTGGAAGTGAACAAATAGAAACACGTAACAGAGCACTTCCCTAGATACACAGAGCTAGTGAGTGGCAGTGCCAGGACCTTAGCCTAGATTTGATGGGCACTGAAGTATGATTTTCAATATACCTTTCTGTTGTAACACTAAATTCTTATTAGCCAAATTTACTGGCTGTACATCCAGTTTACCTAAAACACCTCTTCACCGTGCTACTCTCATGGCCAAAATCCTGCAAGATAAAATCCAGTCTCCCAGATTGACCTTTAATATCTACTGTGGTATAATTCCTAACGTCAAGTCTTATACTTCAGCATATAAATCTTTGTTTTGGTAAAACTGATCTGAAAGTTGCTCCCAAAGGGGCATTCTTTCCTTTCATGTCTTCAGTTTTCCTCATTGTTTTTGTTCTTGGAGTGATAAGCCTTCTCTTATTCTGAATTTCACTGTTTAAAAATCTAAACATCTTTCAGAGTACTCCTCCAGTGCTTTCACTCTGTGAAGTCTCTGGATCACAGCAGTTAGAATTGTTTCCTTTCTCTGATATGATACAGCACATATTGTTTGTATCACCCATGTAGCAGTGGTTTAGCTAGTTACATACTACCTTATGATTATGTGCAAATCTTTCTCACCAATTACGAAATTCCTGATGATGGTGAACATGTTTTATACAGTTTTGTGTGCACAATCCCTATTAAAATTAGTTAATGAGTGCTTATTAAGCTGCAGACACTGACCCCACACTATGTATGTTGTGTGTCATTTCCCTTTTACAATAATCCTATAAGAAAAGTATGGCTATGTCTATCTTATAAAGGAGCTAAGCCTCAGAAAGCTTAAATAGCTTGCTCGGGATCACAGTGCTAGAAAGTAGCAAAACTGAAGTTAAAGCACTTATTTATCTAATTACAAAGATTACAGATCATTCTGTATTACACTGTCTCTATTTCTAGATTCTAAATGAATATTTGTAAAATGTACGAGTGAGTATCGATTTATTGATTTCTATTTGCTTTTAGAGCTCTGTGCTTATCAGGGCGACTGCTGTTGCTAGTTTCTGTCGGGCTGGTTCTGACTCATGGTGGCTCCGTGTGTCTTAGAGTGCACATGTGCTCCCCAGGGTTTCCAAGGCTGTGACCTTGCACAAGGAAATGGCCAAATGTGTCTTCTAAGGTGCGTGTCAGTGGGTCTGACCAGTCAGCCTTTTTGCTAGTAGTCAAGTGCTCAACTGTGTGAAGACGGCACTACAAAGAAAGGTAAGTTGGTTAGATGGTACTTGTTTAGGAAGAACAAAGCAATTCAGTTTTTTAGGCGTTAAGATTAAAGTAGTGACATGTAGGTAGAAGTTTATGGTATTTAGGTTCAGTGAGATGCTGTTTTTTTCTCTGTTGCTAGGTAACAAACCACTCCAAGAGTTGGGGGTCAAAACTGCAATCACTTTGTTTGCTCACAATTCTGCAGTCTGCGCTGGGCTCGTCAACCACTGTGTTTCCATAGTTGTTCTTGAAAGTTGTCTCCCTTTTGGCTTCAGTTATCTTAAACTTGGCTGAGAGATAGGCTTAACTAAAATACTGGGTGGCTGGTTTTTTTCTTTCTCTTTCTATATAGTCTCAGAACCTGTCCTCTGCTATTAGCGTCTGCACATATTCTATCTTATCAGGTAGACAGACTTGTACATGGCAGCTCGTAGTTCCCAACAGTACAAAAATTTCTAGAAGCTTCCAGGCTTCATAAAGACTTACACTCAGAATTGGCGCAGTATACCGTCTGCTTCATTTCATTGCTTTAAAACAAGTTGTAAACCAAAAACAGACAGAAAAAAACCCCACTGCTGTCAAGTTGATTCTACCTCATAGGAGTAGCTCAAATGCTAGGGGAGGTAACTGCAAAATAGTGTGAGTGCAGGGTGGGCTTGCCATTCAGCAGATTACCACAGATGCCATGTAGCAAATGAGAGTGGAAAGTAGATCAACTTGAGGAAGAGTCTTATAAATTTCCTGTGTAGTAGTCGTCTGTTTCCCACACTTGAGCATTGAGAAACAGACTGTGTTTGGTTTACTATTATGCTTCTAGCCCTTAGGACATTACCAGTTTCTTCAGAGGGATTCAACAAACTTTAGTTTAATAAATGAATACACGTGAGGACAGGAGCAGAAGTTAAGGATTCGGTCTTTAGACATGATTCACAGGAGGGGTACTTAGATGACAGTCAAAGAAATAGAGCAAAGTAAACACAACGGTTAAAGGAGAATTCCATGGGAAAGGATGGTGGATGGTGATAGATTAACTGTAACAGAAAAATCAAGAATAGGGTAGAGAAAATCTTATCAGCTTTTATTAGTGTTCCATGAAGTTGGAAATGTCAGTCTTTACATCCTTTTATTGTTTGGTTGGAATTCGTTTTAGAGATTTCTCAATTTTTTTCTCTCTAACCAAATTTTTTAAATTGTGTTTTAAGTGAGAATTTACAGTTTTAGTTAGTTTCTCATTCAAAAATTTATACGCTCATTGTTATGTGACCCTAGTTGCTCTCGATATAACGTGACAGCAGACTCCTTCTTTCCAACCCAGATTTCCCATGTCCATTCAGTATGCTCCTCTCTTTTTTTGTCTTCCGATCTGGCCAGCAGTCAGGAACTTCCCATTTAGTCTCACTAATCTACTTGAGCTGAGAAGCACTCTCTTCATGAGTACCATTTTATCTCTTACTAGACCAGTCTCGTCTTTGAAGAGTGGGCTTGGGGAAGGACTTCAGTTCTGGACTAATAAAGAGTTCAGGGGCCATGTTTTCTGGGGTCCTTTTGTCTCAGTCAGAACATTTGGTCTGAAATTTGACCAGAATTTAAGTCTGTACCCCACTTTTCTCCGGCTCTGTCAGGGACTCTGTTGTGCTCCCTATCAGAGTAGTCATTGGTGATAGCCAGGTACCACTAGTCCTCTGGTCTCAGCTGATGGAGCCTCTGGTTTATGTGCCTGGTTCTGTCTTTTGGGCTAGTGTTTTCTTGTGGCTTTGGTGTTCTTCATTCTCCTCTGTTACAAGTGCATCGGGACCAACTGATGTATCTTAGATGGCTGCTGTTAGCTTTAAGAACCCAGCTGCCACTTACCTAACTGATATGCAGAACATTTTCTCAATAAACTTTGTTATTTCAGTTGACCTAGATGTTTCTCATAACCGTGGTCCCCAGACCCCTGTCTCTGCTACTCTGCCTCTAAGTGTTTGTCTAACGTAATTTTTTGATGTAGGCACTTTAAAGTGTAATGGTGTTAGTGAATTGGTATTATGGTAACCAAACTGAAAGAGGAATAATGTTTAACCTGTAACTTTTGACCACTTTTGTACAATGTTTTTCATAAAATATTTAATAACATCTAAGGAAAAAAAAATTAAAGTAGTTAGATGAGAAAAGATGATGAATACTAGAGTTGCAATCAGTAGAAACCACATTCTATTTTCTTTGGCTTCATGGAAACGGTAATTTTGTGTTTTTACCTCTTTGTTAAGTGCTACAGCTGCTAATCAAAAGATCAGCAGTTCAAATCCCCCAGCTGCTCCTTGGAAACTCTATGAGGCAGTTCTACTCTGACCTGTAGGGTCTCTGTGAATTGGAATGAACACAATGGCCGTGGCTTTGGCTTTAGTCTATGTGAGTTCTTTGTGTTTCTTTTTCTAGTTCTGCTCATTCAGGAACATTTGTGGAAAAGTACCCTAGTAAGACCAATTAAAGACATTCTTAGCTGTAAGTAGAAAGCAGGGCCATGCTCCTCTGATAGTTGGAGAAAGACTTGTGTAGGATTTGAAAGAAGAGGTGATATTTATCTGGGGACAGGGCTTTAATTAAAAAAAAAAAAAAAAAAAGTGAAAGAATTTTGCCAGTAAGGTAGCAGTGCAACCTTGGACAACACCCTTGATTTGTCTGAGCCTCAGTTTCCTCAGCTGTAAATACATAGTTACTATCCACTGTAAAGGTTTGTTGCAAGTGTTAAATGAAAGTACTTGGTTCACAGGAAATTTACAGGTAAAATGAAGTTATTGTGTGTGTCTGTTTGTTCTTGCATCATAGAAAAATGGCTACTTAGATTTTCACAAACATAACCTGAATGCTTAGAATGATATAACTTAATTTTGCACTCGAGGACTTTTTCCCTTGGGCAAACTAGCAACTCGAATTGATTTTGGATTTTTTCCCTCAGGCGAACTAGCGACTCGAGATGATTTCGCATATATTAGGCAAGTTTCTTACAGCTACTTTAAAATGATTTCATACTCAAATGTATACAAATAATATATTTTAACATTTTCTACAGTTCTACATCTTACAAAACAAAATCTTTGAAATATTGTGCTCTGTAATTGTTTTTTGTATGATATTTTATGAAACAATCCCCAAAGTGCATCCTTGGTTTTTCAGGGCCCATTACAATAAAAAAACACATGACATTACACCTCAAAGCTTTGAAAATACTTTTACATTTTCTGAGACATTCTACATAATGGCCCAGCCCTGCAGACTCCATGTACTGGCCGCAGTCTCTAGAATCTGAGTGGAGCTCCCTGGCCCTGTGCTACAACTCTGCCTGGAAAGCCTCTCTTGGACAGCAACTCTACCCCCTCAGCTTTAGGTGTACCGTAAGCCCAACTGAGTGGCAATGCCACCCTTACAAACACAGAATACCCTGACTCCACCCTTTAAAACCCCTGAAGTCATGGCCACACTCTTTGAGACTGGGGCAGCTCAGCTTCTCATCCTGTTTGTGTCTTCAGCTTCTGCTTCCTATGGCCACGTGGCCTGGGCCTCAGGCCTACATCTGCCCTGCTGGGGCAAGTGTTCTGAGGCTCTGTAGCTCCACTCTTGCTAGAAAGCCTCATGCACAAAGGCACTTAAAGATTTTTGCAGAAGACAGTATGTTGAGTCATATCGATCTGCTCAATCAATGCCACCCATGTATTTTATGTAATTGATTGTAATATTAGGTTTCTTGACGTTGACTTCCACACCACCTCTTAAAATCCCTTTTAAGGCAGTCATTCCTGTGTTATCCCAAGTGGTCAAACAAGTGACAATCCATTTATCTTTCCACATTAGAAGTAGAGTGTTACCTTTTCACTATACTACTTTGGATTTTTTTTTTTTAGGATTGTGCTTTTTTTATTGTGCTTGGTAATTCCTTTCTATTTGTTGAGATCGTTTCTGTTAAAAACAACAGTTGTTGCCACTCAGTCACCTACCATGCACCTCTTGCATGAAACACTGTGGTACCTGAGAGGCGCCTGTGGAGTTATCACATGAAACGCTGTGGTGCCTGAGAGGTACCTGTCCAGTGCAAAGGGCTACAATATAATTTTATGGCTTAATGAGCTAGGGAGAGTTTAACTAGAAATGCGCAATCATTTTCCAGAATTGCTGATTCTGACGCACAAAAAGAGGCCAGCAAGGGCTCACATGCTGTGCATGTTAAGATGCTGCAGAATGAGAACATAAGCAAAAGGTTCATGTAAGGACCCCGTAAAGAAGCACAAGGCCAGCCAGCCTGGTTGCAGGTATTGACTTGCCGTCAAAGTGCTCATCACCTGGACAACTATATTTTGCTAGATCCGGGATTGTTAACAGCAGGGATTTATTTATTCAGTTATGGTTAATGCTCCTTCTTGGCATCACTAACTGGGTAGGTCAGATAAACACTATAATAGCTGCAATTTATTGAGTGTTTACTGTTTCTAGACTCTTGCAAAATGCATTGCTTATGCCATTTCATGTAATACACTATTCTGTGAGATCTGTCCCATTACCCATCTCTCTTTACAGATGAGGAAATTGAAGTTTAGAGACAGTCAGTAGTCTGCCCCAGTTATATAGCCAGTAGTTTGTGGAATGGTATTTGAGCCCAAACATTTTGACTTAATTGTGCATAAATAAATTTTCCTCTTTGTTTTTATATATTGATCACTATCATTCAGTTATTTTACTTAATTTCAATAACATGTAGACAGATTCTATTATGAAGTTTTCTAATAAAAAAGATAACTGGGAGGTTGAATGAGAAGAGGTCTTTTATTTTACCTAATATTAATTTTGTCTATGGTTAACAGATAAAATTAATGTGAATAATTTCATGTATTAATATGAATAATTTCATGTATTGCTATAAAGAAAAGTACTACTGTACATCAAAATAATTCCAGGTCAAAGATGTTGGGATTAAATCTATGGGGAAAGTCACTTACTGTATTTTTTTAAGTAGCACTGGCAAAGTTTACCTCTATTGAGCTTGTATCAGAGCAAGAACACTTTTTTCATTTCATTCATCCTGTAAATATTTATTAAACATATACTAGAGATAATGTACTACTATTCAAGTACAGAAAGGTCATAGTCTGGTGGTGATAATGGATAAGCAGGTATTATAGTAAATGCAAGATCCTGGGAGCAGAGGAGTTAGACCCAATAGGTAGGTGGAGAAATGAAAACTAGAGGAGAAACAATTGTGTAGAAGCTGAATTGCCTAAGATTCAGTGGGAAATAACTAAATACTGTCATCATGAAAGATACAGAATAGAGTTCTGCTTAGCATTTCTAATGATGATGATACTATTTCAGGATAGGAGAGTTCTTTCTAAGCACAATAATAAAAAACTACACATCGATGATTTATAGATCTGACTTAAAAAATTGGAAATATCTGCTGATTGAAAAAGAATAAATAGAATTAAAAACAGACTTAGAAAAAGTTTTGCAGCACATGTGATACTCAAAAAGTTGATTTTTTGGTGTATAAACTACTTCTGTAAAGAGATAATCTTAAAATCAAGTCTTTGGGGCTGGAATTTGAGAGAGGAAATTCTCAAAGCACCTTGTCAACAAGCTTGTGGAAAGAGTGAGAAGCAATTCTCAAAAGAATTCCAGGTGGCCTCAATAGCAGTAGATGTTAAAAATGAGAAAAAAATTGAGATTTGCTTTTCCAAGTGTCAATTTGATTAAGGTTAAAAGATTGATAACACCCAGTACTGGTAAGACAAGGATAAAGGAGAAGGGTACTACCATTCACTGCAGGCACGGATGAGTTTTTCTTAGAGCACAGTTGGACAATATATGTTGGGAACCTTAATTTCTTCTGCCAGAGCAATTTTACTTGCAGTAATTCTTTGAAATGAAAGACGTAATACAAATTTTGGGCAAAACTGTATGTAGGACCTGAATCACTGTAGCAAAATATTGGAGATTATGTTGGTTGAGTAATTATATATGTTCTTAGGACAGACTGATATCCTGCTGTTAGACAATAAAGTGTAGAAGTTTTAAGAAGACATCAGAATGTGCACAATAATTTACTAAGTGAAAAAAAGTTATAAAAATGTCTAAATTATGATGATGTATGTACATTTAGGTATTCAAAGAGTGTGCTTCAAAATGTTTGCAGTAGCTTTCTCAGTGGGTTAAAATTGCAAGTGAGTGTTTTTCTTCTTTGTGCTACTGTCTATTCCATATTTCTGTATTAACTATTATTTTCATAGCTAGAAATCAGAAATAAATATTTTAAAGTAACATTTTGGAGTAATACATTAGAATAGTCATATAAGCCCACTCAGCAAATGTCTTTCATTCTAATTCATGTAATTGAAATATTATAATTTAAAACATTAATATTACCTTTCCTGATTTCACTGATTTTTCTAATTTGTGCTTTTATCAAGGAAAATATCTTGTAGACATATGTTAAGAAAAGTCTGTATGTTAAGACACATAGCACACATGTTTTGTCTTTCTCTTGGCATAGTTCTTCTTTATTACTTATAAAAATAAATGTATCTCTTAAATTCAGTGACCAGAATAAAAAGAAATGAGTTGAATTTATAATAAGATAATTATTCAGAAATTATTATGTTTTTCTTAATTTTCAAAGTAAACAAACACTAGTGTTACCAAGGAAAAGCTCTCTGTCTCTAGCTCATCTAAAAATAGGACAGAAAATCATCTGTTTTAGAGGGTTTAACTGTTAATCTTCCCTGAGGTAGAATTATTTGATTTAATGATCTCTAGCTATCTCTTAAAATTTTGTGATTTTACAGCTTGAGGAAAGAATATTTTCTTTATTATAATTTTATTATTATTATTACCAAAATAATAGAATGTTCTAATATCAAAATAATAGAATAATGAAAAATATTTCATGTTATACTGCATTAAAGTTATTGACTCAAATGGAGTCTATTTATATTTTTTGTGTTATTATGAAATGCATTTGAAATCATTGAGGTTTGACAGGTAGGAGCACAGCTATTACAGTATTCCACTAAATTTTTTAGATAATAGTGTTATAATCATTACTATATTTCAAATTATTATTGTTTTAAAACCCTTTGTTTTAATGTCAATGAAAATTTATAGAGTTGCCAAATATTTTTTCCCATTCTGTAGGTGGTCTTTTAATTCTTTTGATGAAGTCTTTGGATGAGCAGAAGTGTTTGATTCTTATTAATTCCCATTTATTTATTTTCTCTTCTGATGAATGTGTTTTGTTTCTCACATTTTGAAGTCTGTCTATATTGCATATTAAAACATCCATTGTTGATCCTATTTTATCTTGGATGAGCTTTATCGTTTTAGCTTTTATATTCAGGTCTTTTATCCAATTTGAGTTGATTTTTGTATAAGGTGTGAGATATGGGTCTTGTTTCAATTTTTTGCAGATGGATATCCAATTATGCCAGCACCACTTGTTAAAGAGACTGTTCTTACCCCAGTTCAAAATCTTAGGACCTTTGTCAAATATCAGCTGTTCATAAGAGGATGGTGGCATCTCTGGGGTCTCTATGTCAGACTGACGCCTGATATCCATAATCTATAAGGTTCTACAAAATATCAATAAGAAAGAGACAAATCATCCAATTAAGCAGTGGGCAAAGGAGATGGATAGACACTTCTCTAAAGAGGAGACCCAGGCAGTCAAAAAACACATGCAGACATGTTCACGATCATTAATTATTAAAGAAATTCAAATCAAAATGACAATGAGATACCACCTCACCCCAACAAGATTGGCCATGATCCAAAAAATGCAAAACAATAAATGTTGGAGAGGCTGTGGAGAGATTGGAACTCTCCTTCACTGTTGGTGGGATTGCAGAATGGTGCAACCTCTTCGGAAAGCAATTTGGCATTACCTTAGAATAGTGAATATCGATATACCATTTGGCCCAGTTATTCCTCTGCTCAGAATATATCCTACAAAATCAAGGCCATTCACACCAACTGCTACATGCACACAAATGTTCATTGCAGCACAGTCCACGATAGCAAGAATTTGGAATCAACCCAGATGCCCAACAACAGAAGAATGGGTAGGTAAACTTTGGTATACATACTCCATGGAGTACTATACACTGATAAAGAACAACGATGATAGCAGGAAACATCTCTCAGTTTGGTCTCAACTGGAGGACATTATATTGAGTGAAACTAGTCAGCAACAGAAGGACAATTATTATATGAGACTCCTATGATAAAAACTTATAAGCATACTCATACATAATAGAAAGGACTCTTTGACGGCTACAAGGGTGGGTAAGATGGGAGGGCGGGAAGGCAAGGGGTAAGGATTTAGATTAGATAATTGTTAGAAATTTGGTAGGGTGAAATTGGTGACAATTCACATTAGTAAGAAGATCAATATTAATGAGACTTCGACACAACTTGTGTACTCCTCCTCTCTTAACCCAATATTGTAAGCACAGAATATGTACACTTTCATTTTTTTATTTAATAAAAAAAGAAAATTTATATATTGGGTAGAAACTGATTACAGTAAGTTTCTTTTTTTGTTGTTATTTTATGCCTTTTCTTTCTTCCTTCATTCCCAATTAATGAATAACATATAATCACACTTTTGTTAATATAAGCTAGTGGCTGGCTTCATCAGTTGAAAAAAATAAAAGGTACAAAAATAAGTAAAAAGGTTTATTGTGGTGGTTAAGATTGTGCATCAACTTGGCTAGGCAATGATTCTTAGTGCTCTGGCTGTCTTATAATGCTGTGATCACATAGGTGTTGAGATGTGATCTGTCATCACCCTCCATGATGGGGTCTGCTGTGAGTAGCCAGTCAGTTGGAAGATTAGTTTCCTTGGGCACATGGCCTGCATCAAATATGAGCAGGCATTCTGGCAAGCTTGGGGACTTTTATTTGCTTGTGCTGGCCCCTGCAGCTGGGCCCTGTTCATCTGATCTCTGGTTTTGGGGCTGAGTTAGCAGCTTACCAGTGGTCTTGCCTGGGTGGATCTTGGGATTCACTGACCCTTGAAGCCTGTGAACAAGGAAACTGTTTTCTGACCTGCTGATCTTGGGTTTTCTAGCCTCTGTGGCTACACAAATTAAGAAAAATCTCTATCCTGACCCACAGACTCGAGACATTTCAGCATCTAAAACCACATGAGCCATTCCCTTGGGATAAATTTCTCCCTCATATACTTACTAGTTTTGCTTCTTTAGAGAACACAGGCTAAGACAACTATCCTCCACAGATTATTGTTTTATTTTCTTTAGTGATTAAAAATTTTAACCTGTGAATGGATAAACAACCTATGGTATGTATAAACAATGGAACGCTATGCAGTAATAAAGAACAATGATGATTTTATGAAATATCTGATAACCTGGAATCAATTGGAAGGCATCATGCTGAGTGAAATCAGTCAGCTGCAAAAGGACAAATGTTGTATGAGACCATTATTACAAGGACTTAGGAGGTGACTTATGCACGGAAGAAAATACTCTTTGGTGACTACAAGAATTAGGAGGGAGGGAGGGAGACAGGTCAATATAACTGGAGTACTCCACAAGTTAAATCTAAATTCAACCCAACATTTCAAAGGACAGAGTAGGAGGGACAGAAGTCTGGGGACAGTGTTTTCAAGGGACATCGAGGTCATAACTAGTCAAGGTCATAACTAGTTTTTTTCCAAGAGAATCTTCTGCACTTCATATTGGTAAGTGGCATCTGAGATCTTAAAAGCCAGCAAGTTGCTATCTGAAGAACACCAACTCGCCCTAAGCCATCTGAAACAGATGACAACTGAAAACATCAAAAACACAAGAAAAATGAGCCCAGGACACAGAAGAACCTACATGACTGGGAGACTACATCAGCATGAGACCAGAAGAACCAAATGGTGTCTGAACACCTCCAAAGACAGCCCTGATAGGGGACACAGTGTAGAGTCCCTGACGCAGGAGGAGAAAAAGGAATGTTCAGATCTAGAGCTCTGTTAAAAGACCAGACTTGGTGTTCCTACAACCTTGAGGGTCCCAGGAAAACATAGACCCTAGACTTGGTGCTAGCCCAGAGCTGAAACCAGTACTGACGCCAGCACTTCAAAGAACGGACTGGACTCAGGGACACAGAGTGATACATATGGTGTGTGTATTTTATGTTTTAATATATATGAGGCTGCCCTACTGGTTTCTTTTTAGAGGTGAGAGGAGAGATTGGAGAGGAAGGGACAAGTGTTGGTTGGGTGGATACTGGAAGTAAAGAGTGAAAAAGAAGAGTGTGCTGTTACAGGGTGTTTTAGTCAGCTAGGGCTGCTCTAACAGAAATACCACAGAGTGGATGGCTTTAACAAAGAAAGATTTATTCTTACACAGTCCGGTAGGTTGCAAGTCCATATTCAGGGTGTCCGCTCCAGGGAAAGACTTTCCCCTTGACGGCTCTGGAGGAAAGTCCGGTATTGCATCAGTCTTTGTCCAGGGAGCGTCCTCACGCAAGAACCTCTGGTCTGAAGGACAGGCTCTGCTCCTGGTGCTGCTTGCTTGATGGTAGGAGGTTCTCAAATTGTCTTTTGTTTCTTTTTCCTTTTATTCCTTGCAAGCTAAAAGCATTAAGGGTGGGGCAACCCATACTCCAGGGAAACTCCCCCTACAGCAGGCATTTACAGCCCCACCCTAATCCTTTAACATACAGGTTAGCAAAACCACACAATGGAGGACAGTCTCAAGATACTGGGAACCATATCCCAGCCACGTGGCTGCACACATTTTTGGGGGGACACAATTCAAACCATGACACAGGGTGAGAAGAGCAGAGAGAGTTACAGACAGGCAGGTACTTGGAGTTTTGTATGGAAAATTGACTTGGATTGTAAACTTTCATTTAATCACAGTAAAAAAATTAAACAACAACAACAACAAAAAACATTGTTGTTAGGTGCCATAGAATCAGTTCCAACTCATAGTGACCCTATAGGACACAGCAGAATGGCACTATGTAGTTTCCAAGGATTTGAGCTGTGAATTTTTTGGTTAGCAGCTGAGATCTTAACCACTACACCATCAGAGCTCCTTATATATCATAGTGCCTTAAACATAAGATCTTTCTGTTTTTATGCATATCTCTTATTAAGGCTTTTGGTCACCCTTTAGTGAGCAAGGTGACTGTGCAAGAAAGATGGCCAGCTCTTGCAAAATTGCAAAGTAAACCAAGTGTGTCTTAGGACTTCTACCTTTTCTTTTGGTGTGGTACTATTCAGCGTCTTTTGTTTTGGCCTGCTTTACTCCAAGCATCACATGCTCCCAGATTGTTGAAAACTTTTTCTTCACCAAAGAAGGTAGTAGATTCATGACATATGTTAATCTTCAAAATTAATTAAAATTTCTGTTTATATGACGTAATTTCTTAATCCTGTAAAATAATTTAAGGCCAGTGAGAGCTGACAGCTGATACTGAGAATATTGGGCGCTGTTGGCTTTTATCTTGCATCTTTTTCAAATCACAGCATGTGAGCCTGCCCAATCTGTCTGCTCTCTTCCCAAGTCCAGTTAAACACAACCTTGCTTATTTGGTGTCCTTTTCTACTATGGCAGGTTCCATTTGTGTAGTATAAGAGCTCTGGAATCAGTACCACAGTTCCTAGGCTGAATTTTCAAAGAGGTAACGACCACATTATGATATGTGACACAGATATAAATCTGATTTTCTTTATGAATACGTATGTTGTTGTTCAACACCATCAAGTCAAGTTTAACTGATAGCAACCCCATGTGACAGAGTACAACTTCCCTATGGGGCTTTCTAAACTGTAATCTTGACGGGAGTCGATTGTCAGGCCGCACCCCTGCTGAGCCACTGGGTAGGCTTGAATTGCCAACCTTGCAACAAGCTGGCAAGCTGGCTCCCAAGCACTGTGCCACCAGCACTCCCTATACATATATTCCTTTTAAGTTGTGCTTTGATTTCACTATCAGATGGGAGGCACTATCCAGAAAATAAAAATACGTTTGTACAAATTTAGCCAAAATCTTATTACCTTAAAAAAACAGAAAACTTTTGAATTGAATGTGAAAAACTAAAGGCTGCAGTCGTATGGATAAAAATGTTATAATCATTAAAAAAGAAAAATGTATTGCTCAGCACTTACTATGTGCTCAATCTTATGATTAATCATGAAATAGGCTTCCTACCTTCCAAACTCACTACCACTGAGTCAATTCCAATGCATAGTGACCCTACAGAACAGAGTAGACCTGTGCCATAGAGTTTCCAAGGACAGCCTGGTCAATTCAAACTGCTAACCTTTTGGTTAGCAGCTGTAAGTCTTAACCATTATGCCACTAAGGTTTCCTTCCTGTCTTCAGGAGGTCTAAATTTCACCAAGGAGATAGACCTTTTGCTCTTTTATTCAGCAAACATTTCTTGAATGTTTATATATGCAAATTCAAATTATTGCTCTTTAGGAGTTTGCAGAATAAGGAAGAGATAAGACATGTAGATAAATATGATGTAAATCTGAAAGTGGTAAACTTATACTAGAAGTTCAGATAAAATCTTACCTATCTAGAAGCTACGTACACAAAGATGTCTGTGCAAAGTAGCATAGGTTAAATGCCAAACAAGTGAGGTGGAAAACACAGTGCTTTATAGAAGAGTGATTATGTAGGTTAAGGGCAGTTTGATAAAAGTTCCTTTAGTAGGTAAGATTTAGATTTTCCATTGAAAAAAGAAAGGAAGGAAAGAAGGAGAGAGGGAAGGAGGGAGAGAGGGAAAGAGGAAGGAAGGGAGGGAGGAACAGTAAAAAAAAAGAAAAATAAACAGTGACTAGGGCCTATGGGGAGGCCATAGGCCTATGTTTCCTAGGGATTTCAAATCATGTTTCTACACATTTGAAACATTATATAATCCTTGTGTCTTTTCATAATTAGCATTTTTTCACAGACTTTTGAAATTTTTATGCAGGTATATAACCAAAAAGCCCTGCTGCCATGGAGTTGATTCTGACTCGTAGTGACCATATAGGACAGAGTAAAATTGTTTTGTAGAATTTCCAAGGAGCACTTGAACTGCTGACCTTTTGGTTAGCAGATGTAGCACTTGACCACTACACTTTCTATGTAGGTATATAGGTATATCCAAATAAAAAATTAGATAATATTCAAAGAAAAATACATAAGGATAATTTTATATTTTGGTACCATTTTTCTTGGGCTGAAATTTTGAACATGGAACATATTTGATTAATTTCACAGTGAGAAAAATATTCCTTGTTCTGCATTATAGTATAGTTTTGTTACAATGAATTGTACCCCAGGTATTTGAAAATGATATTGTAAGGGTATCTTATGAGAATTAAACTTTAGAATCAACACTTGATGCTTAAAGACATGAAATACTCTTCAAAGAGATCGAAGACTCCCAAGCCTGCAACAATTTATTAATACCATTTTTAGTATTCACATTGTTGAAGAAAGACTGTTCAATTTTAAGAGGAGACTTGTTAGCAGCCAGGAGAGCATGGGCAAATGAAGATCACTGGGCAAATGAAGACACTTAATTCCCATCAAGTCCTGTGTAGAGAATTGAGTATTGCAGCTTTCTGTCCACTCCAATGACCTATCTAGATAGAGATGGAATACTAAGTATAATCAAATACTTTAAATGTAAATATTTGAATCTTAAAACTAACATATCTGGGTTGGATGCTACACTCACTAAACAAACTTTTAATTAAAATTTGTCAGTGGTGGTATATTAAAGAGGAGTCCATTGTCTCAGAAATCATGTATTAGAAATTAATAAATCTTGGTGAGTTAACGAGATTATACTTTCTAGAGTTCACGTTTAAGATAGTACTCAAAACCTGACAGACTCAGTAAGGTAATGCCAGTCTGATGCTCTTGAGAGATAGCTGGCTTTTTGGGGTGGCAGCCCATTTTCTTTATTAGTCACTTTACCTATATTCTCCAATAATTTGCTTAAGACATCTGTGACTTTGAGACATATCATTTATGATGTATTACCTGATGTCATAGTTTTTTAGTGTAAATAAAGAAATACAGGTTGTGGGTTTGAGGGATAAGTTGTTCAGACTTACGAGTTAACTGTGGAAGACCCCAACGGTTCAGACCCCTAAACTCCTATAGAAGTTGTATGTACAACTGATATGTTGTTTGTGCTATTCTTATTTGGGGGCATCAGCCTTATTTTCCCAAATACCATTCAAGTGTTCTGAGACCAGAGATCATGTTTTACTTTACTTAGACTTCATAGTGATAAAGCAGAACAACATAAAATTGCTTAGTGAATGAAATTCAGAAGCTATAGCAAGTTATTAAAAAAAAAGAAATAGAAGCCTTCTGTTTCTCTGTATAATTTTTAAAACTCATTTGTTTTTATTGTTGATTTCCTTAACTACAATAGAAGAGACTAAAAAAATGTGTCATTCTTAAATGATGGTGCATATATCAGATGATTGGCAAAAAGTGCTCAAAAAGTGCTTACATGCCTATGAAAAACTTTTAAATGAGCACAAGCAAAATTGCACCATTTTGAATAGATTTAAATGACATCCATTCAAGAACTAGTAACATGATTTGATGGCTCACTATAAGATATTGTAATGGATATTCTTAAATTAAGCAACTGTTTCTCATGGTGTGTATTATTTTTCTGGTTAACTTGCTCATCCAGTGATTTTCTTATATAGTTCTTTAATTCTTTAATTTCTTATCCATTAATTGCAGAGATAGGAGTTATTATGTTGAACTCCATAGCCTTCTCTGGAACTATGCTTTTTTTTTTTTCCCCCCCCAAACAAGTGCAAAAATATCTTTAGAATTCTGGAGTTGGTTCATTGGTTTGTGGAATTTATCTTAGGCATCTGGCAAATCCATTTTATTAACTGCCAAAGGTGCAGGTTTTGTGTCAAGTTCTTCTTTGTACAACTCCAGCTCTTTTGTAAGCAGTATACATGGTTTCGAATGCAGTTCTGTATTGTTTGAAAAGAAAGCTGAAATCCAGGAATATCAGTTAGTTCTTTCCATATGCTCTAGGAATTTTTGGCCCATTCCTTTGTTCATATGTGTTTTTTCTATTAAGCCTGGAAGATCAGCTGTTTGAAATCACTGCACGTAATGTTTCCCAGTTTAGGTTTTAATGCTGTAAACGCATAATCTGCAATCACAGGTTTTGCATGAGTAACCTGACTTAGCAAAGAGGATTTTCCAGCATTTGGATATGTATAATTTTACCATTTTCATCAATTACTGAAATGCCTACAGCTATAGGGAATTCACAGTTTTTTCCCTTGGAGCCTTTTAGCACACTAACCTGACTGTTTGCTCCTCCTCCTTTGTTTTTCAGCTACGACCCACAAGTTACCCGTTTTCCATCTTCTCTGTCCCGTCGAGGATAACCCATTCCACCAATTCCTCCCTTGGAGAGAGTCCTAGGTTTTCAGTGAAATTTCCATACTTTTGGAACGACACACAGCTGTAACACACCACAGTAGCGTTAGGCCACCACTGTGTATATTTTTTAAAGGAAGGGTTTTATATTAGGAAAAAAGAAACATGAAACAACAAATCTCAGCAACATGATAAGGGCCAAGGATTTAAGAGGGAAAATATGGAGGGATAACAGACTATTCTTAGTGGATAATGGCCAGACTAATCCAGATTCTTGTTTAATTTATGTTCAATGGCAAAGTATGTTTGATGTGAGTCTGCCAGCTGCCCTAATTAATTTGAAACAAGTTTTAAAATCTTCGTAACACAGTTAAAAACCTGAAAGGTAACCATCAGTCAATAGAAAAGCACAATGTGCAATTTATCTTTGGAAGAAATATTAGCACATCCTATTCTGTCAGTACAATACAGAAATAGATTATTTATTTTAGCTTCAAATTTCCACTTGACATAATTGATGTCAAGAAAGATAATTTAAAAATTTTAGTATGTTAACATCAAATAATTTCTTTTATCACTGTGTTCTGTCATCAAAGGAATTAAGATCTTTAGGCAAAAATGCAGTAATCCATTTAGTTCTCCATGTTTCTATACACAAATAAACTGAATGGGACACTGTACTGAGCAAACCTATTTGTGTATTTGAATATGATGTAACAATTAATTTTCACCCTCAAAGTATAACAATAAAATATCTGGAGTCCAATACAATGGAGACTGAATAAATATTGTGACTTACAGAGAAATTTATAACACTGAGGTCGGTTGACTAGAGAAGAGGTGGCTATTCTTCCTTCCCTTATTTCTGTTTCTGAAATCTTTGTCTTGTGACGCTGACTGAAACTGATATTTAGCATATCTGTAATCAGCATTTATTTTTATTATCATTCACAAATCAACTCTTGTTGCTGTTTCATTTATATGACTTAATTTGTGCGTACATACCCAACAGTGAGTCTTACTGAAATGAAAGAGAGAAAGAGAGGACTGTTTGTGATTTTTAAGTTTCATTTTCTTCATGTCTTTATCTAGTTTCATTTTCATCACTCATGTGATATGATTTTGGAGATAAATCTTCCCATATCATTCCTTCTATCTAAAATTCCTGTGAAAAGAACTGTTAACCGTTTAATGTGGATACTTTAAGACTTTTATCTACACATTTAGTAAAATACTTGTTAACACTTAAGATTTTTCCCAATACTTTACATTGTAAATATTGTTGCCATAGACATCACTGCACTTTTGTCTTTGTGCTCTTGCTCATTCAGATTTATATAATACATTTTTATATAATACATTTCCGACAGCTAAAAAAATAAATGATTATAACTCTATGTACAGTCAGCCTTAAGAAATACTATTCAAATAAATTTAAGACCCTCTTAATAGACTAACTCTTCATTCTACAACCATAAACACTAAAAGAAAACAAGAATTAAATTGGATAAATACTCAGTAAAGGCAGATTACATGACTAGCTGACACTTGTTGTGTTACCCTTGTTTAAAACATCTTTGAAACAGATCTTTTATTAACCAGAAGAGTACCAGTTTCAAAATAACCATCTCAGCATAGAAAAATGTATTTTAGTGACCTAAGAAAAGACAATTAAACTTTATTTTGTTACTGATTCAATAAATATTTCCAAGTACATGTGAAGTTCAGGGAACTGCATTAGGTGCTGTGGGGGACACGCAAATAAATCATATATGGATTATGCCTTGAGAAGTTTAATCATTGAGAATGAGAGATAAGATGGGGCCACACATAACTCTAAAAGAAAGCACAGATGTTTCAGTGAAGTCAAGAAAGAAAGTTGAGAATTAATTAAAGAGCTGTGATTTAGAGCCAGCCAAGCCAAGTGCCATCTAGTCGGATCTGACTCACGGCGACCCTAGCCAAGTAAGACCAAAAGCTTTTGATCAGGGAAGGTTTCAAAGAAGATATGTTTTGTTAGACTTGCAAGGATAGTGAGAATTTAGGCCTGCAGAAATGAGAGAGAAAGGTAAGTATTCTAACAGCAGTAATAATGACTTTTGTTAACGTCTTACTGTGTTTTAGGGAGACATGTTAATTACTTTATATATATCTGTGTCTATATATATATGCATATATAATTTTTTTGTGGTTAAGTGGAAGTTTATAACCCAAGTCAATTTTCCATACTCACCTCTCTGTAGTTCTATCTGCTCCCCTTACTCTGTGACAGCACACTTTTCTTTTTCACTCTTTACTTCCAGTATCCACTCAGCCAACACCTGTCTCCTCCTTTCTATCCTCTCCTCTCCCCTCTAGAAAAAAAAACAACAGTAGGACAGCCTTATATGTTGTTGTTAGGTGCTGTTGAGTTGGCTCTGACTCATAGCAACCCTGTGCACAGCAGAACGAAAGACTGCCTGGTCTTGCACTATGTCCACAGTAGATTTTACGCTTAACTCCATTGTTGCTGCCACTGTGTCGGTCCATGTGGTTGAGGGTCTTACTCTTTTTTGCTGACCCTCCACTCTACCAAACATGGTGTCCTTCTACAGGGACTGGTCCTTCCTGACATCATGTCCAAATTATGTAAGATGCAGTCTTGCCATTTTTGCTTCCAAGGAGCATTATTGTTGTACTTCTTCCAGAACGGATCTGTTTGTTCTGTTGGCAGTCCATGGTATATTCAACATTATTCTCCAACACCACAGTTCAAAGGCATCAATTCTTCTGTCTTCTTTGTTCATGGTCCAGCTTGCCCATGCCTATGATACGATTGAGAACACCATGGCATGGGTTAGGTGCACTTTAGCGTTCAAGGTGGCATCCTTACTTTTGAATACTTTAAAGAGGTCCTTTGCAGCAGATTTTCCCAATGCCATGTGTCTTGATTTCTTAAGTGCTGCTTCCAAGGGCATTGATTGTGGACTCAAGAAAAATGAAATCCTTGACAACCTCAGTCCTTTCTCTGTTTATGATAATGTTGCTTACTGGTTCTGTTCTGAGGATTTTTGTTTTCTTGATGTTGAGGTGCAATCCATACTGAAGGCTGTGGTCCTTGATCTTCATCAGCAAGTGTTTCAAATCTTCTTCACTTCTAACAAGTAATGTGGTGTCGTCTGTGTAACGCAGATTGTTAACGAGTCGTCTTGCAATCTTGATGCCTCAATCTTCTTTGTATAATCCAGTTTCATGGATTATTTGCTGGGCATACAGATTAAAAAGCTATGGTGAAAGAATGCAACCCTGATGCACACCTTTCCTGATTTTAAACCATGCAATGTCCTCTTGTTCTGTTCACACAACTGCTTCTTGATCCATATACAGATTCCTTAAGAGCGCAATCAAGTGTTCTGGAATTCTAATTTTATGCAATGTTATCTATAATTTGTTATGATCCACACAGTTGAATGCCTTTTCATAGTGAACAAAACACTGGTAAACATCTTTCTGGTATTCTCTGCTTTCAGCCAAGATCCATCTGATGTCAGCAATGGTATCTCTGGTTCCAAGTCTTCTGAATCCAGCTTGAATTTCTGTCAGTTTCTTTTCAGTTCCTTGCCTTATGTGTGTGTGTGTATATATATGTTTACATATATGTATAAAATCATAAAGTACACACGCTATATGCATCACTCTGTGTCCCTGAGTACAGTCCATTCTTCGTCTGAAGCACTGGCTTCAGTACTGGTTTCAAGTCTAGGCCAGCAGCAAGTCTAACGTCTGTGTTTTCAGGGGACCCTTTAGGCTGTCAGACCATCAGTTCTGGTCTTTTAATAGAATTCTTGATCTTCACACCTCTTTTTCTTCTGCTATATCCGGGACTCTACCTTGTATTCCTTGTGAGGGATGTCTTTGGTGGTAGCTGGACACCATCTAGTTTGTCTGGTTTCGTGCTAATGTAGTCTTCAATCATATGGGTCCTTCTGTCTCCTGGGCTCATTTTGTCTCATGTCTTTGAGGTTCTCAGGTATCATCTGTTTCACATGGTTTGGGACCAGTTGGTGTTCTTCAGATAGCAGCTTGCTGGCTTTTATGACCCCAGATGCCATTCACCATGTATCTTGTTTTTATTGTAATTAGATGAGAGCGGGAATTGCACTTGCAGAGAATGGGAATTCCAGAATACCTAATAGTGCTCTTAAGAAGTCTGTACACGGATCAAGAGGCAGTCATGCGAACAGAACAAGGCGATGCTGTGTGGTGGTTTAAAGTCAAGAAAGGCGTGCGTCAGGATTGTATTCTTTCACCATACCTTTTTAATCTGTATGCTGAACAAATTATCCAAAAAGATGGATTATATGAAGAAGAATGAGTCATCAGGATTGGAGAACAACTCGGTAACAATGCACGTTACACAGATGACACCACCTTACTTGCTGGAAATGAACAAGATTTGAGACAATTGCTGATGAAGATTGAGGACCACAGCCTACAATATGGATTGCACCTTAGCATCAGGAAAACAAAAACCCTCAGAACAGGACTAGTAAGCAACATCATCATAAATGGAGAAAGGATTGAGGTGGTCAAAGATTTCATTTTCCTTGAATCCACAATCAATGCCCTTGCAAATAGCAATCAAGAACTCAAAAGATGTATTGCATTGGGAACATCTGCTGCAAAGGACCTCTTCAAAGTGTTCAAAAGGAAGGATGTCACCTTGAAGACTAAAATGTGCCTGATGCAAGCCATAGTATTTTCAGTTGTATCATATACATGTGAAAGCTGGACTGTGAACAAAAAAGACTCAAGAAGAATTGATGCCTTTGAACTGTGGTGCTGGAGAAGAATGTTGAAGGTACAATGGATCACCAAAAGAGCAAACAGATCTGTTCTGGAAGAAGTACAAGCAGAGTGCTCCTTGGAAGCAAAGATGGTGAGACTACATCTTACATCCTTTGGGCATGTTGTCAGAAAAGATCAGTCCCTGGAGAAGGACATCATGCTTGGTAGAGTGGAGGGTCAGCGAAAATGAGGAAGATTCTTGACGAGATGGATTGATTCAGGGCCGCAACAGTGGGTTTCAGCATAACAACAATGTGGACATAGCACAAGACCAGGCATTGTTTTGTTCTGTTGTTCATAGGGTTGCTATAAGTCAAAACCGACTCAACGTACCTAACAGCAACAACAACAACAACAACAGATGAAGTTTTATAGAGTACATTAGTTTTTCACTAAACAGTTAAGACACACATATATTTTGTGACATTAGTCGTCAACCCCGTAACATGTCAATACTCTCTACTTTTTGACATTGGGTTTCCTGCTATGAGCTTTCCTGTTTCCTCTTGCCTTCTCATCCTTGTCTCTGAGCTGGTGTGTCCATTTAGTCTCATTTTGTTTTGTGGATCTTTCTAAACTTTGGCTGAAGAGTGAACCTCACGAGTGACTTCGTTACTAAGTTTAAGAGATGTCTGGGGGTCATTCTCTCTGGTCGTTCTCCAGCCCTTGTCAGACCAGTAAGTCTCATCTGTTTCTGTGAGTTAGAATTTTATTTCCCATTTTTTTACAGCTCTGTATGGGACCTTCTATTGTGATTCCTGTCACAATAGTCAGTGGTGGTGGCCAGGCATCATCTAGTTGTGCTGGACTCAGTCTGGTGAAGGCTGTAATAGTTGTGATCCTTTGAATTAATCACTCACTTGTGTCTTTGGTTTTCTTCATTCTCCCTTGCTCCAGACAGGGAGGAATCAATGAAATATCTTACATGGCTGTTCACAGATTTTTAAGACCCCAGATGCCACTCACCAAAGTAGAATGCAGAACATTTTTCTTATATTTATGGAAATTGAGCTGGATGTCCCCCAAGGCCATGGTTCCTTGCCCTCCCCCTAGTAATTTGGTTCCTCAGGGAGTTTAGATGTGTCTATGAAGCTTCTGCAACCTTGCCTTGGCCAAGTTGTGGTTACTTCCCCAGAACACACTTTATGTTTTTAATTCATCTAGTCCATGAGGAAAACTATGTAAACAGGTACTGTTGTTATCTCTGCTTTATAGATAGGGAAACTGAAGTTCATAGAAGTCTGGTAATTTATAAAAATCCCATGGCTTATTAAAATGGGTCTGAATCAAAACCGGATGTAATAATGTGAACAAAATGAGAAACCTTAAAGCACAAAATGATTATGGAGAATGGTGAACTATTGGTTAGGTGGCATATCAGACAAATAAGGGATGTGGTTACGAAAGTTGGAAAGGTCTCATGGGGGGAGACCATGGAGGTCATCAAATGATAGGAGAGGACATTTATAGAGTTTGGGATAGGTAGTCACCTGGTAGTTTCAGGTAACCAGGAAGAATGTAGACTAGAAAAAGATTGCTATATTTGACCATTAATATAGCAACTTTATTTATTCAGTAATTATTCTGTGGCAAGATTGTAAAGCAAGGCTGACAAGGTTAAGAAAAATGAGGATGGAGAAATGACCACTGGATACTTTTTAAATGATCCATTGATGCTTCTCTTAATGTTGTTGTTAGATGCCGTCGAGTCAGTTCTGACTCATAATGACCCTATAAATATCAGAATGAAACGCTATTCAGTCTTGTGCCATGTCCACAATTGCTTTTATGCTTAAGCCGATTGTTGCAGCCACTGTGTCAATGTGTCTTGCCAAGGGCTTTCCTTTCTCTGACTCTCCACTCTACTAAGCCTGATGTCCTTCTCCAGGTATTGATCTTTCCTGACAACATGTCCAAAGTATGTAAGATGCAGTCTTGCCATCGTGCACTCTGACTGTACTTCTTCCAGAACAGATCTGTTTGTTCTTTTGGTGATCAATCATACATTCAACCTTCTTCTCCAACACCACAACTCAAAGGCATCAGTTCTTTTTCTGTCTTTGCTTATAGTCCAGCTTTCGCATGCACATGATGCAATTGAAAATACCATTGCTTGAGTCAGGCATACTTTAGTCTTCAAGGTGACATCCATCTTTACTTTTCAATGCTTTAAAGAGGTCCTTTGCAGATTTTCCCAGTTTAATGCAACTTTTGATTTCTTGACTGCTACTTCCAAGGGCACTGACTGTGGACCCAAGTGAAATGAAATCTTTGACCACCTCAATCCTTTCTCCATTTATGACAAGGTTGCTTACTGGTCCAGTTGTGAGGATTTTTGTTTTCCTGATGTTAAGGTGTAATCCATACTGAAGGCCGTGGTCCTTGATCTTCGTCAGTAAATGCCTCAAACCTTCTCCAATTCTAGCAAGTGAGGTGGTGTCATCTACATAAAGAAGGTTGTTAATGAGTTGTCCTCCTGTTCTTATCCCTCATACTTCTTTGTATAATCCAGTTTCTCAGATTAATTGCTCAGCATACAGACTAAAAAGGTATGGTGAAATGATACAAACCTAACGGACACCTTTCCTAACTTTAAACCATGCAGTATCCCCTTGTTCTGTTTGCATGACTGCTGTTTGATCCATATACAGATTCCTTAAGAGCACAAGTCGGTGTTCTGGAATTCCCATTCTCCATAAAGTTAGCCGTAGTTTAGTATGATCCACACAATTGAATGCTTTTGCGTAATCAATGAAACACAAGTAAACATGCTACTGATATTCTTTCCTTTCAGCCAAGATCCATTTGACATCAGTGATGATATCCCTAGTTCCACGTCCTCTTCTGAACCCAGGTACATTTCTGACAGTTCCTTGTCAATATATTGTTTTAGTCACTTTTGAACGATCTTGAGCAGAATTTTACTTGCATGTGTTACCAATGATATTGTTTGGTATATTTAACCTTTCTTTGGAATGGACATACATATGGATCTCTCCCAGGCAGTTGGCCAGGTAGCTGTCCTCCAGATTTCTTGGCATAGATGAATGAGTACTTCCAGTGCTGCATATGTTTGTTGAAGTTTCTCAATTGATATTCTGTCAATTCCAGAAGCCTTGTTTTTCACCAATGCCTTCAATGCAGCCTTGACTTCTTCCTTGAGTACCATTGGTTCCTGATCGTATGCTACCTCTTCAAATGGCTGAACATCGACTAGTTCTTTCTGGTATGATGACTCTGTATATTCCTTCCATCTTCTTTTTATTATTATTATTATGACTGAGTGAAAATGTACATTCCCATATAAATTTACATGCCCACCTTTATGCAGCTTCCACTGCTCTCCCTGTCCGAAGACAGCACACTATTCCTCTCTGCTCCATACCTGTCTCATCCTCCCAACAGCCTCCTTTCCCCTCCTCTCCACCCACTCTCCTTCCTCCAGCCAGAGGTCAGCAGGATGATATCCTATAGATGCACAGAACCATAAAGTGCATCCAATATATGGTCACTCTGCATCACCAAGTCCAATCCATTCGTGTCCGAAGAGTGGGCCTTTGTTATGATTTATGGGCAAGGGCAGCATCAGGGCCAGGGGCCATGCTTCTAGGGGAACCCCAAAGCCACTGGACCATCAACTGCCGTCTTTTAGTGGAGATCTCAGAGTGCACCCCTTTTTATTCTTATGTTGCCAGTGAGACGCAACTTAGTGAGCTCCATCGCAGCTATCGCTGGTGGTGGCCGTGCACCATCCAGTTCTTCCGGTCCCAAGTCTATGTAGGCACCCACTCATGTGGGCCTCTCTATCTTCTGGGTTGTCTTTACCCCATGTCATTTTGGTCCTCGGTGATCATCTGTTCCTGCTGAGTTGGGACCATTTGCTGTGCCCTCAGGTGGCAGCTTTTAAGACCCCAGATGCCACTCACCAATGTGGGGGCAGAGAGCCCTCTTAGCAAAATGCTAGTTGTACCAGTTGGCCTCGATTTCACCTAAGAGCATGGTCTCCTTCCATCTTCTTTTGATGCTTCCTGAGTCGTTTAATAGTTTTCCTGTAGAATGCTTCACTACTATAATTCGAGACTTGAATTTTTTCATCAGTTCTTTCAGCTTGATAAATGCAGAACATGTGCTTCCCTTCTGGTTTTCCATTTCCAGCTCTTTGCACATGTTATTATAATACTTTCTTTTGTCTTCCTGATCTGCTTTCTGAAATCTTCTGTTTAGGTTTTTTACTTTGCTATTCCTTCTTTTGCTTTAGCTGTTCAACATTCAAGAGCAAGTATCAAAGTCTGCTCTGACATCCAATTTGGTCTTCTCTTTCTTCTCTGTCTTTTTAATTACCTCTTGCTCTTTTCATGGATGATATCTTTGATGTCATTCCACAATTCATCTGTTCTTTGGTCATTAGTGCTCAACACATCAAATCTGTTCTTGAGGTGGTCTTAAACTCGGGACGAATATACTCAAGATCATACTTTGGCTCTCATGGATTTGTTCTAATTTTCTTCAGTTTCAATTTGAATTTGCATATGAGCAATTGATGACCTGTGGCACAGTCAGCACCCAGTCTTGTTCAGACTGCTGATATGCATCTTTTTCATCATCTTTTTCCACAGATGTAGTCAATTTGGTTCCTGTGGATACCATCTGGTGAGAACTATGTGTACAGTCAGCATTTGTGTTGGTTAAAAAAGGTATTTGCAATGAAAAAGTCATTAGTCTTGCAAAACTCTATCATGTGATCTCCAGCATTATTTCTATCACCGAGGCTGTCTTTTCCAACTACTGATCCTCTTTGTGTCCAACTTTTGCACTGCAGTCACCAGTAATTATCAATGTATCCTGATTACATGTTCAATCAATTTCAGACTGCAGAAGCTGATAAAAATCTTCAACCTCTTCATCTTTGGCCTTGGTGGTTGGTGAGTAAATTTGAATAATAATTGTATTAACTTGCTGTCCTTGTAGGCATATGGATATTATCCTATCACTAACAGCACTGTACTTCAGGACAGATCTTGAAGTGTTCTTTTTGATGATGAATGCAGCACCGTTCCTCTTCAGGTTTTTCGTTCCCAGCATAGTAAACCATATGATTGTTGGATTCAAAATGGCTCAGTGAATATTAATATAATAATGAATAATAATGAAGATCAATATTAATGGGACTTCAACACAACTTGTGTACTCCTACCATCTTAATCCAATATTGTAAGGACAGAGTATGTACATTTTCATTTTTATTTAATAAAAAAAAAAAGAAAATTAAATGAACTTATACCGTGGAAAACAACAGCAACAACAAAACCCCAAATGGCCCAAACCTGTCCATGTCAGCTCACAAGTACCTAAGATGTCAATGTTTATGCGTTGCATTTTATTTTTGACAATATCCAGTTTTCCTAGATTCATACTTCATACATTCCATGTTCTGATTATTAGTGGATGTTTGCAGCTGTTTCTTCTCATTTTGAGTCGTATCACATCAGTGAATGAAGATCCTGGAGGCTTCCCTCCATCCACATTGTTAAGGTCAACTCACTTTGAGGAGGCAGCTCTTCCCCAGTCGCCTTCCAAGTGCCTTCCAACCTGGGGGCTCACTTTTTGGCGCCATGTCTGACAATGTTTGGCTGCTGTTTATAAGGTTTTCCCTGGATAATCTCTTTCAGAAGTAGACTACCAGGTCCTTATTCCCAGTCTGTCTTAGTCTGGAAGCTCAGTTGAAACTTATCTACCATGGTTAACCCTGCTAGCACTTAAATACTAGTGGCATAGCTTCCTGCATCACAGCAATAAGGAAGCCTCCACTGACAAACAGGTGGGGGCTGCTAACTCCCTCCTTTCCTGATGGTGTTACCCTGTTTATCTGATGCCATTACCCTCCCTCTCAATGCGGTTACTCTCCTCACCTGATGCTCTTACCCTTCTTACCTCGTGCTGTTACCCTCTTTACCTGATGCTGTTCTCCTCCTGACCTGATGCTGTTATCTGCCTTACTTGATGCTGTTACCCTCCTTACCTGAAGTTGTTACCCTCCTTGCCTTCTCTCAATACTGGAGCTAATAATAATAATTTATTAAGCTTGTATGAGCTAGAGAGTGTTGTTTCGTGTACGTCATCTCATTTAACCTTTGCCAAAGCCAAGTGCCGTCGAGTCGGAGCCGACTCATGGAACGACTTTATAAGGTAGATAACAATTTTATTTTACAGATGAGGAAATTGAGGTTAAGAGTTTAAGCAGCTTGCTCATGTTTACTAATTGGTGAATCTGAGATTTAATCTAAATTTGTCTAACTCCAAAGCCGCCACAGTATGAAAAATCTTCAAATGTTTTTTGACATGTTCTGCTCAACTAAATGTGGAGTGTCTACGTTGTCCTTCTCAGATCTAAGAAACTTCCAAATATGTATGTAATCTTATTTTATTCAGTGACTTTTTTCTTTTGTATTTTTCTCTTCTGTGTTGTCAATGCTATCACTAACCAAAGCTGTTAGAATAACATCAGTTATCCACCAGTTACTTTGTGTGAGGCCCTGCTTTAACTGCTTTATATGTATTAATTTGCATTTAATCCTTGCAACAACCGTACTGGAATCATCAGGATCATACATATAAAGAGAGTGACGCAGAGAGACTACATAGCCAACTCAATACAGGGCCAGACTCTGAACTCAGTAGTCTGTTGCCTTATCTTTATGCTCATAACACAGACCTATGAGTTGTTTTGACTAATTTGATACAGGGTAAATTATGAGGTGTTTTAATGTTTTTATCTTTAGTGTATTTTTTCTTATGATTTACTATCTGCAATCCAATCTGCATTAGAACTAAAAAGGACATACCTGCCTTCAGTTTTCTATGCTATCACTTGAAATACAATTTTAGTGTTGTCAAGATAGTATTCTAGTAATCGCTAAATATATCAGAAAAATTCACACAACGGAATATTACACAACAATAAAGAATAATGACGAATCTGTGAAGCATCTGATAACGTGGAGGAAACTGGAGAGCATTATGCTGAGTGAAGTAAGTCAGTCACAAAAGGACAAATATTGTATGAGACCACTACTTAAAAACTCATTAAAAGGGGTACACACACACACACACACACAAAAAAAAAACTTTGATAGTTTTGGGGTGGAGTGGGGATGAAAAAACATTAATCAGTAGGTAAATGGTAACTCTGGTGAAGGGTAAGATAGTATGCAGTATTAGGGAAGCCAGCACAACCTGTACAAGGAAAGGTCACATCCAAATTCCCCAAGGGAACTAATTGCAGGGCTGAGGGCTGTGGGAACTATGATCTCAGGGGAACATTTAGCTCACCTGGCAGAACATAGTTTATAAAGAAAATGTTCTATATTCTATTTTGGTGAGTAATCTCTGGGGTTTTAAAAGCCTGTGAATGGCTATCAGAATGCCCCAGTGGTCTTACCCTCTTCAGGAGCAAGGAAGAGTGAATAAAACTAAAGACACATGGGAAGGGTTAGTCCGAAGGACCAATGGACCACATCTACCACAGCCTTCACCAGCTGGGTCCAGCAGAAATACATGGTGCTTGGCTACCACCACTGACTGCCCTGTTCATAACAGAGAGTCCCAGACAGAACTGGAGAAAAATGTAGAAAAAAATTATAGCTCAGAAAGAAAGACCAGACTTGGTGGCTTAAGAGAGATTAACAGTGGGAATACTTACCCCAGACAACATTTCAGCCCATTAATGAAGTCACCCCTGAGGTTCACCCTTCAAGCAAAGATTAGAGAGGTCCCTTAATACCTAACGAACCTAAAGGGGCACGCTAGCCCAGGGTCAAGGACTAAAAGACAGGATAATAGACAGTTTTGGGTAAGACCATGTTATGGATTGAAGTGAGTCCCCCCAAAAGTCTGTCAGCTTGGCTAGGCCATGATTCCCAGTGTTGTGTAGTTGTCTACCTTTTTGTAATCTAATGTGATTATACTACGTGTTGTGAATCCTAACCTCTGTGATGTTAATAAGGCAGGATCAAAAGTGTTTCTATTTAGGAGGCAGGAATCAATTTACAGGATTAAGTTGTATCTTGAGTCAGCCTTTTTGAAATATAAAAAAGAGAACTGAGCAGAGAGGAGAGTGACCAGCTACCACCAAGAATGAAGAGCTGGGTGCCTGTGCTGAGGAAGTCCTAGATGCAGGGAAACACTGATGACAGAAGACCTTCCTCTAGAGCTGGGAGAGACAGCATGTCTTCCCCTGGAGCTGGAACCCTGAATTTGAATTTCTAGCCTCCTAAACCATAAGAGAATAAATTTCTGTTTGTTAAAGCCATACACTGGTGGTATTTCTGTTATAGCAGCACTGAATATCTAAGACAGACAGTGAGGGAGCAACTAATTTCTATTGGAGAATATAGGTAGGTAGTTTTTATCTAAAGTCTCAAAAATATTCACACTTTTTTGACCCAGTAAGTCTACTTATAGGAGCTTATTCCAGGGGTATATTCAAAGGAAATATGTAAGGTTGTGCACACAGAAGTGTTCATTACAGTGTATTTATAATACTGAAAAATGACAAAATGTGAAAAATCTAAGAATAGAGGATTGGTTAAATAAAATATGATACATATGTATGTGTGTGTGTGTATATATATATATAGGTATATATATGAAACTTTATTATGTTTTAAATAAAAGTTTGCAGCACAAATTAGCTTCCCATTCACAAATTGTTACGCAAATTATTTTGTGACATTCATTGTAATCCCTGCAAGGAGTCATCTGTCTCCCACTTTCCCTTTACACTCGAGGTTCCCTGTGACCCTTCCTGCCCTCTGATGTTTGCTTTGGGGCAAGTGTTGCCCACTTGGTCTCCTATACTTGGCTGATCTAAGAGTCATGTTCCTCAGTATTGTTGTTTGTTTGATAGGCCCGTGTACTCTATGAAGCTGTCTATGAAATGTGGGCTTCAAGAGTGGCTTCAGTTCTGAGTTAACAGGCTGTTCAGGGGCCATCGTTTCAGGAGTTTTTCCAGCCTCTGTCAGAGGTATAAGACTGCCCATCTGGGAACCTATACTGTGATTCCTGTCAGAATGGTTGGTGAGGGTGGCCAGGCATCTTCTAATTCTTCTTGGTTCAGGCTGGTGGAGGCTGCGGTTCACGTGGTCTATTACTCCTTTGGCTATGATCCTGCATTGTGTCACATTCTTCCCCTTTCCCTTTCTACCCCGAGTTTAATATATCCAGTTTTCCTGTCTTCTCCTACCTTCTGGGTAGGTGTCTCTCATTCTGTCTTCGTTGATTTAAGAAGCACATTCTTCATGTGTGGTGGTGTTTGTTTCATAGGCTGCCTAATCTTTGGCTAAAAGGTATACTTCAAGAATGGCTTCAAGTCTGGGTTAAAGAGTACCTAGGGTTTGTAGTCTCAGGAGTTCCTCTAGTCTCTGTTAGAACAGTTAAGTCTGGTCTTTTTTGTGACTTTGATAGTCTGTGCTACGTTTTTATCTCACTCTGTCCAGGACCCTCTATCGTAATCCCAGGCAGAGCACTTGGTAGCGGTAGCTGGGTGGTGAATGATGCTGCAGTGAACACCGATGTACATATCTCTCTTCCTGTTGTGGCTCTTATTTCTGTGTGGTGTATATCTAACAGTGGGATTGCTGGATTAGGTGGTATTTCTATTTCCACGCTATTTCTCTTGGCATACCATTTCCATAGTGGTTATACCAGCAGTGATTAGAGTTCCAGTATCCCACATCCTTGTCAACATTTGTCATTTTCTTTCTTTTTTTTGATTAGTGTCAGCAGTGTTAGGATGAGATGCTATCTCATGATAGCTTTGATTTGCATCTCTTTAATTGCTAATGGCTGTGAGTATTTCTTCATATGTTGGCTAGCACCTTGACCGTCTTCTTTGGTGAAGTATCTGCTCATTTCATTTACTCACTTTTATTTTTGTTGCTGTTGTGGTGGTGCTGAAGTTTTCTATATATTTTAAAGATTAGATCCTTTTGGATATATTTCAGCTAAATATTTTTATCCACAGTCTGTCACATCTGTAGGTTCTCTTTTTACTCTTTTGTAGAAGTCTTTTGTTCAGCATAATATTTAATTTTGAGGAAGTCGCATTTATCTAGTTCATTTTCGTTTGTATGTGTAGTTTTCATTACTCTTGGTATTCTATGCTGTATATTAGAGCCTCTACTGCTGTCCCTAATTTTTCCTCTAAGATCTTTATAGTTTTAGGTTTTATATTTAGATCTTTGAACGCATTTTAAGTTAGTTTTTGTGTGAGATGTATCCTGTTTCATTATCTTACAGATAGGTATCCAGTTTTGCCAGCACTGTTTGTTAAAGAGACTGTACTTTTCTCATTCAGTAACCTATAGTCCTTTGCCCAAGATCGCCTGTCCATAGGTGGATGGACTTATGTCTATGTTCTCAGTTCTGCTCCATTAGTCTATGTGTCTGTTGTTGTACCACTACCAAGCTGTTTGATTACTGTGGGACCATAGTAGGTTCTGCATTCAGATAATGTGAGACCTCCTGCTTCCTCCTTTCTTTCTTCTTCTTATTTTGTCTAATAAGGCTTTTTTTATTCGGACACTGTTGGGATCTGGATTGTGATTGTATTGTATCTGTATATCTCTTTGAGTATTATTGACATTTTCACAACATCAAGTCTTAACTATCCAAGAGCATAGTGTATTTTTCCATTTATGTAGGTCTCTTTTGGTTACTTGCAGTAGTGTTTTATAGTTTTCTTTGTGGAAGTCTTTTATGTCCCTAGTTAGATTTCTCAGTATTTTGTCTTTTGAGGGGTTATTATAAATGGAGCTGTTTCCCTGATTTCCTTTTTACAGTTCTCTTTGTTGATGTAGAAGATTTTTTTGCGTTTTAATCTTATATATTGCCATTTTGTTGAATGCCTCTATTAGTTCCAGTAGTTTTCTTGTGAGGTCCTTAGGATTTTCCATGAACAGACTCTTATCATCTGCTAACAGGGAAAGTTACCCTTCTTCCTTCCCAACATGAATGTCACCAATTTCCTTTTCTTGCCTTATTACTTTTACTAGGACTTCCAATACAGTGTTGAATAAGAGTTTACTTGTCTGGTTCCCATCCTCAGAGAAAATGCTTTCAGATCCTCTGTTGAGGATGACATTTCTTGTGTTTTATATAAATTTCCTTTCTTATTTTGAGGAATTTCCCTTTTATTTCTAGTTTTGCTAAGTGCTTTTATCAGGAATGGGTATCGGACTTTATCAAATGCCTTTTCTGCATCAGCTGATATGCTAATGTGATTGTTTTTCTTTGTTTTATTTCTGTGCAAACTTTTGTTAAGATTTTATTTACACAATCAGTGACATAAAGTCATGCTACACAAATTATTTCAATTTTTTTATATACAACATTAAAATTAGTGGGAGTGCTAATTTGTGAAGTACAATCTGTGTCAGCTTTAGCCCGATATAAATAATGTTAAAGTAATAGTTATGTAAAGTAAATGTTATGTTAGACACATAGTGTTTTATTATTATTTTTTTTAAGAGTAGATAATCTCATAGAAGTAGATTTGACTATTTCCATGAAGTTAGAGTAGAAATATGGGGAAAACTTCAGAAAGACTGTAATTTGAGGCATACTTTTTAGTAGAAAGAAGAAGTACACAAGAAAAAAAGAGTATTTGTTAAATATTAAAATGTTCCTCAGAAACTGTTTCCTATTTTTTATAAGAAAACATGAAATGTGCAGGTATGTTTAGGATGAGTCATCAGTTTCTACCTTTTAAAAATTCTACATTTTGCCTCATTTTGCAAGTGTGTATTTTAGTTATTCAGTGCTGCTGTAACAGAAATAACACAAATGGGTGACTTTTAACAAGTAGAAATTTATTCTCTCACAATTTAGGAGGTAAGAAGTGCAGGATTCTAGCAATAATCCTACTTTATTGTCAATGGGACCACAATCACAGACATAGAGGGTAGGGTTTATAACACACTAAAAAATGGAGAACAGCAACACAACATTGGGAATTGTGGTTTAGTCAAGCTGACATATATTTTGGGCTGGCACAATTCCATTCATGACAGTATGTATTTTACATGGTCGAGACTACCGCATAATCATTTTTTAAAATCTAATATTCTTTTATGATAATGCATTTTCTTTTGTCCTTAATATCTTTAAATGATAATATTAAGTGATTATATGGCATTCCATTTGGTGTACCATAATTTAATTAATTTTTCTGTAATTGTTGCTTCTTTTTTTTTCTTTTTAAAATAATATAGCACTGAACATCTTTGTACTTAAACCTTAACTTATACTTTAGATCATTTCCTTTGGACAGATTTTCCAAACTACAAATATTGAGGCAATGGATTAAACGTTTTTAGGATTTTAATACATTTTGCAAATTGCCTTGCAAATTGAACTAATTTATTCTAGCAGTAGAGTATGAAACAAAATGAGTTACTTAGGTATCAGAGAAATTCTCTGAAATAGAAAAACTGATTTATAATAAAAATAAACTTTAATATAAAAGAATAGTCATTCTTATGGTACTATTTTTGTGAAGTATTAACAGTATTTCTCAACCTAACAAAAACATAGGAAGCAATATTAAAATGGCAATTATTTTAATTACTGAAGATACAGTATATTATAAAGATAAAATTGAAAGACATAGTAATTGATATTGGGAGAAACATTGAAACTAGGACACAGGAATTATGAATTTTGGCCTTGGCTTTGGAACTAAGTAATCTTGAACAGATTACTTCTTTAAATTGTAAAGACCTCATCTATCAAATGAGGGCATTGGATCCCACACTCTGTAAGATACGAAAAAAAAAAAAAACCTAAAGATGTAGTTTAAAAAAAAATGTTGCTATGGAGTCAGTTCTTGCTCATGACAACCCCGTGTGTCAGCAGCCACATGTGTTACCAAGTAGAACTGCTTGTTAGGATTTTCTTGGTTGTAAGCTTTATGGAAGCTGATTGCCAGGCCTTTCTTCTGTGGTGCCACTGCTGTGTTCCAAGCACCAACCTTCAGTTAGTGTTTTTGTTGTGAGGTGCTGTCTCATCCGTTCTGACTCACAGTGACCCAATGTCCAGCAGAACAGAACACTGCCCCGCCCTGTGTCACCCTCACAATCACTGCCGTGCCACACCTGAGCCTATTGTGGTAGCCACTGTACCACCCATCCCTTTGAGGGTCTTCCTCTCTTTTCTGTTGACCTTCTGCCTCACCTAGTAGGCTGTTCTTCAGGGATTGGTCCTACCTGATAACATGTCCAAAGTACATGAGATGAAGGCTCTCCGTTCTAGCTTCTACAGAACATTCTGGCTGTACTTCTTCCAAGACAGATTTACAGCCTGCACAGTCTGCGTTTAGTATCCATGGTTTTCATCTCGGGTTATTCAACCAAACACAGATCAATCTTTTATTCTGTGTCATTTTTCCCTAAACAGTACAGTGTAACTACCACATTTATGGAAACCCTGGTGGTGTAGTAGTTAAGTGCTATGACTGCTAACCAAAAGATTGGCAGTTTGACTCTCCCAGGTGTTCCTTGGAAATACTGTGGGGCAGTTCTGCTCTGTCTGATAGGGTTGCTGTGAGTTCGCATAGACTTGATAGCAGTGAGTATAGCATTTATATTGTATTAGGTATTATAAGTAATCTGGAGATGATTTAAAGTATGTGAGAGGATGTGCATAGGTTATATGCAAATACCACATCATCTTAGATGAGACACTTGAACAGCCTTGGATTTTGCTATCACTGCGGATCCGGAACCAATCGTTTTGGATGTTGAGGGACAACTGTACTTATTAATAAAGTCCAGAGACTGGTGAAAGCAAAATTTTTAACCATGACACCATATCTGAAATAGGCCAATTTTCTTTTTCTCATTTATTTATTGACTTAACAACTTTGATCGTTTAAGATATGTGTATTATGAAAGAACATAGAATATAAGACATGAATCTTTTCAGAGTTTTTTGACTCATTTATAAAAATTAAACGTATACACACAAAATAGATACATTATTCATCAGCTAAAGCCAAGTGCTCTATTGATAGTCAAAATGAGGGCAATTACAGTGTAGGAGAGTAGGAACCATCCTTGGCTTTTCTCTTGCCTTCATCCTTCACTTTCTGTCTCTGAATCCTCATCCTTTAAGCTAAGGAGTGTGTCTGGAGTCTGTCCTTTTCTCTCTGTTCCTACTGCCACCGCTTTGTTTCAGGCCATCGTCAGCTCTGTACTTACGTATAACAACTTCCTAACCTGTCTCTCTTCTTCCAGTTTTGTTTCACTCAATCGATTCTTCACACTGTAACCAGGATAATCTAAAACTACAAAACTGATTATATTGGTCACTTCATATTCACCTAAAGATAAAGCTGAAACTCTTTAAATATCTCCTGAGTTCTCTCTTTATTGAGTCACAGTCTACCTTTCTAGCTTCATTTCTACCCAGTCTTGCTTGCCCTTTATGGCCTAACCATAGTAAATATGACTTGTTCAGGGTCTTCTCAACTTTTAATAGCACTTCTTTAGGAATAGAGTTTTTCATCTCTAGATTAGGGCAGAATAACCTGTTATTCTTTTCATATCTATTTAAGAATTCTCTATCATAACAAAACATACCTGTTAAATTGTTCTGCTTTCTGTGATGGCAAGTTTTGTGTGTTTGTGTCAGAATTCCTGGCACCTAGGTAGTACCTGGCACCTAGAGGATGCTGAATGTTTTCTACACAAAAGAATGAATAAATGTAGAGAAAAACCTGTGGTAGCTTGCCAAGCCAAGTGCTGTCGAGTTGGATCCGACTTATTGAGAAGATGGGTCTTAAAGGATGAATATCTATTTTGATCACAGTAAGAGGATAAATGCTACATATATAAATCATATTTGTCTACATATGATTTTTGATCTAGATGTATGTCAGTGTATAAACAAACAAAAAACCAAACCATGACTGTTGAGTCACTTCCAACTCAACAGTGACAGAGTAGAACTGCCTGTAGTACAGGGTAGAAACTACCCCATAGATTTCCCAAGAAGCAGCTGGTGGATTCAAACTGGCAACCTTTGGGGTTAGCCGCCATGATCTTAACCACTGCACCTCCAGGACTCATATAGATATGGCCCAAATAATAATTTCTGTGTCTGAACTTGTTGAAGTTGATGTAGTGATTTCTCTAAAGGAATAGTGTGGATCAGGTTATTAAAAATGCTAATTTTTAAGACTATTTTTGACTAATTTCAATGGTGATATATATTATACTTATCAAATTTTATGAGTGAAGAGAAATTATACTGATTTATTACAAGTCAACATTTCTCTAAAACATTCTGTACAGCACTTTAGCTGTCATTAAATTTCAGTTAGCTTTTTTCACAGGTCTATAAATAAAGTTTTTATGACATCATTAATTCAGGATGTACATAATATGATAGTTGTTTTAAGGTGATATATTGTACTTCCCTGGCCTAATTTTGAATTGAGTTAAATTGACTAAAATTTTGGTCATTTTTAATTTTTGCTTTATTTCTAAACTACAACTTTTTGTCATATTATAAAGAGAAAAAATTTCCAAATAGAATTTTAGAAGATATTGGTTCTCTATCATCAGACTATCTTATTAATTAACAAAAATTCTGATTGTGCTATGTTGTGATAAAATAAGGCATTACCAGAATGTTGATGAACATGAGTCAAAGTCATGGTGAAAATACACAATAAAAATGCCAGTACTTACATAGGTCTGATGTTTAGGTTTCACCATGCAGCATTTGAATTTGATAATTGTGTGCAGTCTTTGCCTGTTGAACTCTTTAAAGAAGATATTAAATAAAAATTTAAAAAGTACTTTCATTTGGATCATGGTGGTCTGAACTATATGAAATAAAAATGGAATTCTTGAAAATTAAGTAATAATGGCTTACTAAACTATTTATATATCTATGTGTTATAGACAATTATCAAAGATTTCCAGAATAAAAATTCTTTTATTTTTAGGGACTTATAATTTAATGGGTTGGAAGAGTAATGATGCACATGGTTTGGAGGAAAGATTCCTCTAAACGAGAGGACAATTTTGCTTGAAAATCGCTGTACTAAAGCTTAGTCATATATCCCTAGTAATTAAGAATTGACCTTTTAACTTGGACTTTGTATCAGATAGATTGTATGCTTAATTAAATAGAATATCAGTTACATTTAAAGGACTCCCCCCCCATCCCACACACAAATAAACCTCTTCTTGACAAGTGGAAATCTTTATAGTAGCAGACCCTGAAGGACGTGGCTCGCTCTCTGTTTGGATGATGCAGAATTGCTCTAAGCAGTAAGCTTCCTGTTTTTCAGACAGCATCAGCAGCATCAGCAAACACAGCCGTGTCAGCCTCCCTTAATACTGAGTGTTAGTAAGTGCACTGGGGAAATGATAAGCAGTGTACGAGATGTAATATCTTGATGATGGCTTAAACAGACACTGATGGACAGATCTGCTGTTTGATGTTTTCTTCACTAGTCCTGAAGATGCTGAGAGATAGAGATGGCTGTGGCAATCTTTTGTAAGACAGGAAATGCAATCTTTGGGGGTTTCTGGAAATAGAGAGGTCATGCAGTCTGGAACCTGTGAGCCTTTTCAATCTCTAAGTCACCAGGTATGACCTCATGCATTTTGATACTACTTTTAGAATGTAGGGTTATTGATTTTTTTTTTCCTGGATATTAGTCATTTAGAATATATTATCAATGTAATAGTCTACTGTCAGATTTTCCTTAGGATATTTGAATAAGTAATGTTTATAGCAATGGTCACTAGCTGAACAATATGAATTTTAGAAATCTGCATGCATAGGTATTTAGCTTTTTTGGGGAAGTGGAGAGTAAGGAAAGAGATTCTTTGTGTATGATTAGAAGCAAGGTTTGAGGTGCTGCAGGCTTTTCCAGAGTAAGCCTGACTCAAACTGTATCTTTTATTTAGAATGATAAAAGTGGAATACATTGATCAAACTGATAAGGATATATCATAACTAGCTACTTATAGATAAGGGCATATTGCAAAAATTTTTTATTTGGAATTTCTTTTTCTTGAAAATAGATGTTTTGTTTTGCAATATGCAGTATATAAAAGTTTGATAAGTGGAATTGTGTTTTCCAGCATCTAGGATATAAGTTCATTTGCTGAAATTTATATTGTAGTATCTGACTTGTTTTAAAAATCACTGGTTTAAATCCTTTCTCCAATATATTGAAATACTGATGCTTCTGGTGCTGTTAATACAGATAGCTGCTAAGTTGTTGCTTATAAATGAAAGCACACTATAAAGCTGTTTTGCACACAGACAGTATGCGACATTTAGGCTTGTTTAAGATTTTTTGACCTATAGAGATGCAGTATTTGCTTACTTTCATTTTCAAACTGAAAAGACTTGACTATATTAAACACGCTAACTAAAAAGGGCAGAGAATCATCATAGCAAAGGATTTGAATGTATATATCCATTTGCTCCCTAAACTTTGCGTTTATTTTAAAATATGTTTACCTATCATGTTATAATGCATTTAACTTTAGTTTGTTTAGGCATGTCCTCAGAATTACATGCTTGGAGAGGAAATTATACCTGTCCTTGACATTCATATTTTGAAGGAAATGTGTTTTATTTTTTCTGCCTCAATTATAGAGAACTTGTCAGACTTCCGAACGTACACTGTATGTATGAGCCAAAAGAGATAAAGTGTTTCAGCATTTCTCGACAGAAGGATTATTTTGTCTCATGATTAGAATTTACTGCCTCCTCAGAGTGAAATGATATGTTAGTAAAAATGAATATATTTAACAAAAATCTGAAGTGAAAGTCTGCAACATTAAACTGATTGATTAAAGGGGTCAGTTCTCCTTTTTAATTAAAAACACATTAAAAGAATTCTACCTAGTGATATTGGCTATAATTTATATGTTATTCAGGCTACTTATCCAGCTTATATTCTTATTAGGAGGGAAGATTGCCATATTCTTAAGCTTGATTAGTTTTGGAATGATTTGAATATACCTTTCAGTTACTACAAAACCTGTTTAATCTGTTAGAATTTATTTCCAGTATTTGCATGTATTAGTCACCAGGAGTACATTCTGTTTCTTGGCATTGCTTTGGGATTCTTCTAGGTATTGGCTTCACAGTATTTTGTTATTTTTTACTGTATTTATGACCTTTAAAAAAAAGCCATAAGGATTTTTGATTAATTTCTTTTAGTGACAGTTAAATGAAGATAATTTTTGTAAGGTGAAAAAAAACACCGTCTTAGTCTTGTCACTTCTTTTACAAATCAGAGAGAAATTTCTCTTGTTGCCATATCAAAACACATTACACTAGAAAGTAAAGGCTGATTGGATTGTAGCAGACATTTAAACATAACGTGAACTTTTCTTACTGTGCTGTAAGCTGGTCTTGACCTTCTGAGTAGTGAAACTGATTGTAACCCTTCTCAGTAATGGTTATTCATCCTTTTACAATAGTTACCTTTGTCTGTACTACTTTATACCAGCATTTCATTACACATCATGAAGGTTCCTAAAGATAAGCTATCCTCAAGGAACTATTTGAGTAATTCTTCAGTTTAAGAAACAGTATATGAAAGGTGACCATTTTCAAGATGCTGTATTTGGTGTTGTGAGGAATACAGAAAATCAAAAAAGATGTTTCTTGCTCCCAAAAAACTTAAGGTACATTATGAGATACTGCTTACATTTGGAACGATTTTCCTAAGGTGGTATGATATAATCATCTACAAACTGATGTTCAAACCTGGAATGAATTACATGTAACTCTATTTTCTTATGTAAGTTTCTTGATATTAAAGAAATGACAAATTGAAGAAAACTCTTACAATCAATTGTTCCATACTTTTATTACAACAGCACTAAAGTCTTTTAGAATACCCAATTTGTTGTGCCAATGCATTACAAACCATGAATGAACAAAACTGCTCTGTGTGTTTTACAAGCCCTAGTCGTCAGTTTCTTCTGAGAATGAAGGAGGACCTAGTCCAGTGTTACAGAGGCAAACACAGGGACATGGCCAGGCTAGTCTCACCCTGGGGCTTCTTCTTGTTACCTGCAGTCCAGTCAGTCCCCACTCTTGGTGATCACTTTTGGTGACCTTAGGGAAGAGGGTTTTGATCTCAGAGGGGTTACTTGGGAAACAAGGAGTAGTGAGTGTAGAATTGTCTGACGCTGTGTTGTTTATGAGAGTTCTTTGAATAAAATGAGGAAAGTAGGATTCACCTTAGGTTCTGAACAAAGGGACCAACCCAAACCCATTGCCATCGAGTCGATTCCAACTCATAGCAATCCTACAGGACAGAGTTGAACTACGCCATAGAATTTCAAGAGGTTCCTGCTGGATTTGAACTGCCAAACTTTTGGTTAGCAGTTGTAGCACTTAACTACCACATCACTAGGGTTTCTGATAAAAAGGGACCACGGGGTGTCATTACTGAAGTACGCTTAACTAGCTGACTGCTTGAAGGGCAGGCACTATTCTCACCAGTATGCTGACTGAAGCCACAGGGCCATGAACTGAGCAGATGCCAAGTTCCTGTTTCCCCAGAATTCCAACCTGGGAATGTTGCTAAATAGTGCACCCACAGTACCTGCTATCTCATCAGAGCAATAGAAAGATAATTTGAACTTTCATCAGGTTTTTAACAGCTGGCTGAGCTAAGAGTCTTTATTGGATGGTCATATGGAGTCTAGAGCTGTAACGATTCGGTTCAAACTTAGCTATACCACTTACTAGCTTTATAGTCTTGGGCAAGTTGCTTAACTTTTTTAGGCTTCAGTTTCCTCATTAATATAGGGATAACAATGATATATATATCTAGAAGATTGTGAAAAATAGGTGAATTAATATATACACAATATTTATGAGTACTTAGCATATAAACCCCCCAAATCCAAACCCAGTGCTGTGAAGTCAATGCTGACTCATAGCGACCCTATAAGACAGAGTAGAACTGCCCTCTAGAGTTTCCAAGGAGCGCCTGATGGATTTGAACTGCTGGCCTTATGGTTGGCAGGGACAGCACTTAACCACTATGCCACCAGATTTTCCCACCTACCATATAACAAACCAAAATAAAAAAGAAATCAAATCCATTGCCATCCAATTGATTTCAACTCACAGAGTAAAACTACCTCAGAGAGTCTCCCAGAAGTGCCTGGAGGATTCCAACTGCTCACTTTCTGATCGCCACTAGCAACTAGCAACTGCAGCACTTAGCCACTATGACACCAAGGTTTCCAACACATAGCAAACACGATGTTTATTTTTTTATTTTTAATTTAATTAATTTATTTATATTTAATATGACTGAGTGAAAATGTACATTCCCATATAAATTTACATGCCCACCTATATGCAGCTTCCACTGCTCTCCCTGCCCAGTGACAGCACACTATTCCTCTCTACTCCATACACGTCTCATTCTCCTAACAGTCTCCTTTCCCCTCCTCTCCACCCACTCTCCTTCCTCCAGCCAGAGGTCAGCAGGATGATATCCTATGTATAGAACCCTAAAGTGCATCCAATATATGGTCACTCTGCATCGCCAAGTCCAATCCATTCATGTCTGAAGAGTGGACCTTTGTTATGATTTATGGGCAAGGGCAGCATCAGGGCCAGGGGCCATGCTCCCAGGGGAACCCCAAAACTGCTGGACCATCAATTGAGGTCTTTTAGTGGAGATCTCAAGATGCACCCCTTTTTATTCTTGTGTTGCCAGTGAGACTCAACTTAGTGAGCTCCATCACGGCTATCACTGGTGGTGGCCGGGCACCATCCTGTTCTTCTGGTCCCAAGTCGATGTAGGCACCCACTCATGTGGGTCTCTCTATCTTCTGGGTTGTCTTTACCTCATGTCATTTTGGTCCTCGGTGATCATCCGTTCTTGCTGAGTTGCGACTATTTGCTGTGCCCTCAGGTGGCAGCTTGGCAGTTTTTAAGACCCCAGACGCCACTCACCAATGTGGGATGCAGAGAGCCCTCTTAGCAAAATGCTAGTTGTGCCAATTGGCCTCGATTTCACATAAGAGCATGGTCCACTGACCCTTACCCCAGCTACTCTGTCTTTGCAATATTGGGCTAAAATAGGAGTATTCAAGTTATGCCGAAGTCCACTTAATACTATTCTTGTTTCTAATGTGTGCTATCACTGATTTCACCCAACCAGATTTCTAGCAACTATCTAATCTAAACCCTCCCCCCTTGCCCTCCCTTGCTCCCGTCCCTTGCAGCTGTCAAAGAGTCTTTTCTTCTATACACAAATCTGTTTTTGAGATCTTATCATAGAAGTCTCATACAATATTTGTCCTTATGTCACTGACTACTTTCACTCAACATAATGTCTTCCAGTTGAAACCAGGTTATGAGATGTTTCCTGGAATCATCATTATTCTTTATCATTGTGTAGTGCTTCATTGAGTATACACACCATAGTTTACCTATCCATTCTTCTGTTGTTGGGCATCTGGGTTGATTCCATCTTTTTGCTATCGTGGACTGAAGCACTGTGTTTATTGACAGACGTTATTACATGCAGTCTAAGAGCCAGAATGGACTGTGATGTGCAGGCTTTGATAAGAGTCATCAGACAGTTTAGTTTTATTCATCATCCTCATTCCCCTCGTCCTATAAGGAATTCAACCAAAAGTGTATGCTACCCTTAAGTAAAGCTGATGACAAAAAAGCAAACAAAGAAAAATACGTTATCTCTGATTAAATTTTTAAATTTGCTGACAGTAAGAATTGGGACTTGATGAAAACATTTTATGTCGAAAATTTTTCACATCTGCTTACATAACTGATGTAAATGTTTATAGCATTTGGATTCTGTGTGTGTAGATCCTCTGCTTTCCTATATTATGCGGACTGCCTCATTAGTGACAGAAACAGTATTATAACTGTGGACACATTTTATCAGCAGTGTCAAGCTTTTCTTGGTTATGGTTTAAGATTAAACTTAAGGGGTAAACAGGAAAGGTTTAAAGAAAATAATAGGGACAAGTAACATGAGGTTAGTTTTCATTATCAGATTTATTTTATTCATCTTCAAAAATGTCTAGGACAAAAACTTTCACTGAAAGTAAACACAAATTCTGTTTTATTAATTACATTTTTAATTAGTTTTTTTATTCTAGATGAAAGACTAAAATGAAATCAGTTATAAATACAATAAATACTGTATGTATGACTAGAACAATTCAAGTCTGATATTTGGATGAAATGTATACGCTTAAGTCTTAGATTTTGTGACATCTCTGAAATTCAGTTCTCTTGAGCAATTTTCTCAGCCTGTACCTATTTCCCCCAAATCAGCAGAGGGCCAGTTGAACCTTAAGATGATGGAATTATTAAACTGTGCAACTACCTACAGTGTGTAAGTACAGTAGTGAACAAGGATACAAAGACCAGGATAGGTCTTTGCTTTCAGAATGTTGCAGATAGTGGGTCATAAACTCTAAATACAAATAAGCATAACAGAGCTTTAAAAAAGAAATAGAAGAGGTACAAATTATTTTATTGAGATTTTCGGAACAAAATACTTTAAGCTGAGTATGCGGGAGGGCAGGTTACATGGGAAATCAGGGCAGTGTGACAAAAGTACCATCTGCGGTAACCTTGAAGAGTGGCAGGATGGAGAAACACCACTTCAGCAAAGGAGACAACATGAGTAAAGGTAGGGAGACAAGAAACAAATAATACGGCTGAGTGGGAGGATGTATGGGGACCATATAGTATAGAGTCTGAAATGTGAGACCATATTCCTAAACTGTGAACGTTTCTACTTATTCTTGGGGAAAATTAACACAAAAAACAAAACAGCAGTACCTATATTTTGAAGTCATTTCCAGAGCTCTAACCCTCTTGAGACTTTGAAAATGAAAATTAAATTCCTGAGTAGATTTAGTAGTTAGTAGACAAGGTAGGGGGTAGAAACAAATGAAGGATTTTAATAAAATTCTCTATCCAAATTGCATGTAAGAGCTTTTCTCAGCCTATCCACACCCACTTGAAAGTCCTAGATTTCAGATCCTAAGAGACCTCCTGCTTGTCCCTGATGTAAACTCTGTGTTATTGGTTGGTAATCTGATTTAGCATTGGATTTGCTTTCGACATTTCCTAGTCCAAGGACAATCTAGTGGGTCATTTTAATACAGTGAATACTCCTGTCGCTATGGTGAATTTTTGGATAAAAAGGGCTTTGCCTTGGAGAAAATTGGAAATAGAAATTACTATTTCTAATCATGGAAGTCACTTGGATATTTTAGCATGCGCTTTGTTCATTTAGAAATGATGAAGTAAGCTGTCATTGCTAAGACTTTTAACACCACCTATAAATCTTTTATTCATACACCAGAGACATTTTAGATTGCCTGGGGTTAGTAAAAAAGCTGGGTAAAATCCAAGACTAGATTTCCTTTAGATAGGACAGCTGGGATGTGATTTTTGGCATTAGACCCTGAAAGATGTCATTTGTGCATGGGAATTGTGAAAGAATTGGAGCCTAGTACTCTCTTTTAGTACAACATCAATGTAAAGTATGTCACAAGTAAAACTAGTATAATTCCACGAGGGAAAGTTAAAAGGAAATCAGACTCAGGTGCACTTCTGGTTCTAATGATAGAACAATGAAGACCCATATAATTAACAGTGATTTGCTTCTTCCTGTAGAAGTCTGCAGTTATTTGAAAACCTTATTTTTTGTAAATTGTGAGATTGTTCTTATTAATAATCATGATGTCATGACATCTGGGAAAGAATTTGACGGCACTTGGCTTTGGCTTGGCATGGTAGAGGGTCAGCGTATTTTCAGTGCTTGTTTTAAAATCAGATATATTTCTGAAAGGAACCTTGGAGAACACTGAGTCTTAGGTTGCTTTAAATTTTAAATGTTTCTTTTTATTGTTTTATTTCTCAAAGCGCAGACAAAAGACGTTTAGGGAAAAATCATTCTTTCTTCACCCCCAAGCCTTTTAAAAATGGTAATCCGGAATATAAATAAGAAAAATATGTTACAGTTAAAGAGATAACTGAATATTCCTTCACCAAACCTTTTTTTCTAAAAGGTAATAAAGAACCTGGTTCTGTTGGAGTACCCCTGCTTCTCGCTTCGTAACTATTTTGTGATCTGACATCTCATGTTTATAACAGTAGTAAAAAAATCTCCTATTGCTACTGCCAGACTTAGGTCATTAATGCACAAAATAGTTATTTGTGCATTAACTACTTACACCTGTGAGTAATGAATACTCAGGTGTGAGGTGAGAGTAAGACTGGCTGTGAAGGTTAAGCTTCTGTGTCAACTTGGCTGGACCATGATTCAGTGGTGTGGCAGTTACGTACTGATATGATTTGGCAGTTTTGTGGTGATGTAGCTGTCCTCTATTTTGTGATCTGACATGGCCATCCAGTATTTTCAGGTAACACCAATTTTTGCATAATGACCTGGTCTTTGGAACCTAATCATGTTGATAAGTGCAGGGTGGATGTACATTAAAAAATGTGCTGCATAAAAATGTATGCCATCTATTCCTACATATGATTTTCTTTCTCAAATTCCATTCAACCTCAAAAATGTATTGACTGTCTGTTGTCAAATATGGCAGAGATAGTCCAACACAGGAGTAGTTAAGGGTTAGGGCTTTAGAACTGGGCCTCCTGGTTCAGATTCCTTATCTTCCCCTTTAATGGCAATTTTTGTCTTAGGATAGTTACCTTACTCTCTCTTTTCCTCAGTTTGGTTGTCTGTAAAGTGAGGATATTAACATAATAACCACTAGAGGAGAATCTAATGCATCTATACAAGTAAAGTGCTTGTGGAGTTCCTAGGTGGTGCTAACTGACTGGAAACCTTCTGGAGCACTGTGCTGCTCTGACACATGTGGGGGTCATGAGCTGCAAAGTGCTTTGCACAGTGCCTAGCTAAAGACACTCTTTAGTAAACAGTAACTGTTATTAATCCTACAGAGTTGCTATGAGCTGGAATTGACTTGACAGCAGTGGGATTGGTTTTGTAGTGTTTTTGTTTTGTCATACCATACTAGGCAAAGTTAAGGAGAAAAGCTACAAGAGGTATAAAACAAATTCCCTTACGGGGCTTCAATATAATATTTTTAAAGTGTATTATACACACACACACATACACACACAATACAACAACAACAAAACAAAAACCAAACTCATTGCTGTTGAGTTGACTTTGGCTCATAGCAACCCTCTAGGGCAGAGTAGAAATGCCCCATAGGGTTTCCAAAGCGACAATCTTTATGGAAGCACCGTGTCAAATGTTTCTCCTGCAAAGCAGCTTGTAGATTGGAACTCCTGACCCTTTCCTTAGCAGCTGAGCACTTAACCATGCACCACTAGGGCTCTAACATTCTATGGAACCCTACCTAGTGGTGCAGTGGTTAAGAGTTCTGCTACTAACCAAGAGATGGGCAGTTTGAATTCACGTACATATGTATGTGGGGGTAGGGTATGAATATAAAATACAATGCGTGTGTGTATACACAATATAGTTTCTGTATTTAGTGTACCTAAAGAGAGACAGAAGCCATGATAGCATGTTAAGTTCTCAGCTGCTAACCAAAAGGTTGGCAGTTTGAATCCACCAGCTATTTCCTGGAAACCCTGTGAGACAGTTCTGTGCTGCGTGATATGGTCACTAAGAGAATAAACTCAATGAGCAACAGATTTTTTAAAACAGGTATTTAAGTAATTGCCTAAAATCAAAATTGCCAGCCAAGAATAGGACAAAATTGTACTGAAAACTGGAAACCTCTCTCTAATTCTCCTGCTGTTAACTACTGTTTTATCATGCTTCAGTTTAAATATACCGGCATTAGACAGCTACATATAAGTTGTTGTTTGGTGACTTTGAGTCAGTTTTTGACTCCCAGAAACCATGTGTGACAGAGTAGGATGGCCTCACAGGGCTCCAGAGGCTATGACCTTTACAGAACCAGGGTGCTGTGTCTTTCTTATTGGATATCCTGAGTTCATCAGGGCAGTAGCTGAGCCCTTAACCATCAGCACCACCAGTGCTCCTTATAAATTAGTCTATTCTAAACACAAAATGATGGATCCTGGGTTGTGTAATGGCTGGAGCGCTCTGCTGCTAAACACAAGGTTGGTGGTTTGGATCCACCAGTAGCTCTGTGGGAGAAAGATGAGGTAGACTATTTTTCTAAAGATTTACAGCCTTGGAAACCCTATGGGCAGCTCTACCCTGCCCTTTGGGTTCTCTCTGTGTCTGAATGGGCTGGACAGTAGTGTGTGCATTTAAATGCCATACTGAACAGACCTATATCAGTGTTAGCTGAAATTACTATGGAGGACTTCCTGGAAGAGGTATGACTGCTCTAATTACACTCCTTCTGTTTGGCTTTCCTTACCCTAGATATAATATGTGTCAAGTATGAGCACAGTTCCTGCACAAACTATAATGGTTATTGTTATTATTGTAATGTCTCTGATAATTTCTTTTCAGTCTCCCTTAATGAGTTACCAACCACTATTTAGAAAACACTAGAAAATACCATGTCCATGATTTAAATTACCCATCATTGCTTCTCACTTGTGACTGTCTACCAGATTCACATGTGTAGGTTTTTAATAACATTGACCCAATTTTATCTCAGAATTACTAAGTAAGGTCTCTGAAAATAGAACCCAGGACATCAGGTTTTCAAATAGCTTTCCAAGTAAGTCTGACGGGTATCCAGGGTTGAGAACTGCTACACCCTGTGCTGATGACTTCAGATCTACAGCACAGCTCTGTCTGGTGCTCTAGACGCTGGATCCTGTTAGATATCTCTGGTCAGTTTTCTCCCAAATTCGGTTCACCATTTTATCTTCAAAACATTTTTGTCTTCTCTCGTGATAACCTGAGGATCATCTTCAGTGTGTTTACTGTACCCTCAGAACAAATTACTAAGATAGGTAGATTCCTTTCTCTTAAGTGTAAAATCTACACTTCCCATTGTATTGGCCTCAGTGTAGTTTGTAATAATTTCTCACTTGGACTATTCTAGTCATATCTTTACAGATGTTTCCTTTTCTTCCACCCATCCATTCCCAAACCAGTGAATCAACCAACCAGCTACCAGAGCACTCTTTATAAAAACCAGGACCAGGCATTTACTGACTTGAAACCATTCACAGTATCTCCATTACTTTCAAGATGGGGCTCGACGTTGCTGATAAGACCCTTACTACATATCAGTCTGATCCTCTGCCGCAACCCAACATGTATCCTTTACGTATTCCATCTGCATTGATCCTTTGTAATTTCCCTACATGTTCATTCATCACTCATTTATTTAGTCAGTGTGTCGTTAAACACCTGCTCTTTGCGAAGTGCTGGAGATTCAGCAGTGAACAAGAGAGAAGTCTTTATGTGCTTACTGACTGGGAAAACAGTCAGGGAAAATTTAGTGAAAAGTATGAGGAGTTTGACGAAAGGGAGATGAAAGCAAAGGGTGCCATGGGAGTATGAAAACAGGCAACTTGTCAAATTTGGGGTTGTCAAGAAAAGCTTCCCTGAGGAAGTGATATTTAAACTTAGTCGTCTTTACCTAAACTTAGTCTAAATGTTACTGGTTAGGTAGGTACAGGCACTGTCTGCCTATAATGTTTCCTCTTCCTACAGTGCCCCTCATTTCTTCTCGTTTTTGCCTAGCTTTTTCTAATCCCTCTAGATTTATTTACATTAAGCATCATGTCCTTGAAAGACCTCCCAGTTTCTTCAGAGGAAATACAAAACGTGCTACATTGCAGTCATTAATTTTCCCCGTTTGACTTGTAAGGTTTAAGGGCAAAGGCAGTATCTCTTGTTTCTTTAAAGCCATCACTAACATAGTTCCTCATATGTGTTGTTTTTGTTAGGTGCCCCTGAGTGGATTTCAACCCAGAGCTGCCCCGTATTACAGGGTAGAACGGCACCATAGAATTTACTGGGGTGTAATCTTTACTGCTGTCCTTACTCCTGCAGAACTTTTGGGTTGGCTTTATTGAGGAAAACTAGACAGCTGAGGGATTCACAGTATCAGAAAGTAGAGTTAGAATTGTCTAATGATTGACAAATCAGATGTCAATCAGAAAATCAAAATTTTTAGTTCAGCCTTTGGCTTAATGTAAATTTTACCTGTGTTTTCTTATAACCTTGGGCAAGTTACTTACCTCCTACCTTCTGCATTTATAGGGGAATATGTCATATGGTTTAGTGAGTTATAGGTGCTTTTGCAAAACACCTAATATTGTCAAGGCTATTATTCTTATTCTTATTGGAAACCCTGGTGGTGAAGTGGTTAAGAGTTTGATAACCAAAGGGTCGGCAATTTGAATGCAGGAAGTGCACCTTAGAAACCCCATGGGGAAGTTCTACTCTGTCCTGTAAGTTTGTTGTATGTGAGAATTGACTCAATAACAACAGGCTATTATTCCTATTAGTGGTAATACTACACTTAACTTTTGATGAAGAAATGATTAAGGAAAGAATGGTTGGATTTTAATGACTATTTCATTTTCTTTCAATAAGCTACTTAAATGTACAGATTGAAAGCAAGGATTAGTTTTTTTCGTAAAATTCTCAAGCTCTTTGTAAGACTTACATCATGAAATTCTAAGGAAGTCACTCATTTTTAAAAGCATGTTCGGTTTGCTGACCTCTTGAATTATGATGTCCACTTTTTCATTGTGAACCATCTGGTTTAATCTCGGGAGCTATGATACAGACCTATAAACAGAATCATCTCTGAATGAGAGGCTGAGAATCCCTTCTTTTGAATTATAAAATTGAGGTCATTCTATAAAACAGCCCTGTGACAAAATCAAGAACCAAGCACAAGTAAAAGAAAGCCTGAGTGAAGGATCTTGAAAGGAACACTAAATATATGGTTGCAAGGCATTGTTTAACATCCAAACATTGGCTTTTTGTCTTAAAATGTAGCTTCTTCAAAGTGTAAGGGAAATAAAATTTTCTTCATTACTTGTTGTTAGGAGAGTGATAGTTCATTGGATTTGGCAACGTGACAACTCTATGACTGACTAAGTCACGGACATCCAATATTTTTGGAGAATTTATAGTGATGTGTCTTTCTTTGTCCTTCCTATTCTTCCCTTGAAAATTCTCTAGAAATTTAGGAATAAAATAGATATACCTTGTTGTTAGGTGCAATCAAGTCAGTTCTGACTCAGAGGGACCCTGTGTATACTAGGAGGAAATGCTACCTGTTCATGAACTGCTTCCCCAGCAATTGCTATGTTTGAGCCCGTCTTTGCAGCAACTGTCATTCCACCTCATTGAAAGTCCTCTTTATCAGTCATCCTCTACACTTCATCAAGTATGATGTCTTCTCCAGGGACTGTCTCCTCATGATAACATGTTCAAAGCACATGACATGAAATCTTGGGTTCTTGCTTCTAAACAGCATTTTTGTTGTCCTTCTTCTAAGACAGATTCATCTTTCTGGTAGTCTGTGGTATATTTGATATTCTTTGCTAACACCATAATTCAAAGACATTATCAACTCTTCTTTGGTTTATCTTACTGTCCCGCGTTTGTGTGTATATGAGGCAATTGAAGGTATTATGCCTTGGGTCAGCAACACTTTAGTCCTCAAAGTGACATCTTTGCTTTTCAAAACCTTAAGGAGATTTTTTGCAAGCAAATTTACCTATTGCAGTAAGACATTTGTATTCTTCACTGTTGCTCCCATGAGTACGGATTGTGGATCCAAATAAAAGCACAACTTCACTGTTTTCTCTGCTTATCATGATGCTGCTTAATTAGTCCAACTTGGAGAATTTTTTTGTGTTCTTTATGTTAAGAGTTAAGCTTTTCCGAAGGCTGTATACGCATAGATGCATATGCAAAGTGTTTTCAAGCATATTTTCCAAGTTACTACTATTTAAGAAAGCAAAGATATATTCTTATACATACTTTGATAAGAAGTTAATATTTTATCTGTTAAAAGTACCTTCATTCATTGGAGATGGATCAATTCATAAGTAACTAGATTCATTTTTAAATGCCTCACGTATTTAATCACACATGTAGCTATTATGTGCTCAATGTTCAGGAATGTAGCATCTCAGAAGAAAGCAATTTAGCATTGTCAGAGGCAGGCAAAAACCGGAGCATAGACACAAACAATACTACAACTGACAAAATGATGTTTTCCAAAGTTATTTTTGTAATGTTAAGCAGATAGCCCAAATTCTCATTTTAAAATGAAGAAATAACATATACAAGAGAATAAATGAAACATTAGACTCATTGAACCCAAGATTCTTCACAAGGGATTGTGTTTAATCAGTGTGCATTTTTCTCCTATATTTCTTCCTTATTCTTCTTGATTCTTATGTTTTATTTTTGTTTGGCATGGACTTTTGAAAGCTTATTATTACCTAAATTGAATAATGTTTATCTTCAATATCACATTTTTTTAAAATTTGGTATATGTGTTCCAAACTTAGACTGATTTTTTTCACTAACGGGAAAGACTGAAGAATCTGAAGTAGATGAGAAACAAAAGCTATGTTGCGTGTGACTGTTTTGGCTTAACCTTTTGGGGACTTGAGTTTTGTCATCTTTAAAATACGATTCAAGATTAGGTGATTTCCAAGGGTCTTCCAGCAGCCCTAATCTAAGTCTGTAATTTTAGAGAACATCTACACTTTTTTTTAAATCTCTCTTTCTTTATAATGTTAACTCTGTCCCTTTAGACATCTTCTGTTTTTCTCATGGCTCCAATATCTTCATCTGTCACACCAAACAGTCTCTTGTTTATTCTCTGTTGTCTTAATGGCTTCCTGTGAGACTTTTTTTTTCATATTATTGAAAAGGCACTCCTTGTTGACTTGGATTATCATCTGACTCGATGGCACTTGGCTTGGCTGGCATTTTAAAAGAGGCACTCAATTGTGTCCATTGCTTAGAAGCAGCAGGCGCCAAAAAATAGTGATTTATTTAACTTCTGTATGCATCTGTTAAAATGTCTAGTACTTAGTCTCTGTAAGTAAGTTCATTATAGAATTATTTATATTAGCTAGAAATTAAATAAAAAATCTAAGTGACCAATACTAGAGGAAAAGTTAAGCAAACTCTGGGACATTATCCTGATGGAATAATATGCAATAATTATAAAGTATAATTTTGAGAAGTATGAAACCACATGCAAAATGTTTTCATAAGCTTGGCTGTTATACTACAATAAAAAATGCCAAAAATTTCAGTGGAATAATACAGTAGAAGTGCATTTCCTGCCCATAGGTCAGAAGTAGGATTGAGGGCCTCTGATCCACAGTCACTCACCTGAACCTATATCCCTTTGACCAACACTAATCTCTGCAAGGTCCCAGAAAATGTATAATACAGCTCCTACTGCAGTTGAGGAATGGAAAGTGCGTGTGATATTGTAAGCACTTGTATTATCAGCTGCAATTTAAAATTAAGAGAATCAGAGTGCATAACTGTACACTGAATCTGACTGGAGAGAGAACGATACATGTGGGTCCCTGGTGGCTGCTAACTGTGCAGCCGGAGCTTTGACCCCACCAGCTCCTCCATGGGAGAAAAATGTGGCCGTACGTTTCTGTAAACATTTACAGCCATGGAAACCCGATAGGACAGTTCCACTCTCTCTTATAGGGTCACTCTGAGTTGAATTGTCTTGGTGGCAGTTGACTTGGATTTTCTTAGCTTTTTATTTATATAATAAAACATAGCACTAATAACAATCATTATGGTTAAACAAAAAAAAAAATCAAAGAACTGGTTAGAGTTGCTTATTTTATTTTGTAAATTAATTACTGAAGCACTATGCTTTTACAGGAGCCTGGTGGTGCAGTGGTTAAGAGCTTGGCTGCTAGTCAAAAGAGCAACAGTGCAAATCCATCACTTGCTCCTTGGAAACCCTGTGGGGCAGTTTTGTACTTCTCACTGTTATGAGTCAGAATTAACAGGGCTGCCTTGGTTTGGTTTGGATGCTTTTATAACTCATGCTTTTACCTGAAGTATTTGTCTGCAGTGCTTGCTGTACTATCTTGAAGACAGTGTTTTATTTACCTTCTTTCACAGCACTATTTTAGCTCTTTAAAAATATTGTGAAAATTCTGCTTATTTAATCCAAAATGCCTTGCAAATTTTTATTATTTCCACTCTCTGTTGTTGATTTTATTTATATCAAGAAACTATTCCACCTTCAGTTTTCGAAATGTTTTCTGTCTATGTCCAATTCATGCATAATCAATAAAAACTATGGATACTTTGGGCTTATTTCAGTTTAAATAATTCTCAGACTTGACTGTTGTGTATGTAGGACAGCTTAACAGTGTCCTAATTTATGGAAAGAAGGCTAAATATTTGTGTAGTACCCTGATTTTGTAGATTATTTTTACAGAGATTTAAAGAACAAGCACTTGTTTACCACAAAGAAGTGGAAATTGCTAATTGCATTTTAACATACATGTGTATATATGTATATATATATACACACATAGTTTTAAATCCCCTTTCTGTAATTGTCTTGGTAAAGCCCACTGTGTATTAGTAAAAGCATCAGCACTTTGTGTGGCAGGAGTGGCGAAGGGTGTTGGTATTTAGGAGGATTATAATGTTATTGTTGTTATTGTTAGGTGCCTTAGAGATGGTTCTGCCTCATAGAGACCATATGTACAACATGATGAAACATGGCCCGGGCCTATTCCTTCCTCTCAATCATCGCTATGCGTGAATTAATCTTTGCAGCCACTGTGTCTGTCCATCCTACTGAGGTTCTTCCTCTCTTTTGCTGACCATCTACTTTACCAAGCATGTGTCCTTTTTTTTAGAATCTGCTGACAACATGTTCAAAGTACATGAGATGAAGTCTTGCCAGTCTCACTTCCAAGGAGCACTCTGGCTGTACTTCTTGCAAAAGAGACTTGTTTGTTCTTCTGGAAGTCAGTGATATATTCAATATTCTTTGCAAGCACCATAATTCAAAGGCATCAGTTGTTCAGTCTTCTTTATTCATTACTAGCTTTTGCATGTATATGAGGTGATGGAAAATACCATGCACTGAGTCAGGCATGCTTCAGTCCTCAAAGTGACATTTTTACTTTTTAACTCTTGAAAGACGTCTTTTGCAGCAGATTTGTCAAATGCAATGCATCCTTTGATCTCTTCCCTGCTGCTTCCATGGATGTTGATTGTGGATCTAAATAAAATGAAATCCTTGATAACTTTACTTTTTTCTCTGTTTATTGTAATGTTGCTTCTTGGTCTAGTTGTGATGATTTTTTTTTTCCTTTATGTTGAGGTATAATCTATACTGAAGGTTCTAATCTTTGATCTTCATCAATAAGTACTTCAAGTCCTCTTTACTTTCAGCAAGCAAGCTTGTTTCACCTGTATATCACAGGTTGTTAATGAGTTTTCCTCCAATCTTGTTATCCCATTTGTCAGAAAGTTCTGCTTCTTAAGTTTTTTGCTCAGCATACAGATGGAATATATGCAATAAAAGGCTACTACCCTGATGCATACCTTTTCCTGCTTTTAAACACATTGTATCTGTCATGGGTTGAACTGTGTACCCCCCCCCATGTGTGTAGCCATTTGGCTGAGCCTTGATTCACCGTATTTTACCATTGTCTTCCATTTTATGATTTTCCAATGCTATATGTTAAAGAAGATTAAAGTAGGACTGTAAATTCCTTTCTAAGGTCCCCTCCTTGCTCCACTGTAAAGTGAGTTTCTGTGAGTGTGGCTCGCACCATCCTTTATCCTTTCATCCTACAAGAGATAAAAGGAGGAAAGCAAGCAGAGAGTTGGAAACCTCACACCATCATGAAAGCAGCACTGGGAGTAGAATGTGTCCTTCATACCTGAGGTTCCTGTGCCAAGATGCCCCCAAATCAAAGACTGATGCAACACTAGGACTTTCCTTCAGAGCCGAGAGAGGGAAAGCCTTCCGATGAAGTCGACACCATGAACTTGGACTTGTAGCCTATGGGAACGTGTAAGAATAAACTTTCCCTTGTTAAAGCCATCCAGTTGTGGTATTTCTGTTAGAAAGGTACCGGATGACTAAACCAGTATCCCTATGTTCTGTTGGCACAACTGCTTCTTGACCTATGTACAGGTTCTGTATGAGCACAATTAAGTGTTTGTAATGCTTCTTCCTCACAATGTTACCCATAATTTCTTCTGACCTATATGGTCAAATGTATTTGCATAGTTAGTGAAAAATAGGTAAACATCTTTCTGGCATTCTCAGCTTTCAGCCAAGATCGGGATGACGTCTGCAGTGATATCCCTTGTTACACATCCTCTTCTGAATCCAACTTGGATTTCTGGCAATTCCCTTTCAATGTACCACTGCAACTAGTTTTCAGTTATATTCAGCAAAATTTTACTGGTGTGGGATATTAATGCTATTGTTTGATAATTTCTGCGTTCTGTTGGGTCACCTTCTTTTGGAGCACTCATGTACATCTCTTCAAGTCCCTTGGCCAGGTAGCTGTGTTCCAAATTTCTTGAGGTAGGTAAGTGAACACTCCTAGCACTGTATCTGTTTGTTGAAGTGTCTCAGTTAGTGTTCTGTCAATTCCTGGAGTTTGTTTTTTTACCAGTGCCTTCAGTGCATCTTGGACTTCTTTTAGTACTGTTGTTTTTTGATCATATGGGGCCTCCTGAAATGTTTGAACATAGACCATTTCTTTTTGGTACAGTGACTCTGTGCATACCTTTTTTCTTCTTTGAGGATGTGCCTTTCAACATTTTGGTCATAAGTGTTGCAACTTAAAGCTTAAATTTCTTCTTTAGTTATTTCAGTTTGAGAAATGCTGAATGTGTTCATCCCTTTTGGTTTTGTAACTCCAGGAATTTGCACACTTTATCAAATGCTCGTGTGTCGCACTCTCCAGTTGCCCTTTGAAACCTTCAGCTATTCTTCATTCTTTCCATTTGCTTTAGCAGCTCCTTATTCAAGAGCAAGTTTCAGAGTCTCTTCTGACATCCATTTTGGCTTTTCTGTCTTTACTGTCTTTTTAAGAACCTTTTCTTCATGTATAATGTCTTCCTGCAGCTCCTCTGACATTTGGATCATAAGCATTTAATGCCCAAAATCTATTCTTGAAATGGCCTCTAGATAAAGGCAGGATATATTTTAGGCTGTATTTTCACTCCTGCAGACTTATTTTAATTTTCTTTATCTTCAAATTGAACTTGCATATTTGAAATTGATGGCTTGTTCTGCAGTCATCTTTACTCTGATGGTACTGAGCTTCTTCATTATCTGTTTTAACAGATATAATTGTCTTGATTTCTGTGTATTTTGTCTGCAAGGTCCACTATACAGTTGCTATTTATGTTGTTGAAAAAAGGCATTTGTAATCAAGAAGTTGTGAGTGTTACAAAATTCTATCATGTGAGCTCTGGTGTCATTTCTATCACTGAGAACACATTTTCCCACCGGTTTGTCTGCTTTGTTTCCGGCATTCACATTCCTATTACCGGTAATTATCAATGCATCTTGATTGTATATTTGATCAATGTCAGACTGCCTGAGTTGACAAAAATCTTCAGTTCCTTCATCTTTGGCATAAATGGCTGGTGCTTAAATTTTAATGAAGGTCACGTTAGCTGTTCTTCCTTGTTATTACCTTAGGTAAATCACAAATAAGTACTTGAATCTAGATAAAAAATGGAGCAGAAAGCAACCTAATACAAGAAAATTGACAGGTATTTTATAGTTAAAATTTATCCTGGAGATTGTGAAATTTATTTTTTAACAGTCGTCTTATACTTTTGTGGTTCTTTACCATCAGTTAGATTCTAACTAATGGCAACCCCATATGTGCAGAATAGGACTGCTTCATAGAGACTTCGAGATGATCTTTTGAAAGTAGATAGCGAGGTATGTCTTTGGAATAGAGACACTGAGCGAAAAAAACTGTTTAAAAATAACTCAGGGAAGTTCAAACTGCCAACCTTTCAGCTAGTAGTTGAGCACTTAGCTGATTATGTCGTGAAGGTTACTTATAAACTTTTTGTTATTTTATTTGTATTTGTTTATATCCACCTGTTTCTTCACTTAGCATTCTTTTTTTTTCATCTCAGACTTTCGTCTTGATGTTATCATTCCTGAAGTATATACTTAGAAATTCCTTTAACAAGGATGTTTGGTGAAAAATCCAGTTTTTGTTTCAATGATCCTTCCTGAACGATAGCTTAGCTGGGTATGTAAACCAAACCACTACTGTTGAGTTGATTCCAACTTGCAGTTACCCTATAGGACAGAGTAGAACTGCCCCATAGAGTTTCTAAGAAGTGCTTAGTGAATTCAAACTGCCCCTGTGGTTAGCAGTCTAGCTCTTAGTCACTATGACACCAGGCTTTTTTTTTTTTTTTACAATTATTTTCCCTTTGTGTTTTGAAGACACTATATTAGTGTCTTCTGTCTTCTATTTTTGTTAGTTTGTCATTCCTTTATAAGCAATTTTTTTAGTTTTTCTTGTTACTTTAAAAATGTGCTATTCTGCAGTTTCACGTGATACTCTGGGTGTGAATTCTCTTTTAATTATCTTCCTTGTGATTTATTGTGCTTCCTGAATCTGAGGATTCATGTCTTCTATCAGTTGTGGAAAAATTTCACCTATTATTTTCAATTAGTTCTTCCTCATTCTCTCTATTTTTAGCTTCTAGAACTCTGGTTATGTATGTTAACCATTCCTGTGTTGTCCTCCCTCTGTTTAAATATCCATTTTATATTTTTCATCTGCTTGTCATTCTATCATATATTATGTGCATTTTTTAAAAAAATCTTTCTCCTTGTTCCCTAATTATTGTATTTTTCTATCCCGTCTACTGTTTTATCAGAGTTTGAAGTTTTTAATTTTAATAATTATATATATATTTAGAAATTTCTAGACATTCTACTTGTTAAACATTGGAATGGCAATTTTTGATAGTACCTTGCTCTTTGTGTTTTTCATTTACCCCGTGTAATTTTTTCAGCATCACTGAGGATACTATCTATCTGCTTCTCCAGATCTGGTTTCCACCAGGAATGCATCGTGTTAATTAGCCCCCTTGTCCTCTGGCGGAACCCCTGGTGGTGGTAAGTGCTACAAAAGATAGGCAGTTCAAATCTATCAGGTGCTCCTTGGAAACTCTAGGGGGCAGTTCTACTCTGACCTCTACAGTCACTGAGTTGGGCTCAACTGGATGATGGTGGGGTTTTTTTTTGCCCTCTGGCTACTAGACAAACAGAGTCTAGTAAACAAGTGAGGTCAAGGTATTTATCCCTCTGCCTCCCTTCTTGTGGCTCTGCAGGCTGGTTGCCTTCCTCAGCTGTAAAACTTCTATCCATACTGTCTCTAGTTTTAGTAACAATTTTCACCTCTTTAGACTTAGGGATATTGTCATTGATTGAAGTGCCCTGCTCCCTGAATGTGAGTAGGCATTTGGCTGGGCCATCATTCCCAATATTCTGTGATTTTCCTATGCTATAAAACCTAATCTCTGCCTGTGACTAATAGATAGGATGATTATGTTAAAAGAGGATTAGGGTGGGACTGCAATATCCTTGCTAAGGGTTTTTCCCTGGAGTATAGCTTGCAACACCCTTTATCCTTTCATCTTATGGGAGGTGAAAAAGAGAGAGAAACAAGCAAAGAATTGGGAATCTCACACCATCAAGAAAGCAGCACTGGGAGAAGAGCATGTCCTTCAGACCTGAGATTCCTGTGCCAAGATGCTCCCTGACCAAAGACTGTTGCAACACAAGGACATTCCTCCAGAGCTGACAGAGGGTCAGCCCTTCCCCTGGAGCAGACACTCTGAATTCAGACTTATAACCTACTGGACTATATGAGAATAAATGTTCCTTTGTTAAAGCCATCCACTCTTGGTATTTCTGTTAGAGCAGCACTAGATGACTAAAAAAGATATTATAGACTAACTCTGGGTTGTGTCACTAGGGTTGTGACACTATCCCTTCTGATTTTCTCCATAGTGCCTCTACCTTTGTAAATGTTAGGTGCCACCAAATTGGTTCCAACTCTTAGTGATCCAATGGGACAGAGCAAAGCTGCCCCACAGAACTTGCAAGGGGTGGCTGGTGCATTTGAACTGCTGACCCTTTGTGTAACAGCTGAGCTCTTAACCGCTATGCCATCATGGCTCCTTCTTTATAAATAGACCTTTTATTCAGCTCTTCTTGAATTTCTTAGTTTGATTATGCTTTCCGTTTTCTGCTGAGATCTTGGTTAATAAATTAATTTGAAACATTTACTTATTTTTGTTAGGTGTCAAGTAATTTTAATTACATGGGGGATCAAATTTTGCTTTCTGTTTTTCTTCAGACTCTTGATTATGGTGACTTGTCTTATTATGTGTTTTATAATTCTTGGATTACGGGCTCATGTTCATATGGGCCTTATCTATAGGCAGCTTGGGAACTCTGAGCATGGAATGGTTCTTTAGTGAAAAGATTTAATTCTACTTCTGCAAGATGCCCTCCGTAGATACCATTCTAGGATTACTTTACGTTATTTTCTCAACTTTATGTTTCCATGTACTATAAAGCCATGCTGTAAGCCTAAGTGAGTGGGTTCTGTGGTTATGAATTTTCAAGAAATACTAAGACAGAGTAGGAAGAAAGGCTTGGTGATCGCTTGATAAACAAAAACCTTATGGCTCACAGTGGTCCAGTCCACAACCCATCACAGTGATGGCACAAGACTGGGCAGCATTTTGTATCATTGTGCATTAGACCATCATGAGTCAGGGGTCCGTAGGATGACAGCTAATAACTAAAACAAAACTTTAATTTCCAGTTAGTGCCAAGGATGAGACAGACAAGTTTCCTTGCTGTTTTCCTCTGCTAGTGCACAGATACTTCCTGGTTCAAGTTTTCACTGGGTATATTTAGCCTTTGAAAGTTTCAAGTTTATCAAGAGATTTCAATTCCAACACGCCATTGTCTGCCAGGTTTGCCTTCTCTCACCTGTCATCTCTAAATTAAAGTCCAAGGCCATGGAGATTGGCAAATGCTCTAAGGACAGCCACAAGTTACACATCACATCGCATCAGCTTACCACATGAGTTTCTATCTTTTAGGATGCATCTAAAAGACTTTTGTTACATTAAATGTTTCCCATGCTTCGTAGAAAGAGGACTCTTCAATACATCTTTTTTGTTTTTGTTGTTGTTGCTGGAAATAGATACCTGATTTAATACTTAAGAAAGAAAATAATTTTGATAAATAAAAGAAATACTGAAAATAAACTTTATGTGTTGTTGGTGTGTGCCATCAAGCCAATTCAGACTCATAGTGACCCTGCAGGACAGAGTAGAACTGCCCTATAAGGTTTCCAAGGGTGTAATCTTTATGGAAGCAAACTGCCACACCTTTCTCCTGTGGAGTATCTGATGGTTTCAAGTTAGCAACCTGAGGTTAGCAGCCAATAACTTAACCACTGAGCAACCAGGCCTCCTAAGCTTTATATAGAAGTCAGAAAGGACAAGAACAGTTAATAGAAAGAAAGGAAAAAGTAGATAGTGGGGAAGGAAGGCATAAAAAGAATGGGAAGAGGGCTGAAATCTGGGTGAAGGAAAAGTTGAAATGGAACAGTAGAATCTCTCCAATTTCTGCTCAAGTTATAACACAATAACAGTAGTTGTTATTGTCTTATAATCATTACTGTGTTTAGGAAAATTATTCCCTGAATTGCTTTTCTAAAGGCATTTTTAAAATAAAAACATTACTTATAGTCTGAATTGTTGTGGTTTATCTCTCTTTTTACATTCTAGTTCCTAGAGGTAAACCCTCCCAGGCCACGTCTTCACACTCAGTTCTGTCCTGGGTTTTGGGAATAGTTTTCTTGTCAGGTATTGGGATTATCGGTAAACCCAGATTAGTGGTTTATCAGTTCAGTATCAAGTCAGACCTGCGGTAGGCCACACTTACTTAAATAACTGGGATCTTGATATTAAGACCAGATTGCCACTTTCCTGCTTCTCAGCCTGGCAAAGATCTGTTGGTCTTACAAAAATTAGCTATGTGTGTCTTTTAATGGGGTCTTTACTGATTTGTCAGAGAAAAGTAATAACCTTTGTGGTTGAGTGTACACTTGTACATTTTACTTTCAAAGTATCATCTATAGGATATCATCCTGCTGACCTCTGGCTGGAGGAAGGAGAGTGGGTGGAGAGGAGGGGAAAGGAGGCTGTTGGGAGAATGAGACATGTATGGAGCAGAGAGGAATAGCGTGAAGTCACCAGGCAGGGAGAGCAGTGGAAGCTGCATATAGGTGGGCATGTAAATTTATACGTGAATGTACATTTTCACTCAGTCATGTTAAATAAAAATAAAAAAAAGAAAAGAAAAAAAAAACATTTTATTGTTCAGTTGTCCTTACATGAGATCAGTAAACTCTTTGAGGGAAGGAACCGTGCCGTGTTAATTTTTGTGGCTTCATTAATTCGATAGTAATGAATAACAGGCTAATTCAAGTACTTTATGTGGATTAGTAAATCGCTTGAGATTTGGAGAGATTACATAAAATGCCTAAAGTTATACAGCTAGAAATTAATTGAAACAAGACGAATTCAGGTGCTGTGTGGCTGCGGATTCAAACAGCCGCTATTCAATACTGATGCATTGTTAGCAGAAGAATCGGTCCTATAGCAAGAAGTTGGACTTGCTATAAAGAAGCTAATAGGGATATGACAGAGTCAGGGAAGGAGCCAGGAGGACAAAGGAAGGGAAGGACCTGCAAGACAGATGGAGCCTTTGTGATATGTGATTTATGAGCAAGCACAAGGCAGCAGCAAGGAGACCCAGCATCAGTGAATATCGTTTTCTGGGTACATAACTGGGTTCATAGGAAGAACTGAGGTTCCAGAAAGACTGTTAAAGAACATGACAGGAATGAAGTCCAGAATTAAAAACTAAAAACTCAAGCGAAACAGCTGGAGGATCAGGTAGGTGAATGATGCAGGAGCTGAATTATGTAGTCCTTTGAGGTACTTTTGACTAATTCAAACTAATAGTAACTTCTCAAAACATTTTTATTCTTAAACCATGTGGAGTTAAGTCTATTAGGACAGAAAGTATTCTTTAGTGGAAGTAATAGATACAGCACTGTCTTGTGGTAACAGTTATCCTGAGTCAGAACAGCTCCAGTGTTGAAAGTCTGTACTCCGGAACTCTTCAGCCCCAAACCTGGCTCTGGACTATTTCAGTTCAACACATGAGCTTTCTTGACCTAACTCTGTGTGGTCCGCAGACTAATCTTCAGAGTTGGCACGGTTGGGTATGTTTTCAAGTAAATAACATGAGAAAAATCTTGAATTTTTTGCATAATGGTTTAGTTCATGGTTTCTTAACATTATTCTTACAACAGAGGATTTTACTCTCCAGTTCTTATTCCCAGTTCTATTTTTTCTTGTATGTGTAAAGATGAAATAACACATTTACTATGCATAAGTAAATGAACCTAATTTTGTCATAATGCCACTTTCCCAGTTAGATACTTTAGAAAGGAACTCAAATGTTTCTTTAATAAAAATACACAGGGAAGGAAAAACAGTGAGGTGTTAGATTACTTTAGAGAAACTATATTTTATGTGATTTAATTAATACGATATGTGAGACAGTTAACTCATAGCATCCACATAATACTATATTTTATGTCATAGAAAGGACTCTAGATTTTAAATACCTGGTTTAAAAGTTTTACACTGGTAAAACAGATGACTTAATATATTTTATGGAAATATGTCAGCTAAATGAAAAATTAGGCTTGACTTATGCTTAGATTCCAGTTCAGCTAGAATTTATTGAACTCTTAGGATATGTTAGACTCTGTGCTTGTGCCTTTACCTACATTGTCATATTTGATATAGTATGATACAATTAGAAGTCAAATGAGTGTTTTGCACTTATGTTATACTTTAACAATAGTAGTGAAAAAATGGAAGTCCTATTAGGTAAACAATTTATGCATATGTTGAATATTAATGTTTAATCTGAATGTTAATATTCAATATTTTCATGTCATAATTTAAAAGATAATGTGAAAACTGGCAAAACTGTATGAAGATAAATCACTGAACTGTTATTTAACACAATAATAGCAACACATTTTTAAAACACAATACAAAAATAATGTGGCATGTGAGACTTGATAAGTCTTAGAAAATACATGTTTTAACATCAGAAAAATGATAAAATCAGCCTGAGCTTTCTGCCAATTATTTTAACATTAATGATAATTGAGAAGATTGGAGCTATTGACAATAGTAAATATTTAAGGAACTATTTCTCAACTCATGTTTATAAAATACATGTGTCTACTTCTATTGAAATCAATACTAGAAAATGTTTTACTCAATTTAACCAAGATATTTATCCACAGATTAAAAGAGAACCAGTAAACTCTATTAAAAGATCATTTCTTCTTGAAGTCTTTTGGGGAGAAATGAATACATACATTCTTGGAGTTATAAGGCATCTTATAGATGCTCAATTCTTACATTTGATTTCTCTTTTCACTCCTATTTGTGCATCCAGAAACTTCCTCAATATCCTCTTTTAATCTCTAAAAGTAATTAAGCATACTTGAGTTAATTGTGCTGTTGAGAGTTCTGCCAGTGAGCCAAGGTCTGTTCCCCACAATTTTCCCCCTACTCTTCATTCTGCCAGGTTTTATCAATAGATATTTTTAAGACAAAGTCATGCCTGTAAATTACCATTTTTATTACGTGTCTGTCTCTGTGAAATTTAACTGTGATCCATATGATGGCCAAGCCAAGTGATCCATATGATAGAGTCACATTTTAAGACAGATGGTTATTCAAAGATTTGATTAAAGAGTTTAGTGAAAGGTTTATTGACAAAGACATGGGCAGAATAAAGGGAAATCAACTAGGAGTCGTGAAATCCTAGGAACCTGCAACAGCAGGAAATTCTTACTACCTGTGAATCTAAAGGAGCAAGGTGTAGGGGCAGGGCATAAAACTTGCAAGAGCTGTAACTGTAGAAGAGAGCCACTTGACAAGACTAATGGTCTTCTACGGGGGAATGTGGTCACTGTTAAACTGTAGCTCAGCAGGACTGAGCTCTCTCCCTCCACCTTCCAATCTAGCTGTTTTCTCTTTTTTGCTCAACTCAGTCAGAAGATAGAGGAGAAAAGAAGTTGGTGATGCAGTCAGAAAAGACATAGAACATAGCGGAGAGTAGCACAAAGGGTGTCCTTAAGATTCATGGCAAACATACAGCAGTTTATATTATTCTAACATTGAAGGAAAGAAAAAAGAAAAAAGCAAGGCATTCACTTTTTAAAAACTGATATGATCAGTAGTTCTGAGGAGCAAACATTACAAATTGAAAATGAACTGCTTCTCCTTTGTTACTCTAGTCTAGAGTAGGATGAAGATTATTGAAAGACTTATGTAATGGACATGACAAAAATTGATTTTTCTTGCTCAGAGATTACTGTTAGGTTTTAGTTTGTAAAACTAGGAAAATTACATTTCATCAAAGGCTTTATACAAGAGTTATGATCAATCAAAATAATATTTTTAAAAAACATATTCTTAGAAGGCTCAGAGATAGTCACAAACAATTCTAAAAGAAATTGCTGTCTTTTTAAAAAATTTTTTATTTAATATAACTGAGTGAAAATGTACACTCCCGTATAAATTTACATACCCACCTATATGCAGCTTCCAATGCTCTCCCTGCCTGGTGACAGCACACTATTCCTCTCTGCTCCATACATGTCTCATTCTCCCAACAGTCTCTTTTTTCCCTCCTCTCCACCCACTCTCCTTCCTCCAGCCAGAGGTCAGCAGGATGACATCCCATAGAGGTATAGAACCATAAAGCCATAAAGTGTATCCAATATATGGTCATTGCATCACCAAGTCCAATCCATTCCTGTCTGAAGCGTGGACCTTCATTATGATTTATGGTCAAGGGCAGCATCAAGGCAAGGGGCCATGCTCCCAGGGGAACCCTGAAACCACTGGACCATCAATTGAGGTCTTTTAGTGGAGATCTCAGGGTGCACCCCTTTTTATTCTTGTGTTGCCAGTGACACTCAACTTAGTGAGCTCCATTGCAGCTATCACTGGTGGTGGCCGGGCACCATTGAGTTCTTTCGGTCCCAAGTCGATGTAGGCACCCACTGATGTGGGTCTCTTTGTCTTCTGGGTTGTCTTTCCCGCGTGTCATTTTGGTCCTCAGTGAGCATCCGTTCCTGCTGAGCTGGGACCATTTGCTGTGCCCTCGGATGGCAGCTTGGCAGCTTTTAAGACCCCAGACGCCACTCACCAACGTGGGGTGCAGAGAGTCCTCTTAGCAAAATGCTAGTTGTGCCAATTGGCCTCGCTTTCGCCTAAGAGCATGGTCCCCCGCCAACTGCCCCAGCTACTCTATCCTTGCAATATTGGGTTAAGATGGAAGGAGTACTCATGTTATATTTAAGTCCACTTAATATTGTTCTTGTTTCTAATGCATGCTATCACTAATTTCACCCAACCAGATACCTAGCAACTATCTAATCTAAGCCCTCCCCACCTCCATCCCTCCCTCCCCTCCTTTGCAGCTGTCAAAGAGTCTTTTCTTCTATACACAAGTCTGTTTGGGAGATCTTATCATAGATGTCTCATACAATATTTGTCCTTTTGTCGCTGACTACTTTCACTCAGCATAATGTCTTCCAGTTGAAACCAGGTCATGAGATGTTTCCTGAAGTCATCCTTGTTCTTTATCATTGTGTAGTGCTCCATTGAGTATATATACCATAGTTTACCTATCCATTCTTCTGTTGTTGGGCATCTGGGTTGATTCCATCTTTTTGCTATCGTGGACTGTGCTGCAATAAACATTCTGGTGCATGTATCCGTTGGTGTGAAAGGCCTTGATTCTGCAGGATATATTCCAAGTAGTGGAATTACTGGGTCAAATGGTATATCAATATGCATTTTTTTAAGGAAGCACCAGATTGCTTTCCAAAGAGGCTGGACCATTTTCTAACCCCACCAACAGTGTAGAAGGGTTCCACTTTCTCCACAGCCTCTCCAGCATTTGTTGTTTTGTGATTTTTGGATCATGGCCAACCTTGTTGGGGTGAGATGGTATCTCATTGTCGTCTTGATTTGAATTTCTTTAATAACTAAAGAGCGTGAACATGTCCGCATGTGTTTTTTGGCTGCCTGGATCTCTTCTTTAGTGAAATGTCTGTCCATCTCCTTTGCCCATCACTTAATTGGATGGTTTATCTTCTTCTTGTTGATATTTTGTAGTATCTTATAGATTATGGAAATCAGGCATCGGTCTGACATAGAGTTGCCAAATACTTTTTCCCGTTCTGTAGCTGTTGTTTTAATTCTATTAATAAAGTCTTCAGATGAGCAAAAGTGTTTAATTCTTAATAGATCCCATTTATCTCTTTTCTCTTCTGATGATTGTGGTTTGTTTGACAGATTTTGGAGTCTGTCCATATTGTGTATTAAAACTTCCATTGTTGTTCCTACCTTTTCTTGGATGAGCTTTATCGTTTTAGGTTTGACATTTAGGTCTTTTATCCAGTTGTAATTGGTTTTTGTATAAGGTGTAAGATATGGATCTTGTTTCAGTTTCTTGCAGATGGAAATCCAATTTTGCTAGCACCATTTGTTCAAGATACTGTTTTTACCCCAGTTTAATGTCTTAGGGCCTTTGTCGAATATCAGTTGTTCGTAGGTAGATGGTGTCATCTCTGGGGTCTCAGTTCTGTTACACTGATTGATCTGTCTGTTCTTATACCAGTACCAGGCTGTTTTGACCACTGTGGCAGTGTAATATGTTCTAAAGACAGGTAATGAGAGGTCTCCCAGTGTGTTCTTCTTCTTTAGTAGTACCTTGCTTAACCGGGGCTTCTTCCTTTTCCAAACAAAATTGGTGATTTGTTTCTCCATCTCATTAAAAAATGTCACTGGAACTTGTATTGGGATTGCATTATATAAATAGATTGCATTGGGTAAAATAGACATTTTTACAATGTTAAGTCATCTTATCCGTGAGTAGGGTAGGTTTTTCTATTTATCTAAGTCTTTCTTAGTTTCTTGTAGTAAGGGCTTGTAGTTTTCTTTGTAAAGATCTGTTATTTCTCTGGTTAGATTAATTCCTAGGTACTTTATCTTCTTAGGGGCTATCATAAATGGTATTGATTTGATAATTTCTTCCTTAACAGTCTTGTTGTTGGTATAACGGAATCCTACTGATTTACTTATGTTTATGTTTTTTCTGCTATTGATTTCAACTTTTATGACTTTATGATCTGAGCAGATGCTTTGCGGTAATTCAGTGGTATGGATTTTGTTGAGCATTGCATTATGGCCTATCACACGGTCAATTCTGGAGAATGTTCCATGTGCACTGGAGAAGAAGGTGTAGTTGTCTGCTGATGGGTGGAATGTTCTGTATATATCAATGAAGTTTAGTTGGTTAATTGTGGCAATGAGGTCTTCTGTATCTTTACTGAGTTTTTTTCTAGATGATCTCTCTAGTATTGAGAGTGGAGTGTTGAAGTCTCCCACTATTATTGTGGAGTCATCTAACTCTCTTTTGAGTGTAGTCAGTGTTTCTTCGACGTATCTAGGTGCTGTGATATTAAGTGCATAAATATTTAATATAGTTAAGTCTTGCTTGTGTACTGAACCTTTCAGCAATAAATAGTGTCCATCTTTGTCCAACTGTCATTTTTATTTGCTGATTTTAATGCTTAAGCAGACCAGCTCGTTTCAGTTGCTGTTTCGTGAGGACGTGTGATGGTTCAAGGATACTTCAGACGTGAACATTGAGCTGGAAAGCTCTTTTCTCTGCTATTGCTCTCTAATATTGTTCAATGAAAATATAAACAACAAAGATCTTCCCTGATTTGGAAGACAGCTACCTGGCTAATGGACTGAAAGAGATCCATATTTGTTCCCATTCCAAAGAAAGGTGATCCAGCAGAATGTGGATGTTATTATCATTAATATCACATACCAGTAAAATTTTGCTGTAGATAATTAAATATGGTTATAGAAGTATGTTGATAGGGAATTGCTAGAAATTCAAGCTGGATTCAGAAGATGATGTAGAACAAAGGATATCACTGCAGATGTGAGTTGGATCTTAACTGAAAGCAGAGAATAGTAGAAAGATGTTTACTTGAGTTTTATTGACTATGCAAAGACATTTGTGGGTCAGAAGAAATCAACAATAGAATTGCGAAGAATGGCATTCCAAAATATGCAGAATTTGTACACATGAGGTCTGAGAATTAAGTCTGCTAATTTGATTGTTCTGTGTGCTACCTACCTCGTTGCTGAGCATCACTATAGTCACCTGCAAAGTACTTGCCTTGAGAAGCTATGCACTGATACCACCATCTAGTCCACCCTTCAAAGCAATTTTGGAGCTTATTCTGGAATGGCCATTGCAGCAGCATGGTGCCAAGTTTGTAAACTTAATTGTCTAGCTGTGTGTTAGGGAGTTTTTAGCCAGTAAACAAATAACCGTGTTGAAATACCCTACCTACTCATTCAATCTGGCCTCCCAATGACTTTTGTGTTTATCCAAAGATAAAAGAAATTTTGAAAGGAAGACATTTTGATGACATTCAGGACATCAAGGGTAATATGACGACAGCTCTGATGGCCATTCCAGAAAAAAAAGTACCAAAATTGCTTTCAAGGGTGGACTAGACACTAGCACCAGTGCATTGCTTTGTGGTCGAATACTTTGAAGGTGATCACAGTAATACTCAGCAATGAAGTATGTATCACTTTTTCTAGGAAGAGTTCGTGAACTTCAGTGTGAGACCTTGTAGATAAAAAGACAGTCATTCCAACAGAACAAAGGGATACTGTGTGTTTCAAATAAGGAAAGGTGTGGGTCAGGGTCATATTCTTTCACCAAGTTTGTTCAACCTTTTATGCTGAGAAAATAATTGGAGAAGCTGGACTACATAATGAATATGGTATCAGGGTTAGAGAAAGACTCATTGAGAACCTGTAACATGCAAATGACACAACTTTGGCTTTCTGAAAGTGAAGAGAGGTTGAGACGCTTTCTGATGAAGATCAAACACTACAGCTTTTAGTATGGATTACACAGGGATATAAGGAAACAAAATCCTCACAACTGGACCGATAATCAACATCATGATAAATGGAGAAAGGATAGAAGTTGTCAGGGATTTGTTTTTTACTTGCAGACACAATCAACACCCATGCAAGCAGCAGTGAAGGCTTTAAAGGACATATTGCATTGGACAGATCTGCTGCAAAGACCTCTTTAAAGTGTTACAAAGCAAAAATGTTACTCTGAGGACTAAGGTGAACCTGACCCAATCTATGATATTTTCAGCCTCCTTATATGCATGGGAAAACTGGATGATGAATAAGGAAGATCGAAGAATTGGTGTATTTGAAGTATTTGAATTATGCTATTGGCAAATAATATTGACTGTATCATGGGCCACTGAAAGAATAGGCTTGTCTTGGAAGAAGTATAGCAAGAGTACTCCTTAAAAATGAGGATAGCAGGACGTTGCCTCACATACTTTGAGCATGTTTTCAGAAGGGACCAGTCCCTGGAAAAGGATATTATACTTTTAAAAGTAGAGTGCCAGTGAAAAACAGGAAGACCCTTGATAAGAAGGATTGACACAGTGGAAGCATCAGTGAGCTCAAACAGAAATGATTGTGAGGATAGTGCAGGACTGGACAGTGTTTCATTCTGTTGTACATAGGGTCTTTATGGTGCAAACTGACCTGATGGCAGGACAGCTATCTGGTCAACTGACTGGAAGACATCCGTATTTATGCTCTTTGCCAAGAAAGGTAATCCAGCTGAATGTGGAAATTATCTTACAATATCATTAATATCACAAACAAGTAAAATTTTGTTAAAGATCATCGAAAAGCAACTGCAACAGTACATTGACAGGGAACTGCCAGAAATTTAAGCTAGGTTCAGAAGAGAATGTAGAACCAGAGATATCATTGCTGATACCAGATGGATCTTGGCTGAAAGCAGAGAGTACCAGAAAGATGCTTACCAGTGTGTCATTTGACTATGCAAAGGCATTTGACTCTGTGGATCATAACAAATTATGTCATTTGACTATGCAAAGGCATTTGACTCTGTGGATCATAAGAAATTTTGAGTAACATTGCAGTGAATGGGAATTCCAGAACATGTAATTATGCTCATGAGGAGTCTGTATATGGATCAAGAGGCAGTCATATGAACAGAACAAGAGGACACTGCATGGTTTAAAGTCAGGAAAGGTGTGCATCAGGGTCATATCTTCACTATACCTTTTCAATCTGTATTTCAAGCAAATAATCCAACAAGCTGGACTATATGAAGAAGAACGAAGAACCAGGATTGGAGGAAGACTGATTAACAACTGCATTATGCAGATGACACAACCCTCTTTGCTGGAAGTGAAGAGGATTTGGAACACTGATGAAGGTCAAAGACCACAGCCATCATATGGATTACTCCTCAACATCAAGAAAACAAAAATCCTCACAACTGAACCAGTAAGAAACTTTGTCATAAATAGAGAAAGGATTAAGGTTGTCAAGGATTTTGTTTTACTCGGTCCCACAAGCAATGCCCGTGGAAGGAGCAGTCACGAAATCAAAAGATGCATTGCATTGGGAAAATCTTCTGCAAAAGACCTCTGTAAAGTGTTAAAAAGTAACTATGCCCCTTGAAGATGTACCTGACCCAAACCGTGGTATCTTCAGTCACATTACATGTGTTCAAAAGCTTGACAATGACTAAGGAAGATAGAAGAATCGATGCCTTTGAATTGTGGTGCTGGAGAAGAATATTGAAAGTACCATGGACTGCCAAAAGAACAAACAGATCTGTTCTGGAAGAAGTACAACCAGAGTGCTCCTTGGGAGCAGAGATGGCAAGAGTGCATCTTACATCCTCTGGACATGTTGTCCGAAGGGATCAGTCCCCAGAGAAGGACATCATGCTTGGTAGAGCGGAAGGTCAGTTAAAAACAGGAAGACTCTCAAGAAGGTGAATTAACACAGAGACTTCAATGGGCTTAAGCATAAAAACAATTGTGGGCAAGATTCAGGAGTGGGCAGTGTTTCATTCCATTGTGCATAGGGTCTCTATGAGTCAGAACTGACTTGATGGCACCTAACAACAAATAACAACAACAAGAAGCTTAATACGGCTGTTACCATACCTGAAGAAAAGTACTGATTTGCAAAGCAGTGAATTATGGTTTGTCCATTTGGTTAGAGGCTTATGTAAATAGACTAAAGATATGATTTCCATGTGAATTCTTACTTTTACATATGAGGTCTTCAGGAGCTGGAATCCACTGAAAGAATCCCTTTCTATTGCCATATGAAGCTTGAATTTTTTCATGACTCATCAACATCATTGTGCTGACTCTGTGTTGAGGAGGCACCTCCTTCCCAGTCATACTCTCAGTGCTGTTTAGCCTGAGGAGCTCAGCTTGTGGCACTGTATCGGACAGTGTTCTGCTGCTATTTGTAAAGATTTTCACTAACCTTTTTAAGAAATAGATAGCTGGGTCCTTCTTCCTAGTCTGTCTTAGTCTGAAATTCCTGCAGAAGCCTGTCAACCATGATTGCCCTAGTGGTATTTGAAGTACTGGTGGCCTGCCTGGGGCAGTTCTGCTCTGACCTCTAGGGTCGCCATGAGTCGGATCCGACGTGAGGGCACTGGGTTTTTTTTCCTGGAGGCGTAATTTCCAACATCACAGCAATAAACTGACAGACAAGTGGTAGAGCCAAAGGTGGACGCAGGATAAATTGCATTTGAGGAGAATGTAGTACTTTTAAGACCTCTCTGCCTACACTGTACTAAAATGTATTCATGAATTACTAAGTGCTTATGGAAATTAGAGTACATTAATGTGTTTTATATTCAACAAATATAAGGGGTGAAATGGTACAAAACAAAACAAAAATTTATCTTATGGGTGTATTTGCAGTAACAACATGTCACCACACAGTGCCATATGTCGCTCAGGCACACAAATGTATACCCTTTGTCATACCCCATGTTTATGAACTCTTGGTAACAAGGGGGGGGGGAAATGCTTTACGTAAAAGTCTTGAGTGATATATAAATATAACCAGAGGATTTTCTGTATAATTACTACTAGTTTGTGTCTCAGAAAATTTTAACCTAAAAGCTAGAAGTAGAAATACTATATGATCCAGCAGTCCCAGTGCTTACAATGTATCCCACAGAAATAAGGGTTGTCATACAAACAGATACATGCTCACAAATGTTTCTTGCAGCACAGTCCACAGCAGCAAAAGGAAGGAGTCAACCAAGGTGCCCATCAACAGATAAATGGATAAACAAACTGTGGTAAATATACACAGTGGAACACTATGCAATGAGAAAGAACAATGGCGGTTTTAGGAAGCATCTCATGCCTGGTTTCAACTGGAAGACATTATGCTGAGTGAAATCAGTCAGCTGAAAAAGGACAAGTGTTGTATAAGACCACTATTATAAGGACTTCAAGAAGGACTTACGCACAGAAGAAAAGACTCTTTGATGGCGACAACGGTGGGCAGGGAGGGAGAGAGCTGTTCACAGGTTAGATAGTCCATAGGAATTCAGTTAGGTAAAGGATGTGACAGCACTCAGTAGAAGGCAGGCCAGCATAAATAGACTATACCATAAACTAAAAGGTTTTCTAAATTCAAGCCAACATTTCAAAGGATAGAGTAGCAAAGACAGGGATCTGGGGACTGTGTTTGCAGGGTACATTGACATCAATTGGAATAACTAGCCTTTTGCTGAGACTCTTCTGCACCACATACTGGTGAGTGGTGTTTAGGGTGTTAACAGCCAGTAAGCTGCCATATGAGGAACATCAATTAGTCGTAAGCCACCTGGGATGGATGACAACTGAGAACAGTGAAGATGTGAGGAAAAGTGAGCTTAGGAGACAGAAGGACCCATATGACTGGGAGACTATTTCAGAATGAGACCAGAAAAAACAGATGGTACTCAGCCACCACTAAAGACAGCCTTGATAGGGGACACAGTGTAGAGCCCCTGATACAGCACAAGAAAAAGAGGTGTGCAGATCAAGAATACTGCTAAAAGACCAGAATTGATGGTCCAGTGATCTGGAGGGTCCCTTGGGAACATGGTCCCTAGACTTGCTGCTGCCCCAGGCCTGAAACCAGTACTGAGGTCAACACTTCAGGTAAAGAATGGCTTTATACATTATAGAAGGCTGTCCTATGAGTTTCTCTCTAGAGGGGAGAGCAGAGGTGAAGAGGGGGACACAGGTGCTCCTTGGGAGGATGCTAGAAGTAAGAGTGAAAAAGAAGAGTATGCTGTCACAAGGCGGGGAGAGTAGACAGAGCTGTAGAGAGGTGGGTGTGCAAAATTGACTTGGATTGTATACTTTCACTTAGTCATAATTAAAAAAATTAAAAAAAAATTAGCCTAAATTATGCATTTGACACTCCTGTGGACCTTCCCGAGAATATGTAAAGAGAATAATGTATATACTGCTTCAAAATGAGATCTGTACATTGAGTTAGCTTCATCTTCTAAGTTTTAATTCTTTTTTCAAACATACATATTAAAATTAGGTCACTTCTCTCAGAAACTTATTAATTATCTCATTAACTATTTTCTTTTAGGATTGCTTGTCATCTGCTGCTGTAAAATTTGACTTTTAAAAAATGTTTTCCTTTGTGGTTAATATCTTTTACATTAGCTATTCAATGGCATTATCTTTTGTATGCTGACACCATACATGTGCTTTATATAAATAAGGACTAACATCTTTTGTATAAGTTGAAAAATTGATTCATTTATTTGAAATCAATTAAATATATTATTTTACATATAAAATATATCTTTTTGGTCCTTCATAGAATACTTTCCATTTTGTAATTGTTTTAATGATTGACATTTGAGATGTACTGAAATAACACACCTTCTCACCTTTGAACATGGTTGCATGATTTAGCTTTTGTCATCCTGCCTAACAAAGGCCCAGAGGAGAGAGATGCATTCCAGGGTGACATATGTTTAAGTATGTCTTGCACAGAGGATAAATCTGATTTGTAAATACATCAAGAACCGATTCTAAATAGGCTGCAACTTGTGTTTTCTGATACAGGGAAGTTATTTAAATGCCTGTTTTTGTTACTGAAAACAAAAGTGAGATTTTTTTTAAACTTTGACAATGAGAAGAACAATGAATGCTGAATCCTATCTATTTTTGTTTTTATACTCCTTAATAGTGTAGGCTTCTTTAATTCCAATATCAGACACTTTGCCCTGACCTATCTTAGCACACATCATCAGAAAGATATGGGTCGCAAGCTCTAGAACTTGTCCTTTCCGTTATGCTGAAATCTGTCTGTAATCTTACCTCAAAGTACCGATTTGTGAAACATGTAGGCTGAATTTCCACCTAGAGTATGCATTCAGCATTTAAAAAGCATTTATGTGTATAAGTAGCTCAGGTATTTTCACAGACACCAGAATTTTTATTTATTTATTTTTAACTTTATTTGGTGTGAAGCAGAATGTGTGTTAGGAACACTTAAGGCAGCTGACTTCAGTATCCTTTTACTGTTCTAACACTTCTGTTAAGTCCTATCCTTTTAGAAATGGGTTAACATTTAAGCATATGCCTCCTACTTTATTTACCAGTCCTGATTCTAATTCTCTAAAGACATTTTTAAGACATTAGCAAATTTATCAGAAAAGCTAATTTGAAACCAGCTGTTAATGTCCTGAGAGGTTGGCATTCGTTTTACTCATATTGGGGTTTTAACTGTCTTTAATGCCTGTTCAAGGGAGCCAGGATGTAATGTAGTAGTATTCTCTTAACAGCCTTTGCCTCAGCCGTCTCAGACTGCATGGAAGTGGTGATCTATTCTGATTATCTGTAAAAAGGTGCTGAAAATGTCAACCAAATACCATGTCAGTAGTGATTTGAAATTCTTCCTGTTCTCAGTGGCTCAGTTTTTTCAAGTACTTACTCTGTCTCTGTTGGAAGACGACATCACCTCTGGCTCTGTGTAAGATACGAGCAATGCCCTCATCTACCATTCTTTTTATTTATTCAGAATCTCTGTGACTTATATAAGACCGCACTTAGCCTTTTCTCCAAATCTTGGACAAAGAACACACCTATCTTTAACACTACTAGCTAAATTCAGTATCATATTATTTCCTGAACCCTGGAGGGCTTTTTAAAATTATTTCTTTCCAACACCTTCTTTTCATCTGTATGAGTACCTTCTTTTTAGTTTTCAGATATGCAGAGGTCTAGCTAACTTGCCAAGAAAAGCACTGTTCTATTTTACTTTTCCAACCCCTTCTATTTATAACTTATCTCAATTTAATTTTTCTGTTATCTTTTGATCTCTATCAACTTTCTCCATTCCTTCACCATAGATTGCTCTTTTAGTTCCCCTTCATTAGGCTTTTTCCATTGGCTTTTTCTTCATTTGCTTCTCCTGTCAAAGTTAGAAATAATGATGTAGTTCTTGTTTAACAGCATTGTGAAAAAATTATGTATCATTTTAAATGTCTATATGAAATTTGGAGATCCTGATTGTGTAGTGGTTAAGAACTGTGGCTGTTACACAAAAGATTGCCAGTTCAAATCTACCAGGCACTCCCTGGAAACTCTATGGAGCAGTTCTATTCTGTTGTATGGCATTGCTCAGAGCTGGAATCCACTTGACGGCAGTGGCTTTATGGATTATATGTAGTTTAACATCCTCGGTTATTTTTTTGTTTCTCTTCTCACTCTGATTCCTCATGTGCCCTATTTATAATAATTATCTTCTCTTTTTTTTGGTCTCTCTATTCTGTCCCTCAGACAACTTAGTCACATGAATAGTATTTTACTTAGGTAACACAACAAGTAATTGGAAAAATTTACTCCAGAAAGAAAACAGGAGTGAAATAAAGGAGAAAGCCATGATAATTGCCTTCAATTATCTGAAGAACTACCTAAAGAAGAGGGAAGAAGTTTTTATATGGTCCAAGGAGCAGAATTATCATTGATGGGTAGAAATCAGAGGGAAATAGATTTTATCTCAACATAAATGGAACTTTACCAAGGTAGATCTATGTAAAACTGTACTGAACTCTGCCTTGTACTGAATTGTGTCCCTCCAAAAAGGGGTATAACAGTTGGGCTGGGTCACGATTCCCAGTATTTTGTGGCTGTCCTCCGTTTTGTGGTTTTCCTATGTTGTAAATCGTAATTTCTGCCTCTGGTTAATAGGGCAGGATTGGATTATGTTAAAGAAGATGAGGCTGGGACTGTGATACCATTAGTGAAAGAGTTGCTCAGGAGTGTGGCATACGCTGCCTTTTATCCTACAAAAGCTAAAAGGAAAGAGAAGCAAGCAGAGAGTTTGGGAACTCATACCACCAAGAAACAGTGCTGCAAGTGGAGTGTGTGTCCTTTGGACTTGAGGTTGCCATGCGTAGCTGCTCCCAGACCCAGGGAAAACTGATACAACACAGGAACCCTCCTCTAGAGCTGACAGAGAGGAAGCATTCTTCTGGAGCTCATGCCTTGAATTTGGACTTGTAGCCTACTGGACTGTGAGAAAATAAATTTCTCTCTGCTGAAGCCATCACTTGTGGTGTTTCTGTTAGGGCAATACTAGATGACTAAAACAAGCTCTTGTCTGAGATAGAAAGCTCTCCTTCTGCTGAGAACTTTAAGTATAGCCTGGACAATCTCTTGAAAGGTACTAGGTGATACTCAGGTCGAATTTAACCTTTAAGTTCTTATTTTCTGAGACTTAGTCCACATCTCCAATTCCTGCCTCTCATCTGTGCTCAATTCTACGTATCCAGTTGTCTGCTGAGAGTTTCAACTTGGAAATCTCGCTATTTTTTCATGCTCAGCAACTGCAAAATGGAATTAATTTTCTTCTCAGAACTAAACTGGCACCCTTACTAACTTACTTCTTCCAGTGATACCTTTACATTCCTGGACATCTGAGTTTGAAGTGTTGAGCTATCTTTTTGTTCAGTCAATATCTGGGTATTTTCTTCTTAGTTTATTATGCTTTCAGTCACTTTCTCTTTTTGAATTCATCTTACACACCATATTACATTAAATCTATTTTTTAAAAAACCCACTTTACTCATAACGTGGGTCTGCATAGCAACACCCTTTTGTTTATGTTTTAAAGCACAACTTCTCAACTTTTTTGTTTGGGAAACTCCAGAATGTAATCCCTAGGAAACTCTTGGATTCAGTTGATCTAATCTCTCCTGTAGTTCCCTGACTACAGTGAGTCCTCAGCTCCAAGTTAAGGCCATTTTGTATCTAAGAATGGACAGCTGTAAAGCCTGTGAGTGCAGGAAAAAGCTCCAAGCCTTTTCAGTGATTTGAAAGCTGCCCATGCAGCAAGTGGAGGTGATTTTGATGAATTTGTTGTGAGTAGGACTCAGCTCAGTCTTGTCAAAGTGTGGGCGAATTTACATTACGTTAACCCTGGTGCTGTGGTGGTTAAGCGCTACAGCTGCTAAGCGAGAGGTCAGCAGTTTGAATCTACCAGTACTCCTTGGAAACTCTAGGAGGCACTTCTTCTCTATCCTATAGAGTCACTATGAGTCAGGGTTGACACAACAGCAACAAGTTTGTTTTTTGGAGTGGTAGTTTGTAGTGCAAGGTAAAGCAATGAGTGCCGATATAAGTGTGGCCATAATTTACCTGAAATGTTGACTAACTGATGCTAAATAAGAACGTATTTACCTGTTTAAACTTACATACAAATTTGTCTTTAAGACAGCCTTAGGGACTGGCTTCACTCATGACCCAGATACTGCCTGTATATATATATATATATATTTCCATATCTGTTATCTCCCCTTCCTGCAAAGTCTCTTCAACTCCTGAGGAATGATGTGAGTTCAACCTTCTAAATGAAACACGGAGTTAATTGTATGAATTCTGATACTGTTTCATTTTCGTTAACACTTATTGTGGCACTCAGTGAAAGACTGCTTTCTTACTGGAAAAAAGGCGGGGTCCCAGTGTCTGATGTTCCAGTGTAATGGAACAACAGAGGAAAGTACTGTATATTTTTTCCTTTCTTCAATGCACTCTTTGAATTTCAAAGAAGAAAAATAATATTTTTGTACTAGTCATACTTTAGGATATGCTTAGAAACATGTCTTGGAAACTTGACTCATCTGTAGTTCAGTTTTTCATTTATCCTTTTGTGTTCAGTGTTTGTAAGTACAGAACATTGGAAATAGTTCTGTCTTACATTGTTCAGTATTTTATGTTTTGGCCAGTCCTGCCTGGTCTAATGAATCACACTCTTCCCCTCATTAATTTATTGAGACCAAATGAGTGAGTGTATTGCTTTCAACCTTGTGTATGGTGTTCAGAAGACATAGCCACTGCTCAGCCACTCTAAATAAGTTAAACATACAGAGGAACTAAATGAAGGTTTAATGCACATGACCATAATTTAAAGTTGAACTTTTGAATAAAGTGCATTATACTGAAGGAAGGTAGAGTTGTAGTTCACTTAGTATTTGCTACTAGTTTCCTTCAAGGGATTAGATTCCCCAACCCTATATATATATATATATATATACATATAGGTAGGCATGCAAAATCAACTTGGATTGTATACTTTCAGTTAATCACCACACACATGTGTATGTACATATACACATATATGTACACACATGTACATGTATACATATACATGTGTGTATGTGTGTGTGTGTATGTGTGTGTATATATTGTGGTTAAGTGAAAGTATACAATCCAAGTTGGTTTGTATGTATATATGTGTGTGTCTGTATATACATACATGTGTGTATGTACATAAATGTCTGTATGCATATATGTGTATATGTATGTACATATGTATATATATGTGTGTGTGTGTATGTGCATATATATTGTGATTAAGTGACAGTATGCAATCCAGGTTGGTTTTGCATGCCTATCTGCAGCTCCATTTGCTGTCCCTGCCCAGTGACAGCACACCCCTCCTTTTCACTCTATATATCTAGTGTCCTCTAACAAGTGTCTGTCCTGCCCCCTCTCCTTCTTCTCCCCCATCTAGAAAGACACCAGTAGGACAGCCTCCTGTAAATGCCTAGAACCATAAAGCACTTACACGTATGGTCACAGTATGTCCCTGAGTGTAGTCCATTCTTGTCTGCAGAGTTAACTCATTACTGGTTTCTGGTCCATGACAGTGGAAGGTCTAGAGGCCATGTTCCCAGGTGATTCCTGAGGCTGTCAGACCATAAATTCAGGTTTTGGGGTAGAGTTCTTGGACTGCACACCTCTTTTTCTCATTTTGCCCAGGGAATCTACATTGTGTTGCCTGTCACAGTTGTCATTGGTGGTACCCTGGTACCATCTGGTTCTCCTGGTCTCATGGGTCCTTCTGTCTCCTAGGCTCTTTTTTCCTCTTTATCTTTGTTATTTTTGGTGATCATCTGTTCCAGATGAGTTGGGACAATTTGGTGTACCACTGATGGCAACTTGCTAGTTTTTAGGATCCAGATGCAAGACTCTCTTAGCCAAAGACTAGTTATGCCAACTGGCCTCGATGTCCCCTAAATACATGTTCCCCAGACTGCTATCCCTGCTACATTATCTTTTGAAATATTAGGTTGAGTTTATAAAACGTTTCAGTTCATGGTGAAATCTAGTTAAGTTGATCTGCTCTCTACTGTGTTCAGTCACTGCTTTCACCTAACCAAATTTCTATCTACTATTTAATCTATGCCCAAACCTCTCCCTTCCTTCCCACCCTTGTAGCCATCAAAGAGTCTTTTCTTCTGTGCGTAAGTCTAGTTTTAAGTTTTTGTATCAGGGGTCTCATACAATATTTGTCCTTTTGCCACTGATTGATCTCACTAAGCATAATGTCTTCCAGTTGAAACCAGGTTATGAGATGCTCCTGAAATCATGATTGTTTTTTATCACTGCACAGTGTTTCACTGAGTATATGCACCATACTTTATTTTTCCATTCGTCTGTTGATGGGCATCTAGGCAACCCTGTTTTTAATGGCAGTAGAATTATTTCACCCTGCCATACCTTTAGTGATATTAATATAAATGATTTTCATATTTTTCTTGTATAGTTCAAAATGTCATCTTGCTTAGAAGAATTCATTATTAGAGATAAAAATTAATGTTACCAAAATGACTGAATAAGTGCTTTTTTTTTCATCTGACTGACTGACAATGCCAAGCAGAATGTTTGACTGTGTTCAGTTTTGTGGAAAATCAAATAACATTTGTTCTCTGAATAAGTGGTCAAATTTATTTCAGTCTTTTTCTTTTTGAACCAACACTTGATAATCAAATTTACAAGCAGAGTTAAGTGACTGAATTAGGTCTTAAAATATTTAAATATTAAATATTAATATTAAAATATTAAAGTTTATTTTTCTGCAAATTAAGAGAATATATGTACTACATTTACTATTCTTTCTTCCATTCTACAGAGAAATGATGAAGAAGCAGTTGTGGATAGAGGTGGGACTCGGTCTATTCTGAAAACACACTTTGAGAAAGAGGATTTAGAAGGTAAGATATTCTCCTTCCTGGGATAGCTTTTGGTATGTTTTTCAAAGAGAAATGCAAAGCTTGTCACATAGAGGAAAATTGCAAAGTTGATGCCACAGAATGGGGAGAGGAGGCAGGAGAGAGATGGTTGCTTTGATGAAGTCTGGTACGTCAATAGGCAGATCTGCAAACAATGAGAACCCAAATTCCAAACCAAACCGACTGCCATCAAGTTGATTCCCACTCATAGTAACCTATAAGACAGAGTAGAACCACCCCATGGGGTCTGTAAGATTGTAAATCTTCTGTGTGTGCATGTGTGTGTACTTTAGATGGAGCTTTACAGAGCAAACTAGCTTGTCATTAAATAATTAGTGTATCATTTTATGATGTTGGTCGTCAACCGCATGACACGTTAATGTTTTCCTCTTACGGACCATGGGTTCTCTGTTGCCAGCTTTTCTGTTCCCTCCTGCCTTCCTTCTCATTCTTGCTCCTGGCCTGGTATGTCCATTTAGTCTCCTTTTGTTTTGTGGGCCTGTCTAATCTTTCGTTGAAGGGTGAACTTTAAGAGTTACTTATTACTGAGTTAAGAAGGGCATCTGGGAGCTTTTTCTTTAATAATGTAAAATTAAAAAGACTAATAAGTACGTGTTTTAAGTAAAACGCAGTAGGGAATTGTTATTGTACACACAGAAAAAATCCTGGTGATGGTAATGGTTGATTGCTGTGGCTGCCAGTCAAAAGATCAGCAATTTGAGTCCACTAGGCACTCCTTGGGAACTCTCTGGTGTAGTTCTTTTCTGTTCTATAGGGTTGCTATGAGTTGAAAATGACTTGATGGCAGTGGGTTTGGATATTTGAGACAAACACAAATTTTGTGACTGTAACTCTTTTTTCAATTCAGATTTTAAATCTAAAACTCAGTGTTTCTCAGGATTTCTGTGCATGTATTTAGCAAATAGAATTACTGATGTAATTTACCATGCTGAGTACAACTTGGTTAAAAATGCTTATAAAATCTCAGGTGCAATATGTATAATGGAACATGATCACCTGCCCAATAACAACAGTCTGGTATAGTATATGAATTTATGAATATATGTGTATTATACATTCTGATTCCTGGACCCTTATTTTTCACCAAAGCATTCAATGCAATTTTGACTTCTTCCTTTAGTACCACTGGTTCCTGATCATAAGCTCCCTCTTCAAATGGCTGAACATCGACCAGTTCTGTCTGGTAAAATGACTCTGTGTATTCCTTCCATCTTGTTTTGATGCTCTCTGAGTCGTTTACTAGTTTTGATGTAGAATCCTTCACCACTGCAACTCAAGACTTGAATTTTTTCTTCAGTTCTTTCAGCTTGAAAAATGCATAGTGTGTTCTTGCCTTCTGGTTTTCCATTTTCAGCTCTTTGCACATGTTATTACAATACTTTCTTTTGTCTTCTTGAGCTGCTCTCTGAAATCTTCTGTTTAGGTCTTTCACTTAGCCATTCCTTGCTTTTGCTTTAGCTGCTTAACATTTGAGATCAAGTTTGAGTCTCTTCTGACATCTAATCTGGTCTTTTCTTTCTTTCCTGTCTTTTTAATGACCTTGATGTCTTTGATGTCATTCTACAATTTGTCTAGTCTTTGGTCATTAGTGATCAACACATCAAACCTCTTCCTGAGATGGTCTTTAAACTCAAGAAGGATATACTCAAGGTCATACTTTGACTAATGGTGTCATAGTCTCACCCTAATATCAATTGAGGCATTTCAACAAACAGATGCAGTGCTGGAAGAGCTCACTCATCTATGTCAGGAAATTTGGAGGACACCTACCAGGCCAACTGACTGGAAGAGATCCATATTTATGCTCATTCCAAAGAATTGTGATCCAACCAAATACAGAAATTACCGAAAAATATCGTTGATATCTCATGCAAGTAAAATTCTGCTCAAGATCATTCAAAAGTTACTTCAACAATATATTGATAAGGAGCTGCCAGATATTCAAGCTGGGTTCAGAGGAGGACATGGAACCAGGGATATCATGGCGATGTCAGATAGATCTTGGCTGAAAGCAAAGAATACCAGCAAGCTGTTTACTTGTGTTTAATTGACTATGCCAAATCATTTGACTGTGTGGATCATACTACATTATGGCTAACATTTCGGAGAATGCGAATTCCAGAACACCTAATTGTGCTCTTAAGGAATCTGTATGTGGATCAAGAGGCGATCATGCAAACAGAACAAAGGGACATTGCATGGTTTAAAGTCAGGAAAGGCATGCATCAAGGTTGTATCCTTTCACCATACCTTTTTAATCTGTATGCCGAACAAATAATCTGAGATGCTGGATTATACAAAGAACAAGCCATCAGGCTTGGAGGACGTCTCATTAACAATCTGTGTTATGCAGATGACACCGCCTTACTTGCTGGAAATGAAGAAGATTTGAGACACTGATGAACATCAAGGATTGCACCTCAACATCAAGAAAACAAAAATCCTCACAGCTGGACCAGTAAGCAACATTGTCAGAAATAGAGAAAGCGTTGAGGTTGTCAAGGATTTCATTTTACTTGGGTCCACAATCAATGCACCTGGAAGCAGCAGTTAAGACATAAAAAGACACATTGCATTGGGAAAATCTTCTGCAAAGGACCTCTTCAAAGTATTCAAAAGCAAGGATATCACCTTGAAGACTAAAATGCGCCTGATCCAAGCCATGGTATTTTCAGTCACATCATATGCATGCAAAAGCTGGATCATGAACAAAGAAGACAGAAGAAGAATTGATGCCTTTGAACGGTGGCGTTGGAGAAGAATGTTGAATGTATAGCAGACTACCAAAAGAACAAAAGATCTGTTCTGGAAGAAGTACAACCAGAGTGCTCCTTGGAAGCAAAGTTGGCAAGACTGCATCTTACATCCTTTGGACATGTTGCCAGGAAGGATCAGTCTCTATAAAAGGACATCATGCTTGGTAGAGAGGAGGATCAGCACAAAAGAGGAAGACCCTCAACGAGATGGATTGACACAGTGGCTACAACAATGGGCTTAAGCATAAAAACTATTGTGGACATGGCACAAGACCAGGCGGTGTTTCATTCTGTTGTTCACAGGGTTGCCATGAGTTGGAACTGACTCAACGCCACCTGACAACAACAACAACATATATTCTAATGAATAGTATACCAAATTTCAAACCTATTTTATTTTTTTACATGTATCCTGTATGTGTTTTCTCTTACTCCTCCTCCTGTTAATTAAAATCAAGAGCATAGAATTTTGTTAGACTCTGTTAATTTTCTACTTTTCTGCATCATGTATTCAGGAAGCCTTTTGACTCTGTCTCAGCAATGTCTTGTCCATCCTTCTCTTTCCATTCCCAGTGCTGCCACTCTAGTTCTTCCACTTGTGTGGGCTGTGTTTTATGTCTTCCCATAAGCCAGCCTTCTTAATATCATTAATGTACTTTTTTCTGAAACGTAATTCTACTTTCTGTGGTAAAACTTAACGAGGGATGCTGCTACCTTCTTTAGACCTCCTCAAGGTTCTGACTAGAGCAAAATTGTTAAGGTTAATTGATTTTCATTTTTGGTCTCCCACATCAGTGTGGGATTAGTATGGTCAAAGAATAAAATTACAAAAGGAGAACTGTCCTCAAAATCAGTTCTTCTACTTCTCCTTTAATATATGTAGAGTGGGTAGAGTCATATAAAATACACCATGCCTAGTTAAGTTCAAATTTTAGATGAACAATTAATATATTTTTTAATATGGGTATCCTTCATGGGACATTTTTGTTTGTTGTTTTTTATTTAACCCTGGGATCCTAGTAGTGGATGTTACAGTGAACAACTAAGATCTCCTCCATCTGTATTTCCCCAGTTGAGTGGAGTGTTGCTGACTGACACTGTCATGCCTGCATTCTTCCTGAGGAGTTATCCTCGGCTGAAGGAAGCCATTAACTTGAAGGAGCTGCCCTCCCTTGTGGCATATTGAAATTCAATTTAATGTTCACTGAAGGAGTATAAAAATCCAGGCCTGTTGACTCAAATTGGAGGCAACCTTGAAGGGGTATCCCAGCTCCCTAGCTCCTTGTGGAGGCAGGTAAAGCCTTTATTGCAATTGCACCACACTTCAAATTCCTATGTTTCCTGCATTCTGGTACAGGTGTTATTGCTTACAGCAGTTCTCAGCAAACTCCCTGCACAATGATCTCCATCACAGTGTCTGTTTCATGGGGAAACTGACCCACTCATTTATTGTTTTCCCAGTCCTTGAATAGGAGGACTAGACGTATGTAGTAGCTGGAAGAACCCTCACATTGTTTCCTTAGCCTGTGGTGTGAGTAGCTATTACAGTGGGTGAGAAGTCTCCGAAACTACTTGCCTTGCCCATAATTGTAAATGAAACCCAATATTGCCTTTGAGAGTGGATCGCAGAGATTAATGCCATCTTAAAGGCCTAAGGAAACCCTGGTGGTATAGTGGTTAAGTGCTACAGCTGCTAACCAAAAGGTCAGCAGTTTGAATGCATCAGGCACTCCTTGGAAAGTATATGGGGACAGTTCTACTCTGTCATATACGGTCTCTGTGAGTCAGCATTGACTCGACAGCAATGGGTTTGGTTTGATTTTAACTTTAAGGACCTAAAGTGTACATAGGTCTGGTAACTACAGAAATTTATCAAATCCTAAATTGCAATAATGGACTGTGAAAATCAGTCGAGTAGTAACATGAGTTGTACCAGATGTGGAATCTTTGTTAGAGCAAATTAACATGGCCTCTATTACACAGTATACAGCTGTTGGTCTGGCAAGTATATTTTTTCTGTCCCTGCTAAGGAGAACAGAAGTAGTTCACATTCCTTTGAGGGAAGAGCAACAGAATACATTCACAGTTTTATCCAAATCTGTATTAGCTTTCCCACTTTCTGGCATAGAGGCCAAATGGATTTGGACTGGCTGGATATTCTGCAGAATATCACATTGGCCAGTTGTGTTAAACAACTGAGCAAGTTACGTTAGAGGCTTTGGTGAGACACATGCATTCCAATGGCAGTTTCCCAGGGAATCTAATTTAAGACAGCATGAGAAAGCGTACTGAGTCTGGAACACTAATGTGGTGGATAGATAGGCAGAATGAGTTTTCCCACGGACCCTATTTTTTCTTGCATGATTTTTACCATTTTAAGTTTGATATTTAGTTCTTTGATCCACTTTGAGTTAGTTTTTGTTTAAAGCACGAAATATGGGTCTTGTTTCAGTTTTTTTGCAAATGGATACCCAATTTTGCCAACACCGTTTGTTAAAGAGACTGTTTTGACCCAGTTGTCGACATCTGAGGCTTTGTTGAATATCAGCTGATCAAAGGAGGATGGTGATATTTCTGGGGTCTTAATTCTGTTCCACTGGTATGTATGTCTCTCTCTTTTTGTACCAGTACCAGGCTATATTGACTACTATGGCAGTATAGTATGTTCTAAGGTGGGGTAGTGTGAGGCCTCCCACTGTCTTCCTCATCTTCAGTAGTACTTTACTTATCTGGTTTCTTCCCTTTCCAAACAAAGTTGGTGATTTTTTCTCTATCTCATTAAAAAATGACACAGGAGTTTGTATCGGGATTGCATTGTATATGTAGATCATTTCAGGTAAAATAGACATATTCACAATGTGAAATTTTCCTATCCATGAGCAGGGCAGGTTTCTCCACTTATGTAAGTGAGTCTCTTTTGGTTTCTTGCAGTAAGGTTTTGTAATTCTTTCTGTATACGTCTCTTATTTCTCTGGTTAGATTTATTCCTAGGTATTTTATCTTCTTGGGGACTATAGTAAATGGTACTGATTTGATGGTTTCCTCTTTGATGATCTCTTTGTTGTTATAAAGGAATCTTACTGATTTACTTATGTTTATCTTATATCCTGATACTTTGCTGAACTCTTTTATAACTTCCAGTAATTTATTCATGTATTTTTTAGGGTTCTTTGTGTATATGAGCACATCATTTGCAAATAGGGATATTTATGCCCTTTATTTATTTTTTTTTTTTGTCTGATTGCTCTGGCTAGAACTTCTAGCACAGTTTTGAATTGAAGTGGTGACAGTGAGTATCCTCGTCTAGTTCCTATTCTCAGTGAGAATTCTTTCAGTCTCTCTCCATTTAGGACGATGTAGGTGGCTGACTTTGGATAGATGCCCCTTTTTGCACTGAGGAATTTCCCTTGTGTTCCTATTTTGCTGAGAGTTTGTAACATGAATGGGTGTGGGACTTTGTCAAATGCCTTTTACGCATCCTTTGACAAAATCAGGGGATTCTTATCTTTTGTGTTATTTATGTGGTTGATCACATGAATTACTTTTCTGGTGTTGAACCAGCCTTGCATCCCTAGTTTGAAGCCAACATGTTGTATTCTATTAGCTAAGACTTTGTTGAAGATTTTTGCATCTAGGTTCATGAGTGATACTGGCCTGTAATTTTCTTTTTTTGGTGGGCTCTTTCCCTGGCTTTGGTATTAAGGTTATGCTGACTTCATAGAATGAATTTGGGAATATTCTGTTATTTTCTATGCTGTGAAGTAGCCTCAGTAGTATTGGAATTAACTCCTCTCTAAAAGTTTGGTAGGATTCTTTGGTGGAGTCATCTGGGCCAGTAATTTTTGGTTGGTAGTTGTTTGATTACTTATTCACTCTCTTCTTTTGTGATGGATTTATTAAGTTGTTCTGCTTCTCCTTGTGACAATTTTGGCAGGTGATGTGAATCTTAAAATTTGTCCATTTCCTCTGGTTTTCAATCTGTTAGAGTATAACTTTCCTTAGTATTCTGTTATGATACTTTTGATTTCAGTTGCGTCTGTTGTGACATCTCCTGTCTCATTTCTTATTCAGGTTATTAGCTTCCCCTCCTGTTTTTCTTTTGTAAGTTGAGTCAGTAGTTTATCAATTTTGTTGACCTTTTCAAAATACCAGCTTTTGGTTTTGTTAACTCTTAAATTTTTTTTTTCTATTCTCTTACTCTTTTAGTTCTGCTCTGATCTTTATTATCTGTTTATTTCTGGTGCCTGAGGGGTACCTTTGTTGTTCTCTTTCTATTTCTTCCAGCTGTAGGTTTAATTCTTTGATTTGGGCCCTTTCTTCATTCCAGATGTGTACATTTATAGAGATAAATTGATTTTTCTATATCCCCATAAATTCTGGTAGGATGTGTTTTCATTCTCATTTGATTCCATAAGTTTGTCTATTGCATCTTTGATTTCTTCTGTAACCCATGGATTTTTGAGAAAGGTGTTAGGTGTTGTTCAGTTTCCATGAGTCCAATTTTCTACCCATGTTTTTGTGCTATTGATTTAAACTTTCCTGGCTTTGTGGTCTGAAAAGATATTTCATGGTAATTGAATGGTTTGGATTTTGCTGAGACTTGCCTTATGACCTAATAAATGGTCTATTCTGGAGAATGTTCCATGTACTTTGGAAAAGAAGGTATATTTATCTGTTGGGTAAAAAGCTCTGCATATGTTGATGAGGCTTAGTTGGTTGACTGTTTCAATAAGATCTTCTGTATCCTTACTGAGTTTTTTTCCTAGATGATCTGTCTGTTATTGAAAGTGGAATGTTAAAGTCTCCTAGTATTATTCTGGAAATCTGTTATTTTTCAATGTTGTCAGCATTTGTCTGATGCATTTAGATGCTCTGGTATTGGGTATACAAATGTTTAATATTGTTTTATCCTGCTTATGTATGAAAAACTTCAGCAATAACTAGTGACCATCATTGTCCACAGCAGTGGATTTTACATTAACTTCTATTTTATCTGAGATTGGTATTGGCATTCCTGCTCTTCTTGGCATGCTGTTAGCTTGGTGTATTTTTTTCCATCCTTTGATTTTCAGTTAGTTCATATCTTTCAGTCTAAGGTATGTTTCTTGTAAGCACCATATAGATGGATTGTGTTTTTTGATCCAAGCTCTTGCTCTCTGCCTCTTTACTGGAGCAATCAATCAATTTACATCCAGTGTAATTAGTGATAGGTATGTGTTTAGTGCTGTCATTTTGGTGCCTTTATTTTTGTGTTGTTGATATGTTCTTTGTTCCTCTTAATATTCTGTTCTGACTCATTTTTCTTTATGGGTTTACTTTCATCCTTTTTAGTGTTGGTTTGGTGTTTCTGGTTTTGATATGTAACATTGTTAGTTTTCTTTGCAGCTATCTCTTTGGTCCCCTTAATAGTCTAGGTTTAGACTAGACTTTAACTTCTGCATGTCTTTTTAATTTCCTCTCCATCTGAAAGGGTTATAACTACTGTAATATTTTCCTCTTTATAGTCTGATGATGTCATCGTATTCATTTTGAGATTTGTGGTTCCCTATTTTTAATTTTTTAGCTTTGATTGAGCTTTGTGTCTTCCATGAGGACTCTGGATGCTGCATTGCATCCTCCTGCATTACATCCTTAAGTATACATCTGATATTACTGTTACTCTAACCAAAGAGCTCTTTTCTGTATTTCTTATAGTTTTGGTTTGGTTTTTGCAAAGTCTCTAAGCTGTTTATGTGGAACTGTCTTAATTTCGCCATCATATTTGAGAGACAGTTTTGCAAGATATATAATTCTTGGTTGGAAGTTTTTCTCCTTCAAGGCTTTGTATGTGTCATCCCACAGCCCACAGGGCTTCCTTTTGTACGTTGGTTTTGCTTTAAGCCTATTTGCCTGTTAGGACCTCTCTTTATGTTTCATTTTATGAAGGGTAATTATGTCTTGGTGTCTTTCGGGGGGGGGGGAGTCTAGCTTTTGGAGTGTTCAATAAGCATCTTAAATATCTATGTTCTCTTCTTTGATGATGTCGAGGAAGTTTTCTGCTAGTAACTCTTCAACAATTTTCTCTGTATTTTCTGCTATCTCTCCCTATTCAGGAACTCCAATTATTTGTAGATTATTCCTCTTGATAGAATCTCACTTGCTTCTTAATCTTTCTTCATTTTTCTTGTTTCTTTGGTCTGATTTCTCCTCATAAGTGCTGGTGTTGGTTGCTTTATCTTCAAGCTCACTAATTCTGTATTCCATTTCCTTGATCCTGAACTTTCGGCTTAGCATTGAATTGTTTGATTCAGCACTTTTATTATTGATCTGCTGGATTTTAGATCATTGATGTTCTAGCAATCCATATAGCTTACTTAATTTTTCACTTTGTTCTGCTCATTTTGTTTAATCTCTAGAAGGAGGTCTATGCATAACTCTTTTGTATTCTACCTCTGATAATTTCAGAAAGGTTTCTTCATCTGGGAAGTGTTTTGATTCTTTATTTTTTGAGTTTTCTGGAGTCAAAGTGGTCTGTTTCTTTAAGTGGTTAGATATTCATTTTTTGTCTTCATGCCGTCAGGAAGCTGTTCTGTTCTCTGCTATTATACCAACAGGAGCTATGATGTTGTTCTAAGAAGGGATGTTGTTCTAGACTTGGTTGACAGCCACTGCTGCATTTCTTGGCACAGCTGAGGTATGTGTAGCTTCTGGCGATATAGACTATGTCAAGCCTTGCTATGCTCCTCAGCTTGGTGGTTGGCCCCAGCTGTGCCCTCAGTTATAGCATGCACTGCCTCCTGGCTGGTAAAGGTGTTCAGCTACTTTTGCCAACTCTCTGGTGTCATGCCATTTGAGGCTATGGTGTAGCTCAGAGAAAGGAGAAGAGGATGCCACCACATTTGGCTGCCAGGTGCTAGTGAGTTCTCTAGATGGGCATATCTTAAAAACTGCTTTTCTGCTGAGAGAGGAACTGTCTAGCTGTAGCCAAAAGCACCTGAGACCTCAGTGGTGGCAGGCTCTGGTTCTTGGCTGACAAAGACAGTGCCCTACTTATGGAGTCTCTGGGGCCTATCAGCCAATGCCATGCCATGGCTCAGTGAAGGGTGGTGAAATTGGTGCTGCCACACTCACCTGCCTGTCACTGCTACATTCTCTAGCTGCTCTCATCTTAAAAGCTGCTTTTCTTCTGAGAGAGGTGTTAACCAGCCACAGCTGATAGCAGCCAGACCCTCAGGGATGGGAGATCCCACCTCTTGGCTAACGTAGATGGCTCCTTGTGGGCCATCCACAGATGCTATGATGTGGGTTATAGAAGGATGGGGTTAGGGAATTGCCACACTTGGCCTCCAGCCATCACTATGTTCTCTAGCTATGATTATCATAAAAGCAGCTTTCCTGCTGGGAGAAGCACTATCCAGATAGGCATTGTTGCTCAGCACGGGAATTAACACCAGCTAAGGCCTTAGGTGTGGCTAACTCCACCTCTCATCTGGCCAAGATGATGTTTCACTTGAGCTACCTCTTCTGCAGTGAGTTAGCAGTATCTGGCATAGCTCAGAGAAGAGAGAAGGGAGGGGTACTGATACTGTTGGGGTCTTTAGATGTGGCTGTCCCAAGCCCATTCTCTCTGCTGCAGGATATGATGTTTACTCAGGCACTGCAGTTCAGCAAAGTAGCTGGCCCATGCCAGGCTCACAGGCTTGGTAGACCCATTCCCAGCCTCCTGGTTAATAAAGAAGGTACCCATACCTGTAATCCACACGGTTGATGTACCAGCAGAAGTGGGACTAATTGTGTTCCTGCCTTGCCTGCACCAGAGGTAGTTTCCCCATTCCTTTTGTCCAGCCCAATCTTACAACCCTATGCCTGATTTTAGGGCTCCCAGAATGTCAATACTGCTCTGTTCAATTATTTTTCTAGGCCTTAGTTCTCAGAGGGAATCAAGGAGATGAGTGTCTGGTCTGCCATCTTGTCCCCACCTCCTCTGATTAAATTATTAAATCTGTATTTTAGCTGCTAATCTTCTCCAATGGGGTATTCTACTTTATAGCTCACCAAATGCATGTGATACATGACTTCCACTATTTATTCCCCATATATGAGATCCTCCCACAATATAAGCACGGGTGGGCTATCAGTCAAGTAGAAAATTTCTCAAGAAGTCGTCATCATTCACTAGCACTAATTAAATACTAATAGAGTCCAAAGCACTGAAACAAGTCTCTACTTTATCCTCTGTGTTCTTCAAAGAGGTTTAGATGGTGTTGCTGTCATAGAACATGTGAGTTCTGGATCCCTTTTGGGAAAAATAAATACTGTTGCTACTTTTCACTTAAATATGTACATTTAAGATAGTGACTGATAATAATAATAATAATTGAAAGAGATGATGCCCTTGATTTTTTTGGATGCTGTAAACCTATAATTTTAATACTATAGGGCCGCTAAAACCACAACAGAATTAATTTCATTTTGCGGTACTCTGAGATTACCTTCTGAGTGTTCTTTTTTTGTGTTTTTTGACAGTGATGTTGTTTACTCCCTCATTCTGTCTTTTGTCTCTCCCAGCCACAAACTCATTCCTGTTTCCCCTGGGGTGTCAAAACTGCTTAAAGATCCAATTCTATTTCTTTCCTTTCTCCCTCCTAATGAGCTTCAGGTGGAAAGATAATAAAGGAAGTAAAAATGATTTAAATCATGATTAGAAGAAAGTCAAATTTCAATTTTCTAACTGATAAAATAAGCTTTTGTCTAGTCTCCAGGGCAAGAAGATTATGAACACTCTATCTGACTATTTTCAAGAATCCTTCTAAATTACCTCAGGTGAATTTGTAATAAAAGCATCACAGACTTATTAGTAAGAGAATTTTCAACTTTTGACCAAATTACTTTAAATTACTCCTAGTTTTTCATAACTCAATTTATTTCTTATAATGACAAATTGGCATGATTTAACTAAATGAAAATATAGCAGGAGTGCGTTTTGTATTATCATAGTGATTAATACAAAATTGTAGTGTTAGCAACACCAATCCTATTAATACTGACATTGATCATGAAAATAATGCTTGTTGAGATATTGACTGTTTATGTGAATGGCTTATTTCTCTCATGTGATCCAATTCTAATTTACTCTTAAGGTTTGCTGGTTAATATACATTTTACCTAGTAAAAAACAGTGCTCTCAATTGCCAACTACAGTGGCCATCTGTCTACAGCCCATGTAAATTTTCTGTTATTTTTTAAATTTTTGACTATGCCTTTATTTTCACGATGCTGTTCTGTCATTTCTCTTCTCTTCCTCTTTTACTTCTTAAAGGATGGCTTCTTGATACTTTTTCACCCACTAGTTGTTTTTACAGTGTCTGAATTTCTACTTTTTTCACCAAACTGCAATACTTTCATTGTTATCTTAGCTATAAAAATAATATAATTTCAAAGAAGAAATCCAAGAAATGTAGAAAAGTGCTCTCCCCATGTGTGCATTCATACAGAGACACATACACAAAACATTCATGATAATCTGGTAGCTGATGATGAGTTTGGGAAACAAGCTATACTGTCCTCCCAGCAGTGTTCCCTCTGGTGGGGGGAAGGGAGCTGTTATCCACAGGTTTTTCTTCATTTAGTCTACCATGATTTTTTGTGTTCAACTGAGTTGATTCTGGCCCATGGCAGCTTTATATGACAGAGTAGAGCTTTCCTACGGGTTTCCTAGGATGTAACCTTTATGGAAATTGATCACCAAGTCTTCATACTCATAGAGCTGTGATTGGTTTTGAACTGATGAACTTTTATCAGGTGAGTGGTTAACCATTGTGTCACTAGGATTCCTTAGGGTACCATGATTCTTCAGAACTGCATCAGTGACTTTAAATCTCAAAGCAAAGAGATTTTCATTCAGCTTCCTTCTTCCCAAAAGGATCTTTGAGTCTTATGTGAATCTGAGGATGAGAGTGATTACAGGAGAGAGGATGAGACCTAGTTTCACTTTTCAACATCATTTTAGCTCTATGTTTTTAGAGAATTGTTTCTCTCTTCATCAAGGAGCTGGGTACTTACTCAGTATCCACTTAATAATGGAATTATGTAACTGCTTAAGTGATTGTTTCTAGAAACAATCTAGAAACAGTCTTGTTAAGGTTAATTGATCAGGCTACCTCTGTGTATACAAAGCTGTCAGCAACTTTCAACAGCAATAATAAAAAGGAAGTTCTCTCTTTATATCTCCCCCAGGTAATGTCCCCTGCTCCTTGATTTGTAGTATTTGCCAAATTCCATGGCTAAGTACTCTGTGTGACTTCATGCCACAGTTACGTTTTCGCTGAAAGCTGGAAAGGGGTGTACACAATTGGCTCTGGTGAGCTGATGTAAGCCAGCCCCAGCGTGCTACCCACTACTGCCAGATTATGTATGATAATACACAAAGACGTTGTTTCCATCTAGCATTTTCTGTAAAAATTACTCAAAAATAAGGAGCAGTTTCCATATATTGGTATAAGTCCATATTTATTGTAATGGATATTGAGGAAAATAAAAATTCTGTTTACTTCCTGGTAAAAACAGGTTACGTATCTTTATGAGCATCTCTGGGCCCTCTGTGCCTCTGTCTTGTTTCACAAAGTATGCCATCTGTTTTTCATCTGCCAATAAAAATCCTAACTTACTGAGGGTCCTTTCTCATTCTGTGAGCCGTTTTTTAATATCGCAACCTACTTTACCCTATAATGTGGTGAAAACACCTTAGATTTGCAGCCATTCATTTATTTATTCAAGAAACAATCATTGCATTTTAAAAATGTCAGGTACTGAGACTATAAAAACAATTACACAGAACTTGCTACTGTCCGTATAGATCACCATAGATATTATACATTAATTATTTAATTGAAATTTGAAAAATTATTTTAGGAAGCATGAAGTGCTAATACCAGAGGCTGTATGTGACTAAATTAGACAGGCTTGATGATAGACCTGATTTTGACTTTTTGGTCTGTCTCTTACTTTTTGTTTTAAGTCTTATCTGTAAGTTGGGAAAAAAGCCCATAACTTAGAGGAATTTTGTGCAGTTTAATGAGAAAATATAATGTATGTAACATGCTATATGGCATATTATAGGTTCTTCTTTAAAAGAAGTTTATTTTTTAGCTCTAAACTCATACGGCTATCTCAAGTACTAAATGATCTGATGTTTAGATTCTGCCTTGAATTTTGTCTTTGTGTTTTCGACTTTTATCCTTAAGCAAATTCTTATAAAATTTTTATCCCTATCCATGCTAGTTACATTACGATATCAGTACTATTAATTCATGATTCCTGTTAACTTGTCTTCTCTTTGAGGTGTCTTTCATCAATTAACATTTTCCAATTATTTTTTGACCTGAATGGCTTTCTTCTGCCTGCTATTGGTGCATATCAGTGTTTTATATGCTGTTTAATTCATCCTTTGTAATTCCTTAGTTTGTCTTCTAAATCATTTCTATCAGTTAGACAGCATCTCCAATTTTGTGGCTTAAAATAGTCACCATTTTATCTGGGTCATGATTCTATAGGTTATCAGTTTGGTATAAACTCAACTTTATTGGGTGAATTCTGATCTGAATAAGCTGGTTCCTGATCAGGGTCAGTTGGTGATTTGGCAACTAAAACTGGCAAGTTTCTGGAAGCCTCAGATGGGATGGCTGTGGACTGGAGCTTCTTCCTACCCAGCAGGGTAGCCTGGGCATGTTTATGTGGTGGCAGAGGAGCTTTCAGAAGAGCTAGAGCATTAGAAGCGCAAGAACCAATGTATAAGCACCCTTCAAACCACTGTCTATTACGTTTGCTAACGACACATTGGTGAAAACAAACCACATGTCTGAGCCCAAGTTGAAGGGTTGGAGGAATAGATTGTACCTCTTGTGGGAGAAGCTGTAAAGCATTATGGCCGTTTTTCATTTGTAACAAGCATTGGACAAATTTGCTGTACAGGAACTCTTGAAATGCCTAAAAGGAAAGATGTTACTTTGAGGACTAAAGCTGTGCCTGACCCAAGCCATAGTATTGCTAATTGCCTCATATGTATGTGCAAGCCAGACAATGAATAAGGAAAATGAAAGACTTCATGACTTTGAATTTTGGTTCTGGCGAAGAATAGAAATATACTGTGAACTTCCAGAGAATGAATAAATATGTCTTGGAAGAAGTACAGCCAAAATACTCCTTAGAAGTGAGAATAGCAAGACTTTGATGCTTTGGACATGAAATCAGGAGAGAGCAGTCCCATGCTTGGTAAAAAAAAAGGGGGAGTCAGTGAAAAAGAAGATCTTTCACAAGATAAGTTGACACAGTGGCTGCAACAGTGGGCTCAAACAGCGATGACTGTGAGGATGGCACAGGATCAGGCAACATTTTGTTCTGTTACACATAGGGTTGTTTGCTGTGAATCACAACTGTCGGGAAGGCACCTAACCACAATAACAAGATAATAATACAGATATGTGAAGCCTCTTTACCCTTGCTTTCAGGGGTTTTAATTGATTTTGTCACTTAAGTTTCACAGTTGAATTCCATCAACTGTCCCTACAGGGATCATCTGTTTCTCTCAACTCTTCATGCTTTCCAAGCAAGCCTTTTTGTCTGTTAAACTACCTTAAATCCCAGAAACAGCCTGTATTAACATGTGTAACCCCAGGTTCTAGTGCACATTTCTTCTGAATTAAATGCAATGCAAAATTAAATCTGAAAAATTATAAATCATATAAGGGTTATTACTTTTTAATGGTTTTGCTCATTTCCTAGGCTTTTTCCAAAATGCAAGTGGTAGAGCTATTCAGAAATCATGATTTAATTAAACTGGGGCTAGGATGGGGAGTACCATCTTCTTTTTTGTATTCATATCTTTTAAATATCCTAGAGTATACCTTGATCAATTTTCTCCTTCTTTCTTGTGAAATAAAACAAAACATAAATATTTTAAAATCATAGTGAAATTACAAGCTTTTGTGATTGTAAAAATGTGGCTGCAACAGTGGGCTCAAACAGCGATGACTGTGAGGATGGCACAGGATCAGGCAACATTTTGTTCTGTTACACATAGGGTTGTGTTTTATCACATCTTATTTTGTTTTCCTTCTGTATCGTGTGTTTTATAACTGCCTCTCAAAATTGCTCTTCTACTTCTGCTCACATTGCCTCCTTTTTCTAAACTTTCCCTATTCTGCTAATCCAAAACCTATTTATTAAAACCCAATTCATGTTCCAATTTCTGCATGAGACTTTTCTTGAATGCCTAGATTATCCTTGATTTCATTCTATTATGAACTCCTATAGCATTTAACGGGTAGTGGTTGGCAGTTTGAGTCCACCAGGCACTCCTTAGAAACAGTATGGGGCAGTTCTACTCTGACCTATAGGGTTGCTATGAGGTGGAACTGACTTGATGGTGGTGGCTTTCATTCTGGGTTTTGGCCCATTATTCAGTACCACATAAGAACATTCTACTTTAATACAGATAGGGATTGTCTACTGCTTTTTACTTGAATTCTTAATTGTATAGTTTACTGCTGTTTTCTTTATTGCACTTGACTTCGCAACAACTGGAATTTTTTTTAAGTTCATGGATCACATTTATAACTTCTTAACTTATTTGAATTCCAATCTCTTCTTTTGAGCTCTGTAAACAACCAACATCTGTAAAGAATAGTCACAGTCACATGACCCTTAGTTTTGTAATGATTGCAAAAGTAGACCCAGAATCAGGTGACTATCTGGTCTTAGATTCCAGTAACACTCCTCTTTCTCTTAGTAAAACAACACACACACACAAGGAAGTGTTATAGATAGGCGATATTGAGTCAGTTGTGACTCATAGTAACCCTCTGTATAACAGAATGAAATAGTGCTTGGTCCTGTGTGATGCTCACAATCATTGCTATATTTGAGCCCATTGTTGAACCCACTGTGTAAATCCACTGTTTTCACCTTACCTTACCTACCATACCTTACCTCTAACATCATGTCCTTCTCTAGGGATGGTCTCTGGTGTTGTAAACAGCATTTCCAAAGTACATGAAACAGTCTCACCATCCTCAATTTTAAGCAGCTTTCTAGCTGTACTCCTTCCAACACAGACTTCTTTGTTCATCTGGCAGTCTATGATATATTCAACATTTTTGCCAACACTATAATTCAAAGTCCTCAATTCTTCTTCAGTCTTCCTTATTCATTGTCCAGCTTTCTCATGCATATGAGGCAATTGAAAATACCATGGCATGGGTCAGGTATAATTTAGTTCTCAAAGTGACAGCTTTGAAAATGTTAAAAAGAACTTTTATAGCAGATTTGCCCAATGCAGTACATTATTTGGTTTCTCAACTGCAGCTTCCGTGTTCATTGATTGTGAATTCAAGTAAAATGAAATCCTTAACAGCTTCAATATTTTCTCTATTTATCGTAATGTTTCTCGTTGGTCCATCTGTGAGGATTTTTGTTTTCTTTATGTTTAGCTGTAATTTAGTGAAGGCTGTAATCATTAGTCTTCATCAACAAGTCTTTCAGGTTCTCTTGGATTGCAGTAAGCAAGGTTGTGTCATCAGCATATTATAGGAGGTTTAATTACTCTTCCTCCAATCCTGATGCCATGTTCTTCTTTATATAGTCTGTCTTCTCATATTATTTACTCAGCATACATATTGAATAAGTGTGGTGAAAGTGTACAACTCTGACATACCACTTTTCTAATTTTAAACCAGGAATTATCCCCTTGTTCTTTTCAAATGACTCCCTCTTGTTCTGTGTACAGGCTTGGCATGAGCGCAAATAAGGGTCATAATTTTAGGAAAACCTTATACACACATATACACACAACAAAAGTGCAGTGTTGTTATCTTGTTGTTAGCTGCAGTAAAGTTGGTTTACGCTCATATTAACCTTGTGTACTATTCATAGTGAATGACTCATAGCAGCAACCCTATGTAACATTAGGCTACAGTGCAGTAGCCTAATAGTATCTCTTTGTTGTACATACACACACATCGACAACCTCTTGGTCTCTTTTTCTCTTTCTCTGTTACTCTTCTTCAGCAGAGAATTTCTGTTGAACTTAGAGTTGTTTGGGGGGAGGTAGGTCCAAGATGGCAGAGTAGTCAGATGCTTCCTGTGATCCTTCTAACAACAAAGACCCCAAAGAATGAATTGATTATATGTGACATTCTAGGAGCCCTGAACATCAAAGAGAAAGTTGAGAAATTGGACTGAGTAATGAGGAATGGAGAGTAGGCCCAGAATTACCTAGGACTGGCCAGACCTGACCTGCCAGGAATCTGCTGCAGCCAGTGTGGTGAATGGAGCAGTGGCATTTGGAGGGCATCCCCCTCAGCAGGAGAGACTGAGCAATGGAACCTGTGAAAAATGGTACTTAGTCATCAAAAGCTAAGTGATGTGTGTCTAAACTACCACACATGGATCTAAAACTTTCCTTTGTGATAAACCTCTCTTCCTTTTCTCAGTATTTCCCTCTCCATTTTCTGCACTGTGCCTATCCCTGGAGTCTGAAACCATTACTTGAGCTGGAAGTAGGACTTCTTATGCATGCCCTGAGTCATTCTCTGAGACTCAGAGAAGACACAGTTAACAAACTGGAGGAAAGGAAAAAACATGCTAACTCCCCTGAACTGGAAATTCAGGGCAGAAACAGTTCTTTTGTCTAGGATCAGGCATAAGAGGTCATACCTTTCTCACAGATACTCAAGGTGGCTATCAGCCTCCTGCATTTTCAGTGTGCAGCCAGATACCTGTGTGTACATCAATTGCCCTGCCCATTTAGAACTATAGGCGAAAGTCTGCACCACACTTGCCAACTAACTACCTAGACACCTGAGCTGAATCCCTGCCAAAAAAGTAAATGGACTCCTTGGCTTACATGCCTAGTAACAGCTCTAATCACCTGGCAATAGGATGTTAGAGCTTAAAAGGTGCCAATAATCAAACTTGCACACACAACCAACCTATCTGAATATTTCAACAAAACAAGGAGCTAGAACACAATTAGCAAACATAACATAAGTGAATATAACAACTTACTTATGGCTTGGAGTCAATATTAAATCACTTAAACAGGTAGACCACAATGACTTCAGAAAGTTCACCAAAGAATCAAGAAATTTTCCGATAAAGAGAACTTCCTGGAATTATCAGAGGTAAAAATACAAAAGATTACTGTTTAGAACTCTTCAAGAGATCAGGAAGAAGATGAGGCAACATGAAGCAGAACACGATGACAAACAGGAAGTAGAAATTCAGAAGATTAGTAATAAAATCACAGAATTAGACAACTCAATAGAGAGTTAAAGGAACAGAACTGAGGCAGTGGAAAGCCAAATTAATGAGACTGAAGATAAAGCATGCGACACCAAAGTATCTGAGGAAAGCTTGGACGAAAGCATTTTAAAAAAAACAAGAAAAACTAAGAATTATGAGGAGCTCTATCAAGTGGAATATTCTATAAGTGATTGAAATACCAGAAAGGAGGGGATAACTGAAAATGCAGAATTGTTGCAGATTTGCTGACAGAAAACTTCCCTGATATCTTGAAGGAGAAGAAGATACCTATGCAGTATGCTCACTGAACTCAACACAAGGTAGAACCCAAAAGAGAGACATAAAGGTGTCTTATAATCAAACCTGACAAACCTAAAGATGAGCTAATTTTAAAACTGTCTAGGGATAAACAAAAAATAATCTACAAAGGAGAGTCAATAAGACTAAACTTGGACTACTCAGCAGAACCCATGTAGGCAAGAAGGCAATGGGATGGCACATAAAAAGCCTTGAAGGAAAATAATTACCAGCCAAGAATTATATATCCAGCAAAGCTGTGTCTCAAATATGATGGTGAAAGTAGGATGTTTCCAGATTAAGGGAAATTAAGGGAATTTGTGAAAAACAAACCCAAATTACTAGAAATACTGAAGGGAGTCCTTTGGTTAGAAAAATCATAACATCAGATAACAAGCCAAGACTAGAATACAGAGTAGAGCAGCCTGCTATCAACCCAGATAGGGAAATCATAAAAATAAATCAAAGGGAGAAACACTGAAAATGGATGAAGATGTCATCATGTAAAAGATGATGGTATTATAACAAAAAAGGACTTCAAAAAATGTAATCGTGTATCTTTCATGCAGAGATGAAGTCGAGGCAATACAAACAAATTAAAGACTGGATTAAATTTGAAAAAAAATAGTGGTAAATATTAAGGTAACCTCCAAGGAAATTAATAATCTTGCACATCAAAATGAAAAACAAGAAAAACATGAAGTCTCAGCAACAAAACCAACAACAATGGAAAAGATGACAAGAAAACACATAATGAATTTAGAGTTCTTTGGTATATTATGAAAAATGACACCTTGTTTTTTTGGACTCTGCTAGTCTAGTCTCTGTGGAGATAAAGATCACATGCTTTTTCAGCCTAATGTACTCAACCTTTCCCTTGATTGACACATCTAAATGACTATAGTGACTCAGTAATTATGCAGCAGCAGTGTTATACACATTTCACAGAAAAAAAACACAATTCTCTTCAAGAGTAGAAAGCTGGATTGTCCTCTCTGCCAGTTAAGTAAAGGAGAGTAGGATATTACTACTATTATTGATTGTAGTAAGATACCTTCCTATCCCCAAATGTGTCTCTTTCTTCACAGCATTTTGTAAACATCCAGTCATAGCATGACCGCAGCCACTTTAAGAGTTGTTTCAGTACTATAACCTGTTATATAATTAAAGTGTTTTGGCTATTTGAGATCCACTCTGTAGCACAGTATTCACACAGTATGAGTGTCAAAAAGCCATGATTTCTTGCCATGGTTTGAACTCAGAAAGGCAGTACTACCTCTAATGAACACTTTGTTTTTCTAAACAGGCTGTATTTTCTTTCAACTGCAAATAGTCATTTTTAAGCACCTCCCCCCACAACAAAAGTTTTTGGATTTTTATGCCACTTTTTTTTCCCTGTCACAGTGTATTCTAATTAATTTTCTTAGACTTCTTTATGAACTCTATGCAGAATTTTGGAACCCACATTTTTTTTTCTTAACAAAGACTCTACAGACAGAAGTCTAGATTAACTGTTCAAACAGTTAATTAAAAAAGACACTTTTCATAAATAAAATGAGATATTTCAAGAGAAGAAAGGAATGATCTCTTTCTTAGTTCTGTGCCCAAATTGTGGGAATGATTATAACTATAAATAAATTCAATGTTGTCGGTGTTTGTTCAATGTATTTAGATGCTCTAGCGTTGGGTGCATAAATATTTAGTATTGTTATATCCTTTATGTACTGAACCTTTTGGCAGTTAATAGTGATCATCCTTGTCCATGATGGTAGGTTTTATCTTAAAATCTATGTAATCTGAGATTAGTATTATCAATCCTGCTCTTCTTTCTATGTTGTTAGTTTGGTATATATTTTTCCATCCTTCGATTTTCAGTTTGTTCCTGTCTTTGAATCCAAGGTGTGTTTCTTATGAACAACATATAGACAGATCTCTGGGTTGTTTTTCTTTATAGGTTTATTTTTCATCTTTTTTTCAGTGTTGGTTTTGTGTTTGTTCATACTCCTGTATTATGTTTCTTGTTTTGATATGTCACATTGTTAGTTTGCTTGAGGCTACCTCTATGATCCCCCTTAATGTTCTAAGTTTAAACCAATCTTTAACTTTTGTATACCTTCTTAATTTCTTCTCCATCTGAAAGGGTTATATCTACTGTAATGTATCCCTCTTTATAGTATGATGATGTCACAGTTTTCATGTTAAGATTGCTGGTTCCCTACTTTTAATATTTTAGCTTTGATTAAGCTTGGTGACTTCCCTAACTGGGTAGGCCTCTGCATGCTGTGTCCTGCATTGCATTCTTAAGTATACATTTGATATTATTGTTTTTCTAAACATAGAGCTTCCTTCAGTATTTCTTGTAGTTTTGGTTTGATTATTGCAAAGTCTCCAAGCTTCTGTTTATCGACGAATGTCTTAATTTCACCATCATATTTGAGAGACAATTTTGCAAGATATATAATTCTTGATTGGAAGTTTTTCTCATTCAAGGCTTTGTATGTGCCACCCCACTGCCTTCTTGCCAACATGGTGTCTACTAAGAAGTCAGAGGAAAGGCCACAGGGCTTCCCTTTGTATGTTAATCTTGCTTTAAGTGTAGCTGCCTTTAAGAGCCTCTATTTATGTTTTATTTTATTAAGCCTGATTATAATATGTCTCAACCCTGGTGGCACAGTGGGTTAAGTACTACATCTGATAACCAAAAGATCAGCATGTCAAATCTGCCAGGCACTCCTTGGAATCTCTATGGGGCAGTTCTACTCTGACCTCTAGGGTAGCTATGAAGGCAGTGTTTTTCTTTTCTTTTTTTTTAAATAACGTGTCTTGGTATGTTTCTTTCAGAGTCTAGTTTTTGTTGTGTTTGTTAGGTATCTTGAATAACTATGTTCTCTTCTTTCATGATGTCAGGGAAGTTTTCTGTTAGCAACTCTTCAGTAATTCTCTCTGTATTTTCTGCTGTCTATTCCTGTTCAAGAACTCCAATTAGTTGTAGATTATTCCTCTTGATAGAATCTTACTTGTTTCTTAATCTTTCTTCATTTTTCTTGGTTCTTTGGTCTGATTTCTCCTCATAAATGCTGGTGTTGTTTGCTTTATCTTCAAGCTCACTAATTCCATATTCCATTTCCTTGATCCTGCACTTTTGGCTTTGCATTGAATTGTCTAATTCTGTACTTTTATTATTGATCTGCTGGATTTTAGATAATTGATGTTCTAGCAGTCCATATAGCTCACTTAATTTTTCATTTTGTTCTGCTGCATTTTGTTTAATTTCTAGAAGGGTTCTATGCATAATCCTTGTGTATTCTTCCTCTAATAATTTCAGAAATGATTCGTCATCTGGGAAGTTTTTTCATTCTTTATTTTTTGAGTTTTCTGGAACCATGATAGTCTGCTTCTTTAAATGGTTAGATATTGATTTTTGTCTTTATGCCATCAAGAAGCTGTTCAGTTTCTCCAGTGTTACACCAACAGGAGCTGTGGCATAGTTCTAAGAAGGGAATGAGTAAGGACTCTGCTAGATTTGGTCTCCAGCTGCCCCTGCATTCTCTAGGTATAGCTGACTTGTGTGTAGCTTCTCTGACAATATAGACTGTGTCAAGCCCTGTGATGCTGCTAGCTTAGTGGCTGGCACTGGCTGGGCCCACAGAGGTGGCGGGCCCTGCCTCATGGCTGCTAAAGGTGGCAAGCTACTTGTGCTGACTCTCCATCATCATGCCCTTTGAGACTATGTTGTAGCTCAGGGAAGAGAGAATAGAGGATGTGACCACACTCAGTTGCCATGGACCACTGTGTTTTCTAGATGCATTGTCTTAAAAAACTGCTTTTCTACTGAGAGGGGTCTATCCAGCAGCTACAAGAAGCAACTGGATCCTCAGAGGTGCGTCCCCTACCTTCTGGCTGACAAAGACAGCACCCTACTTATGGAGTCTTTGAGGCCATCAGTTGATGCTATGATGTGGCTCAGTGAAAGTTGGTGTAAATGGCACCACTGCACTCAGGCACCAGTCACCAGTCACCACTGCATTCTCTAGCTGTTATTAACATAAAAGTTGTCTTTCCACTGAGAGAAGTGTTGACCAGCAGCAGCTGAAAGCAGCCGGAACTTCAGGGGTGGCAGGTCCCACCTCCTGGCTGACAGAGATGGCACCTCATAGGCTGTCCCCAGACAGTATGATGTGACTCAAGGAGACAATGAGTTAGGACTCTACCACAGTTGACTATCACACCGCACTATAATCCCTCAGTTCAATCAGTTTTAAACAGCTTTTCTGCTGGGAGAAGAGCTATCCAGACAGGCACTGTTGCTCAGCAGGGGAATTAGCCCCAGGTGATACCTCAGGCATGGCTAACTCTGCCTCTCATCTGACCAACATGGAGTCCCATCTGAGCCACCTTTCATGATTGAGTCATCAGTATCTATCGCACAGGTCAGAGAAGCAGGGGCAGGAATACTGACACCCTCAGCAGCCACAGCTAGGTTCTCTAGATGTGGCTGTCTCAAGCACAGTCTCTCTGCTGTGGGATATGCTGTTTACTTAAGCACTGCAGTTCAGCATAGTAGCTGGCTCATGCCGGGCTCACAGGCTTACCAGTCCAAGTCCCAGCATCCCAGTTAACAAAAAATAAACCTATAACTGTAATCCTTTCAAATGATGATCCAGCAGAAGCAGGACAGAGTGTGCCACTGCCTCGCCTTTGACAGAAGTAGTTTCCCCCTTCCTGCTGCCCAGTTCAATCTCACGATGCTACTCCAGATGTTGAGTCTTCCAGAATGTCCACACTGGTCCATTCAATTATTTTTCTAGGCCTTATTTCTGGGTAGGAATCAAGGAGATGTGTGTCTAGTCCACCATCTTGGCCCCGACTCCTTGTTATAGGTAAATTCAGAAGAAATCTTAATCTTTTGCACGGATCTCAAGGTGAATCTTTTAATAGCAATATTCTTTTCTCATTCTTCTCAAAATATACATATCATACCAAAGTGATTCTGTATTTGTACTCATTTTTGGCTTTTAATGTAATATAAGTTTGTTATTGACCATTTTCATTATTTTTAGAAACACCCATTCTCAAGGATTCCTTCCTTTTTTTGGAATCTTCTTATAAACTAATAATAATAATAAATAAATAAATAAAACCATTGCTGTCAAGTCAATTTTGACTCATAGTGACCATATAAGACTGAGTGGAACTGCCCTATAAGTTTTACAAGGAATACTTGGTGGATTTGAGTTGCCAGCCATTTGCTTAGCAGCTGTAGCTCTTAAGCACTATGCCTCCAAAGTTTCCAAGGTAAAAATTATTACTTATATGTTTTCAAAAAAAATTCAGATTAGGCTGAATACTTGTTAAGTCATTTCAGAACCAAGATATTTGTAATTAAGTTTCTTGACTCCTTTGTCATTTTAAATAATGTCCATTAGGATGAAAAAATAAATTTTGGATGTAATGTGATAGTAAAAATCTATTGCAGTATTAGTATGGAAATGTGATCTTTATACTGTTTTCTAGAGACTCTGAAGTACTTCTCTATTTCCTTAGGCTAGTGTTGGTATATCTGAGACTAGACAAGTTGGTAAGATTGAAAGAAAAAGACAATGAAATAAGATAGGAAATTTTATTACTTTTTCCCATTCTTTTACAACTATAAGCCTCTGACAGTGCCAATGTAAAGGGGAAAGGAACGAACACATACAGCTGCCTACTGTGTAAAGGGCATGGCATTGTATTCTATGCTTTATAACTATTATATTATCTCAAAGACATTCTGGTAGTGCAATGGTTAAATTCTGGGCTGCTAATTGAAATGTTGACATTCAAACCTACACAAAGGCCCCAAGGAAGAAAGACCTGGCAATTTGCTCTTACAGAGATAACAGCATAGAAAACCTTCTAGGACAGTTCTAATATGTCACAGTGGGGTTGCTATGGTTTGTAACTGACTGTATGGCACTTAACAACAACATTTCATCTCAAGAACCCTGTGAGTGGCACAAACGGTTAAAAGCTCAACTACTAGCTGAAAGGTTGGCGATTCAAACACACCCAAAGTTGCTTTGGAAGACAGAAGTGTTGATCTGCTTCTAGAAGGTCACAACCAGGAAAACCCTATAGAGCTGATCCTCTCTGTGCATTCAGGGCCACTGTGAGTCCAAATCGACTCTATGGCAACTAACAACAACAAATTACCTCATATAATCTTTAGAAAATCTTCTAGAGCCACTAAAGAGTGTTTATATCTGTACTTATTTTAACCTTGAAGTAAAAATGCAGCTCTTGGATCAGAGTCAGAACTACTATTATTAGTCAAAGCAATAAACGCATCAGTTCCCCATGCCCCATTCTTCCCCTTTATGGTAGTTGAGAAGAAAGCCAGGTGGTTATGTCTCCAGGAAAGGAAGCCTAAAATTCTGAATCTGGGCTCTCATGTAGGAACTGCTATATATCTGCTTCTTCTTCCTCTGAGAGAAGAAGAGAAATTTATTTCCCTTAGGTAAACACAGGTTTGGAAAAGGAAGGTAACGTCTCTAGTTTAAACTCTTTGGAGTATAAATCCATGACTCTGGAGTTTATAATCCTTTGCAATGTAAACAAATAGCTCTGGGAAATAAAACTCTATCTCTCTAGAAGTCCCCGTAGATTCAGTCAGTCTTTAACTCTCAAAGCTTTTCATTTAACTAGGGTTCCAGTTTTCTTTGCCAAGAAAGCTCTAATCATGCAAAAACATGAAAACATTTTCTGTATGGTTACACAGCCGTAAATAGTAGCACTTTCAGTACTGTTCTTTTGAAATGTGTGGCCATTAGCTTTGTTTCTATGCCTAAATTTCTTAATGCATTATTATGTTGCTGTCTATGTATTTTACTTAAAAAAGTCATCTTATTCAAAATATTACTTAATCAATGTTTCATTAACATTTATATTTATTGATTGCCCAAAACTATCAAACACTGTTCTAGGTACTTGGGATACATGTATCAGCCCTCCTGCAATTTATAAACTTTCTGGTGGGATTAAAAAAATAAACACTGAACATAATAAGCAAATTATAAGATATGTTAGAAGTTGATAATGTGCTATGGAAAGGAAAGTAGATGATAATGAAGGACATGAAGGATTTAGAAGTAACAAGTTATGATATTAAATAAGGAACCCAGGATAGGCTTCCCTCAGACTGTGAAATATGAACAAAGACTTGAAGAAGATGAGGGAGTTAGCCAAGTGGAAATACTATTTGAGACAATGAGAAAAGACAGTGGGAAGTCCCCAAAGTGGAAGTGAGAACAGCGGGGAGGCCAGTATGGCTGGAGTGGAATGGAGTGAGGGGAACATTAGTAGGACAGGAGATCAGAGAGCTAACAGTGTGTGAACCGTAAAGGGCGTGGTGGACGATTAAAAGAACTGCTGTCTTTCTCGAAGTGAAATGGGGTAATGTTAGAAGTTTTTGTGGTAGAATGATCTAATCTAAAGTCACTACACTGGTTGCTGTGTTTAGAGCCAATGGTAGTACAGCGTAAGAGTTAGATGTAAGAAGACCTACAGGAGGTTGTTCAGGTAATGTGAGTTTGGTATGATTGGGGCTCCTATTGGAGCTGAGTATTAAAATAGCAAGACGTAGCCAAATCTGTTTATATGTTAAAAAATAGTCCTAACAGATTTCCTCAGGAACTGTTTGTAGGCCAAAGAGAAAGAGGGTAATTTAACATGACCCCAAGTTTTTTGGTATGAGTAACTGGAAAAATGTTTTATTATTGATTGAGATGGACAAGTCTGTGGATAGAACAGTCTTTTGGAGGGGGGTTGAAGGGGAAAGATTGGAAGTTTAGGATGTATTGAGGTTGAAGCACCTATCATACATGTGGTGGAGGTGTTGAGTAAGCAGCTGGATATGTTAATCTGGGCTGGAGATATAAAAGTGGGAGACATCCACACATAGTATCAGGGGCAGGTTCAGTTATTGTGGGGCCGACATCTCGATTGTGATGATATTCTCTAAGACAAATAATTCAAGATTTGAATGTAAACTAAGTACAAAGGTGAATATTTATCTAGAATGAGAAAAATTCAAATTAACTTTAGAAAACTGATAACACAGAATCATAAAATCTGGAGAAAAATCATGACACATAACCTTGACTGTCAAAGCCGTCATTATTCTCACTTCCCACTCTGCTACATGTTACCTGCAGGTGTGCATCATTAACAGGCAAAATAGTTGGATAGTAGGTTTTTTTTTTTTTACTGCTGCTGTAAATGCAAACTGTCAGGTAACAAGCTACTCAGTAAGCGAAGAGAGGATGTTCTGCTCTGTTGTCTCTCATAACGCAACTTCACAATGTGTTAAATAAAATAATAATAGGGCCAGATACACATAAATATTAATTTCTTCCCTTTCTTTTGCCCCAAATTGATACTTTCTTAAGTAATAAAGAATATGTTGTGCATTTTAATTGTCTATAATCAGTTAACTAAATCAATGGACATTTTCTACTTGCCTCCCTGCATGCACAGAGGACAAACACCTAAATATACAAAAGTTTTTTTGGCTTGCAATTTCTCAGAGGGCTAATCTGTAATTATTGTTAGACTCATAAGATATTAATATTCTTTATTAAAATATTTGTAGTATCAGATTATCTCTTAGAAAGAGAGAAATGACTAATTTTATAGCTTCTCGCTACTACTGCACCTTCAGTCCTGCTAGAATTTCGGAGTATTTTAACCCTATCTTGGAAAAACTAAGTATTTTATGTTTTTCCCTTAAAGCAAAATTATATAATTTAAGTACAAATATAGTACCAAAATAAGCATATTAATTTTGGCAGAGTTCAGTTATTCCTTTCAAAGAAATGCTATCCGCATAAATGATGGGCATTGAATGTTTCAGAAATCTCACAACATCTTTTCTAAAACTTAGTATTGACTTAAAGATTTTGATTTAGACCTTCCTGGCCATTATAGGACTTAGTACTGTTTGGCATTTGGGAAAGTAAAAATTTTCTTATACCTAGTGTACAAATAATGTTTTCTTAGGAGTGCCCTTCTGTAGCCTGTCCCACACAATACTCTGTTATGTGTGATCTACTTTTGTACAAAAGTTAGACTACTTGCTAACGCAGACAACCGATTATCTGTCTGTGCTTGTGCTTCCTCGTCAAAAGCCTTTCTCTTTAGCTTTAACCAGCCCTGTGAGATTCTGCCTTAGGGAGCTTTTTCAGCCTGGTCTTCCCTGTATCCATGTTTAATGTCCTCAAGATACCAGCTCAGCCATGTGTCTTGACTTCCTCTTTTTATCTAACTGATGATATCTGAATATAGATTGTTTATGTTATCCTTGATTTGGCAACATTTTAGGACGTTACTCCTGGAAATTGTCCATCAGGTCCACATTCCACAAACAAAAACAGTAAATTTCCTTTCACTAATTCCAGCTAGGCCCTCTGGACTTGCCACTCAAACTCCTGATGCCCATTATCTTTGCCCATTTGGGAATAATCATCTTAATCAGTGGTGGTCAGTAACCTTTGCAAACTTTAGAGCTTAGCTATAGTACTACCTCTGCAGTCTTTATTTGCAACAGTAGGCAGTATTGACTGTCTACACTTACTCAGTTTAAGTTCAGTTCCCCAACCACTGAACATGGTTTCCAGAAAATTACAAATAAACATTTAATTTCTAACTATAACAGCTTATTTGAAGTCATAATCATGTCTAACTCTTTTACAGCATATAAATGGTTAACTTCTCTCTTAAAAGTCTCTCCTCCTTTGATTTATGTATATATTTATTTTCTTTTTTAATGAAAAATAAAGCATGCTTACAGAAAAAATATAGAATGCTTATATATAAGGGTTGATGATTAATTTTAATACAAATATTTTTTGTCAAGGAACAGAACATTGCCAGCACCCCAGGTGCTCAACATGTCTACCCAATTACAACTTCTACCAGAGCTAACAACTATTTTGATTGTTACATTTATTTTTTCCCATTTAATCCATTGCCGTTGAGTTGATCACAACTGACAGAGCAGACCTGCCCTGTCATTTCCAAAGAATAGTTGGTAAATTCGAACTGCTGAACTTTTGGATAGTGTCCTTAACTCTTAACCACTATACTAAAATGATAGCCTTTCCTGGGTATGTGTCCTTAAATAATTTTTTATTTTAGCTATGCTCTTTTAAATTTTTTATAACAGAAATCATACTGTTTTTTTCCCTCTGTTTTTTCTTTTGACAGCATGTTTGTGAGATTTATCCATGTTGTTGTACACACCCATAGTTTGTTCACTGTTGACATTCATATTCTATTGTCTGAATACAACCTAGTTTATTTATACATTTTGCTAGTGGATGTTTGGCTTGTCTCCAGTGTCTGGTCTGTATAAACAGTGCTGCTGTAGACATGCATATACATGTCTTTTATACGTGCATACACCTCAATAAATTTCTACAGAGCCCAGGGAAATTGCTGGCTATCTTCAATTTAAATGGAAAATGTCAAACTGTTTAAAACTTGTCTACTTATACAGTAACGTATGATGCCATGCCATGCCATACCAATTATACTACCACTGTACTATCATCAGTCCTATATGATAGATTGGTCCACATCTTACCAAGACAGAGAATTATCAGATATTACAATTTTTGATTTAAAATTGCGTTTCCCCGACAACTAATGAAGCTGAGCAATTTTCCTTATGCTTGTTAACCATTATATTTCCCTTCTTATTAAGTGTCCAAGTCTTTTCTTTTTTACCCCCATTGGGCTATTGTATTTTGCTTAAGATTGATATATTTCTTTGCACATATTGTTTATTGTATATGCTATCTATTGGCCTTTTGTAGTTATATATAGTGTAAATATATTTTCATGATTTATAGCTTTTTTCCCACTTTCTTTTAATGAAGAGAACTTGCAAATTTTAGTACAATAAACTTAGAAATCATTTCCTTTATCATTAGTCCTAATAAGAAATCTTTTCCTAACCTGGCAATAAAGAAAAAAAGTTTCCAGGGAAAGTAGAGACAAAAATCATGTTTTTAATCTTCCATACTTAATTGGAAACTTTTCATTTTTTATTCTTTTTTTAGTTGCTGCTTTTTCTTCTGCCTGTGAGTTGATAAGGCTCCATTTGTAGTTCTCTCTTTTGCTCTGCACATGGTACTTGACTGATAGCCCTGTATGCCCTCAGCTTATAATAGCAGAGGCTCTCATCCACAATGCAGAGATGGTCCAAGTAATTTGAAATTACTAATGTTTGAGATGCCAATTTTTTAAAAATTGTGATTTAGGTGAAAGTTTACAGCTCTAGTTAATGTCTTATTCAAAATATACACACTGGTGACATTGGTTGCAATCCCTGCAATGTGACAGTATACTCCCTGTTTCCTTACTGGCTTCCCATAGCTATTCCACCGGTTTCTCTCCTGTCTTTCTTTCTCATCCTGCTTTTAGACAAGAGATGTCCATTTAGTCTCACATATATCACTGAATTGAGAAGCACATTCCTCACGTGTATTATTTTTTGTTTTAAATTCTTGTCTAATTTTCTTCTCAAGAGTGGACTTCAGGAATGGTTTCAGTTCTGGGTAAACAAGGGCATCTGAGGGCATTACTTCTGGGGGAAGATGCCAAAGTTTGTCAATTATTTTTAAGTATTCAACTTTGTAATGTCTTAATATCTGGTAAGGTAAATTCCCCCTCATGGAACTTCCTCAGAATTTTGTTATTATCGTTTCTCATTTTCTTTATACATTTTAGATTGTTCTATTTAAGTTCCATTAAAAATATTGTTGGGAATTTGAAGTCTAGCATATATATTAAAGTGTCTCTAGTTGGAGAAGGGGGGTGTACACTCTCCTTATGTAAAAGAGTTAAAAAAAAAATGACCAAAACTCAGGAAGGATTGTAGTGATAAAATCATGTCTTATTTATAATTCAATAATCTGTGGATCATTTCAGTAAACATTTGATAGGCATGTGATATGTGCTAGGCATTGTCAGGTGACCAATGCATGATTCTTCCTTACAGAAAATTTATTTAAAAACCTACTTATAAATAAATGGAAGTGGCATAATGGTTAACAGATCAGCTGCTAACCAAAAGGTTGTCATTTTTAATCCACTGGTCAGTCCTTGGAAACCCTATGGAGCAATTTTACCCTGTCTTATAGGGTCAGTGTGAGCTGGAATAGACTCAACAGAAATGGTATTCTTAAAAAATAAATAAATAATTATAACAACGAATTGCTGTGCTATATGTACTTAACCCACTAAAGGTCCTAAGAGTAATAATAATCAACTATATTTAGAATGATACAGTGTAGAAATGTTTCACAGATAACACACTCCTTGAATTGAGACTTGAGAAGTGAGTAGGTATTCATTGGACAGTCAGGAGAGGTGAAAAAGTTTTATGTAGTTCTAATAGTTGGAACAATGAGAGCAGCATGAAGTAAAAACAGAGAAACTTGAGATCATCCAGCTCTTGAGGAATGAAGGAGCAGTTAGACAAAGTTGGCCTGCAATGTGTGAGGCCATATTTAAAGGCTAGGCTGGAGGATTGACAGAGGCCATGGAGTACTAAAACATTACCATACAGACGTTAGGGAGAGGAGATAGCAGTGAGTTTAAAGCAGGAGCAGTGACATTTTATTTGCGTGTTTGAAAAGGATCAGCCTTCACGTGGAAAAGAAGTGGAGAAATACTGCAATTACAAAAACCAGCAAAGGCAATGTTCTAATAGTGAAAGGTGATGAGGTCCCAAGCTAACCCAAGAAACAAACCCATCACTGTGGAGTCAGTTCTGACTCATAGTGACCCTGTAGGAGGTACGAAGAAATCAGGATCTGGTGATAAATTGAATGGGCTTTGAGATGATTAGACAGATGATGTGTACTTAATGAGATGGGTGACAGATAGATGATATTGGAGAGACTGACAAAAGGATGAGTTCCATGATAGGTTGAGTTTGATATGCCTGTGAAAAGGATGACTATCTCATAGGTGGATGGATACATAGATCTGGAGTCCAAGACAGAGAGTTTTGGAGTTGAGATGAAGGTCTCAGAACCTGTGGAATAATTGACATGTCAATACTCGTATACACTAATATATGTTAGTGTATACACTAATTAGTATACACTAATATTCCACACTAAAAATGTGGAAGTAAGTTGAAACTGAATCAAGGATAGAATCCTGGAATTTCCGATCTTGAAAGGATAAACAGAAGAACCAGTAAAAGAAACTGATGTGAAATGAACAAAGGAGAGGAGACTGCAAGACAATGATGTCATAGATGAGAGAGGGGTAAACAATAATAAGTGCCATAAATACAGACAGTAGAACTCAGACATTTGTAGGATTTTGTGTTACTGTGGATCTTGGTGAAATACATTTTATCAGAGATAGTGACTTTAGACTAGTTTGTCACAAACTTAACTATTAAAATTGGTGATGTAAGGAAAGCTGGTTGAGGGATGGGAAAGAGTAGAACAATTTTCTTTTTTAAAATGAAAAGAGGATAATATAAATTATGAGATACAAAAAGAGATTATAACTATAATGCAGTTAATGGGCTAATGATGATTTCAAGATATATAACCAAATAATTAGTATTATATATTTTTATGATAAATATATGGTTTACTTAATTAGATATAGTCCCAAATTACAGTGCTAAGCCCCAAGCTTCATAGATACTCAAAAACTATTTGTTGGATTAAAATTGAATTGCATTTCTGTTAACATGTAATCATCATCTTCTATGACCTGGAATAATTTTGAGTTTAATTTTGTGTTTTTATTTCCTAATGCAGGTCATAGGACCCTGTTCATTGGTGTTCATGTGCCCCTGGGAGGAAGAAAAAGTCATCGACGTCACAGGCATCGTGGTCATAAACACAGGAAGAGAGACAGAGAGAGAGATTCGGGTTTAGAGGATGGAAGAGAGTCACCTTCCTTCGGTAAGGTTTTTTCTCCTTGTTTTTATTAAATTCATGATTGTAATATTATAATAGGTCTCAGGGCCTTCAGTGTGACTGACTTACCAATATGTGTATACCCTGAAATCATGAAAATCAGAAGAGGCGATCAATAGAAGAAGAACCAGTAAAATGACTAGTATGAAATGAATTTAGGAGAGGAGACTGAGAGACATCAATGATGTAGTATACTTGGTATCAGTGAAGTCTCAGTCTCCGTAATTACATATTCTCATTCTTAGTTAATTCTCATTCATAATTACTCATTCTCATAAAACTGTTTGTGCTTTCACGAAAGATGTTGATCACCACTGGGTGGATGTGCAAAGGAGAAATCTCGGTGTTCATTTCCCTCTTAGCAGCTTTGGGAAATTTCTACTATTTTTAACAATCTTTGTTTTATATTATAAATATAATATCCAAATATGTTTATATGGTAATTTTTAAGAATTCCTACGTTTCATGAAAGCTCATGTCCATGGCATAACTAAGAACCTGATGTTCAGTTCCTTGACCTCTGTGTTGCCTAAGACCTTCATTGCTCCTAGATCATCTACTCATTCATAATTGCTTCAGCTCTGGTCACTGATTCTAACACCCTGCTTTCTGAATTATGCAGCTACTCCAACTATGATTATTCTTCTGCCTTATTAAAATACTCAGCTCACTGACACCTCTTCTTTGTTCTATTTTAAACTGTGTAACTCTTTCCTTATCCTACTTAGAGTTCATAATTTATAATTTCATTAATATTTTTTGCAATTTTCTAAGTGTCTTTGGTCCCATTTTAGTTTTATTCTTACTTTGATTGTCTCGTTTAAAAATCATGCTTATGTTGAAGTTCCTGCATTGTCCCTGTTTTCACCCTACTTCCCCAAGTAGTTAAATTCTGCTGAAAATCATTGTTCAGCAGGTTAGACTATAACCACTATAAATTCTTGACTCAAGTGGACCTTCAACACCTCTTGACAATTACATTACATCTTTTTGATAAACGGGTTTTAGCTTCTTTACCATTCTTTGCCATCTTCTTATCTCCCTACCACTTAGCAGATACTCCTATTTTCTGTATCAGAGGGAAAACTTGTATCATCAGGAAGAACTCATTCAACTTCGTCTAATTAAACGTGCTGACTTATATGCCTATATCTATAAACATTTGCCCTTAGCTCTTTTTTTTTCAACCTAGAATTTTACTTAGTTTTTGGTGAAAGTTTACACAGTAAGTTAGGTTCTTGTTTGATAATTTTCACACACAATCTTCAATGATATTAGTTATATTTATTACCATGTGTCAACATTCCTTGACCCCTTAAACTTCTCATCTTTTCTTTGGAGTAATTGTTGACCTTCAGTCTCATACTGAAGGATGATTTTTAAGTAGACCACCAGTCTTATGGGTATGATCCTTTATTTTGTGTGCTACTCTACTATTTCACTAAAAAGTGACCTCAGAAGGTAAGCTTGGTTCTAGGTTTAAAGAATTTCCCAGAGAGATAGCCTAAGGAAGTCATCTGTTCTCTACTGTTCCAATTTGTCTGGTTTTTTTTTTTTTTTTTTAATGGTCTCAGGGGACATGTATATCAACTGGTATAATATAATTCATGAAGAAAATGTCCTATGTTTTACTTTGGAAAGTAGCATCTGGAGTCTTAAGAGCTTGCAAGAGGCTATCTAAAATACAATTATTGGTCCTGGCACATTCAGAGCCAAAGAGAATGAAGAAAGCCAAAGATGCAAGAAAATTATCAGTCCAAAGAACTGCAATGCACCCTCAAGAACCACAGCCTTCACCATCCTGAGCCTAGAAGAACTAGATGATGTCCTGCTATCATAATGGACTACTCTGACAGGAATCACAGTAGAGAGTTCTGGATAGAGTGGGAGGAAAATATGCAACAAATTATAAAGAAAGAAAGAAAGAATTTCAGCTTTGCTCCACATTTTTCTCCTCTTCTGTCTGGGACTGTCTGTTGTGACTCAGATCAGAATGGTCAGTAGTGGTGACTGGCTGGGCACCAATTTCTTCTCTGAGCTTTTGGTTATTATCTTACTGTTTTGCTTCTGGTAAGTAGAGACTAGTAGGTATGCATTAGATGGCTAACTGGCAAGGTTCTAAGACCCCAGATGCTATTCACTTCACTAGAATGCAGATCATGATTTTTGTGGATTATGTTATTCCAGGGAAACCTCAATCGCCTGATGGTTAAGTGCTATGGCTGCTAACAAAAACAACAGCAGTTTGAATCTACCAGGTGCCTCTTAGAAACTCTGTGGGGCAGTTCTTCTCTGTCCAACAGGGTTGCTATGAGTCGGAATTGACTCAATGACAACGGTTTTTGGGAGGGTGTTTATATTATGCCTGTGACTGAGTTATCCCATGATAACTAAATGTTCAAACCCAGGGAACCAATCTTGGAAGGTGTTCGGTTATGTCTGAGAAGTATTTATGTCTTCCAAGAATATATGTGCCTATACACATGTTTATTTACACGTACCTGTGGATGCTTCTATCCTATGCATAGTCCTGTACTTACCTGCGTACCACTATGCCTATCCTCATCCATTTGTACTCATTCAGTTTTTCTTTGGTTGTGTAGCTCAATACATCTACATTCAATGCCACTTCTCCCGTCACCAAAAAATAACATGTTTGACAACCCAAAGTATGCATTCCTGTTCCTCTACTTCCTAGTACCAATGAACATTGGTCTTTCTATATCTATGCTTACTTTTTTTATGTCTTTACATGCTTGACTTATTTCACTTAGCAGGACCATCCACGTAATAATACGTTTATCCAGCTCATCATTGTTCTTTATGGTTGCATAGGGTCACCATGAGTCGGATCTGACTCGACGGCACTTGGCTTGGCTAGTATTCCTTGTGTGTATGTGCCACAGTTTGCTTGCTGATTCATCCAAATGATGGGCATTTTAGTTGTTTCCATGTATTTGCTATTGTGAATAAATCAGCAGTGAACATAGATGTGTGTATGTCTGTTTGAGTCATTATCTTTTAGTTCTCTCCATTGATGGGCATTTTGGTTGTTTCCATGTATTTGCTATTGTGAATAAATCAGCAGTGAACATAGATGTGTTTGTGTCTGTTAGAGTCATTATTTTTTAGATCTCTGGGGTATATGCCTAGAAGTGGGATTACTGAGTCATAGGTTAGATCTCTTTCTGTTTTTTGAGAAAGTACCATCTCATTTTCCATAGTGGTTGCACCAGAAATGGATAAGTGTTTCAATCTCCCCACGTCTTCACCAGTGTTTCTTGTTATTTGTTTTTTGAATCCCTGCCTTTTTAACCAGGGTAATATAGTATCTTATTGTAGCTTTGATTTGTATTTCGTTAATGGCTGTTGATCTGATGCTCTCTTTGGTGAAGGTTCTTTTCATGTCCCTTGCCCATTTTGTGATTGAGTTGTCTTTTTGTTGTTGACTTGTTGCAGTTTTCTATAAATTTTGGAAATTAAACCCTTACTGGGTATGTCAGTTTTGAAGATTTTTTTCCTAGTCTGTAGATTGTCAATTCACTCTTATAATAGTGTTTTTGATGAGCATATGTTTTTAGTTATTTTAAGGTGCTATTTATCTATTTTGTCTTCTAGTCATGTATTTATTGTTATGATTGTTATTCTATTTTTACAAAAGATTAATTTTCTCTGTTTTCTGTTTGGGGTTTATCGTTTAGGTCTTCGATCTATCTTGAATTAGTTTTTATTGATGGTGAGGTATATGGATCTTGTTTCATTTTTCTTTAGGTAGATATTTAGTTCTGCCAGCACTTTGCTGACTTGGCAGCACTATTTTTTGAAGACAATGTTGCTACCCTCTGAATGAACTTGGACTCCTTGTCAAAAATCACTTGTCTTTAGGTGGCTAGGTTTAAATCAGTTTTCAGTTTGATTCCACCGATATTCGTGATGGTCATTGATCCAATACCAGGCTGTTTTAATTACAGTGACTGTATAGTATATATTGATATCAAGGAGCTTGAAGCCTCCTACTTTGTTCTTTTTCTTCAACATTACTTTGGCTGTTTGGTGTTTCTTTCCTTTCCATGTAAAGCTGGTCATTAGTTTTTCCATTTCATTAAAAAATGTTGTTGAGGGTGGAATCAAGATGGTGGACTAAGCACACGTCTCCTTACATCCCTCTGGAAACCAAGACCTGAGCTGATAATCAAACAGAGCCTTTTGGTCACCTAGTGAGCCTCCAGGACACGGCACAGGGCTGTTAATTTGGACTTCATACCACTGAATGAAAAACCTCCTTTCATTGACTCCTACTCCTGGCTAGCCCTGAATCTCACGGACTGAAGGTAATGCACCATTGTGATTTTTTTTTTCCTCTGTCTTGGCCGGTGGGCAGAGCTGGGTCTTGCCTAGTGGCTAGACTCAGACATACTGCTGGTGGGGTAGGCAGGCGAAATTGCCATATTTTGAGAGCCAAGCTTAGGACTTTGTTCATCTAGCCACTTTGGGCCTGTCTTTTAATCACTGCCACAGCATGGTTTGTACGGAACCACAGTGACTGTGTGTGTGGCACCATGTTGGATACAGAGATTTTAGCAGGACCAAATTGTTAGCCTGGGAACCAGTGCCTGCAAACAGGACAACACTTCTCCAACAGAAAACCAGTAGTTTACACAGTGTCGACTATGGTGGGGGCCCAGTAACAGAGGTGGAGGACTCACTACCTCTTGGCACCTTTAGCCCTTTTTATCTGCTGACCATGTGGAGGGCACCATCTTAGATACGGTGGCCACAGCTGGACCTAATTCTTAGCTTGGGAGCCAGAGCCTGCCCACAGGAGAGTGCCTTTCTACCAGAAAAGCACTAGTTTACACAGTTTTGCCTAAGGCTGGGCCCTGTAAGCAGAGGCCAACAGGGCAGTAGCATTGCTGTATTTTAAACTAGTTCGTATCATCTGGGGTTGGATATAGAGGTGCTTACTTTGCCAGTCGGGAAGAGGGACCTGTACACCTGAAAACTGAATTGACTTGGGAAGTGGTCAGAAACCTTTTGTTTAAAATTTTAAGACAGTCTAGAGAAACATCTGCTGTCCATCCTCACAGTATCTCTCCCAGCCCTTACTTGCTCACATGAAACCCAACAAGCGACAGATGCTTGTGGCATACAAGAAATCAACCATGGCTTCAGAATGCTCCCAAACAAAACAACCAAGGAGTTTTCCAGATGAAGAAACTTTACTGAAATCATCAGAAGCTGAATACAAAAGGGTTATATACAGAGCTCTTTTAGACCTTATACACAATGCAGGAGAACAAAAGGAAAAATTAAGCAAGCTGTTCAGTCTGATGGAACACCAGTACTCTGAAATCCAACAGATCAAAAACAAAATCAAAGATATAGAAACTTCCTTTCAAAGTCAAGAAAACAGAATGGAGCAAATGGAACAGAGACTTTCTGACTTGGAAGACAGAGCTACTGACGCCAGTGTCTATGAGCAGAAATCAGAAAAAAGAAACAAGAAAAATGAAGAAGCATTAAGAAGCATGGGAGACTCTATTAAGAAGAACAACCTTCAATTAACTGGAGTCACTGAACAGGATGAGACAACTGAGAACTTAGAGAGTATCGTTGCTGAGCTGCTTAGAAAATTTCCCAGAAATCATGAAGGAAGAGAATGTAGATTTCCCAGATGCATATCGTACACCATCCAATATAGATCTCAAAAGAAAGACTCCAAGACATATTATAATCAAGCTTAACAAAATGAAACATAAGCAGAAACTCTTAAAGGCAGCAAGACTCAAAGCAAAGCTAACATTCAGAGGGAAACCCTGTAGGCTTTCATCAGATTTCTCAACAGAAACCATGCTGGTACGGAGACAGTGGCACGACACATTCAAAGCCTTGATGGAGAGGAACTTTCAGCCAGGAATTACATATCCTGCAAAACTATCTTTCAAATACGAAAATGAAATTAAGACATTCCCAGATAAACAGAAACTCAGAGACTTTGTGAAAACCAAACCCAAACTACAAGAAATACTGAAAGAAGTTCTCGACTTTGGCTTAGAAGAACAAAATCACTAACTTTATATTTTAAAATGACACATTATTCCGAAATCTACTCAGTTAGGGAAGGCTCCAAATTCAAAAAATACTGAAAGAAACAATCCAGTGATTATCATGAAAACTGTGGTGCCATCATATTAAAAAGAGGGATGTACTACAGTCATTATAGTCCTTCCAGATCGAGAGGAAGATAACAAGACTGGTAATAATTAAAATTGGGTTTATATATAGTTAATTAAGGGGAATCATAGGGGCAGCCATAAAGCACAACAAAGACGTAACATATCATATCAAGAAATGTAACACAGGAGTCTCAACAACTACAAAAACAGCTCTGAAAAAGGTGAAAAATCAACTCATAAAAAAGAATGTCCCAGAACAGACTAATAAGAACAACAGAGAAAACATCAACACAAAAGTAAACATTTCACAATGACAGCACTGAACACATATCTATCAATAATTACATTGAATGTGAATGGACTGAATGCTCCAGTGAAGAGACACTGAGTAACATCTTGGATCAAAAGACATGACCCATCCATATGTTGTCTACAAGAAACTCACTTGAGACCTAAAGATAGGCACAAACTGAAAATTAAAGGATGGAAGAATATACATCAAGCTAACAATGAACAAAGAAGAACAGGGGTGGCAATTCCAATCTCAGTCAAAATCAATTTTAATGTCAAATCCACCATCATGGACAAGGATGGACACTATTTATTGATGAAAGGTTCAGTGCACAAGGAAGACTTAACCATATTAAGTATTTATGCACCTAATGTCAGAGCACCTAAATACATCAAAGAAACTCAAGAAAGAGTTAGATTACTCCACAATAATAGTGCGAGACTTCAACATTCCACTCTCAGTACTGGACAGATCATCTAGAAAAAAGCTCAATAAAGATACAGAAGACCTTATTGCTGCAATTAACCAACTAAACCTCATCGATATATACAGAACTTTCTACCTATCAGTGGACAACTACACCTTCTTCTGCAGTGCATATGGAACATTCTCCAGAATTGACCATGTGTTAGGCCAAGTGCCGTCAAGTCGGATCCGACTCATGGCGACCCTAGGGGCCAGGGTAGAACGGATGTGTTAGGACATAATGCAATTCTCAACAAAATCCATACCATTGAGTTACTTCAAAGCATCTTCTCAGATCATATAGTCATAAAAGTCAAAATCAATAGCAGAAAAAACACAGAGAGAAAGTGGAACTCTTGGAAACTGAACAACATCTTGCTCAAAAAAACATGGGTTATAGAAGAAATCAAGGATGACATAAAGAAATTCATGGATTCCAATGAGAACGAAAACACTTCCTACCAGAACCTATGGGATACAGCCAAAGCAGTGCTCAGAGGTCTGTTTATCTCCATAAATGCACACATCTGAAAGGGAGAAAGAAACCAAATCAAGGAACTAACCCTACAGCTTTAACAAGTAGAAAGAGAACAACAGAGGAATCCCTCAGGCACCAGAAGAAATCAGATCATAAAGATTAGAGCAGAGCTAAATGAATTAGAGAATAGAAAAACAATTGAAAAAATGGAAAAGACCAAAAGCTGGTTTTTTGAAAAGATCAACAAAATTGACAAACCACTGGCTAAAGTTACTAAAGAAAAACAGGAAAGGAAACAAATAACCCAAATTAGAAATGAGAGGGGAGTTGTCACAACACATCCAACAAAAATCAGAAATATCATACCAGAATACTATGAAAGACTGTACTCTAACAAATTTGAAAGAATGTTGTTGGTATTTGTGTCAGGATTACATTTTATCTGTAGGTCACATTAGAAAGTATTGACATTTTCATTCTACCCTACAGGATGTCTTTTCATTTTTATAAGTTTCTTTTAGTAGTGTTCTATAATTTTCATTAAGTCTTTTATATCATCGATTAGGTTAATTCCTAGGTATTTTATTGATTTGGGAACTAGTCTAAGTGGCATTATTTTCTTGATTTCTTTTACAGTGCACTCTTTGTTAATGTAAAGGAAACCAGCTAATTTTTGTGTATTGATCTTGTGCCCTGCCATGTTGCGAAGTTCTATTAGTTCTAGCAGTTTTGTTATGGAATCTTTGGGAGTCTTCTATGTATAATGTCATGTTATCTGCAAATAGAGATAGTTTTACTTCTTCCTTTCTGATTTGTTTACCTTTTATTTCTCCTTTTCTTATTGCTCTGGCTAGGACTTTGGTATAACATTGAATAAGAGTGGTGATAACAGACATCTTTTGTCTCATTGCCGTTCTCAAAGGCAAGGCTCTCAGCCTTTCTCCACCAGGTTTAATGTTGGTTTGGGGTATATGCCCTTAATTATGTTAAGAAATTTCCTTTCTATTCCTATTTTCCTGAAAGTTTTTATAAGGAAAGAGTGTGATTTTTATCTTATGCTTTTTACTGAACTAGTCAATATTCATTCTTTTCACTTGTTTTGTTTATGTGGTGGATTATAGCGATTGGTTTTCTAAGGTTGACTCACCCCTGTAATCCTGTATGAACCCCATCTAAGTCATGTAGTATATTTTTTTGATACATTATTGAAGTCTATTGGCTAGATTTTTTTTTTAAGTATGTAATTCAATGGCTTTATTATGTCTACATTGTTGTACAATGATTACCACTATTTAATTCCAGACTGTTTTCATCACCCCAGAAGGAAACCTCATACTTACCAAGTGGTTATTCCCCATTCTCCCATCTCCCTAGCTCCAAGCAACCGTGAATCTATATTCTGTCTCTAAGGATTTTTCTGTTCTGGATATTTCATGTAAATGGAATCATATAATACGTGGCCTTTTGTGTTTGGCTTCTTTCATTTAACATCATGTTTTCAAGGTTCATTCATGTTATATTGTGTATCAGAATTTCACTTATCTTTATGGCTGAATAATATTTCATCTTGGATGTTCCACATTTTGTTTATCCATTCACCAGTTGATGTGCATTTAGCTTCCTTATACTTTTTTTTAGCTCTTACACATAATGCTTCCTTGAACATTTGTGTACAAAATTTTCTCTGAACATATGTTTTCAGTTCTCTTGGTTACTTATCTAGGAGTGGAATTGCTGGGTCATATGGTAACTCTATGTTTATCATTTTGAGGAGCTGCCAAACCATTTTTCACGTGGCTGCACCATTTTAGACTCCTCCTAGTATTGTGTGAGGTATCTCTACCTCCTTGTCAACACTTGCTATTGTCTGTCTTTTTGAATCTTGCTATCCTAGTCAATGTGAAGTGGTATCTTGTTGTGGTTTTGATTTGCATTTCACTAATGACTTAGGATTTGAGAGTCTTTTCATGTGCTCACTATCCATTTGTATATCCTCTTTGGAGAAATTTATCTTCAAATCCTATGCTCACTTTTTAATTATGTTGTTTGCTTTTTGTTGTTGACTTGTACGAGTTCTTCATATGTTATGCATACTAGGCCCTTATCAGACATATGATTTACAATTATATTCTCCATTTCTGTAGATTCTTTTTTCATTGCTTGTCTTCTTTTTAATAATTATTATTGTATTTTAGATGAAAGTTTACAGAACAAATTAGTTTCTCATTAAACAGTACACATGTTGTTTTGTGACATTGGTTACTAACCTCATGACATGTTAACATTCTCCCTTCCCAACCTTGAGTTCCCTACTACCAGCTTTCCTGCCCCCTCCTGCCCTCTCAGCCTTGCCTCTGGGCTGGTGTGCACGTTTAGTTTGATTTTGTTTTATGGGCCTGTCTAATCTTTAGCTGAAGGGTGCACCTCAGGAGTGACTCCATTACTGAGCTGAAAGGGTGTCTGGAGACCATACTCTCAGGGGGTTATTCAGTCTCTGTCAGGAGAGCAAGTCTAATCTTTGTGTTGTGATTTTGTTTGACATTTTTCTCCAGCTCTGTCTGGGACCGTCTATCGTGGTCCCTGTTGGAGCAGGTGACGATGATAGGTGGGTACCATCTAGTTGTATTGGACTCAGTCTGGTGAAGGTTGTGATAGCTGTGGTCCATTAATCATTTGTTTAGTCTTTCTGTTGTGTCTTTAGTTTCCTTCATTCTCCCTTGCTTTCAAAAGGATGAGACAAGTGGAGTATCTTATATGTCCAGTCACAAGTTCTGAAGACCTCAAATGCTAGTCAGCAAAACAGAATGTAGAACATTTTCTTTATAAACCATGTTATGCCAGTTTAGCTAGATGTTACCTGAGTCCATGGTACCCACAGCCCTTAGCCCAATAATTCAGTCCCTGAGAGAGTTAGGATATGTCTATGGAATATACATACCTTGCCTTGTACAAGTTGTGCTGCCTTCCCCAGTATTGCATACTGTCTTACCCTTCACCAGATATACTACTTATCTATCTCCTCAGTGTTTTCCCATCCCTACTCCTCCTCTCCCTCATAACCATCAAAGATTGTTTCTTTCTGTGTGTAAATGTTTTCATTAGTTTTTATACAAGTAGTCTCAGACAGTATTTGTACTTTTATGATTGACTTATTTCACTCAGCAATAATGCCCTCCAAATCCATCAAAGTTTGTGGGATGCTTCACAGATTCATCATTCTTTATCATTGAATAGTACTCCGTGTTCTATACATGTTTATGAGACTATGCATGTTTATGAAGTGAAGCTGGCTGATTGTGGCCTTTGGATCTTTGTATCTTTGTTGATGTTCCATCCTTTACTGTGAGTGGTGTGTTGAAATTGTCTGCTATTATTGTGGAACTGCCAATTTCTCTCTTCAGTGCTATTACAGTTTTTTTTATGCATTTTGGAACCCTGTCATTGGCTGCATAGACATTTATTATGCTTATGTCTTCATGATGGATTACCCCTTTAATCATTATATAACACCTTTGTTTATCATTTGGGAACCATGATGGTGTAGTGGTTAAATGCTGCAGCTGCTAACCAGAAGGTCAGCTGTTCAACTCCACCAGGTGCTCCTTGGAAACTCTGTGGGGCACTTCTATTCTGTCTATAGCATCACTGTGGGTCAGAATCGACTCAACAGTAGTGGGTTTTTGGGTTTTTTTCTTTGTCATTTATGGTAGATTTTGTTGTAACTTCTATTTTATCTGAGATTAGTATTGCCACTCCTGCTCATTTTGGGTAGCTATTTGCGTGATATACTTTTTTTCATCCTTTGATTTTTAATAAATTTGTACCTTTATTTCTAATACATGTCTCTTATAGATAGCATATTGATGGATCCTTTTTATTTTTATTTATTTATTTATTTTACCTATTCTATCACTCTCTGTCTCTTATCATGGTGTGGTTATTAGAATTGTGTGCCAACTTGGCTGAGCCGTGATTTTCACTGCTTTGGCTTGGCTACATGATTACATCTAGTGTGAGTAGTTAATTAGTTTAAATGAGTTTCTTGGAGGTGTGGCCTGCATCTATATATAAACAGATATTCTGGCTTTTTGCATACTCTTGGTCTTGTGGCCACCTACTGTTCATCTGACTTCTGGCTTATGGGACTTGGACTACCAGTTTATCTGTAGATCTTGGGATTTGTTGACCTTCATAGTCAGAGCAATAGCCTTGCTCTCTGACCTGCAAATCCTGGGTTCATCAGTCTCTGTGACTATGTGAATTGAGAGAATCCGCCATTCCAGTCTGCAGACTCAGGACGTTCCACCTTTGCAATCACGTGAGCCGTTTCCTTTATATGATCTCTCTCTATATACATATTTATGCACTTTACTGGTTTTGCTGTCTAGACAATGTCCCCCAAACAGTGCATGTAGGCACTGTCTACTGTTACTTTAAGTATTATTGTTGATAAATATGAGTTTAGTGCTGTCACTTTGTAGTGAGTTTCTGGTGTGCTGATGTTTTCTTTGTTCCTTTTACTCTCTTGTGCTGAATTCCTTTTGTTTGTTATTATTTTATTTTAGATTTTCTGTTTACTGAGACATCTGCATCTGATGAGTAGGTTTTGCTGTGGTTACTTTGAAATTTACTCTTATCTTTTTAAATTTGAACCAGACTTTGAAATTTACTCTTATCTTTTTAAATTTGAACCAGTTTTTTATTACTCAGTATCATCTTGCCTTCCTTTCCATTAGAAAGTTCTGTACCTCCACTGTTCATTCTCTCTTTCATTGTTTTGGTGTTGTTGTCATATGCAGATTAACTTTAGTCCCCTTTGCTAAATCTTTTAGTTTTGATTAATTCTTGAGAATTCGTTTCCTAGAGTGATACCTGGTTAGTGAGATTTTGTGTCCTAGACTCAGACTGTCATTTTATGTTGTTTTTTTCTTAAATCTAAGGGCACCCTTTGATAATTCTTGTAAGTTTGGTTTGGTATTTATATATTCTCTTGGTTTCAGTTTATCTGGGAATGTCCTAATTTCACCACCATATTTGAATGTAAGTTTTGTGGGATATAGTCTTCTTGGTTGGCAATTTTTTTTTCTTTCGAAGTTTATGTCATCCCATTGCCTTCTTGCCAGCATGATTTCTGCTGAGTAATCAGAGATTAGTCTTATTATTTCCCTTCGTGTTTGACTTTTCATTTTTCTCAAGCTGCTCTTAGGATTCTTTCTTTGTCTTTGGTTTGAGTAAGTGTGATTATGATATAGTTTAGTGCTTTTCTTTTGGCATCTATCCTGCATAAGGTTTACCGAGCTGCTTGGGTGGCTGGCATTTCAATCTTCATATTTGTTGTTAGGTGTCATTGAGTTGGTTCTGACTCTTAATGGCCTTATGTACAGTAAAACAAAACACTGCCCAGTCCTGTGCCATGCTCACAATTGTTTGTATACTTGAGTCAATTGTTGCCTTCACTGTGTAACCCGTCTTGTTGAGGATTTTCTTTTTTTTCACTGACTCTCTAGTATACCAAGCATGATGTTCTTCTCCGGGGATTGAGCCCACCTGGACAACATGACCAAAGTATGTAAGATGTAGCCTTGCCATTCTTGCTTCTAAGGAGCACTCTGGTGTACTTCTTCCAAGACAGATCTGTTCATTCTTTTGGCAATCTGTGGTATATTCAATATTCTTCTCCAGTAGAATAATTAAAAAGCATCAGTTATTCTTCTATCTTCCTTATTTTTTGTCCAGCTTTTGCCTGCATGAGATAAAATTGAAAATGCCATGGCTTGGGTCAGGTGCATCTGAGTCTTCAGGATGACATCTTTGTTTTTGAACACTTCAAAGATGTATTTTGCAGCAGATTTTCCCAATGCAGTGTGTCTTTTGACTTCCTGAATGCTGCTTCCAAGGATGTTGATTGTGGATCCAAGTAAAATGAAAACCTTGATAGCCTCAGTCTTTTCTCTATTTACCATGGTGTTGCTTATTGGTCCAGTTGTGAGGATTTTTGTTTTCTTCATGTTGAGCTTTAATACATACTGAAGACTGTGGTCTTTGAGTGTCATCAATAAGTGTTTCAAGTTTTCTTCACTTCCAGGAAGCAAGGATGTGTCATCTGCATAATGCAGGTTGTTAATGAGTCTTCCTTCAATCTTAACTAATCTTCATATAGTCCATCTTGTTGGATTATTTGCTCACCATACATATTGAATAGGCATGGTGAAAGGACACAGCCTGATGTACACCTTTTCTGACTTTAAACCATGCAGAATCCCCTTAAATAACTTCTTCTTGAGCCAAGTACATATTCTTCATGAGCATAATTAAGTGTTCTGGAATTTCCATTCTTTGCAATGTTATCCATAATTTGTCCTGATCACACAGTCAAATGTTTTTGCATAGTCAGTAAAACACAGGTAAACATCTTTCTTGTATTCTCTGCTTTTGGCTAAGATCCATCTGACATTAGCTATGATATCCCTGATTCCACATTGTTTTTTGAATCCAGCTCAGATTTCTGGCAGTTTCCTATCAATATACTGTTGTAGCCACTTTCAAGTGATCTTTACCAAAATTTTACTTGCGTATGATATTAACGATATTGTTTGATAAGTTCCACATTTGATTGGATCACCTTTCTTGGGAATAGGCATAAATATGTCTCTTCTAGTTGGTTGACCAGGTAGGTGTCCTCCAAATTTCTTGGCATAGACAAATGGGCACTTCTAGGGCTGCATCCATTTGTTGAAACATCTCAGTTGATTTTACATCAATTTCTGAAGACTTGTTTTTTTGCCAATGCATTCAATGCAACTTCTACTTCTTCCTTTGGTACCGTCAGCTCCTGAACATTTGCTACTTTTCAAAATGATTGAATGTCAATCAGTTGTTTTTGGTATAGTGACTCTGTATATACTTTCTATCTTCCTTTGATGTTTCTCATGTCATTAATATTTTCCCCATAGAATCCTTCAGTATTACTACTAGAGGCTTGAATTTTTTCTTCAATTACGTTGGCTTGAGAAATACAGAACATCTTCCCTTTTAGTTTTCTACCTCTAGCTCTTTGTACATTTTATTATAATACTTTTCTTGTTCTTCTTGAGCCACCTTTTGAAATCTTCTGTTCCATTCTTTTACTTCATAATTCTTACTTTTGCTTTATCTACTTGACATTCAAGAGCAAATTTCAGAGTCTCTTCTAACATCCAGTTTGGTCTTTTTTTTTTTCTTTCCTGTCTTTTTTAATGAACTCTTGCTTTCTTCACATATAGCGTCTTTGATGTCATTCCACAGCTCATTTGGTCTTCAGTCATTAGCATTCAACATGTCAAATCTATTCTTGAGATGGCCTCTAAACTCCTGTATATATTCAAGGTAGCACCCTGGCTCTTGTGGACTTGTAATTTTTTTGAGTTTCAATTTGAACTTGCATATGAGCAATGGATTGTCTGTGCTGTAGTCAGAACCTGACCTTGTTCTGACTGATTACTTTGAGCTTTTCTATCATCTCTATCCAAATATATAGCCAATTTGATACATATGTATTCCACCTGGTGAGGTCCATCTACATACTTGCCATTTTTGTTGGTGAAGAAAGATACTGACAATGAATAAGTCATTGGTCTTACAAAATTCTATCATGTGCACTCTAGCATTATTTCCTCACCAAGGAGCTATTTTCCAACTACTCTTTCCAACTTTTTTTTTCTGTTTCCAACTTTTGTATTCCAATCACCAATATTTATTAATGCATCCTGATTGCATGTTGGATCAATTTTAGATTGCAGAAGTTGGTAAAAATCTCCAATTTCTTCAACTTTGGTTTCAGAGTTTGTAAATGTAGAAAATACTTGTATTAACTGGTTGTCTTAGAAGACATACGGATATTATTCTATAAACTGACAGCACTGTGCTTCGTGATAGATCTTGAAATGTTCTCTTTGATGAAAGATGCAGCACTTTTCCTCCTCAAGTTTTCATTCCCAGCATAGTAGATCATCTGACTGTCTGATTCAAAATAGCCAATACCAGTCCGTTTCAGCTTACCTAATGACCAGGCTATTGATATTTATGTCTTCATTTTGGACAATTTCCAATTTTCTTAGATTCATACTTCTTACATTCTGCTTTTCAGTTATTAATGGATGTTTGCAGCTATCTTAAGTTGTAGCACATCATCAAATGAGGGTCTCATAAGCTGGACTCCATCTGTATTAATATTAATAAGGTTAATTCTACTTTGAGGAGGCAGCTCTTCTCCAGTCATATTTTAAATCCCTTGCAACCTGAGTTATTCATCTTCTGGCACTGGCTAACTCTTTTCAAAAGTAAACTGCTAGGTCTTTCTTCCTAGTCTGTCTTAGTCTGCAAGCTCAGCTGAAACCTGTCCACCATGGCAGACCCTGCTGCTATCTGAACACCAGTGGCATAGCTTCTAGCATCACTGCAACATGCAAGCCCCACAGTTCAACAAATTGACAAACACTTGGTGAAATCTTATACCACCAGGTCTTCAATGATTCTTTCTGTGTTTTACATTTTCTTTTCTTGTTCTACAACTCTGATCACTCACAGATATTTCATTTTGATTGTATCTTATGTTTTCTTCATTTTTCTTTGTTCTTTTCTCTGATTTTCCCTAAAACAAAATGATATTTAAGTACTTGTTTTCAGTTTTCCTGTTCCTGTCTTATTGTTTCAAATCTGCTTCTCACACCATCTATGACATTATCCATTTCTGAAATCTTGCTGTTTATCTTTTGGAGGGAGACGAGGGGAGGAGAGGGGACAAGAAAGAAGGAGGAGATATAAGGGGAGGAGGCAGCTTTAAGAAACAGAAGTTTATTTTCTGACAGTTTTGTCCTTTTCCTGTATAATTTCAAGTTAGACTCTTCATGTTACTTGTTTGCTTACAGCAGTATCAGTTTTGTACTTTACTGTGTTTACTAAGAAAACCCTGGTGGCATAGTGGTTAAATGCTATGCCTACTAACCAAAAGGTTAGCAGTTCAAATCCACCAGGTACTCCTTGGGATCTCCATGGGGGCAGTTCTACTCTGTCACATAGGATGGCTATGAATTAGAATGAACTTGACAGCAGTGAGGTGGGGTGGGATATGTTTACTAAGGATTTTGATGTTGTCAATGTATTTTTTTGTTTTCTTGAAATTTTTTTCTTATCCTGTTTTCATCACATCTCATCTTGTTCTTTCTCAATTAGTCTTTGTTTTTCTGTTGATAGTGACTAGAGTTTTATAGTCTAGTAAGGATGCCCAGTTATTTCTGGAAATTTTCTTTTGATTCTGAAGAAGATAGTTTTCAGAGGTATGATCTTCCTACAAAATTATTTTACCCTATTGATTTGTAATGCTTTTACAGTTTTTATTCTCTTTTTAAAAAATCTTTACTCATTTTTAAGCTAGGGAAGGTGTAACTATCCTATATGTATCAGCAATACTCTAAGACAGCTCAGAGAATCACTGCTACCTATGTGCTCCTGTGTACTACTACCTATTTGTGTTGTTACAGTGACAAAATCTCCCAAATACCATATTCTTCTTCAAGAGGTGGCGTGGTTATTGGTGAAGAGAGTGTAGAGCAAAGAACATACCCTGAGTGTCCTGCATTAGCCTGATACAAGGATAGTTGTCTTTGGGTCAGTGGACAGAGGGTTGATGATATACCAAGTATGCCCCACATTTTGAAGTTTTTTTCCTTTTTACGTGATATGGAGTCTGAAGGTGTAATGAAAGAAGGTGACTGATTAGCATTTCCTCACTCAAACTCCATCTGTTTATATTTAGTAGAGACTCTAAGTCTCTGGGCATGGATTATCTGTTGTAGCTAACTTTAAAGGTACTTTCTAGGGTGTTTGCCAAGATAATGGTATTTTTAAAAGCATTCAGACAGTTTAATATGCAGCTATAATAAAAAAAAAAAATTGATCCTGAGAATACTTTTTTTTTTGTAAAACTTGGAAATAAACCAGATAGCCCAGCTTATCTGTCTGATGTATCAGACACTATTTATGGATGGCCACCTACCTCCCTTCTCCGTCAACTGTCTAAGTGCCTATATTGACATTTAGACCTAAGGTCTGTTTTGTCAGGGACAAATGTTTGACACACTGATGATCTCTAAGCAGCACAGCTTCCTAGATTTCTTCTTCGTTTTGTCCTGCAGTCTTTTTCAGGACCAATCATCTATCTTTTTCTCTGTTCCATACTCAGCTCAGTTGTCTTTATAATCAAGCACCCATTCACAAGCTGAGACTGAAATCATGTCACAAACATCATCCTACTTTATTTGGGTCTTGATATTCTGCATAGTGAGCATATATGAAACTGCTATATTGAAGACTTCAGAGAGAATTTGACTAAAGAAATATTTCTTTTACTTAGAAGGTTTTCGAAAGAAAGCTTCTGAAGGCATTTCTAAAGATGCCTTGAAATTCTTTAGAAATGAGCTTACAAAGAGGTATATGATAGAGGAGAATGTAAGAGATATGAGGTGCCGTTGACAGGACCCTGAAGGTTTTATGTTGTAAATTTGAGTGCAAATCTATGAAGGCATAAATAGATTTGTGCTCCTCTTTCTGTAGTAAGCATAAATTGCACTAAAAGATTTTTTGGAAAACATTTGAATTTTGGTACTCTTAAAAGTTTTTGTCACTCTAATGTACAAGCAGTATCAACAGAATCTTACTTTATCACATGACTTAATCCAGTAGGTCAGTAAGGATAGAAACCCCATTGTATTAGTGCTGTATTCACAGAAAACTGAACAAGTCTTTGCTATAGCAAAAAAAATGTTCTACTTATGTCAGAAACCTGAAATGGTTAATCCAGTCCACCACATCAGTGGACAGAATGGTTGTGACTGGGTAGTAGTGGTACGATATTTTCATTACAGACAAAAAGCAAACAAACAAAAAACCAAACCAACTTGTCTGACCCGCAAATGAATTCAGTCTGGTTTGAATTTTAAATTGTTTGGGAAATTTGGATTTCTCATGCTAGTAGTAAGATTTTCTGAAGACCTAATATCTTAAATAGTAAAATATATCAATGATTGACATGGAGTAAATACTTCTTTATCCACTATGAAATTTGGAGTGATAGAAAACTATGCTATTAAGACTCTAACATTTACTATAAAAGTTATAGTATAATGTGGAAAAACAAAAAGATTTCCCTGATGGGTTATTTTTGTTGTGATGAGACTGTCTTTTCATCAGTGCCCTGACATGGTGGCTGATATGAAGACATTTAATACTTTAAAGAATTTTAAATAGTACATAGCACACAAATTACTGGAAATACAAAATCCTGTACTTCTTCATTACTGTACTGACAATATTTTGTAATGGCTTCATGTTACATTAGCTTTTTGTACTTAAACCTTGTATTTCTTCCTCATTTTATTGATTTTTTAGATAACAGGTATAAACTATTACTTGAATCTAATCTTTAAAAGTCTTATGTAAGCCTCAGAAAAAGTTCTCCATTTGCAGAAAATTTTGCTCTTTAAAACAATTGCACTTATATTTTAATTGGCACTCCTTGTTGAATTTTCAAATGCAGTTTTAAACATGAAAATTATTTAAAATTTCTTAGAAACTATGTTGAATATTGGCATGGATACTTTAAAATCAGAAAATCAAATTAATTGAAAGTTCTAATTAAAAAACATTAATTTATAAAGATAAAATATATATTGCTTAGCTATTTGATCCAAATCTCTTAATATTCAGAACTGAAGTTTCACTCATTCTAAATATTTGGCTTGACTAGTACAGAACCAAAGATGAAAAAAGTACAACATTGTAGGGATAAAGGGCATTTGGGGGGAATCAGACAGATTTTCAGTAATTGCATATGCAAATCTAGGTTCATGTATTTTGGGTTATTTACAGATTTGGTTAAAAGTATGCAATTTTGTTTTCTCAAGTAAAAATATCTTTTTCTTTGACATGTATTAATATTTGCTTCATTATGTGCATTCAGTGAGTAATTTAGTGTCTGATTATTTGACTAGCGAATCAGCATCATAGACTCATGTACACCATGATAGGAAAGCTTGTCTTTGCATAAAATATTGAATTTTTAAATATTAGCAGAAATATATTTAACACATTTCAAATAATATTAATCATAATGAAACATACTTCAGTTACGCAGATTGAGATCACAAGGGTCCTGTGGCCATGTTACTTAAAAACTAAGCCTTTGTTATATAAACATAAGGGATCTACTAAAGGGTTTAAAACAAGGGACAAATGTAATTAGAATTACCTTTTAGATAAATTGTGCTCAGTTCAGTGTAGAAACGTGATGTGAGAATGGGAAACCATGAATTAAGATGTTATTGCAAAGACCAGGTGCAAAATAATGAATTGTTAAACTAAGGCAATAATTTTAGGGACAGAGAGGAGGGGACTGAATTGAAAATATTTCAGAAATAAAATTATCGGTAGACATTGATGATTAGACAAAGGGAGTGTGAAAAGGAAGAAATCTATGATAAATTCTCAGATTTTATTTTGGTGACTGTTATGAACGGTATGTTGTCTAAGAAAATGGCAATAAGAGGAAGAGAAGCAGAACTGGGAGATAATACAATATATCTTGATTTGAATGTGCTGATTGTAAGGAAAATAGAAAATACTCAAATATGTGTCTGTGGGCATGAGCTTTATTTTTCTTTATAGCACTTCTCAGTGCTTTATTTTCTACTCTAAAATTCACTCTGTGGTGTTCATTTCTATGGTTTTGACAAATGCACAGGGTGTATTTATCTCCAGAGGTACGACACAGAATATCTATATAAAGTCCTAGATTTCCTCATGTTCTTTTCCCTATTCATGGAAACTATATTTTTGCTTTCTGCCCATACAGTTTTGTTTTTTATAGAAAGTGGTATTAGGGGAATCATACTGCGTATAGCCTTTTGAATCCAGTTTCTTTCACTTAGCAAATTGCATTTAAGATACGTGATGCTAATCAATTCCTGTTGAGAACTATTACATAGTATATTTGTTTGCCCATTCACTCATTGAAAGACTTTGGGTTGTTTCCAGTTTGGAGCAATTATAAAACTTCTATTAAGCAGAACAAAGACTGAGTTGTCAAGAATTTCCTTTTACTTGGATCCACAATCAACATCTATGGAAACAGCAGTCAAGAAATCAAAAGACACATTTCAATGGGCAAATCTGCTGCAAAAGACCTCTTTCAAGTGTTAAAAACCCAAGATGTCACTTTGAAAACTAAGGTGTGCCTGATCCAAGCTATGGTGTTTTCAGCTGTCTAATATGCATGCCAAAGCTGGAAAATGAATAAAGAAGGCCAAAGAAGAACTGACACCTTGAATTGTGGTGTTTGTGAAGAATATTGACCATACCATTGACTGCCGGAAGAATGAACAAATTAGTCCTGGAAGAAGTACAACAAGGATGGTGGCATTACATAGAAAGCTGGTGAGAGAATGCACGCTGGACATGTTATCAGGAAGGATCAGCTCCTGGAGAAGGACATCATGCTTGGTAATGTAGAGGGCCAGTGTGAAAGACGAAGACCCTCAATGAAGTGGATTGACGTAGTAGGTACAACAGTGGACCCAAGCATAATGATTGTGAGAATGGCAGAGGGGCAGGCAGTACTTTGTTCTCTTTCGTACATAGGGTCACTGTGAGTCAGAACCAACTTGACAGCACCTAACAACAACAACATTGGCATTCTAGTTTTCTGTGAGCGTAAGTTTTCATTTCTCTTGTGTAAATACCAAGAGTAACATCACTGGATCATATGATAAGTGAATATTTAGTTTTATAGGAAGCTGCCAGACTATTTTCTGCATTCCTGTATCATCATATAGTCTCACAAGCAAAGCATGATATCTGCAATTGCTTGACATCACATTAGCAATTGGTGTTATTAAAAAAAAAATCCTTTCTGATAGGTCTGTATCTGTATATCTGAAAGATATCTCACGTAGTTTTAATTTATGATTTTCTAGTAACTAGTGATGTCAAGCATGTTTTCCTTTGCTTGTTTGTTATCCATCTATCTTCTTTGTTGAAGTGTCCATTTAGAGACTTTGTCTTCCTTAAAAAACTTACTGTTGAGTTTTGAGAGTTCTTTAAAAATTCTGATAATGGCTTTTTTTTCATAAATAACAATTTGCAAGTCATTTTTCCAAGTCTGTAACTTGTTTTTTTGGTCTCTTAACTGTCTTAGTCACCTAGTGCTGCTATAACAGAAATACCACAGGTAAATGGCCTTAACTGAGAACTTTTACTCATCACATTCTAGTAGGCTACAAGTCCAAATTCAAGGCATCAGCTCCAGGGGAATGCTTTGTTTGTTGGTTTTGGAGGAAGGTCCTTGGTATCCACCTTCCTCTGGACTGGGAGTTTCTGAGGTGTAGGGACCCTGGTCCAAAGAATGCTGTCTGCTGCAGCACTGCTTGCTTGGTGGCATGAAGTCCCCAACTCTCCCTTCTAGTTTCTTTCTTTATGTTTCAAGAAACTGCCTCAAGGTACAATACGGTCTTACACATTGAGTCCTGCCCCACCAACCCAACTGCCACCCACCCATCACACAGGCAGGATTTACAGCATGAGGAACATCACGCAATTGCAGGAATCATGGCCTAGAAAGATGGCTACACACGTGTTCCACCCACTGCCGTCAAGTGGATTCTAACTAATAGCAGTCCTACAGGACTGTCCTCAGAGTTACCAGGGAGGGCCTGGTGAGTTCAAACTACTGAACTTTAGGTTAGCAGACATAGCATTAACTACTACACCACCAGTGTTTCCACATATAATTTTTGGGGGGAGGGGACACAATTGAATCCATGACGTGCTCAATAAATATTTGTTAAATAATTGAGTGCCTATAGGACCTGGAAGCTTAGATTTTAGTGTTATAGCATGCAGATAGAATTTAACACCAAGAGCACAGGTAAAATCAGCAAAAGGGAAAAAGTAGAGGAAGAAGAGCACTAATTCAAAGTTGAAACCCTTGGAAACTCAAATGATGCAAAGTCAGGCAGAGGAGAAAACAGAACCTAACCAAGGAGACGCAGAAGGATAAGTCAGAGTGTCAGAAGAATAAGATGAGCCTATTTTCAGGGAAAGCAAAGAAAATAGAGTTTCAGAGTAACTGATCAGCATTTTAAAATGTGCTGGAAAAGTACAGTGAAGCAAATACAATTCCCATTAGATTTAGCATTCTCAGAGTCATTGGTGATCTTTTCCAGAACATTTTTAGTGCAGTGTTAGAAAAATCCACATGTCCTTTGGTATGAAAACTAGATAGCACTTGAGAATGCAGAGACATCCAGTGCTCTGAACTCCTTTTTCTAATATTCATGTTATTAATATGCCTACTGATGCAAGGACAATTTCTAGGAGGGCCTGCACCGTATTTGCCTTGTCAGTCTCTCTACTTCCTCAGAGGAAGTGTCCCCCAAATAGTTGCTGAATAATTGAAGGAATGGATTCTTTCAAGAAACTAGTGGAAAAAGCAGGAATTTACTCAAGAGCTAGATAGAAAAGTAGGGTGAAGGGAAGAACTTTTAAAACATTTTATTAGGATGGGAGGATCAAACACATTTAGCTTAACTTTCTTATGGTGTACTTTTGAAATACAAGTAAACTGTAAAAACAGCATGATTATGATTGCAGGAAGTTTATGCTGTTAGACATAATAAAGTTATAATTCTGTCTTACTGGAATAGAAGCATAAATTCACATTCTCTTCAACTTATTAGAAATGGAGAATGATACGATATGAAACCTTTTCCATTCTTTTGTTATTTATTTATGAGATCTTTTACATTCCTTTATGATCTAAATCTGCTTACATTTAGTACAGCACATGTCCGTTTCATACTTACAGCACGTCTCCATTCGGCGTGACCACATGTGTCTACTGCTATGAACAGCAGAGCTCTAATGTCCTTTCACAGTCTTGGTTTGCTCTTTTTTATGTTGCAAGCAGCCCTTTCCTGTTTGGCCACTGCCAAAGAAAGCACTTGGTATATGCAATCTTTTCTGATCCTTGTACCAGCCAGCATTGACAGCTATACATGGTTTTGACCTATCGTGGTGCACTCCAAGTGCTTCACAGAGGTACTAGAAGAAAAACGGGCAAGTGAAGTAAGTACAGTTGAAATTTAATTTGTATTCTGTCCCCACAAGGTGTCTTTGCTCAGAAGGGGTCTCTCTAATTCTTTAATTTAAAAAGGTCATCATGTTTTAATTCATTTGTATAGAGCATGCATTCTTTTCTAACTAGCACAGGGACTGCTACACTCTGACGCCTCTTACATACGCTTCTACCCATTAGATATAAACCTCATGAAGGCAAAGACTTTTTTTCTGTTTATGTGTGTCTTGTTCACTGCTTAGAATAGTACCTGACAAATATAAGGTGCTCATTAAATTTTTTTAATGCGTAAATCCTTTTATATGCCTATTCCTCTTTTGATTCATTTAACTCCTTTCTCTCCTCTAAAATTGTAAACCTTATTATTACTCTAGTCCTGAGTCATCTTCTCTGTCTGTTCTTTCATTTTTGAGTCCTCATCCACTGTAATCAAATGACTACCTCTAATTAAATGCCACCAATTTCCCTGTCTCCAGCCATGCCTGTAATCCAAGGTCTTCTCTCGTATCTCCAGCTGCCCGAGTCCATCTCCATGTGTGTTCCACAGGTACCCTAATTCAGTATACACATGGGCTTTCAAACTCTCAGCCCACAGTACTAACTCCTCATTCTGACAATGCTATTTTAAGTAATAGCACTATTATTTTGTTATCCTCCTTACTTCAAATTCCACCTCTATTTCTGGCCACTGGGCCAATATGATTATTGTAACCACTGCCAACATCAGCATCTGTCATAGTTTGAAGTACATTTTCACAGCCATCTTTCTTTCTCTGGTGGCTTTGTCCTATATCCTTCCAAAGAACTAACTATGGTTGGTGGAAATACAAAAAGCCCAGTATCAGCAGTTTGCCTGTTCATCATTACATAAATCTCACTCCTGTTCTTACTCTGGCTTTGATGACCCAAATTTCCAGGAACTTGTTTTTTGCCTCTTTCTGATAACTGTTTTCCTACCTGGCCATACAGTTTCTCTTTCATGAACTACTCTGTTGTACTGCAGATTTTCTGTGATAGAATAGCTTTGCTTTAGAAGACCTGCTTATTTGAAGTTGTGCTGATTACTTGCTGCAACCTGGGCTGATAAACCAGTTATTTGACTCTGTTTATTTCTTGGAAAATGGTATAGCAGTCTCACCTGTTCCTTTTATCCTATGGACTTTTCTCCTAGTTGCAGATCTACTTCTTGGACTTTGATCCTTAGTATACCAATGCTCAGTTTTGCTTACATAATTAAAGTACTGATATTTTCTTGAAACTGTGAACTGCCAATATCTATTACTTCCAGTTTGGTCTGTCCTACTTTGAACCAATCACTAATTCTAAAAGTCACCACCACACGTGTGCACGCGCACGCACGTGCACACACACACACACACACACAAAGAGAGATACACACAAAGAGAGACACACACACAGAGAGACACACACAGACACAGACACAGATGTGTAAAATAGGGAAACCCTGGTGGCGTAGTGGATTAAGTGCTACATCTGCTAACTGAAAAGGTGGCCATTCAAATCCACCAGGCGCTTCTTGGAAACTCTATGGTTCAGTTCCACTCTGACCTATAGGTTCACTATCAGGCAGACCTGACTGGATGGCAGGTTTTTTTTTTTTAATTACATTACAATGTAATATAATATATATGTTATTATAACTCATGTAGTGTATATAAATGTGCACAGGAAATTATTTTTTCTAGTTCTGTATCATTGAACTTATTCTTTTTCTTCTTTCTGGTATTTTGTAGCTTTCCTAATTGAAGTCAGGCAACCTGGCTATTGCTTTACTACTTACCTTGACTGCTAGGCTTCAAGTCTGGTAAACTCTGGGTTGTTGCTCTGGTCTCTGGTTCTGATCACTGGTCCTGTGATGTATACTGTCTGCCTGAGATTCTTCAGCATATTATGCAGCTAATTTCAGACTTGAGATTTTACCTTGAATTTCAACTTTCAGAGATGTTTTCTTTTATTATCCTATTCTTAAATCTATTGCCTAAACCAAAACAATGGTTTATCTCATTAAGTATGGACCTTGTTCTTTGCCTCAGAGTCACAGATACGATGTTCCTAATGCTAATATGTTCAATCAATTTCAGACTGCAGAAGTTGCTAAAAATCTTTGATTTCTTCATCTTTGGCCTTAGTGATGGGTGCTTAAATTTGAATAATAGTGGTATTAACTACTTTTCTTTGTAGGTGTATAGATATTATCCTCTCGCTGACAGTGCTGTGCTTCAGATCTTGAAATGTTCTTTTTGGTAAGGAATGCAACACCTCATTAAGGTATCATTCTCAGCATAGTGGACTGAGTGATTGTCTGTTTCAAAATGACCAATCCCAGTCCATTTCAGCTCACCAATAATGCCTAACATATTGATCTTTATATATTCTATTCCAATTTTTGATGATTTTCAAATTTTCCTAGATTCATACTTTGAATATTCCAGGTTCTGATTATGAATAGCTGTTTGCAGCTGTTTCTTCTCATTTTGAGTCATGCCACATCAGCAAATGAAGGTCCCAAACACTTGACTCCATCTACATCATTAAGATCACCTCTACTTTGAGGAGACTGCTCTTCCCTTGTCATATCTTGAGTGACTTCCAACCTAAGGAGTTCATCTTCCAGCACTGTATTAGACAGTGTTCCTGTACTAGTCATAAGGTTTTCACTGGCTACTTCTTTTCAGAAGTAGACTTCTGAGTCTTTCTTGCTGGTGGCTGGAATGGCAAGGATCGAAATGAGGAAGGATTGGTAGTTGGAAAATATGGCCTTGGTGATAGACATTATACTGGAGATTGCATTACAGAATTTTGCAAGAACAATGATTTCTTCATTGCAAATACTTTTTCTTACCAACATGGTGACCATACATACGGACCTCACTAGGCTGAGTACACAGAAATCAAATCAACTACATCTATGGAAAGAGATTATGGAAAAGCTCAGTATCATCAGTCAGAAGCCAGGGGCCAACTGTAGAGCAGACCATCAATTACTCATATGCAGATTCAAGTCAATACTGAAGAAAATCAGAACAAGGTCACAAGACCAAAGTACAGTCTTAAGTGGACCCTAGCTGAATTGAGAGATGATCTCATGAATAGATTTGTCATGTTGAACACTGATGACCAAAGACCAGGTGAGTTGTGGAATGATATTGAAGACATCATACATGAAGAATGCAAGAGGTCATTAAAAAGACAAGAAAGAAAGAAAAGACCTAAATGAATGTTGGAAGACACTTGGAAACTTGTTCTTGAATGTTGAGAACTGAAGCAAAAGGAAAAAATGAAGTAAAACAGCTGAACAGATGATTTCAAAGGGCAGCTTAAGAAGACAAAAGAAGGTATTATGATGACCTGTGCAATGAGCTGAAAACAGGAAACCAAAAATCAACATGCTCAGCCTTTCTTAAGATGGAAGAACTAAAGAAAGAACTCAAACCTCAAGTTGCAGTGGTGAAGGATTCTACAGGGAAAACATTAAGTGATGCAGGAAGCATCAAAAGAAGAGATGGAAGGAAAGCACAGAGTTAGTATACTAAAAAGAATTGAACAATGTTTAAGCATTCTGGGAGGTAACATATGATCAGGAACTGATGGTACCACGGGAAGAAGTCTAATCTGCACTGAAGGTATTGGCAAAAACCAAGGCTTTGGAAATTGACAGAATAGAAATTGCGATGTTTCAACAGATTCACCACTGCAAGTGCTCACTTGTGTATACTAAGAAGTTTGGGAGAGAGCTACTTGTCAACTAATTGGAAGAAGTCCATATTTATGTCAAGAAAAATGATCTAAGTGAATGCAGAAATTATCAAACAATATCTTTAATATCACATGTAAGCAAAATTTTCCTGAAGATCATTCAAAATAAGCTGCAGCAGTATATTGACAGGCAACGGCCAGAAATTCAAGCTGGTTTTATAAGAGGACATGGGACCAGGGATATCATTGCTGATGTCAGATGGATTCTGGCTGAAAGCAGAGAATACAAGAAGGATATTTACCTGTGTTTATTGATTATGTTAAGGCATTTGATGATATGGGTCCTAAGAAATTATGGCTATTAATACACAGAATGAGAATTCCAGAATACTTAATTGTGCTTATGAGGACTCTACATGGATTAAGAGGCAGTCATCTAAAAAGAATAAGGGGACACTTCATGGTTTAAAGTCAGGAAAGGTGTGTGTTGTGGTTTTATCGTCTCACCAAAACTATTCGATTTGTATGCTAAACAAATAATCTGACAAGCTAGAGTATATGAAGTAGAGTGTGGCGTCAGGATTGGAGGAAAACTCATTAACAACCTATGCTATGCAGATGACACAACTGTGCTTTCTGAAAGTGAAGAGGACTTGAAGCACTTAGTGAAGAAGATCAAAGACCACAGCCTCAATACAGATTACACCTCAACATAAGGAAACAAAAATTTTCACAGTTGAACTGATAAGCAACATTATAGTAAATGGAGAAATGATTGAGGTTGTTAAAGATTTCATTTTACTTGGATCCACTGTTAGTACCCATGGAGGCAGCAGTTGAAACACCAAAAGATGCATTGCATTGGTTGGGGAAATATGCTGCAAAAGATCTCTTTAAAGTGTTGGAAAGCAAAAATGTCACCTTAAGGACTAAGGTACACCTGACCCAAGCCATGATGTTTTCAATCACTTCATATGCATGCATGTGAAAACTGAACAGTGAATAAGGAAGAAAGAAAAAGAACTCATGCCTTTGAACTGTGGTGTTGACAAGCAATATTGAATGTACCATGGACTGCCTGAAGAATAAACAAATCTGTCTCATAAGAAGTCCAATCAGAATGTTCCTTAGAAATAATGATGGTGAGCCTGTCTCATATACTTTGGGCATTGTCAGGAGAGATCAATCCCTGGAAAAGGACATCATGCTTGGTAAAACAGAGGGTCAGTGAAAAAAGAGGAAGACCTCCAGTCAGATGGATTGGCAAAGTGGCTGCAACAAGGGACTCAAGTATAGCAACAATTGTGAGGATATCACCTGACCAAGCCTTGTTTTTTTCTGTTGTGCGTAGTGTTGCTATGAGTTTGAGCCAACTTTATGGCACCTAACAAAAACAACAATGCTGATGAGGAGACCTGGTGGTACAGTGGTTAAGAGCTTGTCTGCTGACCAAAAAGTGCACAGGTCAAATCTGTTAGCTTCTTGGAAATCCTATGGGGGCAATTTTACTCTGTCCTATAGAAAGTTTAGGAGTCAGAGGGCAAAAGGTTAATCATGCTTTAGCATTTAAATGAACTCAAATAGGCACGTAATATTTATAATTAATGACTTGATCAAGTGATCAAACTATAATCAGGTCAAAGTGTAGTATGTGATTTTTTTAAGGTACTCCTTTATTCATGCAACATATCAAAGAAGAAATCAGTCTCACCTTTTTTGGTTTGAACTGCGTTTTCTTTGTTTCTATTCAGTCAGTTGCCCAGCACAAGACTCTGTTGACTGGCTAATAAGATTGCAAAGTTGTCATGGACTCTACCAAGTCTCACTGGAAATGAGCTTTTAATTTGTGTAAATCATGCCACACTTTGTTTCCTATCCTGCCTTCAGTGATTTCACTCTACTTCAATAATAATAAATGCCTTGTTTTTCATTTTTCAAAAGCAAGAATATTTTGCTTGCTTTCTATCTGTCTACATGTAAGATACATATTAAACATTGGTATGTGTTATGTGCTCTGCAAGTTTCTCCTCTCAAGGAATGCATATTATAGGAACGCAGTGGATGTCAAATTAAAGCTCAGACCATATTTTACTGAACCACAGAAGGGGGATCCTTGTCCAGAGTGCTCAGATTTGCTAGTTTTCTGGATGCTGGTATTTCAGAAAGAGAAAGTAATTTTATTACAACTCACAGAGCAAACAGCTGGAAGTTCCTCACATCTGGCTTACCAAGCCATGGGAAGCAGGGCTTATGTGTGATTTCGGCAGCAAGATGGCAGCTGCAAAGGTATTCTGGTGAGGGAAAACTCTAGAAAGTGGCCAGGAAACAGGATGTGACTCTTCATGTTGGACCTTTTGCTTCAGAATAGGGTCTGAGTGATGATTTTCCTTCTGGTTTGTTCCTTCTGCTGCTGTTGAAGCCAATTAGCAGATACAGCTGGCCCTTCTGTGCATATGGAGTGAGCCAAATCTGATTTGGGTTAGTTGAAGGGATAATAGAAATTTAATGGCATTGGTAGAGCTAGGTTACATTTGTACCAAAACAAAACAACAACAAAAAACCGAGAACAGTTTTCTTGAGGTAAGCAAAAATTATTTCCTCCTATAGAAGTGGCCCGGTGACAGTGTCTAACCTCCCCTAACTTCACAAGGGTAAAGTAGAACAAAGAACAACAGCCCAAGGATGTTTCTTATGAGGCAGAGGTTAGACAAGCCTCTTCTCTCTGCCATCCCTACTAATTCTGACATCAACCATCCCTCACACAGCACTCTACTTCTGTCCTGGGTTTGGTAATTCATGGCAATAACCGCACAGAACTCAATGATTGTGCTTATGATTATGGTTTTATTATAAGGGAGGTAACTTGTAATTCAGGCTCAAGATCACTTGGGATATGGTTCTTTCATCAATATACCCTCTTCCCACCCATGCCTCTCCTTGGATCTCAGCCTTTCCTCCAAAGGCACTCAACTTTTTTCCTCCATGGGCCAGGAAGTTCAGTCTCCTGCTGCTATCTTTGCTGCTGGATTTCTTGTTACCACTTCTCATTATCTTCAGGGTTACAGCTTACTCTCTCACCCCCTCTGCCTTGGTTTCCTACTTACAAGAGCTTCTCAGCACACGGATCCCAAATGCAAAGGATGCATTCTCTGCTCCTGGCTCTTCTTCCTTATTGGTGGCAGCCTATTCCTCTCTGCTCTAGAATTGGCTCTCTTTTAAGGCAAAACTGACCAATCCCCTTAGTAGGCCACAATTAGCCTATAACACAGTCCATGTCCTGCACCCACCCTGATTACCTGAGTGGGAGTTGTAAGGTCATAGCCAGAAAGGCCACACACAAGAGTAACCTACTGCTTGTCCCAAATTTCAATTACTGCATATGTTTTATCTGATATAGTTGAAAGTTTTTGTTTTTTTTTTTTGCTTTTGTCTTCAGTAGTATTCCCTAACAGTATTTCTTATGCGATGGCAATGTTTAATATTAAAGAAAAATATATTTTTCTTTATCACTCCATCCCTTTTCATGCAATGCCTATGATATGCTTAGTTTAATAGACCAAGGTACTTTTCCTATTGATTTTACTTTGAACTTCTGTTTCTTCAAGCAACTAGTATTTTTTTACAGTTAAGTACATTTTACAGACTAAGACTTTGAAAAACTTCAGCAAGTTTATTCTTCCCTTTAAAAAGATTAAAAAAAAACAAAAACCCAAGCTGACATACTGACCAGATATATATTGTTACTCCATCTAACCCAGAAAAGAACAATATAGGAGAATTCATACTACCTGGTTCTAAGAATATACTATAAAGTTTGGCTTTTCAAAAATGGTTGGCTAATCTACTCCCTTTGCTATTTGTATAACTTTGAGAATTACTTTATATCTACAATAAATCCTGCTGAAATTTTGGATTAACTCTGTAGACCAATTTAGTGTCTTATATGTATACGAATCTTTGAAAGCATGGACACTGTATATATTTTTGTAAACCTATAGAAATCAAAAGAGTCCTTGGGTGGTGCAACTGATTAAATATTTGACTGTTAAGTGAAGGTTGGTGGTTTGGATCCACCCAGAGGCACCTTGAAAGAAAGGCCTGGTGACCTGCTTTGGAAAGGTCACAGCCTTGAAAACCTACAAAGCACAGTATTACTTGCCAATAAATGAGGTCACTGTAAGTCAGAAATGACTTGATGGCATTTTTTTTTTAAATATAAGAATCAAAGAAGTGTGACGTTGGCAAAGAGACAGATCATTGGAATACAGTGGAGTCCAGAAAAATAGAGTCAAGACTATACAGCCAATTGATTTTTGAAAATGGTGCAAAAGCAATTTAATAGAGAAAGTATAGTTTTTTCAACAAATGGCATTGGAACAACTGGACATCTGTATGAGAAAAAAAATTAAGCTCAAAACAAACATCATACCTTATACCAAAATTAACTCAAAATGGATACTAAATCATAATGTAAAATATAACAATTTATAAGAAAGCATGTGAGAAAATTTTTGTAACCTGTGGTTAAACAAAGAATTTTAAAATATGATCCCAAAGCATAATCCATAAGAGAAAAAAAAAGATATATTGAATTTAATCAAAACTAAAGACTTCTGCTCAAAGAGACATTTCTAAGAGAATGTAAAGACAAGGTATGGACTGCGAGAAAAGAAAATATTTGCAGATGAAGTACTCAACAACAATAAAGCTTGTGTCTAGAAAACATAAAGAACTCTCAACTCTCTACAGTAAGAGGAACCCAAATGAAAATGGGCAAATTATTTTAATAGACACCTCTTGAAAGAAAATACATGGGATGGCCAAAAAAAAGAAAAAAAACTTGAAAAATGTTCAACAATCATCATTAGGGAAATACAAATTAACACCATTCTGTGATATTACTATGCAGAGCGACTACAAAGAATTGATAACACCAAGTGCTGGTAAGAATGCAGAGCAACAACAACTCTCATACATTGCTTTGGAGATGCAAAATAGTAGCCATTCTCTAAAACCATTTGCCAGATTCTTACAAAGTTAAGCACAGAGTTATACATGACCTAGATCTCCTGGCAGTGCAAAAGCTTTGCTGTTGACCACTATCTTAAAGGTTGGCAGTTTGAAGCTGTCCAGCAACATCAAGGAAGAAAGGCCTGGTAGTCTGCTTCTGTAAAGATTACAGCCAAGAAAACCCTATGGAAAAAGCAGTTCCATTCTGGTAACACGTGGGGCCACTATGAGTTGGAACTGACTTGAAAGTAATGGATTTGGTTTATTTTTTAGCATATAAACTAGCAATCCCATGCCTAGGTATGTGCCGGAGAGAAGTAAAAATTTATGTTCACACCAAAGCCTGCAGAATAGCAGCTCTATTCGCAACTGCCAATAACTCTGAAAACCCCAAATGTCCTTCAACAGGTGAATAGATAAACAAACTGTGATACATTCCTGCAGTGGAATATTAGTTAGATGTAAAAAGGAATGAATTATTGATACCAGTAGTAACACAGATAAACCTTAAAATATTAAAGACATTATGCTAAATGAGTAAAGTCAGTATCAAAAGTTATTTACCATATAGTTCCATCTATATGACATTCTTGAAAAGGCAAAACTACAACAATAAGACCCTATCAGTGATTCCGATGGATCAATCTCAGCGTGAACATGTGACATCACAAATGGAGTTTTTTTGGTAATGGATCTGTTCTGTACCCTGATTTTGGTGGCAGTTACATAAATTTATATATATATATATATATATCAGAATTCACAGCACTGTACACCAAATAAAGTTAGTTGTATTATATGTTAATAAGAAATATAAATACAATAAAATAAGCAAATGATATTCAGCCTAGTTTGGGTATAAGTGAATTTGATCATAGTCTAATCTTCTGATTATGATACAGAAAAGATAGCATACATGGTAAGAGAAAATGTGTGTGTGTGTGTGAAATTGAAGCAGTTTCCATGATGAGTGATACCCATCCAAACTCATATAAGTAATCCAAAATAATCATCGTATTTTATTTTTGTAATATATACTTACTATATATTTACATTCTACCAGCTTATTTTCATAAATGATGCTAGACTTAATATAATGCTAAATTTAGTTTTAGTTTTCTGAGTCTACTCTGGATGAGTATTGCTATAGTGGTCAGGAGAGGTGAGAGTTTAAAGATGGTATTGAAGGCAGTGATTGGCATACGACAAACTTGAAGTTACAATAATGCATGTTCATGTCTCTGGTTTGCCACAGACACCCCCTCTCAGCGGGTACAGTTTATCCTTGGGACTGAAGATGATGATGAGGAACACATTCCTCATGACCTTTTCACAGAACTCGATGAGATTTGCTGGCGTGAAGGTGAGGATGCTGAGTGGAGAGAAACAGCCAGGTGAGGTTTTTTTTTGTCTAGATTAAGGTATACTAAGAAAATTTTCCTTCTATTTAGAGATTCCTAATGTAACACTTTTGCAAACATCCATGAGGGCTGCTGATTTCTGAAGTTGCTTCTCTGATCTGGGCATATCCTATAATGAGATGTGGGTCAGAATGAAATCTGAAGGCAATAATTATAGTAAACAGTGACACAGAGCCAGCAACAGCTGCAGTCTTAAAGATAAACAGTAACATAATTTGTGTGCCATGAGCAAAACAATAGAAATTTTAAAGTAATTCATTTCCATCCTTTTGGCAGCTGGCTCATGCTCAAACTTGTGATACTATATATAATGTGAGTGTTAGGCTTTTATAAAGAAAGGACAAACACCATAAAAACAGGCCTGAATTTTGTGTGCTATTTGATGAGGGCAAAAATATTTACTCAATGTATATGTATATACTCAAATATTGGTGGTTTTTCAAAATACATTTTGAGTTACTTTTATGTTTAATTTGTAAACTCTGGTGATGTAGTAAAGTGTTGTGACTGCTAACCCAAAGGTGGACAGTTCAAATCCACTCTGCTCTGTAGGGTTGCTATGAGTCAGAATTGATTTGACAGCAAGGAGTTTTGGGTTTTATCATTTGTAGTTGATATTCCCATTTTGTGTATTATATATATGTTAATGTGATTATAAATAAGTGCTTCGGGTCAATTTGGACTATGTGATTGATAAATTGCTTTAAAAATGAATTATATTTTAAGTTTACTCCTTAATCATTTTTACTCACTCATTTAGCAGACATTTATGGAGAACTTATCATGTGCCAGATGCAATGAAAATGGAACAAAACAGAACACCTTAGATCTTACCGTTAGTGATCTTACAGTCTAATGGAGGATGTAGACAAATGAGCAACATTGTGTAAGTGCTTATGGTACAGATGTTTACTAGGAATTGTGGACACCAATCATTATTTCCCCACTGCTTCCAAAATATAATGTAAGTACCAATTAACTGGGATCTTGTTGAAATACAGATTAAGTAGGGCTTGGAAACAGGGCCTGAGATTCTGCATCTCTAATAAGCTCTTAGGTAGTGTCATGTCAATGTTTTTAGTCTGAGGGCCACATTTTGGGTAGAAAGGATTCAAATAACGTGGGTGAAGGAGAGGGGATCTAGGTAATCTCCCAGGAAGAGATGATTCCTGAGCTGACTCTTGGAGGTTGAGTAGGACTTAACCAGTTGCTATCAAGTCATTTCTGACTCAAGGCCCACTCATGTGTGTCCAAGTAGAGCTGCTCCACGGGTTTTTCAATGGCTGTTTTTTTGGAAGTCTATCTCCATGAATTTGTCCTGAGGGCCCTCTGTGTGGACTAGAATCTCCAGTCCTTTGGTTAGCAGCCAAGCATCTTAACCTTTGCATCACCCAAAGACTACTGGTTAGGAAGAAGTGGGGATAGAATGTGTACTCCAGGCAGAGGACGCAGGATATGCTTCAACACATCCACTGACCTTGGTGTGACTGTTTTGTTAGGCTATTCCTTCCATATAGTACCCCTGGTGGCACAGTGGTTAAGCACTCAGCTGCCAACTGAAAAGTTGATGGTTCAAACGCACCAGCAGCTCCACAGGAGAAACATGTGGCTGTGTGCTTTTGTAAAGATTACAGCCTTGGAAATCCTCTGGGGCAGTTCTTCTCTGTCCTTGAGGGTCACTATGAGTTGGATTCAGCTTGAGGGCAATGTGTCAGAATGCTGCAATTATTATAGCTCTTTTTTTTTTTTTAGATGTATCTGTTAGTGGCCTTCATATTGCAACAGTTTTCTTCTGAAAGCCGAAGGATGTCATTGTATTATGTTAAACTCTGGTTTGCAGTTAATAGTTGCTTTAACTCTATCCAGACTTAGTGTGGAACTAAATGCTCAATTATGATAATAAATATTACATAATACTGGACCAGTTAATTCTCATTTGATATTTTTTGAGTGGTTTTTACAGTTCTTTCTTTTTCATTTTTTTAAAAGAAATAAAAAAGCACCAGGAGAAAATAGAATAAAGAAAAACAGCTATCACCACTGTAACATTTGAGAATCAAAACTGGAAACTGCAGTTAAAATTCAAGAAATCTAGAAAGATGAAAAAAACAAAACAAAACAAAAATATCCCTCTAGCCTTATTTATATTCCTCTGTTCAAAGTAATCGCTGTTAAGTTTCTTGTGCATCTTCCCAGAAAAATTTTAATGTTTAGATCTGCATGTAAATGTATACTCTTTTTTATTTATACAATAGGATTACATAACATATGGTGTTCACATGTTACTTGTCTATGGTCAGCAGCATATTTGCAGTAGTTTCCACATCAGCAACACATATTTATTAACTCTTTTTAGTTATTACTATTCAGTTACATTGATAAACTTTGTTTTGTCAGCCTTGATAGTCATTTATACCTTGACATTATTTTATTAGTATTTATGCAAGTTGGAATTTCTAACAGTGGAATTTATGTATCAAGGATTATAGACTTAAAAAAAATTGATACATATTACAAAATTGCTTTTGTGACATGTCTTGGTAATTTACACTTCCACTAAAATATGACAGCACTTGTTTCTCCCAAACTTTTCTGCTGACTTTTAAAAATTCTTTGCTAGTTGGATGGGTGAAAAATAAATCTCACTGTTTTAATTTACCTATCTTTAATTATTAGTGTGCTTCTTCATCTTTTTATATTTTTATTTCTTAAATCTGTTTAATGTAACACTATTATTTTCTTCATTTTCCTTTTTGAATACTTTAATTTGGTGGTGAGTTATTCTGTGTGAATTACATTTTTTTTTGGAAAACTTAATAAATGAATCCATTTTCCCCATGATTCTTGCTTTGTGTGGCAAAATTTTACATGGAGAACTAAACTTAAAATGATGTTTTTTAACCTGCTAAGTTTTATTAAAAACCTAATTTTTTTCATCTAGCTGTATCAAAACTAAGTACTTGGGGCTTTAAAAATCACAACATATGCATTTATCTTCTTTATTTGGAGAAAGAAAAACAGTATATAGTAATTGTCTCTACAAATTAGTAGTACACTTTTGTACTTTCATGATTAAAACATTCTTGATAAGAGAGCTGAAGGGTATATCTCTCTATTTAAGGCTAGAAGCTTCAAAACCAGAAACCAGTGGTTTTCCTGGGTGGCTTGAATGAAGTCCCATGGTTACGGTACTGGACAGGTCAGGTTAGTCAGGATCTCTTCAATGTTTTGTTAAGAAGCGGTTCTTTGAAGCATTTTTCTTAGATTTCTTTCTTCCCCCTCATATGTGAAACAGCTAAGAAGGAAGTTTGGAATATACATTTTGTCATCAATAGCTTTCTTCTTCTTAAAATGGTTTGTTCTTTTTCATCTCCCAAATCAGCAGTATATTCCTTTTAACCTGTAATTTACTTGTAACTTGTCTACTCACTTAAAATGAGGAAGAAGCAGATGCAATACTAAAATTTATTTTACTCTGTCACAGTTGAGCAGGTAGCATTTTATAATGCTCCACTTGACTTGAGCAATGTGAACTACATGTTTATCTGAAACCACCAAAATGTGTTGCTGGTTATTTATAAAGGATGAAAAGGATGATCTAATTAATTAGCAGCTTTCTCTAATGCTTATAAGACCTGTATTCTCAGCCATGCTTCTGAAACCTCAAGCATGGCACAGCTCTTTGAGGTTCAGGCAGACATCTGATGAGCAATCAGGATGGTAACAGACATTGAAGAGGAGGGTAGATAAATTTTGGCTGGAACACAATACTTTCGAGAAGAACAGAGTGTGTTTTTTAAGGACTTAAAAATGTAGTAGATTTTAAAGTAGCAGAAGTAATTTTGCTCTGGCTGCCCTTAGTCATCTAAAAAATGCTAATTTTAACTAATTCCTGACTCCTGATTTCTCAAATGCAGTCTAAATCTAATAGGCTCATTAGCATAGCCATCTGAAGCACTTGTTTCTTTTGGTTAGTATTCCAGGTGGGATTAATAATTTTCTACTGTAAGTGTAGAAATAAAAAGGATATTTTATCAGGGTATTGCACCTGTCACATATCACATCTTGAATAATTCATGTCCACTGTCATTGCCAAGTAAAATTATGTTTTAGATTTTGAGCTAAATTTATGAATCATGATAATTTAATAAATTTTTGTGAAAACCAGCTGTTCACTTTTAAAAACCCTAAAAGAAGCCATATGACAAGGCTAATGAAATCAACATAATTACAATGTCCTGCTTATTAATAACATGTAGTGTTATTAATAGAAATGTGCATAAAGATTCCACAGCTGTGCAATTGTGGAGATAACACACTTGACTCACTGTGGTTGCCCTTTTAAAAGTGCTTTCCACAAATGAGCTCAGAAGAGATGAAGCAGGGGGTAGCAGTCAGGCTCTGATACATACATGGTAGTGTGGAAAAGGATTATTCAATCAAAGCACTTTTGTTGCTGCTGTAAAGGCATTTTGTAATCCCAATTAGTGAATGGTCAAGTGACCCAGATTTTTCAGTAGAAGGTGAGGTGTGAAAATAATATGGATTAAGAATAGATAAAGTACTTCAACTCTAGATTTGGATCTATTTCATTTCCCCTTAAAATGACTCTAGGCATTCTATGATGACATACGCTTTTCTCTAGCTCCCATCTTGTGTCTCCCCGTCCTCCGCATCCCCAACTATACACATAAAAACCTCAAAATTTTGTTTTTCTTTAGACATTAATTATTTTTCCCGAGGCTGTAAATGACTTTGTGTTTGGATAGAATGAGGGATTAAATATTGTCAGAAAAGCTAACTGAAATAGTGGAAATAGAGTAAACAAGAAGAGTTATGTTTCATGGAAAACGTATTTCTAATTTGCAGAAGGATTTTATTTTTTTATTTTGATAAGTATATTGTGTAAGAGATTATCACTAGCTTAATCCTTAAAAAATTGAGGAAACTCCCATTATGTTGTTGTTTAGCATAAAGAGATTGCAATGTTCTAATCATGGATAAAAATGGATGCAGACATACTAAAGGGAATGAAAGCAATCTACTCAGTTTAAAGCCTTCTCAGTGTTATACAACTGACCGACGGTTTTGATTTATTTATTTTGCAGCATCTATCACATCTCTGTCATGGCTTTGAAATCCTTGTTTTCTTTGATTTGCTATTCAAATAAATGTCAGCTAATTTGTTTAAAAACTGGAAGAAATTACAGCCCTTTAGGTCATTAACTGCCATCAAGCATCTTGCAACTGACAGTGTATTCAGTGGCTAAAAATCTTGAAACAAAATTTAGTGTGTTCTCAGACCTGTTAATTTCTATCTTTAAAGTATGGAAAGGAAGTTAAAAGGAAAAGTGATATATACTTATGTATTTATGTATAGATATTATTTTTAATGTAGTCTATTCATTTAAATATCTCTTAGAGCTTTTGGCATCATTCTGGAGCTGGCATAAAGTACTGAATCTTGAAATGTTTAATGCCTTTAGTAACTTGATATTTGTAACTTATGGGTTCATTTTTATGGGAAGTACCTTCTCCCTCCTTTTGTAATACTGGTAAAATCTATGGCTATAGCAAACCTTCCATGCATGTAGTATATACTTGGAATTCTTAACTAACAAACTGCGTGGAACTCCACACTTTTTTCCTAGGAGTACCAGCCCCCAGCTGATAGGCGTTATTCTAAAAGCAGGACTTTTTTCTCCTCTAAAGAAAGCAGTCCTCTTGACTTAGCTTTTAAAATGTCTTTTCAGATACACACATAGATCAATGGAATAGAATAGAGAACTGAGAAACAGACCAACAGAGACGCAACCAACTGATTTTCAACAAGGGGGAAAAAGCTATTCAATGGAGGAGGGATAGTATTTTCAATAAACATGCTGGAAAAAGTTGGACATCTGTAGGTGAAAAAATGAACCTTGATGTAAACCTCACAGTGTATAAGAAAGTTAATTCCAGATGGCTCATGAATATAAATGTAAAACAAAAATTATAAAACTTTTAGAAGATAACATAAGAAAAAGTTTTTGGGACCTAGGGCTACGAAATAAAGTTTTAGATATGACACCAAAAGTAAAACTCATAAAACAAAATATTTATGAATAGGATTTCACAATCAGCCTTAGTAGCACTGTGGGTAACATCTCAGCTGCTAGCTAAAGGTTGGTAGTTCAAATCAACCATCTGTTCCTTGGACACGCTATGGGGTAGTTCTACACTGTTCTATAGGATTGTTGTGAGTTGGAATCAACTTGATTGCTATGGGTTTCGTTTTTATATATCAGACAAAAATATGAGTATATATATGCACATACAATATATAAAGAATTCTTAAAACTCAGCAGTATGACAAGAAATCAATTTAAACATTGACAAAAGATGTACACAGATATTTCACCAAAGAAGAGATACATACAGCAAGTAAACATGTAAGAAGATATTTTACACCATTAGTCATTGATGTTAGGTGCTGCTGAGCTGGTTCCTTTGTGGTGATAGAACAGATCTATATTTTGATTGTGGTGGTGGTCACATGAATCTGCACATGGGATAAGCGTGTGTAGCTACACACACACACACCGTCTTCTAAGATTTTTAAATGATTTTGATATCTCTTTTTAAGAAAGCTTGATCATTTTACATAGTAGAAAAACATTTAAATTTTAAAATGAATATTTTTAAATGTATATTTATAATAAAACAAATATATTTATAATATATAAAGTAATATTTGAATTGAATATATTATTCAAGTTAAAATTAGCAATCAGTATTATTGTAATGGCTTATTCATATAGCTATATTTAGGTAATAAAGAGGCAATATGATTTTTTTATTGTGTACAAATACCATTTTCAATATTTTTTAACTGACAAAAATTTCGAATATCATTTTTAGAAAAAATTTTATATAGAGAGATGATGGAGAGCATTATAGCTCCAGAAATCTTAATTTAGCCCATTTTTCACTGAGAAATCTTCAGTCCCTCAGATACTGTTTAGCCTTTCATAACCCTAAGTCTTCTTTACCACCCTTTGGGCTGGAAACTGGATCTCAAATCTAACAAGTTTGTCTTAGTCACCTCGTACCGCTACAATAAAAACACCAAAAGTGGATGGTTTTAACAAAGAGAAATTTATTTTCTCGCAGAAAAGTAGACTAAAAAGTTCAAATTCAGGGTGTCCACTTCAGAGGAAGGTTTTCTCTGCCGACTTTGGTGGAAGGTCCTTGTCTCTGATTTTTTTCTTGGACTGGGAGCTTCTGAAGCACAAGGATCCAGGGCCACAGGCTGTCCTCTGGCCCCAGCACTGTGTCTTTCCTGATGGTATGAAGTCTCCCACTCTGCCTGTTTCCTTTTTCTTTTATATCCCAAGAGATTCCTTCAAGACACAATATACCCTTACTTACAACTACCCGTCACCCCTTAATAACATCACAGAAGCAGGATTTATAGTAGTTAGGAATACCACACGATGCTGGGAATCATGGCTTAGCCAGATTGCAACACACATTTTAGGGAGGACACAATTCAATCCATGACAGAGGCTCTTTAGTCAAAATAACAACTAGCATAACTGCTGTTACAGCCTCCCTTTCTTTTGCTTTTTTTTAATCTGAAAACTACATTGTATGTCAGTAATATACAAGGTGATAGAAAATAAAACAGAAGTCATATCCACTCTGTTAGTGCCACTTTGTTTATGGTAGGTTGCATTCCACAGAATAGATGTTCCAGTCTTACTCACAATGGAAAAACACATATTTTTGTCCAGAACAGTAGATAATGAAGAAAACAAAAGTGGATCACTTAAAGAGCAAGGGAGAGAACAAAGAACACTTTTCAACTTGACATTGTTCTAGTCTAGGATCAAAATGAAACATTGAATGGATTATTTCCGCTGTAGACATTAGCATAAGTAACATTTGAGCTAGAAGGGACCATAATTTCAACTGAAGTGATTGCAGTGTGGTAGAAAGTGATTACAAACTCTCTGGAGAAAAACAGAAATGACTTGGAGTTTACCCTGGGTTTAACAAGGTTACTGGCTCAGTGACCTTGGGTAAGCGATTTAATGTCAACTTTTACAGATGAGAAAACTGCAGCCCAGAGGAATTGGAAATAATTTTCCTTGGTCATATGGCTCTTTATTTGTAGAGTTGGGACAAAAACCTAGGTTTCTTTTTATTCCTAACCAAGTCAAGACACTTTCCACAATACTATCCTATCTCAAAATGTTTACCAAGAAGTTGATCCTTTGAGATATTGATGTTTACAATGTGACTGTGGTCTTTTATTTCTGTTAAAAAAAACATTGATTTATTATATTTATCAAAATGATATTCATTCTCATCATGAGTTCTAACTAGGATTTTTATGCTTATATGAATAGCAAAAATGGCAAACTGTATTGGTTGATGTAGCCTAAATTAAATGCTACAATAAACATCCTGCAATGTCAATGGCTTAGAACTAGAGACTTATTTATGGCCCACGGTAAATGGGTCAGCAGGGGTTCTAATTATGTGCAGTTATTCAGGAGTCCTAACTGATGGAGCAGCCTTTGTCTTAAACATTGCTGGTTGCATGTCATGGAAAAGGAGAGCTCCAGAGGATCTCATCCTGACAAAGAAATAATCTAGAAGAGAAGCATGTAGTTTCTGCTCACAATGCATTGGTGGAAACTAGTCACATGATCTCATTTAATTAAAAGGGAGCCAGCTAGAGATACTCTACTCTTTATTAGAAGAGGCAGTGAACCAGCTGTAGTTGACAAACGATGTTATAGACAATCACATGATTCGTGAGGTATTATGAATCTGTTAAGGGCTAAAAACTGTAGGAATCACTGATTTGCAAAATTTTCAACTGTATAGACAAAAATGTCCTGTATAGTCTCCAGAATTGAAGAAATACTGTTAATGATTTGGGACTTAAATGTTTTCTCAACTTCCATGTGTTCTATAAAAAGTTGGGATACCCACTGCTGTTGAGTTGATGCTGACTCATAGTAACCCTATAGCAGAGAGCAGAACTGTCCCATAGAGTTTACAAGGAGTGCCTGGTGGATTTGAACTGCTGACTTTTGGGTTAGCAGCTACAGTGCTTAACCACTATGTCACTGGGGTTTCCATAGGCACTGCTATTCTTCCCTTTTAGTAAAATCCTGGTTTCTTTTTCACGTTTTGACACTAGGGGCCGATCCATAGTCCTCTTGAGCTGTTTTGCCATTCTACACATCACTCAAGGAGCCATGGTGGTGCAGTGGTGAAACACTCAGCTGCCAACTGAAAGGTTGGCGGTTTGAATCCACCAGTTGCTCCATGGGAGAAAAATGTAGCAGCAGTCTGCTCTCATGAAGATTACAAAAGCCTTGGGAATCCCATGGGGAAAGTTCCACTTCACTGTATATGGTTGCTATGAGTTGAAATCCACTGCACAGCAGTGGGTTTAGGTTTTGGCACATTCAGCATTCTGATTAATCTTTTTAATTGGTTAGTTTCAGCTTATCTACCTGACTCCACAGTTACTAGTTCACTTGCATGTACTTGTCTTCTGGTGGAGTTGGGTCATTTGGTTACATAAAAAGAATGATGTTGTCATACACAGAATTTAAGAAGGTAGGTTCAAAATGACAAAAGAGAAGAGTGAGGGATATGATCAGGATAGAAGAGATGAAAAGGTCCATTTAGGCTGAAGTTCATTAAGCCAAGTGCTGTCGAAAATTAAATTGGTTACTGGAGGTAAGAGAGCAAGTACCTAAAGGGAGAAGAGACTGAGTGGCTTGTGCCAGAGTCGCAAATTCATTGACTTCTTTCTGTCCCTTCTATTGATCTTGTTCAGAAGCAAAACTAGGCATTGCTGCTGTTAGGTGCTATTGAGTAGATTCTGATTCATGCTTACTATTCATTTCTCTCAAACATGGCAGTGTTTTCTCATTTAACACCACGGCGTCAAGGTGCTTCTCCTGTTCTCCATCTCTGGTATGAGCGCCTAGGGAATGGGGAATGAGCTCAGTTCTCATATATTCAGTCACTAGGAAGTGACTGATCTCTAGATTCCATCCAATCAGGCCTAGTAAGGATTTTCCCTACCAAATGTCTCTTAATTATGCTAGCCTCCCTAAAAATTCCATAGAAAAATTATCAAGAAACTATAATATTCTGGTTTAAGATTTTCCACCAAAGAAAAATGAGTATTTCTGTCATTTTCTCTCATATCTATTTCAGTTGTTGTTACATTTCCATGAAAAATATACTCTTTATTCATTATTTTACACAACAACTTTAAAATGACAACTGATTTAACTTTTATATTAATTTTTTCAGAGCTAGAAAAATTGACAGAAGTAACTTGAGTTTTGCTTTGTTTTCAGTATATCTTTTGATTACAAAAGCAGTGCTCATTAAGTGGAGCTAGAATGAAACAGACCAAGTAGCTTAGGCTAGCTTTTATATACTTTTAAAACTCATGAACCTAAGAAGCAGTACAATTTTCTTTCTATTTTTGCTTTTTACTACTGGAATAAAGGATCATTCATCTATAACATAATAATTCTCAGTGTGCTGACAGTAATATTTCTTTGCACAGGTGGTTGAAGTTTGAAGAAGATGTGGAAGACGGAGGAGAAAGGTGGAGTAAACCTTATGTAGCAACTCTTTCATTGCATAGCTTGTTTGAATTGAGAAGTTGTATTCTGAATGGAACTGTGCTGCTGGACATGCATGCCAACACTTTAGAAGAAATTGCAGGTGTGTTCTTTTACCCCTCAGTTTCTTTGACTCTTATGGGTACAGCTGAATCTTGTTACTATCTTTTACTTACAATTCTATATGTGTGTGAACTTTGGGAAATAAATTCTATGATCACTGTCCTGCGTTGCTAGCTGTTGTCAAGTTAGCATGATGACCTCATGTATAGCAGAACAAATCATTGCCTGGTCCAGTGCCATCTCCATTTCTTTGACATGTCTAAGCCCATTGTTGCTGTGACTGTGTCAATTAATCTCACTGAGGGTTTCCCTCATTTTTTACAGAACCTCTGCTTTACTGAATAGATGATCTTAAAAATAATTTTGTGTACCTCCAATTTTAGATAAAAGAAGCTGAATCTCAGAGAAATATACCCTAGCTATTTTGTAGTTGATCTGAATTTCTAGAAACCCTGGCCCTCATTCAGTATGTCTTGCTTTTCATTGTTATAATTAGTTAGACAATCATCATTAGACACTCAAAGAAAAACAAAATACTTAAATCTAGAGATTGGCTGTTCAATATCGAAACACATGAAATAACCAAATGAAAAAAATTCACTGAACAGGGAAAAACGTTGATTGAAATGGACATAGGAAGGCATAACCATTTTTAAAAGCTGAACTAAAACTCCTGAATTTGAGAGGGATGCAAGTAATGTAGTGAGATTAGTTTTGTAGTTTAATGCTATGGTTAGTCCCTATAGTAAATAATTTGGATTAGAATTCTGTTATGGCTGTATAACATCAGCGATTATACTTACCCTGCACCAAGAACTATGGAATATTACATGGTATATTAACAATATCAAGAAAAAGAGTCAAAGAACTCCCATATCTTTTCCCTGTTTGACAAACACAATTTGGTGAAAACAAAATATTACAAAACAAAAACAGAGTCATAGGAATGAGCTTTGAAACAACATAAATAAAACTATTAATGGAAGTTTTAAAAACAAACAAAAAAGACTCAGGCAGTATTTATTAGTTTGGAAAAAAATAAAAGAAATTGCATACAGAACTTATTAAGGAAGTATAGGATACAAGGACTTATGTAAAATTCCTCTGTCTTAATTACATTGCAGAGATGGAAAAAACTAACCAGTGAACCAAAAACTACACATATGTGTGCTTTCAGGTTCTGCCAGTAGTAGGTTTGATAAGTTGTTGTTACAGAGAAAATTTAAAAGATTCAGAAAAGTTAAGATAATATTCTATAGAACCTTATTAGGAAATGAATATATACACTTACTCTTAGAACAGTCCCAAGAAGTAGATGGTATTCACATTTTTTGATGAGAAAGCAGAAACAAAAAATGCCCTAGCCCAGATTTTTTATTACAGCCTTGTTCTATCACACTGCAACTCTTATATGCCAGAGAGTAGATGGTGCCCATATTTTAATAATCATCTCGTTGCTTTTAAAAATTATTTATTTTGTGAATGGTGATGTCCAAGTAGACATATATTACAATATATGTGAAAAGAAAAATAAGTCCAGCAAATATTTTGGCTCACAATGTTAAACAAAATGAAAATGGGAAAAATAAAACTTTCTCCCTTGAGCTTCATACAATACTTTTCACAGCAGTTACCTCTTAAAATAGATACTAGAGCCTAAGAGATTACTAACGTCTGGTATAATTTTTGGAAGTATGTAGGACGCAGTAATAGTTCACAGTAAGCCAAGACTTAAAGAAAATGGCCAAGTTAGAAATGAACAAACTTCATGAGAATAATGGAATAGCAGCTCTCCAGCTCAGTTTTTTAGGTTTATGCTATAGGATTTTGCTAATATCTAATAACACTTTCATATTCTAATTAGGAATAAAGTAGCTGAGATTTTCATCAAACTTGCAGTTTGGAAGCTTTTAATTTTGATACTTTTTGGAGGCTTGGTATTGTAATTATTATCTCTGCTTCGTAGATACAGCAAAATTATATTCCAAAGGTTAAATGTCTTCCTCACTACTTTTGAAAATTGGTCAGTCCAAAAGAGTTTGACTTGGCGATATATAATGACCATCACATGTCTGTCAGTGTGCCATACTGTGGTAGTTTACATGCTACTGTGATGCTGGAAGCTTTGTTATCAATATTTCAAGTACTAGTGGGATCATCTTTGGTGAACATATTTTGGCAGAGCTTTCAGACAGACAGACTAGGAAGATGAAGCTCTTAGTTTACTTCTGTAAAAATTAGCTAGCAAAAACATTAGGAATAGTAGTGGATCACTGTCTGACATGGTGCCAGACAGTGAGTCCCTCAGGTCAGAAGGCAGTCAAAAGATGACTAGGGAAGAGCTGTCTTCTCAAATTGGAGTAGAATTTAATGACATGAATGGAACAAAACTTTTGGGACCTTCATTTGCTAATGTGGCATGACTCAAAACGTTAAGAAACCAGCTGCAAACATCCATTAACAACTGAAACATGGAATGTACAAGTATGAATTTAGGAAAATTGGAAGTCATCAAAAATGAAATGGGGGGGCGGAGTCAAGATGGCAGACTAAGCCCACGTCTCCTTATATCCCTCTGGAAACCAAGACCTGAACTGACAATCAAACAGAGCCTTCTGATCACCTAATCAGCCTCAGGACACGGCACAGGGCTGTTACTTTGGACTTCATACCACTGAGCAAAAAACCTCCTCTCTGACGCTGACTCCCGCATGTGGCTAGCCGTGGCTCTCATGGACTGAACGTAAATGCACCATTTTGACTTTTTTTTTTCTTTTTCTTGGCCGGCAGGCGGAGCAGGGTCTTGCCTAGCGGCCAGACTCAGACGTGCTGCTGGAGGGAGAGGCAGGCGTAATTCCCATATTTTGAGAGCCAGGCTTGGGACTCTGTTAATCTAGCCACTTTGAGCCTGTCGTTTTATATCTGCCTCAGCGGGGTTTGTACGGAGTTTCGCAGTCAGTGTGCGGGACGCCATGTTGGATACGGAGATTCTAACGGGACCCATTCTTAGCCTGGGAGCCAGCGCCTGCAAACAGGACAGTGCTTCTCTGACAGAAAAGCAGCAATTTACCCAGTGCCACCTGCTTTGGGGCTCCTGCAACAGAATCAGAGGAATCACTACCTCTCGGCTTTAGCCCTTCTGTCTGCTGCCTGTGTGGAGGGCACCACCTTGGATACAGTGGCCGCAGCTGGACCTAATTCTTAGCTTGGGAGCCAGAGCCTGCCCACATGAGAGCGCTTTTCTATCAGAAAAGCAGTACTCTACGCAATGTCGTCTAAGGCTAGACACTGTCAGCAGAGGCCAACAGGGCAGTAGCATTGCCGTATTCTGAACTAGTGTGTATCATCTGGGGTTGGATATAGTGACGCTTCCTTTGTCAGTTGAGAAGAGGGACCTCTACACCTGAAAACCTAACTGACTTGTGAAGTAGTCAGATATCTTTTGCTTTACATTTTAAGACAGCCTAGAGAAACATCTGCACTCTGTCCTCACAGTACCTCATCCAGCCTCTACATACTCACATGGGTCCCAAAAAGCAAGAGACACTTGTGACACACAAGAAATCAGCCATGGCTTCAGAAGGCTCCCAAACAAAGCAACCAAGGAGTTTTCCAGATGAAGAAACTTTTATGAAAGCATCAGAAAGTGAATACAAAATGATTATATACAGAGCCCTTCTAGACCTTATACAAAATGCAGTAGAACAAAATGAAAAATTAAGCAAGTTGTTCGATCTGATGGAACTGATGGAACACCAGTACTCTGAAATCCAACAGATCAAGAAGAAAATCAAAGACATAGAAACTTCCATGCAAAGCGAAGAAAACAGAATGGAACAAATAGAAAAAAGAATTTCTGACTTGGAAGACAGAGCTACTGAGGCCAGCATCTATGAGCAGAAATCAGAAAAAAGAAACAAGAAAAATGAAGAAACATTAAGAAGCATGTGGGACTCTATTAAGAGGAACAACCTTCGATTAATTGGAGTCTCTGAACAGCGTGAGACATCTGAGAACACAGAGAGTATCGTTGCTGAGCTGCTGACAGAAAACTTCCCAGAAATCATGAAGGAAGAGAAAATAGACATCTCAAATGCATATCGTATGCCACTCAATATAGATCTCAAAAAAAAGACTCCAAGACATATTATAATCAAGCTCAACAAAATGAAACATAAGCAGAAACTCTGAAAGGCAGCAAGATTCAAAGCAAAGCTAACATTCAGAGGGAAACCCTGTAGGCCTTCATCAGATTTCTCAGCAGAAACCATGCTGGCACGGAGACAGTGGCATGACACATTCAAAACCTTGAAGGAGAAGAAATTCCAACCAATAATTATATATCCTGCAAAACTATCTTTGAAATACAAAAATGAAATTAAAACATTCCCAGATAAATAGAAACTCAGAGACTTTGTAAAAACCGAACCAAAACTACAAGAAATATTGAAAGAAGTTCTTGGCTCTGGCTTAGAAGAACAAAACCACTAACTTTATATTTTACAACAACTTTACTACTCAAAACTCTTCTCAGTTAGGGAAGGCTCCAAAGCTAATCACAGCATTGATAAGGAAAGAAGCAATCCAGTGATCATCATGAAAACTATGGTGTCGTCATATTAAAAAGAAGGATGTACTACAGTTGTTATAGTCCTTCCAGATGGAGAGGAACATGACAAGACTGGTAGTAATTAAAACAAGGTTTATATATAGTTAATTAAGGGGAATCATAAGGGCAGCTGTAAAGCACAACAAAGATGTAGCATATCATTTCAAGAAATGTAACACAGGAGTCTCAACAACAACAAAACCAGCTGTGAAAAAGGTGAAAAATCAACCCACAAAAAAGAACATCCCAGAACAGACTAATAAGAACAACAGAGAAAACATCAAAATAAAAATAAGCACATCACAATGGCAGCACTGAACACATACCTATCAATAACTACATTGGATGTGAATGGACTGAATGCTCCAGTAAAGAGACATTGAGTGACATCTTGGATCAAAGACATCACCCATCCATATGTTGTCTACAAGAAACTCACTTGAGACCTATAGATAGGAACAAACTGAAAATTAAAGGTTGGAAGAATATATATCAAGCTAACAATGAACAAAGAAGAGCAGGTGTGGCAATTCTAATCTCAGACAAAATCAATTTTAATGTCAAATCCACCATCGTGGACAAAGATGGACACTATTGCTGAAAGGTTCAGTACACAGCAAGACTTAAGTATATTAAATATTTATGTACCTAATATCAGAGCACCTAAATACATTGAAGAAACACTGACTCCACTCAAAAGAGAGTTAGATGACTCCACCATAATAGTGGAAGACTTCAACACTCCACTCTCAACACTAGACAGATCACCTAGAAAAAAACTCAGTAAAGATACAGAAGACCTCATTGCCACAATTAACCAACCAAATCTCATTGACATATACAGAACTTTCCACCCATCAGCAGACAACTACACCTTCTTCTCCAGTGCACATGGAACATTCTCCAGAATTGACTATGTGATAGGCCATAATACAATGCTCAACAAAATCCATACCACTGAATTACTGCAAAGCATCTGCTCAGATCATAAAGTCATAAAAGTTGAAATCAATAGCAGAAAAAACATAGATAGAAAGTGGAACTCTTGGAAACTGAACAACATCTTGCTCAAAAAAACATGGGTTATAGAGGAAATCAAGGATGAATTAAAGAAATTCATGGATTCCAATGAGAACGAAAACACTTCCTACCAGAACCTATGGGATACAGCCAAAGCAGTGCTCAGAGGTCTGTTTATCTCCATAAATGCACATATCTAGAAGGAAGAAAGAAACCAAATCAAGGAACTAACCCTACAGCTTGAACAAGTAGAAAGAGAACAACAGAGGAACCCCTCAGGCACCAGAAGAAATGAGACGATAAAGATTAGAGCAGAGCTAAATGAATTAGAGAATAGAAAAACAATTGAAAAAATTGAAAAGACCGAAAGCTAGTTTTTTGAGGAATCAACAAAATTGACAAACCACTGCTAAACTTACTAAAGAAAAGCAGGAAAGGAAACAAATAACCCAAATTAGAAATGAGAAGGGGGTTGTCACCACAGATGCAAAAGAAATAAAAAATATCATAACAGAATACTATGAAAGACTGTACTCTAACAAACTTGAAAACCTAGGGGAAATGGACCAACTCCTTGACTCATAGCAACTACCCAAATTATCACAACGTGAAGCAGAACAACTTAATAAATCCATTACAAAGGAAGAGATTGAAAAGGTCATCAAAACACTGCCAACCAAAAAAAGTCTGGGTCCAGATGGCTTCACTGCAAAATTCTACCAAGCATTTAGAGAAGAGTTATCTCTAATACTACTGAAACTATTTCACAGTATAAAAAGGGATGGAGTACTCCCAAACTCGTTTTATGAAGCCAGCATAACCCTGATACCCAAGCCAGGGAAAGACCCAACAAAGAAAGAGAACTACAGACCGGTATCACTCATGAATCTAGATGCAAAAATCTTCAACAAAATTCTTGGCAATAGAATACAACAACATATCAAGAAAATAATCCATCATGACCAAGTGGGATTCATACCAGGGATGCAAGGCTGGTTCAACATCAGAAAAACAATTAATGTGATTAACCACATAAATAACACAAGAGACAAGGATCACCTGATTTTGTCCATTGATGCAGAAAAGGTGTTTGATAAAGTCCAACACCCATTCATGCTAAAAACTCTTAGCAAAATGGGCATAGACGGCAAATTCCTCAACACAATAAGGGCCATTTATACAAAGCCAATTGCCCACATCATCTTGAATGGAGACAGACTGAAAAACTTTCCCTTGAGATCAGGAACTAGACAAGGATGCCGACTCTCACATCTTCTATTCAACATTGTGCTAGAAGTTTTAGCCAGAGCAATTAGACAAGACCAAGAAATAAAGGGCATCTGCATTGGCAAAGAGGAAGTTAAAATCTCCCTGTTTGCAGATGATATGATTGTATATGCAGAGAATCCCAAGGAATCTATAAGTAAGCTACTCAAAGTGATAGAAGAGTTCAGCAAAGTCTCAGGATACAAGATAAACATAAGTAAAACATAAGTAGGATTCCTTTATACCAACAACGAGACTGTTAAGGAAGAAATTCTTAAATCAATACCATTTATGATAGCCCCTAAGAAGATAAAGTACCTAGGAATTAATCTAACCAGAGAAATAACAGACCTTTACAAAGAGAACCACAAGCCCTTACTACAAGAAGCTAAGAGAGACTTAGATAAATGGAAAAACCTACCATGCTCATGGATAGGAAGACTTAACATTGTGAAAATGTCTATTTTACCCAAAGCAATCTATTTATATAATGCAATCCCAGTACAAGTTCCAGTGACATTTTTTAATGAGATGGGGAAACAAATCACCAATTTTATTTGGAAAGGGAAGAAGCCCCAGTTAAGCAAGTTACTACTAAAGAAGAACACAGTGGGAGGCCTCTCGTTACCTGACTTTAAAACATATTACACTGCCATAGTGGTCAGAACAGCCTGGTACTGGTATAAGAACAGACAGATGGATCAATGGAACAGAACTGAGACCCCAGAGATGACACCATCTGCCTATGAACAATTGATATTCGACAAAGGCCCTAAGACATTAAACTGGGGTAAAAACAGTATCTTCAACAAATGGTGCTGGCAAAATTGGGTATACATCTGCAAGAAACTGAAACAAGATCCATATCTTACTTACACCTTATACAAAAACCAACTCCAACTGGATAAAAGACCTAAATATCAAACCTAAAATGATAAAGCTCATCCAAGAAAAGGTAGGAACAACAATGGAAGTTTTAATACACAATATGGACAGACTTCAAAATCTGGCAAACAAAGCACAATCATCAGAAAAGAGATAAATGGGATCTATTAAGAATTAAACACTTTTGCTCATCTGAAGACTTTATTAATAGAATTAAAAGAACACCTACATAATGGGAAAAAATATTTGGACACTCTGTGTCAGACTGATGCCTGATTTCCATAATCTATAAGATACTACAAAATATCAACAGGAAGAAGATAAACCATCCAATTAAGCGATGGGCAAAGGAGATGGACAGACATTTCACTAAAGAAGAGATCCAGGCAGCCAAAAAACACATGCGGACATGTTCACGATCTTTAGTTATTAAAGAAATTCAAATCAAGATGACAATGAGATACCATCTCACCCCAACAAGGTTGGCCATGATCCAAAAACACAAAACAACAAATGCTGGAGAGGCTGTGGAGAAAGTGGAACCCTCTTACACTGTTGGTGGGGTTGTAAAATAGTCCAGCCTCTTTGGAAAGCAATCTGGCGCTTCCTTAAAAAAATGGATATTGATATACCATTTGACCCAGTAATTCCGCTACTTGGAATATATTCTACAGAATCAAGGCCTTTCACACCAACGGACACATGCACCAGAATGTTTATCGCAGCACAGTCCATGATAGCAAAAAGATGGAATCAACCCAGATGCCCAACAACAGAAGAATGGATAGGTAAACTATGGTATATATACTCAATGGAGCACTGCGCAATGATAAAGAACAACGATGACTTCAGGAAACATCTCATGACCTGGTTTCAACTGGAAGACGTTATGTTGAGTGAAAGTAGTCGGCGACAAAAGGACAAATATTGTATGAGACTTCTATGATAAGATCTCAAAAACAGACTTGTGTATAGAAGAAAAGACTCTTTGACAGCTGCAAGGGAGGGGAGGAAGGGGGGTAGGGTTTAGATTAGATAGTTGCTAGGTATCTGGTTGGGTGAAATCGGTGATAGCACACATTAGAAACGAGAACAATATTAAGTGGACTTAAATGTAACATGAGTACTCCTTCCATCTTAACCCAATATTGCTTGGGCAGGGGACAGGGGACCATGCTCTTAGGCGAAAGCAAGGCCAATTGGCACAACTAGCGTTTTGCTAAGAGGGCTCTCTGCACCCCACGTTGGTGAGTGGCGTCTGGGGTCTTAAAAGCTGCCAAGCTGCCATCCGAGGGCACAGCAAATGGTCCCAACTCAGCAGGAACGGATGCTCACCAAGGACCAAAATGACATGAGGGAAAGACAACCCAGAAGACAAAGAGACCCACATGAGTGGGTGCCTACATCGACTTGGGACTGGAAGAACCGGATGGTGCCCGGCCACCACCAGTGATAGCCGCGATGGAGCTCACTAAGTTGAGTCTCACTGGCAACACAAGAATAAAAAGGGGTGCACCCTGAGATCTCCACTAAAAGACCTCATTGATGATCCAATGGTTTCGGGGTTCCCCTGGGAGCATGGCCCCTTGCCCTGATGCTGCCCTTGCCCATAAATGATAATGAAGGTCCACGCTTCGGTCAGGAATGGATTGGACTTGGCGATGCAGTGACCATATATTGGATGCACTTTATGGTTCTATACATCTATAGGATGTCATCCTGCTGACCTCTGGTTGGAGGAAGGAGAGTGGGTAAAGTGGAGGGAAAAAAGAGACTGTTGGGAGAACAAGACATGTATGGAGCATAGAGAAATAGTGTGCTGTCACCGGGCAGGGAGAGCAGTGGAAGCTGCATGTAGGTGGGTATGTAAATTTATACGGGAATGTACATTTTCACTCATTTATATTAAATAAAAAATTAAAAAAAAATGAAATGGAACACATGAAGATTGATATCTCAGACATTAGTGAACTGAGATGGACTGGTACTGACCATTTTGAATCAGAAATTGTATGATCTACTATGCTAGGAGTGACTAAGCCCAAAGACGAAGGAATTGAAGATTTTTATCAACTTCTGCAGTCTGATATTGATCAGACATGCAGTCAAGATGCAGTGATAATTGTTGGTGGTTGCAATGTGAAAAATGGAAACAAAGAAGAAGGATCAGCTGTTAAAGAATGTAGCCTCTGTGATAGAATAGCAATGGAGACCCCATGATAGAATTTTGAAAAGTCAGTGGCTTATTGCAAATACCTTTTCAATGACATAAACAGCAACTATGTACATGGACCTCACCAGATGGAAAACATGGGAATCAAATCAAATATAGTTGTAGAAAGAGACAATGAAAAACTCGATATCATCAGTCACAACAAGCCCAGAGGCTGATGGTGGAACAGTTCATCAATTGCTCATATGCAAGTTCAAGTTGAAGCAGAAGAAAATTATAACAAGTCCACGAGACCCAAGGTAAGATCTTGAGTATATCCCACTGGAAGTTTGAGGCCATCTCAAGAAGAAAATTGACACATTTAACATTAATGACCAAAGACCCAATGAGTTGTAGAAGGACATCACGGATATTAGGATATTATATATAAGGAAAGCAACACATCATTAAAAACACAGGTGAAAAGAGAAACTAAAATGGCTGTTGGAAGAGACTCAAACTTCCTCTTGAATACAGAGTTGCTAAAACAAATGGAAGAAATAACTTAGAAAGCAGAAAATAAGATTTTACAAACAGCAACTCAAAAAGACAAAGTAGAATATTATAATGAAATGTGCAAATACCTGGAGTTGGAAAGAGGGAAGAACACACTCACTATTTCTCAAGTTGAAAGAACTAAAGAAAGAAACTACAACCTTGTGTTGCAATTTTGAAGAATTCTATGGGCAAAATATTGAATGATGGAAGAAGCATCAAGAACAGATGGAAGGAATACACAGTCACTACACCAAAAAGAATTGGTTGGCATTCATCGATTTCAGAAGGTAGCATATGATCAAAACCCAACAATACTGAATGAAAAAGTCCAAGCTAAGCTGAAGTAATTGTCAAAAACCAAGACTCCAGGAATTGTCAGAACATCAACTGAGATGTTTCAACAAAGGATGCAGCATTGGAGGGGCTCATTTGTCTATGCCAAGCAGTTTGACCAACCAACTGGAAGACATCCTTATTTCTGCCCATTCCAACGAAAGGTGATCTCACAGAATGTAGAAATTATCAAACGATATCATTAATATCACATGGAAGTGAAAATTTTCTGAAAATCATTCAAAATCAGCTTCAGCAGCACTTCAACAGGGAACTCCCAGAAATTCAAGCTGTATTCAGAAGATGTGAGATGAGGGATAGCATTGCTGATGTCAGATGGGTCCCAGCTGAAAGTAGAGAATACCAGAAAGATGTTTACCTGTGATTTATTGATTTTGCAAAGACACTGACTATGTGTAGATTATAACAAATTATGGATATCATTGAGAAAAATGGGAATTCTAAAACACTTAATTGTGCTCATGAGGAATCTGTACATAAGTCAAGAGATAGTCGTTAGAAAAGAGCAAGGAAACACTGCATGGTTTAAAATCCAGAAAGGTACGTGTCAGCGTTGTGTCTTTTCGCCATATTTTTTCAGTGTGTATGCTCAGCAAATAATCTGAGAAGCTAGATTATGTAAAGAAGACTGATTAACAGCCTGTGATGTGCAGATGATACAACCTTGATTGCTACAACTTAGAGGACCTGAAGAACTTACTGATGATGGTCAAAGAATATAGCCTTCGGTGTGGATTTCACCTAAACACAAAGAAAACAAAACTCCTTACAACTAGATCAACAAGCAACACCTTGAAAAATGGAGAAAAGTTTAATATCATCAAGGATTTCATTTTACTTGATCCACAGTCAGTGTCTATGGAAGCAGCAGTTAGAAAATCAAACCTGAGCATTTGCCAGGCTTTAACTTGGTAATATCATGTTAATTTCTAATGATTTTCTAAAGAAGTTCTTCCTACCAGGAAGTCATCTCCCAGTAATTTGACTAACACTCGTGTTCATTAGTCACCTTAGCTCAGTTTAATTCTCTGAAATTGTGCTTCCTTTCTGTAACTTTGCCCTGGTTTTCCAATCTCAGTTTTGTAGAACAAGTGAAGGTTATTAGCTGTGTTAAACAAATTACATTCTCTAAATCTACCCCTACAAGTGAAAGTCATCCAGTGAAGTCATCCAGTTAACACAAATTACATTCTCTAAATCTACCCCTACAAGTGAAAGTCATCCAGTGAAGTCTCAAATATCCAAGTAGCTGTTAGTATTCTTTTCTGCTCTAATTAGTATGCATCTTTCTGATTCTAAAGTAACCCAACTTGAGTGTCCCATTTGCTCTGTGGTACAGTACTGTAAAGTGCCATTCAGAATACACCAGTAGTCAATGAATAAAGGGTAACTTTGGTAAAGGTTAAGACAGTACACAATGTTGGGGAAACCAGCAAAACTGGACCAAGACATGGTCACGGAAGCTTCATAGATGCATCCAGACTCTATGAGGGACCAAATTACTGGACTGAGGGCTGAGGACCATGGTCTTAGAGAACATAAATCTCAATTAGCATCATATAGTTTATATATTTAAAAAAAAGTTCTGCATTCTACTTTGGTGAGTAGCATCTGGGATCTTAAAAACTTGTAAGTAGCTGTCTAAGATACTCCACTGGTCCTACCCCATCTGGAACAAGGAAGAACGAAGAAAACCAGAGACACTAGGGAAAGACTGGTCCAAAGGAGTAAAGGACTGCACTACCACAGCCTTTACCAGACTGAGTCCAACACAACTAGATGGTGCCCGACTACTACCACTAACTAGGCTCTGACAGGAATCACAATAGAGGGTCCCAGACAGAGCTGGAAAAAATGCAGAAGGAAATTCCAACTCACGTAAAAACACCAGACTTACTGGTCCAACAGACTGGAGAAACGATGACAGTGTGAACTCTGGACACTCTTTTAACTCAGTACTGAAGTAACTCCTGAGGTTCATCCTTCATCCACAGATTAGACAGGTCCATTAGACAAAATGAGACTAAATGGGCACCAGCCCAGGGGCAAAGACAAGAAGACAGGAGGAGATACGAAAGTTGGTAAAGGCAAACCCAAGTTTGAGAAGGGGAGAGTGTTGCTATGTTGTGGGATTGGCAACCAATGTCACAAAGCAATATATGTATCAGTTCTTCAATAAGAAACTAATTTTCTCTCTAAACCTTCATCTAAAGTGTAATAATAATAATAATAAAGGATATACCAGAAATTGAGAACACAAAACAACCAAAAAGTAAGGTTAAAAATATTTGCACTTGTGATTGTTTCCTTAGATTCTTTTTAAATCATTAAAGAAAGAGATACTCTCCTGTTGAGCAGTTGTAATTTGACTTACTTGATCTAAAAATATTAATTTCTGTCTTCAGTGAAATCTCATTAAAACATTTTCTTCCTGTGGCTTGTAATTGTTATTTTTCCCCTACTGCTATTTTCACTTTATGATACTTTTGCAGTATCATTAGAAGTGTGTAATAAATAAGTGTGCTTTGTATTTTTAACTTTACAAAGTATTCTCATGCACATTAGGGTATTTGTTTTCACAGAAACCTTACTGGGTAAGAAGGAGGCTATCTCCTTGTTTTAGGAACAGATAAACAGAAAGTGACACCCCAAATGTAACATTTACAGACATAGAAATATTTTGACTAATTTATAATCTTAAATTTTATTTTCTTTTATTTCATGATAGTTTGTGCCTATAGTGATTGATAATGGGACCTGGAACTCTTCTTTTCACCTCTGATTTGTTTTTATTTTTGTATATGTCAGGCAGTTACTAACATACACTAGTCATTGGTTTCAGTTTTCCAAAAGCTGGATCTAATGGTTTATCTTTAAGGACTCGAAATCCTAGTATTTAGAGAATACACAGGTTATGCAGTATTGATGTTTTATAAACTTTCGACCCAGATTTTGTATTAGAATGATTAAGGATTTTTATATCAATGTTCTGATATGCTTTTAATACACCCTTAGATGATTCTTTCAAGAAATTTTCATAAACTGAGAAGCAGAAAATCCTATTGATATCTAGACGAGCTGTCAAGAATGTCTAGTGTAATTAAAGTCAGATTTTCTTTTGGATAAAGTTAATTTAAAATGTATCTATTTTACAACATTTTAGGGAACTCGGAATAAATTTAAAATTTTCCCTCCAAAACATTAATCTTTTCAAATCCAGAATCCTCCAGATACATTTTCTTACCACAATTCATTCTGATAGAGATTAATTGCATTAAAACTGCTTCTTGATTATATTCACATAAATAGGCAATTTTAGTCTATGTTAATCTCTTTGAAGTTCAGCATTAGGAAGATTAATTATGAAAACATTCCCTCTGCAGTACATAGACTTTAACCTAATTCTGTCAGTAAGAGATAGAAGAAATTAAAACCAAGCCATAGTTAGTATCATAGCTCTGTACTCGTTAAAACAAACTTTGTTGTTTAAAAGCTTTTATTGAAGGAAAAACTCATACTTTGTTCTACTGAATATAACCTGCCGGTGTGAGGATATGAAAATAGCCATATATGTTTTTTTTAACAGGCCTGTATTTTTATAGTCTTGCCTTGGAAAGTAAGTATTCTTATGGCCATTTACATTTTTAGTACACACGCACTCCTGTTAGTGCTGACAATCAAACTGTAGAATTTAGACTCCTTACAGTCCACGTTCCTCCCCCAGCATCTTTTAAAATAAAGACAATGGGTTTTTAAATCCTTTACATGGTAATCTAAAGAAGCAGAGATTTATATAGCATCTTCAAAATCTCAGGGCCTCTAGAGATTTACATTTAGTAGTCAAAATAGACTGATCTTGATAAAAATGATTATTAGGATAAAACTAATCTTTTGTGAGGTATATTTTGCACAAATACCTATTGCAGTTACATCAGTTCTGACTCATAGGGATCCTATAGGGCAGAATATAACTTCCCCATAGGGTTTTGTAGGCTGTAAATCTTTATGGAAGGAAACTGCCACATTTTTTTCTCCCATAGAGGGCTGTGAGGTTTGAACAGCTAACTGTTCAGTTAGCAGCCTAGCACTTAATCATCTTTTCTACAGCATGATTAGTGTTAGAAAGATGTGATGTGTTTATCCTTTTTCTCCTTGTTTCTTCTCATATCATCTACATCTTGGTGTTGTTCTTTAGTAGGCTAGATTTTATTATCTCGGCATCACAGCCTGCTGAGATTATAGGACTTCACTCTGGCCCCAATGCCATTATAGTCCATTATTCATTCCTATTTTTCAAGGTTGTTATTAACATATAGTAGTGAAGAGAACAATGTAAGTGATTAATGAATCAGATTTCTTTTGGTATACTTAAATGTCACCCTAGGGTAGGTTATATTCTTAAGCAAGGTGATGAACTTTTCTAGTTCATTAGGGTATTACATGATGCCATCCCACCTCAGATGTCTGGGGAATTTACTGTGTACTTCTGTGTAACTGACCAACTGATGAATTTTTTTTCATATTTCTCTTATACAACTATTTCAAATAAAAGCTTTATCCCCAAGAGACTGTTAAGCTACTGACTACTGATTTCATAGTGCTCAAACTTGAAAAGATTGTGCTTTGGTAGAAATTAAGACTATTTGTCACGATTTATTATGACTAACTTGGATTATGATTAGAAAATTGAACAGGAGATGCATGTCATGTTTTATAGGTAAAACTGCCTATAAATGATACTGGTATTTTAATAATCTACTACCAATATCATTGTACAACAATTTCATCTATAAGGTTCATATGAAGCATAGAATTCACATTTTATATATTTTTCCGTTTTTAACAGGGTTTCAATGTAATGTCATACATGTTGACAATTTGTCATTTCCTTTCATTCAGAATAATCCAGGGGTATTATAACTGCTAATTCCCGTTAACTGACATGTAGATTTAAATATTATTCTGAAGAATCATACATTTTCAGAATTTGAAAGAACTTTGGAGGTGATTGTAGTGGACATTTACGCTATCAAACCCTTTTCTGACTGTAAAAATCAAAATAATAGAGGAGAGGTCAGCCTGTGGCCTAAACATGGCTGTCTGTTTTTGCAAGTTTGTGAGCTAGAAATTGTTTTCATGTTTTTAAATGGTTGGATAAAATATTAATTAACTAGTGTCATGTGAAAATTATACAAAATTCAAGTTTCTTTGTCTATAAATGGAAACCTTAGTGGCATAGTGTTTAAGTGCTACTACTGCTAACCAAAAGGTCAACAGTTTGAATCCAACAGGCACTCCTTGGAAACTCTACGGAGCAGTTCTACTCTGCCTATAGGGTTGCTATGAGTTGGAATTCACTCCATGATAGTAGGTTTGGTTTTCGGTATGTATAAAGTTTTATTGGAACACAGCCAAGATCAGTTTTGTAGATATTTTCTGTGGCTGCTTCATGCTACGAAGACAGAGTTGAGTAGTTCTGACAAAGACCATATAGCCTGCAAGGCCTAAAATATTTATTATCTGACCCTTTACAGAGAAAAGTTTGCCTACCTCTGACAGAAAATTAACCCTAGGGTGAAAAGATAGATGGGACTCAGCCAACCATAAGAAGGATGAGCAGGACTAAGTCAGTGATTTTTTTCAGAATGTGTGAGGCTGTCAACTGGACTTTGGAGAATTTTTTCTGTACAAGAGGAAAGAGATCTTTTAATAAGAAGTCATGCATGCACATGAGAAAACCCCAAATCAAAAGCTATTTCTTTCTGAATGTGAATACTGCCTGGCTGCTACTGTCACCACTTTACAACCATAAGGAATGTCAGCCTGAGTTTTAAAAATTATCGATAGAAGAGGCTGAAGCTGCAGAATACAGAGAAATGGAATTAGAACCAGGCTTAACTTTGGTTACTTTGCTCTGTATACTAATAAGGACTGATCATTTTAGCTAGTTTGATGTGGCTTTTCTATTATTGATAAGCCCAATTTTGCCTTCATTTGATATGCTATGATAAAATACAGATAAAGGGATTAAAATCACCACAAGTTTCAAAACAAGGACTAATGACATGTTTAATTAAAATTTTGAAGAGAATCATATACTCAGAAACATTTACTGAGAACCTCAATATTTCAGTCACTGTGTCAGGTGCTGTACGTCTTTATTCCTGATAACAACATATACGATAGATATTACCAACTCGATTTTACAAACAAGGATAGGGAGGTTATGCAACTTTACAGGGCTGCACAGTAGAATGTAGACACAGTGCTGTCTCCCAAACCCATTTTACTTTTACAGTGAAGGAAAACATTGTTTATTAGTGAGCAGTTTGCTAACTTCGAAACCTTGAATGTATTAAATAGAGAAATGGAAGAAAAATATGTTCATTGTAATCTACTTGAATGAAGAAATTAGTGTCTTGAAAATCAAATAGAGTTAATATTTAGCAATCCAAAAGCAGATTAATTACACTGACATTTATTGTGACAAATCTGTATAAGAAATTTAAAGTGCCTTTACTCACCCACTTATTTTATTGGCATCTCTGTCCTTATGCATTGTAAATATCGTTCTGCTTCACTATACTCTTCTCAAATCTTACCTTTTGTTCTTTGGCTCTCAGTTATAAAGAACCTTTTTAATCAAAAATATATTTTCAAGGGAGATTTCAAAAAGTGACTTTATATCAATGTAAAAGATTCATTTACTTTCCAAATTCAGGGAACCAAAGAGTAGCCTAGGCCTGCTTACATTAGCTTTTCAGGTGGACATCTGTTGATTTAAAAAAGGTATGAGGAAATTATCCTCTACTAGAAAGATGGAGAAGATCCTATTAAAATATAAACATAAAACCATTTTCTTCTTCTTTTTTTTATTATGATTGAATGAAAATGTACCTTCCCACATAAATTTGCATGCCCACGTGTATGCAGCTCCCACTGCTCTCCCTGCCCGGTGACAGCACACTCTACCTCTCCACTCCATACATGTCTTACTCTCCCAACAATCTCCCATTCCTTCCTCTTCATCCACTCCCCTGCCAGTAAGAGGTCAGCAGGACAACATCCTATAGATACTTAGAACCATAAAGTGCACACATGATATGGCCACTCTGTGTCACCAAGTCCAATTCATTCCTGTGAGAAGAGTTGACCTACATTGTGATTTATGGACAAGGGCAGCATCAGCACGAGGGGACATGCTCCCAGAGGAACCCTGAGGCCCCCGGACCATCAGTTGCAGTCTTTTAGTGGAGATCTCAGCGTGCACCCCTATTTATTCTTGTGTTGCCAGTGATACTCAACTTTGTGAGCTCTATCAGGGCTATCACTGATGGTTGCCGGGCACCATCCAGTTCTTCCAGTCACAAGTCAATGTAGTCCCCCACTCACGTGGATCTCTCTGTCTTCTGAGTTCTCTTTCCCCCATGTTGTTTTGGTTGTTGATGAGCATCCGTTCCTGCTGAGTTGGGACCATTTGCTATACCCTCAGATGGCAGCTTGGCAGCTTTTAAGACCCCAGACGCCACTCACCAATGTGGGGTGCAGAGGGCTCTCTTAGCAAAACACCAATTGGCCTCGATTTCCCCTGAGAGCATGGTCCCTGGTCCCCCACCCCAGCTACTCTGTCCTTGCAATACTGGGTTAAGGTAGGAGGAGTAATCATGCTATGCTGTAGGCCAGTTAGTATGGATCTTTTTTCTAATGTGTGCTGTCATAGATTTTACCCAACCAAATTTCTAACACCTTTCTAATCTAAACTCTTCTCCCCTCACACTCCCTCCCTCGCCACCCTTTCAGCCATCAAAGAGTCTTTTCTTCTATGCATGAGTCTGTTTTTAAGTTCTTATTGTAGGGGTCTCATATGATGTTTGTCCTTTTGTCACGACTTTCACTCAGCATAATGTCCTCTCACTGAAACCAGGTTATGAGATGTTTCCTAAAATCATTGTTGTTCTTTATCCTTGCATAGTGTTCCATTGAGTATATATACCATAGTTTACCTATCCATTCCTCTGTTGTTGGGCAGCAAGGCTGATTCCTTTTTTTTTTTTTTTGCTATTGTATCAGTTGGTGCGAATGGCCTGGATTCTGTAGGATATATTCTGAGCAATGGCATTACTGGATCAAATGGTACATCTATATCCAGCTTTTTAAGGAAGCACCAGACTGCTTTCCAAAGAGGCTGGATGATTTTCCAATCCCACCAACAGGATAGGAGAGTTCCAATTTCTCCACAGTCTCTCCAGCATTTGTTGTTTTGCGTTTTTCAGATCATGGCCAAACTTACTGGGGTGAGATGGTATTTCATTGTAGTTTTGATTTGAATTTCTTTAATAACTAATGATCATGAGCATGTCCACTTGTGCTTTTTGGCTGCCTGGATCTCCTCTTTAGAGAAATGTCTGTCCATCTCCTTTGCCTATCGCTTAATTGAATTACTTATGTTTTTCTTATTGATATTTTGTAGTGCCTTATAGATTATGGAGATCAGGCATCAGTCTGACATATAGTTGCCGTATTTTTTTCCCATTCTGTAGGTGGCCTTTTAATTCTATTGATAAGGTCTTTGGATGAGCAAAAGTATTTGGTTCTTAATAGTTCTCATTTATCTATTTTCTCTTCCATTGTTTGTGGTTTGTTTGACAGATTTTGAAGTTTGTCTGTGTTGTGTACTAAAACTTCCATTGTGTTCCTACTTTTTCTTGGATGAGCTTTATCATTTTATATTTGATATTTAGGTCTTTTATCTAGTTTGAGTTGGTTTTTGTGTGAGGTGTAAGATATGGGTCTTGCTTCAGTTTATTGCAGATGGATATCCAATTTTGTCAGCACTGTTCATTGAAGATATTGCTTTTACCCCAGTTTAATGTCTCAGGGCCTTTGTCTTACATCAACTGTTCATAGGAAGATGGTGTCATCTCTGGGGTCTCAATTCTGTTACATTGATCTATCTGTCTCTTTTTGTACCAGTACCAGGCTATTTTGACTACTGTAACAGTGTAATAGGTATAAAACCATTTTCTAATTTCAAACATTCATTATTTTGATAGTATCCCTATCTCTGTTCTCTCCCATTAGTATGAACAATAAAGAACATATTTAAAGTTGAACAGTTTACAATGAGAATTTGTTCAACTCTTTCTTGTGTAACACTTTTTACATCTGATTGTAAGACCATACTTGGAGATATTAAAGGAATTTGTTCCATTTTTAAGATGAGTATTATTGTTTAAATATGTGAGTATTATTTAGGCGTACCTGGACTCAGTGTTTCACTGCCAGCACACATATGGCAGGAAAGGTGTGTTTATCTTCTTCCTGTCTTTGGTTTTCAGATATGGTCCTTGACCAACAAGTGAGCTCAGGTCAGCTCAGTGAAGATGTGCGCCACAGAGTCCATGAGGCACTGATGAAGCAGCATCACCACCAGAACCAGAAAAAACTCGCCAACAGGATTCCCATTGTTCGCTCATTTGCTGATATTGGCAAGAAACAGTCAGAACCAAATTCCATGGATAAAAATGGTAAATGTTTCTTTACTGTGCTCTTCATGTCTGTTACAGGTCATCAAAGTATGAAAATGCTTCTAAATTCTTTGAAACATTCTTTATTTGAAAATTATTTATTGAAATTCAGATTTTTTTGTAGTGGAATTTCCTTATTTTCTATGCTTATATATAGTGTTATTTCTAAACACCATGTTGTAGAAAACTTAATGGTGAAAGGCTCATGAAAAACTGTAAAAGTAACTTAAAACTACTGAGAACTAAGAGAGTCAAATTCAGTAAACATAGCTCATCATCTATAGCATCCAACAAGGTCCTAGTGTCTTTCCTGGAGCCGGAGAATGCAGTGCAGTTATTTCACTTGTATCAATGATTGTAAGAGTCACCGTTTAGTTTTTTAGGAAAAGATATTGGTTTTGTGTTGTTCGCAGTCAGATAATTCCATTAGCAATAACGACACAAGGTCAGTCAGTGCTTTCTTGTGGCCTTACGTAGGTATATCAAGCCTCGTTTCCAGTACATGGGCTAATTGCTTTTTGCAGTGTGATATCATAAGCATGCATGGAGTCACCCAAACTCAACTTTTTCGTATGCCAGTGTAGATGCCCACCGTGGCTTTCTAGCAGTCATTATTCTCTATGGTTGGTGCTCGGACTGTTTTCTCCTTCCTGTGTTTTTCATTCCTACCTTGAATCCCTTTGGTCTTTCACAATTCACTCTAAGGGAGTTGTTAAAAATATGTTGCCATCCATCTTTTTCATTAATCAGGAAAATGAAGTTATGATGGGGATGACATGAACTTATTAAACATCTTAGCTATAGAAGTTCTCAGTTCAAAAACATAAAGATTAACAGAAAGTAGTTTCCAACACTTTACTAGAAAAACTGATTTTCACCACTGGCCTAAGACACATGTATTGACAACATAGAATATACTGTTTCATTCACATTTTCAAAACCTTCAGAGATGCCTTAAATAGAAACGCATGAAAATGATTTTGCTGCAGATTTTTTCTCTATTTGGGAATGTCTACTAACTTTCAGACATCTCAAACAATAATACAAACATATAGAAAAACACTTTAATACTTAGATAAAGGTAATTATACTTCATCTCAGAAAATAGAACAAGTTCATAATGGAAGATTTTTGAAATATTTGTTTGATTTTTAAAGACTTTCCAGTGCCTCAATTTCAATAGTTGTTCATACATGAACTTCACTGAAAGTGTTAAGAGTAGTTTATGATATATACCAATTTGTACTTGTAGATTTGTACTGAACATTTTGAAGATGTCTAACTTACTTTGAATCACATTATACATTTAAAATGCATTCATAGTCTAAATTACACTTTGCATTAAAAAGATGATATATACAAATGACAACTTGAAGAGTCTATATTCTGAGAAACATGATAAATCCAGTGCTTTTTTATGCTTACGTGCTAGTATGTACATAATTTGATATGGCAACATTAAGAAAACAGATACAGGTATTTACTAATTTTGAAAACTGGCTTATGTCTGCAAGCTTCTGACAACCTATTAAAATATGTTTTTGAAGCAAGTATGAATGCAAGCATATTTCTAAATGTTTGCTATTTCATTGCTTTTACTGGAAATTAGACGATAAAATATATGTCTACAGGAAAGATACATGTTTATTCAGAGGCAAGAATCTTGGATTGAGAATTAGTTATCATTTATACTGCAAGTTTCATTGGGGATACTGTTTACTACACAGATGATTTCAATGTATTTTGTTTTTTGGGGAGGAAGATGGTACTAATTTACTCAATCAAACATTTGTTGTCATTTATGTAGTCCTAGATGTTGTTTGTTGCTGTTGTAAGCTTCTGTTAAACACAAGATGAGATGGTAGGTTCACAGCTACAAATCACAAGTCTACACGTAGATTCACATAAATACAAAGTCCTCAGAGAGCCTATTTGTCTTATTCAGACAACTGCTTAGTTTTTCTGAAAACGAGATTCTGAGTGATTCTGTCACCATCTGTACAATCAGCCTTTATCTGAACGTATGTAAGTCTTCTTGAGGCATACGTTAGGATAATAAAAACTTGGAAATATTTCTAATAAGATTCATGTATCCAATTAAGTATTGTTGTAGAGTATACTGTCAAAAATGGTTTTCTAAGCCCAGGCTTGTAACACCTCCTTATGACTCTGTTTTGTTTCCTCACACACTTTGCATAATTATGTGTGTTAAGAATTCTGAAAATATGTATAGATTTTTGCCAATTGAGAAATAAATCTCCTACTCAGGAGTGGAAAAATATGTGAAGACCCTTTACTACTAAGGTTCTCAATCTAGTTATGATATCTAAAACTGACAAACTCTAAGTAAACAAACAAATCAGAATTCATTGTGGTAAGTGTAGATTTGACGTTCTATTTTAGTCAATATAGATAAAATTTTATTTGCCATACTTCAGGAAGATCCAAAAGGATGTCAGAACATCTGAAAGAGTAAAGACAGTACCCTTTAGTATTAAAAATATACATCCTCAGTAGGACATTTCACACAAAAAAGCTGACTTTGGTCTTTTAAGTTTACAGAATAAAGATTAAATGGAATAAAGATTTCCTAGAAACTTTAGAAGAGAACACATTTTCCTTCCCTAGCAGTGATAGAAATTAGTTCCTTCCTGTTTTACTTTTGCTTTTGCTTTATAGGCAAAACAACTGAAATTCTCTCAAGAATGAACTTGCGCTTATTTAAAAAAAGTCTGAAAGAATTATATGTAATAATATTTCTACTTCCTTCCTTCACTTGAGCGTGCTGTCTTGGTAGTTCTTCCAAGGGTTAAACATTCAGATACTGTATTTCCAGTGTGAGTCTTCCTTCTTGTATAGGTCAAATTAATAAAATCGCATGTTCACTTGCTCCTCTCCTCACTAAGTCCACCCTCCTGTTTGTACTGTCTTAGTGATGTGTGACAATTTGTCAAGTTCACCTCCAAATAACTTATTTTACTTGTACAGTTTTTTTTCTTCTTGGTGTTCTGCACTTTCTCTTCAGAGCTAGAATGCAGGATGCTATGGATTCACTATGCATTTTTAATGCTACCATGCTGTGTTTAACTTTCACTTTTCATTAAGCATCAAAACTGTGAGAATTAAATGCCTGATTCTGATGTTTCAATAAAAAGTGACAGTTACATTTGGCAAAACAACAGTAAAAATAATAGAAAAATAATATCTACTTTGACATTAGAACTCTGAAAAGGATATGGATGGGAAGTGTTCAAAATAAATATTGCAGTACTATTCAAATCATTCCTTTGAAACTGGAAAGATTTTCTAAGATTAAAAACAAGTCCTTTTGTTACATGATCTAGAAATCAAAATATACTGATATATGAGTATGCATTTATCACTTAGGTCATACATTCAATTATATTTTAGACATTTGGATTATAAATCTATTATGAAATACAGTTTCCTTTGTAATAACTATTAAGTTTTAAAAATAACTTAGAGCTCCTAATTTCCTCAGGTCCAGGGTGTTTACTTTCCACTCTGCCCTTCTTTTACTGAAATTTCTAACTTGGTTCTTTTTCTGCCACATATCTTTTACCCTCCTAATCTGAATGGCCTCCAGACATACTTTTTATTTACAGTTTCAAAGGGATTTGCAGAGCAGAAGTTCTCTGATTCATGGCTCAAAGCTAGGAGTTCCTGGAAAACATTTAGACTTGGAGGATAGGCTATGAGTTGACTTTTTGAGTGTTGGTAAATTCCAGCTCTTAAAAATATGTACACATAGGTATTGTGAATGATTTTTATCTAAAGATTTTGGAAATTCATCTTGTTGCATCATAACCACTTGTTTTATAAATGCTATCCTTTTTTATTTTCAAATGGACAGTGTTTGTAGTATTTGGATATTTACATGCATGCTTGTTTTTAAACATGGTGGTCTTGTAAAGAAGATGTCAAGATGTACCTCCCTCACCTCCTACCCTTTAGGTACTGTAATTGTGTTCCTTCTGTTTTAAAAAAGATCTGTTATAGTGTTTTACCTTTAAAGAAAAAAATTGGTGCGAGTAATAATTCTCAGAATCACTGGGGATAAAACATATCAAAAGATTCACGTAGATGACAGAATTAAACATTGTTTGATAAAGATGATATTTTTCACTTGTCCAAAAAAATCAAAATGATATTGTTGAACCAACTGATGGGTTTATTCAGAGGTTGTTTTGTCATTACTGAGTTTTTGAGTGCCAGGTTTTTCTTTCAGACTAGATCTTGACAAAAAATTATTTCTGGCATGATGTGTTTAAGTTTGGTATCTTTTATATTGCGTTAATTATATGCAGGCATATTAACTTTTCTCCAAGTTAATTACGTAAATACTTTTCATGTTTTTGAAGTGTAGCTCACCTAATCAACATTTTCTAAGTATTTAGTCTTTCTTTCTTCATGTTTTCTATTCCCATGAATAAATGTATTGTTACACATGTATGTAACTTTGTCATTCATCTTTATATTTCTTTATTTTGCTCTGTCTTGTGTCTGTCTCTAACAGGCTCATCTCATCTCTGTACCTCCCTCATCTCCTACCCTTTGGGTACTCTAAATGCGTTGACGGTTTCTGAGGTAGTGTAAACCAGCTTGGTCTCCAGGGTAATAGTAATGTACCGCCATGTCTTCATCCCAGTTTCCTTCTAAAACATACAGTTTTCAATGGGTTAAGCAGTATCAAATAATGATTTTGGTTTGAATTTGGCCAACTAGAAATTAAAAAGCCGCTATTTTATGATATTTGTGTATGTAATTTAATTTTTAAAACATCTATAGGTAGAGATTAAATAAGTTAACGTAGCATTTTTTTTTACAATGTTTACAGTTGTTTCAACAGTGAGTTGCTTTAATGATAGATTTTTTTTAAGTCGACGGTACTTGGCTAGCTAATTACTTAAAACCATGGAATAATACATTTGGCATTTTCTCCCATTCTTCCTCTCCATTTCATGAGGAAAGAAATGACTTTGCCAGTCTCACAATACATTTACTGACAATTCTATGGTATAACAAGCAAAAAAGCAAAGCTTCCTTTTTCTGGTTAGTAGTTGCTTGAATTTCTTTTATGATTTGTCCTAGGAAAATGTATGGTCCACAATAACCTTTTGTCTGATTGGTATGTGATCCATACATGGCTATCTAGAGGAAAAATGCATTTATGACTCAAAGAAAATTAATTCAAATAGCTACTACTATAAATACTGAATAATGGCAAGTTTAACTGATAAGATATATAATAAATCAGAATTTTAGATTTAGGATGGAGAATTAGCAGGCCAGAAAATAAAATGTATGTGGTAAATAGAGGATGATGTTAGGTTTCTCAAAAATTTGCATTTAAATTGTCATGGACCCTTACCAATTAATACTAACTTTTCATCAGTTTTTGAATAATTACCTTGACTGCAATAATGTTACTGAATTAACATGTAATTTTTATTTTTTGATGATTTTAGAGTAGTCATCTTCATACCTCTAAACTGTTGAAATGTTATAACAACAGACATGTTAAATTTTGCAGTGACCTTCATTTATGGGAAATAGTAATATGGACAATGATGAGCAGGCAAAGTGAAGTTTATATAAAGAAATAGAAAAAATATGTTTGCAAGCATTGTTGTACAGTGATTAGAAAAATTACCCTAAACAATTAGCCTTTAAGAGGTTTCCATGCACATATGTGAAGGCTAAATCCTATCATGACACTGTTTTGTCTTGGAGGGGAAAATTCTTTCTTGTTCTATTAGGAAATACATTCACTTTTAGATGAAAGTAAAGTTCTGTGCTCAAAAATTATTATTCTGTGAACTACTTTTGCTTTAGATTAGGTACCAGCTGGGAAATAAGGGTGTTTATAAAGCCTTTTCTAAAACTCAAATTTACTGACTTTTCTAACATAGTATCACATATTTAAGTTAATGAAATTCATTGTGAAATCCAAGCCATCATCTTCTTAAAGGCATTAATAATTGGAATAAACTAAAGAAATCAGTGCTGTAACAGATAGATTATGACTCATAACAGAATTGTAAAAGCTAATTTATAGGGTCTCCAGTAGTTGTATAAATTTGTGGGGTCTCCATGTGGAGATTTTAGCTTTATACATGTAGCAAATAAAATTTTAAGTTTTATTTAAAAACATTTTTATTTGTTTCTTTTCATCTGCAATGACCCTACAGGACAGAGTAGAACTGCCCCAAGAGTTCTATAGGCCATAATGTTTACAAGAACAGACTGCCAGGTCTTTTCTCCCATGGGGTGACTACTGGGTTCATTGTGTCACAGGGTCCCTATGATTCAGAATCAACTGGACAGCAAATTAAAACATTGTTTTTTTTAAATCCAAGACACGCTTGTTATTTTAATTTTTATATATTAATACTTATATGTCTTTCTATGTCCTTGGCTTGGCATGTCTTATCAAGTTTTCAGTTACTGCACTGGACACATTTAATATGTTATGGCTTCATTTTAATGAGTGAATGTATAGTTTAGAAATCATATCCAGATTTAAGTTTGACAGGACTTTTTATTGTGCTTAAATACATTTAATTACTAATATTTACTACTAATACTTAACTACTGTCTCACAATTATAAAGGGTTCTAAACTTGTGATTTACATTTCTATATCACAGGCTAGTCATTTTCATGCTTCCTCTTTCTGCATTGGCATATATTCTATGCACACATCTACAATATAGAACTCGCCAGAAATGTGTTGTCATCAAATATGTCTCCTGCTAGTAAAATCCTCTTAGTGAGGTCATTATCAGTATCACTTAAAATACTTATAAAAATATCCAAATCCCTCCTGATTGTCAACTTTATGATATATTTTAAAGTTTTCATAATCTTAAAATAAGAGTAGCATAGAACAAAAAAATAAAAATATATTAATCTTTGTAAGAGGAAATACAAATAATAATGTTTTAAATGTACCACAAGAGCTGAAAGTAATTTATGAAGTGTTCTGCTTAAAGCATACAAATGAAAATATAAGCCATTCAATTTCTTAAAATTTCAAGTTACAGCATATTTCCTGCCCAGTTTAATAGATTCCAAGTTGATGATCTTGCATGGAGCTGACTCTCCATTTTTTGTGTTTGTTCTTCCATATTGTTTTATAGCACATGAAATGAATTATTGTTAAAAAAGCAGATACTTACTTAACTTTTCCATGCCTTGAATTTCATCACTGAATTTTACAGAACATTCAGTAAATTTAGGTTTAAATATATCTAATGCTCTAACTCATGGAAATATGGAGAAATGATGTGAAACTGGTGATTGAAGACATCTGTTAGTGGCACAAATGCATTATGTAAAAGGTTTTTTTTTTAAAAAAATTCCAGTCATTATTTTGAGAATGGTAAACTGAATGGCTGCTAATGAAACGTTCACAGTCATAGCTGCACATTGCAGCTAGAAATGGGAGAATGAAAATAATTCGTGAAACTTATGCCTGATATTTCTGTAAAGTTTATATACTTTCCTGGAGTATGCCAGAGTAAGAAATTTTGTACATGGTTTGAGGTGAATTAACTTTAAGAATCATTTTTGTCTTCACCAAATGTATTGTTTGACTTTGCCTAGTTGAACAAGAGAAATTATTTAAGTTCTAAAAGAATCTTAGGCCTCTTTAATTTCTGACAATAGAACAATTTTAAATCATGAAAAATTGTACCTATTAACATATGACTCCTATTTGAAAGACTTGATTGTCTAAAAACAAAACCTACAGAGTTATATTTGAAATTAATGAATTAGTACTATTCATCATACTTGGTGATTTCTATGGAACAAAGAATAAGTTTTCTGTGAAGCATTCAAAGAAAATATTTTATTTGCTTCTATGCTGAAAGTTCAGAGATGTCCAGACTGCCAGTAGCTGGAGATAAGATGAAAGGTGAATTTTGAACAAAGTTGGGACTTAGGTAGAAAGAAGAGCTGGGCAGAAAGAATAATTCTCTCTTCTTTCTGCCTAGACTGATGCAAATCAAGAACAGAACTTTGGAGTCACTGAATTATGACCATGGATATTGTCGAAACTTCAAAATTAGGTTGTCAGCCAGTGGCTCTTTCACAGCAAAAATTACACATGAGGATGAGAAGAGGTTTAGAGAAGAGGGCTATGTATGAAATTAAGTAAACCCTCTTGATTTTTATCAGTTATTTGCTAAAACCAGACAGATTTCAGATGACTTGTGTTTTCAAATACAACGAATGATGGAATTTCATTAGCTGTCACTGGCTGTTGTCCCATTCCTAACTCTACGGTCTGTCCACTAGCTAAGAAACATCATTACCTTCTCTATAATGAAGAATAGACTACAAAATAATTACCATGCTGATTGGTGTTAATAGGAAACTAAGGCGTTTATTCAGCTTTTCTTGTGCAGACCAGTATCAGTATGCTTCATTCACAGTGTTTTACACTGTGTCAGGCAAAGGTATTTCTAACTGAAACTCACAAATTAAGAAGTTAAACAGAGAACAGTTGCTGCATAATTGATTCTGACTTAAGGTGGCACCATGTGTGTCAGAGTAGACCCTGCTCCATAGGATTTTCAACAGTTGGTTTTTTGGAAATAGGTCATTTCTTGCCGGCCACCCCTAGGTGGACTTGAACTGCTGACCCGTCAGTTAACAGTGGAGCATTTGACCAGTTGTATCACTCTGAACCTCTCATATATTGTTGGTGGCAGTTGCTATAGAACTGCTCACTAGGAATTTTCAAGCTGTGCTCTTTTGGAAAGAAGGAGTTAAGACTTCCAAGGCACCTTTAGGTGCATCAGAACCACCAACTTTTCAGTGAACAGTCCAGCACTTAATCATTTGAGCGACTCAGGGACCCTTGAACTTCTCATATAGGAATCTCTAAAAGCTGCTTTCAAAGAATTTTTCTTATTAGTTTTTTAAATGCAATATAAGATAGAAAAATGCTATGAACCTTTTAGTCTGAGCTTAAATCTTCATAGGTTTCTGTCTTGTCTCTTTTTAAAAAATACACCATTACTTTTGGTTAAGATTTAGAAACAGATGATGTTTCAAAACTACAATTAGATTTTTTTTTCATGGATAATCTTTCTTAATCAAAAAATAATCCTGTAGTTTGAATTTTAATCTGAGAATTGGCTTAAATTTTCTTGAATGAACTCTCCCATTTCTATCTGTAACTGATCAATAAAAATTTTTGCACTGATATGTATCTATTTATATTGTATGCTTACATCATGAACTCCTTAAGAAACCTGTTAGTCTAGTTCAGTTAAAATTTGTATTTCACTTAGTATGTCTCGAGTTATGTCAGTAATTGTTTGTATTCTGTAATGATAATCTCTTTTAGCAGGTCAGGTTGTTTCTCCTCAGTCTGCACCAGCCTGTGTTGAAAATAAAAATGATGTGAGCAGAGAAAACAGTACTATTGATTTTAGCAAGGTAAGCTTTTCCCCTCTCATTTCAGTAAGCTGTTTAATTGCTATTAGAAATTACTACCCATTTTTAAGAGGTGTTGACATAATTTTTTTTGCATGCTCTTTTTTTCTTAGTCAAAGCTTGATAAATTTTATAGCTAATGTTAGCATTTAAGTCTACATGTAAAGTTTTGCTTATTCAAAAAACCAGATGTGCAAGTTTTATGCATAGTGCTCAGATTTCAGCCACTTGGTATAATGCATCAATTCCAGTGAAAAAGAATAACTAGATTTTACAGGTAATTTAGCAGAATTTTAATTTACTTGTTTAAAAACTTTTGCTAGTTTTTTGTTTTTTCCAAAGTCATACTTCCTATGTTTTTGGAAAAGCAAATCATGAAATATAAAGCTCTACTGTCATTACAGGTCAGAGAAAGGCATTACTGTAAAGAAACACTTCGAGAACTTAAGACAGAGCAGAGTTTTGAATAAAAGCATGCTAAGGACTGGCTACATTAAAGCATGCACCTAACTGGAGATAATTCAAAAGACCATTTTCTTGAGTGTATTGTGCTAAGAAGATAGTAAGTCTGTGTAAACAGTGTGATTTTGATCAGCAAATTCCTGGCATTGTATGTGTGTCATTGTAAGCTTCATTAAACAGGAAAGAGGAGGAGTTTCATATTGGCAGAAAGCAACTTCCTTTTATCCAAGTGGCTGAAACATTAGTAACACAGAGTGATATATCAACATATTTTTTAGCACTGCTAATAATTGTAACAGCGGGAGGAGGCGGGAATGGGAGGAAGCAGTGGAAAAAGTGTCTTAAATCTAAGTTCTGAAAAGATTAATAGAGGTCAGCTCCTTGGAGCTGTTTGAGAATCCCTCAATCAATACTTAAATGATCTAGGCCTAGTTATGTGCATGCTGTACCCTCTGGTGCCTGGCGGAGTCTCTGGGGGAGCGTGGTGTACCAGCTTAAGTCTGTTAATTATGCGTGCAGGGACTGGGAGGCCAACAAAAGGGGCATACTAGTCCATGTGCGATGAAACAAAGGCCTGAAAAAGGACCTCCACACCAGCAAGAGAGAGAGGTGAGGGCATACTCGGGCTCCATTTCTACAGTGGTTCAAATCTCCTTTCAGTCTGTGGAGGCATGTGATTCAAATATTAAGCCAGTTGAAATGTATTCCATCTGCCACATCAAGAAAAATAAAGAAATACAAAACATGAAGCATTACATCTTCATTCATCTGCAAGTTGGAATAAAATTGTTGTCTCAAACTGCCATACATTTAATTTCTGATGTTCTTAACCTCAAATAATATCATGAGAAGCTGCTTCCTTATTTTATGCAGGCATTAACAGTATAACAAGGGCATCTTTAAATTCTCAAAAACAATGATAATAAATCATGTAGCTCATCCTTTGACACCGAATTTTATATTGCCATGTCATTTTGCATACAGTTGTGGGACTTATCTTTGCAGCCTTCAGAAACACTTCATCACATTTGAAAGAAAATGAAAATTGCCAATTGGAGACAGTCTCATCTTCAGGTTCTCCAAAGCAATGAGAACTACAGGAGAGTGAAAAATTGACTTTATTTCCTTTATAGGTTTTCTCTTGTTTTCCTATTGCATTTCTTTTCACTGACCCATTCCGTTTTTCTTAGATAAATTAAACTTCTAGAGCTCTCTATCTATGTGAGTCATCTGCGTTTTTTAGTCTCTTGCCTATAGCATAACACATTGGAAAGATGATGACTTTTGAGAAAAAGCATGAAATCTTGAACTCGATCTGAAATAGCATTTATAAGCTATCCGATCTTGGAGAAATTCTCTAAACTTCAATTTTCTCGCTCATAGAATGCCAGTAATATCTATATCTACAGATTCATTATAAGAATTAAGCAAGATAATGTGTGGTGAGAAGTTGGCAGAATGCTGGGCATATTGTAGGTGTTCTGTAAAGGGTGGTTATTAGTACTGTGGGAAACCCTGGTGGTGCAGTGGTTAAGTGCTACATCTGCTAAACAAAAGGTCAACAGTTCTGACCTGCCAGGCACTCCTGAGAAATCCTATGCAGTAGTTTTACTCTGTACTATAGAGTTGCTATGAGTCAGAATCAACTCAATGGCAGTAGATTTGTTTTTTAAAAAAATTATTACTGCTATTATTAATAGTGAATTAAGTGCTATATCTGCTAACCAAAAGGTCAGCAGTTCAAATCTGCCAGGCACTCCTTGGAAACTCTATGGAGCAGTTCTACTCTGGCCTCTAAGATCGCTATGAGTTGGATAATATTAATGCAAATGGTAGCATCCAACATAACTACTAGAGCAGAATGTAATGTTTTTGTTTCCACTGGATCTCTAATGCCTTGAGCTGTGCCTGGGATGTATCTGCTGAGTGAGTCCCATGAGATTTAAAATAACTGAGGGCTTTAATTTTGGAATTAATAAGAAAAAGCAGAGTAATATTTCTTACTTTCTAACCTGGCAGGACAGAGGAGCAGGGCATTGTAAAGAACAGTCGTAATTGATCACCATGGAAGCAAATTTAGTGCCAGATTTTGCAGATACATGAATTAAGGTTTTTTTTAGCCTCATGCCTTCAGTTTGGTAATGAATTTATTGCGGTTCAACTAGTCTCCAGATTATTTTCTCTATTAAAATTTTTAAAGTCTTAGCATGTAAGTTCAACATCCAAGTAGAACTTTGAGATGGTATAAAAAATTATAAAGATGAATTTATTTCATGCAACTTGATCCTATATTCTATCCATATATTTTTACCCTTCCAATGGGTAGCCCATTAGACTTGTTAATTTAAGAATTATTTTAGAATACAATTTAAATTGTCAAAATTTAGCTTCCTGTAATGCATTTAAAAGCAGATGTGTCAAAACACTACATGTCTCTTTGTTTTATGTCCAGGTATATAGAAGGTGATTATTTTAGTACTTGTAGAAAGAACTTTCTTCTGCATTTATCTTAAGTATATGAAACATATTACAAAGAGTTGGATTACAGAATTCTAGAACTATAGGAAATCTTAGTCATCTTCTCATTTAATAGGTGAGAGCACTGCATCTCAGAGAGGTTAAGAGAGTCACTGAAGATCATTAGTATTACAATACCATTCACCCAGAGAATCCTTATTAGCTCTCTCTCCTATTTTAATAGTGACTTAAGACTTAAACCTTCTCCCTAAAGTTCCATCTGAATTTTCTGCAACACTTTTCAGTAACTTGCCCAGATGCTTCTAACATGATCGTCCCATATTCTTGTTCTCTAAAGGTATAAATGTTTCTCTCCAGTAGCCTAAGTATGGAATTCCGAGAATAAGATTTCATTTCCCTCTTAGCATAAAGGTTGGATATGGAGAGACCAGAAACATGAGTGTAAATCAAAATCTAGACTATATATGGCTTACTTCAGAGTCTTCTTCAGAAGACCATAAACTTCCTTTACATCCATTCTAAGTATGTCAGTCCAGTTTAAGATTATTTCAACCTACATCATTAAAGTTGTCTTAGTTTCAGTTTCATAGAAGGATAGATTGTCCTCAAATGTGGTTTCATTTTTCTGATATTAGAAGGTAGCTAGATTACCAACCAAGTTTCCGCATGTATAATTGCATATTAACACAACTATAGAAATATAGGGCTACTGTAGGCATGCTGGAAACCCTGGTAGTGCAATGGTTAAGTGCTGCAACTGCTAACAGAAAGTTTGAATCCACCAAGTGCTCCTTGGAAACTCTATGGGCAGTTCTACTGTTCCCTATAGGGTCTCTAGGAGTTGGAATCGACTCAGTAGCAGTGATTTTTTCCCCCCATAGGCATGCTTTAACATACAATTGTATATAATACATAATAGTATCAGTTAATATATATTATGTATGAATAACCCAGGGAAAATATGATAGTATAGCATAATGACTATCCCAGATTTCTATTATGTACCATTATTACATTTTAGAATCAAAAGATAAATTTGATAACTTAGTGGCTAGAAATTAAATTCTACATACATATTTTAATGCTTTTTCTAAATAATTGATATCAGTGACATATTAAGTATGATTCAAAAAAACTTCATATGGAAGAGCCATGTTTCCATTATAAAATTAATAAGTCTAAGTAGTATAGAATGCAGTCCTTTAATTAGATTACATATTAAAACAGTATTTCTAAAATTGCTACTGCAATAGTTAAGACTACAGCAACTTTCAAGGAATACATGAATTTGGAGAAAATTTTTCAGGTGAAACACACTTTTCATTGAAGTTGGAAAAGTTGTTTTTAATGTAACTCAAATTGATAACCAATTATGCCAAGCCAAGCCAAGTGCCGTCGAGTCGGATCCGATTTGCTTAAAAAGCTATTTTCTCATTTAAATTTTTTTCCAGTATTTTAACATGTTATGATTTTTCTATTAGGGAAAAAACTGAGTTGTTTACTTTTTTAGGCTCTTAAAGACTTATTTTTTTCTTACAAAGCCTAATAAAAAAACAAACCAAAGCTTACCACCGTCCAGTCAATTCTAACTCACAGCAACCCTAAAGAAGAGAGTAGAACTGCCCTTTAGGGTTTCCAAGGAGCACCTGGTGGATTCAAACTGCCAATCTTTTGGTTAGCAGTCATACCACTTACCCACTAAGCCACCAGGCTTTCCACAAGATGTAATGGTACATGAGAAAGCTCTTAAATTCTTTTGAGAATTTATGCATTACAGTAAAGCATTACTAGTTTAAAGCATTCTGTAATGCATACGTTTCCCCTAGGTAGAAAGATAAGTATAAAACACCATAATAAATCCTGTGAAATTTAACTTTTTGCATCTATGACTAAGATGTTGAATTCTATAAAAGAAAAATACATATAATATCCAATTTACTTTATTAAATTGTTTTAAAAGCATATTTATACACTAAAAACCTTGTAATTTATAGTATTTGTCATGTATTTCTTGTTACAGGCAGTTTTGCTCCACTAAATAATGTTCTTTAAAACAGAACATTGCTTCTAGGAGAACTGCCCAATTAAGTTTGCTAACTCATCCTAGAAAAAGAGCTACGTGCCTCATAGTTGAATATCATGACAGTCACCTTCAAAGTACTCCCCTTGAGAAGCTCTGCGCCAATGCCAGACCCTGATCAACTCTTCAAAGCAATTTTGGAACTCTTTCTGGACTGGCCATCAGAGGTGTCACTGTATTACCCTGATGCCTTGAATGTCATCACAATGTCTTCAATGTTTTCTTTATCTTCTGGTAAGGAAGAAGTCATTGAGGGCCAGATCAGGTGAGTAGGAAGACTGTTCCAATACAGTTATTTGTTTACTAGCAGAAAACTCCCTCACAGACAACTACACAATTAAGTTTGTGAGCTTACTCACCATCGTGCCACTGTGCGCAATAACCATTCCAGAAAGAGTTCCAAAATTGTTCTTAAGGGTGGACTAGGCACAGGCATCGATGCATAGCTTCACAAGGGGTGTACTTCAAAGGTGACCATAGTGATATTCAACAATGAGATATGTAGCCCTTAGAACAATTAAGTTCATGAACTTAATTGTCAGACCTCGTATTTGATATTTTCAAAGCAATACTGCAGATGATTTTGTATTTAACTTTTGTGAGCAAATGTATACTTAAGCTGGGCTTTCGCTTTGAGCTCTTATTATTTATAGAAAAATGTCAAGTAGCTATAAAGCCTTCCAAATAGCAGTAGTGAAATCTTGATTTCAGAAAGCAACATCTTAAATCTAGTCAATACAGCATGGCTGTAGATTCTCTAGAAGATTTTTCCTAAGAGTTTTTAATGGTTTTGTTTCTAATTTCTGAAAAATCATACTTCCAAGTGATTAAACCTGCAAAAGAACTACACAGTCAAAAATCTTAGCCTCATCGATACTTGATAGAATTATTCTTTCTCTTCCTTTGGCTATTCCTGCTTTAATGTTTGGCCCTCATCTCATTAACAAGGGAGCATAAAACCAGTTACTAGAGCAGACATTCATTCCCCCTACAAACAGATTTTCATAAAACGCAACTCAAATTAGTTTTTTAAAAAAAGAGCTCGGCCTTATAAACTGATTTTGAAGTCACTACTACACTGAGGCCTTGTACACAAAGACTGATACTTATTCCTATGGACCTTTTATCTCCAGTTTTCAGAGCTCACCTTTTACTGTTGACGTAGCATTTCTTCTTATTTATGATGGCTTTTCTTTCATGTGCAGTCATATGAATCACAGACATCTCATGTTAAATTCAACTGTGGCTTTTTAGCAACTCTAAATGTTAATGTTTTTTTCTTGTTTTCTCTAATCTACCATTTCTAAAATTCTCTGCTGAAAAACTAAAATTTAAGAATTATCAGATCAAGTATAGAATGTGAAGAATACATAATAACTAGAATAAATATGAAGATTAACATCATAATAATTGCCATAAGAAGAAACATGATTATATTTCTTTTGTAATAGGCATATTTTGGATATTAATTATGATGTGTATAAAAATAAAGGCAATGTAATATAAAATTATGAAGTACATAAATCTTCAGGCAAATACAAATTAAACTATGGTTAATGTATAGTAATATAATTGAGCACATACATTTTTCTCCTGTAAAGTTTTAAGTTTGCAAATGCTGAAGATTTCTTTAAAAATAATAACCATGTGTTTTCATTGAAACTATATCTATTGATGGATTCCCATATGTGAAACTCTGAGACAGAATATGATTTAAAAATTACTTCAATTGTGGTTTATCTTATTTTACTTTGTGATGCTCTCAGGTTGATCTGCATTTTATGAAAAAGATTCCCCCAGGCGCTGAAGCTTCAAACATCCTAGTTGGTGAACTGGAATTTTTGGACCGAACTGTAGTTGCATTTGTCCGGTTGTCTCCAGCGGTGTTGCTTCAAGGGCTGGCTGAAGTCCCAATCCCAACCAGGTACAAATCATTAAGAGTAGCTGTCACATTCTTCTTCAACTATTCTTTGTGGAAAAAACCCAAAGCAAATCAACCCAAGGAACCAAATATAATTTGCTTGCTAGAATTTCTTCTAGAAAATAATGGATAATCCATAGAACTATTTTTTATTTTTTTCTTGTTTTTGAAGATGGCAGCAAGTGATACAGTGTTAGGCTTTTCTCAAAGATTGCATCAGGCTGTGTGCTAATGAGAGGATTCTGTATATGTATGGATGTGATCAAACTGAAAAAGATTAAAACTTAACTTACAGGGCTTGGTTGATGCTTGAATCAGTAAACTTTCAAAAGACATAGGTGCCATCATTAAGATAGCTCCTGCCCTGTTAAATGTGCCATATGTTTTTATCATAGGCAAAAAGCACCTCCTACCCTTGGGGTCTTATAGTCACTGGTAGTTGTATCATGGTAGTGTGGTTGAATCCAAGTCAAAAGTACAAATCTTATTCAGTTAGCTAAACTTATTTTTTATTTCATTATACATAAAAGTAATAATTTAAGAATCACATAAACTAAATTATATTGTGTATCGTTTATCCATATTTTATAGATATAAAAATATCCATGGGCAAAACTATCGGGGAAAAAAGATAAGTATTGACTTCAGCAAACCATAGTGGTGACAAGCTCAGATGCTAATCAAAAGATCGGCTGTTCGAATCCACCAGCCCTTCCTTGGAAACTCTATAGGGCAGTTCTGCTCTGTTATATAGGGTTGTTATGTGTCAGAAATGAACTGATGGCCATGTGTTTGGCATTGACTTCAGGATTTTAGGCTCCTGGCAACTGACTCTGGGAGCCTTGTTTTCTTCCCTTGTTTGATCAAAAGAGTCATCATACATATGTACAGCCTTGCACTCTGATCTCAGTTTTTACATCAAACAGACCTGTCCAGCATTCCATTGGCTACGTTACCAGTATCTTTTGTTCAGTGCTACAACCGTCTCAAGTGCTGTCAATGCACATGCTCTTGCAAACACCAAACGCCTTAACCATGTTAAAGTGAAGAAAAATTCAGGTGTTGTGGCACCTAGATTTGTGGAATATGTTTCCTCTATGGGCTGTTGGCATTAGCTTAAAACACAGCGGGTTACATCACTCCCTACTTTGGCTATGAGTAAAATAGCCCCAAAATACGAAATAATGGAAGAGAGTCCTCATTTAGTAAGAGCTTTCTGACCGGAATGCAAGTCGGTGTTCAGTACCCAGGTTGGACTCTGGTTTGAGGCTGGAACCTGGTTACCATTCACGTTTTAGAAAGAAGTTTCTGTTTATTCTGCCTGAGGGCCACTGAAAATTCTGATACATACCAAGTTTTATTTAAAAAAATGAGAAATAATGAGCTAAGTACATTAAAATAGCATCTGACTATATGATTAAGGCATTGTTGTCTATGCACAGCCCCATCCAACCGCTACCCATTGCAGTTGAGCTGATACTTACTCATACTGACCCTACACCCGTACACGTAGACATTGTCATAGAATTGATTCTGACTCAGTGACCCCATAGGGCAGAGTAGCACTGCCCCATAGAGATTCCAAAGAGAGCCTGGTAGATTCAAACTGCCAACTTTTGACTGCTATGGCATCAGGGTTTCCAGTGTCCTACAGAAGAGACTAAAACTACCTTACAGGGTTTTCAAGTGTGTAATCTTCATGAAAGGAGACTATCACACCTTTCTCCTATGGAGTTGCTGGCAGGTTTGAGATGCCAACCTCTTGGTTAGCAGCTCAGCATTTAACTAATGAACCACCAGGGATCCTTTTACTAAGTATAGCGGTACTAGTTTAGCAGAGTTTAAAATTCTTTTTTGCTCTTCTGAGCAATATATTTTATCCCATCATTTACGAAGGTGTCTGGTGAACTCTGAATAAGTGACAGATATTTATGACAATGATAGTTCTATAGTTCAAAGGAGAAAAAAGAAAAAGTCCCAGGAGTAAAGAAAAGCCATATTGGGGTGATATACCCTCGCTTTGAAAACTGTCAGGTTTAAGAGACCTCATTTCTTACTGGCATATCAAAATATGTGAGAGAACAATGGAGAAAAATATAAAGCACTATAAGGTCAGTTTACGAGGAAAGATTGAAAAGACTAGGTTATTTAGTTAGGAAAGGTGAAAAATGGAAAAAGATGAGCTAGACGAACAGAATAAAGAAAGCCATTCAAGGTTCCTAGTTATACTTTCTTAGGGGGACAAAAGGAAGACCTTGAATATAATGGCAACACATAGTAAAAATATCAGAAGATAACCCGTTTTAGGGCTTCGTAAATAGCCTGTGAGATTTTTTAAGAAGACTTATAGTTGATAAAGCATCTGCCATCTCATTAAATTACTCTGTTTAGTGTATATTAGACAGTTTTATATAGTAGAAATTTATTTGTATTCAGTTAAAACTGGCATAAAAAATGAGCAATTTGACCATGTAAAAACATGCATAATCTCTGAGTTTACAGCTAAATGAAAGGTTGAATTATAATACTTCTTTCCGTCTACCTTATAAAGCCATCAATTTTCATGCTTAATAGCCTAAACCATTTAAGAAATTAACATCATAAAATTATATTGTAAGATATAAAAAATAAAATACCAAGCCTGCTGTCATCACGTTGATTCCGACATGCAGCAACCCTATAGGATGGAGTAGAACTGCCCCGAGTTTCCAGGGAGTGCCTGGTAGATTCAAACTGCTGATCTTTTGTTTAACAGCTGTCGCACTTAACCACTATGCCACCAGTGTTTCCATTGTGGAATATGTAATTTTCACAATTACCCTGAGCATGGCCCTTTCAGAGAAGGAGAGTTATCAGACTTCCAAAGTTAGACTACAAGTTGACTGCTTTAAAAGTTTCAGTTGTGACAGTGAGTTTGCCAGACTTTCAAGTCTAATTTCGGTGGAGTATTACAATGCAGCTGGTATTTTAGTGTCCTTGCATTGGAATTAATAAATCGTTAGCTCCTCATTTTTCCTGCTTAACTAATTTTGAATTTATGACAATAATTTTTCTATTTAATGTAAATTTTATGTATTTCTACTGTTTATGCAAACACATTTTCTCTATTTGTACTAGAGGAAACCCTGGTGGCAGAGTGGTTAAGTGCTTTGTTTGCTAACCAGAGGAGTTCAGATCTGCCAGGCCCTCCTTGGAAACTCTATGGGGCAGTTCTACTCTGTCTACAGGGTTGCTATGAGTGGGTATAGACTCCATGGCAGTGAGTTTGGTTTTTTTGGTTTTTCATTTGTACTGCTTACTATATAACCTTTTTTCCCCTCTTCCAATGAATTTTTCGTTTTGCATATTTGTGAGTTCCTTTCCTTTCTATTTAGAAGAGCTTAATCAGGTTTTCTCCCCTAGCTGCCCTCCCATTGCCACCACATTCCCCTTCTAAAGATCACAAAATCCTTGAAATTCCCAACAACTATGTAGGCAGTGAGATAAAACACTCATTGCTATTGGTCAAAATTGACACATTCCTCCTTCTCAAGGATCTTAAGAAAGAAGAATCAGTCATTGTAAAATATTTCAAAATACTAATAAAATATGGAAAACTATAAAAGCATTTCACAGCAAAATTCCCAGTTCTTAATTATTCCTTTGAGACGAGTGATTCTGTAAGAACGAAATTATTTTTGTTTTCTCCTTTGAAACATATCTTTTTTTTTTTTCTTAATTACAGATTTTTGTTCATTCTTCTGGGACCCCTGGGAAAGGGTCAACAGTACCATGAGATTGGCAGATCAATTGCCACCCTAATGACAGACGAGGTATTTATCCAAGTTCACTGGGAATATTTTTCTTCAATAGCTCCGCCTAATTTGTAGAAATCCTGTATTCATGATAATTTGCTATAAATTGGATTTCTTTGATTGAAACCCATTTTCCTGTGTTGCCACTACAAAAATTCCCTGGGGAACAAAGATTTCCCTTGATGAAATTTGTTTCAAAGAGGTTATCAGTTCACATATATGAGTATAAAATTTTAAATCTTCTGATTCTAAAGAAATTTTGTTATTTAGTGACATTTAGAATACATATTTAAACAGCCTTAATATATGTGCCACCAATGGGAGCACCGCTAATATCATTCATTGCAAAGCTCATTTTGGGAGAAATGGCTTTAAGATCTAAAGAAAAACAGTCATAGTCTATCTGAATGGTTAGCATGACACTGAAATGCTACATATCATCTCTCAAATCTCTTTACAACTACATATATGTAGATGTTTAGACCCATTAGAGGAGTTGCGGTTAGATGTCAATGGATGTGTCATCTCCCTGGTACAGCACACAATCAGTTCTGTGCCAAAAACATCTGTGTAGGCTTTTGGATGCATGAGCTGGGTAAGCTTTCGTCAACATCTCAAAGAAGGATATATTTCAAAAGTGAAAGATCATAAAAACAAGAATGTGGAAAGTAACATCATACAACTTTTTTGACTTATATTTTCACTCTATGGAATTGGTTGTTATTAAAAAGAAAGTGCCAAAAAAAAAGAAAAAACCCATGGAAGAGACATTAATTCAAAATTCAGTAGTAAACAAACAAATGGAATTGTACATTTCCAGAAATATAACTAACTAACTAATGTATTTACTGAAATACATGACTCTGCGCAAAAAATCTGCCAATTAGTATTTTTATGTTTTTCTTGGTTTATGAATTCTGAAAGTATATGCTTGTATTGGGGACCCTACATTATAAATTCAAATTACATATGTTTAAATTATGCTTTTATTGACCTAATCATTGATATACATTGAAACAAAAACCTAGAAGAAAATCTTTCCCAACAGCTTTCAAAAAGAACTAACTTAAAGAGTAACTCATATTGAGGAAATCTGGAAGAATGAGAGTAGAGTGACAAAAAGGTCTTGTTGAGACCAAAATCCAGATCCAAACTCGATAGGAAGGCACTAGTGGTGTCTTTGCTTTTAGAGTCCCCATAATGACTAATACGTTGCAATTTTTCCAGGTCACAAAATAACTGAAACTGATTTTTGTTCCATACGCCATGTATTATTTTTGTGTGTGTTTGTGTTTCCTGTTATGTGTTAGACACAAGGTATTTCCTCATCTTAGACATCAGGATATTATATTAAGGTGTCTGTGGGACATGGACTATGCTGTAATGTGAGGGAGGCACCTTGTGTTCTGGGAGGTTCTTGTACCTTTGCAGTATCTGCCCTATTCTCTCCTATCCCAACAGAATGGTTCCAGTTACCAAGTCCTTCTGACTAATCAAATAGGCACAGAACAACAGAGAAACCGCTACACTTTACAAATTTCAAATTTCTGATGAAAGCAGAGAAGATACTTCTATCAATTTCCTTAATTCAATAAGAGCTACCTAATTTTACAACACGTATCATCCATGTGAACACTCAAACCCAAGTCCTTTGGACTTGAAAGTTTAGAATTTAGTTTTAGGGCAGCTTTTAACTCTATGTGGACAGTGATATAAAGAAAGAGAAGCCCAACCAGAAGGCTATTACAAAAGATAGAACTTGTTAAATTTAATAGGGCTTTGACTGAAATTGAAGAATGTTTAAATATTTTTAAATAGGAAATTTATTATTATTGTTAAGCACAGGTGGAATAGTTGTTCTGTTTATCTAGTGGCTTTGAAAGCTATTGCACAGTTATGCTTTATGAACAAAATTTAATGTGTAGATTCTTAGAGTTAACTTTACAAAAATTGTGAATTGAATTGCACTATCAAACTGTAAATTCCATGAGAGTAGTTACTACATTATATTCATCTTTGTATGCTAGTAAAATCACTTGCTAGGTGCTCAGATCACTGTCTGTTGAACTTAGCTCTCTTCACTTATTGCCTCCTGTATGTGGAGTCCTCTTAGGTAGTCTAAACTTTCCCTTTTTATCTTCAGACTTAGCATAGTGTCTGGGGCTGAATCAGTGTTCAGTAAATGCTTTTTTTTTTAGTGAATTGATGACTGAACATGCTAGCTATTACTGTATTGTGAACCAGCCTGATCTATTTTCTCCATTTCTCTTGAGCATTACTAGAAAAATACCATATGACTGTGCTTGTTGGCACTCCTACAATTGTATGGACTCCTTTATATTCTTAAAAATTATTGGACTCCCCAAAGATCTTTTGCTTATATAGGCAAGATGTATATAATGGTATTTACCATAGTAGAAATGGAAAGTGAGAATAAAAATGTACTAATTCATTTAAAAGTAATGATAATAAATCATTACATCTTAACGTATACAACATTGTTTATGAAAACAAAAAAAACCCAAAATGCTGAGAAGAGTGGCATTGTCTCATGTTTTTATGAATCTCTTTAGTGTCTGTTTTAACAGAAGATCTGCGTCTGCATTCAGTCTGTTGCAATATTTTGTTCTGCTTAAAATTAGGGAGAAAATTTGTCCTTGGTCAGATATATAGTTACAAGAGGGAAGAATATTTTAACAGCTTTTTCAGATAATTTGCTTGATACCATATAAAAATTCAACATGTGATAGTTTCCTAAAAGTTAGTTGTAATAGGGAATCTGAAACCATATAAATTAACTTTTTGTTCTCTCTTATGTTAAAATCCTTTGTTCTACCTAGCTCTTTAAATGGAGTTTAGGCTTTGCTGGCTAATTGGAAGTGGGATGTGAAAGTGAGAAGTTTTATAATTTTATCACTGAACAGGGATTATAGGTTTTTGGTGAGCGCTGACAACCAGCACTAAGGTTATTTGCATACATGTATTTATAATCGTGTATGTACATCATACAAGGAGCCCTGGTGGTACAGTGGTTAAGTTTGGCTGCTAACCAAAAATTGGACAGCTCAGTTTCACCAGCCGCTTCTGAAAAACCCTGTGGAGCAGGGGTTGATACGACTTGTCCTTTACTCAGTGGCAACTGATTTGGTTACAGGTTATATCATACATACATATATCTATATTATATTCTTGTTACAACAATAAATACTGTGCTTTTTACATTATAGTTTCTAATTGTACTAGTAAAAATAGGCAAACAAGTTTTGTATATGATTAAAAATATGACAAACTTTCTTATACAATGTATATGTTTCTTAACAATTCTAGAAAATTATCTGTATATTCTTTTGAATTTTATATGTAGTCGATCAGGTTTTTTATTTCTTTATGTTTTTACTATTTTCTTGTCACTATAAAGCTAGTTCTGATTCTAATTTTTATTGTTTGTGTGTAATGCTTCTGTTTGGTTGTCTTTAAAATCTTCACTTTGCCTTTGATCTGTAGTTTCACTATATTATGTGAATACGTAGATTTATTTTTACTTACTCTGCTTAGACTTTGTTGGGCTTTTTGTATTTGATGATATATATATATATAGTGATTGAGTAAAAGTATACAATCCAAATTAACCTTGTTTTCTGATCAGGGGCAGCAGCAGGTCTACGGGCCACACTCCCAGGGGAACTCCCAGGCCTTCAGACCATCAGTTGACATCTCTTAGTGGAGTTCTTGAAGTACACCCCTTTTTCTCATGTTGCCACTGGGCCTCAACATTGCATGCCCTATCGTGGCTATCTTTGGTGATGGCCAGACACCATCTGGTTCTTCTGGTCACATCTTGATACAGTCATCCATCCACATGGATCCTTCTGTCTTCTGGGTTCTTTTTCCCTGGTGTCTTTGTTGTCCTTGGTGATTATCTGTTCTGGCTGAGTTGGGACCATTTGATGTACCTCAGACAGCAGATTGCTAGCTTTTAAGACCCCAGATGCCACTCACCACGATTGGGTGCAGAAGACTCTCTTAGCAACAGGTCAGTTATGCCAGTTGGCCTTGATGTTCCCTGAGAGCATGGTCCCCAGACCTCGGCCCCTGCTACTGCATCCTTGCAATATTGTGTTAAGATTAGAAGAGTTTTCAGTTTATGGTGAAGTCCAGTTAAGTTGGTCTTCTTTCTACTGTGTGCAGTCACTGGTTTCACCCAACCAAATTTCTGTCACCTAATCTATGACCAGCCCTCTCCCTCCTTCCCCTTCCTTGCAGCTATCAAAGCATCTTTTCTTCTGTACATGAGTCTGTTTCTCAGTCCTTATAGTAGAGATCTCATACCATATTTGTCCTCATGCTGCTGACTGATTTCATTCTGCATAGTGTCTTCTAATTGAAACCGGGCATGAGATGCTTCCTAAAGTTGTCATTGTTCTTTATCATTGTATCATGTTCCATTGAGTATATATATCACAGTTTGTTTATCCATTCATCTGTTGTTGGGCCCCTGGGTTGTTTCCATCTTTTAGCTATTATGGACTGTGCTGCAGTAAACATTCATGTACATGTATCTGTTCTTGTGACTGCCCTTGATTCTGTAGGAAATATTCCAAGTAGCATGATTACTGGATCAAATGGTGTATCTATTTCCTGCTTTTTAAAGAAGGACCAAATTTTTTTCCAAAAAGATTGTACCATTTTGTAATCCCACCAGCAGCGTTGGAGAGTTCCAGTTTCTCCACAGCCTCTCCAGTATTTGTTGTTTCATGTTTTTTGGATCACGGCCAGCCTTGTTGGGGTGAGATGGTATCTCATTGTAGTTTTGATTTGGATTTCTTTAATAGCTAATGATTTTGAGCGTTTCCTCATGTGTCTTTTGGCTGCCTGGATGTCCTCTTTAATGAAGTGCCTGTCCATCTCCTTTGCCCATCACTTAATTGGGTTTATGATTGATAAGTTTTAACAATCTGGAAAAACTTCAATCATTATTATTTCAGATATAGCCTCTTCTCCATTCTCTTTATTATCTTCTTTTAGAATTTTGATTAAAGGTACATTAGGCTTTTCACTTTATCGTCCATGTTTCTTAACCAGTCATTTGTATTTTCTCTTTCTTTGTGTCTGGGAAGTACACTCTTCATACTCTCTTCAGTCAATCTTCCAATTCTCTAATCAGCTCTTCAGTTCTATTAATCTGCTATTTAATTAGTTATGTTGAAAAACCAAAGCAAAAAACCAGACCTGTTGCCGTTGAGTCATAGCAATGTGACAGGACAGAGTATAACTGTCCCATGAGGTTTCCAAGGAGCAGCTAGTATATTCAAACTGCTGACTTTTTGGTTAGCAGCTGAGCACTTTATGCTGTACAACCAGCACTCCTAATCAGTTATAATCAGTTACTATATACATTTTTATTTCTAGAAGTTATACATAGTTGTTTTTCGTTACAGCTTCATTTTGCTTTCTATTCTCTAGTTTCTGCTGATACTTCTGAAGCTAATTTTTAAAATAGCTATTTTGTATTCTCTGTCTTCTAATGTGGAAGCCCTGATGGTGTAGTGGTTAAGTGCTACATCTTCTAACTAAAAGATTGGCAGTTTGAATTTACCAGTGTCCTTGGATACTCTGTAGAGCAGTTCTGCTCTGTCCCACAGGGTCGCCGTGAGCCAGAATTGACTTGGTGGCGGTGGGTTTGGTTTTTGTTTAGTATCTTCTAATGTCAATAACTGAAATGTTAATTATCCTTTGTCTTTTGTTTCTTGCCTTAATTTGTTCTCTTATACAACTTTGTTTCCTGTGTACTCGGAGTTTGTCACTTTTCTTGGGTATTTCATCTGCAGGTATTTGAGCTCCTCCAGAAATAATTTGGCTTTATATCTGATAGCTACTTGAGGTTTTACTAATCCAAAACCACTCTGCCTCAATTTCCTCATCTCTAATCTAACAGCACTTACTAGGAAATGGTACTAATAGTACTTATTTCAATTTCATGTTATTATTGTAATGGATGTATATTTAGAGCCGACTAGGTCTTGGAGATAAAATGGTAGACACTAAACACACGATCATTAGCCTCGTGGAAAAATCTGGTAGTCGTCCTTGACTTCTCTATTTCTTTCACAACCCAAATTGAATCTGTCAGTATTTTCTTGGCTCTGCTTTCAGAATACATGCAAAATCCTATTACTTCCCATCTTATGCATTATTATCACCTGATTTTCATGTTAGCACTTTTTATATGTCATCAGAGAAAATTAACCAGTAAGCAAGCTTCACATGGCTTACTGGTATTTACTTACTAATGTGAACTGTCCTTGTCCTCTTTTACTCTATTCTCAACCCAACCATTACTGTAGCCATTCCTCTAGTTGCTTCCCATTCCATTTAAAGTCAAAGTTCTTAAGATGGCTTATAAAGCCTGCATCATGTCATTTTGCCTTATCCATGTTAGCTTTTGACATCAGCTCTTGTTACTCTCCCTCTTGTTCACTCTGTCATGGGAATTGGCTTTCTTTCTGCATCTCAAACATGCTATGCAAGCTCTCTTCTGAGGATCTCTGTATTGGATTTTCCTCTGCCTGGAAATCTCTTGCTTATAATATTCGTATGGCTTGCCTCCTTGTCTTCTTCAGGCCTTTGTAGAAATGTTACTTTATGAATACTTTTTCTAATCACACCATTTAAAATCACAGCGCCCCCCCCAATTGTACTCCTATTTCCCTTTCCTGCATTATTTTTCTCTACAACACTTTGCGCTATCCAACAGAATACACTCCTGTCTTTGTTAGGTGCCACTGAGATGTTCAAAGTCATGAAGACTCCATGTACAACAGAATAAAACACTGCCCTGCGGCATTCATAAAATTGTTGCTATGTTTGAACTCATTGTTACAGACACTGTCAATCCTTCTTGTTGAGGGTCTTTCTCTTTTTTGATGATGCTCTACTTTACTGAGCATGATATCTTTCTCCAGGGCCTGATCCCTCCTGATAACATGTCCTGGTGATATCAAGTCTTGCCATCCTTACTTCTTGGGGGAATTCTGGTTGTACTTATTCCAAGACAGATTCATTTGTTCTTTTGTAAATCTGTGGTATATTCAGTATTCTTCACCAACACCTTAATTCAAAGGCATCGATTCTTCTTCGGTTTTCCATATTCATTGTTCAGCTTGTATATGCCTATAAGGCTATTGAAAATACCGTGGCTTGGGTCAGGTACACCTTAATCTTCAAGGTTATATCTTTGCTTTTTGATACTTTCAAGAAGTCTTCTGCTGTAGATTTGCCTCCTTCAATGTCTCCTTTGATTTCTTGACTGCTGCTTCCATGGGTGTTAATTGCGGATCCAAGTAACATGAAATCCTTGATAAGTTCAATCTTTCCTCCATTAATCATGATATTGCTTACTGGTCCAGGTGTGAAAATTTTAATTTGTTTATGTTAAGGTTTCATCTATACCTAAAGCTATTGTCTTTGATCTTTGTCAGTAAGTGCTTCACATCCTCTTCATCTTCAGCAAACAAGGTTCTGTCATCTGTATATATTCCTGGTGGAATATTCTTTTCATATAATCTAGCTTCTCAGAATATTTTCTCAGTATACAGATTGAATAAGAATGGTGAAAGGATACAGCCCTGATGGATGCCTTTTCTGATTTCAAACCATGCACTATTCCCTTGGTCTGTTTGTCTTCCTCTTAGTCTATGTGCAGATGCTACATGAGCACAATTAAGTGTACCAGAATGCCCATTCTTCTCATTGCTAACCTTAATTTATTCTGATACACACAGTTAAATACCTTTGCATAGTGAATAAAACACAGGCAAACACCTTTCTGGTGTTTTCCACCTTCAGACAAGATACATTAATGTCAGCAGTGAGATCCTGGTTCCATATTCTCTCCTGAATCGCACTTGAATCCTGGCAGTTTCCTGTCAATGTACTGCTGCAACTTTTTTTTTTTTAATTGCACTTTAGGTAAAAATTTACTGTTCAAGTTAATTTCTCATACAAAAATATATATATACACACTGTTTTGTGACATTAGTTGCGATCCCTACAATGTGACATCACCCCTGCTCTCTCAGTGTCCCTGTGTCCTTTAAACCAGTGTCTGTCCTTTCCAGGCTTCCCATTCTGATTTTCAGTAGGAGCTCCCTATTTGGTCTCATATATCTGGATGAACTAAGAAACGTATTCCTCATGTGTGTTATTTTTTGTTTTATAGTCCTGTCTAATCTTTGTCTGAAACATGGGCTTTGGGAATGGTTTCTGGGTTGATAGTGTGGCCAGGGGCCGTAATTTTGGGGATTTCTCCAGTCTCTGTCATATCATCAAACCTGGTATTTTTATATGAATTTGAGTTATACATTGTCTCTTACTGTCTGCTCTGCTGTGTTCCCTGTCAGAGTGACAATTGACGGGAGCCAGGTACCATCTAGTTCTTCTGGTTGCAGCCATTTTTGAACAGTCTTCAGCATAAATTTAGTTGCATGTGATTTCCATGTTCTGTTGGATGGCCTTTCTTTCTAATTACTTTATTTAAAATTCTAGCATACCTCAGTTGTTCTCCCTTTCTTCCTGTATTTTTATCCATAGCACTTTCCAGCATCCAATAGAACACATATTCCATTCATTTTTGCTTGTTTTCTATCTCATCCTACTAGTGTGTAAGGTCCATAAGGTTAGTTTTGTTAGTTTTGTTCACTGCCGTATTCCTAACATCTAAAAAATGTGTTAAATATTTATAGAATGAATGAAAATCTTAGCTGGGAAAACAGGCGGTGAACACAAATTGTAAAATTAACTATTAATTACAATAATTAATATATTTACAGTAAGAGTTACTGTGAAGAAGAACAAGGTGTTAGGAATTATTGAGATTGTTCTAATAGTGCTTGAGAAGCTTCTCTGAAAAAATCAGGTTTATATTAAAATCAGAGTTTGTGTTAGACAAACAGAAATAAGTGGAATTATTTCAGGTAATGGCTAATTTATTGGGGAAATTGGTTATAGGAAAAAATAGTAAATGTTGTTCATAATTTGAAATTTAAAAATTGTAGTGTCTATATGTTTGAGGAGCTTTAAAATAATAGGAAGTCATCTGTCCTGGATGAATTTGGACATTTTTCTACACACAACAAGCTATAGAATCATGTGATTTCTTAATGAAATGTTTTAATTAACTATGATCAAAACAAGAAAGAGTCAAAAAGTTGCTACTAGAAGGAAAAGAATAGCATAGCTAAACACTTAATAAAGTGTAAGGACATTTGGAGTTATTAAATGTTCAGATTAGGCCTCACGGACATGTGAAGATCTTTAGAGAAGGATATTCTGAACCACAAAATCTAAGCTTGAAACAGGGACATCTGTGCTTTCCATATTTTAAAATTTTCTTTCCCAAAATTCAATTAAGTAAACTATTACTATATTGCCGATGTCTGTATATTCATCACGTCAGTGATCTTCTGTGAAATGTTCTTAGTTGGAAGGTCAATAAGAGTCCTTTAAAATCATTATCCCCTCTTCAGCAGTTTAGATTGAATACCAGACCAGAAACTGAAACAAATGCTCTAACATATCTGAAAGCAGGCATTGCCTAGGAAATTGGGTCACTATGATATAAGCCAGCATAAAGAGTAGCATGGGAACCCTTGATCTCAAACATCTCTCTGTCTTATTTCATATACTATGGAATATAAAAAGCATCAGAAATGTTTATGCTATGTTTAGCATAAGCTATTTTTTCCTGTCTATCTTTATTTTTATTTTCACCACTTAAATATTAAGTATGCCACTTCCATGTGCATCAGTCAGGAGAAGTTAGTTTATGTGGCAGAAATAACCAACTAAAATCTTAATGGCTTAAAACCACCAGGGTGTATTTCTGCCAGCTTATTTGTCTATCACAAGCTGGCAGGGGAGCTCTGGTCGTTATAGTGACTTAGCACCCAGGCTGTGATAGTAGGTCTATCTAGGTCTGTATTTTCTCCATCATGAGGGAAGAAAAGTCACATAGTAGATTTCATAGCTTCTATTTGGAAGTGACACATGTGCCCTTGGTAGGCCACACCCCGAATTTAAAGTTGGCAAAGAAGTGCAGTTCTACCACGTGGTCAGAAGGTCTGGAGTGCTTGTCAGCAGTTCCAGGGACTTTCACAGGAAGGTTGGTGTGTGTGTGTGTGTGTGTGTGTGTGTGTGTGTGTGTAGGTTTAAAATGTAACTCCTACTTTTAATAAAAGTATACTTTTTTGCACATGTATAGATATGTATCCAGGAAATGTCACTTTATAACATTAATTCCAAAATTGAAGAAAAATTAACCTATTTGATTAATTTAATTTCAAATATATTCTATAAACTTTATCTCTATTTTTAAGTAAGTAGTTTCTCTGGAATGATTGATTTATTCATATAAAATAACCTTTGCTTGTCTGAATTGTGAACTGTAACTTCATGAGTTTCCTCTCATCTTTTTCTTTCTCTTTGCTCATCACCTTGAGAAATTTCAGTTTCATTCTACCACCCTAAGAAAATACCTATCCGTGTGGGTTCATAGAATAAACCCAAATTATAATATTTTACATCACAAAATTCTTTAGAATCAGCGCTATGTATGTCCTCAAAGTGTTACACTCTTATGTACTATCTTAATTCGGAAAAGTAGACACTGGACACGTTAAGATTTTATAACTGCATTTTATGTATAAATGTGATTTCTTTGCCTTCCTCAGGTATTTCATGATGTTGCTTACAAAGCTAAAGATCGGAATGACTTGGTATCAGGGATAGATGAATTTCTAGATCAGGTTACTGTTCTCCCACCTGGAGAATGGGACCCAAGTATTCGAATAGAGCCTCCAAAAAATGTTCCTTCTCAGGTATGTATGTTTGAAAACGCTCTTAAAACTCCCGTCTTCTTGTCCTTTTTAAAATATGTGTTTTAAAATAGTATAACTAACCAAAAAAGATTTAAAATGACTTAAATCATAACTTTCAGAGTGCAGGTGCCTGAAGTTATGATCTTCATTGATCCTGTCCAGCACCACTTCACTGAGCAGTTTGGCATTTTGCATATAAACTGTTTCAGCCAATGGTCATCAAACAATCTTATGTCCATGGAAAGAATTTTAGACCCAATTTAAAAGATATTACACTGGAAGAAACTTAAGATTTTCACAAAAATGTAAAATACGACTCAAGAAAAAGCACATTGCTGTCTTCCTGTCATTTTGTGTGACATTCTATATGACTTTGAATTGGCAAGTCATCATTACTGCTGATCACTTTTATTATTGAGAGAAACTTTTAATTATAGTTATTATATTTGTATTACCTTTGTGTGGATACATAATTTAAAAAATAGTAAAAATTCTTCCAGTAAAACTCTAGCGTGTATTATACCAACATTCTAGAAAGATGGAAGTAAAGACTGTTACTATTATTTGGGGTCAATTTTTTGTTGCAGGCATGACTTTTGTGAAAGTGGTAGCCAAATGTTTATTAAACCCACACTTCAATACGGGTCCCGTTGTTCCTCCTGATTCTGTACCTACAGCCCGCCTGCTGTTGCCTTCTCAGCTTTGTCTTTGACCCTTACCCCCGTGGAGTCTAGCCTGGTCTGATTCTAGTTCCCCAGTTGAAGTGACAAATGGCTTAGTCAACTAAACACAGGACTTAGAAGTTTTTCTGGTTAGCCAGAGTGGCAGATGAGCAGATGTAACACTCAACCATGAGTCCTTAAAAAGATCACCTCACATCCCATTATCAATTTAAAGAAAATATGCTAATGTGTCCTGTGTTTTTATTGTGAAGTCATCTTATAATCATCATCATCATCATTATTATTTTTAAAAATATTTCACTGTGACTGGGTGAAAGTATACAATCCAAATTAAATTTGCATGCCCACCTATCTGCAGCTCCTTCTGCTCTCCTTGCCCGGTGACAGCACACTCTTCCTTTTCATTCTATATATGTCGTATGCTCTTAATGATCTCCTGTCCCCTCCTCTCTGTTCTCTCCTCTCCCTTCTAGTAAGCAGCCAGTAGGACAGCATCCTGTAGACGCAAAGAATCATAAAGTACACATACCTTATGGTAACATTGTGTCCCCGTATCTAGTCCATTCCTGTCTAAAGAGTTGACCTCAATAATGTTTTCCGGTCAGGAACAGCAGCAAGTCTAGGGACCATGCTCCCAGGAGAAGTCCCAGGCTGTTGTGGTCTTTTAGTGCAGTTCTTCAGGTGCACCCCTCTTTTTCCTGTGTTTACACTGGGTCTCAACATTGTGTGCCCCATCACGGCTGCCTTTGGTGGTGGCCAGGCACCATCTGATTCTTCTGGTCACATGTTGATACAGTCACCCATTCACTTAGGTCTTTCTGTCTCCTGGGCTCTTTTTACCTCATGTCTTTGTTGTTCATCTCATAAATATTAAAGAGTATTTTGTTTTCCTTTCTCAGCAATTAACTACTCTATGATTCTACAATTAAAGCCTCGTGTTTTCTGTTGATATACTACGAAAAGGAAAGCAGTTACTCAATGAAAGATTTTAGAGGTTATAGACTGGGTCATTTCTGTGCTTGTATATCACTGTGGAGCCAGTGTTTGAGAGCTCAAATGATAACAGAGATGATGGTAGTTTCAAGACACCTTGAAAATCCTGTGGGGCACTCTGTCCTATAGGGTCATTATGAATTGGAGTTGACTCTACATAATGGGTATGCATCTTTGTACTTAGGGTATTAGTAAAGGTGATATAATGCTACACAAAATAAGAAGAAGAAATAAAATTATCAGTGCATTTTAGAGAAATTCAGTAAAAATATTAATACATTGACAGTGGGACTTTAAAAGTTATCTTTAATACCAAGTAGTTCCTGAACCTTAAAAGTGAAGTCAGATATTTAAAAAAGATATTTTGTTACTTCCAAGTTTTGTCCTTTGTTATGTTCTTTGGCATTCTGGAACAAACTGACACTTTATTTTAGGACTGATCTCAGAGGATCCTAAACTAATTTCATAATGTTATTAAGATGCTATTAACATGCAGTGCATTTGGACTCAAGCATTTTTAAAAATACTTTGTCTTTGAGCAAAGATGTTTGGGGATCAAATTATGTTATTTGCATGAGTCCCTTTTAAATCAGAATGAACTACTAGAGTCTAGGTTTTGAGAGGCAATAGTGAAATGAACACTGGACTAAAAATCAAGGCACCTAGTTTCAGCCATTATTTATGTGTATGACCTTCAACAAATGGCTTAATCTCTCTGTAGTGATATTTATGTCGAAGCTATCCAATACAGTTTTCTGCAACTAGCAATGTCCTGTCTGATAAGCCAAGCCATTACTGAGCACTTGAAATGTAGCTAGTACAACTCAATTTTTATTTTACTTAATCAGATTAATTAAAAAAAATGAAATTTAGATAAGATGTGGTTAGTAGCTACCATAATAGACAACACATGTTTTTATAATGAGTTTGAATTAGAGATAAGCTTTTTCCTTACATTGTTAACATTTAAAAAATATGTATGCTGTAATTGAATAATATGTATTATACAATTGTTTATTAAATAGAGTAAAAGTAATTAAAATATATTAAAGACTCTGACCTCATATTAATTTAAAAAAGGATATATTTTCTCCATGGGATAGTGTCTTAGTCAGCTAGTGCTGCTTTAATAGGAACGCTACAAATGGATGGCTGTAAAAAGAGAAATTTTGTTTGTCACAGTACAGTAACTAGCTAAAATTCCAAATTCAGTGTGTCAGTTCCAGGTGATAGCTTTCTCTGCTGACTCTGGAAGAAGGTCCCTTTCAGTCTTCCCCTGCACTGAGAGCTTCAGAGGTACAGGGACCCTGGTCCTTTCTAAAGGACACATTCAGCTCCCACCCTACTTCTTGGTGGTATGAGGTCCTCAGATGAAATCCACTCAATGGCAGTGGGTTTAGCATCTTTCCTGTGTGTCTCTGGTGACTGTCTCAAGGCACAAAAGAACAATGCACACTGAGCCCTGCCAATTAACACAACTGCTCCCATCGCTTCTCATTCTTACCGCAGAAGCAAGAGTTACAGCCTGGAGGAACATCACACAATACCAGGAATCATGGCCCAAGAAAACTACCACACACATTTTTGGGGAAGCAATTCAATCCATAGCAGATCGTTTCTATGGTGTTTCGTCTTCTGAATGTATAAAACACACCTTAAGTAGATTTTTTCCTTTAAAATAAAAATAATCTGTCACCCCCAAAAAGAACACCCTGAAAGTATTCATTTAAAAACTTTGCATATGTTATGATCATGCCTTGTTTATGTCCTCAGCTTTTTGCTGCTCTTTCACACCATGTCAGAATCACCAAACCAAAAACCCATTGACATCAAGTCAGTTATGACTCCAGAGACATTATAGGGCAGAGTAGAACTGCCCCATAAGGTTTCCAAGGAGAAAAGACAGGGTAGAACTCCTTCACAAAGTTTCCAAGGGGTGGCTAGTGGATTCACACTGGTGACCTTTTGTAAGCATCCTGAGCTCCTAGCCACTGCACCACCAGGAGTCCATCAAAACCACCCAAAGCCAAACCCAAAGCCATTGCCCTTGAGTGGATTCTGACTCATAGTGACTGTATAGGTTAGAGCAGAACTGTCCCATAGAGTTGCCAAGGATCACCTGGTGGATTTGAACTGCTGAAGTTAGCAGAAGTAGCACTTAACCTCTGTGGCACCAGGGTTTCCATCGAAACCACAGCCCTGTGTAAATGCTACTCTTCCCTCTGCACCTGCATTGATGAGGTTGAAAATGGCTGAAGGAGAATGTATGACCACATAGACTTGTCTCACTTAAATTCAAGACCCCATATCTCAAGTGGGCCTTCACTGCAAGGCAATCATACTTCCTTAGTGAAATCATTCTCTTTAGATGACTATTTCATACATTTTCTCTCCAATCTTCGGTACATCCTTCCTGGCCCTTACTCTCAGATGATGATTTGCTTCCCATTTCCCCTGAGAAATGTGAAGTGCTCAAAGGGAATTTCCACATCTGCCTACCTGCTAGCATCTGGACTTATGTGCTCTGCCTTGCCATATGTAACCATTGGTGATCTGAAGTCACCTTTTCTTTCTACACTAGATCCAACCTCTTTATACCTGTTATCAGTCCTTGTGTTCTCTTTTATGTCATCTTTAAATCTCCAGTCTTAAAACAGTTAAACTAATACCACCATAAGGGGCACCTTCTCCTCCCACCTTGCCTACACTGTCTTCTCTCCCGGCCCTCTTGCTTTACTTTGTTTTTCTTCATGGTTCCCATCTCTACCTGGCATTTTAAGAGCCTTGGATTGAATTGTGTCCCCCCCCCCAAAATGTGCGTAGCCATTTAGCTGAGCTGCGATTTCCAGTATTGTGTGGTGTTCTTGTGTGTTGTAAATCTTGCCTCTATGAATTTAATGAGAGTGAGTGAGCAGCAGTTGTGTTGGTGGGGCAGGACTCAACATGTAAGATTGTATTGTGCCTTGAGGCAGTCTCTTAGGATGTAAAGGAAAGGGAAGCAAGCTGAGAGCTGGGAACCGCACACCTTCAGGGAATAAGCAAGGCTAGGGATAGAGTGTATCCTTTGGAAAAGATATGGGGCCTGGGTATCTCAGAAGCTCCTAGTCCAGGGCAAGACTGGTGACAAGGACCTTCCTCCAGAGCTGATGGAGAAAGCTTTCCCTGGGAACCGACACCCTGAATTTAGAATTATAGCCTACCAGACTGTGAAAGGATAAGATTTCTCTTTGTAAAGCTGTCCTCTTGTAGTATTTTCGTTCTTGCAGCACTAGATAACTTACTAAGTTTATCACCTGTCTCCCTAACAGAATGCCTTTTGTGCTCCACTTTTCTCTCTAAAATCTTTAACAGTGAATGGCACACACTAGGCACTCGGTGAATGTTAGTTGAAAGAATGAATGAATGTCTGTCACTTCATTTAATTCTCAGCGGTGCTATGGGATAGGTACTGTTACTACCTCAAGTGAATGAAGAAGGAAAGTGAAACTAGAAAGCAAAAGAACTTCCCAGAGATCACTTAGCCAGTAAGTAAAAATGTACCACAGTGCATATGGCCTTCAGGAGAGGAAATCACTTTTGTCATTCCCACAGGAGAAGAGGAAGATTCCAGCTGTACCAAATGGAACAGCAGCTCATGGGGAAGCGGAGCCCCATGGGGGACACAGTGGACCTGAACTCCAGCGAACGGGAAGGTTCGTGAGATAACACTTTTAAGGGACTTCAAAGAACAAATGACCTACTCTTCTTACCTGTCAGCAACTAATGTTTTGAAATTGAATTTATTTGTATTTTCAATATCCACACTTTGAGAGTGTGGATATTTGATTTCTCTGGAGTTACTAACGATTGCCATTATTGTTAAATCAGATCTGTGGCTACACCATTCCATTTTGTCTTACCTAGTCTTTCATTTTGCTTTGTGTAAAATATATTCACAGATTTTAGAATGAATAAGAGAACTGTCTGCTGACCCTTCTAAAAAAAAAAAAGAAGCCTTTTGAAAGCTTCAAATTCAAGATGGAAATAAATATAAATACTAAGAACTCAGTCCTGTAGATCATATGTCATTAAATGCAAGTGGGAAAGTATATAATAGTGTTTTATTGTTAATACAGCTGTGATTTGGAAGACCTATATGATTTATTTTTTTAATCACACATCTTCGAAGAGATGAAAGCTTCAATTTATTTCTTAAAATGGTTCTTTGTGGGTTTTTTTGACAGCTTGTCTCTCTCCAAGCAATGTGTGAGCAGAAAATCAGAAACTCTTGGGTGGGTCTCTCTTCAGGGAATATGTGTGTACAGTCTCCATTATAATTGAAGGCAATTGCAAAGGCTTTGCAGGACTGATGCTTCCCTCCCCACAAAGCTATTTTCCATCCTACTTGCATTGTGTCCTCGAAGCTGACTTCCTGATTCCTGATAACTCTGGTGCAAATAATTACTCCCATTCCACTCTGGAAGCTTTATTACTTGTTTGGTTGGCTTTCATATTTTCAACTGTGGTCTTTTTTATTTTGGATGGTTTCTCTCTCTTCTTCTGAGATGTTAACTGTGTCACATAGCTTAGATTTGTTTTCAAAGTTCACTTTTTGTCTTTCTAAATCCTCCCAGGTTACAATATCCGGTATCTTTGCTTTTCCAGAGTTCTTCCCTAGCTTCCGTTGCTGACATGGAGAATCTGGTGCTCCTCTGCTCTCCAGGAGTTGCTAGTGTGCGGCTTGGCGGTTCTTACACTGTTCTCTGTAATGAACTCTCACTTCTGGATTTGAATTCTTGCTCCTCAAGCACATTTCTTACACAGTGTATTTAAACTAAACAAACAACCAAAAAACCCCACTGTCTTTGAGTCAGAAATGGCCTAATATAAAGTGATGTCAAAACTGTAAAGACTGCTAATTGATAGTTTATAACCATCTCAAATTGTTTTGGGGATGAAGTGGGGTGTAAAGAAAAAAAGGAATGAATAAATAAGCTAGTAGATTAACTCTTTGAATTGTGACTTTGACATGTTGGCAATTTGTTAAGAAATGATTCCCCATGCATTTTTTTAAAGCAGACTAGAGGAACCTACATGTTTTCTGGGTACATGTGAGTTTTACAGGGTCCCTACAAGCTTCTCTGCATTTAAATGTCCTTTCTCTTTTCAATTAGAAATCTATTCTTTTCAACACTGTCCTACTTCACATTCCCCTTCTGAAGGAAGCAACTGTTACAAAAAAATGTAACAATTTGATCACTCACATCATAGTAAAATAGTTATTAAGATGCAATTATGTCTAGGTCAGGTCAGATAAATTATGGGCAAAATTTTCAGTTATTTGAGACCAACCAAACTTTCTTTCTGAAGGAAACAATCATTATAGATGTGATTCTAAAACTTCCAAATGATTAATCAGAGATTAATATTTTTATATAATCTGAGTATATTCATATTGGCAGTAATCTTCATACGGAGACTTAATCATAGTCTTATTCATTTTATTATAGCAGCTTTGTTCTATAGAACACAAATTTCGTTAGTCAAATGTTAAGTTTGCTTACTATTATTAAATGTTTAAGGAATGAGAATATCTGTTTCTAATGCTCTCATTTCTAACAAAATGTTAGACTTCAAGTTTTAAGCAGCATTTCTTAACTTAATGCTTTGCTTCCCTGACAATCCTCTTTCAAATGTTTCTATGTGGCTTTTGGATGTATTTGGAATAAATGCATTTATACCAAGTGATACCGCTGTTGGAAACTCTGGTGCTGTAGTTGTTTACTGCTCCTGCTGCAAACTAAAAGGCTGCAGTTTGAATCCACCAGGTGCTGCTTGGAAACCCTATGGGGAAGTTCTACTCTGTCCTATAGAGTCACTATGATTTAGAATTGACTCAGTGGTAATGGGTTTGAGGTTTTTTTTTCCTTGTGGTAAGGCTATTAGTAAGGATTCATGATGACACAGTGGTTAAAGCACTCAGCTGCTAGCAGAAATGTTGTGATTTGAACCCACCGAACTCTCTGTGGGAGAAAGGTGTAGCAGTCTGCTTCCATAAGTGTTTACAGCCTTGAAACCCAGATAGTTTTACTCTGCTCTTACAGAGCTGCTGTATCAGAGTCGACTCAGTGGCAATCTGTTTGGGTTGGTTTTGGTAAAGCCGTTATTATCTTGTAAATGATAAACTTTGCAATCTATTTAGGGAATAGTGGGTCAAAATTGCATTTACCTAGTTGGTTATTATAAGAAAACCTTGGTGACATAGTTGTTAAGTACTATGTCAGCTAACCAAAAGGTCAACAGTTTAAATCCATCGGGCACTCCTTGGAAACTCTGTGGGTAAGTACTACTCTGACCTATAGGGTTGCTATGAGTCAGACTTGACTCAAAGGCAGTGGCTTTGGCTTTTGGTTATTATAAGCCCTCCTCTTAGTACCCCAACAATGAACCTGTCTATACTAAATACTGCTGTTACCTACTGCCTGGAACAATATCTGCTGAGAGTCTTTTGTGTTTGCAACAGAAAGAGTGACTAACTGAACCAAAAACCAAGTCCATTGCCATCGAGTTGATTCTGACTCATAGTGACCCTACAAGACAGGGCAGAACTGCCCCCGTAGTGTTTCCTTGGAGTGTCTGGTGGATTTGAACTGCCAAACTTTTGGTTAGCAGCTGTAGTACTTTACCTCTATGCCACCATTGAAACCATGGATAAAACATTGCTTTTTCACTCTAGGGTGATGTTTATTTTCTATTGGAGTATGTCAAAGTCAGTGTATCTTCTCTCCCTGCCTTTTTGCAATGCTAAGTAGAGCATGAACAATTAGAAAACACTGTCAACAGTTAAGGGTGGTAGGCTATAGCTTTGGAGGAACAGGCTGATAGAGAAATGTGACAGAGAGTCAAGTAATCCTAGAAGCTTGTTGTCTGGGTTTTAACTGGTGGAGAGCTCTGAAGCTTGTTTGAGAAAACCTAGGCCTTTTTGGTTCTTGACACAATATTTTCTTAGTAATTGAGATAACACAGTGGTACCAAGCTGTTTCTTTAGATCATGATGATACAGGTCAATATGAGTCTCACTGTTCTGATGGAAAATGTTGTGTGAGCCGGCACCACAGTAAATGAACGTTTTGATCTGTGCTTTTTAGTTTTCAGTTTCACTATTGTGTTTTTCCCCTTGTCTTAGGATTTTTGGGGGACTTATTTTAGATATCAAAAGAAAAGCTCCATACTTCTGGAGTGACTTCAGAGATGCTTTCAGCCTGCAGTGTTTAGCATCTTTTCTGTTTCTCTACTGCGCTTGTATGTCTCCCGTCATCACATTTGGAGGACTGCTGGGAGAAGCAACTGAAGGGCGTATAGTATGTATTATACTTTTCTCTGAACTTTGAGATTTGTAGTCAGATATATTAGCACTTAATATTGGACTTCTTCATGAGGGGAGGTTTGAATATATGGTCTGTCAAATAAACTTCTTATGAATTTTCTGGACAGCTTGTGAAACTGGAAATCTGGAAGAAGAGTATCTCAGAACAAATTACGTTGAGTATTACATAAGATTCTGATCTCATTCCCAGCTATTTTGCATATATCCAGGCCATGCGTCTGTCCAGACATAGCCTGAATCTAGTTAAACTTTTAGTGAGGCAGAAAGGTGTAATAAGGAAGGTGGAAAGAACATACCCTCATTTACTACTGTTAATTTTCTGCCTACTGCTCACTCCTTCTCTCATCTTCCTACCCCATGTCCTGCCCAAAGTTGCTAGGCTTTCCATGGTGAGGGGGGAGAGCATATACTCATACGTATTAAACCTTTTCTCCCTACTTATAATGGCTGCCTCTACACCTTAGGTAATGGAACCATTTATATCTCTACACAGAGTGCAATCGAATCTCTCTTTGGAGCATCCATGACCGGAATAGCCTATTCTCTCTTTGGTGGACAGCCTCTTACCATATTAGGCAGTACAGGACCAGTTTTGGTGTTTGAAAAGATTTTGTTTAAGTTTTGCAAGTAAGTGTTATATGCTCTTGGCCCTTAGCCCCTTTCTGTTTGTGTACTGTGTTTACACTCTCCTGACATGGCATTTAGAGAACTGCTGGGAGAGGAGGAAGTGGCGATTTGATTCAACTTGACATTTTTCTTGCCATGGAAATAGAGGAAAAGTAAAAAATTCATCTATGTTGTTATGTAATATTTATAAAAATGATCTTTGGTTCTAGGCATTGAGTACTCCTTTTGATTTCTTTCCCCTTAGATGTTTTCCTTTAGACAAAGTCTCAAGTTTAGTGACTCATGGGATATGAAGCTTTTTTACTTTGACTTCCTGAATTAGGATTATTTCCATTTACTTAAAATAGTGGCAGCCTGTTAAGTGACCTTTTTTTCATCTGTTCTTTCCTTTTCCTCCTCATAGAGAATATGGGTTGTCATACCTATCTCTAAGGGCTAGTATTGGACTTTGGACTGCAACTCTGTGTATCATACTTGTTGCTACTGATGCAAGCTCCCTTGTCTGCTATATTACCCGGTTTACTGAAGAAGCTTTTGCTTCTCTTATTTGCATCATTTTCATTTATGAAGCCCTGGAGAAGTTGTTTGAACTCAGTGAAGTGTACCCAGTCAACATGCATAATGACCTGGAACTGCTGACACAATACTCGTAAGTACTATTTCCCTTGGTAGCTCTTGGCTCTTTCTTTTTATAAATATTGCTATTGTTGTAGGAAATATGAGGAGCTTGCTCAGCACATAGAGTGCCTTAAGTTGATTCATGACCTAAGTCATGCGCTCTCAGAGTTGAACAGAATTTTAAAAGTCATTTAATCAGCCACTCATGTGATACTTGTTTCTCATTAAAGCAACTCCGCCAAGAATATCTTTTTAAGGTTGTATTTGCTAAATATTCCTTAAAATAAGTAGATAGTGAACCAAGATCATTTTCGCTATAGAAGAATCTTGTTTTGCAAAATTTTACTATTTTGGTTTTCCCTTAGGGCCTTTTCAATTTACTACATTACTAATCCAAAGAAATTTAGTGGTGAAAATTAAATTTTTCAGATTTGGAGCAATGAGGTAAAAGAAACTCAGTGGGTCTGAATTATAGTCTTTTGATGTTTGAAAATATGAATAAAAAGTCACTGAGTTGCAATTTAATTTTTCTTTTAGAAGTTATGCTCTTTATGCTAGAAGTATTCAGATATTGCCTGTTGAAGGTGATAATAAAGTTTAGGATTAAAGATGGAGCTGACTACTTGCTCTGTGTAGATTTGGTATGCCAGTGATTTGAAAGTCCTCTAAGGCTGTGTCTGTAGAGGATCTCTGGAAATTAAATGACTGCATTTTTTATTTAATTTTAGGACTTCACTGTTGCTTTTATGTATAGATTTTTATACAGCAAATATTTGGAGTAATATGTTCTTTTAAGAATCAGTTATGACCCCTGCATCAATCACCAACACTCTTTCTTTAAATTGCTTGATATGGCCTCAAGCCCTTTGGGGATTTAGCATCCTTATTTACTGTTAAAAGACATTTCAAGTTGTTGAAATGAAATCAAAATAATGCTATAATTTTGCTGACAATGATTAAATGATGCAGTATTGGAAAAACATACCTTTAGTACGTCCCTCCCACCCCCATCCCTTGGTCTATAGAGATAGTTTTAAACAGAGCTCTCCTGTTTTTGGAGAAGAGCAATTACAGTAGAAATAAGAAATAAATTGCCCAATAAAAGCAAATAATGGGGGTGTTGTGAATAACATTATCTTAGTTTTCTAGTGCTGCTATAACGGAAACAGTACAAGTAAATTAACAAATAGTAGTTCACTCTGTCCCAGTCAAGTCAGATAGATGTCCCAATTCAGGACGTGAGCTCTAGGGGAAGGCTTTCTGTGTTGGCTGTGGAGGAAGGCCCTTGTCATCAGTTTTCCCTTCATCTGGGAGCATCTCAGTGCAGGAACCTGGGATTGGAAAGGTGTACTCTGCTCCCAGAACTGCTTCCTTGGGGGCTTGATGCCCCTTATCTCTCTGTTTGCTTCTCTCTTTTGCATCTCAAAAAAGATCATCTTAAGATTCAATCTAATCTTGTAGCTCTTGTCAACATAATTGGCACTAATGAGTCTCACTAACATCATAGTGATAGGGCTTAACAGCACACAGGGAAGTCACATCAGATGAAAAAGGTGGACAATCATATAGTACTGGGAATCATGACATAGCCAAATTGATACACATTTGGGGGAGACACAACTCAATCTATGACATGCTACCCTTTGCCCCCCAAATTCGTGTCCTTGCCACATGCAAAACTCATTAACTCTATCATTTAATAGAAAAAATGTTAATTCAACCTCAAGGCCAAAATCAAAAAATTTCCTTCATCTGTGAAATCTAGAATGCAATGTATCTGCTTTCAAAGTACAATGGTAGAACAGGCACAAAGCTAGACATTTCCATTATAAATGGGAGAAACTGGAAGAAAGGGGTAAGAAAGGGGTAACAGGCACCAAGCAGTTTAGCAGAATATATTACATTAGTCCTCAAGAGTCTGGAAATAATCTTCTGTTCTATAAGATTGTTTAAGCAGTGGCACTGCCCTTTGGATTCTAGATATTATTGGCCGTACTCCTCAGATTCTGTGTGGAGAGACTTCATCCCTGGTCTTCATCTCCACCTTCGAGCCTGCTGGCATGGCAACTCTACTTACTTGCTTTTTGACAGACAACTTTACTAGTCCATCTGAGTGGCAACTCCACCCTTAGACATACCGGAGACTATAGCTCTGCCCTTTGAAACCCTAGGGGTCCTTGCCATACCTTTTAAGAATGAGGCAATTCCACCTCCTGTGTTCCTTGTCTCTTCAGCTTCTGCTTGCTGATCCCTTGGCATCTCAGGCCCCTGGGCCTCACATTCCCACTGCCCTGCTGGGGCAGGTGTGCTAGAGCTCTGTAACCCTACCAGTATGTACCTAGAGGCACCCACCCTGCCTGTAAACTTTGGCCAGAAGACCTGCAGAGACACACTCAGTTTTCTTGCTCTGTGGGTCAATTCTAGCACTATCTGGCCCTGGTCTCCTGGTTTTACTGCTTTTGGTCCTCTCCTGCTATTGGTCCTCTGCTGCTCCTTCTCCCATATGCACTATGGTAACAGTTCTCTGCACTTTCCTCTGAGTCTTCTATCCATTCACAGTTTTGAAACCTCCCCCACATTTTAGGTATCTGTGAGAGCAGTACATCATTTCCTTATTTCCAGTTCCAAATTCTGAGTTATCTAGTGGTGCTATGGCAGAAATAACACAAATAAATGGTTTTAACAAAGGGAAATTCATTTTCTCGTAGTCTAGTGGGCTAGAAATCCAAATTCAGGGCCTCGCCTCCAAGGGAAGACTTTCTTTCTCTGTTTGCTCTAGAATAGGGTCCTTTTCATGGATCTTCCCCTGGCCTAGGAGCTTCTCTGTGCATCTCTGAAGGACCCTCTCTGTTCTTGGTCTTGCTTTCTTGTGGCCTGAAGTTCCCACTCTCTGCTCCTTTCCCTTTCCTTTTATTCTTGCAGGATAGAAGGCAGTGCAGACCACACCTCAAGGAAACTTCCTTTGCATTGGATCAGGGATATGTCCTGAACAAGGGTGTTTCATCCCATCCTAATCCTCTTTAATGTAATGTAATCTTGCCTTATTAACCACAGGCAGAAGCTGGGTTCTCTAGAGAGGCAAAACCAATAAAGCATATAAGTATATATAGAAAGGAATTTATATCAAGGAAACAGCTCACATGAATCTAGAAGCTGGAACATCCCAAATCAGTGGATCAGGATAGAGGCTTCACCCGATTCATATAGCCAGGGGGCTGGTGAACCCCAAACAGGCAGGTTAGAGAGCAGGGTTCTTGCTCATAGGCTTTGAAGATAGACCAATTCTGAGATCTATGGGCGAGACAGAAAAGCTTCTCTTGATTCAAGTAGCTGTAGGGGCTAACAAACCCAAGATTGGCAGGTTGGAGAGCAGGATCCAGCTATAGGATCCTGAGCAGGCAAAACTCAGAATGTCTGCCTATATTTGGATGCAGGCCATGTGTCCAAACTCCCTGTCAACTGAGTGGCTACTCATAGCAGATCCCATCGTAGGAGTGATTACATATAAACACTGAAAATCATGGCTTAGTCAAGTTAACACACAATCTTAGCCATCACAAGGGTTAAGAAGGGCCCGAGTACAGGTTTGGAGGTCACTCAGGAAGCATGCAGATAGGAAGAGTAGTTTGATCAGAATGAGGGATATTATTGATACATGCCTTTTTCAATTATCTTTACTTGAAAGAAGAAGAATATTACTGGATATCCTTGCTGAGATATGTAACTATCACTGATGGTTAGATTTTCAAACCTGCTACTACTGGCCACTATATTAGGGTGCTAGGTACATAGCACTGTGGTACCATATCAGAAGAGCACCTAACCCAGATATGAGGTTCAGGGAAGGCTTCCTGGAGGAGGTAGCATATAAGAACAAAATATCAGTAGGTTAAGAAGATACTGAGGAATAGAGCAGGACTGTGGTTTCAGATAGAGGGAATGGTGAAGTGTTAGTTGCAAGAGACTCACTGAAACTTTGAAATATTTGTCAAAGGCATATAGGTAGGTAGTGGTAAAACAAGAAATGAAACCTGGGTTTTACGGCCCTGATGTAGCTTTCATACACTGATGAAGACAAACGAGCTCTCCAGAAGAAATGGTGTAGAACAAATGAAGCAAGTGAAAGCACAATTATTATTTTAGAAATGGCAGGAAGGTGCCAAAGTCCACCCTTCCAGCTGATTCCCAACTCTCAGTAGCAGTTTCTTCAGTAGCTCAGATAGAGGACTAGAGCTTAAAAATTCTTGGTCTACATAGGAAAAGAGATCAGAGAAACGACAGCTGAACTTTGGATAATATTCATAGTTTAAGGGTAGAAGAATGAAAAAAACACAAGTGGTAGATAAAAACCAAGAACAAAGCATCAGAAGTAGAAGGTGAGGGACAAAAATGTATCAAGAACTCTTTACAGAGGAAAATGGTATAGAGATCAAACAGAAGAATGAAAAGGATTTAAAAATAGGTAAGTCTTAGCATTAAGAAATGCTTTGTGCGCAGAGAGGAGGCAGGACTAGAAGCCAGTTTGAAAGAGAAAAATATCAAGGGCAGAGGTGGTAAGGAAATGGAACAAACATGTCAGAGGTGAGAAAAATAGAACGGCTGCTGGTGAGGGCAATAGGGTCAGAGGGTGACTGGCGATAGAAAAGAGCTGTGCATGTTGGGGAAGGAGGACACAGAGCCAGAGACCAGAAAGCGATTGGAGATGATGCTGAGAGAGTGGATAAACACGGGACTGCAGTGTCCCTGGAGTCAGAAAGTAATGAGATCAAGACAAACAATGGGGTTAGTTAAAGGGACAGCTCTTTTCAGGCAAATGTTCAGAGGATAATTTGAGAGCAAAAATAGCTTTATGAGCCTGCAATCCCTGCCTGTCATGGTGAGCAAGAGGAGAGCAGCGCAGGTCCTGACTTTTCTTCATGCTTAGCTCTCTGTGTTTGAAGAAGTGATACCCACAAGTGTAATTGCTTTCATTTCAGTGTATATGAAGCCTAATTATTTGATGGCTGAGCACAATCATGTGCTGATCACTGCCTACTCGAGTGTCTGTCTCAACTAAAGTTAGGGATGTAGAAAGAACAGAAAGACTGGATCATCCTAACAGACAGGGTGGTTTTAGTGGCGTGGGAAATACGTGCAACAGGCATGGGAAATACGTGCAACAGGAAGAGAGTGAGAACCTCCCTGGAGAATGTGATCCTAACCAGAGAGTCTTACCACATTGGTTTTTCACCTCAGTTTTTATACCACGATTCTCAGGCTTCCAGGGCTGCACACATTTCACATATGAATCTAATCTTTGGTCTCTGGAGGAACAAAACCAATGTTTTTGCTATTCATAAAATGTATGCATTTATTAATGTGCTTTTAGACATATGCACTAAAGAAAGTAAATAGCTGTCATTCCTAACAATTACAGCTATTTCAACGTATAATCTCATACTTAAAAAATTAGTCTTTTTCATGAAATCCATGTGACAGTTACTTTCTTGTTCTTGCTACGGTGACCTCTTCACTCTAAGCACTTTATCACTGTCCTTTTGATCATGCCTACATAAAGTTTTCCAGTCCAGCTGTTGCCAGTCATATGCATTCACAGAATGTTTTAGGAGAAAAATTCCTGGAAAATGTTATAACAAGAACATCGTATGTCTGACATTGCTATCTTTGCACACTGACTATGCCTGTATGGCTACCTATTTTGTTCCAAATGTAAGATACTGGGGAAAAGCCATCATATTTGACATCTACGTTTCAGGTATTCTTTGGATTTGAGCCTCCGTATTGAGATTACAAGAAATTCCTAGTTCCACCAACTAAATAACAAAATGTCTTTCATTTTGTTTTTTTTTTTTTGTCTCTGATTTTTTAAGACTATCTTATCTCCTCTAGCTGTTGAACCTTATAATAAAGTAGTAATATGTAGACCTTATATTTGAAGTTAGAAACTTTCTCTGTATTGTGCCAAGAGCAAGTGTCAAGATAATCAATTTAGCTTTGAGAATATATTCATTACACCAGACGATCAAACTGAATATGTCAAGTTCGCAATAAGTAATGAGTTTGTAGGAATAATTCTTTCTCAGTTACTTTGATTTTAAGAAACAGCTAAAATAGAATAAAGCATTCTGCTTGTTAAGATGAAATGTTAACATACAGCTCTCAGAGAAGATTAGCTAAAGAAAGATTGAGGCTACATTAACCCTTTGCTGTTCACTAGGTCAAAGCAAAGAGCAAGATCTGAATATTACTTTGGTTTCCATTATATTAGCAGACAAAAACAACACGTTGCCCTCTAGTGGATTCTGACTCATAGTGACCTTCTAGGACAGAGGAAAACTGTCCGGTAGGGTTTCTAAGGAGATGCTGGTGGATTCAAGTTGCCAACCTTTTTGGTTGGTAGTCATAGCTCTTAACCACTATGCCGTCAGGGCTCCATATATTAGCAGATCAGAGTTGAATAAAGGAGCCCTGGTGGTGTAAATGGTTAAGCACTGAGTTGCTAACTGAATGCTGACTGTTCAAACCTACCCACAGGCTCTGGAAAAAAGACTTGATGATCTGTTCCTTTGAAGATTATAGCCTAGCAAAACCTATGGGGTAGTTCTATCCTGTCATATGGGGTCACTCTGAGTAGTAATTGACTGGATGACACCTAACAGCAAAGGCAATAATTAAATAAAGTCCACCAATTTTATCTCACTACAAGGTTATGGAAGTGTTTTGTTGTTGTTGTTGTTTTTTTTTTTTTTTTGCTTTTCATCTCTCTGTTGTTTTCCTCCATCACCCAATTCCTCTTTATGACACAGAACAGTAGTTTGTTCTGAATAAATGCTATTTTCTGATTAACATTATACTCATGGAAGAACATCCTGTTTATCCTTTCTCAAACTAGATGTAGCCAGCCAAGTGGAGTCGGACCTTCTTTAAAATAGAAAACATGTAACAATGTTATCGTCCTGTGTCCTAGTTGTAGTAAGTGATACCTTAATGCATATTGATTAACTGAATATGTTGCGAAATAATTAACATCATCTGGCCAATCTTATAATCATTTGCATTATCTTTAATATTAGTCTTCAAGATTTCTCCTAGATGTATTTGAATAAATGTTACACATCATGAGAATCTTAATATGGGATAGCCAAGCCAGCCAAGTGCCATCAAGTTGGATCCGACTCATGGCGACCAATATGGGATAAGGATGTACAAACTGGAAACAAAACTAGTTTTGAGTGAAAATTTAGATAGGATGCGATCAGGTTGGAGAAATCATCTGAAGAATGAAGAGGCAAGACTGCAACCTACAGCAGGCTTCTGAAGCTGATCAGAGATCTGGGAGAAAAGAAAGCAAAAGAGAAATTGTCAGAGCTCAAGGATCTTGGAGAATTCACTCATCAAAAATAAGTAATAAAACTTAGGTTTAACTAGCCCTCATGTTTCAACTATTTTTAAATCACAATTTTTACTACATATACATTTGACTTAATTTATCCAGCATGGCTTGCAACATGGTTTTGTAAATATATATGTATATGTATTTGTGTAAAGTCTGTGTACCCCTCGATTATGTTAATCCCCACAGTGGTAGGTCCGTGAGTGACAGCCAGGCACGCTTCTGTGCCCACCGTACCCAGCGAAGTATGCATCTACTCACTTCGGCGTTTCTGAAAATGCTTCTTACAGTTAATACACACATTTAACATAGAGTTTTCCTCCATCAGAAAGCTGATATTAAAAGACTAGATCATCTGGTAGCTTAGAATCAAATAAATATAGTAATAGGCACTCAATAAGTGATTATTCAATGAATGAACTTCTAAAAATCTACCTCATTCTTGATTCTTAATCCAAGCACTCATTATGTTTGTTTTCTCTTTTGCTTTTGAACTAAATTATTATTTTAGTGATAAAATCTTGTCTCCAGTAGCAATAGTACACAGTGTAGTAGTTGATTATACCTGTTTTATCCTCACTGCCTGTAATGGACTATAAGTGTTTTCCTGAACAATATCAGTATCTTTTCATCTTTCTGCCTCCAGAGAGTCTAAGGAATTATTAGACCAGTTAAATTTTGGTAAGTCTCTCCTATTCCTTAGATGCACTTTCAACTAATATTTTCTTTCTGTTTAATTATAATTTTGAAGTCCTTCAATAGAATTTTCTTTCATGATTACTTGTCAAACAGGTATGAAAAGAGAGTAATTTACACGAGCATGCAGTATTGAGAGAAAGTGCTAAGCAAAAATTGGTAGAGTCTTCCTTAAAGGCTCAGTGAATGGCCACAATCATGTGGCAATATATCACTTACATAGAATCTCACCTTGATCAGATGTGATGCCTGTTCTCAGAAAGTTCCCAATCTTTGAAGAGCTGACCCTGTTTAATTTCTTTTTCTAAACTGACATAGATTTAAAGATATGTTCTTGAATATTTAGAAATGGAATATAGTTAGAATTTAATTTACACCAAAATACCTCCAGCTGGACATTGTGTTAATATGTGTATGCTAAATTGATTTACAACTATAGACAGCTAATATTATAACCAGAAGTTTATACTCTTGGAGGGGTCAGCTAACATTAAAGCAGAGAGACGTATTCCTGAAGCAACTACTTCCCCACGTGTTAGTCATATATCATCCAGATATATCCAGATATATCATTCAGATGTTGCTGAATGTCAGAAATAGATCATCAGCTTGGAAATTATTGGCATGTTAATCAGTATAATAGATTGTATTGGCAAAATTGAAAGCAATAACAATATATAGGGATAAAGAAATACACAGTGCTAAGGAGGCACTGCTAAGGGTGATGGAAAAATTCAGGAATGGTTGATGTTTATGGTTATGGTTAAACAATGTGATGCATGCAATTATGTCATGGAACTGTACATGTGAATATTGTAGAAATGGCAAGCTCTGTTGCTTATATGCTTGCCATAATAAAAAAATAGATAAAAGATACACAGATAGCTTTAACTGTATAAAGAGGATATAAGAATTTAGCAAGTAATAACTTCAACTCCTAGAGATAGCACTTGAAGCTTGATTCCTAATTAATCTCATGTCTACCATTTTTGGTGTCAATAGTACTAGAAGAATTCTGCTTATGGAATGTTGATAATCCTTGAGTGAATCTTTCATGTCAAGTAAATAAGATGTGTGTGTGCTTATACACATATAGTTCAAATGTGCCAGATCCTTCTTGGGAACTTTATAGGGCAGTTCCACTCTGTTCTATGGGGTCACTATGAGTCAGAATCAACCTGGTATAATTGAAGAAATAGTACTCACCTTTTCCTTTCTGAAACATATTAGACATAATTTTTGTGCAATCTGTGACATAATATACCTTCTTAATAGTTCTTAAAAATAACTTTAACAAACTGTTTCTCAATCACTGATACACATATCATCAGAGGAAAGCAGAAGAAACTTAAATAGACAACACAATTTTTATCAAGTATTCATTATAAAATGTACTTCCAAAAATTCTACTGGATTTCTGTTCTTAAAACTCATTATGGAAAGCCTGGTAATGTAGTGGTTTGGTGGTGTAGTGGTTAAGTGCTACAGCTGTGTTGTGTGAATCTAAACTATCCCCTGAGATAATTTTAGCAAAGTGTCAGAGTTGCATGGAAAATAAAGGCTATCACCCATAAGAACAGTGTTCTACTAATGAAGCCTCTATGGAGACTGAAAGGTCAACAATTACTCTAAAGCAAAGATGAGAAGATAAGGGGACAAGGAAACCAGAGTCCTGGAAATGGTGCAAGCAGAACACAAAGACAGTGTTGACACACTGTGAAAAAATATAACTAATATCATTGAACAATTTGTCTGAGAATTGTCAAATGGGAACCTAACTTGCTGAGTAAACTTCCATCAAAAAGACAACAAAACACTATTATTATTTTTTAAAATTGTAAATAAAAAATACAAGAAATAATAAAAGTACAGAGATGTTTAATAAAGCAAATAAAGATACACAAGCTATAAAAAGTTATGAACCATTGCTCTAGTAGTGACTGTCTTACAATTTCAGTTTCTAAAACACTTCAGATCTCACTGAAGTTTTAACTCTATGGAAAATAGAACTTTTTCTTTCAAAGTGCTCAAGTCCTGTGGGGTAGATAAGAACAATTTGTTTTATTGAACAAGTTTGTGGCTTATAACTTACCAGTCATTGTAGAATAAAGCCATAGCAAGTGAAGAGTAGAACTCACTTTTCTAAGTATAAAAACGGTGTGATCTGATCTCTTTTACTGCCCAACTTTATCTCACTTGTTGGACACCTTGCTATGGATTCTTTTATATATACATATTTTTTATTGTACTTTAAATGAAAGTTTACAATCCAAGTCAATTCACCTTATAAAATCCAGCACCCACATCACTTTGCAACTCTAGCTGCTTCCCTACCCTGTAACAACACAATCCTCCTGTGTACCCTATACTTGCCATAGCCATTCAGTCAACTCTTGTACCCCTCCATCCTCTCATCTTCCCTCTGGACAGGAGCTGCTCCAACAGCCTCCTGTATATATTTAAGACAAGAATGCTCTGCCAGCTTCACTCTGTGTCTTGTAGTCCAACCCAATCTTTGCCTGAAGAGTTTGCTTCAGTACAGGTTTTAGCTCTGGGCTAACAGAGAGTCTAGGGGCCATGTCTTCAGGGGACCCTCTGGTCTTTCGGACCATGAATCTAGTCTTTTAATAAGAGTTCTAGTTCTGAACACCCATTTTTCTATTGCTATGTCAAAGAATCTGCATTGTATTCCCTGTCAGAGCAGTCGGTGGTGGTGGCTGGGCACCATCTAATTCTTCTGGTCTCATGCTGCTGTAGTCACCAGATCATATGAACCCTTCTGTCCCCTAAGCTCGTATTTCCTCAGGTCTTTGATGTCCTTCTTTGTCCTCTGCTATAGGTGGATTGGGACAAATGGATGCTATGTAGATAGCTGCTTGCTAGATTTTAAGATTCTACACACGACTCACCAAAGTGGGATGCAGAACATTTTCTTTAAAAACACTGTTATGCCAATTGACCTAGATGTCTCCTGAAACTGTGGTCTGCAGTACCCTACCCCTGCTACTCTGTCTTTCAGAACGTTAAGTTGTGTTTAGGAAACCTCTTAGCATTTGACATAGTCAAGCTGTGCTACCCCTCTTTCTACTGCTTGCTGTCACTCCCTTCACCTAACCCAATTCCTATTTACTATCTAATTTGTGAATACACTTCTCTCTCTCCCTCCCCACCCCAATAAAGATATGTTTTCTTCTGTGTTTGAATCTTTTTTTAATTCCTTATAATAGTGGTCTCATACAATATTTGTCACTCAGCATAGTGTCTTCTAGACGACTCTGCGTTATGAGATGTTTCTTAAGATCATCATTGTTCTTTTTCATTGCATAGTACTCTGCCGTGTGAATGTACCATAGTTTGTTTATCCATTCATCTGTTGATGGACAACTAGGCTGACAAACTAGGCTGACAAACTAGGTTGTTTGCTATTGTGGACAGGGCTGCAATGAACACTGAGGTGTATGTATCTGTTTGTGTGACAGCCCTCATTTTTCTAGGCTGTATTCCAAGAAGTGGGATTTCTGGATCATATGGAATTCCTATCTGTAGGTTTTCACTAAAGCATTAAATTGAATTGCAAAGTGGTTGTACCATTTCACATTCCCACCAACAGTGTAGAAGAGTTCCAGTATCTCTGCAACCCCTCAAACACTTATTATTTTGTGTTTTTTGGATTAATGCCAGCCTTGCTGGGGTGAAGTGGATCTAACTGTAGTTTTTATTTGAATTTCTCTAATGGCTAATGATTGTGAACATTTCCTCATGTATTTGCTAGCCATCTGAGTGTCTTCTTTAGTGAAGTGCCTGTTCATTGCTATGGATTCTTGATGTGATCAATGGAAAACCAGTACTGGCACTTTATAAATGATTTGGTGATTTTGCTTACAGTTTCTGCCTTACCTACTGTGAGTTTTTGAACAAATTTTTCTCATTTATATAAAATGTTGATAGTTTATTCATTCATCTCTACTGAATACTTTAAGTGACAGGGCTGCATACATTTTGTGATATTGGGTTTGTGGTTATGTGCCATTGAGTGGATTCAAACTCATGCTAACCCTATAGGACACAGTAGAACCACCTTATAAGGTTTTCTAGGCTATTACCTTTATGGAAGCAGACTGTGACATCTTTCTCCTGTAGAGTGGCTGGTGAGTTTGAACTGCTGACCTTTCTGTTGGCACTAAGCATTTAACCACTGCACAGCTAGGTCTCCCTCTGTTTGTAGTGTTAAAATAAAACAACAACAACAACGAAAAACCCAATGCAGTCAACTCTGAACTTATAGTAACTGCATAAAACAGAGTAGAATTGCCCCATAAAGTTTCCAGTCCCATGGTGCATTTAAACTGACAACTTTTGGTTAGCAGCCAAACTCTTAACCAGTGCATTACCAGGGCTCTCTTGTAGTATTAATCATGTTAAATGAATGCTTAGTGATATTAATGATTTGCCCTAGAAGAAGAAACTTACCCACTTAACTATGAAAATTAATGTGAATTGCTTTGTGCACTTTTCTTACTAGATATTTGTAGAACTAACCAAATGCAATTAGATTAACATTATTTTTCTATTTATAAATGAACTTCTTGAAGATGTAAAGTTTCAGCTAATGTACATTACATTATTTAACAAACTAGAAAACATCAAGTGAGAAAGTACAATACAACTCTGGAAAGAAAGATACTTACTTTGTAAAAACAGTTGATGGGCATAACTTAGTTACAGTAAAAACAATATATATCACCAAACACTATTTATAATTATTTTCTGTGCCAGATTGTTCAATTATTGTGTGAAAGGTCATAAAATATGTTTGTTGAATGGATGTTCATTGTCTGTCTCAATGAGCTTTGTGCCCAGGACAGTTCGGCTGCTTCCACTCATGGCAGTGTCACCCATTCCTTCTTTTCTTCATAGGCCCTTACGGTTTATGAGAACTTGCTCTCAAGGTGGTTAGTTGTCATTGTTGTTAGCTGCTGTCATGTAGACTCTGACTCATGGCAACTCCATGTGTGCAGAGTAGAACTGTTCCATAGGATTTTCAAGGCTGTGATTTTCAGAAGCAGGTTACAAGGCCTGTCTTTGCAGGCACCTTGGGGTGGGTTGAAATTGCCAGCCTTTCACAAGTAATCCGGTGCTCAACCATTTGTGTCACCCAGGATCGTTAATAAAAAACAAACAAACAAAAAACCTTTTGCTGCTGAGTCAATTCTGACTCATAGGATGGCTAGAAGGAATCTAATCTTATTTTTTCTGGGTTTTTTTTTTTTTGCCTTTGAGTATCTAAAATAATGAAACACCCATGATAAAATTTTCACTTTACTTATTAAAGCAAATTTTTAGGAGATAAGAGGGATGGTTAGATCTACTCTGAAATCACATCACTTGAAGTTCGGTCCTATGCATGTTTGGAGTTGTAAGAGGAGATGTGCACAAGCATTTTTCTGTCTCATTTGATGACAGTGGTGTCTTTTCATCTGTTCGGACTAAAAACTATGGATTTATTTGTTACTTCTCTCTTACGTTTTCAGATTTCCCAGAAAATTGTAATGGCTATATCTTCTAAACCTGTGTAGAATTCAAATACTTCTCACTACTCTCTTTGCTTCCACAGTCTTTTATCTTGATTATTACATTTGCCTTCTAACTGGTGTCCCTGGTTTTATACTTGCCTTTCCACAGATGGCATGCATGTTCTTCCTTTTTGTTTTGCTAACTTCAGGTCATTGCACATGTCATTATAATACTTTGCCTTCTTGAGCTGACCTTTGAAATCTTCTCCTCGGATCCACAATCAATACCCATGGAAGCAGCAGTCAGGAAATGGACTAACATACTACATTGGCAAATCTGATGCAAAGGGCTTCCTTAATTTAAGTTTTAAAAAAAAAAGAAGATTTTATGTTAACGACTAAGGTGTGCCTGACCCAAGTCATGGTGTTTTCAATCATCTCACATTCATTTGAAAGCTGAACAATGAATAAGGAAGATCAAAGAATTGATATCTTTGCATTGTGTTTTTGGTGGAGAATATTGAATATACCATGGGCTGTCAAAAGAATGAACAAATCAGTCTTGGAAATACAGCCAGAATGCTCCTTAGATGTGAGGATGGTAAGACTATATCACTCATACTTTGGACATGTCATCAGGAGGTATCAGTCTCTGCAGAAGGACATGACATTTGGTAAAGTAGAGAGTTAATGAAAAAGAGGAAGACTCTTCAGCAAGATGGGTTGACAGGTGGATGCAATGATGGGCTCATGCATAACAACTGTGAAGATGACACAGGACCGTGTTTTATTCTATTACACATAGGGTTGCTATGAGTCAGAACTGACTCAGCTGTATCTGACAACAACAACTTCCACAGGTGGTTCTCTAGGAAACAACCAGAGGTATTCTTTTAAAACCCAGATCAGATCATGTGATTCTGCTGATAGCTTCTGATGACATTCACTGATAGTATCAAAACAAATACAATATGGTTCTGCTCTTGAGGAGCTCATTGATTAACAAGGTGTACATATTGGCTACTAGAGTAATACTTGTTAAATCAGTAAATGAGAGGAAGACTAGAGGTAGCACATAGTCAAATAATTGCTATATAGTAAAATAAGTATTATACGATATTATGGAGTTCTGGTGGATTAGTGGTTAAGAGTTCAGCTGAGAACCAAAAGGTTGGTAGTTCAAATCCACCAGCTACTCCTTGGAAACCCACAGCTGTACTCTGTCCTATAGGGTAACTATAAGTCAAGATTAATTCTGCTTGACAGCAACAGTTGTTTCTTTCCTTTTTTTTTTTTTGGTTTAGTTGTGTATATAATGGCCCAGGATAAGAAGTGAAAACTACCCTGAGGCACTAAGTCTTGTTTGGAGGAGAAATAAACCTAACTTTATACTTCTAGCTCCATTTTATTTGTCATTTGACTTTACTTGGGAATAATGACAAGCCTGTGGGAGGTTTTATGTTGCAAAAGATTAAGAGATTGTCACAGGACACAAAGCAAGGAGCAATCAAGTAGACAAGAAATGTTTAAGTCTTATTGTGTGAGACAATGGTAATGGAAAGAGAGCAGGCAAAGTAGAAAAAAAGCAGCAAAAGTTGGCAAGGCTTTATTCATAACTTCAAATAATTATGGGGTGCCTTCTGACTCAACGGCACTTGGCTCTTGGCTCTAATATCTAGGAGATATAACAAAAATGTTGCATATATGACTTCATTTAAAACCTAAGTAACCCTATTTGCTGTGCATTGGTTATGTGATATTGGATAAATTATTTAAATTGGTGGAGCCCTGCTTTATAGATGATCAATCTGAGGCTCCAACAAGTTAAGTAATTTGCCCAATATCACATAGACAATGCATGACAAACAGTGTTAAAACCCAGGTTCCTTTGTTCTAAAGTCTATGAACTTTCTTCTACTATGTGGTAAAGTAAACATAATGGTAAAGGGTTGTTATTTATTATTATTATTATTATAAGTCCTTAAAGAGTTATGTTGAGGTATCCTTGAAAGCATTTAGCACAGTATTCTGTAAAAATTGATTTTAAATTGTTAAACTGATGAATGAATGAGCAAAACTGCTTGATATGTGGCAGGTACATGTGTATAACAATTATATCATAGACAGTGTCCCTGCCCTAATGGAGCTTAGTATCTATTTCAAGAGTTAGACATTAAGTATTACATAAATAAGTATTTAATGAGGGTTGACATAAATGCTATCATGTTCCATAATATCAGAGTCCTGTGAAACTGTGAAATACTTCCAAAGTTATGTATCTAGAAGCCAAGGTGAGGATACTTCTATGGTGATGAAATTCACATAAGAAAAAGGCTATGGAAGAATTTAGTGAAGAGAGTGTGTTTTTTAGTGTCAGCGGCTGTGTTTTATGTTGCATAATTTTTAAAAGCTATTTTTTCTCACAATATAGTTTAGCTGTAAGTTTAAATTATTTCCTAGAGGGAAATGCATAAGTACTTAGAACATTTCTTCTAAGAATGAAATGCAAATATGTAAATAGATGCATTTGTAAAAGCTTATCATTGTATTAGACATCTTAATAGAAACAAATTGAATGTTTAATAACAAAAGAATTAGAAAGAGAACTATGTTCCATCCAGTAAAACAAATGGTTGTAAAAAGTGTGTAGCAACATAGAAAATGTTTACTTTATACTACTGTATCAAAAACATTAAAAATATTGTGTGCTTATAAATATTTTAGGAATATATACAAGAAATATTACTAGAAGAAGTATACTAAAAATTACAGTAGTTGTGACAGACACTTTTTCTTTCTATTTTATAAGTGTTCTGTAGTGTGCTTATATTATTTCTGTAATTCAAAATACTTTATGAAGTAGAAAAGTAATAGGCATAAAAGACATGTTTGACTTCTACAGCAGGATCATGATTCTCTGATTTTTATGTCTTTATTGATGTCTAACTTGCTACACAGCACTCTAGGGGCTAATTTAGCCAATAAAGAGATTTGAAGAAATGAATCAGAAAACAGTGCTGTTCAGTGCACAGAGGAAGGTACTATTAATAACCACCCAGGCAAAAAGACAGCATCTGCAACCCAGGGACTAAAATTAGTGGTCATGTTGAAGGGAGTTCTACCAAATTATGTTTTCCAGAAGACAGCCAGAGGCACTTCCTGTGTAAGAAAGACTGATCACCTCCATTAGGCCTGGAAACAAAAGCAAAGACTTCTGGATGAGGGCATTTAATTATAATGTTTATCTAATCATTCTGTAGCCATTTATATAAACAAGATGACTTAAAGCGCACACTTTGGGCAGCAAAGGGTAGTTGAGGATGTGTTTGTGAAAGCATGTATTTTAAGCCAAATAACCAAGGATCACAAATCCAAATTATTGGCCTTTTATTTTGCTATTTTAAAGAAATATGCAGAAGTGAACATACTGCCCGGTCTTCCACTTCCCAGTCCTTCAGCTTGTGGTAGTATCAAAAGTAATAACTATAACAATCATGATGGTATTTAATGACTTAGTAGTATTTACATGCTGAGTACTGCTCTTGGTGCTTTCACTTGTAGTGGCACGTTTTACTGTCGTAATAAGCCTACCAAATTGATTATTATCATGGTCATTATTTTATAGATAAGGACACTGAAATATAGAATACTTAAAGCAACTTGCCCAAGGTTGCTGAGCCAAGTGATTGGGTTTAGATTTGAATGAGCACAGGAAATCTGGTGTAAGAGTCCAGAATTCAGTACTAGAAGCACTCACCTATATTACGTACTGAAGTTTTTTTGTTTTTTTCTTTTCCCAACTCATAATCCATCCCATCACAGGATTCTTACTGGTTTCTTCCCTCCCTCTCCTCGCTTCCTTTTTTCTCTTCTCTACTCCTCTCCTCTTTCCTTCTCTCTTTTATTGTTCTGTAGTTTTGGATTAGAATTATTTGGACTAAATTCCTCAGTACGGAGGCAAAACAGCAAAGTCGGATTGTGTTCTTTTTTTTTCTGATTTATTTATCTATTTATAACATCTGTTTTGTAAGTTTGAGAATGTAAAATCTCAATAGCCAGAATAATTTCTTTGAGCCAGTAGAGGTTGGTCCAGGGATTTCTTCCAAATTTCTGGTACAATCATGTGGCCTTTGAGATTTATCTGCTGAGATTCCAAATAGCAGAAATACAAAATAAGGAAAGAATGATAATTTGCTCGGTAACCCTAGCGTGTAATGGTTAAATGCTATGTCTGCTAACCAAAAAGGTTGGCAGTTAGAGTTTACCAGGTAGTCCTTGGAAACCCTGTGGGACAGTTGTACTCTGTCCTATGGGGTTGCTATGAATTGGAACTGACTCAATGGCAGTGGGTTTGGGTTGATTTTATGCATAGTATCTGTGATGTAAAAAATAATGATTTTAGATTAAAAAAATATTCTCTTCACTTTGCATTTATTGATAAGTAATATTATTAGCTAGAGATAAGCCTGACAAGGAGACATATATAATCAAAGCATATTGAAAGATCAGTTTCTCCAACACGTGACTGTCCTATAAGCTTGCTATATCTATGCACAAAATCCTCTTAGCACTTTTAGAGCTGCAGTTAAAATATAAGCAGATTACCAGGAATGACATAACATATTTATTCTAGCATACTCACTAATAGTATAATCTCTTTGGAAAGCAAATATGACTGCCCAGCAAGGACAGTATGTGAAAGAATTGAAATCATAGCAGTGGCCAGGTTTAGATGGGGGTGTGGGAGGTAAGAATCTGGACAGTTGGGTGGAGGACATGTGTGATGGTGTAGTTGTCTGGATAGGAGGGCAGGGCTGCAGGGTGCTTCGGGAGATACCTTAATGGAGAGAGACACTGAAAGGGGGAGCTGGAAAGGACTACATAGTGAAATGTGAGTTGTTTAATTTGATCTGCAGCCATCTCTGCTCATTGCCATCCTCCTGGTTCTGATGATGTAAATAGCATCAAGTGACATATGCTGTTGTGTTAGGTGCCTGTACATCAGTTTCTATACATTTTGATTACATGTGACAGAGTAGAACTGTCCCAAAGCTGGAAACCATGGTGGCATAGTGATTAAGTGCTACATCTGCTAACCAGAAGGTCAGCAGTTCAAATCCACCAGGTGCTCCTTGGAAACACTTTGGGGCAGTTCTACTCTGACCAATAGGGTCATTATGAGTCAGAATTGATTCCAAGGCAGTGAGTTTTAGTCTTTACAGGAGTAAATCATCATTTCTTTTTCCTGTGGAACTTCTGCATGAACTCAAACCACCAATATTTTGGCTTGCAGCCAAGAGCTTAACCTTTGTGCCCCTAGGGCTCCTTAGAGTGATATTTTTCTTCTTGTTGTTGATATATGCTGTTGAGTTGATTTTTGACACATAACAACACCATATGACAGAGCAGAACTGTCACATAGAATTTTCCAGTCTGTAATCTTTACAGGAGCAAATCACCAAGTCTTTCTCCTGAAGAGCTGCTTGATGGTTTCAAGCCACCAATATTTCAGTTAGCAGCCAAGAGCTTCACGTTTGCACTATCAGAACTGCTTAGAATGACATTTTTTTTCTTGTTGTTGTTAGGTGCCGTTGAGTTGAATTTTTGACTCCAAGTGACCGCATGTGACAGAGTAGAATTGTCCCATAGGATTCTCTTAGCTGTAAACTTTACAGGCGGAGGTTGTCTGATCTTTCTCTTGTAGAGGTACTGGGTAGGTTCAAACCGCCAACCTTTCGGTTAGCAACTGAACATTTAATCTTTGCACCACCAGGACTTCTTGAGTAATAACACAAGGCAACGTATTATAGCTGAAAGACCTGGGAGTTTTAGGATCAAAAGGACCTGAGTTCAAATCTAACTCTGATGGTATGGCCTTGGATAAGTTACCAAATATCTAGTTTCTTCTAGCTACGAAGTGGGTGAAATGCTAGATGTGTTAGTACTTGAATTTTTAAGCAGTGACTATATTTTCTTTTGAAAGAAGGAATAATTTTTCCCAGTGTAGATGACAGTAAAAGCATGGGCTGGAGCTTTTAAAAATTTAGTTTAGAATCTGTTGTAGTATTACTTATGCCTATTACTTGAATGAGTCAGAACTGGCAATTTGCTTTGCTTCTGTTTCTTGAGTAGGTAAGATAACTGAGAAGGGCTATCTTAATTGATAATTTTCCTAAAATATACAAATTTAGTAACTCCAGATCTCTGTTGATACAACCTTTGATAGTAATAAAAACAGAATCAAAAGCCTAGTTAATTTTGTTTTATCCAACTTCCTTTTCAAGTAACTTGTGATATATGTGTACAGTATGACATGTGTGTGTATACCCTCACACAAACATATATGTATATTAACACACGTATTTGATGTATAATACCTGTTGCCATTGAGTTGATTCTGACTCATAATGACCTTATAGGACAGAGCAGAACTGCCTATGGGGTTTCCAGAGATCACTTGGTAGATTTAAACTGATGAACTTTTTTTGTTTCGCAGCCAAGATCTTAACTACTATGCCATCAAGGTTCCGTTTAATGTGTACAGCTACTGTAATGTATGTTACTCCTGAAAGAAAATGAATTTTTTCTATTTTTATGTTTTAATTTTCTTTGATCATTGATAAATTTACTTTTATCAGAACATCTGAGTATGAGAATATTTTCCCATTAGACTAACACAGGCTGGGCCATTTCGTTTTTTTGTGAAGCAAAGTAGAAGGAAGGTCAATCGGGGAGACTTTCTCTGTCGAGGGAAAGTACAAGCCCTGTCTTAGTCATCTGGCTCTGTTCTAACAGAAAGACTACGAGTGGATGGCTTTAAAAAGACAATTTTTATTTTGTCATAGTCCAGTAGTCTGGAAGTCCAAATTTAGGTTGTCAACTCCTGAGAAGACTTTCTTTGCTGGATCTGGAGAAAGGTCTTTGTCATCAATCTTTCTCTGGGTTGGAAGCTTCTGAGGAACAGGGATCCCCATTCTTTCATGTTCGGCTTCCAGCACTGCTTCTTGGTGATACCAGGTCCCCAAATCTCTCTGCTAACTTCTTTCTTTTATGTCTCAAGGGACTGCCTCAAGGCACAAACCAGTCTTACTTAAGCACTGAGCCCTGCCTCACCAACAGAACTGCCCACCCATCCACTCTCGTTAACATCATAAAGACAGGATTTACAACACAGAGGATATCACACAATACCAGGAATCGTGGCCTAGCTAAATTGCTACAGTGATATTTTGGGGAACACAACTGAATCCATGACAATCTCCTACCAGTGACCTGGCTTACAGACAGAGGTTGGCAGGTTCTATAAGTGCAATCTCTAATCTTCATATGCAGGAACTGTAAGACTACATAAGTTTGTGTTTAGATTATACTTTTTCAATAAATAGTCATCTGCTTTCACACTTCAGATAATCTGGTATGCCAGGAACTCTACTATTATTTCATAGTCCTTAGACCAGGGCCTGGATATCTTCACTGAGTATGGAAAGGATATTCCTATTAGGATTTGTCCCTGGGACTAAACTGGAGCCTAACTTGGGACCCTTCAAAGGCATCCCAGGGGTCTTATTTTAACATTCAAAATACTTACTATGGCCCCCAAGGCTCAGTACAATCTGGGACTTGCCTGTTTCACAATTTCGTCTCCAATCTCTTCCCTCACCCACTCTATTCCAGCCACATTGACCTTCCTTCCATGCAGTGTACTCTGTGCCTAAGGGCTTTTGCACCTGATGCTTTATCTTTCTAGTCCACTAAACCCGCCATTCTCACAGTATGTCTTACTAAATTTTCTCAATCTAAGCCTCCTTTTCTTCGAGCTTTCCTTGAGGTCCTAGACTCAAGATGTGGTTCCCCTTTTATCTATCCTTGTAGCAGTCTGTACTTCTTGGCAATCAGTCCATTTCACAGACGTAATTGTGCAATTGTTTCTTAGTATTTCTCTCTTGTACTTAAAGAAGACCCCTGGGATCGTGTCTGTCATATTCGAAACTACACCTAGCATGTTGTCGTACACACAGCAGATGTTGATTGACCTTTCAATGAGTTAATTAAGCACTGTGCACAATGCCTTGGTGACTTAAGTTTTCCATAGATCACCTCTATGTTGCCAAACATAGAACAAATATACTGTAACCTGAGTTCCCTTGAAAGTGCAACCCAAGAGTGAAGCTTGTTTGAAGGTTAATTGATCTTTAGGAGCAAGAATGAAGCACAGGGAGAGAGATGTAGAAAACAAAACCAATAGTAAATTATGTAAAACCTGTGAAAGCCAGGACCTGTGTAAGGCAGAAACCTGTCGGAGAAAGAAAGCTCAAATATTTTCCACTAATAGAGAGCAATAGAAAAGTGGAAAGCTGAACCCTGTCAAAGGTCGGTAACTTGTGAGACTAGGAAAAACAAGGCCTACTGTCGTGAGCACCCAGAAAATGTCAATGGTCACAAGAAGAAAATAAATAACTGACAAAGTTTGGGGTCAGTAATAAGATTTACTTAATCAAACTACACGTTTACAATTGCAGGGGGACATAAAGCATCAGAACACAAAGCACTCTTATTTACATAACTTGAAAACTCTTCTCTACATTCACATTAGTTGGGGATTCTCATTTACATTAGTTAAGACCCCCCACATTTCACCTACTCAAACCAAAAAAATCAAACCGAGTGCTCTTTAGTCGATTCTGACTCATAGCGACCCTATAGGACCGAACAGAACTGCTCTGTAGAGGTGGCACCTGTGTAAGGCTGACTAAAGCCTATTCAGAACTGGTCACTGCAGTACAGGCAGAAATAAGAAGAGGAACTGATGGGTCTGAAATGTTCTATGACTGTCTGACAACCAAAAACTCATTATGGGTTTAATATCCATAAGGATTTGCTCTTATAAAATGATTTGGAACAATATTTTTTAAGATCTCACTTTTGTAATATTTATTCTACATAAAAAAATGAAGTAGTTTTTGTAAATTGAAGTGAAAAATAATTGTAAGTTTAACTAGATGCTGGCTCTAACATTGTTTTAATGATGTCTTTGAATAGAACCGTGGAAAATACTTTTAAGATGCAAAAGAAATGATAATTATTACTACTTTAGTATTGTTGTCAGAATCTATATAAGGTGGATGTTCTGAGCTAACAACCAAAAAGGAACTTTTGCAGGTTTTCTGGTCATAGACACAGTAGTAGATCTTGAATTATAGTAAAAATGACATTGGGACATAACCTGTTTTAAAAGCTGCTAGTTCTGTGAATAACTGACTCTTTTGCCATGAAACTGGAAAAACTGGATGGTGCCTATCTATTTACTGTTACTGAATATTTTGATCAAAGTCTACAGAATAATCTTGATCAAAATAAGAAAATGTAGAATAGAATTTCAAAGTATGGAATCTAAACTTTCTGGAGCCATAGAGCCTGGATGAACCTCTGAAACTATTATCCCCAAATAATCTTTAAACCTTAAACCAAAAAATTACCCTGAAGTTTTCTTAAAACCAAACAACAATTTAACTTAACAAGTCAAAAAATGTCTACCTTGCGCATTATTCTCTTTTAAGTTCTATCTATATGAGAAAAAATCAACAGCAGCTACTTGAAAGACTAGAAAGGAACCTTAGGGTGTAGAGTCTTAGTCATCAGGTGCTGCTCTAACAGAAACACCAAGAGTCAGTGGCTTTCATAAAGAAAAGTTGACGGTTTTTATACAGTCCAATAGGCCATAAGTCTGATTTCCAGGTGTCCTCTCCAGAGGAAGGCTTTTCTTCTTTGTTCTCTGAAGGAAGGTGCTTGGGTTGCATCACTGTTTGGCCAGGGATCATCTTGGCACAGGAACCTCAGGTCTGATGGACATGCTCTGCTCCTGGTGCTGCTTTCTTGATGGTATGAGGTTCCTAATTCTCTGCTTGCTTCCCTCTGCTTTTTTCTCTGGTAGAATAAAATGTGGTAAAAGCCACACTCCAGGGAAACTCTCTTAGTAAGGATGTTGCAGTTCCACCCTAATCCTCAGTTAACATAATCCTGTCTATTAAATGTAGGCAAAGATTAGGATTTACAACAGAAAAATCACAAAATGGAGGGCAATCGCACAATATTGGGGATTGTGGCCATGTCAAAACACTACGCAAGTTTTTTAGGAGACACAATTCAATTCATGACAGGCAGTGGGTTTATGTCAAAGGGGGAGAAACAACTCAGAAAAAGAGGATGAAAATGGTTGTATAACTCAAAGAATATAATCAATGTCACTAAATTGTATGTGACATGTAATATAGAAACTTAAATTGGTGAATGTTTTTGCTGTGTCCATTTTTAACACCACCAACAAAATATAAATTATTACTTAAAAAGCTGCTAGAGACAGATACTGCAAAAGATGATCATTTTTTTTTAATTTTATTTGCTTATAATTTGCCTTTTACTGTTGAAAATAAGCCAAATGTGCTAAGTGTATAATTCTATACTAGCAGAACATGAGAAGTACTGGAATGGTTTTCCCATAATTACCAATGTTTTGTTTTTTTTTTTAAGAAAACAAAAGACAAAACTAGATGTAAGAGAAACTTTGAAATAATTTGTGCATACTGATACAAGAAAGTAAAATCAGAACTGTCATAAAGAAAACTCATTATTAAAGCACACTTAATTGTTGTCAAAATAATCCATACACATCCTGAAAAAATATTTTATACAAAGAGTATAGTTAAAAGCATCAGTTCCCTGGAAGGCAAACATTTTTAGCAAATATTTTATTTAGTTATAGCAATGGTAAATAATACACTTATATTACTATTTCTTGCTTTAATATTGTTAAGTGTGATTGATTTACTTTTTTCTTTAAAAAGTATGAATTTAGCCCATTTTCTACTTCCTTAACTGATCTTCCTTCTCATCCTACTCTTCTTTTCCAGTATAGTCATATCAAATCCTAAATTCTATCATTGCTCTAACCTCTGTAACCATAAATAAATAAATAACCACAAACAACACATATAAACCTCCCTTTGTTATTCTTTCAGCCATAAATGTTTCTCTTTACTCCTTACTTCGAAGGAGTCATTTAATAAGCATCTCTAACTCTCTTTTCTTCCTCCTGCCTCCTCATCACTCTATCTGTTATATAATTGTATGTATTTTATAATCTGTAGCCATTGATAGTGTTAAAATTTTGCTCATAGGTAGATTCTAAAACCTAAAAGTCATTTTAAAAACTTTAACCTGATTATATCTATATTAAATATTATTGTTCACTCTAGAGTCAAGTAGAATGCAATGATTAAATTTGTTTCTCGGTGGTACTAATATCATGACCTCTATGCTATTCGGTCCCCACTTATCTGTCAGTTTGTCACACTGTGGGACATTGTGTGTTACTGTCATACTGTAAGCTATGCCACCAATATTCAGATACCAGCAGGGTCACCAATGGTGAACAGGTTTCAGCTGAGCTTCCAGACTAAGACAGACTAGGAAGAAATGGTGGTCTACTTCTGAAAAGAACTAGCCAGTGAAAACCTTATGAATAGCAGCAGAACATTGTCTAACATAGTGTTGGAAGATGAGCCTCCCAGGTTAGAAGGCCCTCAGAAGACGACTGGGGAAGAGCTGTATCCTCAAAGTAGAGTCAACCTTAATGATGTGGATGGAGTCAAGCTTTGGGGACCTTCATTTGCTGATGGGGTATTTCCTCAAATGAGAAGAAACAGCTGAAAGCTAACATTAGTAATGTAAAAGTGTATTGTATTGAAGCATGAATCTAGGAAACTTGGAAATTGTCCAAAAAAAAAAGGGAATACATAAACACTGATATCCTAGGTGTTTCAGACAGCTAGGCTGCTCTAACAGAAATACCAGAGTGGACGGCTTCAACAAAGGAAAGTGTATTCTCACACAGTCCAGTAGGTTGCAAGTCCATATTCAGGGTGTCCGCTCCAGGGGAAGGCTGTTCCCTTTGTCAGCTCTGGAGGAAAGTCCTATATTGCATCAGTCTTTGTTCAGGGGATGTCTTGGCCCTGGAACCTCAGGTCTGAAAGATGCACTCTTCTCCCAATGCTGCTTGCTTGATGGTGTGAGGTTCCCAATTCTTGGCTTGCTTCTCCTTCCTTTTATTTCTTGTAGGATGAAAGGATTAGAGTGGGGCAAGCCATATTCCAGGGAAATTCCCTTTACAGTGGAACAGGAAGGTAATCCTATGAAGAGATTTACAGTCCTGCTCTAATTCTTTAACAGACAGCACAGGAAAATCGTAAAATGGAGTACAATCACAAAATATTGGGAGTCATGGCCCAGCCACATGGCTACACATGTTTTTTGGGGGGACACAATTCAATCCATGATGGTAGATATTAGTGAAATGAAATGGACTGATATTGGTCCTTTTGAATCGAACAGTCATAATAGTCTACCAAATGGAGAAGCACAACTTGAAGAACAACAGTGTTGCATTCATCATCAAGAAGAACATTTCAAAGTCTATCCAAAAGTATAATGCTGTCAGTCATGGGATAATATCCATATGCCTACAAGGAAGTCCAGTTAGTATGACTATTACTGAAGTTTACACACCAACCACTAAGGCCGAAGATGAAAAACTTGAAGATTTTTACCATCTTCTGCAGTTCAAAACTGAATGAACACTAGTGATTGGAAAGCAAAATCTGAAAATGAAGAAGCATCAGTAATTGGAAAATGTGGCCTTGGTGATAGAAACAATGATGCTGAAGATCACGTGACAGCATTTTGCAAAAGGAATGATGTCTTCATTGCAAATACCTTTTTTTCACCAACATAAACAGCAACTATACACATGGACCTAACTAGATGGTATACACAGGAATCAAATAGACTACATGTGTAGAGAGAGACAATGCCAAGCCAATGGAAAAGCTAAATATCATCAGTTAAAATAAGGCCAGGGTCCCATTGCTGCACAGAACATCAATTGCTCATATGCAAGTTCAAACTGAAACTAAAAAAAATTTAAAAGGTCCGTGAGAACCAAAGTATGACCTTGAGTATATCCCACCTAAGTTTAGAGACCATCTCAAGAATAGATTTAATGTTTTGAACACTGATGACCAAAGATCAGACAATTTATTGAATGGGCTCAAAGACATCATCTGTGATGAAAGTAATAGGCCATTAAAAAGACAGGAAAGAAATAAAAGACCAAATTGGATGTCAGAAGAGACTCTGAAACTTGCTCTTGAATGTCAGGTATCTAAAGCAAAAGAAAGAAATGATGAAGTAGAAGGACTGAACAGAAGATTTCAAAGGGTGGCTTAAAAAGACAAAGTGTTATAATGACATGTGCAAAGAACCACAGCTATAAAATCAAAAGGAAAGAACATGTTTTGCATTTCTCAAGATGAAAGAACTGAAGAAAAAATTTAAGCCTTGAAATGCAATAGTGGAGGATTCCATGGGGAAACTATTAAATGATGCAAGAAGTGTCAAAAGAAAATGGAAGAAATACACAGAGTCATTATACCCAAAAGAATTGGTCAGTGTACAACCATTTCAAAAGGTATCATATGATCAGGAACTGAAGTTACTGAAGGAAGAAGTCAAAATGGCACTGAAGACACTGGTGGAAAACAAGGCTCCAGCAATTAATTGAATATCCATTGAGATAATTCAAGATGCAGGTAAACTGATGGGACTGCTCAATTGTCTAAGCCAAGAAATGCAGAGGACAGCTACCTGGCCAACTGACTGGAAGAGATCCATATTTATGCCAATTCCCAAGAAAGGTGATCCAACTAATACAGAAATTATTGAACAATGTCATTAACATCACACACAACTAAACTTTGCTAAAGATCATTCAAAAATGGCTGCAGTTGTATAATGATAGGCAACTGCCAGAAATCCAAACCAGATTCAGAAGAGGACATGGAACCAGGGATATCATTGCTGATTTCAGATACTGGTTGAAAGCAGAGAATACTAGGAAGATGTTTACCTAAATATTATTGACTATGTAAAGGCATTAGACTGTATGGATCATAAATTATGGAAAACATTGGAGAGGATGAAAGTTCCTGAATAATTGTGCTCATGAGGAATCTGTACATGGATCAAGAGGCAGTCATTTGAACACAATAAGGGGACACAGAAGGGTTTAAGGTCAGAAAGGGTGTGCATCAGGACTGTATCCTTTCACCACACCTATTCAATGTGTGTGCTGAGTGAATATGAGAAGCTGAACAAAAGAAGAATGGGGCATCAGGATTGGAGGAGGACTCATTAACAGCCTATGTTATGCAGATAATACAATCTTCCTTGCTAAAAGTGAACTTGAAACACTTACTAATGAAGATCAAAACTACAACTTTCAATATGGATTACACCTCAGCACCAAGAAAACAAAAATCCTCACAACTGGACTAGGAGGCACTATCATGATAAACTGAGAAAAGTTTGAGGTTTCTGAGGATCTCATTTTACTTGGTTCTATAATGAACACCCATGGGAGCAGTGGTCAGAATATCAAAAGACATTGCATCGGGCAAATCTGTTGCAAAAGGCCTCTTTAAAGTGTTGAAAAGTGCAAATATCACTGTGAAGACTGAGGTGCACCTGATCCATACCATGGTATTTTCAGCTGCTTCAAGTGCATGTGAAAGCTGACCAGTGTGTAAGGAAGATGGAAGAAGAATTGATGTCTTTGAATTGTAGTATTGGAGAAGAATATTGACTATATTGTGTACTGCCAAAAGAATGAACAGAACTATCTTGGAAGAAGTTTCAATCAGAGTGTTCCTTAGAAGCTGGGATGATAAGACTGTGTCTTCCATACTTTGGACATATTGTCAGGAGGGATCCCTGGAGAAAGACATTATGCTTGATAAAGTAGAGGATCATCAAAAAAGAGGAAGACCCTCAAGGAGACAGACTGACACAGTGGCTGCAATTATGAGTTTAAACATAATAATCATTATGGGCACAGTGCAGAACCAGGCAATGTTCCTTTCTGTTCTATGTAGGGTAACTATGAGTCAGAACCAACTCAATGGGCACATAACCACCACAACAACATGTTATTCGAAAACTGATGTTCTGAGGATAGACTTCTGAACTGGTGGTATGAGGAACTCTTAGATATTCTTCCTGGTAGAACAACCATACTGGTGAAAATTATTTTTAAAGAGGAATAATTAACACAAAATAATAAATGCTGAAGAGGTTTATGGAGAGACTGGAACTCTTCTATGCTGCTGGTAGTAATGTAAAATGGCACAACCACCTTGCAAATGATTTGGTACTTTCGTAAAAAGAAATACCACATGACTCCGCAATCCCACTTCTTGAAATACATTTTGGAGAAATAAAGGCTGCACATGTATAGATACATGCACACCAATGTTTATTGCAGCACTGTCCACAATAGCAAAAAGATGGAATCGAACTAGTGCCCATTAACAGATGAATGGACAAACTATGGTGTATTCACGTAATGTAACACTGTGCAATGATAAAGAACAATGATGATATTAGGAAACATAACATGGGGTCATTTGGAAGACATGCTGAGTTAAATTAGATAGTTGCAAAAGGACAAATATTGTATGAAACCACTATTACAAGCACTCAAGAAAAGGTTTAAATACAGAAGAAAGTAGTCTTTGATGGCTACAAGAGTGGAGAGGGAGAAAGAGGCATATTCATTGATTGGATACTAGATAAGAGTTGGATTAGGTAAAGGGGGTGACAGCACACAGTATAAGAGAAGTTAGCACAGCTAGAGTACACCAAAAGCCAAGAGGTTTCTGTAAATACTATCCAACACTCTGAAGGACAGCGTGCAGGGCAGCGGTCTGGGGCCCATGGTTTCAGGGAATATCTAGGTCAAGTGGCATATAAGAAAATGTTTGGCATCCTGCATTGGTGAGTGACATTTGGGGTCTTAAAAAGCCAGCAAGTGGCTGTTTAAGCAGCATCAATTTATCCCAAACCACCTGGAGTAGAGGAGAAAGAAGGACATCAAAGACACTAGGAAAATATGAGCCCAGGAAACAGAAGAGGCCTGATGATCTGGAGACTAGTTCAGCCAGCTAACTCAGTTGCTGCCTATCCACCTTCATTAACATCACAGAGACATGGTTTACAGCCTGCACAAAATTGGGATTCATGGCCCAGCCAAATTGCTACACAGTTTCGGGGGAACACAATGAAATCCATGATAGGCTCCTTTCTTTTACCCAATTCCCACTTAAAGGGCAGAAGCTCTACCTCAGGCACATAATGCTGAGAATACTTGAGCTCTGATTGTCAAGAAGATTGGAGGCTGCCACTGTTGCCCAGCTCCTCACTTACAAAGCAAGGATGTATCTCAGAGAGAAGCACACTACTTTTCCTGCCCACGGCTCTAAAGCTGTGCCTCAGAGGTTTTGTCCGTGGGGAACTCTGAAACTCTCTCTGAAGAATCTGACTTTATTTTAAACGTACTATACATACGCTCTTAAATAATGGAGGTTTTTGTGGCAATCAGAAGGAGGCTGATAGCTTCACAGTGGAAACAAACTGCACCATGGTCAACTAGTAAAGAGAGAGAGTTGAAAGAGCCCTCCTGGGGCAAGAAGAAACCTCAAAGACTGACCTCAAAATCTATCCCTTCAAAGGATCCCAAACTTAACTGGATCAGAGTACAGAGCAGTTTATGTCCCAGAGCCTTACCAAACACAATGGAGAAATCAGCCAACAATGAATGCAGCCCAACAGCTGGGTATGATACCAACACAGGCAGACAGCATAATAGAAATATCAGGAAAGGAGACAGTCCAAGGAAAGACCTGCTAAAATCACTGTTGTTCCAGGATGATTCTGCACGTGCCCAAAGCTGTGCCCTCTGAGGAGTATCATAACAGTCTTTATGTTATATGGAAAATATGTTTCGCTATACTAATATGGAAACCCTGGTGGTGTGTAAGTGCTGTGACCGCTGACTGAAAGGCTGGCAGTTCCAATGCACCAGGTGGTTCTTAGAAACTCTGTGAGGCAGTTCTGTTCTGTTTTACAGAGTTGCTATGAGTAGCAGTTGACTTGATGGCAATGTTTTTTTAGATTCAGCCAAGTCACTAAACCTCTAAACAGTGCAACAACAAGCCCTGGAAGTAAAGGAGGTCAAGTATCCAGAGTTAACACAATATATTATAAAAAAAGTCCCATTTTCAACAAAAAATTTCTGAGATATTAGGAGACAATGAAAAAGGAAAATGTAATCCATACAGAAAGACAAACAGCACACACTATGTATGTGAGGGCCTAGATGTCAGACTTCGCAGAAATCTCATGTTCAAAGCAGTTATTATAAATATGTTCAAAAGACAGAAAGAGATCAGGATAAAATAAAAAGTAAAGGTTAGTTTTGTAGAGTGTGTTGTCAAATAAAGACAGCAATAAAGAGAGAAGAATTACAAAAGGACCAAATGGAAATTTGGGATTCGAAAAGTACAATGACTGAAGTGAGCAAGTCATTCGAGAGAGTCATCAGTAGATTTGAACTTGCAGAAGACAAAGTCAGCAAATTTAAAGATAGATCAATTGAGATTGTGTAACTCGAAGAACAGAGTAAAAAGAATGAAGAAAAACAGTCTCTGGAAACATAGGACACCACCACGCATACCATCACATGTTTAATCAGAGTTTCAGCTGGAGAGGAGAGAAGCAAAGGGGCAGAAAAAATATGCAAAGAATTAATGGCTGAAAAAAACTCAAATTTGGTGGAAAACAGTAATCTACACATTCCAGAAGTTTAACAAATTCCATGTCAGATAAATATAAAGTGATATATGAACACAGACACATCAGAGTAAAAATGCTAATGGAGAAAATCTTGAAAGCAGAATGAGAAGAATGATTCATAATGTACAAGGGAGTTCCAAGAAGAATAACAGTATATGAAAAAGAATTTTATATCTACCTTTCTAGCTAGCATTAGGTTTTTGTTTATGGGGCTGCAAAATATGGCAGTAGATACTGATAATAGTTGCATAACATGATCTATGTAATTCATTTCACTTTATTTTACAAGTAACAAGTACTGAATAGGCAAGTATGGTGTTAACTATATTTTTTACAACAACAAAAAGAAGATAAAATAACATTCCCGGGTTAAGAAAAACTGAGAGAAATTTGTTGCTAGCAGACACACTATACAAAAACCATCAAAGGAAGTTCTTCAGGCAAAATTCTCTCAGATAGTAATTCAAATGCACCTGAAAATACCAAAAGAACCAGTAAAGGTACTTCTGAAATTACAAGACAACAAACTCTAACGTATATACATATTTGGTCTCCTTTTTTTTCTTTGCTTCTTTAAGAGACATAAAGTTAAATAACGTAATAATGATAGCAATTAATTGCTAAGCGTGTAGCATACTGTATACCAAAACAAAATCAATGTTGTCAACTTGATTCCTACTTGTAATGTATAATTACAGTAGCATCAAAAGGGGGGAAGAAGGAATAGATGTAAAAGTTTCTCCTGCTTTCTGAGAGTAGAGTAGTTCCTATGACACCTTTCCTAAGTCGAAATGGCATAAAGCAAAAAAGCAATTACCATTAATTCATATGGGAAAACCTTTTGAGCATTCTCAAATGGAAAACCAGTTTACCAAATCAAATCAAATAACTTGTAAAAGCTAAGAATAACACTAACGTAGCAAAAGTTGAGATGCTGAGTGTGGTTCCCAGGGAAGGAGTTTGGCAGCGTGACTTCTGCTGCCTGGGGTACATGCTGCCTCTTTACACAGTTCTCTGCGAAACAATCACTGAATGAAATTTATGTTTGTCAGCTCTTTTCATAACAGTGAAAATCTCTTTGGATTTCTGTTGTTAGCAAAAACAGGTACTAACGTAGGTCTTTTGTAAAAGTGAAGTGGCATAAAGGAAACTTTCAAAAAGTGGAGAATACTTGTATAGGTGCAGCACTTTTTACATCTCACTGGAATTAAGGTAGTATAAATCTGAAGCAGATTCTCATATGTTAAGATGTATGTAGTAAATCACAGAGCAATCACGAAGAAAATAATTCAAAAACAATAGACAAACACAGCATTCTTAACATCATGTTCAAATGAGTTCCTTTCAACTGCTCAAAATCATGCCATGCTTTATTTTCTTCCTCTTTGGACCATGCCTTTCTTACGTAGAATTTCGTTCTCCCTGGAATTGCTAACTGCCTTTCTTTTCCTCTCACCCTCTGCGTTTGAATGTCCTCGATCTTGCCCTAGCCATTAATCCCACTTTTCTACAGACTCTTCCTTTGCTTCCTGGGAGAACACTACCGGAGACTGTAGTGTTCTGATTCACTCTGGCAGTTGTCTTTGCAGGCTTCCTTTTACTGCTTTCATAGGTTAGAGCCATCCTTTCCTTCATCTTGTATCTTCCCTTCTAGTTACCAATTTGCTTCCTAGTTAAGAAAACATTAAATAAATAAGTATATAACTGTGGAATCTCTGAAGTATGAGCATTTCTGTATTCTTCTCTACATCATATATGATAAACCCATATATAAGATACAATTAAGCTCATATATACTGAATTGTATGTTTTGCTCTTTGCATAATACAAAACAAACAAACCCATTGCTGTTGGGTTGATTCTGACTTAGTGACTCTATGGCACAGGCATAGACGTTCCATAGAGTTTCCAGGGCTGGAATATTTACAGAAGCAAACTGTCATTTCTTTCTCCCACAGTCTCACTGGTGAGTTTGACCCACCGACCTGTCAGTTAGCAGCTGGGTACTTAATCACTGTGCCACCAGGGCTCCTGTTACCTAATATACGTTATATCATTTATTCTTCACAATAACTCTACTAAGTAAACATGTTTATTCAGGTTTTTGCATATGAGGAAACCGAGAATTAGAATGGTTAAATAATTTGCCCATGGTCATGAAACCAGTACAAAACACAAAGGCCTCTGTTCTATGGCCATGTACAATCAACCTGAGATTTAGGAACTCATAACTTTGAACCCCCTGTATTAGTGAATGTCTACCTGCACCTCTGGTGTCTGTTGTCTTGTGGCTAGACCCCCTCCTTCTCCTGTGCTGAAGGTTGCTGTATCTGCCCCTAGGAGCTACTGCTTCCATGTCACATTCCCTTAAAACTCCTTGTCGCCAACTTTCCCTTTGTAATCTTCTACCCTTTAAAGACCCAGCCCTAAGTAAGCATAGAGGATGAGTCTTCTTACCTCCCTTAGAGTCAGCAGGAACCATGCCTATCTATACTGCCAAGGTCTAGCAGAGTTTCTTGCAATAGTAGATAATTTTTAGCACTTTCAAAAATAAATGAGTGCTAGAAAAGAGAAACAGACAATTCTTGATGCAGAAAATGGCAAAAAGACTGTTACTTAGGCAGAGGTATTTATCTAGTATGAGCTGTAAAATATTTTCATACAAAAATAATGTGAGAAATGGCAGGTAGATTCTACAGTTCTATCAATATCACTAAAATAGGAGTCTAACTAACTTTCAAATCATGCAGTGTGGGGGAGTTAGTTCAGGATCCCAACCACCATTTTTAAAATGCTTTTGTAAACAAAATGCTTTTTGATTGGCAAATAGAAGGCTTACAGATGAACTTTTTAAAAGTAAATCATTCATAAATTGAAACTATCTTCTGAGATCATTAATTTGTTGGATGTCTTTGTTTATGTCATCTTCTTTTCGCCAGATTATAACGTTTTAAAAATGGGAGATCACAGACTGTGTTTTCTATAACTTAATAACGCCATATGTCCCACTCTTTCTTTTATCTGCTCCTGCCCACTCTCGGCATTCAGCTTGGGTTTGCGTGGTGTATTGATTTTTAACGAGACTATCACTCAGCACAAAGCCATCTTGAGATGGCTTGAATTCTCACTTCAACCTAGCTTTAATTTTGAATTCTGTAGCAAGGCTATAAATTCTCTTTAGAATATGAGTTAACTCTTTCAAATTAAATAATTACACAATATGAATTAAGTAAATAATGAGATATGTTTGGATATTTTTCACTTTGCCACTTGAAATTGGTAGTGGTAAAGTCTACAAGACATTCAGGTTTGAAAGTCTCAAAAGACCTGTGTACTAACACATCATTTAAAATAATATATGTGACAGGGAACAATAGGGAATGACCTCATTCTAGTGAACAATGCAATGTGGTCTAGAATTCTAGCAGTACATCTGTCCTGTTTTATGGAAATAGCCTTTGCTAGAGTAATTTAGGATGACCCAGCTACTTGTTTCTCAGATGGAGAAAAGTCCTGACTGGGAAAGAAGGATCCATTACTCATTTGTTTCAGGTACAGTACCAAAAAGCTACTTATTTTACAAAAGACACTATTTTATATTTTCAGGTGTAACTGTGTGGAACCCCACAATCCAAGCAATGATACACTGAAGGAATGGCGGGACTCGAATGTATCTGCCTCTGATATAATTTGGGAGAATTTAACTGTGTCGGTAAGTGAGAAATTGAAAGATTAGTCATGTCTTGAGTCTTATTAAGGACTTTTGTTGACATTTTGAATTAATTATTGCCACTAAGGTAAATCTGAATGCATGTCATTATAAGACTGATAAGGTAGTTGCTTTAATTTTAATTTGAGCACTATCAGATGTTCATCTATAAGCTGGGGGTTTCCTTTCATTATTAAAGTTTTTCTAATAGTAGGCCTGGTTTACTCCAGAAACATACATACACAGAATAACATAACTGAATTAACAGAAAGCACACTGAATAAGAGTAGTGTTGACCTTAATGAAACCATATGGCAGAATTAAATCTGCCTTCTGCGTAACGAACTCAGATTGCTTTTACTTTACTCTGTAACAATGCTCCAGCTGTTCAGAATATGCTGAGAGGGAGGGGATGTTTGTTAATATTTTAGTGCAAATACTAAAGTCTTTGGGAGAAACAGAAGTCATTTTTGTTGAAATTCTGGCAGCTCTCTCAGCAAGAGTTTTCCTACTTCCATTTTTTTTTTCCTTATCTTCCACACAGGAAAGAGGATGACAATGTATTTTTCATTTATCATTGTTAAATCTTGTACCTTTGTTTAATTTTCTTTGGCTTTTCTTCACTCTGTGATTTCCCACCCCCATGAACATATTTCTGAGCTCACCTTCATCTATTATAGTATATAGTGTGTATACTATATAGTATATACAGTATGTAGTATATAGTGTGTACTTCTATCTTAGAATCCTTTTCTTTGTTTAGTCAAATACTTAATTTGAAAATCTAAACATACTCCACTGTTAACAAATATTGAAATTTGAATATTCTAGTTTCTTCCTCCCCCCCCTCGGTTACAAATATCATAATCGAAATCTTCTGCCAGTTCACCAACGTGTATAAGCTCAAATCCCAGTGCAACTATCAGTGCAGGATTCTATGAATTCTAGTTCATTCTACCAAACACTAAAATGTTTATCTTTTATTAAATAGAACCAGCTAGTGGAACATAGATTATACAGATATTATGAAACTCTAAATATGATTCCTATACTAGCAGTTGACCTATTATCCATTTTCTCAATTTCCCCATTGAAGTCAGTTTCTTTCAGAATCAAAATAATCATTTGATCTCTAGTATGGATGTGCCCCACAAAATGCATGTTGTAAATTCTAACCTTTGCCTGTGATTATAATCCCATTTGTGGATGGGTTGTGTTTGTTATGTTAATAGGCAGGATTAGGGTGTATCTTGATTCAGTGTCTTCTGAGATATAAAAGAGATTAAACAAGCAAGCAAAAGAAACAGAACTGAGGGAAGAGATATGCCAAGATGCATAAAGATCTCCCAGGAGCAGAAACTCAAAGGAACAAGGACCATCTTCCAGAGCTGAGAGGGAAAGCCTTCCCATAGAGCTGGCAACCTGAATTCAGACTTCCGGTTTCCTAAATTGTGAGAAAATAAATTGCTTTTTGTTACAGCCATCCTCTTGTGATATTTCTATTATAGCAGCCTTAGATAGCTAAAACAAAATCTGATACCAAGAGTGAGTGCTGCTTTAACAGATACCTAAAATGTGGAAGTGGTTTTGGAATTGAGTAACGGGTAGAGGCTGGAAGAGTTTTAAGGTACATAATGGTAATGAAAGTCTTGAGAGCTAATATAGTTTGTTCTGCTGGATTTGGGACTTGCTGGATGCTGGGTATCCTTTCTTTTGCTCCAGTTTTTCACGTTTGTAATGGAGGTGTCTACCTTGTGCTTGTTCCACCGCTGTACTTTGGAAACAGATAATTTGTACTTTAGATTTCACACATTTACAGATGAAAAGAAATTTGCCTCAGAATGCAATTGTCTAAATCTCACCCATGTTTGGTTTAGATAATTCAGAAGACAAAATTCTGGATTTGGAGTTGATTTAAGACTTTTGGGAAGATGTAATGGGTTGGGAATCCTGGTGACACAGTAGTTAAAATGTCAGCTGTTAATCAGAAGGTCAGCAGTTTGAATCCATCAGGTACTTCTGCCCTAGAGTTGCTATGAGTTCAAACTAACTCAGTGGAAATGAGTTTTGGATGATGTGGTGAATGTGTTTTATATGTGGCAAGATGTGGATCTGGGGTGGCTGCAGGGTGAAATGTTATGGACTGAACTGTGTACCTCAAAAATACATGTTGCAAATCCTAATCTCTGCCTACGGTTATAATCCTGTTTGTGAATGGGTCATGTTTGTTATGTTAGTGAGGCAGGATATGGGTGTATCTTGAGATAATCTCTTTTGAGATATAAAAGAGATTAAATAAGCAAGACAGAGAAGTCGAGATGGCAGAAGAGAGATGTCAAACCACATAAAGATGGCCTGGGAGTAGGAGCTCAAACAGACAGGGACCTTTCTTCAGTGCCAAGAGTCAGGAGAGAGAAAGCGAATTCTGTTGGAGCCAGCACCTGACTTTAGACTTCTAGCACACTAAAATGTGAGAAAATAAATTTATTTTTGTTAAAGTTATCACTTGTGGTATTTCTGTTATAGCAGTACTAGATAACTAAGACACACTCTGTTGAAAATTCTGTCTTAACTTTCATTTTACTACCTTTATTCTCACTTCAAGCATTTTCTCTAGCATAATAAATCTTCACTTACTCTTGTTGTTTTCTCTGTGATAGTTCTATCATCTCTTCTGTTCCATCTATTTTTCCCTAGGCAAATATCGCAGCCAGTTCTGCTTCCTCTCAGAGAGCCATTTAAATTTACCAGTAAAAGAAAGGAGTTGAACCAGAGACAATGCTATGTTGTTGTCATTTGGTGCTGTCAGGTCGGTTCTGACTCATAGGGACCCCCTACACAACAGAACAAAACACTGCCCAGTCCTGTGCCATGTTCACAATCATTTTTATGCTTAAGCTCATCGTTGCAGCCTCTGTGTCAATCCATCTCATTGAGGGTCTTCCTCTTTTTCACTGACCCTCCACTCTACCAAGCATGATGTCCTTCTCCAGGGACTGATCCCTCCTGACAACATGTCCAAAGTATGTAAGATGCAGTCTCACCATCTTTGCTTCCAGGGATCCCTCTTGTTATACTTCTAGAACAAATCTGTTTGTTCTTGTGGCAGTCCGTGGTATATTCAATATTCTTCTCCAACACTGCAATTCAAAGGCATCATTTCTTCTTCTGTCTCCCTTATTCATTGTCTAGTTTTCACATACATATGATGTGATTGATAACACCATGGCTTAAGTCAGGTGCACCTTAGTCTTCAAGGTGATGTTTTTACTTTGAAAAGGTTCTTTGCAGCAGATATTCCAGGGCAATGTGTCTTTTGAATTCTTGACTGCTGCTTCCATGGGCATTGATTGTGGGACCAAGTAAAATGAAATCCTTGACAACCTCAGTCTTGTCTCCATTTATGATGATGTTACTTACTGGTCCAGTTGTGAGGATTTTTGTTTGCTGATGTTGAGTTGCAATCCATACTGAAGGCTGTGGTCTTTGATCTTCATCAGTAAGTGTTTCAAATTCTCTTCTCTTCCAATAAGCAAGGTAGTGCCGTCTGCACAACGCGGGTTGTTAATGAGACTTCCTCCAATCCTGATGCCTCATGCTTCTTCGTATAGTCCAGCTTCTCAGATTATTTGCTCAGCATACGGACTGAATAAGTATGGTGAAAAGATACAACCCTGACACACACCTTTCCTGACTTTAAACCATGTAGTGTCCCCTTGTTCTGTTTGCATGACTGCCTGTTGATCCGTGTACAGATGCCTTAAGAACACAATTAAGTGTTCTGGAATTCCCATTTTAAGCAATGTTAATCATAATTTGTTATGATCCACACAGTTGAATGCCTTTGCATAGTCAATGAAACACAGGTGAACATCTTTCTGGTATTTTCTGTTTTCAGCCAAGATCTGTCTGACTTCAGCAATGATATCCTTGGGTCTATGCCCTCTTCTGAATCCAGCTTGAATTTCTGGCAGTTCCTTGTCAATGTCCTGTTGCAGTTGCTTTTTTTTTTAAAAAAAATTTTGTTTATTGTGATTGAGTGAAAGTGTACAAGCCGGTTTAAATTGGCACGCCGGCCTATGTGCAGCTCCTTCAGCTCTCCTTGCCTGGTAACAGCATACTTCTCCTTTCTGTTCTATACAAGTCATATCCTCTTAACAATTTCCTGTCCCCTCTTCACCACTCTCTCCACTCCCCTTTTGAATGATCTTGAGCAAAACTTTACTTGTGCGTGATATTGTGCGTATTTTTCGGCAATTTCTGCATTCAGTTGGATCACTTTGTTTTGGAATGGGCATAAATATGTATCTCTTTCTGTCAGTTGACTAGGTAGCTTTCCTCTAAATTTCTTGGCATAAATGAGCAAGCACTTCTAGCATTGCATGCACTTGTTTAAACATCTCAGTTGATATTCCAACCATTCCTGGAGCCTTGCTTTTTGCCAATGCTTTCAATGCAGCTTTGAATTCTTCCTTCAGCACCATCAGTTCCTGACCATCTGCTACCTCTTCAAACGGCTGAACATCTGCCAGTTCTTTCTGGCATAATGTCTCTGTGTATTCCGTCCATCTTCTTTTGATGTTTCCTGAGTCATTTAATATTTTCCCTGTGGAATCCTTCACTGCTGCAACTCGAGGCTTGAATTTTTTCTTCAGTTCTTTCAGCTTAAAAAATGCAGTGTGTTCATCCTTTGGGTTTTCTATTTTCGGCTCTGCATGTGTTGTAGTACTGTGTTTTGTCTTCTTGAGCTGCCCTTTGAAATCTTCCATTCAGTTCTTTTATTTAATCATCCTTTTTTTTTTTTTGCCTTGGCTGCTCAATGTTTGAAAGACATCCAATTTGATCTTTTCTTTCTTTCCTGTCTTTTTAATGATCTGTTGCTTTCTTCATGGATGATGTCTTTGATGTCATTCCACAATTCCTCTGTTCTTTGGTCTTTAGTGTCCAATACATCAAGTCTGTTCTTGAAATAGTGTCTAAATTCAAGTGGGATATATTCAAGGCCACACTTTGGCTCATGTGGACTTGTTCTAATTTTCTTCAGTTTCAGTTTGAACTTACGTATGAACAATTGATGGTCTCTGCTGCAATCCACACCTGGTCTTGTTCTGACTGCTGATACGGAGTTTTTGTGTTATCTTTTTCCACAGATATAGTCAATTTGATTCCTGTGTACTCTGTCTGGTGAAGTCCACTTGTACAGTTGCTGTTTATGTTGTTGATAAAAAGGTACTTGCAATGAAGTTGTTGGTCTTGCAAAATTCTGTTGTGTGATCTCTGGCATCATTTCTATTACCAAGGCTGTATTTTCCAGCTACCAGTCCTTCTGCATTTCCAGATTTTACCTTCCAATCTCCAGTAATTATCAACCATGCTGATTGCGTGTTCAATCAATTTCAAATTGTAGAAGCTGATAAAATCTTCAATTTCTTCATTTTTGGCCTTAGTGATTGGTGTGTCAATTTGAATAATAGTCGTATTAACTAGCCTTCCTTGCAGGCTTATGAATATTATCCTGTCACTGACAGCATTGTCCTTCAGGACAATGGTCCTTTTGATGGTGAACACGGCACCATTACTCTTCAAGTTTCCATTTGCAGCGTAGTAGACCATACGACTGTCTGATTCACAACTGCAGCTCACTAATGCCCAGTATGTTGATGTCTGGGCATTCCATTTCATTTTTGATGATTTCCAGTTTTTCTAGATTCATACGTTATGGATTCTATGTTCTGATTATTAAAGGATGTTTGCAGCTGTTTCTTCTAATTTTGAGTCATGCTACATGAGCAAATGAATATCCAAAGGCTTTGCTGTATCCATGACATTAAGGTTGACTCTACTCTTCTCCAGTTGTCTTCTGAGTGCCTTCTAACCTATAATGCTATCGTTATTCAAAATTTAAATATGGGGTAATGATAGATCCATTCAGTAGCAAATCTCCAGCTATGTGCCCTTTGTGTAAATTATCAATATGTTATGTCTAAAGAGTCTCTTGCTCCTGATATGGGCTACAACATGGACGTACCTTTAAACATTATATTTAGCTAGTTAAGACAATCACAAAAGGGTAAATATTCTATGATCTCATTTATGCGACATAACCTGTAATAGGCAATGTATAGGAGCTAAAGTTTATTAGTGGTTACCAGGGCTGCGAGGGAAAGTGACATGGTGAGTCAGTGTTCAGGAAGCATTGAGTTTCTGTTTATGGTGATGGAAAATTTGGTAACAGATATTGGTGATGGTTGAAAAACATGATTCGTGTGATTGCTGTTAGTGAATCCTATGCATGATATATGTTGAATTGGCAAATATTATTCTATGTATGTATCCCAATACTATATGTAATAATACTACAATACAATATATAATATGTAATAATACTATATGAAATAATAAGGTAATACTATAACAATATATAGTAATGATATAGTAATAATGAATAAAAAGAGCCCCTGGTTTGGCTTGGCTGGTTTCTATCTCACTAATGTCCTCTTCATTCTAGAAACTCACATAATCCCACCTCTAAGTTATTTAACATGCTAATGCTGCTGTCACTGTTGTTAGGTGCTCTTCAGTAAGCTCTGACTCATAACTACCCAGTGTATAATGGAACATAACACTGCTAGTTCTGCCCCTCCTCACAGTTGTTGCTATGGTTGAGCCCATTGTTGCAGCCCCTGTATCAGTTCATCTTGTTGAGGGTCTTCCTCTTTCTCTGCTGATCCTCTGCTTTACAAGGAGATGTCCTCCTTCAAGGACTGACCTGTGCTGCTAACATGCCCAAAGTAGGTGAGATGAGGTTTCCCCGTTCTCACTTCTAAGAGGCATTTTGGCTGTACTTCTTCCAGGACAGACTTGTTCATTCTTTTGGCAGTCCATATTATATTCAGTATTTTCTCCAGCACCATAATCCAAAGTGTCCATTCTTCTTCAGTCTTCCTTATTTCGTGTCTAGCTTTCGCTTGCATTTTAGGTGACTGAAAACACCATGGCTTGGTTCAAGTGCCCTTTAGTTCTTAAAGTGATGTCTTTGCTTTTCAAAACTTCAAAGAGGTCCTTTACAACAGATTTACTGAATTGCAATGTGTCTTTTGATTTCTTGACTGCTGTTTCCATGGGCATTGTTTGTAGATCCAAGTCAAATGAAGTCCTTTACAACTTCAGTGTCTTCTCTTTTTACACGATGCTGTTTACTGGTCTAGTTATGAGGATTTCTGTTGAGGTGTAATCCTTGCTGAAGCCAGGAGTCTTTGATCTTCACCCAGAAAGTGTTTCAAGTCCTTTTCAGTCTCAGCAAGCAGGATTGTGTTATCTGCATACCACAGGTTGTTAATGAGTCTTCCTCCAATCCTGATGCCAAATTCCTTTTCATGTGGTTATATTTGATTGTGCTAGTGTACTCTGAGTGCATTATGTGTTCTGAGTAATTTAATGCTGTGTAATAATATTCATTCTGTGTATAGCAAAACCCAAATAATGAGCTTCTATGACATACCACAGTGAAACTCATCTTGCTAACCGTGAGTTAATTTTAAACACTAGAAGTTTGGGGGTCAAGCAGAGTATAATGAATAATATTTTGCTATCAAAGCAAATTCAGCACTACATTTATTTATTTTTTTTAAGTTCTATACTAGGTGTGAACATTCTGGCAGAAATTTGCATATTATTTTTCATTAGTTAAAAGTGGTTTTGCAATGGATAATTGCTAATCTTGACCAGAAATAGCCTTTATCACCAAAAAAAAACATGTTACATAATAAAAAAATCTTGTAATTTTTATATTAATGAAAAGCACTAAATTTTTTGTCATGTTATTTTTTTATTTTAATCTTCACTATTATCAAATATGTTTTTTAGAATAAAGCACTGTGCTAATGGCTAATATAGCCAGTTTTAGAAAAATAGCTAGAAAACATGTATTTTATATGTTATTTATTAGGTAGGTCCTGTGTTGTTTTGTTGAACTGTTTCATATCTCATGAATTATAATTTTTATGTTGTAAATTATAATTTTTATGTTGTTAACATAGCAAGGGCAAAGAACTGTAGGTCTCTTTGATTCTCTCAAACAGCCATATGCATAGCAGGTAAACAGAAATATTTAGTGGTTTCTTTGAAGCGTAGTTCTACCTCATAAATGCAATACTTAATGGAAATTGTTTATGGCAAGCTAGAATACTTAGGTTTCCATTTTAAATATATTTTTAGGAATATCTCAAAATTAGCCATTATAAGGAAATTTTAGGAAGCATGGCAATGTATCAAATATTCACAAGCAATTAACCAGCAATCAATTAAGAATTAATTCAGTGCCTGTATTCCATTTTTAGCTTCTGTGTATAGAAGGAGCAGGAGATTAATACCAAGTTTACTTATTTTATGAAACTTAATTTTTGCTGACTTACGAAAGTATTGAAACTTACACCTTGTTGAAATACTGTTTAGTGAAAACCAGTTTGTTAACAAACATTTTTAGAGTACCCATTATAAGTGACACAAAATAGGAGACCAATATTTGGATTTGAATTCACTTCCAAATCTTAGGACTTGTTATTGCTGTGTATGAGTGTGTACTGAAGGGTACAATTAGTAAAAACTTGAAAATATAGAGTTTAGTAAATAAAAAAAATATTTTTCTTTTTTAATTAGTATATTATACCCTCAAATATTGTGAGTGTGGCACAGGACTAGGCAGTTTTTCATTCTTTTGTATGTAGGTTCGCTATGAGTCTAAACTGACTTTATGAAACCTAACAACAATAACAATCTTCAAAGGAAGACAAAAAATGTTCTTTTCTTATTTGCTTTGAGTTAAAGTAACTAGGAAAGATACTGTGTAATTTATTGTAGATTGTAAGACGGTAGGAAACCCTGGTAGTGTAGTGGTTAAGTGCTGTGTCTGCTAACCAAAAGGTGAGCGTTTGGAATCCACCAGCTGCTTCTTGGAAACTCTATGGGTAGTTCTACTCTGTCACAAAGGATCACTATGAGTTGGAATTGACTTGATGGCAGTGGTTCTGGTTGTTTTGGTTTTACAAGACAGTTAAATGATCATTTAAATTTTTGTTTTATTATGATTGAGTGAAAGTTACAATCCAAGTCAGTTTTCCGTAGCTGCCTCTCCACAACTCTCCCTGTTCTCCTCACCTTGTGACAGCACACTCCTCCTTCTCACTCTTCTAGTATCCCCTTAACAAACACCTGTCCCCTTCTCTCCACGTTCTCTTCTCTCCTCTCGAAAGAAACCAGTAGGACTGACTCCTATGTATGTATAAAACCAAAGTACACACACCATGTGCTCACTCTGTGTCCCCACGTCCTGTCCATTCTTTGTCTGAAGTGTAGACCTTAGTACTGGTTTCAGGTCTAGAGCAGCAGCAAGTCTAGGGGCCATGTTTGCAGGAGACCATCCAGGTTTTTAGGCCATCAGTTGTAGTCTTTTAGTAGAGTTCTTGATCTGCACACCAATAAGACTGTTAAATGATCCTTTAAATGACATCTATATTTTTAAGAATTGAGATCAATTCCAAGCCACCCTATAGAACACTTAAAAGACTTCATACTGGTTGGGGGAAGGAGAGAAGATGATGATTGTCACAAATCTATAGGCAATATGTTTATTGTAGTCTTTTAGCACTTCTTTATATTTAGCCATTCTGGTTACTCATTGCTGAGTAATTGCTCTAGTAGCATCTTAGGACAGAGGAGGAAAAGAAACTGAAAAATTCAAAGGACTTTTTGTTATTATTATGATGATGATTGAATGAAAATGTACATTCCCATACTAATTTGCGTGTTCATCTATATGCAGCTCCCACTACTCTCCCTGCCCGGTGACAGCACACTTTTCCAGTCTGCTCCCTACATGTCCTATCCTCCCCAAAGTCTCCTATTCCCTTCTCTCTATCCACTCCCCTTCCTCCAGTAAGAGGTCAGCAGGATGATATCCTATAGATGCGTAGAACCATAAAGTGCTCACAAGATATGGTTACTCTGCGTCACCAAGTCCAGTCCATTGCTATCTGAAGAGTTGACTTTCATTATGATTTACAGACAGGGGCAGCATCAGGGCCAGGGGCCGTGCTCCCAGGGGAAACCAAAAGTCCCTGGACTATCAACTGTGGTCTTTTTAGTGGAGATCTCAGGGTGCACCCCTATTTATTCTTGAGTTGCCAGTGAGACTCATTTTTGTGAGCTCCATCGCGGCTATCACTGGTGGTGGCCGGGTGCCATCCGATTCTTCCAGTCAGGAGACGATGCAGAAACACTGTCACATGAGTCTCTCTGTCTTCTGGGTTCCCTCACAGTGTTTTGGACCTTGGTGATCATCCGTTCTGTCTCAGAGGTCTTAAAAACTACCAAGCTGCCATCTGAGGTCACAGCAAATGGCCCCAACTCAGCAGGAATGGATGATCGCCGAGGACCAAAATGACATGGGGTAAAGACAACCCAGAAGATAGAGAGACCCACATGAGTGAGTGCCTAGATAGACTTGGGACTGGAAGAATCAGATGGTGCCCGGCCGTGACCAGTGATAGCCGTGATGGAGCTCACTAAGTTGAGTCTCACTGGCAACACAAGGATAAAAAGGGGTGCACCTTGAGATCTCTTCTAAAAGACCGCAATTGATGGTCCAGCGGCTTTGGGAGCATGGCCCCTGGCCCTGATGCTGCCCTTGCCCCTAAATCATAACGAAGGTCCACTCTTTGGACACGAATGGATTGGACTTGGCAACGCAGAGTGACCACATATTGGAAGCACTTTATGGTTCTGTGCATCTATAGGATATCATCCTGCTGACCTCTGGCTGGAGGAAGGGGAGTGGGTAGAGAGGAGGGGAAAGGAGACTGTTGGGAGGATGAGACAGGTATGGAGCAGAGAGGAATAGTGTGCTGTCACCGGACAGGGAGGGCAGTGGAAGCTGCATATAGGTGGGCGTGTAAATTTATATGGGAATGCGCATTTTCACTCAGTCATAATAAAAAAATTAATTAATTTAAAAAATGTATATATTGCCAAAAAAAAAAAAAAAAAAAGACCCCAGACACCACTCACTAATGTGGGGTGCAGAGAGAAAGGACTTGTTTTCACTACTTTATTTTTCTCAGAGTTTGAGAGAAATGAACTGAAAGCTGCAATTAAGACCTAGGAAATTTTTCGGAGTCTTTTTTTTTTTTAATTATCCAAGTTATTGCGCTCAGTATTTACTTGGTAAGAATAACTAGAATTAGACTTTAGCTAGCAGTTAGAATACAGAAGGGGTCAGAATTTTTTAGACACTCATAAACTGTCTCACCTTGTTTCCCAGGAGTCTTAGGCTTAGGATAGTTGATACAAGTAGATTTTGCTAGCTACTGCCGGATCATTTAAACCATTCTCACTCTCATTTTTTTTTAAAATAAATATTGAATTCTTTTGGAATCACCTTTTTTCTAAATAACATAAGACAAACTAAAATGAGTTTGAAAGAATTATTTTTTTCCGCTTTCAAGATACTAAATGTTTAAAATGTCCATTTTTCCTGAGGAAAGAGAATTACTTTGGCTTTGCTGCCACCTCATGGCTAAGGCTGTAATTGGAAATGGTGTTCCAAGGGCTTATAGAAATACAGCACCAAAAAAGAAAGAACAGTCATGGAGAAGTCACAGTAAATGCTGAGTTTTGCCTTGCTTACGACGTAATGTTTTTGCATTTGTTCTTTAATCAAAATTCCAAAGCCCTGTCTTTGGTTATCAATTTTCTTTCAGTAATTTTATATCCTATCTTCTATAGATTTGGGGGTAGACAATTCTACTAAATCATTGTTCTTTAATACGCAATGATATTCCCACCGCAGCTTTGCTGCCCCCAGCAGCAGTGAGACAATAGCAAATTGCTTAGTCTGTCTAAGCTGTATGTCCTCAGACATGAAATATAAATAATGACATGGACCAATTTTGTAGGGTTATAGTGAAAATCGAAATTTCCTCGACAGCACTGGGTTTGGTTTGGTTTCAGTTATAGTGAAAGTTAACAGAAGTAATGAATTAAAGGGGTTTGCAGAGTATCTGGCCCTAATAATCACTCACTATCGGATATATCATATTTTCAATAAATCTAGTTTTAGAAACTTAGTGGATTAAATATAAACTAAGAGGTAAATGAATTTATTTTACAGACTTTAATTTGAAAATGGAAAAGATAAAAGTGATTCATTTAAATTTTACATAATATGCAACTTGTATTTTTCTCACTACCTATCCAAATGAAACTTTGTGAAGATAAAGTGTAATGTTAATGTTCATTAACGCATTCTGAGAGACATAGACAAAAAGTCTTGCCATCTCAACTGTAGGTGATCTTAAGGCGTTAGTTTTCTGAAAGAAATCTGTCCTTTTTTTTTTTTTTGATTAAAGAATTTCTTTTACATTCTGTGGCAGGAATGCAAATCTCTGCGTGGCGAGTATGTTGGACGAGCCTGTGGCCACGAGCACCCCTATGTGCCAGACGTGCTTTTTTGGTCAGTGATCCTGTTCTTTTCCACCGTGACTATGTCAGCCACTCTGAAGCAGTTCAAGACCAGCCGATATTTTCCAACAAAGGTACTTAGATTACAGTTTGCCTGGTCAAATTGGAAAGAGAACATAAAGCACGCTATGGAATCATACATGTTTTGAGACAAAAGGAAGACTGATAGGTGTGATTTTAAAACAAAAAAACAAAAGTAAAAAGCCTGTCTCTATGGAGTCAATTTCGACTTATAACTAACCTACAGAGTAGAACTGTCCCATAGAGTTTCTAAGGAGTACCTGGTGGATTTAAGCTTTGGGTTAGCAGCCGTAACTGTTATCACCAGGGTTTCCTGTGTGATAAAAGCAAACAAAAATGCTGTTGAGTTGATTCTGACTGATAGCAACCCTATAGAACAAAGCAGTAATGCTCCATAGATTTTCCAAGGAGCGCCTGGCAGATTTGAATTGCCAAACTTTCGGCTAGCAGCTGTCGCACTTAGCTACTATATCACCATGGTCTGCAGCGTGATAAAAGGAGCCACTAAAAAGCATTAGGTTTGGGGTAGGGGTGGGGTGATAGTGGTGAAAAGGAAGCATTTTTTTGGATACAAGGGTACACTACATACAGCCTTCAGGGTCTCCTCCCAACTGCAAATCCCGGAGGGCACTCCCTGCTCCTGACTTCCGCTCTCTTGTCCAGTGCGCAGTGAGGTTGGGAGCTATCCCAGCCTGACAGACACCTCAGAGGAACCACCTTTGCACTCTCTAATTGGGAAGGTCCCTGCAAGACTGACTGGAATGCTATCCTTTTTTTCTTTTAAGTGTCAGTCCCTCCCCTTTGGCATCTGCATATCTAGAAAGGACAGTAAACAGAAAAGGCAGTTAAATTCAGTATTTACCACTGCAAAGTAACACCTATAATGTTGCATTCAGGAGGGAGAAGAGAATAAAGAAAGGAATCAAGTTCCTTAGGGATGACCTGAAGTTTATAACGAAAATTTCACTCTGGGGAAATGCTGCAAGAGCTGTTTCAACCACAGAGGCTTTTATTTTTGTTTTTATTTTTTCTTGTTTTCTTCCTTGACTAAGATGTAAGATTCACATCGTTCGGCTGAAGGCTTATTAGTACAATTTTTTTGTTGTTGTTGGTAAATTGAGACATAATTGTTAGCATTTTGTGTGTGTTTGTGCCTCTGTCATAAAAGCACCCTAACAGAAGCCAGAACTTGTTGATAACTGTGTAAGGATATTTGCTCAAATATGGCTTTATGAATGAGAAATGGCTTTAAAAACTGCCTTATCTAGAATCACTTAAATTTGCTCACTCTGTTGTGCATAGTTTCTGCTGCCATTCTTGCATGTCGGATAAGTTATTGTATGTTTCTTTAATATAAATAGATCATTTCTTTTATGGTGATTTGGGTTTATCACATTAACTATGTGACAGTCTTCGGATCCCCTATTGTGCAGTTGTTTTGTAGTCAATAAATTGCCCACCAGCTGCCTTCAGCCACCCTCCTCCCCCAAGAATTAACTGTCTGAAAAAGAACTGTAGAATTCAGCCAAGTTTTGGCCATACAACCTTGTTCTATGTTCTAAAATTTCACAATTGTGTATTCATAATACACTTAGGTTTTAAATAAATATTTAAAGCAGCACAATCACCACTGTACCTAATTTGTGGTGCTTAATTTTGGAAAGATTGAGTGTGTATCTATCTTAATGACATAGATATACACGTGTCTATTTAGGTTCTGACAGAGCTAGTAGTAATTGTATGCATAAAAAAATAGTATGATGTTAGATAGGAAGTGTACAAAGTGTGACTGTATGTTCCTGAGTGTTCATAACTATTTATACCTCCTTCAGATGAAAAACATTTTTGTTATTCCTAGGTTCGTTCGATAGTGAGTGACTTTGCTGTCTTTCTTACAATTCTGTGTATGGTTTTAATTGATTATGCCATTGGGATTCCATCTCCAAAACTACAAGTTCCAAGTGTCTTCAAGGTGAAGTTATCATTAGCATCTACTATCTATCTAATTCTCTATCTTTCTAGGTCTAATCTTGATTTAGTGTCTGTAATCCTAGGGTTTGGGATATTATTGCAAGTATAAAGAATATTTATTAACAAAGCAGTAAATAAAATGTCTACAGTGTGACTAAAATTTTGGCCTAATTTTTTTTAAAAAAAAATAAGAGTCAAAGAAATAGAAACCTAAAAAACGCTTGAAATCTTTTTCTGTCTTTTCCATTTGAAATGTCTATATACAATGTTTCTGAAAGGAGTATTTTGAAACTAAGAGAAACGCATTGATTCATTTTATAGTGGGGCAGAATTAAGGGGTGGATAGGGTTTCAAATACAGATCTAAATTAAGTTTAGGATAGAATTCTGACCATGTTACTAACTAGATGTGTGACCGTGGGCCAGTTACTTAATCTTTTCTAGCTTCATTTCATCATCTCTATCACTTTTTTTTTAGCATATTATAATGACAAAATGAGTTTAAAATATTCAAATGACTTAGAATGCTTCCTGGTACCTTATAAATGCTTTGTGAGTATTAAATAAATTATAACCCACTCTGCATAGTAGTTTATAATTAGGAATTCCCTTGTAGCATCCAAAAGATTTAATTGAATTAAGTTTTCATCAATTCAGCTGATAATTATGTACATTCTTCTGTTTTTCACAGCCTACAAGAGATGATCGTGGCTGGTTTGTGACACCTGTGGGCCCCAATCCATGGTGGACAGTAATAGCTGCTGTTATTCCAGCTCTGCTTTGCACTATTCTGATTTTTATGGATCAACAGATTACAGCTGTCATCATCAACAGAAAAGAGCATAAGCTAAAGGTATATTTTAACATAAATCATTGTGACTTAACTGATATCAAATCACATTCAATCGACTTTTCCAACATTTTGTATTAATACATACAGCAAAATATTAAAATAATATTTTCATGTTCATTATTTTTGTTGTCTACTCAAGATACCTTCTTACAATGAGCTTAAAAATTGTTTGTAATACTAGTCTGTACTTCAAAGCCTGAGACCTTACCTTTAGGGCCTAAAGTTAAAAAAGAAAAAATTGCCCAAGTTCTAACTTTCTTTACCATGTTTAACATATTTTAATGAAATGACAATATATTCTGATGACACATACCTGTAGTAACTTATCTTACATCTGAGATTTCTCAGTTCATTTGATTCTAACTTTACCTATTAAGTTAAAGTCATGATTAGAACAAATAATTTCTTCAGAAGTTTCTCATTTTTTTCAGTTGCTCTTCAGTTTACATTACTATAACAACAAAGCCTAGCCGTAAATGCTAGAGCTTTTAAGTGACATCTTTGTTGAGTTTTATTAGATTTCATTGACTTTTATTTTTTACAAAGTGAGATACATAAAGATATATCTTGCATACTATATTCTCACCCAGCCATTTTACAACTACGAATAATCAAAGTTATTCACTGCTGTGCAATTTGTCTGAGATATGTAATGTAAGTGCTATCACTTTCAGGAATATGTTAAATAAAATCAATAAAATTCTTGAGTGGTTAAGAAAAACCTAGATCAAACCTTGTAAAAAGGGAGCATATACCTTGCTTTTTCTGGTGTCGTGGGGGATGTGCCGGCTATCTTCACATACCTTTTAAGCTCCAAGAAAAAATGAATAGAGCAACAGAAATTATGCCTTATAGGGTTTCGTATGTGTGTTCCAAAAACTGACTGCTGTTGAGTCAATTCCAACTCATAGTGACCCTATAGGACAGAGTAGGATTGCCCTAAAGAGTTTACAAGGAGGGCCTGGTGGATTTGAACTGCTGACATTTTCATTAGCAGCCACGGCAGTTAACCACTGTGCCACCAGCATTTCCATATGTGTGTTACAAAGGTTAAAAAAAATCTGATGAAATTATTTAGTGGGATAGAGTAATGAGAAATTTAGCAAAGCATTATTGTTTGTAACAAATCTTACTAAGGAGGTATTTTGTGTATATAATGGGTATGTGTCTGTCTTAAAATCAGGAGCATTCGTCCTTTTTTCTTCAGAAAGCAACTTAGTGGATCAAAACAGTTTTTTTTTTTTTTAATTTGTTCAATTCGCTTGTGTTTTTTGCCAAATAAACTTTTAATTTGTGACGATATGTGGTTTATAAAATTATCTCATAAAGTCAAGATTTATTCTGCCAAAAATATCATGAAGTCTTAGGAACCTGATCTGTGATGTACAAATACACGTTCAACAAGTAACTCGTGATACATGTTTTTAAAATGAAATAGATGGCTTCTTTTTTCTGGAGAAAATAAGTCTTATATTGATTGTTTAACTTTTAAGGAAGTTTTTTAGCCTGTAAATTAGGCAGAAAACCCACTGATTTTAGTGAAAAATTGCCTGCATCAAGGTTATTGATTAAACTGATCTGTGCAGTATATTTCCTAATTATTAATGGAATCATATTAAAACACAATTTGGTTAAAGATGATGGAAAAATCACATTAGGAGTGAGGTTGCACAGATGATTATTGTAATTCTTGTCAATAAGTTGCACACAAACTCAAAAAACCCACTGCCATCAAGTCAATTCTGATTCATAGCAACCCTATAGGACAGAGTAGAACTACTCCATATGATTTTCAACGAGTGCCTGGTGGAGTTGAACTGCTGACCTTTTGCTTAGCAGTCACAGCTCTTAAGCATTGTGCTACCAGGGCTCCCAGTAAATAGTACACCTGTAAAAAGTTGAACTGGCAAAAGCTGTGATTGCTCTACTTACAATGATGAAAAAAAGAGAGAGAGTTGTTGAGGCTGCTTATGTACAACCAAACACCTCGTGGGATTTGGGTCCTTGGTTTGGAGATTTAGGGTCATGGTTTCATGGGGGCATCCCAGATAATTGGCCTAATAATGAACATAGAGCTTCTTTCTCCCTCTTATTTCGTTGCATAGTGCCTGGGGTCTTAAAAGCTTACAGGTGGCTATCCAAGTCATGACAACTGATCCCTCTTTGCACGGAGTAACAGAGTAAGAAGAAGAATCAGGAACAGGAGTAGGACATGGGAGGCGTGGCTCATTGCCTCCATGAATAATGCCTCCTTTGACATGAGACCGCAGCTAGAAAGTGCCCGGCTACCATTACTGAAGAGTTTGATGACAGGTTCTGGAGAAAATTCCATATCTAAAAAGGAGGAAAATGTAGAACAGAATTTCAAATTCTCATGGACTCTAAACTTTGTGGAGCATGTAGGGTTGGTGAACCTCTGAGACTGTTACCTTGTGATAATCCTGGAACATTAAACCAAAGATATCCCTTGACATCTTGTTAAAACCAAACAATAATTTAGCTTAGCTAGTAAAAAATGGCTGCCTTGAGCATTATGCTCTTTTAAGAACTATCTATATGGGATCAAATTGACATCAACAGTTCAAAAGATTAGATACGAACTTCAGGGAGCAGTGAGTTTGTCAGTGGGGAGAACAACTCAGAAAAGGAGGATGAGAATGGTTGTGTACGCTGAAGAATGTAATCAGGGTCACTGAATTGTACATGTAGAAACTGTTGAAATGGTCTATGTTTTGCTAAATATATTCTTAAAAACAATAAAAAAAAAAAAATAGCACCACAGTAAGTGAAGATTTCCTGAGAATGCCGCTACATTTTTTGACCATTCTGTCTCCTTATTCTTTTCAGGTCTTCTGACTGTATAAGTCACACAACACATGTTCCTTGCTCTTCATGAGCCTATAGTAGACCTTCACAATTCATAGCCCTTCCAAAAGACAGGGACAAATTTGTCCAAAAATGGACCAAAAATCAAATTCTTTGCCATTGAGTCAGTTTGAACTCATAGCAACCTTACAGGATACAGTAGAACTGCCCTATAGGGTTTCCCAAGAGTGACAAGTGAATTACAGCTGATGACTTTTTGGTTACCAACCAAGCTCTCAACCACTGCTCTACCAGGGCTCCAAATGGACTAACATGCTGCATTTCTCCCTCTGTGTCTAGAGCCCCATAACCAAAACATAACAAAGCATTCTTTAAGTGATTCTGTCAAGTGTCTGTATTTACAGAATTAAATGTAGAAGTAAACCACTTCGATTTTTGTCACTAAAAATGACACTTGAGGTACACTTGAAGAAATGTTGAATTGTCACATGTTGTTTACAATAAAAAATAACTTGAGATTATTTGCTCACCCTTTTTTATTATACAAAGAAATCACTATGTAGTTAAAAGCTTCATGTTTCTGCCCCTTAGTTCTCTGAGGTTTAGTAAATAATAGAGCAAATATGGGTTAATCAGAAACCCAAAACAACAGTTGCTGCCAAGTTAACTATGACTCATGATGAGCACACACGTGTCAGAGTAGAACTGTGCTCCAAAGGGTTTTCAATGGCTGTTTGTTTTTTTTTAAAGTGGATCTCCAGGCCTGCTCTGGGTAGGCTCAAACCACTCACCTTTCTGTTAGCACCCAAGCACATAAACCATTTGCACTACCTGTGGACTTCCTGGCTTAATCATAAACTTATGTTGCCACAAAGTGGAAGAGTCCTTCTGTTCTCAGCCAGTGGCATCATTAGTGGGGTACAGAAGTTGTAGATCACACCAGTTGACACTGTCAGAGGGATGACACCAAAAGAACTGTCCATACAGTTTTTGTGCAATACTGTAGAAGAAATTTATTATTTTTAACAGAAATATCTCTATAGTTAGTTATAACAACAAAAAAATGTTTCATAATTCCAGCTTACAAGTATGAATATACCTACAAGGCTAAAATTGTGTGTAGATTTACTTTCTGAACCTTCTCATGAGCTCTGGAGAAACCTTGGTGGTGTAGTGGTTAAGTGCTATGTCTACTAATCAAAAGATCAGCAGTTCAAATCTGCCAGGTGCTCCTTGGAAACTCTGTAGGGAGGTTCTACTCTGACTTACAGGGAAGAAATCCAACTGTGAGTTGGAATCGACTCCACAGTGGTGACTTTTGGCTTTGAATGTGCTCTAGTAAGAGCTGTCATTGTTACCCAGTTACAAGGATGGTTCAAATCATGCAGTTTGTCTGCACATGCAACAAGCACGTGCTATTGTTTTTGTTACTGCCAGCATTTTTGCAGTTGCAGATTTTGTCAAATTTTCTGGTGTTTTAGCTACAATATTGTGGTAATTAGCATGGGAGGGGGATGACACTATGAATCACTGCACTGGGTAACATCAACTCTAGGGAGGCCACTGTTCTTGGCTACTACAAATTTTAACACTTCATCCTCCTCCCTGGATATGCATATTTCCAAACTGACTTCCTTCCAGTAAAAACATTTTATTTACGCCAAACAGAAATTTTTGTCCTATGACCCTTGTCATCTGTAGTCTTCGGTACTCTGTGGTCCACTGATGCTGGTTTTCCTGCTACAGCGATGACAACATCAAAAATCACTTTCTGAGAACATTCTTTACTCAGAGGAACAGTGTGTTCTATTTGTTCTGGTTGCTTTTCTGAAATGTTTGTCAAGTCTCCTGGCTTTAATTTGAACCACATTTTCACTATGAGACACGTGTTTCTCGAGCATATCCCCAGACCACAAGTTAAGCACATTTTCAGCTTTTAGTGATTATTTTTTTCCTCACTTGAAAACCATTTTTGCCTTTTTTTGGAGCATTCCCTGAAACGGTTTGATGAATCATGTTTTCTAGTTTCTGTACCAAGCATCTCCTTATCATATCTCCAAGTCGTCTCAGAATGCCCCAGTTCATTGCCCCAAATTTATATTTTAGATATTTTCATTTATTCTTCCTCTCCACATCAAGTTTCCATGAGTTGGACTCTATGACAGCTAATAAGAACAACAACATTATCAAAACTGATCACCGATTTTTATTTTAGGGAATGAGTTTCATGCAAATATATTTTTTAAAAAATCATTTCATGAGTGGTACTATATACGCAGTGAAGCTGTGTTGAGCTACAGACCCTATGCCCAACTCACTAGCTAAGTGAATTATTTCTACACCCGAGGCTGAGAATGAAAGAACTCAAAATTAGCAAATCTTACTGTACATCATGACCTTTGGGTCTCTCAAGAGTGATAAAAGCTTCAAATTAAAAGATTTGAGAGTGGCAAGTGTTATATATGCCATATATAGATGCAGATGCAAATATAAATCTACATTCATAGTCTTTCTAGCATTTTTTATTTCTACCCTAGCAATGTAGGATAAGTATAGACTAACTGAATCTCTTTGAAAAGCATTAAAAATATCTATTTGTTTTTCTTTAAGCACAATCTCTAAGCGTGAAAAGAAGGATTATTTTACAGAAAAAAAAGTTTCTGGTAAAATATAACTGTGGGTTTTTCTACATGTTTCTGTAGACAGTTCAGGCTTCTTTTGACATCATTTTTAATAAACAGCAATACAATCTCAGATCACTTGGGTAAATGAATGCATTTGCAACATTCATTTGGCACTACATTCTCTTGATGATTATGGCATTTGATATGTTCTTTTTTGCCCTCTTTGTCAGCCTGGTTCTTCATGTCAATCTATAGTCTTTTATGTGGTTAACTTGACAGATGCAGGAAATTGCTGCCAAGCTCTGAAATGAATTTTTTCAGCAGTGGCATCTGGGTATCAGATGGTCCTCTTGGCTGGCCTCTTGTCTTGCTGCATGTTGGTTTTAGTGGGGTCTGTTGTAGCATCACCTGTTGCTATGCTCCCTTTCCCTCCCATATGTCCATTTCCCGTGATTCATGGTTGAATGTGAGAATAAAAGCTCTGGTTCTGTCTTTATTTAAGAAAAAAATCTACAAAAATATGTTAAAGGGTACAGAGTTCTTTCTCTGACAAAGGGATACTTCCCTTTGGCTGGCATGCATGTCAACTACTAATGTGGTAACAAAGTCCAAATTTTTAAAGGCATTTGAGTGAAAGGCAAGAGGACGGATGCTGATTAATTACTGGGGTTGCTAGAAATGCTTTGTTTTCTTTGACTTGCATTGAATCAAGATGCACTGTTGTTACACAACATGATCAGAGGGAAATGGTATTTTGGGGTTTTGTTCTATATTTGTACTTTTCAAGGCTAGCTTTCTAACTTTAAAAAGGAACTTATTTCTCCTCAAAACATTGTCTTATCTACTTCCTACAATTCAGGACTGCACTCTTTGCATTGGAATCCTATTCTAAAGGCATCAAATATTTTTTTGCATGAAGTAATGAGTGAATGGATATATTAATCAGTTGTGAATTAAGCTGCCCATTTAAGGATGGATGATGATTTTACATATCCAATGGAACTAGAATGAAAACAAATACAACTTTAACTCAGAAATATATTAAACCATTGAAGTATTTCATAAACTATAGTATAACTACAATGACAGTTGTCTTTACAACTTTTAAGTGGGTTATGAACTCAGCTGCTAACTGAGAGGTCACTGGTTCACTTCTATCAGCCAGCCACTCCTTGGTAGCTCTATGGAGTGGTTCTACTTTGTCCTAAAGGGTTCCTATGAGTTGGAACATATTTGATGGCCCCTAAAAGCAACAATAACATAACTGCAATAGCAACATCTGTCTTTGCAACTTTTAAATGAGTTACATATTTTTAGACTATTACCTCCTTGGTTTTAACATATGTTTCATTTTAGAAGCAATTGGTAAGACTCAAGGTGGTATCATTTTTCTAACTGCTCCATGGTAGTGTTGTCATTTGTCTCTATACTAAATCAGGTCCTCTGAGAATCTCCTTTTCTTTCTTTCTTTCTCTCTCTCTTTTTTTTTTTTTACAGAAAGGTTGTGGGTACCATCTGGATCTGTTAATGGTGGCTGTCATGCTTGGTGTCTGCTCCATTATGGGCCTCCCGTGGTTTGTGGCTGCCACTGTCCTCTCCATCACACATGTCAACAGCCTAAAACTGGAATCAGAGTGTTCAGCTCCAGGAGAACAACCCAAATTTCTTGGCATTCGGGAGCAAAGGGTTACTGGGCTTATGATTTTTGTTCTCATGGGTTCATCAGTTTTTATGACCAGTATTCTAAAGGTAATGAAATTTGCCTTTATAAACTTGAGAGAAGGTAGTATATCATTATCATTGTCTGAGGAATTTCGTTTTAATGTAAGCAAAAAATTCACAAATTGTGTGGCACGTGATATAAAAATGTTTTTTAAAACCATGTGTATATACTTCTTTTTAAACTGAAGGGGAAATATGCCCTGTATTTTACCACCTTTAAATATATAAAAATTAAGCTTGACAAAGTAAAGTTTAAATCTATAAATTATTACCATAATTTTGAACTGGTGATCAAACTACAGGGAAGAGTCACCCATTATTTCTGAGAGACTTGTGATCTAAATTCACTACAGTCTTACACAAAATAAAGTTCCCATTTTCTTGTCAGTGGATAATCATATCTGGAATTAATATAATTTAGTATAAGGTAGAGTGCAGAGATGGGCATAGTCATATCCATAGTCATATGTGCAATTTATATGGACAGTATCATTGCATATGCTTATTTTTCACTTTTAAAATACTCTCATTCTGAAGAACATGAAAGAGTAATTGTTCTGTCATGAATAGTTAGTATTTATTGCTTATTATATATTGGATGTTCTTCAAATATGTTTTGATCTATTCAACACTCACCAACCCTATTATTATCATCCCTATTTAGAGACTGGGAAACTAAGATGCAGCGAGTTTAAGTAATTTACCTAAGGTTTCATATCAAAAAGTGCTAGATCTGGGATTTGAACTCAAGTCTTTTGGGTCTGCTCTATTGTTGACTCTAAAACATATTACTTTGGTTTCTCTTTTTATTTTGGTAAGTGAAAATTACATGATAATAACATTTTATGTGAAAATAATTTGCACCTTTCTCTAATTGTTCCTTTACAGTTTATCCCCATGCCAGTGCTCTATGGAGTGTTTCTTTATATGGGTGCTTCGTCTCTAAAGGGAATTCAGGTAAATGGCAGTAATACAGGCACATCTGTGGTGATGTATCTTAAAGTCTGTTGAAGTTAACCCATGTAACAACTAAGAAGATGACATAATCTGAGGGGACAGTTTTTAGATCACAATTAAGTTTATCCAAACTGGTCAGGTTTATAAACGTTAAAGAAGGTTGAAGCAGGGTCAACTCCAGCCACAAAGATTCATAATCATAGGATACATGTGTGTACCATAATTATATTAAAACTACATGAGGTTTGCAATTTTACTCCCCTGTTAAAAATACCAGTACATTTAAAAATATATTCAAATACTTAGATTTGCACAAAAATATTCATTGTAATATATACTATCAAAATATTGGGGAGGGGGAAACAGTTATCCAATAGCAATAATTTTGGTACATTCCTCAAAAGTTGATAATTATGAAAATAAAAGTGACATGACAATTTAGGCATACCAGCCCAGGGGCAAGAATGAGGAGGCACAAAGGGACAGGAAAGGTAGTAATAGGGGACCCAAGAAGAAGAGCGGGGGAGTGTTGACATGATGTGGGTTTGGCAACAAATGCCACAAAGCAATATCTGTATTAATCTTTTAATGAGAAACTAATTTGCCCTGTGAACCTCAATCTAAAGTATGATTAAAAAAAGAAAGCAACATGGTTAAAATGTTTATGACACAGTATAACGTGAAAAGGTAGGAAAACAAGCTATGCTTCCCACTGTTTTATAAAGCTGTATGAGTTTGGACAGATTAGGAGAGAAGGTAGACACAGGGAAAAGATATGGGTTGTTTTAAAACAATGTTTATTTTCTATTATTGTTAAAATTTTAGAATTATTTGTAAAATTATAAACAAAGCTATAGTGTGAAGCAGTTTCAAAGTGTAACAGAAGGCTATGCATAGTTTAAGTAAGTGTAGGTTAAATAGACATAGGTATTGGTTTCATTAGTTTTCTACTGCTGCGTAACAGCTTATTCCAGAACTTAACAGTTTAAAATAAGAAACACTTATTAGATCACAGCTGTTATCAGACATGCATTTGAGGACAGCGTAGGCAGGTGGTTGGGGCTCAAGGTATCTCATGTATTTGCCCTCAGGATGTCTGTAACGACTGAAGTCATCTGAAGGCTTGCCTAGGGAACATCTGCTTCAAAGATGACTCATTCCCATGGCTGTGGACGGAAATCTCGGTTTCTCTGTAGCTGTTGATATGAAGTTTCAGGATTTTTTTTTTGCCACAGGGACCTCTCCATATGTTGCTCGAGTATCCTCACGACATGGCAGCAAACGTCCCCCAGAGTGAGCAATCTGAAGACGAGAGGATGAACTTACTGTGCCTGTTGGCCTAGTCTCCAAAGTCACACAGCGTCACCTACGCTTTTTTCTGAATGTTAGAATTCATCTTGAATTCAAAGGGAGGGAATATCAAAGAATTTTTGGACACACTTTAAAACCACGAAAAGTGTGTTCTAAATTTTTAGAGGTGGATGGCAAATCCTTTCTGCTTATTTCGTAGATGCCTTTGAATAATCTTGTTTCATGAGTTAACATAATTTAGCAAAAAAAGCTTCAAGTTTTCTTGAGTAAGAGATGAATTTGAGACTTATTTATTATATAGTTTGTGTTTTGATGACTACAAGGAAATTATAAATCACAGCTTTTTCTATGCTACAGCTAATTCACTGATATTTAAAAACATATAAAAGTCACCTGGTGGGGGTCAGGCAGCACCGGACCTCTTTTCCTGAATAAATAACTAACCAGCTTCTCATCTTGGAAATAGAAGAAGAGCGTACCGAAACCAAACCAAACCTCTTGCCACTGAGTCAATTCTGACTTGTAGCGACCCTATAGGACAGAGTAGAACTGGCCCATAGGATTTCCAAGGAGTGGCTGGCAGAATCAGATTGCTTACCTCCTGGTTAGCAGTTGGAGCTCTTAACCACTACGCCTGACCAGGGTTTCCTAAAGGAGCTTAGACCTAACACTGCAGCAAAACATCCATAGGAACTCCTTGGAAGGTGACCGAGTACTCAAACCAATAGACTAATTGTTCATCTTGACACTGGGTAAACGTAACCTGGGAAAGGAAGCTGTTTAAAGGTGCTGGATGTTTCAATTTTACTTAAATTATGTTAATTAGCTCATTTAAAATTATAGGTATGAAAGTATGTTTTGTTCGGCAAGGCAAATCAGGAAGAATGCTGAAGAGATTTTGTTTTACTATGGTTTTTGTCTTTTGCCACTGGCAAAAGTTCCACAACTACTAATTTCATCTCTAAGTGAAAAGTATTTATTATTAGGCCCCAGGCTCACACAAATACAGCAGCAGAAGTTTAAGAAACAAAGTAATATCATTTTGATAGATCTCAACAGATTTTTTCCCCTTAATTCCACTCACAGAATTTTGTACCCATGAGGTTTGGAATTAAACAAAAATTGTCAAGTTTGGGAATCATTTGGGGTGTGAATCTTTCAAGTGAAAATTGAGGAAAACATTATCAAAGACCCATGAGATAAGAATAATGAATTTTAAATAGTAACAAATGAAACAACAAGCAGGATCACACATTGAGAAACAAGGTCTCTTACTGAGAAATCAGTAAAAATGAGGCAGGCAGTTGAAATCCCTGTTTGGCTGATTTGATTAGGGAGATGGGATGTTGATGTCAGGACAAGAGAAAAGTCATAGTATAAAACTCAGAGTACCTTTTGCATGGCTGTCATTACTTAAGTTGTACTAAGCAAATGTGTTGAATATCAGCAGTTCAAGGAACACATTCATTTGTAACCCTTTGTGTTGGAATCTATATTACCTGATTGTCTGAAAATATTAAAACACACACACACACACACACACAACTTATTATCTAGGCTTTTTACTGTGAAGTATGGCAGGAAAAAAAAAAAAACAGATCACAGTGTTCTCACGAATGCTGTTTCTTTATTCAGATATGTAACCACATCTATATTCATTCCAACACTTTGGGAATCTAAAGTAAAGCAAATGTGCCATTTAAACAACAACAATTGAAGCACCCACACACTGAAGTACACTTATGCAATGACATAGCTCCCCAAATGGAGAAAGGGTGGCTGGGAAAAGTCAGTTCTATAGAAACTGAAATGTTCAGTTATAAGCCAGGAGATTTTACTTAATTTTTTCCCCAAGTCCCACTTCTACCCTGCACTAAGTTTTGTTTATTGTTTGTTTAATGGCTTATAATTTTAAGAGATGTTTAGAAATAGAAATGAGAAGGCTTAATGACATACATGTAAGCTGTCTGGAGATGGGTGAACTAACGACTTACGAACTGGCAGTCAGCTTTTGTAAAGATTACAGTCTTAGACACTCTGTGTCACTATGAGTCAGAATCTACTTAAGGGCAAAGAACAACAATTCTGCACAGAAGATTTTCAGTTAACGTTTTTGGAATGTACAAATGCATAGGAATGAATCAGTGAACAAATTAACGTGTCTCAGGTTCTTGTTTAGCTGAGTGAAGAAAGACTATGCCATGTCCTAAGATGGGGTAAATAGAAGAAGAGATAGTGATTTGAGTTTCGTAATGGTTATTTGAGTTTGAGATTCCTACTTACATACAAGCAGGTTTTGGTAAAGAAAGACGTTTTGACCCTAACATTTAGACTGCTCTGCACTATAGAGTAATTTTGAAATCTTTGATGAGAATTGCTTCTAATATTCTCATAGATTAGCTAAGCAATAAGACCTAATATTACATGATTAAAATGTATAGTTGATATTACTCTAGAAATAGCACGAAATAGAGCACTTATTAAAATAATCATTTTCTAAATAGTCATCTCATGTTGGAAACATTGAAAATTATAAAAATAGACCTAGGAAGAATTTAATGCAATTATTCACATAAAATAAAACTAACTTGCAGTCCAGATTTTAGTAAGTAAAGCATGATAGAAGAATTGAAGCTTCTGGTGAAAATATAATTTATAAAATTTGAATTTAATCTATAAAATTTGGGTTGAGAGATAAAAATGGTCTCAGAGCCAAAGCTGTAATACTTATATTACATCATCTAAGAATACTTGAACTATTTTTATAGTAAAATTCAAGCCAAAACATCACTGATGCAGATGAAAATAATTTTAATAAAATACAAAGAACAACATGTAAATGGTTTGACTGTACAGTCGTTATTCAAGAAATTAACAAATTTTACTCTTAAATACTTAAAGAAAAATTCATCTAGGTTAAATTCTTGTAGTTAAGATGCTTGTGTCCTTGAAGATAACGTCAGAAACTGTGGCAGATCAAGGCAAGCCAGGTGAAAATAGCCGAGTCAAAGGAGGTCAGACATCTTGCTTACGAGCTGATGATGAGTCCAGAACTGAGTCCAGAACTCCAGAGATGCAAGTCTAGGGCTGAGATCTAGGGCTCTGGAAGTTGAACCATGGATGCAGAAGTCAGAGAACGGAAGTCCAGAAGCCCCAGCACTTAAGGGCCAGATAATGGAAGATATTGTGATAGGACAAAAAGAAGAGGATTTGTCTCTCAGGGCTCCGCTCTCCCAGGTAACAATAGTACCATTAGATTTAATAGTTCTTAGACTTTTCTAGATGACAACCTATTTCCACATTGAACCAAACATTTATTCTTAAACTGTTAAAAGCCTAACAGTCCCGTTGCTCTAATGCCCAGATGTCAACTGAAGCATGATTCAGATGTATCTTGTGCATCAGGTTACAGTAGACATTTACTTTTCCTACTTTCATTTCGGTACTATATTTTAAAATCAATTTAATCTATTTATTTTGCAGCTGTTTGACAGAATAAGGCTCTTTTGGATGCCTGCAAAGCATCAACCAGACTTTATATACTTGAGGCATGTACCTCTTAGAAAAGTCCACCTCTTCACAATTATTCAGATAAGTTGCCTGGGCCTTTTGTGGATAATAAAAGTTTCAAGAGCTGCGATTGTCTTTCCCATGATGGTATGAAACTTCTAAGTTACCTCCTCTTCTGATTTTCTATCCTTTTTGGACTAAAATTAGAACAATAAGGTCATTTTGAACAATTATTAGAACTTTGATATAAATTCTGGCAACTAAAACTAGTGACTAAGACAAGGTTTAAGATTATGAATTTCAGATTCTCTCTTGAATTCTGAATATTGAAAGTAGTGTAAATTAATTAAAGTTGGATGAAAAGAAAATGTAAACTTTCAAAATTTAACATTAAAGGTATATCAACATCTGAAAAATTAAAATGATTTTTAAAATTAATTTTATTAAATGTTTCACTTCAAATACTTCACAAGTATAGTTAATTTGAAACTCTATTTAAAAAAACACCATTACTGTGGAGTTGATTCCAACTCATAATAAATAATTTAAAGTATTATCAGTATTTTTAAAAATGAGTTAGTGTTCATTTGAAATAACACAGTGTTAACTGCATATTTTAAGGAAATATCCAAATGCATTTTTTTTTGTTTCTGTTTTTGCTTTCTTTAAAGCTTCTCAAATGATTCCTGTAATGGATAAAATCATATCATTTATTCCAACCTTGGTGGCATAGTGGTTAAATGTTATAGTTGCTAACCAAAAAGTCAGCAGTTCAAATCCATCAGGTGCTCCTTGGAGACTCAGTGTGGCAGTTCTACTCTGTCCTATAGGATGGCTATGAGTTGGAACTGACCTAACGGCAGTGAGTTTGTTTGGGGCTTTTATTCCAAGGAGGTGTTGAGAAAAGGCAATGAAAAAAAAAGGAAAGTCCAGGTAATACGTTTTATGTCCATGTATCTTCAATATCATGACCATAATCTAAGTTGACTTGCCCTCCACCCCTTTCCTCCTGCCCCCCTAATAGTTCTGCGTCTCTAATTTCTATTTTTTCCCCTATTTTAAACTCTTTTATTATTTGCTTCAGGTGTTAGCTCTGGTATTTGTAAGAAAATTGATGGACTTGTTATTTACCAAACGGGAGCTCAGCTGGTTGGATGATTTAATGCCCGAGAGTAAGAAAAAGAAATTAGAAGATGCCGAAAAAGAAGTAAGTCAGAGAAAAATAAACATTTTATTCTTAAAAAAAGGAAACTTGCACAGTAATAGCTTTTTGCCAACACTTAATTGTTGTATTTTATCTTTAAACAGTTAGTGGTTACTGACAATCACTGATGAGCTAGTCTGGGAGATTAATATTTAGAATCATAAACCTGAGACTTCAGCAAAGAGGAAGAGTAAGGGTTGTCCATGCAGATATCAAATGTTGATTGGCCAAGTGCTGTCAATATTTGTGCTTAATTACCTTTTGAATTATAAGATTTATTTTCAACTCATTCAAGAGGTAATTAAGAATATTTGCTTATCTCATTAAGATTTGATTTGTTTTCATGTTTCCTGTGGATGACAGAAACATACTGATGTTTAACTATTTCCAAGTTTATGGCCACATTAAGATTTTTGCTGAATATGTGAGAAGAAAAAAAACAGGTATTATTGCTATTGGCATTTTCTCAGTGGAAAGAAGTTTTATTAAAAAGATTCTAATAAAAATGTTGTTCTTAAAACAGATGAAATGCTTCACAGGAAGCAACACCGATCTGCGTTACGTTCAAAGTGATTATTTAGTAAATGTTGTTTGAGAAACTTCTGTGAGTTAGCTACCTTTACGGACTTCTAACTTTTTCTCTGTTTCATATGATAAAATAATTTTTCTTAAGTTTATGAAATTATTAAAGTTTATAGTAAGTTTAGATCTACTTTAAAACATGTTTCAAGTATATAAAAAGTATATAAAAACTACAGAGGCTATAATGAAAAAAACTGACTAACACATTTAGCAGAATGATTGATCCAGTAGTGTGAGAAAGAAAAACAAAAGTTCTGTGTGAATAAAAACGAAGCTAAAAAGTAGTATTTTTGTAGCTTTGCACCTCACTCTTTCCATTTTTCTTTCTTTTATACAGTGGTCAGCAAATATATTTAGTTTCCTATTTACAGAATGTTTTCTGAATCCAAAGATACAGTCATCTCTTCTTTAGGGAATTCATTAGCAGACATTCTCAGGAGTCTGAAGCCACACTAAGCCCAGTGATGTTTCTGCTCAGATATTTCTACAAACACAAAACACCAAGACCAAACCTATGGCTGCTAACTCACAGTGACCCTATAGGAAAGAGAAGAACTGTCCCATAGGATTTTCAAGTGGGTAGGAGATTCGTACTGCAGACCTTTCGGTTAATAGCTCAGCTCTTAACCACTGCACCACCTGGGCGTCACCGTTAATATCACTACACTGATTTGGGCAGCCTTTCATTTCCCCATGATATTTCATCACTGAGGATGGACTCTCATATTTAATAATCTATTATGATGATATATCTTAAATCAATCTGAGTATTCCAGTTTTCCCAAATGATGAACGTGTGCTTAGAATCGTACTTCTATTAATACTGAAGTAATTTAAAAACACCATAGTTTAATCTATAGCCAGCCTTCTTCCCTCCCTCCCCTCCCTCACAGCTGTCAAAGAGTCTTTTCTTCTGCACATGAGTCTGTTTTGAAGTCCTTGTAAGGACAACTCCTCGAACAGGAGTGGATTGGACTCGGCGACGCAGGGTGACCATATCGTGTGTGCACTTTGTGGTTCTGTGCATCTATAAGGTGTCGTCCTACTAGCCTCTTACTAGAAGGGAGTGGAGAGGGTGGAGAAGAGGGGACAAGGGATTGTTAAGAGGACAGGACATGTAAAGAACAGAAAGGAGGAGTGTGCTGTCATCGGGCAAGGAGAGCAGTAGCAGTTGCACATAGGCCGGCATGTAAATTTAAACTGAATTTTACACTTTCACTCAATCACAATAGATAAATTTTTTAAAAAATCATAGTTTAATGTTATCATTAGTTCTTTATTTTTTATAAGCTTCATTTGTTGTTATTAGGGGCCATTGAGTTGGTTTGTACTCATAGCTATCCTGAAGGACAGGGAAGAACTGTTCTGCAGGGTTTCCAAAGACTAGCAGATGGATTCTAACTGCCAACTTTTGGTTAGTAGCTGTAGCTCTTAGCCACTGCATCACAAGGGTTCCAAGCTTAATATAGAGATTATTATTTAGATATTTGAGATTTTTTAAAAATAAGACTTTAAGTAGAAAATTTTGACAGTCCCCACAGCAACGCCCATGACAGCCACAGTCAAGAAATCAAACAACGTATTGATCAAATCTTCTGCAAAAGGATTGTTGAAAATGTTAAAGAGCAGAGGTGTCACTTTAAGGACTAAGGTGCTCCTGACACAAGCCAGAGTGTTTTTTAGTCACCTCATATGCATGCAAAAGCTGGACAATGAATAAAGAAGACTGAAAAAGAATTGATAGCTTTGAATTATGGTGTTGACAAAGAATATTGAATATACCATGAACTACCAGGAAAATTAATTGATCTCTCTTGGAAGAAGTACAGCCAGAATGCACCTTAGGAGCAAGGATGGCAAGACCTCATCTTACACAGTTTTGATATGTTATTAGGAGGCACCAGTTCCTAGAGAACAACATCATGCTTGGTAAATTAGAGAGTCAGCAAAAAAGATGAAGACCCTTAACGAGATAGACTGACACAGCAGCTGCAACCGTGAGCTTGGGGATGGCAATGACTGTGGCTAATGCTTTACGGGGCACTGCTTCAGTCTGTTGTACTTGGGATCACTATGATTTGGAATCAAGTCAATAGCCCATGAAACAACAACAGTTTTAATAGCTGTTTGCTTTCATCCTCAGATGCAATTGAGGGAACTGTGACAAAATTTGGCACAAATTAAATTTAGATAAAATGGAGTCCAGAATCCAGAATACAGCCATTCTAAAGCCTTAAATGAGCCATACTTAAAGTAATTAAAATCATTCAGGTTGAAAACAATTTCTAAGAAAACTTAAATTCCAGGGAAGTTTGAATACAAAACTGATTGACCATGGTTCTCCCAGCCTTTCTGGTAATTACCATACTACTGAGCATACTACAGCAATAACTTGTAAATGTAATTTTTCATTTTCCTGTTTCAGTTTTCTGTCAAATGTCTTTAATCAGTGTGTTGGAATAAGCTAGCAACAACTCCAGCCATATAACCATTCCTTCCATAAGCATTCTCTTAGGCCATACCCGTACTGTAAAACATTCTTGCGCTTAGAACTTTGTAAAATGAAAAACTATGTGTATTTACATTATATTATGTTTAAGATCCTTCCTTTCTATTATTCAAACACAATTTCAGATTCTCCCTTTATTTATCTATGAAATAGTAAAGAACAAGTTTGATGGTAATCATGGTTATTAGAATTTACCATTTCCGTTGCTCAGAAGCACTCATGTATGTATGATGCTTATCTGTAAACGTGTTGTATTGCCATTTTGGAATTTATTTATCTCAGATAGGCAGAGACCTTGTGTAATGAGCTTCTCACTTTTTTATATTGTATACCTGTTTTACTCCATTGGTTATTGTGTTTTCTGATTCTGGGGATGAACATTTTAGAAGTAACTAGTATCATTAAATATACTAACATTGATGTTTTTTGAAAGGATACAAAACTGATTTAAAGATTTACTGGGGATAGATTTACGGCTGTATCCCTCAGATCTACATTTGAGAAAAAGTGTGGGAAAATGTCTTGCAAGAAAACGAGACAGGCGTATAGACCCTTAAACCTTCAAGTAGACTGATAAGAGGATGCTTTAATGTGATCCTCAGTTCATGGGAAAAAAAAGTGATACAATAATACAGTGAAGATATAATCCATACTGTTAAAATATATTTTTGATCAGTACAAAGAAAGACAATTCTCCAGCTGGCAACTGCAGAAACAAAAGTTTTAAAATGCTGATTTTCTAGCTTGGAATTAGTTTTGAAAGAGTACTATTAGGATAGAGACTAGGAAGATACAAGAAGGATTAAGCTAAGACTTAAACCACTGGTGGATTTTCCTGCCTGACTGCAGATCTCGGCATTCCATCCTGTTGAGGCCGATGGACGCCACTGAAAGACGCGATCTTACTGTAGTGTCTTATACCAGTGCCCAGTCTTCCAGGGTATTGTGCATTATGACTGTAAACAGACAAGTTCTCCAGAAATGTTGTGTTTCTGGATTTGCTCAAATTAATTGAGTTTAACTTTGATCGTGATCTGGCAAGATGGTAAACAGCAGAAATGTCTCAGCTCCCTGAGACTTGAATTTAAACTAGGCTCACCTCTTGTCCTTTTGATGATAGTTAGAATCTTGTACCTTTATCCTCCAGGGTTTCTTTATCAAGAGCCCTCTTCTTGTCTCATGGCATTGAGAAAACATTAGTTTGACCTTAAAATTCAATAATGCACTCAGCAGAATAAATAGCTACACAGGCCAGTCCAAGGTCGCTGAGCTTCTGTTCCAAATATTCATGTACTTCATGCATATGTATATGCATATGCTTCAGTTTTGAGGAAGAAAGGATTATAATCAGGGTAGAAATGAAGATTGGAACCCTGGCATTTTGCACATTGCTCTGTGTAAAGAGAAGACTGAAGAACCAAATTCTGGATGTCCAAATGTGCTCAGAGTACCAACATGCCTTCCTTCCTACTTAAATATTCTCTAGGACACTGTACACATTTAACAAAAGGGCTGCTGTTGAAACAGAAAACTCCAGCAAAACATTTGCTCACGGACAGAGGAAAATGTTAGATAAATCCTAGAAATTCAGCTCTGGGGAAGAGATCATTGTATTGATACCTCTTGTTTTACTGAGGGTTTCCTGTGGGAGAAAACAAAAGGAAATGTGTAGGACCTTGTGATCTATACAAAGCATAATCATGAAAAGGGGGAAAAACAACCTACAAAAGCATTCTAAAAGTGAGCACAATTAAAAAAAAAAGAACAGAGAGTATCTTACTGCTAAGAATGATCATAATTGGTTGTAGATTTGGGAAGCATGGTTTTATTATCATAATGCAAAAATGTCTCTTGCAATTGAATCTTATGGTAAAGCAAGCATATCCTCCTTCCTAAAGCAGTGGTTCTCAAACTGTGGCCCCTGGACCTGTACTGTGTCAGCCAACACTTGCCAACTCATTAGAAATTCAAGTCCAGCCCTATATCTACTGAGTCAAGATCTAGGGGTAGGGCTCAGCAATCTGTGTTTTAACAAGACTTATAGGGTCACTATGTGTCTGAATCAACTCAGCAGCAGTGGCTTTGGTCTTTGTTTGTTTTGGTTTTGGTTTTGGTTTTAGGAACCCTAGTGACATAGTGGTAAAGAGCTATAGCTGCTAACCAAAAGGACAGAGGTCAAACACACCAGGTGTGCCTTGGAAACTCTGGAAAGTAGTTCTACTTTGTCCTGTAGAGTTGTTATGAGTTGGAATCAACTTGATGGCAACAGTCTTGGTTTTGGTTTTTCCAGATGATTCTGATGCATGCTAAAATTTGAGATAAGACCATTCCTAAAATCACAGAATTTGTATCTCCATAGTTTAATCTTCCAAATCTCAGATTACTGTATCAGAATTTTTATATTATGTGATAATTTAGATAAGTCACTTAGAGATATTGAACCAAATATCCATACAGATATGTTTTGTTATCTACTTATATGGATTCTATATAAAAACCAAACCAAACCCATTGCTGTCCAGTCAATTCCCACTCAAAGAAACCCTATAGGGCAGAGTAGAAACTGCCCAATAGTTTCCAAGGAACATCTGGTGGATTTGAACTGCCAACCTTTTGGTTAACAGCTGTAGCAGTTAACCACTATATCATTAGGTTTCCCTGCCCCCCCTTTCCACTTTTTCTATCGAGTGGGTAGTTTAATATATCAGCTCTTCTGTTGAAAATCGTAGGGAACACTATAATGTTTTATGGTTTCCAAGTTACTTTTAGCATTTACATATATATAAAGGATCCCTTGGGTGGTGCAAATGGTTAAGCACTTAAACACTATCTGAAAAGTTGGAATTTCAAACCCCCTAAAGGCACTGTGGAAGCAAGATTTGGTGTTCTGCTTCCAAAAGGTCACAGTCCTGAAAACCCTGTGGAGTCCAGTTTTATTCTGACATATGTAAGGTTGCCATGAATTGGAACTGATTCAACTGTGACAGGTTATGTGTGCCTACAGCACTATCTATTCTATTAGTGTAAGAGACCAGGTAGTGTAATGGTCAAATGCTTGGCACCTAACAGAAAAGTTGTGGATTCAAACCACCTGGGCCACCCCAAGGGAGAAAGATGTGGCAGTTTGCTTATGTAAAGATTACATCCTTGGAAACCCTATGAGACAGTTCTAGTCTGACTCAAGGGGAATGGGTTTTTTAATTTTTATTTCTATTAATAGTTAGGGAAGGAGATAGTGAGATGCTGTCTTTTATCTGCAGGCCTCATTTTCTTGTTTGGTAACATCAAAGAGTTGAACTGGAATTCCGAGGTCATTTCCGTTTCTTATACAGCTATGAATTCTAAAATTAAATATTTCCTTTAATACTGTAAGTAGCTTTGTGAACATTGAATGTAGTTTGTACTTTGATCTTTTGGGGAAGCTTCCAGTTGGCTAAGAAATAGATACAGTAAGGATGATACCTAGTTCAGTAATGCTAGTTATAAGGATGGGGTGTTTTCTAGTCTAGTGTCATAATATCTTGAGTTGTTCTCTTTATGTTATCACGGAATACAGTTCTAATTCATGATGTAACTTGACATATAACATCCTATTTGTTTTAGTTACCTGACACTGCTCTAGTAGACATACCACAGAGTGAATGGCTTTAACAAAGGAAAGTTTATTCCTCCACAGTCCGGTAGGCTGTAAGTCTGAATTCAGAATGTCTGCTCCAGGGAAATGCTTTCCCTCTTGGTCAGCTCTGGAGAAGGTCCTAGTGTTGCCTCAGTCTTTGGTCAGGGAGCATCTTGGTGCAGAAACCTCAGGTCTGAAGGATGCACTCTACTCCTGGTGCCACTTTCTTGATGGTGTGAGGTTCCCAACTCTCTGCTTGCCTCCCTTTCCTTTTATCTCTTGTAGGATAAAAGGATAAAAAGGTGGTGCAAGCCACTCTTCAGGGGAACTCCCTTTACAGTGGAGCAGGGAGGTGACCTTAGGAAGAGATTTACAGTCTCACCCTAAGCGTCTTTAACACACAGCATAGGAAAATCCCAAAATGGAGGGCAATCACGTAATACCGGTAATCACCAACCATGCAAATCTGTACGCATGTTTTTTGGGGGACACAATTCAATCCATGACACTATGCATCAAAACAGACCACAGTTTGACTTTAGTGTTATTTTCTCCTTATCAGCCCAGTCTCTGGCCTCCAGACAGGCTAGCTGTCCACTGTCATTCAGCTACTCTTACTCGTTCCATCCACAATGTTTCCTCCCATCTACAATTTCATTTCTGTAACCCAAACTGATCAAATTCGACTAGCTCAGATCCTACTTCTCCTGTTCCTGTACTTTTTTTCTTTTCCTCATTTTAATCTTCCTCTCCTCTAAGAGTAGGGTTTAATTTATATCCTTCATTTCATTGTACCACACTACCTAACAGGTAAATCATATATATTTCAGTGGATTAATGAATAACTCCTGCATTATTGCTTGTCTTTATACCTGGCACATAGTACATGCTCCGTAAATATTTAGATGCTGAGTAGGAGTCATAGTTTTTTGGTTTTTAAGTAAACTTTTTTCCAAGCTTCAAGTAACCTGTGTTCAAGTCCACCGGGCACTTCTTGAACACTCTGGGGGTCAGTTCTATCCTGGCCCCGAGGGTCGCCGTGAGCCGGATCTGACTCTGCGGCAGTTGGCTGAGTAGCTATCCTTCATTTAGCATCTAAAAAAGGTTTTGAATAGCTTAATTAAACAATGGCACTTCATAAATATTCCTCTGGTCCAACTGTCAGAGTCCCTTAGATGGTTTTGGGTAGATGTCAGTTGTCATCCCTACCACATACCCACCAGGCTGTAGAACCCAAGCTGAGAGACCCTCTGTAAATGAAACACAGCATGGGGCTCACTGTAAGGTGCTTCTTACTTATGAAGTGGTAGATACGGGTGGGCTTAATGTTCTCACGATCTCTTTTTTCCTGTACGGTTGAGATAAACTAGGTTGTACTTGTCGTGACCACTCATGCCCGATTTGACTCTGCTCCTCCCCAGAACCCCTTGGTTTTTGGCTTCCTCACAGTGCTGCCTGGGCTGCAGTCGGCCACCCATCCCCGCACTCCAGGGCCCACCAGCTTCCTTCTGGTACCGAAGGCAGAGGCTGCTCTGCCACCCTTTTCTTTAGATAAGCATGGCTTGGAAATGCTATCTTTAGAGGTGATGAGTTTTTGTTTGGATAGAATTATGACTAGTGTAAAGCCCACACATGCTAACAAGCCACAGAGTGCAAAATAATTATTGAAAGCAATTTGAGAGAAAAGTGGAAAATCATCTAAAGAAAAAACAAAATTATTCACAAAGCTTTGGTCTCTTTTTTTTTGTTTGTTTGTTTTTCTGGTAGATTGAATCTTGAGCTTTGGTCTTCTGCTACAAGGTAACCTAAGCATTGATGGCACAGTTATTCCCTTCAGTTACTTTGGTTTTTAACTCTACTGAACTTCTCTACCTGCCTCTTGGGAAATCCTGGTTGCACAGTGTTTGAGAGCTATAGTCTCTAATCAAAAGTCTGGCAGTTCAAATCTACCAGGTGCTCTTTGGAGACCATATGGGGCAGTTCTACTCCGTCCTGTAGGGTCTCGGTGAGTCGGAATTGACTCCACAGCGACAGATTTCTTTTTTCTTCTTTTTAAACCTGCCTCTTGACATTTTATTCTGAGTTGCCCAGAAAGGTTGTTGTATACAAGGCCTGCCCTTCAGTGGACAGCTAAGGAAAGAAATACATTTTGCTTTCCCTTTGGAGAGATCGTGTAGTTGTTCATCTTTATATAGCTTTCAATTCCATTTCTAATGTTAGAGCTAACAGTTCTCATTTTTTAAGTGGCCCTAAATAGTTTTCAGAAGGTGAGTAGTACTAATCGACCCATTTGAAAATAAACCAATTCAGCGGGAGCACTAAGTACAGGTAATTCAGGTTCTTTTGAAAACCTTGGTGGCTCAGACCCTGGTTAAATGACCTGGCTGCTAACCGTCTGTAGTTCACATCCACTAGCTGCTCTTTAGAAGCTCTATGAGACAGATCTACTCTGTCCTCTACGTTTGCTATGGGTCGGAACTGACTTAAAGGCCATGGGGTGGGTGGCTGGGTAAGTTTCTGTTTTGGTCCTTCATAAATGTTAAACCAGAATACTTCAGTATGGTATCCATAAGATTCTTTTCTTGTAGCTTCAAACTCAAAAGCAGAGTTTAAAAATGTTGTATATAAATAAATGAATATCTGAATAATTTCCACCTGTGGAGGAAGGGTGGAATTATTGTCATCATAGGAAGAAATTTGAGCCATAAAAAAGTCTAGGATGCATCAAAATGGAATCAACAGTTCCATTTCTTGCCCCGGGCTGGTTCACCTGTGTTTTGATCTTCCAGGAAGACAGTTTTTATTTCACTCCAAGTCTCTTGAGTAGTGGTTCTCAAAGTGGGGTTATAAGAATCTGCATCTCCTGGAAGCTTGTTAGAAATGCAAGTTTGGCGTCCTGCTTCAGACTTACTGAATTAGAAACTCAGGAGGTGAAGGCTGAGAAGTTTGTGTTTTAACAAGCCGTCCTGGTGATGCTCATGGAGACTGAGTCTGAGAACCACTGCTCTGGATACCTGTCGCCTCTCCTAGTACAGCATCCTGGGGATGTAATTGCAACTTTGTAACAGTGACATTACTCAGCTTTTCGTCCTCATAAAATTTAGATTAAATTTTTTTAATCTACTTGGAAATTAACCATGTTTTACATTGAATGACATGAAGGAGATTGTTGTTAGCATTTAAATTACTCTGTGGTATGAGTCTCTCATTAATTACTTATGTTCTTGGTAGCTGATGCTTTATTGAAAGGACCTGTGCTAACATTAATAAATGCAAACAAAGTGGAAGGTTCTGAGGTTAATGAGATAATGAAACATTAATCTGTGTTTCTTCTTTACTGTAAAATGGGGACTCATCAGGTTCATCTGAAATACTTTATGTTTGTCTTTCCAGGAAGAACAAAGTATGCTCGCGATGGAAGATGAGGGCACTGTGCAGCTCCCGTTGGAAGGGCACTATAGGTAAAATATAAATTTAAAAGCACACTGCTTTGAGTAATGGGGTTTGTTGTTTTGTAGTCTATTTAGAAATTTGTTCCTGTGTGGATACCTGTAGAGATCTGCTGAACCTGTGATAGAGCAGAAAGATCTGAGACTAGGAATTAGATCACCAAATTCTCAGTACTAAATTTGCCCAGTAATCTCTGTATGACTATTGCCAAGCTGTGTAAAATGAAAGTTTCCAGGGAGATGTGATCAAAAGTTTTTTCTTCTCATTTCATAGTGTATATAAAAGCTCTCTTTGATATCCTCAGAAATTAGCTGGGGAAGACAGGCCAAGATTTATTTCCGAGATAAGCAGGTTAGATATTCACTAAAATGATCACAGGTAAATGTTTTAATTCTAGGAATTTGCTCAAGAAAAGGCATATCCAAAGAGTCTGATTCCTGAGATGAAGAATTCAGTCATATAAGTCATTTTAGAAAATACTTATTTGATTCTCTAAAATATGCTTATCTTCTTTGCGCCCAAAGACATAGCAAAAGAAATCAAACTCCTATAAGTTACAAGAAAACTTTTCCAAGTATTTGGTCAAAATTTACATCTTTTTGGTTTAATTTCAATTATTCTTTTCTTGTACAAATATTAAATTCTGTTACAGGCATGTGCTAGAACCAAATTTTATGGTCTCAGAGTGCTTACAGATAATTTAAGTCCATGCCAATAAAAGGTGGAAAAGAGGTTTCTGTGAGGAGTGAAGTTGTCATCATGTTAAAATCCCAAAATAGAAGAAAATCTTCAGGGTCTGACTCTATAATTGTATCCCTAAAAAAAAAAAAAAAAAAAAAAAAAAAGTTGTTATCATAGTTATCTACCACTTAAGGGTTAGCACATTTTACTTATTTTTGCAATATTTAAATTTTAAAATCCTGTTAACTTGTTTAGCTGAACCCAGCATTTTCTCAAGTATATTCTACAGAAAATTAGGCTTGTGTGGTACTAATGAGACTCTCATTAGTTTTGTGATTAAATAAGTTTGGAAAATATTCCATACAGCATTCTAATTTAGAGAGTCACAACGCACATTGGGTTATTAAAAAATCTAAGTTGTCTTGCAATTAAATAATATTAATAACTAGCTGTTTAATTCAGGATTTTCTAAATTCTTGCTCACATGACTGTCACAAACATCATAAAAAACTGTGTTCCACATGCTACTCTGGGAAATTTATTGATCTCAGTTAATGGGAAGCAAATCCTAGTGGCATAATGGATGAGAGCTACAGCTGCTAACCAAAAGGTCAGCAGTTCGAATTCACCAGGCCAGATGCTCCTTAGGAATTCTTTGGGGGTGATTCTACTCTGTCCTATAGGGTCACCATGAGTTGGGATCGATTTGATGGCAATGGGTAATAGTTACTGGGAAAGGACCTTTCTAGGTAGACCAAAAGCTGGACGAATGAGCAGAATTAAAGAACACGTTTCCAGACTGGGCACATAAGGGGAATATGTGAGACCCAAGGCTTTTCTTGGGACCTTTAAATGTCCCTCTTAAAGGCTGAATTTGTTGCTTTCTTGTGGACAGTCTCCAATGGGGTTCATATGAGGTCTGCCTAAGAGCTCTGTAGATCATAATTTTTTTTTTTTACAGTGGAATCTCTTTTCCTCCATGTACTAAAAAGGACATAGTTTACTCACCCACTAAAACTTTCTTTGATTTGTGTTCTGATATATCATTACTACCATTTGGTTGTGTTTCTAGCCCAGGGGATATTTTTAAGTATCTTGAATGTTACCTATAATTGGTGCCATTCTAAAATGTGAAAGAAAAGAGAGAAAAGATACCTGATATTGCAGGCTCCCCTGTTATTTAGGAAGGCCTTTGTCTAAAGCACAGCCTGTATTCATTTCTTCAACAAATGCGTATTGGCTAGACAGTAAGTGCCAGGCTCAATTCTGGGTCATTGGGGACCAGCCATGAACAAAATAGGAATCTGTCTTCATTAAGCTTATACTCTATCAGAATTGAGTGAGGAAGTACAGAAACTAAACAAACAGGTAAAATACCTGGTATATTGGATGGTGAAAAGTGCAATAACAGCAAAACAGAATAATAATAAAAGTACCAAGAGGGGATTGAAACTGCATTTTTAAATAGAGTAGTCTGAGAAATCCTCTGTGAGAAGGTGACATCTGAGCAAAAAAGGAGATTGGTTGCACCATGGGAAGGAGCATTCTGGAAGAGGGAGGAGGAAGGACTAAGGCTTTGAGACATTGGCTAACCTGTCTTGTTCCAGAACAGTGTGGGTGTAGGGTGCTGGAGAGGGGTGAGCAGGGCACAAGCAACAGTGATGAGGTCAGGGGGTAAGAGTGATGTGAGAGCACTAACGTTCCATAGACTTCGGTGGGAACCTAGACTTTTATTCTCAGTACTGGGAAACCGCTGCAGGCTTCTGAGCACGGTAGTGATGCGATCCCATCTAGGTTTTAAAACACTGCCGTGCTGTGTGTGTGAGGGGCAAGAAACTAAGCAATCGGCGTTGCAGAAGCTAATCCTTCTAATTTGAAATGAATTGTGAAAATTGTAGCCAAATCAGTTTTTATACAACTAGAATCTTTCTTTTAGAGATTCATTTTTTAGAGGTTTTCTTTTTAAATTTGAGCACTATTTACTATTTTTCAATTTTTGTTTATAAAAATACCATACAAAGGTATATATTTAGTTTCCATTATAGGATAACTGCTGTTACTTATTTAATGTTTATTATTTCATTTTGGGTAAACTATCTAGAGATGATCCATCTGTGATAAATATTTCTGATGAAATGTCTAAGACTGCTTTGTGGAGAAATCTTCTGATTACTGCTGATAATTCAAAAGATAAGGAGTCAAGCTTTCCTTCTAAAAGGTTTGAATTTTAAAATAATGAGATTGTACGCTAATACCAATCATTTTTATGGCTTGAAACCTTTAACAAAGGAATAGATACTGGTTTCCATTAAATTTAGATCTGAAGTATTTCAGATGATTCTTTTCTTAAAGAGGGAGAAATTATATTTATCACAACTATTGGAATGTTTTTCAATATCTCCCTTTCAAAGTGGAAGCTCATTCCAAATTCTTAGGGCTGGGGGAGGAAATGGTACTGTAAATGAGTCCCTAGTACATGACATTTGGACATTCATTTTGGCCAACTTTTTTGCAGTGCAGTTCATTGTACTCCCTCATCACCCTAGGCCCAGAATCCTAGATGGCTGATGGTATTTTGCAATCCTTCCTCCCTACCCCATTTTCTTTAAAACCTATATGACACGTGCATTGATGACTTTATATTTAATAAGTTTCTGGTCCCCTATTTCATTGCTTTGAAAATCTACCCTAATCCTTTACCCAAAAACTTCACTCAGAAAAGTCTATTCATTCTTCTTCTCTGCATATAAACATACAAATAGCTCTTATAGTCACAAATGATATTTTAAATGCATGCTGGGGGAAGAGTCTTCTTTAAATATCAAGAGTCATCATAGGATTTCCAGAATTTATAAATAAGAGTTTAAACCATCCAAAATTCTTAGATGCAGTCTACAGAAAAAGAAATTCCTGTGTTATGCTAAAATCTCTTCTTGTTAGAGAGTGATTGAGGGATTTGGGACAATGCATACTGTGATGATTAAGTTCCTTTATTTTCTAACCTTAAATTAACATTTTCTACTTAATTTTTATATTACATTTTTTTCATAAGCTCCCCTTCCTAATCACCCTAGAAGCTGATTCCCCAAAGGTAAGACCCTCACCCTCAAACCTGTTCCTCAGTTGCATATCCTTATGTTAAATGGTGTCTTCTAGAAGCTGGGTCAGTCTGTGTCCTCTGTGTGTGTTTTGGGGAGGTGAAAGGCACGGAGAGCCCTGGACTCAGATCCTGTATCCCACTGAATGTTTATGGTGTTCCTATAGCTACTGAGCTCTATCAGAGGGTTTGAAATTCGAGTAAACTTCTTTCCCTATAAACTTTTTCCCTTATATACAAATGCATCATGCATAAGTCAGTAAATCCCACAGAGCTGTATTTAGTAATGAAATCAAATTTGTGGATTCTGAAAAAAGAAAGTTCATTCCTTAAGTTAAGAAATTGCCAAGCTGGGAGCTTCCATTTGTGTATCATCATGCATCTAAACCCGCAAGCACTGCCTGGGTTCATGGGAAATTCTTGGAAACATGGGCTAGAGAAAGAGGCTGCATTAGACTTGGAGTATGTTATCTCTTGTTGCTGTTTTTTGTCACCCCAAAATAGCATGCTGCTTCGCTGTCATCTCTGTCACAATCTACATATACAAGACAAACAATGGATGTACAGAGACTATTCATTTCAGAAGCTGGGATTGATTAGCCCCTCTTCTCTCTGTTTCTGTCCCTAGCAGACTCAGTTTTTTACTCTGTTTCTCTCTCTCTCTCAGCTGCCTCCTCTACTTACTGCAAAGGAGATTAATATAAGACTGTCTTGAAGTCTTTTGGTCGAAGTTTGCTTTCTTTTAACGAGACTTTAAAACCTTCATGTATGTCCTTGCTTGGCTCAGCTAGAAATAACATTTTATTCTAAAATGTACTTATCTTCCTTTCCCAAAGATCCCTGTTACAGTTGGGTAGAATCATCATCACAGTAATTCTGTGCTTTGCTAGAACTCTTGGAAGAAAATCAGAGCATTTTAAGAAGGGTAGTTTCTTAAGCCCACTGAAATATGTGCTTGTGGACCCTTTCACATTAAAAATATGGTTTGCTTTGATATTTGAAAATGTGAAATGCAAGTTTGTAGGCTCAAAAATAAAATGCTAGCCATGGCAAATATGTGAAGAATTTAAGACAATCAGACTTGCAGTGTGCTTTTCTTCCTGTCCTGTATAGACCCATAGTCCAAATTCTTCTTCTGTTTTTCTTTGGTTCAAGTAGAAGTTTTTATGACATGATACTTTAGATAATTCCCAAAGGAAATAATAATGCAATTTATGCCTTCCATCAAGAAATCCTAGTTATTGTAAAAGTAGGTATCTAGATTAAAAATATGTTTAGTCTTCAGACAGTAGATTGACTCTAGTGAACAATGTAAGGCTCTTTAAGGAAGTCCAATTTTAAATAGTCTGTCCTTTATATTTTGATGTAACCATTTGTTTCTTGTTGTTTGAACATATGTTCTCACTGATGTGAGGTCCAAAATATTGCTGGAATGAGAGTTTACCCAGCTTTCTTTACCTAGCAATGTGATAAAATCTGTAGCTTTTCACGTGAAAAATATCTGTAAGTAGTTAATGTCTTTCATCCTCATAACAGAAAGCGTGTGGCACCTAGAATCCTAAAGCTACCAATACTGATAACAGCAATTCCCTTCCAAAGCCACTGCTTTCTCTCGATATTTGTCAAAAGCACTAAGATATGACATTGGTGTTAACCAGGAACTGTGAAAAGTTGGTACACGTTGGAGTATCTGTTTGGAAAAAAAGCTTAAAGACTAGGTAACCAGTGTCCGGGCCTACTGAGAACTTAGCTGGCTGCCATGCAGTTTTGACACTTACCTAATTGGTCTCCATCCTGCTAGACTTTGCCATAAGCCCTGTGGCCCTATCGGAGAAGCCCGACTACCTTGTCTTAGTGATGTTTAGAATAGTTACTGTATTTTCTGAACTATTTCATTCAGTTTCCTTCGTCTAAAGTATGTTGTCTGATAGAAGAAAAAAGATCTAAGAACTAAATGGAAACCCTGGCGGTACAGTGGTTAAGTGCTATGTCAGCTAACCAAAAGGTCAGCAGTTCAAGTACACCAGGCACTCTTGGAAACTCTGTGGAGCAGTTCTACTCTGTCTCTTAGGGTCTCTATGAATCAGAATTGAATCAAAGGCAGTGAGTTTGAGTTTGAAGAATGAAGTGCAAATTAATGCCATATGGGTAACATGGCTAACTTTAATCCTAGTTTAGTAGTTTTGCAAATGTAAGTGATTAGTTCCCTTGCAATTTACAGAGTAGATTGGTGGAAAAAGGTCTCAGTAGGAGACAGCTCGTGTTAATGTGCAGAAACAATTCGGAAAAAGAGAGTGAGAATGGTTATACAACTTGAAGAATGTGATCAATGTTGTTGAATTGTACATATAGAAATTGTTGAATTTGTGTATGTTCTTTGAAGTATGTTCTTAACAACAATGAAAATCAAATTAATTGTAAAAAAAGTCACAAAGGATATTGTCATACAGCTAGAAAACAAAAAAAATAATTTCATCAGGATAGGTGAACAACTGCTGTGTTGCTGAGAAACGCAGCTCTTAGTTTTGTTTTGGTGGCAGATATAAGGTTCTGCAGCCATCTCCTCGCCTTCCTGCCCCTGCCCTCCTCTATCTTGGGTTCTTCACTTCTCTGGGTATCTAAGCCCAGGCCTTCTTAGGACTCCTGGTAGATGTTGCTCGTAACAACCATTTTATTGCCATTGAAATGTAAGTTTCGTAAATTTCTTGGTGGCTTGAAAGTACCCAGATACTTTTTTCTCTTTAATGAAATATGACTTCCTTATATTTAAAAATTTATCTCCTCAAGGACTGAAATACTTGCCTTATACATCTTGTACTCCTAGACCTTACAAAGTACCTGGCACAGAATAGATAGGCAATACATGTTTGTTATAGTGTTACCAAGTAGATAAGCAGTGTATGTTTGTTATAAGTTTAGATTTGATCAGCATCTAGAAACATGAATGTAACATGAAATAGAATAAAAGCTATAATAAGAAGATGCATGCTGATAATATTTTTCACAGCGGTCTTGACCTGGTTTTAAAATGTCTGTTTCCTAATTTGCAGAAATCTAGCCTGATACCAAACCCAATGGTATTTAAAGAATTAAAAATCAAACAAACAAAAAAACACACTGAGACATTTAACCATTTACTGTTTTGTAACCAAACTAATAATATGACCAAAGCAAATCATTGGGGGGAAGCGTGTTTGTTGATCAAATCAACACTGTAAATCTTTTTTCACTGCTTTGGTGAGTAATAGTGCCACTGAGAAGTCATTAGTTTGTCAAAAGGTTATAGAATACTTCTATGCACCAAAGTATTATATACTTACTATACTTGTGCGCATGTAGACATGAGTTTGTCCCTGTTTCTGCAATCGCCCACAGATATTCTTAAATATAGAGATCCAATATTCTATCTTTCAAAGAGTAGAACCCACTGGAACTGGACATAGTGGCCTCAGGATTCTGGAATTCAAACTAGAGGAGAACCTAGAGGTCATCAATCCCAAACCAAATTTTACAGATGAGAAAACCAAGTCCAGGGGTTAAATAACTAGTCGAAGGACACCCAACTCATTCTTAGCTTCTGGGAACTGGCCCTGCATCTCCCCACTTCATGCCCAGGGGTCCTGCAGTACTCCAGGTGGCCTTCTTTCATTGGCTCTGCTTGTCAGAAGAGACTGGGAGCCAGGTAAAGCCTGGGGAAAAGTTAATTTGGAAAGCAGAGTAGCCATCACTTGTCATGTGAACGGAACTTTAAGTGGAAGAAAGTGAGTCATGCAGATAGAGGAGTTAAAAATACAGAGTTAAGGCTCTCAACACATCATGTGCACACTGTCATCTCTTCTCATGGAAGGAGAAAAGAAAAGGGAAAAAAGTGGCTTTGCTCTGACCTGCGAGTAGTATGTGCTGAGAAGCGTGGCAGGCATAAATCCGGGCGCCATAGACACTCGCTCACACCAGCTCTCAGCGTTGGCAGCGTGCCACAGATGGCAGAAGCTCCGGCACTTCTTACCTGATGGTGCCGGGTGGTGGTGACAACTGAGAAGGGCTGTTTCTAGCTTGAATCGGAGGAAAAACAATTTAAAAAGCACACTCTTAGAATGTGTCTAAGTTATTGACCAGTGAGGAATCAGCTGCACAGGAGGCCATACAAAAAAGCAGTTTTTAACTGTCGCTTCACTACTTGGAAAAGTTATAAAGCTAAGGGCTTCACCACCAGCGGTTATCTCGTGACATTTAAGGCCCAGGTTATCCGTAGAAACGTGGGGATTCTTCCAGCACAGGGCCTCAGAGGCCGGCTGTTGGTTGTCTTTCCTGTGAACCTCAGGGAGTGGCCCGAGAGAAGCCACGAATGTAGGGACTTGGCAGTCGGCGGCAAGTAGCTGTTGGGGCGAGCATTTCTGCCCTTCTGAAAACTTACATTCACTGGGAGGTCCATGCATTGGAGCATAGTATTGGAAAATTTCATGAAAATAGGAAAAATGTAAATTGGAAGAATATTTGGGGGTGGGAATAGTGCTAAGAGTCACATTTCCAGCTGTCCTGTTGGTGAATGTAACCAGGGAGAGAGGCCAAAGGAAGCCACTTTGGAATGAGTTTATTCCGGGAAGTCTGCCATACAGGGTGAGGAGGGTGAGGTCTGTGAAGAGACAGCACACGTGTCCGGAGTACAGTGTGTGGGGTGACTGCCTCCTCTAGACCACTGGAATCCAAGACACAATCACTGTCTCAAAGATCAGGACCTGTGTGCGCAGAAAAGATGAACCACTTGCAACAGAGCCCAGCAATGCCCACTGTGACGTCTTGTCTGTGTCGTTTACGAGCGTCAGTGCTGCCTTCAGATGGGGGCATGACTAGCAGTTTCCAGAAAATCATCCGTGATTCATTTGCCCAAATGAAGACCATGATGCTAATCTTGCTTGCTTTCGGAACCATTTAAAAATGTCTAGTTTTGTTCCTTTTGTTTCTGTTTTTTGAATTTCCCCTGCTCTGTGGTTCTTGGTTTCTGTCCCACTGAGTGCAGAGGATTTTAATTGTTGCTACAGCTCTAGGGTCGCTGTGAGTCGGACCCGACTAGAGGGCAGTGGGTTTGTTTGTTTCGATGGATCTATGCTTCACAGCATGAGCGAGCAGTGCCAAGGGCTCTTGTGGTGTTGGGGGGTTGATGGGCTTGGTGTCTGAGTAAGCAGATCTCATGCTTGCCATGCAGGGTTGCAGTAATAAATTTCTCCTTTTTCCTCCATAGCAATGAAAGCCGAAAAGAGAAGAAAGCTGACTCAGGGAAAGGTGTTGACAGGGAGACTTGTCTATGACTTGATCTTCAATTTATTTTTTAAAATCTATGAGAAGAGTGCCACAATTAATTATTAATAAAACTGCTTTGATCATATATTGTAAATTCTGTGTCTCATCTCAAATCTACCTTCATACTGTAAGTAGTGTGATACTTGTTTCATTTCTGTGTTCAAACTTCTGTGCAATGAGACACCCTTGTGAGCATAGACAACGGCTGACATAAGGACCTTTGTGTTCCTTACTCTGTGTTTGACACGTGCAAACACTGGATTGTCATCGTCTGGTTCATGAGAGCAATAGCTTTCTTAAAAAGATAAGTCATATTTACTTAGTTTGTATTTTCCTACTTTAATGACCTGAAGTTGCCTGATAATTTCATTCAGAAGAATTTTGAAAGGTAGTCTTACTTCTTTTTATTTTTTATAGCTTAGCATTAGTGACTTATTTCAAAAGTCCCAGGTGAAACAAAGTTAGTTTGAAAGTCTTTTTTAAATAATTGTATTTATGCATTTCTTGATTTAATATGGTACATTTAATACTCAAGGGTTTACATGTACTAAAACTTAAAGTCATTTGGAAAAAAAATAAAAACCTATTCACAACTTGTTAAAAAGATTCAAAGACGCTAATGCAAAAAGCCAAGTCATCTTTACTTAAAATTCAGATTTGATTATATGATCAAATACTAGGCTTATATGAAATGCTTTAGAAAAACTTTATAACAGTTTTGTGGGATTTTCAATACAAAACTTCATCAAAAATTTGCTGCTAAATTTCTTTCCCACTGACAGCAAATGTTTTCCAAATAAATGTATATATCCATACTGGTGGAATAGCACACGGTGATCAATGTACACGGAATTCCACTCGTGTGGTTGTTCTGTGGCTCATGACCATACAGGGCTTCATGCTGGTTCTGAATCATGTTCTAATGTTAGACTGACAGGTCTCTAATTGTATTTTTTCCTGCAAAGCTCTTTTCCACTCTTTAATTAAATGCATGTAGTGGAAAAATCATCTTTTAAATGAAAATTTTGGCTTCTGTTTGAGGAGGTTCTCTAGCTATTTCAGTCCATATGAAACAATCCATCTTTACTAAGCTTATACATGGAGAAGGAAAGTTAAAGAACTTTTGAGCATTACTAAAAATGTATATTTCATTTCATTTTAGATACATGCGAAGTTAATAAAGACTCTCTCATAGTGTTGGTTCCTAAGAGTGACCAGTGATCACCAACCTTGTAACCCTTCAATGTTCAGTTTTACAATAATTCAAGGCCATGTGGCTTTTCCATATAATTACTTACTACTGAGTGTAGTGCACATGAAAAGTGAAAGAAAAAAAAATCTTCCTGCAATTAAGCTTATAAGGGAAGTGGGAGGAAGCCTCCATTAGATTCAACATTTTGATACCTTCTGAAAATTTCCCTTCACAGTCCTTTCAGGAATCATTTTATATGGACTATAAGTCTGAAAAAATAGGGGAAGAACAATTAGCATTAATAAAGTTTGTACTCACAATGCCAAGGTGAAATAGAGAAACTTTCCATTCCAAATGTATTGCCTTTGTGTATTTTATAATACAGATACTGCATTTTAAGCCTTTTCATTATTAAACGATTTAGACTAGCTGCACACGGCAGTCAGCTCCCAAGGTAGCCTCCTAGTGTTTTCATAAAAACTGGTCTGTTAAAAATGATCATAGTGAAATAAAACCTTCACGTGATCACCTATTTGAAAATAAGCAATCATATCCAATGAAATTCTGTATTTCTGAGTATTTTTATAGTTATTTTGTTCTTGTGTGAATTTTATTGCTATTCTTATGTTAATCTTAATATTTTGAAATCATATAAAAATAAGAAAAATGTAGTGTTATATATTTACTCTTAATTTCGGATTCCTGGTCAAAATTGCTGAATACCTTGAATGTAATTTATTGCAAAGTTTAAGTAATGTGTAAATGTGACTAGGATATTGATATTGTGTTTTTCACAATTAAGAAACTGTTATGTGACAATAAATATAAATATTCTAACTAATTCCTTGCACATTTTAAATTGTGATGTAAAGCGTCTTGTCTTTTTTTCTTCCCATAGTATTAATCAGTTAGCCAATGTAGAATATTTTGATTGTTTGGACATAATATTTCATTTAGGCATTCTTGAAGTTAAGAGGACATGGTGATGTAGACATTTCAAGATGATTGTTCAAACAATTTTTTCTTTACAAAGAAAAAATTATGAAAGGTTGCCAAGAGTTACAATCAACTGAATGTCAGCTCATGTTTTTCTGTTTTGAAAATGTATTTTTTTTTTCCATTTTCACAGAGAGCAGTGATGGGTGCAAATGGTATTCATATGACTGGTAAAAGCCTCCGACATCATTAGTAGGCTCTCTCATGGTGAGGACTCCTTAGACTTTTGTTTTCACAACTGGTGGGAAAAGCATTTCCTGAAATTTGGCTGCTCTTTCTTTGTTACAATAGGTCAGAGGGGATCATTATTGTTTTGTGGCCCACTACAGTACATTGTACAGATAAATGCGTTCAGAACCCCAATGTACTGGTTGGTATTTTTCTCTTGACTAGTGAGCCAACTACAGAAATGGCTGAGGCTCTGTTGGTTTCCTGGTTACCACTGAACATCATTCATTATTGGTCTGAAGGTCCCTTTGGCAAAGCGTTAAGCTCATGGTCTATAGAAACTCTTCACTGATGATTCAAATGTGACATGTGTTTCCACGCAATCCCTAAATCTTTTAGAGTTTTTCTTGGCTCTTGAAAATGTGGCTTATTCTGTTTTCTCTCTTTGTTGACCTTAACCTCTGTTTTAGTTTAGCTTGTTTACTCCTGGTCACTTCATTATTCCACTATCATTGCAAGATGGCTCTCTAAGTTTTCCAATATATATGTCATATATTCATAGAATGAAATTAATTTAGAACCATTTGAAAGTTTTATGAGAGTAATTTGGATGATATAAGAATTCTTGAAATGTCTTCTTTGAGAGGACAATTGCAGTCTGTCAACTTGAAGAAGCCCAATATTCAGGTAATACTGATAATTCTTTAGTCCTAGTGGCATAGTGGTTAAGAGGTCAGCTGCTGACCAAAAGATCTGCAGTTCAAATCCACCAGCTACTCTTTGGAAACCCTGTGGGGAGTTCTACCGTTTCCTATGAGATCTCTATGAGTCAAAATAGACCCAATGCCAAGAGTTTTTTTTCTTTGGGGTGTGTGTGTGTGTGTGTGTGTGTGTGTGTGTGTGTGTGTGTGTGTGTGTGTGTGTGTGTGTGTGTGTGAGTGAGTGTGTGTATGTATGTTTGGTTTTAGTTTTAAGTGACTCTTCTCCACAGAAATCTGTAGTTCATGGGTACAACCATCTCTGAAATTCAGATCCTATCAGTGTACTGGTACCAGCCTTTGTGCTGGAGATTTGAAAAAAGGACTGTGGTCCTTGCTTTGAAGGGGTGCTGGTAGTGGTGGTGAGTACATATTGCTGTTGTTAGGTGCTGCTGAGCCAGTTCTGACTCACAGTGACCCTTTGTACAACAGGACGAAACACTTCCCAGTCCTGCTTCATCCTCACAGTCATTGTCATGCTTGAGCCCATTATTGCAGCCACTGTGCCAGTCCATCTCAGTGTGGAGCTGCCACTTTTTTTATGACCCTATACCAAGCATTATGTCCTTCTCCAAGGAATGTTCTGGATACCTAACTAACACAAATGTGATAGGTACTGAGTTGGTGGTGTGATTAAAGTAGTGAGTAACTCAAGAATAGAAAGGTGAGTAGGGAAGAGTTTGGGGAAAACTTTATGGGAGAGGCAACATATATATTAGGATGGAAATGGGGGGAAAAGTCTAACTAGAGGAACTACAAGAATCTCACAGACATGTCAATTTTGCAATAAAGGTGTGTGGCATAACTGGAGACTGACACGCTTGACATATGGCATATTTGGACCCAGTATATAGCTCAGAGTGGAAACCCTGGCGATGTAGTGGTTAAGTGCTACCTCTGCTGATCAAAAGGTCAGCAGTTCAAATCTGCCTGGTGCCCCTTTGAGACTCTGTGGGGCAGTTCCACTCTGTTCAATAGGGTCACTATGAGTTGGAATCGACTCAGTGGCAGTGGGTATGGCTTTTGGAATAGCTCAGTGTGGTTGAGTCATGAGATGGTAGCAGTGACCTGTAAGAAAAGGTAGAAACACAAGTTGAAGACAGATTACAAATGATGTTAAATTATATTACTGAGGCATTTGAACTTTGTCTATTTAAGAGCTTTGAGTAATGGAGAGACACAAATTTTTAGAAAAGTCTAAAAACACAGTAAAGAATGTAGAGAAGGCATGGAATAATTTTCTTAGGATCCTTTCCAGAATCGTTCTCAGATGATCAAACTCTTTGTGGGTGATCTATGAACTTTTGTTATGACTGAAATCAAAGTGATGTGGGCACTCTGAGGACTGAATAAGTAACTGGAGACCTGAATAACAGGAGTCTAAATCAAATCCATCAAATCCTTTTATATAGAGCTTTCCTGTCTATACCTGTATACAGGTTGTATTTGAATAATTGCTGTCAAAAGCAGGGTATCAACATTGCATCTGAAGCTATTAAACAAATCTAAATGTAGATTACTCTTGGCTGCTTGACTTGTATTGTGTGTTGTCAAACAGCGACCTTATATGACAGAACTGAACTACCTTATAGGGTTTCTTAGGCTGTAATCATCACAGGAGCAGATCACCAAGTGGATTCCAACCTCCAACCTTTCTGTCAGCAGACTAACCCTTAAGCACGGTGCCATCAGGGCTCCTTCCGTGTAGATAATTGCAATCCAAACTCAGTCAATAGCTGGCTCACTTAAGTGCAGAAAGTGCCTTTTTCCCTGCCCACACTTGTACCCTACCCATCTTGTCCATTTTTATCTACATAAAAAAAAAAACAGCTTTATGTCGAGGTGCTCTTGCCTTCTAGATTCCTGCTCTCTGATGCTTTTCTTTTATTTATTTGTAAGTCCCTTGAAGGCAGGAATGGTATGTTACCTCCTTTTGGAGCTCTCCAGATCTTGTTTCTGTGCTCTATTCTTTACACACCCAACAAAGGCTGGTGACACAATCCTAAGTGTGATGTGTCTTAAGATCCTGCTGTTCAGTTCATTAGGGATGGTTAATGATTCAAAAAGGATTTTCACAGACATGTCAATACTAGAACAAAAGCAAACATTTATTGAGCACCTTCCTGCATCCAACCCATGAGGAACTAGAAGTCTAAGGTAGGTATTTATGAAATCAACTGAGTTGTCAAAGCCCAAGAGGCTAATCAGTTCTGAAGAGAAAGATGAAAAGGTGAAAGGAAAGTGCTGAGCATTGTGTGTACACAAATATTCACAACCGTGCAACAATCCCATGCAGCAGATATAGTGAGTGGTACTTGTTTCAAATCAGGAATCTGGAGTTCACAGAGGTCCAGTAACGTTCTTTAAAACGTTTCCCTCTTGTGAGTAGTGGTGCTGAGGTTCCAACCCAGGGCTGACTCTCAGCTGCAGTGCACTGGGTCTTCAGCAGGAGGTAAGATGTGTTCACTTTATGCTTCCTTCTGATCAGCACTCCAGAATGGGATTAAAATGAGAGCAGTGTTTCTTTGCAGTGTTAGCATTTGTTTTGGTTAGCCTCATTGAAGTCATTAATGTTTGAAACCACACCTGTGCAATACACTACTTCTTTGCATCTGCATCACCAACCACAGCATTTGGTAGAAGATGCCCCATAGTTGTTTGATGGGTCACACTTCCCACCACCTTCACACCTACTTTTGAAGCAGTTTGACAAACCTGGAGTGATGGTTCAGTTGAGATGCTATGTAGAATAAGAACTTCGATGAGTTTGTTGAAGTTTAAATCCTATATGCACCAAAAAAGATGTCTTCCTTAAAAAGCAGAAGGCAATTTATTTCTCTTTTTGTTCATTAAAATTCTGGGATTTAAATAATAACATTGTCACAGAAAGGTGACATGAAGAACAATGATAAATTCCTACTGAATGTGACATTGGTCTAATAACACCATGCTCTGAGTTTTTCTTATTGGATGATATCTTTCCTTATTACCACCACTTGTTTCTCACCCTCAACCATCTGTAGCCCTCAGACATCCTGAAAACACATGCCAGATCACTTAGATGAATGCAAGAAAGGTTCTTGAGTGGACACTACTGAAACAACTGTCACAAAGTTGATGCAACAAAATTCTTTTATTCACTGGGAAAAAAAAGGCATTATTGTGTTTTGCTCTATTTTCCTTTTAGACCTGCTTGAGTCCTGAGTAATATACAACTCTAGTAGTCCTTACCGTGGTTGACTGCTAACTGAAAGATCAGTGGTTTGAAAGCATCCCTGTTCTGTGGGAGACAGAGGCGACAGTCTGCTTCCACAGAGATTTATAGCCTTGAGAACCCAGTGGGGTTGCTACAAGTTGGAATCAACTTCACAGCAGCAAATTTAGTGGTGTTGTAGATTACAATTGTCATATTTGCTTAGAGCAAAGCAACAAATGCCTAAAGGGAGACAGTAGCCTCAGTGACTACCTGGGAAAGGAACAGAAAATATCCCAAATGACATACAGCCTGTTAGATTTCTACGGTCTTGGGTTAAGGATGATACCCTATGCCTGCTATTTAAGAGGGCATCAATGTGTGTAATCATTTTTAGCAAGACTTCCAACAAATTATGTTTGAAAGTTATTTTTAAGAACTTTAAAAATCTTGAGAGGCACTCTAAATATAGGCTGTGTACTCTGTACCCTTAGAATGGATGCAAGTCACTTTTCCTTTTCTTTGATGTGTTATTCCCTGGGTTCTGGCTGCAGCCCAACAGGTGGCTGCTGAAAGGTATCCCAGCCATTTGTGTGCCCACAGGCTACAGGTTCCACTGGCAGGCAGGTCTGCACATCTTGCTGATCTGATGAGTTCCTCTGTGTTTCCAGCTGGGTCTCAGATTAAATTTATCTATAATCTATTTGTCATTTTCTTTCCCAGTAAACTAATTGAAAATTCTTACTAGGGAGCAAAACCCTACTCTGATGTTCAAATGAGGCCTCTTTTAGTTTCAGTCACATCATTAACATTTGTCATCCCCACTGACCAAAAAGTATGTACTGGGATTTTTTTTTTTTTAATTATCTGGGCTCAGAAAAAATATTTAGTATGTTTAGATATAAGGAATTAAAAACAAATTCATATCTAGGATTAAAGATTTTCTGTAGTACGATATCTGACTTAAAGCAAAACAACAAACAGCAATGTCTTTGAGTCAGTTTTGACTCACAGTGAATCCATAGGACAGAGTAGAACTGCCCCATAGTCTCCAAGGAGTGCCTGGTGGATTTAAACTGCCGACTTTTTGGTTAGCAGATATAGCACTTAACCACCATGCCACCAGGGTTTCCCAGTATCTGATATATGTATAGTAATAGTTGATATTGTAAAACATCATATATATTCTCCAATATCAGAAACTGTACAGTACCAGATATTGTGTATCTGTTATATACAGTATGTCATATATCTTGAAGGTATATTTTTTACACCTTCAAGTTCAGGTAAAAAGAGATACCCTGTTTAATTTGGTTTGATAACTACTCATATAGCCCAGGATGTGAACAGAGGATGTATAATTGTTTCTGAATATAGAACTCAGCAAAGATTGGTTCACTTTTTAAAGATGATTGACCTCTCCTAAGAAATATGGTAACAGCCCTACAGGTTGGAAGGTCTGTTTATAGTTTCAGTGGATAAATGGGTTTAGGACTTAATCAAGGTAAAGCTGCTCTGAAAATAAAGATGAAGCTGAGTTTCATAATCCTCTGGCCACCCTTATGCATGATTCACTAGTCTCATTGTTAAATTGATAGTTTATACTCAGTGTCTTCCATTTTTAGATTTCAATGTTTTGGCTCTCTCTCTCTGGGATAACACTGTCTAGCAAAAGCTCAACTTTTTGAAAATGAAGATATTTGCCTATAACTCAAACACAATGAAAAACCGCTTTCCTCAGTTATCTAGAGATGAAGCTGCTAGGCAAAAGTCAGAATGTGAAATCCGTTATGATTAGGCCCAAAGATACGGTTATTATTACAGTCAGTATTACAATTATGTCAACCCCAAATAGTCAACAGTTAAGTGACTGGCTTGACTTCTCTTTTCAGTTTACTTTTACCAAGCTGGTAGAGTTGATATTACTTGTTCTTATGCATCTCAGCAGTTCTTGAGAGTAAAATTATGCATCCATTATCAGCATTATGTGTTATATCAGTTTGGACATGTTATAAGGAGGTACCAGTCCCTGGAGAAGGACATCACACTTGTAAAGTAGAAAGTCAGCAAAAAAAAGGAAGACCTTCAGTGATACGGATGGACACAGTAGTTACAACAATGGTCTCGACCTCAGCGACTGTTGTGAGGATGGCCTGGGACGGAGCAGGATTTCATACTGTTCACATAAGGTTGCTATGACTATGAACTGAGTCCACAAGGCCTAAAAAGATTGTATCAGTAACTAATAGTATTATATGACAGTTTCTGAAAAGGCATGTGTATATATGGTAACAGAAACTGTGCCTTAGACGAAAACATTATGGATGGCTGAATTTAACACATTTTTTTATGCATCTAACTTTTGTGGTTGTTTTTCTCAGGTACAACTTTTATTTTTATTTTTTTGTTATGATTGAATGAAAATGTACATTCCCATATAAATTACATGCCCAGCTATATGCAGCTCCCACTGCTCTTCCTGCCTGGTGACAGCACACTCTTCCTCTTTGCTCTGTACCTGACTTATCCTCCCAACAATCTCCTCTATTGCCTCCTCTCCACCCACTCCTCTTCCTCCAGTAAGAGGTCAGCAAGACAACATCCTATAGACTCATAGAACCAAGAAGTTCATGACATGGTCACTCTGTGTTGCCAAGTCCAATCCATTCCTGTCCGAGAGTTGACCTCCATGATGATTTATGGACAGCAGCAGCATCATGCTTCCAGGGGAACTCCGAGGCCTGTGTACCATCAATTGTGGTCTTTCAACAGAGTTCTCAGAGTGCATCCCTTTTTATTCTTGTGTTGCTAGTGAGACTCAACGCTGTGAGCTCTATCACGGCTATCACTGATGGTGGCCGGGCACCATCTGGTTCTTCCAGTCACAAGTTGATGTAGTCACCCACTCACGTGGGTCTCTCTGGGACTCTTTCCCCCATGTCATTTTGGTGATCATCCGTTCATGCTAAGCTGGGACCATTTGCTGTATCAGGTACAACTTTTATTTAGTTTTAAATCAGAAGAAGTAACCAGGTTCTGTAAGCTGCAGCAATATAAGGAACAGCAAATTTGTATGTTCATCTTTTGTACTTTGTTTAAAGACATTTACATTATCACACTACTGGCACATCTCACTTGCACAAAATTCTGCACCATGTGTACTAACTGTAGCAAAGTTACCCCCATCCCAGGATGGAGAGGGAGACTATTCTGGATGATAGTTTTCACTGCAAGCTAAAGAAACTTCATTCAGTGGACTGTGACAAGATTACAGATAGGAAAAAACAATATTTCAACATTTGGCCATCAGCTTAAGGAAATGGTTTGCCTACATAGATTTCTATAGCTTTTATCATCATTATTAAATATTTTATTGTGCTCTGAGTGAAAGTTTACAATTCAAGTCAGTCATACAGAAACTTACACACACGTTGTTATATAACTCTAGCTGTTCTCCCCACACTGTGACAGCATGCTTTTTCCCTCTACCCTGTATGTCCCAAGTCCATTCAACCACCTCCTCTCCCCTTCTGCCTTCTCATCTCGGCTCTGGAGAGGAGCTGCCTAGTTAGCCTCATGCATCTACGTAAGCCAAGAATCACACTCTTTGCCGGCGTCATTTTACGTCATATAGCCCAGTCCAATCTTTGGCTGAAGAGTTGGCTTTGGTAATAGTTTCAGCTCTGAGCCAACAGAGCCCAGGCTTCATGTCTTCTGGGGACCCTCTTGTCTGTTAGTCCATAAAGTCTGGTCTTTTTACCAGAGTTTGAGTTCTGCACTTCACTTTTCTCCGGCTATGTCAGGGACTCTTTTTGTGTTCCTGTCAGGATAGTGACTGATGGTAGCTGGGCGCCATGTAGTTTAAATTTTTGTAATTTTTAAAAGGTAATATAATGTACCTTTGTATGGTGCTCAAAATTTATGCATGATGAACAAGCAAAAAAAAAAAAAAAAAGGAAAAGTATGCAATTGAGTGGTAAGGCTAAACATCTTGGCAGAAATAATTAAGGTAGAATAGACACTATGTTTCAAGTGTAGAATTTCATAGGGCCAGTAAGACAGCAGTCTATATTTGTCACTTATACAGGCCAAGTGGATTTTGCAATTGCCAGTTGCCTTAAATGCACTAAATAGATCTCCTGAAATGGATACTATAAGGGGGCACCTTGTTTTCTAGGTGGCAACTGTGCATAATTTTAAAATGGTTTTCTTAAACATATTTAATCATTTTAAAACATAACACAAGAAAGGTGTTAAAACTGGTCATAGCTCAATAGAATAAGTATTTCAGATTTTAGGAGAGATGAAGGAAGCATTCAGAACTCTCACCAAAATACGCTCAACTTGATCTCGGTGGATTAATGCACTTTGTGAATGTGATTTGTCAGGGACACTAGCTTGACAAAGCTGTCTTTTGACACCAAATGTGATTGAGGTATCTGCTCTTCTTGGCTGATAAACAACCTTCAGCTGAGGAGCACAGGTATCATCCAGGATGATGCTCTTTGAATGACTGACTGTCCCTTCAGGTCCTGGAACTGCAAAGCCTTGGGGCTATCGCAGGTTCATCAAACATTACAGGCACTGCACTTGACAGAACACTGATGAAGCGTCACCAAGAACTCCACCTCATCATCTGCCTATAGCTCAGTGCCATCCTGAATGTCTCTCATGTTGAAAAAGAGCTTCTTGCTATCTCCTCCTTCATAGTTAATGAAGCCAAACCATCTTTCCCACACTCTACCACGGCCCTGGGAGGGGTATGATGTTGCATTTTGCTCAGTACATAGAACTGGACCTTGACACTTTTGCCTTCGTTGGCCACGCTGCCACGCCAAATGGACACATCTCGCCTTTCATACTCCCCTCCCCACAATCTCAGTCATTCCTTAGTACTGACTCTGTGCTGGATCAACACTCCTCAGGAGGGTGAAGGACTTTATCATAGTAAATAGTTACACCAGCCTCCTCAGGAGCACTAGCCATTGAATGTGTTCTATCCACTGTTGCTGCACCACATTGCTGTCTTTGTCTTTGGACAAGCTACATACGACTGTGCCCTCCCACTGCCGGCTATCGACATCACCAGAGAACTCACTGTAATAGAAAAAGATTTCCTTAAAATGATTGGCTGTTTTAGTAAATCCAAAATCCTCCTTCAGCCTTGCCCCATAACTCCAGAGCCTCTTGGTGTTGGAAATGCAACCACAAAGTTACATACATGTTGCAATCTCCTGACCAGGCCTCTCACACTACTACTAAATCCTAATACTGTAAGAAATGAATACTAAATCTAATTTTTTTACAAAAGCTGCCATTTTTCCTGATGACAAAGTAGTCTGTGATAACTAACACACAAGAACTGTTCTGGATAAAGATGTCCACATCAGCGTGTTTTAGGGCTGATTCATGGTGCAAGTCATGGCTTATGAAAAAATGAAGTCACATTTATTAATTGACAAGGGGAAATGCCACAGCATGTAGAATGCAGATACAGATACCTAATATTCTAGTTTATTTTCCATTATTTAAAATGAGATCAATGAACTTAAAATATTGTCTTGATGAAGAATAAAGATGCTCAAAGAAATGAAACAAGAAAACTTGATGCAACAACTCCTTCAAGTTAGGATTTGTGATACAAATATTTTCATATTTCAACAGGGCAAGCTGATGTGTTCACATCCCAGTTCCAAGCCGCCTCTTCCACTAGGAAACATCAGTACTCTCTTTCCAAGCACATTTAAAATGCTTTCCCCTCCCCCTTGCTGTGTTTTTGTAGCACCTATAGCCATAACTGGCACCTGGGGGCCTTGCATGGTTGGCAGTTTCCCTTGCATTTCTTTGGAGTCTATTCAACGGCTGTGGTTTTACTCAGAAGTCGGTGCTTTGCATATATGATTTCCTGAGACTGTTTGAATAGTCTTTCTCAAAAAAACTGGGCCCGTCTGGCTGTGAGCAGTTCTTTTCCAAGGGAGTTGACAGTAGCCTGGTCGGGTTGGTATGCTCAGTCTTCGGTTTCCAGTCATACCCTGCTATCTCCTCTCCACACTCTCCCTCCCCCCCTTTTTTTTTTTTGCCCCCTTTTCACTGACATCACAGCCTACATCTTGCCACTGCTTTGAAGAAAGGATCTGGACTGGTTCAGCCAGAAAAGGAGAAAATGCTGTCCAGGAAACCTATGCAAAGTGTTCATAATTCATGTTTTCTGTTGCTTCAACAGCTGACATGGAAATGATTTTTAAATGATAAACAAAACAGGACTGAGTCATTCAAACTTTTCTAGAAGACAATAATCTGCTGCAAAGATAGAAGCCCCTAGTTAACATTACAGGTGTAAAATTTGGGGGCAAGTGTAGGCTTCAATTTCTCGATTGGAGTACGTTTTCCTTAAGATCATCATCTGGACAGTACAGTTTTGTGACAAGGAGAATAAAAATTGTTTTTAATAATCTTTGAATGCCATGCTACTCGGCGGCACTAAGGCAGAGAGAAGCACTGTTTCATGAAGTGGCTCATGTGAGTGTAGATGTGTTGGTGTGCCATGCTGCTGGCAATACTATGGTCTTCATCGGTATACCACTAGAGAGAGGAAGAAAAGAGGTCAGCATTAGGAAGTGAGCTCTTTTTTTTTGGTCCCCTATCAATCCAGACAAAACCCTGGTGCCATAGTGGGTAAGTGTCTGTAACCCAAAGTCAGCAGTTCGAATCTACCAAGCTCTCCTTGGAAACTCTATGGAGCAGTTCTACTCTGTTCTATAGAGTTGGTATGAGTCAGAATCGACTCTATGGCAGTGGGTTTTTTTAAACCAATCCAGATGAACCCATACAAAGCAGGGAGTTTTAGTTCCTGGAACAGTGTATAAACTAAGACTTCATTAAAAATGGTATCTGTTTTTTCCCCAGAGCTTTTCCAGGATATGTTTTTTCTGTACCATGAAGTTATCTGGTCCACCCTTAAAGGTACTGAGAGAACTCACTGAAAATTTAGTTTTTCTGCCTGGTGCTTTAAAGACATGAAAATTCTAATTAATACAGTGATATTCATTTTCAAATTTCACTCAGAGGACCCTTAAAAGCACACCATGCACAGAAAACAGGTTTATCCCCTAGAGCCCACTTGTTTTCACTGCTATCAAGTATCAAATTTCTCACTATAGTAGGATAATCTGTATTTTAAAACATGAGGTTTTTTAAAAGCTACTTTTCCTAAAATATATCACTAAGGAGCTGGATGAATCTATTTCAGTACTAATCATATATGTGTAACAAGTGAAGTCAAAAGTCAAATGTACTATTTGTAAACACTTAAGATTATTCACTTTTTTCTTTTTCTTTTTAAAATCTGTATGTCTGACATTTATACAGAAAGAGGTTAGGAACTGAGGCCCAAATGTATCAACTCATCCATATTAAACAAGTACAAAGCCATTGCTAGACAAACATTTATTATGGAGACATAAATTAACCTTATAAAACTGCTTAATTAGAGTATCATGTCTTTTCTTTGAATAGTGGAAAAAATAAATCTTACAAGAAAATTAAATCTTAACTTCTTATAAGAACCTGACCCAAAGGATATGTGTCAGTTTTTCTCAGTATCCAAACAATTTTTTTTCCCCTGATACAGTGGGCAGCATTTGAACTGGGCACAGAGCAAAGCATGTATGTTAGAAGAGAGTGGGGAAAAGCTGGTTTTTCTGACTAAAACAACAAGGTGGTTGCACTTTATGCAGAAATATGTAGTGCAACACACACGTTTTCTTCTTAATCTGAAAAACTGTAGAGCAGGATAAAAGATTTGCCTTAATACCCAGAAATACCCTCTGTCTAGGCAGTAACAGCTGTAGCCATTTCTGACTTTATAAAACAAATCTAATTGTTTATTGCCTGTGGTTATTCAACAAAAGATAACATGGCAATTGCAAAAGCTGAAGCATGCTGATTATTAATATCCCACTGTTGGTAGAACTGCTAGTAATATATCCTAGACAGAAATGTATTTTCATATTTGAGCTGAATGATTATCATGCTGGTTTCACTTTAGAATTACTCTACCATGCATTTACTGAATAACTGATCACTTTGGCATCAAAACAGGGAAAGGAGAGACTGAACAGTCACATGGACAGGAGGGTAGTATTTTGACACTCCCAGGATATGCAGTGTTATACTTCTCAACCTCAAACTCTCCAGCATGACTGAACATTAGTCTATGCTCAAAGACATCACTTCTCTGAGTATGCATTGGAAAAATAAAAACTGTTTGAATTCCTACTCTGTCTCCTGGATCTCTTTGCAGAGAAGTAGTCCAGAGAGAGAAATCTGCAGCCATTCTCCACCAAGAACTTCCCTCCCTTTGCACGACTTCCCTCCCCTTTGCTATACCATTGCCTGGAAATCCACTCCAGCATCCACCAGCGCTTTGGAGATCTGAGCTGACTGTTGAAAGTGAACGTTATCTGCAGGGAGAGAAGGGAAACATACAGTAGCTAATAGCTGCTCCAGTTTTCTGATACCAAAGGGTGGGAAAAGCATGAGAAGAAAAGGACTCTGTCTGAAGTTCTAGGACTCAGCATCCCATTTAGCCTAAGACAAGTGAGTTATGGAAAGCAACACTGTTTTATTGAAGTAAATGTAACAGTCTTGCCCCTCATGCTTTTGTTTTGTCAGTAGTGAAATTGCAAACCTGTCTGTGATACTAAAAAGTCTAATTAACTGAAACTCACCATCTGCTGTTCCATGAATAAGGAGGTACTCAACTTGCTTAAAATTTTCAGCTCTGCTCATGACTGTTGAATTCTGGAATTGGGAAAAAGAATGTCATTATTCAAAAAAGGATCTGCCATAAACTGATTTTTCACTTCAGTTTACAAAATAAAATGTTTTCAGCTGGGGCCCCCTTTGATACAAAATATAGCAAACCGATATTCAAGCAAATGCTGTCTCCATGCATGGCAGGATGTACAGCATGCCCAGTGCCGGGGAGACAGGCCCGGGAAGGGAGAGTGCCACATCTTCCCTGTGCATGTAGGAAGTGGGCACCTGCCACTGAGGCTGCGTGCAAAGCCCCTGGAGTTCCAGATCCCAGATTGGCTGTGTCCTATGCATTAGCACAGGGCAGAGTCTCATATTAGCAATGTATGTTCCATGGGCTTATGCTGAAGTTCAGCCAAAAAGTGTATTGCCATGGCAACCATGTGTCACATGGTGCCATACATGCTACATTTCAAAGAGCCTGTACATACCATTTGCAACTAAACATACTCTGCAATATGTCATGTGAACTTTGGTCTACATTGCTAGGCTCTGAATGAAAAGCAATATTACCTCTTTCGGAACAGATGTTTAAAAACCTAGGCAAGTGGAACATATGGGAGGGAAGAAGGGTGAAAAAGATCAAGGCTGGCCTGAGAACAGCAGTGAGCGGCTACTGTCTGCTTCATTCTGTAGCGAGAATGAAAGTGCTGCTACTGGACCAAGTCGCTTCCCGAGCAGCCAGGGAAACAGAATTAAAGAAAAAAGAGAGACAGGAGGTGGTAAGTTTTTTGAAGACTGCTTTGTGCCTTGACTCAGGTAGGGCTTGTGAAATGAGAATCAGAGGCCTTAGATGAAAAAGTCCCTGAAAGCACAGCACTGGTCATCTCATCTTAATTTGAGAATTTTTACCAAATTGAGATGAAAGTAGTTAATGCTCCATACAGACATTGAGGGGGGTTCAGCTACTGCCCTTTTTCCTTATTGTGATTTGGCAGATAAAGGGGCAGTAGGCTCTCTATCGGTTTAAAATCAGCCAGCCAGTGTTGATGCAGCTTGGCAACTCAAAATCTACTTCATGAGAGCCAGGGCTTCTACTTCACAGATATCTTTGTAGCTAATTCCAGTTTAAGAATTTTGATGGGAACCTGGTGGTCCAGCAGGAACAGGATGGGCCTGAGTTCAGGGGGCATTGACTTTACTACCAGCCTCAATATCAACGAACTGTGTGGCAATTCCACTCCTATGTAGATATTTTAAAAACTTGAAAATAAAAACTCAAAAATACCCGAAGTTCACTGCAGCACTATTCGCAACAGCCAAAAGGTGGAAACAACCTAAATGCCTATCAACAGATGAACAGATAAACAAAAATGTGAAACATACATACCATGTAAAGGACTCCTAGTGGCACAGTGGTTAAAAACTTGGCTGGAGTTCAAACCCATCAGCTGCTCCTTGAAAACCCTATGGGGGCAGTTCTACTCCATCCTATAGGATCACTAAGAGTAGGAATGGACTCTAGGGCAATGGATTTTGTATATGATGGAATACTACTCAGCCAGCAGGAGAAATGAAGTCTTGATGCATACTACAGTGTGGCTGATGCCTGACAACATTATGCTAAGTTAAATAAACTAATCACAAAAGGACAAATATGGTATGATTTCATTTATATAAAGTAAAAAAATAAAAATAAAGTTGTGCGGATGGAGACATGCTGCTCCCTGGATTTTGTTTGCTATTAAAAAAGGAAAAAATCCTCTGGTTCCATCAGAGAAACAGGAATCAAGAAACATGACACAGCTTTTTTGTGTAAGTGAGGGTAAAATTGCCAATGCTGACGCGAGACTGCTGTAACATGGTATTTCCGGATAAAAAGCCATACTGTTTACAACTTTCAAGATACAGTCACCCAAAATGTCTGTTGCTTGAGGCTTCTAAGGCCACCTCATCCTGAAAAGCTTAGTGCAAATGGCATCTGCTCATGTGTAGCTGGGCTCCCATTTATTTTGACCACACTGCTTTTTCCCAAGTCTCACCACTGAGACTTTTACCTGGGACCTAGCACTCACTAGAAAGCCACATTCTTATTTATTTTTAAGAAATGCTTGATATGGTGAGACGACCCAGATAAACTCATACACACGTGAATCTATTTCAACATCCTCCATTCATTTATTCATTTTTTAAACCTAGTCTATCAATATTTATTTCTCATATACCTCACTAAACCATAAGCTTCATGAAAAGAGGGGCTGCCTATATTGTTTATATCACTTAAATGAACAAATGAGATAAATTATGAAACACTTATTTTGTACCACCATCAAGATCCTGTCCTAGTTTTGCAGAGCCAAGTGGGAACAGCTGGGTAGATGGAATAAAATCTTCTCATTCTGAAATTGGTTGAGCTATGTCTTGCCTACTTTTGATCCAAGCACCCATAATACCTATTGCCATTGAGTCAATACTGATTTGCAGCAACTCTAGAGGGCACAGAAGAACTGCCCCATAGGGTTTCCAAGGAGTGACTGGTGGGTTTGAACTGCCAACTTTTTAGTTAGCAGCTGTACTCATAACCACTTTGCTATCAGGGTCCCAACCCACCAAACCTCAATCCACCCCCCCCCCCAAAAACCCACTGCCATTGAGTTGGGTCCGACTCGTACTAACCCTAAAGGTCACAGTAGAACTCCCCACAGAGTTTCCAAGGAGTGCCCGAAGGATTTGAACTGCTGACCTTTGGGTTAGCAGACGTAGCACTCAACCCACTACGCCACCAGGGTTTCCAACCTACCTACCATGCTGTTAACAATAATAGTATTTGTGTTCATGGTGTACATACAAGGTTCTAAAACACTATTTCACTTAATTCTCATAACATCCCTGTGTCACTCCTGTTTCACAGAGGGAGACACTGAGATCCAGAAGGTAACTTGCACCAGATGACATCTGTAGGAAGTGTCACAGCTGGACACAAACCCTGAGTGTACAATCCTTCTTAACTCCTATGCCGCACCATGTCTCTGCTAAGATTCCAAGCTGCTCATGATGGGATCTTCTAGAGCAACAGGGTGACATAAAATGTTAATTAACTGTTCTGGAAATTTCCTGGGTGCCCCTTGGCTCCCGAGACCCCATGCTTTTCTTAGGCTAGATTAATCAGAAGAGAGATTGGTTTGCACAGCCCTGCAAGATTTCGGAGCCATTTGCTTCCGATTGTGCAGGTGACATATAGCAAAAGACCCCTGAGTGATTTTTTAGCCTTTCGGAGAAGAAACGGTGAAAATAAATTTCCCCAAAAGACACTGTTGTGTAGCAGTCAAAGCTGAAGACAAGAGAAGCCCGGGATTGAATTTCATAGTGAACGTTAATATTCTCAATTGCCTGCCCCGGAACAGTCTGCTCGAGTCCTCTTTCTGGATCCCGTCTGCTCTTGCCTGCAGCCTGCGCTGACTGCGTTGCCGTCTCCTCCCACCTTGTTTCTCCCCAAATTAACTCTCGCTCCGCGCGTGCAGGAAACAGCGTTAACACCCAGACCTGACCCAAATCTACAACGGTGTCACCCCACTTCACCTCACCTCCTAGCCCTTCTTCGCTTAGCAGCTTGAAGAGCAAAAGCTGCTCCTATAACCTCCCCAAGCCATGAAACTGAGAAATGTCACCGAAACACAGAGTAATAGTTAAGAGACATATAAATACACAGGACAGTTAGCAAGGAATGTGATAACTACTGGAGTTTGGACCAAAACAGTTTCTGGCTGCCTTTTTTTTTTTTTTTTTTCTTAAATGGAGTGAATACAGGCTGAAAGAAGACAATTTTTATAAACAAGTAAAACCCTGAGCCTAAGATAAATGTTGTGATGTACACACTGTAGCTGTGATGAACTAGACATGGTGAGAAATGCAACATACTGAGAAAAAGACGAAAACTGTGATAAAAGTGTCATGATGCAAATTGTTTTACATTAACAATATTACACTACAAAGAAAGAAAGACAAATACTTTAATGCAGCAAGAGAAAAAGAAAACAAAAGCTTTCCCTGCAATGGCAGATAAGTGTGCCATTTCCAATGCACACTTCCCCTGCTCCCTGGGAGAAACCTCAGGAGGGGCCTCCCTGGGAAAGGGAGGCAGGCAGTCAGGGGGCACAGGCGCACGTTAAGGTTCTCAGGCTGCAACGGGAACAACTTTTAAACCCCCAGAACAATGCAGCTGTGCGACCTTGCCTCTTGAACCACTGCTCATTGTCCATGAGACTACATGCGTCCAGTTTTCTCCATCAAGATTTTTGACCGTACTTGAACTTTAACCTGTGGAAAGAAGACCCAGTGCCAGTGAAAAACCTGCAGGCCTTGACTTAAGGTGCAATGAATGATCAGCAAAACTGCAACTGTGCTCTTTTTACCCACCACCGTGGGATAATCCCCTTTTGTCTACTGATGGAAACAGAAATAAAAAAGGAAATGGATGACTGTGTTAGAAGCCGAATAGTCTATCACCAATGACTAAAAAGGAAGCTCAGAGTGATACATGGGCAAGGATGCAAATGGTGGTGTAACTGGCGCTCTCCTGAGGCTGGAAACTTCCGGAGAAGCCCTGCTGCCAGCAACAGTCTGGCAAAGGGAAGTGGGAAGGATTGGTCCAGTGGCGGTGCCGATTCCACAGCGTCTCTGCGAGAAGCTTTTCCTTCAAGCCCCAAGAAGAACCATCTGTGGCTGCTTGTTGGATCATGCTGGTTCCTCAGTTACCTTCCAACAAATAAATCTTTGTATTTTTGAAATAAAAGAGGGAGCTGATGAGAGAAGGGAAGTACTGTGAGCAACAGAAAGTAGAACACCGCTTAAGCTGCCCCTTTGCGGCATCTAGGCATCGTGAGGGTCATTTGTTTCTTGAGGGAAGGGAAGATGACAGCCACCGTGTCTTGAATGCTTACTCCATGGCAGGCACATGCGTGTGACTCATTTAATCCCTTCAATAACTCTATGAAGTAGGTCTGATTATTCCCATTACCCAAAGGAAGAAACTGAGGTTCAGAGAGAACATTGCCCAAATCACACCACCAGTAAGTGGTGGAAATGAACATCGAATATCAGTCTATACAACTCCAAAGCCTATGGTCTTTATTATTATATTACACTATTCCTTGACATCATGGCCAAACCATTCATTGTCATTTCCAGGCTTTTACAGAAACAACAAACAGCCCCAGAACACTAGTGGGTATTGCCCAGATGAGGGGTGACCTGATGCTACACGCATCTTCAGCTTGCACCCAAAGCCTCATAAATAATATTGGATGACACCATTTCAGGAAATACCATTAACGCCACAACACAAGCCACAGAAAAATGTTTAGGGGAAAAAAAAACAAAAAACAAAAACTGAAATCAACCCACAATATCAGATATTTTACTTGTTTACATCTATCAAACAACTGTATCCATAAGATGCCAGGGAAAGCGCTCCCATCTACCCCAGACAGGGGGCTGCACTTCAGGCCTCACTAAGCATCACTGGCTTCTTTAAAGATCACACAGCAGTCAACATTTTATCAGCACTCAACAAACAAGTTAAGGTTTGGCTTAAATCTGAAGGTCTCTCTCCCTTTGGCATATTCTGGGATAATAGAACAAATGTCAAATCAGTACAAGATGGCATATTTACAAAATTGCACCCTGTTTTGCATAACCTAACGATGCAGCAGTTCTTAAGGATTGAACATTTCAAATCTGCTAGCAGAAGACTGCCAAATCTATGACTGTTTCATACACTTGCCAAAAGCCTATCAAATTTTGAGCAAAATGCAAAATAAATCTCCTCTACAAGTTAAATCAGTCCCTTCTGTGTGTTCCAGGCTGCCCTCTTCTCTTGGCAATAAGGCTCAGGACTTAGGTCCCATTTCTCTTGCCCTTGATCTTTTACTTCTTTTTCTATGTATTCATAAATCCATTCTCTTCCCAGTCTCGTGTCCTGCCTTATCGGCCACCATTTGGGCCACTCTTTCTGCTGCCCTTCTTCTATGTCATGCCTTAGTTTCATTTGCCCTGCTTCTCAAATCTCCAGAAAACCATCTCTACCTGCTATTCATTCATCTACAGTGCTATTCTGCCACTTGACCTCTAGATAACCAAATAAAAGCACCCTTACTCTTCCTCTCTATCTCCTTGAACCTTTCTCCAGTGCCTTCATATAAGTGCCTTCTCCTTCCTATAACCCTCATTATCTACACGTTACATAATATGAGTGTGCCTCAGTTTCCAGGCCACTAAAATGATGATAATTGCAAGATTTATCTCAGAGAGTCTGGGAGAGGATTAAATCTGATAATCCACAGGAAGAGCTCAGGACAGGATCTGGCTGCTGAGGCACTTAGCAAAGGAGAGATACCAATGGTTTGCTCTCATTTGCAAACCATTTGCTCTTATTTTTTAAACCAAAGATTTTTTTTCTTCAAATACATCCTGATATGTAAGCCCCAAATTTTATACAAATGTGCCTGGATGTACTCTGGCTGCAGTGGGAGAGAAGGGAAAGGAGAAACCTGAACTTCATGGCTACTCCCTCCCCCTGCTGACATGCTCCCAAGGTCTAGAATCCCTGGCACTCCACAATCCCAATTTAGAAGCCACTCATTAATCCCATACATGTTGTAATGTTCCAACTGAGGCTTTATTATTTATTCTTCTGTAGTTCTTTCCAAAAATTTTGTGTGCATGTTTTATCTCACAAACAAGGTGAACAATCAAAATAAAAACATACTAGACACTCTGAAGACACAATGAAACAGTGTCCACCACTTATTTTTTTTTTTTTAACCTTCACTAGTTTGACTACAAATCCAATGATTGGTCATATGAGAATCCATTCATCAATGTTCAAAACCTTCTCAGCCGGACCTACAGTTGCTATCTGCTTATTCTTGCTGGGGGTCGGGGTTGTTCTAATTGGCTATAGGATGACTTTGTTTAAATTCTGTCACCACTTCCACCTACTGTGGGCCAAGAACTCAACTGCTGAAAAGCTGCTGCTACACAACCACACTGTCCAGTATTTCTGACTTGGTACCCTTCCTTGGCTGCCCACATCAGAACTTCTGGGGCCAGATCCTTGTGATTTTAGGGAAATGAACCACTTCCTTTCATTTTGAATTCTCCCCCAAAACCAAACGAAACCCACTTCCATCAAGTCAATTCCAACTCATAGCGACCCTATAGGACAGAGTAGAATTGGCCCCACAGAGTTTCCAAGGAGTGCTTGGTGGATTTGAGCTGCTTATCTTTTGGTTACCAGCTATAGGTCTTAACCACTATGGCACCAGGATTTCCTTTTGAATTCTCCCCTCCCCTCCAAAAATACATAGCCATTGAGTCAATTCTAACTCATAGCACCCCTAAAGGACAGAGCAGAACTGTTCCATAGAGTTTCTAAGGAGCACCTGGTAGATTCAAACTGCTGACCTTTTGATTAGCAGCCATAGCACTTAACCACTAAGCCACCAAGGTTTCCTTTGAATGCCCAAAGAAAATCAAACCAAACCAAACTCGCTGCCATCAAGTCAATTCCAACTCTTAGTGACCCTATAGGACAAAACAGAACTACCCCATGGAGTTTCCAAGGAGTGCCTGGTAGATTTGAGCTGCCAATCTTTTGGTGAGAAGCCATAGCACTTACTACTATGCCAACCAGCATCTCCAGTATCCATTACAAGTGGTCCTGCTTGATTACTCGGCAGTAAGCCCACTGCCGTCAAGTCAATTCAAACTTACAGTGAAGACACAGTAGAACTGCCCCATAGAGTTTCCAAGGAGCACCCAGCAGATTTGAACTGCTGACCTTCTGGTGAGCAGCCTCAGCACTTTAACCGCTACACCACCAGCGTTGCTACTTGGCAGGAGGCGGCTGATTATATAAAAAAAAAAAAAAAAAATCTATGAACTCACTCCTTTTGTCACTGCAATGAGTGACTCTAAAGCCTTAACCTCAGGATTTCCTGGTTAACACAGCCCTCTCTCCACTTGGAGGCTGCCCTAAAGGTGCGCTATCTAGCAAATGAATCAGTGACCAGCTCCCAGCATGGCACAATCTGAACAACTGTCCATGGTATCCCTGCTTGTCCCACTTGAGCATGCAAATGTTCTGCTAATGCCTTTTACTAGATGGTAAGGAGGAACTTTATTTCACAAGATGTGCTTCTCTTGGTGATGTGAATTTTTATAATGCTTTTATAAATGCTTCCAAATTCAGGTCATTGATAACCTAATAATACATTCATCTCTCATTCGCATTTTATGAAAAGTGACATTACTTTCCAGAGGCTAGGATTCTGGCTGCTATATGGAAGGTTCTTTAGCTGAAAGGTTATGTCTGCTGGGAACACAGGCAAAGATCAGGGCTGTACTTATTACATACCCTGGGCCTTCATATCCTTAATGTACTGAAAAGAATCAGCCAGCTACTCGAAATGTGAATTGTTTTCAAACATTTCCATCTGACCCACAGAAATGCACAGAGTGGGGAACATTTCTAAGGAATTGGCTTCTTTGTCTTTTCAAAGAGGGCAGGAGGGGGGGGAAGGAGGGAAGGAAGGAGAGAGAGACAGACAGAGAGAGAGAGAGAGCAATGAGAAGAAAATAAAAACAACCTGGGAAGTAGGGGGAAAAGCGTAAAAAGATGGGGTCCAGAGGGGCAGCTGGGGCCTTGGAGGAAAATAGAATCTTTGAATGTATTCTTGCCAGAGACAAAAGCACAGGCTCATTTAAAAAACAAAGGAGGGCAGCTTTCTCCTGAAGCCTGCTGTGCACCAAAAATAGACCCTCACATTCAGTTCTCCACAACAGAGGAAGCAACTTACCACAGTAGAAATAATCCCGTTAATGCCTTTGCCTCACTCTTTCCTGCCCACCTTAACAAGCACCCTCCCAAATAATTCCTCTGAGTAACACATTGGGAACCTTTAGCTCCCCGGTACTGGCAGTTTTAATGTGTCCATTGCCAGCAATAAATTTCGTGCCAAGAAAATCCGACTCCTGGCGTGGAAGGATTAAACAGTCCTCTAGTGCCATCTGTGCAGTCAAGTGAAAGGCTGACTTTGTGCACCCAGTGTGCATGTGTTGCCACTGGCAGTAGGAAGTGACTTCTATTTACATGACTACCTCACGCAGCAAACACCTAAGGGGAAAGATGAGAACGGCCACCACAGTGGGGGGTGCAGCTGGGGAAGAGGGAAATCTCATGTGGGATGGAGAAGGCTATAGGACAGACCAGAAAAACAGGCAGACTGAAATGGCAGATTAAAATGTATCATCATCTACGCAGGACAGACTGCTTGAGGCAGAAACACTGTTAGCTAATGCTCATCAAGGGACATAGGATAGATACCATGGACTTATTAAGATGGCAGCATTTGGACTTCTAGCTTAGAACTGATTTTTGACTCATTATGCACCATGTTCTAGAGTTTGAGTTAGGGTCCTGGCAAGTTGGCCTCGAAATGTTGCAGGGACTTTTAGTACTTTGAGGTATCTCAAAAACATATGTGGCAACTCAGCAAATTCAGTGTACTGCTGCAGTGGTGGTTTTTAAATTTAAGCATTATGGTCCATTCATTAACAAGAAAATTCAAGCTATGCCTGGTGTCTCCAAAGCCTGGGAACAGCCATCTAACATACTCCACTGATCTCACCTTTTCAGGAGCAAAGGAGAATGAAGAAAACCAAAGACACAAGGGAAAAATTAGTCCAAAGGACCAACAGATCACCACTATCTCGGCCCCCACCTGACTGAGTCCAGTACAACCACTACCACTGACTGCCCTCCCTCATAGCACAGGGCCCCAGACAGAGCTGGAGAAAAATGTAGAACAAAACTGTAACTCCTCCCAGAAGACTTAATTGTCCTGACAGAGATTGGAGAAACTCTGAGAGTAGGGTCCCTGGACATCCTTCTAGCTCAGTAATAAAGTCACTCCTGAGGCTCACCCTTCACCCAAAGATGGGACAGGCCGCTAAAACAAAATGAGACTAAAGGTTCATACATGCCCAGGGGCAAGGATGCGAAGGCAGGAGGGGACTGGAAAGCTAGTAATGGGGAATCCAAAGTCAAGAAGGGAGAGTGTTTGACATGTTGTGGAGTTGTTGACCAGTGTCACAGAATAATACGTGTACTGTTTAATGAGAATCTGATATGCTCTGTAGATCTTCATATAAAGTACAATAAAAAAGAAAAAAGAAAATTCAAGCTGTAAAATGAGAGAACTGGAGGAGAAATATGACTCTAATAACAATGATTTTCTTCAAAGAGCTTTTTAAATTAAATCAGGAAAGGTGTTAAGGCTTATGCTTCACAGTAACCCACTGCCACTGAGTTGATTCTAACTCATCGCAACCCTACAGACAGAGCAGAACTGGCCATAGAGTTTCTAAGGAGTACCTAGTGGATTTGAACTGCTGACCTTCTGCCTAGCAGCCACTATGCCACCACGGCTTCCACGCTTCACATCCAAACCGAAAAACCAAATGCACTGCCGTTAAGTTGATTCCACTCATGACGACTCTATATGTCAGAGCAGAGCTGCCCTGTAGAGTTTCCAAGGAGCATCTGGCAGATTTGAACTGCCAACATTTTGCTTAGCAGACACAACATTTAACCACTATGTCACCAGAGTTTCCAGCTTCATATTAGATAATCCAAATACAATGGTGAGGGAAGCTTTGAGTTGCTAGCAATATTGCAGAGGGTAAAACAAATATAAAATGATCATTAACCCAAAATAGAAGAAAATAAGGATTAAGAGCTGGAGAAAACATTATGGGCTTCAAAGGGGGATGCTGGCCTTTTCCACTGTGAGAGCAGCACAGGTATCACAACAGACGGAGGTGGATGGGAAATGACGTGCCAGCACAGGGAACAGCGAGAGCCAAGCACAAAATGGGAAGACCCAGTAACATTCCAAGGACAGTGAGCATTCCAGGTGAACTGAGCTGTTTTAACAAGTGTGTTGAATGCCTCGTTAAAGAGCGAAGACTGAACTTAGCTGACCATACAGGGAAGGTCCATTAAAGTGTTGTGGGTATGGTTACTCTCATCACTTTGTGTGGAACAGACTAGAGCACGGAAAGACAAGGAGAGACACATTAGTTTACTGGTATAAAAGGAAACAGGTCAGACGACAGCATCAATGTGGTTTGAAGAAAGGATGTCTAGAGCAGCTTTCTGGATGTGGAGGAGAAAGACTGGGAAGAATTGAGTCCAAGCATCTACAGGTACGGGGACAACCTGATTCTGGGACAGCTTTGTAGGCAGAGGAAACCCTGGTTGCATAGTGGTTAAGTGCTACATCTGCTAACCAAAAGAATGACAGTTCAAATCCAACAGGTGCTCTTTGGAAACTTTACGGAGAAGTTCTACTCTGTGCTGTAGGGATGCCATGAGTGGGTTGAGTTGGGTTTAGTTTTGCAGAAAGAGGCATATCTGTGGAAAATGGCACCTATGGCATGCACCGAAATTATGTCCCATGTTTTAAATAACTTTAACGTAGCAACAACTCAAAACTACAATTCTAGAATGTTAACCTTTTACTCAACACATCATGGCACTACCTGAAAATTACAACTATACCATCCTTGTTTCCCCTGTTGAAAACTGGTCTATGATGTACTCAAAGTCACTTCATTTTATTTTTTTCAGTTGCTTCTCTCTCAATACTCAGTAGAACAAGATCACACCATCTGCCTTGGCCTCTGGAGGCTCTCAAATAAGAAATGATTAGTTTTAACTCGCTGAATGGTCTCTCACAGCTGGTGATAGGAACTGTGATGGCACATAGCAACGTTCAGCAGCACCTCTCACCCCCTTTAAGTGCGGCCCAGGCTGTGTGTCACACCTGCCATACCTCAGATCCACCTCTGTTTGTAGGACAAGATGATCGGTGCATCTCACTCTACAGACTGTGCCTTTTCTGTCTGACCTGAGCATCCGAGATGCACACACCCAGAAAGAAACAAACACAGACTCATAACACACATGTACACATATTTACATGCACACACAAGCCTTGATAATTGAAGCTACAAGTAACAGGTAAAATTAAACTGTCTAGACTTAAGTTGGAAACCCCTGGTGGTGTAGCAGTTAAGTGCTATAGCTGCTAACCAAAAAAAGGTCAGCAGGTCAAATCTATCAGCCACTCCTTGGAAACCCTATGGGGCAGTTCTACTCTATCCCATAGAGAATTTATGGGTCCAAATTGAGTAGATGGCAACAGGTTTGGATATTTATGCTACAAAACTATAAATTTTATTTGTTCAATTGTTTTTTGATCACACAGCATCAGAACCCACAGTAAGGATGCTGACACTTTATAAAAATGTACAAATACTGCTTGGGTAATGCACAAAGCCTGTGTGTCAGAGTCATGGCCCAGATAAGGAAAAAACATTTTCTTCAATTATTCTTATTGTTGTTTTAATTCATTGTTTTGGAAAAAGCTTTCCATGTACTTTGGAGAATGGAGACATCAGAGAGACCTTACCTTATAATCTTTACATTTCAGGGTGTTTCTTTTTAAAAAAGAACTACCATGAAGAATAGAATCAGGAAAGAAGTTCTGGAACAGTCAAAATGCTAGAAGGTTTCTAATTCTTAAACTAGCACTTTTGCTGTATGATTGTGGCACTGAAGAGCATGTTCTGGCTTTGTGGTGGCATCTACACTAGTACCTGGAGGCTGCTAATGACAGTTGCACTCAAACTATATTTCAAATGCTGTAATTCATCTGTAGAGGAACCTACCCACTGGTTCACCCATCAGAAAATGACCCTGTTAGATGCCATTGTTATTTGGGTTCAAGGGTTTCTTATGGTACTGCCCAGCTGTACCTAACCCTCACCTGCTTCACTCAAATCTTGTGCGTAAAAACTGTACGTAATGACTTAAGACACTTACAGCTTTGTGCATCCCTCTTAATTAGGATACTATCATGAGAAATTTTAATATATAGCTAGAGGTTTAGATAATCTTCTAGGCTCTGCAGAATATGTTGAATTTGATGTGTTGTTTTCTAAACTGAAAGTTTTATAATTAAAGTCATTATATGGTGTTGCTTTGTATTTTCAAATGAATGCATATTGTGACCTATATAGCATATGATTAAGACTGTCATTATGCAGAATATAGTAGAGGAAGCTAATGGAATATCTCTAGACCACCTGTGTCATTTCTTTCTCACAATAATTTTGTTGGAAATAAAAGTATACATTTTTCAGAATAGATACACTTGCATGTGTTATTAAACCACTTATAAACAGGTTATAAAATGGGTATATCCCTCATTTCTTACCCTGTAATAGTAAAGGTTGTCTTCTGGAGTTGGAAGACCCATGTAACGTTCTGTGTACACTGAGTCTGTGATGGAAAAAGAAAAACTTAATTCATACAACAGCCTCCCTTCCTTTTCTTGGGTGTCTTAACTTCTGGATCAGTATATCATGCTATACTCAGATGTATACCTACAGCTCATTCTTACTTGACCTGCTGATGTACACAGAGACACTAATTTCCTGATACTTGCTCAGATTCAGGCCTTTCTCTGTACTCAGCCCTAACCATTCCCAGTTAGCTCTCATGATGGGAAAGACGGAAATGATATCATTAGGTGATGTGAAACCTAACTTGACCTGCAGAAAAGTCAAACACAAAGTGCTAAGAGGTTTTACATCACCATCTGAGCCTCTCAAAGAATTTTAATTAGGACGACATTTAATGCTTAACTGCCTTTGAAGTCTATCTACTCATTTATGATACTCCATCTCCTTCACCTTTGGAAAATTCTAATGATGCCCAATTGTTAGTTAATTACTTAGATAACAGTTTATTTTCTTGGCAGGTTGAAATTCAATATAATAAAGAATTCACTTATATGTTTGCTGTACACTCACACATCAGCTCAACTATTCCATCTTAATGTAAGTTAGACATTTGTTTTCTTTTTCTTTTTCTCTCTGTAGAGAAGACTGAATTTTGGTTGAGTATTGTGAAAAAGATAACATTAATATCTGTCAGCTGAAAGGACATAGATTTTTTTTTATCTTATATATGGTGAAAAAATAGGTTGCACAACTCATTTGGTTATTTTGGATAATCAAACATATTTTGCCCCATTTTAAAAGAATTGAATAATATATATATATATATCACCAAAATAAGATTGAAAAAAACTTACTGTGGCTGAATTTTAATGTAACTTTAAAAATGTGAAGATCTGAAATAACTGTTTTAAAAGATGCCCTGTTTAAGAGACCAGATTACAGTAAAATAAGTGAGTGGGCTACTGCCATCATCCTATGCAGGTTAGTGGCTTGAATTTCACTCTAACCATGCTATGATTTTAAAAGCGATTTCATTAAAGCCACTACATTTCATCTGAGCCTCAAGTATTAGCAAGATTCTGACTTTTTAGAAAACTGACAGACTAAACATTACATTGGTCTTAGTTATTGATTTGTTGTTCCATATGTATTCTTCATGTCATTTCTATGAAAATCAAAATACTTTCCTTCTAAAAGTATAACAGCAGTATTCTATTGTTTTGATGAAAATACAGACTATACATAATTTTATATAGAGAGGACATTAGTAAGCTTTAAAACACAGGATCTTCATAAACTATGCATTTTTTGAACTTTAAGATTTATGTATTAATGTGGGTTGTTATTAATATATAATAATTAATATTGTGTTGCTATTACATGTTAATTACTTAGGGGGAAATGACTTTCAAGGGCAAAATAAAATTTTCTCAAAATAGACACAGATTTCAATTCTGCTTGTCATAGAGCACAATATTCCTTTCTTATTTATGTTTATCAGGTGGACATGCTTAAGACCCGAAATTAAAAACAACAACATAATACAGTCAACTTTTAGAAATGTACTTTGAACAGCTTTTATCATTTCTATCAGATATTTGAGCAAAATTGTTCAAATTTATGCATGTATAAACTCTAGGAAGTTTCCTATATTTTATGTTGGTCCATACACATTTAATAAAATGTATGTCAATCGGATGTCCACCTTCTCATCACTACATTTTCAAACTCAAAAAGATTGTTTTTGTTACTGTATTGGCCAGCAGAGGTCTCCAAAAACAAGCTGTCCAAAGGAATAAATAACGTCAAGCAGAAAAAATACTAGATGAAAAAATCCATTGTGTGTGGATCAAATCCTGTCTATGCCCTCCAACATTTCATCCAAATGATAGCAGTGTTTTTTTTTGGTGTTTTGTTTATTTGTTTCATTTTGTTTTCAGTGGCTTCTTTTGACTGGGAGAGATTTCTACAGGATTGGGATATAAAATATTGAATGAGCGTATGTATTCATTATCAATGACTTATCAATTCAGTATCAATCCTTATATGACATAAGGGACTTAAGATGCAGTCAGAGAAGATAGGGAAATAATTCATCTCTTCACCACCTCTGACTTTTCTCTCCTAGTTAGTGCTCTACTGCTCACCCTTACCGTTGGGAATAATACTGTTACATGTTTAGACATAGTTTGATGCCTCACAGGGTAACATTTTCTCAAAGAAGAGATTATTCTAGAGTGGCTTTCAGCTACTCTTAGGTATTGGATAAAACCCAAATTCCTTAGAACTAGAATTCCTCTGCCCCTTCTTTGCTCTTTCTACCTAACCATCCATACACAAAAGTGGCCGTTAAGTCGATTCTGACTCATGGTGACTCCATGTGAGTCAGAGTATAGCTGTGCTTCAGAGAGTTTTCTGTGGCTGATTTCTCAGAAGTAGATCAGCAGGCCTTTCTTCAAGGGTGCCTCTGGGTGGCTGCCAACCTTTTAGTTCATAGCTAAACCCATGAGCCATTTGTACATTCCAGGGGCTACTTTTCCACCAAAACCAAACCAAAGCCAGTACCGCTGAGTCAATGCCGACTCATAGCGACCCTACAGGACAGAGTAGAACTGCCCCATAGAGCATCCAAGGAGCACCCGGCAGATCTGAACTGCTGACCTTTTGATTAGTAGACACAGCACTTAAACACTGCACCAGCAGGGTTTCCTTTCCACCAAAGCCCTGCTTATATTTGACCTGAAGGAAGAGATACATATTTTCTCAAACTGTGCTAATATATGAAGCCCCCAATTCAAATTAGAATAAAGGCAAATTTTATCTGCAGAATTGAAGCACTCAGGCTATTCTGAAATTCGAAAACAGAATATATTGATAAGTAACTAAATTTGTGGCGAACTTACGTAACGAATGTCATATAGTCTTTCCCAACAGCAGTATAAATGAGAACATCTTATTATGGGTACCCATACAGTATTGCTGAGATGAATCAGCTTATTCACTGCAGCAAAGCCGAAGCTCAAGAAGGAATGGCTTTGCTACTGGAACTCCAAGGTCACCACTCAGCCTCTCTTCGTGCCTTGATTGCAGTTACATACCATAGTACTCCCAGCGTGACACGGGAGCCACAGCTATTCCACACTTGAACACACCACTTCCCGATCCAAGGACCATGGAGGTTACATAGCCTCCATATGACTAAGGAATAGAAACAGTTATTTTTACGGAGGTAGAGGAATAGGAACATATGGTGAGCAAGTCACAGTTTCCACATTTCTCACATCTTTATATACTGCGCCTCTTTAGAGATAGAAAGCATGGTAGACCAGGCTTAAATTGGCCTTCATTGACAGTACCTTCAGAGGCCAGGTCCATTTTAATGCTAGATGTAGGGGAAAACGCATAAAAAATTTGCTGACCCTGGTAAGTGGGTAGCATCAATTCAAAGAAAAACCCAAACTAAGTCTTTACTGTCTCTGACTCATGAGAAAAGCCTCCCTCCTCTCCTACATCCTACCCTCATCACAGTAAACAAAGTTGTAAGCCTGGTTCCGGCAGACAGTCTAGACGGCCACTGCCCAGAGATCTCAGACATTTTAGCTGGATCATCTTAGCCTAAAAATGAGACACACGTTTTTCATCTCCAAATGTTTACATACAAAAGATAAATTATCCTGCTCTGGGTTACACTCACTAAGGAATGCATACGGATTCCATCAGCCAAACAGCTACTCACCCAGCCCCAAATTGCAATCCGTTTGTCATCCACAAATCCCATTTTTGAAAATTGTCTAAAACACATGGAAGAAGTCCATGAATTAGTATAGAAAATGAAGAGAACTGCACAAATGCGAAACCCTGCCATTTGTTCTCTATTTCATTCTATTGAAAACTAAGACTCATTACCACCAGCAATCAAATCAGCACCTGAAGTAAGTGTCTAAAATGCCTACCATTTTAACATAAAGTCCAGGTGAATAAGGTTTACTTTTATTGAAGTCCACAAAAATGTTGTCTCTCTCTCTCTCTCTCTCTCTCTCTCTCTCTCTCTCTCTCTCTCTCTCTCTGTGTGTGTGTGTGTGTGTGTGTATGATTTACAGAAAACAAATCCTGGCAGTTTTTTTTCACAGCTTTATATAAAAATTTGCAGCCCAGATGCACTTTCCTTTACATAATTGAATTTAAATCTCTCCAGATGTTTTTCAGTTCAAGAGAGGCTGCCAGGGCAATGGAGAGATACAGGGGAAGGAGAACATCTGGGTAGGACTTACACTGTCTTGGGACCCCCAACCTGAGACTTAAACACCATTCTCTAAACAAATCTCTATGCTGAGGGTCGATGAGTTCAGTTCAGCAGAGCAATTTTTCTTTGACAGACTAAGGGAAATCTTGCTTTTAAACTATTCAGAATGAAATCACGTAAAGAAATGAGCAAAATGCTTTTGTGCATCCACTTGTAACCTTGTGTCAAAAGGCAATTTGTTCACTGAATTGGACACAGAAAACTGGCTGAAATGCTAAATGTTTTGTTAGATATAGTTGACCACAATTAAAACAAAAACCTAAGGAAATTTAAATAAATATATAGCAAGTGAGATTTAATTTTGGTATCCCGTGGAGCGAGGCAAGAGAATCTTGCACTTACCACTACATGACTTTGAAAGTCTCTGTGTTATCAACTGATAATATGTCTTTTAGACTGCTCAGAGTTAAGCAATATTGGAGAAAAATAAAAAGTAAGTAGTTTTCAACTTATTTTCTCCAGGTAAACTTCTAAAAATTGAAGAATAAGGTACATGCAGAAATGGGTACCAAATCTTCAGTGGACAGCTTGAAACATCTTTAAAAAGTGTGCATATCCTTGAAAATCAAATCAAGATTGAGTGTATTACTGGCAGCCCGGAATCCTCCTCACCATTACATTGTTTGCAAAAGAACAAAAACAAATATTTATCTTTTTATTGGATTCCATATTCCATATGGAATAAAAATTTTAACCTGAATTTGTGTGTATGCATATGGATAGGTAATCACTAATCATTCTGACACTTTTGTTACCAGCTACTTTTACCCACCAGTCTGCTGGTGCAATTCATCCAAGTTATTGGGTAGAGTTCTTTTTGTTGCTGGAATAGTCTTCCATCCGGTTACTATACACCATAACTTGTTCTCTTTTTAACTAGAGCTGTGTATTGAGAGTACCGACTTCTGTAGTTTAGGACTTGAGTCAGTCAAATTTGAGAGGTCCTATACACCACACCCTATTTCTCAAGAACAGTCTGGATAGATAAAAACACTTTTATATCACAGCTTCATTCTTGAGCACATTTTCCCCTTGTCTAATTGAAATCTGTCTCCTTTTAATTGTTAAGGAAAATAGACAGTTATTAACTTTGGTATCAGGGAAATTCATCCCCTCAGGGATATGTAATAAATAGTCTGTTACATTCTCCTCTTCAGTTGGCCCTTTTTTCAAAGGTATTTTTTTCTACCCACTTAATTATTTGTGACTCTTTCCACACTTCCTAGTTTTTGATTTAACAGAATTATTTTTAACTACCCCACTTATTCTGCTTCTCCACGTGTCTGTACATCTGATTATGGAAAACTGAAGACAACATGTCCCATTTACCAGCTGAAGGCAGCAGAATGTAAGCACTGAAAAGAGACCTAGATTCAAATCCTATCACACTCAGAAAGTTCTCTACCCTAAGAGCCTCCTGAAACGTGGGGAGAGCAACACCCGCTACCAAGCACTACTGTGCAGACTCAATAACAATGCAGACAATCATTTCCTTCACTCTGTGCTTATTACATGGTGACCATCATTCATGATAAAAAAAAAATCTCTCTTGAGTCAAATCACATCAATGTATAGGGCCATTCTGGAAAGTGCTAGATCAACTGTGATTCATTCTTTACGAAGCCCTTATAATTGTGACCAATGATGACTGTGCTCCATGATTGTCTTCCCCAGATTGCATGAGCCACTCCATGGACTCCATGGTTGTCACACTCTTACTTCTCCTTAATCACAAGGGTGGGTGTGCTTGTTTGGTTAGATACAGGGTACACTTATCCTTCAATCTGTCCACATGTGTTTGATGAAAGTGGAGGCGCCATTTCTAGATGACGGCAGGGTATATCAACTACCTTTCCAGACTTACGCACAGAGAGGAATTTCAAATTTTTTTTTAATGTTATATAAATCTCTAATGATATCAATTTTAGATAAATGATTGCCTTCACTAAAAATCTATCCTCAAAATGAAAGATTACAAATTCAATCCTGGACTACGCAAGTTCTTAACATTTTATGATATTAAAATACAAACTGAAAAAAAAAATCATCTCTTAGTCACTTACCTGGCTGCTTCAATTTGATCTTCAACTTCAAATGTTCCCAGTCTTCTGTTTATTGCATGCATGATCTTATCTCCTTGGTAACCACTTCCTCTGCCATCAAAACTAGCTACGATAATGTTTTCTGTGCTTGCAAGGTAAGTAGCCCAGTTGAGTCTGAAGACAGTATCTGCTTTTTGACTGCAGGGGCCTGCATAACTGTGAAAGATTCCAAATTGTTAGCTTTTGTGGCTTTCCATCGTTTCTCTTCCCTGTGGACAAGAAATATACATTTTTCCTGATCATCAGCCTGAAACTGTGCCAGACACTAGGGTGTCCAGAATGGAGCTTCTAAAACTTGGCAACACAACTCTAGTGGCTGTGTGTTTCCTTCAAAGATGCCCATCAGTTTTATCTTTGAAGATTGTTCTTAAATGCTGACTTCATGGGCTGGCATTTTCTAAATATTACATATCCTGGGAGCCAAAGAAATGATTACCCTAATAATTTGGAAAGGGAGCTGTTGTAAAGAAATAGCCCTGATGGTGATGATAATAATAGCGATGACAATAAATACAGCTTGGAATATATCTTCACTTCTAGATTTCAAGTTTATTTCCTAGGTTGTAACTTCCTTGAACACTCTGCTGTATCCTATGTTTTCTGTTCTTCTACAATACCCAGAACAGTGGTGTACACACTAAATAAATCACTGTGGAATAGACCAAAATATGAATGAATGCTATTACTAAAAACTTCAAAGCAGAAAGAAATAGATAGTATTGGAAAATAGATATGCTCTTCTACATTCTGTTTATTAACGTGTTTAACTCGCCTGTGTCTGCAGTCTCCACAGGCTACCATCTACTGCACACATAGCTGGGGGCACCATCCTCTTCAAGCCCTTTCTCTGTCCTGTGTGTCAGTCAAGAATATCTCCCTAGACAGGCGTATTACATCTCACTTAAATGTGCCATCTCTGAATGACCTGCAGGACTCCCGGCCCCAGATCTTCTTCAGTAACTATTGCTTTCCTCACCCTTGTCTCCTACCTATCAGCTCACTAACTCCTACACAGGGCCAGACAGTTCCTTCCTTCTTGCCTTTGCTAAAGTTTTAAGCCTTTTTCTTAGCAATAGCAGTACAAAAACAAAACAAACAAAACTTCAGTTGTAAACAAAATATTTTTTAAATTTATTTAGTATTTTAATTTTAAACCACACACCATAACACTCCAATCTTAAAAGACAGAACGCATTCATGTTTTGGGGGGGAACCAAACATTTTTTGACACCATATAAAATGCACTGGCTCTCTCAATTGACATTAAAGTTAGTAGAGACTCAGCTTGCCTTAATATTAGGTCTGTCTCAAATTATATCTGTCTCAAATCACACCCTCAATTAAAAAAGACCTTTTTAAAAAATAAAAATAAAAGCAAAGATTTAGGCCTCTACAGAGAAGAGGCAGAGGGACAACAGCAACAATAAAAGTAGCTACTGAGCCTGCTTCTGTGCAGCCAAAAACCTCATGAGAACTGGTTCCTTGGTTTGGAGGTTTAGGGTGATGATTTCATGGGAAATCACAGTTCACTTGCTTACTAACACATTTAGTGCTTCTGTTCTACCTCCTAGTCTCTTTTGTAGCACCTGGGGCCTTAAAGCTGGCAAGCAGCCACACAAGGCACAACAACTGGTTTCTATCCACCTGAGCAACAGAGGAAGAAGAAAAGCCAAGAACAGGAGGAGGGTATGGAATGGTTGGCGAACTGCCTCCATAACCAACTGCCTCTAGAACCAACTGCCTCCTCTGTCATAAGACCAGAAGAACTGGATAGTGCCTGGCTACTATCGATGAACGCTTTGATAAAAGATTCTACCTAAGAATCCTGGTCAAAAGGGGGAAGATGCAGAATAGAAGTTCAAGTTTATCATGGATTTTAGACTTTCTGGAGCCACGGATGCTGAATAAACCCCCTAATACTAGTGTCCTGGGATAATCTTGAAAACTGAAGCCAAAAATATCCCCTGAAGTCTTCTTAAAATCAAACAAGAGTTTAGCTTAACTAGTAAAAAAATGCCTGCCTTGAGCATTATGCTCTTTAAACAACTACCATATTGAATCAGAGTAACAAACAGTGACTAGAAAGATTAGACAGGAACCTTAGGGGACAGTGAGTTTATGTCAATGGAGGGAACAATTTAAAAAAGGGGGTGAAAAGGACCACACAACTCAAAGAACATAATTAACATCACTGACCCACATATGTAAAAAATGGTTGGCTTGGTGTATGTTTTGCTGTGTATATTCTCAAGAAAAAAAAAAAAAATAAAGTAAAAGAGAGGAGAAAAGAACTGAATAGAAATGGAAACTAAACTTACTCTGATTTTTATAGTTTCCTGAAAAAGAAGTCTAACAATTACTTAGTAGGGAACAAAAGAAGGTAAAAATATTACTCTTGCCCTAAGGATTCTTTTAACATCGGGGATAAAGCCTAAAGCAGATTAGCATCCCCATAGTCAACCTGGGTTATTAAACGAAAATCAAATAGCCTATCAGGAAGTTTACAATACCCATTGTTACCTGTCGTTGAGCTTTCATGTTTTACTTTCCTAGAATGATGACTATAGCAGAGCAAGGCTGGGCACGATGTTAGTCTCTGTTTCCTCTCAGAGAAGTGATATCCTGAGCCTCAGTCTTCTCTTCTGTATAACCCTTTAGTGACCTAATTATTTCCCGCTTTGAATTTTTGGTTGATACAATGTATTTTCATTAACGGAAGCATGCCGAGTCATGTGTCTGAATGTCTGATAGGTAGGATAGATATTTTTCTTGCCCCCCATCACAAACCTGCACAAAGTGCTTAGCAGCATGTGTCAAGTGCCACTAATTATACCCTAGGAGTCCTCAAGAGGGTCTATTGGTACACATGTGTAACAAATAGAACTTTTCAACATTTCTATTTTTCCTGTCAAAAATTCAGACATCCCATACAATACCCCGTAAAAACAGCCAGCTGTGGTACACACCCATTTCCTCAGCTTCAAACAGTAATAAATTTCTCTGTCTTGAGGCAATACACAGAGTCAGTAATATAGCAGGTTCCCAAAAAATCACAGGAGCTGAAAAAGGGCATGGTCACTATATGTACCATGTGACATGAAAGGGATAATGTGCTCAAGAAAACCCACCACCTACAGGTTTTCTACGTGAATGAAAGAAGACAAATTGTGCTAAGCACCTGGCATAGGGCAGTCATCCAGAATACTTGCTAGTTTTGTTTTGATTTAATAAAGGAAATGAGGCAAACTAAGACAGGAAAAGTGGCATTGTGGCATAAAGGGTGAGGCCAGGACAATTTTTAAAGGATTAAACTGCATTCTTAGTAATTACTAACAATATGCTACAAAGCTGCTATATTTTAAAGTTCAAAGGAATTCTCATGAACTGTCTCAAACACTGTGATTTCAAAAGTTTTCAGAACTTCACCAAAAAGAGGAATGGAAAATACCAGGAAGTGGTATTTGAGGAACTAAAGGAAGAGAACAGAGAATTAATGAAACAGAGCAACCAGTGGAAAATGTTTAGGTAAATTCGGGGAGAAAGGAAATTAGGCAGACTGTTAATACTCATCTTTTGCTTGCTACAACGTCCAGGACATAAGAATTTCTTTGATAGCTGCCTTAAGGTTCAAGGAAACAAAATCCATTTGCTACAGTGATGGAAAAGGTGTGCCTACTTTTCTACTAGGAAGATGGAAGAAAACATAGTTTTGAAAGCAAGCGGAAGACAGAAATAGTAAAATTGCTGTACAGTGATTCAGGAAGAGAGCAAGGATGCCTTTGGGGCTCTATGGTTCAATACCTGCACTGGGCAAAGAAAATATGATGGTTGATTTCTAAATTGTTCCCTTCTCTCGAATACTTACACTTCTAATAGTAGAGGATATTTCTTGGATTTATCAAAATGGGGAGGCAAGATCATCTGATACCAAAATTCTAAACAAACAGAAAGATTAATTAGTAGAGTTAAGAACAATTATTAGTGCAAGATTTCCCTCCTTATCTCTGTCAGTGATAAGTCATATCTAGAGTTTAACAATGTACTAAATAGGAATAGGAAAAGGAAATCAACTGTTTGGATTCAGAATGTGGAGACATAAAAACATTCTCTTCCAAATTAAAATACCAGTTTATCTTAAAGTCCCTCCTATTGTGTCTATTAAATATACTGACACTTTATAAAATAAAAATGCATCTTAGAATTTCTACCATTTGTTTTTTTGATGATACTTTTTGGCATGTGATTTACTTATATACCCACTTCTCACTAACTGTCTCATTATCTGATGTTTGCGTCTATGGCAACAGTGAAAAAATCCAACTATTTTGCACATTAGCAATGTCTGTCTGGCAATAACGAATGCCGAGGTACAAGGCAGGAGTAATGCTGGCTGTGATGGTTAAGATTACACGTCAATTTGGCTGAGCCACGATTGTCAGTGATTCGGCAGTTACACAGTGAGATAATCTGGAAGTTATATATAGATGTACTCATCTTCCATTTTTGTGATCTGATGTGGTCATCCTCCATTTCTTTGTGATGCGATTTCACATAGCAACCTGGTCTTTGCAACAACCTTACCATGTTGAGGAGTGAGGATCGGGTGTAGTGTGTTTATGGCTTGTGTTCTAAATTTTCCTCCAAAATATTTTCCTCTTCTTGAATTTCCTTGAAGCTGTTTAGGATTCTTCGTTGTCCCCAGCTCTATTTTTTTTAATTCTGATTTAGTAACGTTCTTGTTGCTCTATATAGTAGAACACCACAAAGCTGAGCTCTCATTTTTAGCTCTGTGTTTCACAGAACGAAATCAAGTCTATGTACAGTAAATTTCTTGCAAACATACTGTATGATCTTCTGCAGATCCATCAAATTTTCTGTGCTTGGTTACAATACCAGTTAAATAAAATGTGTTCCTAAATAGGGAATCAGTTTCTTTTTTATCTCATGTTCAGATATCAATTTAAACTAATTTTTTACTTCTTTAAAAAAAAAAGGGAGAGAGTTGGTCCATATTTTAATAAGATTACTTCTAAATTCAGTAGATTTTATCTGTTGGGGACAAAATATTCTTCTCTCTAGAGCTGTTTCTTCCATGCATCTATCTTCCTTTTCGTTATAATTAGTTAAAGAGGTGAAAAAAACGGGTTTGCAGAATTGGTACATAAATAGAATTCTCTTTAAATTGTGTTTTGTGAGTGATTTTTAACCTCTGATTAAATGTGCTTGTAAAAATACCAAAAATTAAAGCCTCCATTATAATTCCAATAGAATAAACTACCAGTTGATCATGAATACTTTTAATGAGCATGAGAAACTTACCATTTGATTTTTGCTTTTTATGAATCAGCACTAGCTGATTAGGAGGTTTTTTTTAGTTCTACCTCACTGAAGATGCGTAGTCAGATGGCGTTGTTTTCCCATTGTCTCAGCCTATGTGCCTTTGCTTCCTCCTCCCTTCAGGGCCTCCTTTCCAGTTGCTTGAATGACTATAATCACTTGCCAAACTGAGCTCCTGCCCCTTGGCAGCTCTATCTTATACTTCCTACCAGGTTAGCTAGCTAATGTGTGCTTCCCTGACCCTTAAAGTCTTCAGGGGCTCCCCATTGTGTATCAACTGAAATAGAATGTCACATCTCAGCTTTCAGTACCATTAGTGCCAGGCTATCCACGTTAGCTCTTCCAAAACTCTAAGCTGTTGCTGCTAGAGGTCACGGGCCAGGAGCATTGGCACCGACTAGGAAGTCATTGCAGATGCAGACTGATGTTCTGATCTGCTCAATCTGAATGTGCCTGTTTACAGGCTCCTAAGTGATTCACATGCACATTCAAGTCTAAGCTGTTCTTGAGAAGTACCCTGTATTTTCCAGGTGGGTTTTTTCTATCATTTAATATTAGATCAGTTGAATATTTTATATTCCTTATCCTTAAACTTAGTGAACTAAAGCTATGCTATTTTTTAATATGCTGATTTCTGATAGGTTCTCCACCCGTAAGTTGCTACTGTTAATGGGGAAGAAACACAAAAAACAAATCCCGTTTCTTACTCAAAGTAATTCGTTGTTTTTAGAGGTTGTTAAATATACCCACGATTAGGTTTTGAGGCTAGGGGCCAGGAACAGGCTAATCGTAGGGAGTGTTTTTGAAAAAAACCAAGATTGCTCTCCTAGACTGGTTTCAACATTTTATAGCTAACTCTAGTTTTTTTTTTTAACAATCATCTCACATGTTTTCAATTTCTCTGGGTTAAAGGTAGAACATATCAGGATATTATTAAAAGCGCTAATGTTTACTAATAGAACAGAATTACCAACACAATGTAATTGCACCAGCAATATTGCATTTTCTACAAACACCTTTTCTCTTGACAGAACAAATTTTACATAGAATGGTATTCTATTTTAAGATAAAAGAATGTAAAATTGGTAATTCTTATGACAGAACTTCTACTCCATGGAAACTTTCTAAATTACATTTCTACATAATATAAAAATGCAAATTTTTAAGTGAATTGATCATATTACTTATATTTTATTGGTGTTTGCAAGATAAGTATTATTCCTGGCGAAATATTTAACTCTTAGTTAACTTACTCGTTCCATCCAAAATAATGAAGTCCAGGTTTTTGGAGGGCATCTGGACATCTTGCAGCATTTTATCCAAAACTGAGTTGTCTTCCAGGACTCTGAGTTCTAAATCAAATACAGAAGACAGCAGTAATTCCTTATAACATGAAGAATTTAGATTATGCAATGCAATAATGAACAAACACGTACGTCGCTGAGCAGACACATCTTTCAGATCACAAGCTCTGCATTCAAGTCATTGTTTACAGACTCAAAAGCCAAAGGAGATTACATTGTGCTAAGAACCTGCTAGTCCTGTTCACACAGGTTTCCGAAATCAAAGCAAAAGAAAGGTGAAACAGAACCAAATACCTTCATCAGTCCTGCTACTGTGCAGGGTATAGAGGGGCAGACCAGGGCCTGTTAACACAATCAGGAAAAAGATGGTTTAGGTGCATATTTTAAAAAAGATAGCATATGTTACTATTTAAAAATACTGTTACCATTGAACTTTGACAAGTGGTAAAGGAGCTCAATAAAAGCTGGCTGTTAATACTATTCAACTGTTTTGTCCCCTTTCCCTTAAAATAATTTCAATCTGATTTAAGAAGTATCACTGGAAAGCCACAGAATGGAGCAGACAGAGCAGAAAAGGAGCCCGGGCCCTGTTGGGAGACTTTAGATGTGTAATCACCGGCACTTGGCTTAATCACCTCTGCTCCTGATTGCCTCCTCTCTTTGAGCTGAACCTTTGGGACCCTGTGCTCCTTTCCTTTCCAGTTCTATGGTGGGGGTGGCGGGGGGCTGCAATGACCGCTTGTCTCTCAGGCTCTGCCCCTTAGGGAGGAGCTCTGGAGCACACCTCACCTGGAGAAGGGGCAGGTACCCCATGATGCCACCAGGTCCGTGCTCACACCTGCACAGTGCCTCAATTGGATAAGTTATTCCTTTCTGACACGCAAAAGTGTTTCCTCACAAGCACGTATCTTCACTACTTATCCCAACTGTGGTAGTCGCAGTGATGAAGATAATATACAGAAAAGCTATTTTGTGAGCTCTTTGGTTTTGATGTAACTGGATGCTAATACCAATTTTCACCCTTTACCAGAACCACAGTAAAGACACTACACGGACCTGGGTTTAAACCCTGGCTTACTTGTGTGTCGCTTTGGACACCATAATCTAAGCTTCAATGTCCTCGTACAGAAAATGAGGATAATAGTATCTACTTTATAGCTTCTAAAGGATTAAATGAGCCTAAATAGAAAGCTGTTAGCACACACACGAAAGCTGTTAGCACAGTGCCTAGCAGAAAGTACGCACCCAATGAATGGTAACTAAAAATAGCCAGTCCAGAATCTTAAAGAAAAATGTAACAGTAAAGAAAATATGATAACAAAGAAAAATTCAGACTAATGGGTTTGGAGATTCCACATTGGCAATCAATAGTTCTTTTCCTATTACCCAGATTCTTCCTCCTGTTCTGAGAAATATCCTAGCACAGTATTTAGGAGAGAGGGTTCTGAAACTAGAGACTGTTCTGCCTCTTACTAGCTGTGTGACCTTCTGTAAGTTGCTTTCTCTCTCCTTGTCCAGGTTTCTTCACTTACATTAGAAAAATAAAATAATAATGATAGCCATAGAGCAGTGATTGCAATGGGTGACAGGCACCACCTGCATACATTTTCTCATTTAAATGGCCAAGTGCAAAAACAAACACAAATACCCACAATATGTGCATATATAAGGATCAGGTACCTCTGTTACACATAAGCTCTGGAGTGTGTGTATTTTCAACATAGAACAGCAAGCCAAGAAAGGCTCTTGGTTAGAACAGAAGGAAAGGTAGTTACACTCGTAAGTTTAAATTAGGAGAAGGGGACTTGGATAATTTCAAGAGCTCTTCAAATTCAAAAGGAGAGAATTCAGAGGGCAGAATGTTTCTCAGTCAGGAGACAGGACAGGAAACCTCCTGGATGGGGAGACAGGAAAGAAGGTAGCCCCGAGAAAGGAGGAGGCATCAGCTAGTGAGCACAAAGGGAACCGAATATTCAAGGTGAGAGGAAGGAGAGGACGACTTCAGATATCCATTGGGAGATGCAGCTGCACCTGCCAGCCTCCTACTGAGGTTAAACCTACCTGAACATCTCAGTTGGTAATACTTGGAGTTCTTACTAAACAACACAGAATAGTATTGACACCTTTCTGGATACAGCTCACAAGTGAGGCACGTCACTTTTGTGGTATCATTAAGTTGGATTCTGTAAAACACAACAGTAGAAATTCAGTGCTTGATGAAAGAATCAATAACAGGAAGGCACTCTGTAATGCCATATTCCAGTTTCACTGACTTCAGAACATTAAAGCAATCCTCAAAAGCCTTTTGTTTTTTAATGTGAAAGATATTCATAATTAATTTGTAATGACCTTAAATGTCTCATTGTTTGGCAATATCACACCACACTTAACATGTCATTCTCATTGTTGTTGACATTCAGGGTGAATTATAAAGGAACAAAAGCATTTGAGAGCAAGTCCAGTTTAAAACTAGCTAGGACAAGGAAATAAGATCCCAGAAATTGTACATCAGCTAAAAAGACTCAAGTTAATGGAGCTCTTACTTATACAAATTTCTTCCTCCTGGCATTCCTCTATGTTCATTACTAATGTAGTATCTGAAAAGAAAACAAATAAAATATATGTTAATTAAGTTTCTTTAAAAAGTCAATTCCATTTCACTCAAACATCAAGCATTAGCACACATACAAGGTATATGGCCTTCACATGTCCTTGGGTGCCACCTCCACCCCACTTTTAAGACAAGGGCCACTTTTCTCCATTGCCTCTAAACAGAAGACTTTTTCTTAACAGACTAAAACAAATGAAGTCAGGAATTTCTCCCTCAAATAAAGGGACAAGTAAAACTCAGAGTCTTTTGTATGAATAATGTGACTGGTCAGTTAACCTGAAATTGAAAACTCTTTTTCAATGTTATTTTCTGTATTTCCTATTTTATAATTAAAAAAAAAACTCACGGAGGGCGAGAATCTGCTCTACCTGGCAGTGGCTGTGCCATATGGAAAGTGGGCCTTTAAGTAACTGTTTCGACAGCGGCAAATTCTTCCATAGTGAAAGCAATAAAAATTACAATAGGATCTCAAATTCCCATTTAAAAAATAACTTTTTTCCATTGACTAACACAGTTGAAAGCCTCCACAAAGATTTACATTTTCCCAAGCGTAAGTCTGAGACATGGGTAGACAAAATAGCCTCCCCAAGACTTTCAAGAATTCAGTGCCAGCTGAATGCCAACAAAGTGCCCCCAAATGCTAGTTCAGCACTCCACATTCAAGGAAAAGAGGCGACGGCTCTGTAGCGCAAAGCAGGTAAGAGCAAGAGGTAGAGCTGCTTGTGGCATCGTATCAAATCTGTGAAGCATATGTGAAAATCATTAAGGCTTCCGTATGTTAAAGAGAAAAAAGTACTGAACACATTCCAAAGAGACTACTGTTTATTTGTAGGAGATTCTTCCCCACTTCTGGGCAGAGAGGGTGTGATTACGACAAGAGGGTTTATATCCTACCAATTATCTGAACACTCACAGGTATTCATCAGTAAGAGCTTCAATCCCAATGACTTCCCAGGTTCCTTTTGTAACAAATGTGCATTTCTGACAGAGTTTAAAAAAAAGCGATTAATCCAAGTTAAGTGGAGAAATAAATAATTAATGTCAAGAATTCAGATAATCTTGGGTTTTCTTATTGGGTCTCTCCTCTATCCCAGCCTACCCGATATGCCAATGAGGAAATCTGAATTAGTCTAATTATTTGTACTCATTGATCAAATTTACCACATGACTTCCACTTCAAGTCAGTTTCAGAAAAAAGGCTAACCTGAACTAAATTATGTAAAATACTCACATCATTATCTGTTTGGAAATGACAAATGTGTTTGTAGCCGTCTTCATCACTGATAATCTTATAGAAGCTAGTACCATCAGATGTGAAGTGAGGTTCTGCAGGCTTGAACTAGAAAAGAATGGAAAAAAAAAAAAAACACTTGAAAGCAAATGAGTCTTGTCTCAGTATCAACTTCAGTTTTAGAAAATCTTTTCCAACACCTATGCTGAAAAACTCATGCTTCCTTTACTTGCCAAATGAAAGGAGTGTTTCGAGAGAAAAATTCTCCTTCTATAAAAAAAGGAGGGGAAAAATTGAACTCATAGATCTATTTTGTGAGGAGTAAACAAAAGAATGCACGTAAAGGGGTTCCCCACAGAAGCAGGTCACTCAGCAAAACAGAAGAGACCCCCATTACTCCTGGACAGTTTCTCCCTAAGGGGGTTACCTTGAAGGCTTCCGACTAGAAGTGCTCACAAAACAGTATCAGCCTTTCAGTTTCAAGAAGAGAACTCCCTCAGCATCACAAACAGGCTTGACGGAAACACACTCCTCTCATTTTTTGACAGTATAGGTTGGAGATGGTTCGTAATTTGGGGAGCAGAGTAGTTTTGTTTTGTTTTTCCTGTTCTTTATATACATTTCTTTTGGAAAGTCAAACTTAAGCCTTTAACCATTTTTGGACTAGATTGCATAAGGAATGTCTGTCATATATTTCAAATGGAAGCCTCTACATAGTTACCATTTTTATTATAATCCTCTTCCTTTTGTTAAATAGACTCAACAATTTATTTTAAAAAATAGTTTATAGAAGCAGAGAACCAAATTCCCACTTTTCCCAGTTCAATAAGACAGTGTAAAAGAGAAAGAGAGAGAGAGAGAGAGAGAGAGAGAGAGAGAGGATTCTGTTGTTTAAGCAGAACATTGCCTTCCCAGCCTGAAAGGAGTATGTCGCTTCATGATTGCGACTTCCTTGCTGCATTCGGGAGCAGGTAAGAGATGGTCTTTTAAAACTGTTGGTTCACTTCACCCTCGATGTTTCCTCTCTCATCAAGCTCCCATTTCGGGAAGGAAGAAAAATGCTTCCCTCTCTCTATTTAGTGATTCAAAGTAAATTCATTTATGGAGCACGCTGCGGCGTGCAGTACACTTGGTGTTCTCATTACAGAGCTCTGAAACACATTCCCCTCTCTAGACCTGTGTTCACAGCCTTATCTTTTTAATACATTTCCCTGTTTCCCCTGGATGGAGTTGTGCCTAGTAGAAATGTGTGAAAAGTGGCATCTGTCTGGTTAAATACAGAGAGGAAAAAACATATTTTTTTCAGAGAGTCGTGAGGAAGTGTAGCATGTCTCTTGCCATGGAGGAAACCACTTTTCATGTTGGCAAACCTCTCCCCTCTGCCCAATCAATGCCGAAAGAAAAAGGACGTGCCAATGCTATCGGGGCTCCAAGCCCAGCTGGAAGGGGTTGTGTTCCCAGACCGGTGGGGGGGGGGGGGGGGCGGGGACTCACTTCTATGACTCAAGAGATACACACATCTTTATATTTCTTTGTGCCACTTGTCCCCCTCAGAAGAGGAGCTTAAAATAGCAATGGTCATAAGAATTAGGTGAGACTTTCTCTCTCATACAACGTGCCTTGATGGCTGGAATGCCTTCACTGGACTCGCTTCATTCCGTGGTCTTGTAGGGACCTGGGTATCTTGCCCGTGGGGTAGCGCAGTGGGAGGGGGAAACCACAAGGAATCTCTGAAGGTCACTATGCTTTTTTGGATAAAGTTCTGCACCTGGGTGCGTAGTAAAGTGTGAACCCACATGAGTGTGGGTTTCTCCACAGAGGGTTGCATAGCCAGTGTTGTGCTGTGCCAGAGGAGTTTCTGCTGGATGTCATCACATCTCCTCAGGCATTTGTGCAGGCTGTGGACGGAAACTGTGTTTTCTGCCTCTGAAGCACATAACTTCAAATACAGGTCAACCAGTACACTCAGTATCTTGGATGCCTTTCAGCTATGCTTGCTTTTTAACTTGCTGAGAGCTACAATTCACCTAGAGTGTGTTTTATTTGTTCCTCTTTAGATTTTACACTTGCTCCTTCATGCTTTGCAACTAAGTATATTACGGCTCTCCATAGAGAGACAGATCTACAGGTAGCCTTTAAGTATTTTAAGAAATAGGTCAACAAAAATATCAGTTAACACCACTAACATAGAGCCTTAGTTATGACCATGTGTATATCAAACAGCGCTGAGTATCTAACCTTCATTATGCAAAATCCTGTAACTCTTCAACACTTACCCTTCCAACCCAGCCAGTAGTACTCGTTTCAATGTGCTGCCGGGCCTAGGGAGGACAAAATACAATGACAGTGTTTCAAAGAGAAGTGAGATGAGGAATGAGATGAGGAATTCTTTTCTTTGGCCATAATTTATAATAGACGCAAACATGTACTTACAATAAAATAATTGAACACTATATCCATTCATCTATTTTTATTTACGTTACTATCTTTATGTAAGTACATTAAGTCACTTACAACTCTCAATCTAGAGCTCTGTCCTCCTTGTGGACCCACAGACTGCCCTGGACACTCTGGTGGCACATTCAGTTTAACTGAAAAGAACTTCACTGTCTTTCCTGCATCCCTACCAGCTCGCTTTTCGTTTGTTCCTGTCCTAGTTAGTGGCTTCCACTTGAGCCACACTAGCAACCCGCGCTCATTCTAGACTCCTGCTCTTCTCACAGTCCCTTCTCAGCCGCTGTTCTCCGCTTCCTAGCCTTCTCTTTCCACTGTTTCTGGCTAGTTCACCTCCTCCTCGGTCTCCTTTGGCCCACTGCCATAATCTCACAGGCCTGCCCAGCCCCTAAGATGACCCCCAGTTGGCAACTGATAGAGCTTTTAAAAAGACAAAGCTTTTACTAAAACACCCTATTGCTTAAAACTTTGGAAAGCTCCCCGCTTCTTAGGGGATAAGCTCAAACTCCTCAGAATGGGTTCGAAACCCCACTGCTGCGTTTCCCCTACGCCCGCTCATGTGTACCCACCTTCCCTTGCGAATGCTACGCCACTTGCCACCACCACGCCTCTGCGTAGCCGTCTGCTTATATTGTGTTCTTGTCCTTGTCTGCTAGCATAGTGCAACTTATCCACACAGCTCTGCGTCTCTCCTGTGCCACCTCCCTGCTCCACTTCACCAGCTCCCAATAGGGTTAACCATCTTCTTTAGCCCTGCTTTTCCTCTATACCTTGATTATGCCCTTTTATGGCACAATTCCCTGATATTGCAGTGATTTAACTGGAAGGAAGCAAAGAGCTTGCATATTTTGGGTTGAATTCTGGCTATGTCATATTACCTGGACAGCCTCTTAGCCTCTCGGCCTATCTCCACTGTGCCTGGCGTGCTGTCAGTATTCAATAAATGACAACAGTTATCATAAAAGCGTTCCCTACATGAGCATAAAACATTTTGCAGACAGGTGTGCTGACTGATGTATCTTTTTTTACATCCAGAGCTCAGTACAGAGCTTAGAATATAACACCTGTGGCCACTGAGGCAATTCCAGCTCATAATGAGCCTGTAGGACTGGCCAGACTGCTCCACGGGGCTTCCCAGGCTGCAGTCCTTACGGAAACAGAAGGCTACACCTTTCTCCTGAGGAGCAACTGCTGAGCCTCCTACCTTTAGATAAGCAGCCGAGTACTCTACTGCTGTGCCACCGTGGCTTGTTGGAACATAATAGGCATTGAATAATAGGCCTAGTAAATAAATAAATAGGGTGCTAGGTTTTCTGAGAAGAGAATCTGCCCTGGGTCCAGCTAGGATAAGAGCAAGGAAGGGAGGTGAGTAGGCACAGGATCTGTTAGAAGGACAGGCAGTTTACAGAGGTGCCCTTGTGATGTGTGACCTACTACCAGGTTCTGCCTCTCCTACAGGGCCTTTAATCCCGCTCCAGCAGCCTGGCTGGACCATTCAGTCTCCTGGCCAGAAGCATCCAGCACATAAAGGCAGGATTAACACTGGAGTTTGTTTCAATGTTGGTACCATCTGAAAACAGCCTGGTGGTTTTCAATTTAAATTCTAAAGCTCTTTAAACCAACCCACTGCTGTCCAGTCTATTCTGACTCTCAGTGGCCCCACAGGATGCAGTAGAATTGCCCCACAGGGTTTCCAAGGAGCACCTGGTGGATTTGAACTGGTGACCTTTGATTAGCAGCTATCGCACTTAAGCACTACGACACGTGGGTTTACCCACAGAGTTTCCAAGGTGTGCTTGGTAGATTTGAACTCTGATCTTTTGGTCAGCAGACATAGCTCTTAACACTATGCCACCAAGGTTTCCTAAAGTTGTTTACTGCCTAAAAATAGTCCTAACATGGTAATCATTTATAGCCTCTTTGCCTATCCTTCCTCATCCCGTGTATTTTCTTTATGGAAATACTCTTCATTGACCTGCAGTCCTCGGTCCTCTTTGACTTTCAGAATTTGGTTGTCAGATTTTATCTTCTGAGTTTCTAATCATTCCCCTTTCAAATGATATGATAGCATCTATAACTAAAACAGTATCACTAGTGAATAAAGGTGAACTAGATACTGAATTATCTAAAGGTTAGTCATGGCTTATCCACTTCCTGTGGATCAGACACAGAATCAGAAAGAACGGTCTCCAGTCTCATTTCCTGATACCCAGCATTCGTTATCTCCCTAATCTCAAAGCGTGCTCCAATCCCAAGGGGCTTTAGAAGCAGAACATCTTCACTCAGTCTTACCACTAAGCACGACCATCTGCCAGAGGAGTTATCATAGTCACAGATATCCATGACAGAATAGTTCTGAATCCTCCTAAGCCATTGTAGAGAAATTCTTTCTTCAGTTACCCAAGTCACACCACACAAGTAGTGATCCCTGGAAAAGAGATAGAAGAAAGAGACGGAGGGAGGGAGGGAAGAAGGGAGGGAGAAGAAATATATTTCTAGACATTGGTACATATAGAAATTTTAACTCTGTAACACTGAAATCAATCTTAAATGGGAAGCACAATGTTAAATGTTTGTTGGAATCATTTAATACCATAATATTCACCTTTCTTTAAAGCTTAAGGAACTGTTCCAGTTTGAATGGAATCTAAAATACGTCTAAAATGGAACTCTGGCGGTGTAGTGGTTAAGTGCTACATCTGCTAACCAAAAGGTTGGCAGTTCGAATCCACCAGGTACTCCTTGGAAACTCTATGGAACAGACAGTACTGGGTTTGCTTTGGGGGTTTAAAAGGAAAGATAGCAGATACTGTCCTATATGTGATTCCAATCACACATACAGGATTTATCAAGCCCTTAACTTGGCCTTGGCTGTGCCAGGTAGGCAAGGGTAGTGTTTTTCCATCTCTGTTCTGCAATGCAGTGAGGGTAAGGGTGCTGGCTGAGACGTTAGTGTTTTCTGCTAATCTGATGTGTTTCTCTAGGAAGTTTTCTCATTACGATGAAACTACAGCTGATCTTTTTCTTGACTTCATTTTCAAATGAAGAAAAAATTGACTCATACCTCCATCGACTTTGAAAAAGAAAGAATTATACGCTAAAAAAACTGTTTTCTAAAGTCATAACATGAGCCATGTGATGGAATTAGAGGTACTCTGTGGTATTTTCACATAAATTTAAACAAGCAGAGATATCGCTGGCATTGTATCTTCCCCCCTGCACATACCTTTAAAATTTTGGGGGGATCACTTTCTGATTTATAGCAAAATGCATGGAATTCATCATTTACTTTTCTGCTTCAGTCCTAACATTACTTGCTCTGGCAAGTAATGTTGTCCTCTCGGTGTAACTTGGAGCGATTATTCTTATATCACTCCTCTCCAGTGTTTACTTAAAGATTTCCTCCCTTTTGTCAGGAGATTCCAGTGGAATCTTGTACTTAGAGTTCCGTAGATCCTCCTCCTCAGCCTGGTCCCATGGCCATATCTTGCCTCAGTCCTCCCTGCTCCCAGCCCCACTCTGTAAGGCTTCTCTCCCTGTGCTGTTCCCTTCACAGTGTGTGCCCCAACTCTCCTCTTGTCATTTTGAGATCTCTGCTGGGCTGCAAGCTCTCTGATGCCAAGGCCCACATCTGTCTGTTTCTCAGGGCTACCCACAGGGTGAAGCAGAACGCTTGGCACAGAAAGAGGCTCAGTCAGTGTCTGAAAGAATGAAAAAAGTCCTTTCCTTATTTTTGTGTCCCAGACAGCCTCGTCCTTCCCCAGAATTCACAGATTACTTCCTGTCTGCACACTCCCCTCACAGATACTACATACGTGAGCAAGTGGTAAGGCTCAGGCTCAGAGTAAAGCCCTTTAATCCCCCTCCCAATTTCCCTACCTCCTTGCACAGCTGAGGGCACTGAACAGGTCAGAGGGCTGGGGGTCTTGGGGCCTCTGTGCTGCCCTCTCCACATGACACCTGACTGAAAGAAGTTGATGCACAACATTTCGACAGGTAAGGACTTTTTTCTGTTCCGCTCATTTGTCTAAAAGCTAAATACAGAGTTCCCATATGAGCCAGGTCCAGTCCTGGGTCTATACCCAGAAACAGTGAGGGCAGGCATACAGACTTGCACACCAGTGTTCACCACAGTGTTACAACAGTCAAAAGGTGGAAACAATGCAAGGGTTCACCAACATATGAATAGACCCAGGTGGTATATTGCTATAGTGGAATATTACTCAGCCATAAAGAGGAATAAAAGTCTCATGCATGCCACGACACCAGATGAATGCTGAAAACACTATGCTGAGTGCAACAAGTCAGACAAGAAAAGGAGTAATACTGTATGCTCACACTTACACAAATGATCTAGAATTGACAAACACATAGAGACCAAAGCTTATTAGTGGTTTCCCGTGGCCAGGAGAGAAGGAAATAGGGAGTGACTGGTTAAGAGGCACTGAATTTCTGTTTGTGATGATGAAAAACCTTTGGGAATGGAAATTAGTGATGGCTGCACAGCACAGCACATCTAATCCATGCCACTGAACTGTATACTTAAAGATGGTTCAAATGGCAGTGTTCTGCTACCATGAAATTGAGTGAAATAAAAACCTATACCTTGTCTTGTCTCAATGGCTACTAAGCCACCAACATTCCCTGAAGATTCTTAGCATCCCCCATCCCCTTTGTCCCATTCTGCCCTCCAGTCTGAAACCGCTGCTACTCTTCAACTTCTTTTAATGTTAGCTCAAATGTTCCTTTATCCACAATACTTTCTGGAAAACCCCCTTGTTGTGCCCACCATCACCAGTCTTAGAGCATTTGTCACAAGCTGGCAGACGGCTGGGTCTACCCATGGAATGCCCCTTGTTTCACATGTTCAGGGAACAAAGGCACGGTGGCCTCATTCCACTTTTCTGCACTGAGCCCCAAGCCGAGGAGCTAACTGAGAAAGTACAGAGACCAATAAATCTCACCCAGGACAGACAGTAGATACTCGTAAGGGGAATGGACAGATGAAAAGCACAGTAGACAATGAAACTTTTTGAAATTAATTTTCTGGATCAGGTATTGGCAAAGATTTTCAATAAAAGACCAGATGGTAAATAATTTAGAAAAGACACATGTTTTCTGTCACAACTATTCAGCTTTGCCATTGTAGTACAAAAGTAGCCACAGACAATAAATCAGTGGATGCGTTTGTTTATGTTCCCATAAGACACTGAAATTTAAATTCCATGTTTATTTTCACAGGTCATGAAATATTAGTATTATTACTATTTTGTTTGGACTACATAACACTGAAGTGCAGACAGTTTAAGTGGCTAGCCCATGGTATCACAACTGGTCTCACTGCAGGACCATATAAATAAAAAATAAGTGGTGGGCTGGCTTTGGCCTATGCACTCTGCTGTGCTCATCCAGTTCTACATTAAAATACCCAGTGCTGTCGGTGGGGTTTTTGGTTTTTTGTTTTTTTAGCTCAAAACTTAATAAAAATCATGTACCTCTCTCTAGGAAACAAACAAAAACAAGCCTCCCACATGCATGCACACAGTTTTCAAGCATTCCATGGACATAGGCTAGGAACCTGAGCTCCAAAAATAGTCTTCCCCTTGGGGTGTACCGGTCAAGTGCTATGGCTGCTAATCAGAATGATGACAGTTCAAATCTACCAGGTGCTCCTTGGAAACTCCACAGGCAGTTACACTCTGTCTGTCGGGTCACTATGAGTCAGAATCAACTTGATGGTAGTGGGTTTGGGGTTTTTTTTTTAAAGTGTTCTGATTAAGGGAGTGGAGAGGTGAGGAGGGGAAAAACTTTTTAGCAAGATTAAGGGGTCACATAGTAACTAAGGAGCTTCATCTGCCAAAACTCGTTGCCATGGAGTCAATTCCAACTTACAGCAGCAACCCTATAGGATAGAGCAAAACTGTCCCATTGAGTTTCTAAGGCTGTAATCTTTACGGAAGCCTCTTTCCAGCATAGAGTGACTGGTAGATCCAAACCACCAACCTTTCAGTCAGCAGCTGAGCACTTAACTAGTGGGCCACCAGGGCTGCTTGCCTTATCCACTATATGACATAAATTATACCTCAGGGTCCGATACCATTTGAAAATATTGGCTGATGGACTTTGGGAAGTCAGCCAGGAAAGTCACATGCAGCAGGCATCTTTCCTGCCCCCTCCTAGATCAAAGGTTAATGAACCTGTGTCCTCCACTACCTCTGTTAGTCTACACAGCCTGGGGTGTACTCTGCACTCTATGGGGACTCAATAAAGACAGGTTACCAGTTGAACAGTCACTAGTTTTTTAATGTTCTTATAAACATACCTTTTATCAATTGCAGTTTCTCTCAAAGATTAGGAATCAAGGGCTTGGGGGCAGCATACAGACAGAATGGGGATGCAGAACCCAAGCCTGGCTGAGATGTCAGTGAGTCATGGAAAAGATCAACAGCTCACTGTACATCTTACGGAGAAGTGGCGGTACCCACTTAAGATGAGAAAAACCCACCATGCTGAATTATAAATATGCTTTGTACTACAAGACAGTTTTGTTCTGCCAAAACAGAGAGGCAACTATTGAGTAGACTTTTTTGTTATGTAATGACTGAAGGGAGGGGGAAAGAGGGAAGGCGGATGGCATGACCTCCCTCAAGCTTGCAACTGCTTATCTCAGGACAGACACAGTGAGTCAGCCAGCTCTTCTAACTTCTGGAACTGGACTAGTCCAAGGATATTTAATGTGGTTTATTTTAATACTAAAGCAATGGAGTCATTTCTGGACATAATTATAAGAATTTATACTTACATGGAATTCTCTATGTACCAAGAACTATTCTAAGCGCATTATAGAAAGTCCACAATCACTCTATGAGGCAGTTACTGTTACAGTTCATGTTTTGCAGACAAGGAAACTGAAGTCCAGAGAACTTAAGTAATTTGCCCAAGGTCTCACTACTAATTAGAAAAGTCAAGACTCAATCAAGTAGTTGCTTTCAGGTTTTCTGTCCTTAGTTACTATTGTGTAATTGCCTAGAGAATGTCTACCCACTCTTTTGTTAAACATTGTTAGCTACCTTCATTCTCTTGCTTCTTGGAAGCCTAAAATTCTTTACTCAGTAGAATCTGTTTATCCCCAAAGAGTCATGCATAAGCTGAATATTATACAGCAAATCATATTTGAATTTGCTGAGAAAGACTTGCTGTTGAAGCTCAAATTATAAGGAATCCCTTTGTAAAGTGACTTGCCTATCTTAGCACAATGCTTCAGGTGATATTAATTTCCTCGATGTCTATCAAGTTGTATAAATGCTTCTTTTGGTATTATACCAAACTAAAAGAAAAAAAAAATTTAAAAAAGAAAACTTTCGCTCCCGAGTTGATTCATACACATAACAACCCTACAGGACAGAGTAGAACTGCCCCATAGGGTTTCCAGGGAGGGCTTTTGGATTTGAACTGGTGACCATTTGGTAGGTAGCTGTAACTCTTAACCACTGTACCACCAGAGTTTCTTTGGTATACCAAGGATACTTAAAATGAGGAATGGATTTATAAACTAGAAAAAAAATCAGAGAGAAATGTGCTACTAAGAGAAATTGTACACCCTGGAGTGATTAATTCAGTGAATCACCCAAAGAAGCTAGTGTACTGCCAGTGCTGGCCTTGGGCTCCATTCCACCCTCTGCTCTGATGGGGATGCCAGCCTTCTGGGTCTCCTAACAGTCAAACAGCTGAGGAGCTAAATGGTTAGAGGGAGACTGAACATACCTGAAGGATGTGGCCCCCACTGTGGGTGAGCCCCTCAGCTAGTCTCTTTCCTCACTAAACAGCAGACATTGTTAGCCCTCCAGAGTACTTATTTCATTAGTTTCTCACCTGTGTGACAACCCTGGTGGCATAGTGGATACAGTACTGGGCTGCTAACTGAAAGGTCAGTAGCTCTAAATCACCAGTGGCCCCAAGGGAGAAAGATGCAGCAGACTGCTACTGCAAAGATTTAGTCTTGGGAAAACCCCGTGGGAGAGTCACACTCTGTCCCATAGGATCACTATGAGTTGGAATCGACTTGACAACACTGGGTAGTGATGAGTGACAACCCTAGGCCCTGATGGGCTTTTTCTAGACCAAAGGTCATCATCCACTGTTCCAAGGAGGCTTAAAAAGTCTTTTCAGCTACTGTGTCCCTCACAAACAGCGAGAACAAGGGTGGGGCGGGGCACGAATTGGGTGGGAGGGGCATCTGGAGTCATTTAGCAGATACTGTTGTTGTTCAGGGGGTCAAGTTGGTTCCAACTCTTGGTGACCCTATAGGACAGAGCAGAACTGCCCTACAGAGTTTCCACGGAGTGCCTGGTAGATACGAACTGCTGCCCTCTTGGTTAACAGAGGTAGCACTTCGCCACTATGCCACCAGGGTTTCCCTAAGCGAGGTTATCTCGGTAGAGCACGCCCTCCTCAATCTTTGGGTTTCAAGCCACAGAATGAACACATGGTGGAGGAGGCAGAAAAGGGGAACTGCTATGTAAGGTCATTTTGAAGCCCATCTTTGGCACTAGCTCTGTGAACTCCTATTCCAAGTACACAAAGTCACACATATAGCCCACTTCATCCATCCATCCATTCATTCATTAATTTGTCTATTCTTTTATTCTACCAATATCAGTTGGGTACATCCTATGTCCTAGAACGCTGCTAAGCACTTGTGATGCTGTTGGAAGACTGGCCCCTACCTTGTGGAATTTGTCTTATTGAATTCAGTCTTCCCACTGAGTCAAATAAAGTAATTATAAAATCCATTGCTGTAAATAAAATAGGGGATTTGTGATTTTACATTAGATGCTGCCTTCTCTGAAATACTTTGAACTTTCAAATTGTCATTACCCCCCCCAACAAAACACTGATATTGACTTGATTCCGACTCATAGTGATCCTATAGGATAGAGTAGAACCACTCCATAGAGTTTACATAGAGCACCCAGTGGATTTGAACTGCCAACCTTCTGGGTAGCAGACACAGCACTTAACCACTATACCACCAGGGTTTAGACCTCCAAAACTGTTAGCTACCATTGAGTCAGCCCCAAACTCACGGTGGCCCCTTGCACAACAAAGGGAAACACTGCTCAGTTCTGCTTTAGCCTCGTAATTGGTTGCAGATCAGACAATTATGATCCGTAGAATTTTCACTGGCTGATTTTTGAAGCAGATCACCATATCTTTCTTCCTAGTCCTTTTCAGCCTGTAAGCTCTGCTGAAATCGATTTAGCGGCATAGTAACCGACAAGCCTCCAGTAACAAAAAGATGGCAGCTGTATGTGAGATGCACTGTCTGGTAGTGAAACCCTGGTCTCCTGTGTGGAAGGCAAGAATTCTACTGCTGAACCACCACAGCTCCCTATTATGAGAGGCAATATAAACGAACAGTTTAATAAATATCATCCACTTTAGCACTAAATCAGCCAGGGTAGCAGGGAGGCTGAGCCCTGATTCAGGGTTTAGCTTGGGCGCTTAGAAAAATGGACTGGGTCTCTTTTTCACTTGTTTTTTAGAGGATCAGTGTTCCCATCCCTGCCATTTCCTAGCAAAATGATGAATTAGCCTTATGGTCCTATGGACTTTCACTTGTTGGAAGCTCTGTATTGAAAGAACATAGACTAATGGAGATCACACAGGAGCACAAGCACAGGAGGACAGAAACCTGCTGGTCCCGTAAGACCTTGCATTGCAGAAAACTGAATTACTAGACAACAGAGGATACTGAGTATTTTCCTAAAACACAAAACTTGCCTGGATTAACTTGGCATTATTGGATTTTTGCATGGGACCAGAAAATGGTGCATTACACCGTATGACAACTTTCTCCACACAGGACCTACAGACTGTTTGGCAAAGCCACAACCATGCTGATGCTAACAAAAACCAGAGCAGCATTTTAAATACCTCATAAAACACATTCTTGAGGCATTTTCAGAAGAGATTCTTTGGTAAAACACATTCAGCACAGAGCATCTGCAGTGAGTGAAGTGATCCTCACCATGAGGAACCGTAAAGACCAAAGACTTAACAACTAATTCAGATAGGGTAAAAACAAGCCCTTAGATTTGCTTATGTTTCCTGAGCCCAGCACTTTACAGCTGTTCCTCTGGAAAGCAATATTTAAGTTGCAAAGACTTTGCTCCTTCATCGGTAGAATGGCTATAAAAATGATCCACAGGGTGCCTGTAGGCAAGAACTGAGAGAACACAAGGCACCCTCCCAACCCCTACTCAGTGTTCAATAAATGTCATCTCCATTATTCAAACACTCCAGCCTAGCAATCTGCAGGCCTCTGGCCTATTCCTGTTCCCACACTAGCTTTCTATTTGACCTTAAGTAATCTTCAGTCCTGGAGTCATTGATCTGAATAGTTTACATCCTCCACTTAGTCATAAGTGCTGGAATGGCAAAAGCCCGGTCCTGGGGATGTTTGTGAATGTCAACAGTGGGTGCTCAACCATTGCTAATTGAAGAGATGGCCAGAAAGGACCGAAGAGCAATTTTAGAATCTCTGGGTAAATTTTCATACTCTTAAACAAACAAGGAAAAAAAAAAAAGTTACTGATAGTGATTTTGCCCCATACTGAATAAGCAAATATAGATAACTCTGACCAAGTTGATAAAAGAATAACCACAGAGCAAAGCCTGATGTGGGTAACACAACCCCAGGGAAAGGAGATGCTGACACACTGCTCTGACGTTCCCTACAGGACTGTGTAGGCATTATCTGCACTCACACAGTGGAGGCATATGGTGCAGTGCTCAAAGGCTCTTGCTTTCAAGCCAGAAAGACAGATTTCAATAAAGACTCTCACTGGGTCATTTTCTTAAGATCTCAGTGTCATTTTCTTATCTATAAAACAGGTCAGAGTAGAACTGCCTCAATGAATTTCCAAGAAGCACCTGATGGGTTTGAACCACTGATCTTTTGGTTAGCAGGCGTAGCATTTAACCACTCTCCCACCAGGGTTCCATGCCTAGGAGAGACTGAGTTCCTAATACGTGCTAAAAGAAAAAAAAACAAAACAACCTCACCAGTTGCCATCAAGTCCGTTTTGACTCATGAAGACCTCACATGTATCCAGGAAGAAGTGCATTCTGTGGGGCTTTCAATGGTTGTTTTTGGGGGGGCACAGATTGCCAGGACTTTCTCCTAAGGTATCTTGGCTAGACTAGAACTTCAAACCTTTTGGTAAACAGCCAAGCCCATTAGCCATTTGCACCACCCAGAGATGCCCCAAATGTGCTAGTTGTTATTTAAACACAAAAACAAAACCAATGAAGAGCTACTTAATGACCATACATTGTATCCGATACACGCAAATCAACTAGAGGCTGGAGGTGTTTGGTGGAATGATCTCAAATCACTAAGGACTATTTAAGCAAGTGACTTCTTGAGGCACACTGGTGTCACAGGGTTTTCGAAACTTAATCCACAGTTCCCCTGGATTTCTCCTAGTCTTACCATGGTAGAATACCATGGTCTGCTCTCATCACGCGGGCCTCGTGGCTGCTTCGTTTCACACAGGAAACATGACTCTCGGCAGTCTTTCATTGGCTCTTCCTGTGTGTTCCAGGCTCCGCTCAATCTTCACATCTCTGCTCGCGGGACACGTTGTCAGAGCCTCCTTCCCTGACCTCCTCCTGTCAAGGTTAGCTAGGGAACCTGATCTCTGCCGCCACATACTAACATATTTGACTCCAGAATCTAACATCTTCTAGGGATAACAAAGGTCGTGGTTTGCATTATAGAACACACACAGTATTGATAAGGTTACCAAGGGAACTTGATCTGCTACAAACCAACAGTTCTTCCTGGCAGTTTGTGATGTTAATACAAGTTCTTCCTGGCAGCTGTGATGCAAATACAACACTTCCTTCTAGTAGTTGGCCAGTGGCTACAGTAACCAGTAATCTCCAACCCAATCAAAAACCAAGTTACTACCTCCATCTCCCTTCTATGATGCCACCTCCCGCTTTTGCCAATAAAAAGCACCTCCAAAATCTATGCTATTTTTCCACTCATAGAGACTGACCCATTCCCTCTTTGGAATGTATGTTTCCTTAATAAACTTTCTTTCATTTGCTCCTAAAAAGGATGCATTCTTGTGTGCTTCGGCAGAGGGGGAGGCCAGTTTGCCACCCTTCAGGAGACCAAACCTACTAGCTCATTCTCTGGACCCTGAATCAGGTCACTCGGGATCTAATCGGCTGCGTGAACTCAACACTTCTGATGTCATGGATCAAATTGTGTCCCCCCCAAAAATATGTGTAGCCATGTGGCTGGGCCATGATTCCCAATCTTTTGGTAACTGTTCTCCATTTTGTGATTTTCCTGTGCTGTATGTTAAAGGATTAGGGTGGGACTGTAAATCCCTTCATAGGATCACCTCCCTGTTCCACTGTACAGGGAGTTTCCCTGGAGTAAGGCTTGCCCCACCCTTAATCCTTTCATCCTACAAGAGATAAAAGGGAAGGGAAGCAAACAGAGAATTGGGAACCTCACACCATCAAGAAAGAAAGCAGAGAACCAGGAACCTTGTGCCACCAAGAAAGCCGCACCAGGAGAAGAGCCCATCCTTCACACCTGAGGTTCCTGAGCCAAGACGCTCCCTGGACAAAGACTGGTGCAACACCAGACCTTCCTCCAGGGCCAACTAGGGGGAAAGTCGTCCCCTGGAGCGGACACCCTGAATTTAGACTGGTAGCCTACCAGACTGTGTAAGAATAAACGTTTGTTTGTTAAACCCATCCACTCTGTGGTATTTCTGTTAGAGCAGCAATAGCTATCTAAACACCCACTGTCTATATTCCCCTTTACCTTGCTTTATTTTTTTTTTTTTTCTTTTACCCCCCACATTGTTTTTTACCACCTGACATTTGTGTTTCTGTTTACTGGGTTACTGCCTGCTGCCCCTGCTGCAGCATAGGCTCCATGACACCTGGGATGCCTCTGCTTTTTTCACAGACAATTCCCACCACTTAGAGAAGTCCTCACTTGAAGCAGTGCTCAGTAAAGATTTGCTGAATGAAAAGAATGAATGACCAGGACAGGACGACAGTATGGGAGGCTGTGTTAGATTCTGCTACTCATTTTCAGAATGTTCTCCCTGGGAACTGTGAAACTCCTCCCAACTAAAGCATTCTTTCAGCCAAGAGTCTTACCCTATTAACATAGAAGCAGGAGCTGTGATTTGTACGGAGGTGGCATTGGTGGTTGGGCTGAGGGAGTCTGTATTTACAATAAAGAACTTGACAGTTGGATTCACAGCCCCTGCCTAGGAAAAAGTAATCAAGAGATTAGTATTCACAAAAAGAAAAAAAAAGTCACTACACAAAAACCACACAATACTGTCCCCACAAAATAGTCATAAATTCCAGCACCAAGACACACACAATTTAATGTAAATAAAATGAGCATAAGAACTGAGAAATGCGACCCTTTCACATTCAAGCAGAAAAACATGTATTACTTAATGGTGCAAAGCACTTGTATTTAAATAATGAATGTTCATAATTTTGTACTTCAGACAAGCAAGACAGGATAAACTTCTTGAAATCAATTCTATTATTTTGAAATACAGCTTGACTCCACAAGACGAGAGGTCTTTGATGGCTGGTCACTATGAAGAACATGCAGAATTCAGCCAAAGACATAATCCACCAGTATACGTGGTTGAGAGCCAAGATCCTAATTATGCAGCTACAATTTTTACTCCAAGTTCAGGTTCACCACGATGGAGTTTTACAATCTATACTATGACAAAAATCTGTAAAATCCCATTTAAATATACAATATATACTTTTGTCATAATAAACCTTCGATTGACAGAACAGTTTGAAATAATACGGTAGTTTTGGTGAGAACATTTTATGTTTACTGTTTTTTTTTTCTTGCCAATTTCACTCTTTAAAAATAACATTCCACTGACAAACACATCTACATATTTAGTCTCTGATTTCTCTTAACTTCCAGTGTCTTCCTAAAAAGGCAGCTCTTCATAAAGCAAATTGATTGAGTTGATAAAAATAAAAATCTCTTTTCCTAAATTGTTTACAGCTAAAACATTTACTGTCAGATTTTCCAACAGACCGAACTGTGACCATCGTTATTACAGTCTTAGTGTAGAGTCCGTGGTTATCTCCTCAATCTTCCTCTTTCCTGGCTTATACTGTTTAACAGAGCTCTTCACTTTTAATAAACATACATCCTAGAGGAGAGAAACAGCCTAAAAATTGAGATATGACACTACTGCTAAAAAAACAAATGAAAAACATTGCCTTTGAGTTGATTCTAACTCATAGAGAACTTATAGGACAGAGTAGAACAACCCCCACAGAGTTTTCAAGAAGTACCTGGTGGATTTGAACTGCCAACCTTTTGGTTAGCAGCTATGGCACTTAACCACTAACCCACCAGAGTTTTCATCACAGTTTTGTAGGACTTGCAAAATTTACATTGGTGGCAAGTCTGTAACAGTAAGAAGTCCTGGTGGCATATTGTTTAAGAGCTTGACTGCTAACCAAGAGGTTGGCAGTTCAAATCCACCAGCTGCTTTTTGGAAACCCTATGGGACAGTTTACACTGTCCTATGTGGCAGCTATGAGTTAGAATTGATTTGAGGACAATGGATTTTAATGTGTTTTTAAAAAACTAGTCAGGTAGCTGGCTAATTAGCAATATAATCTGATGCACAACCAAGCTTTTCAACTGTATTTAAGGGCCCCTGCACCTCCTGCACATGAGATGAGCTTCTGAATCAATTACAGCCCGTCTTTTCCTCCCTTCAAACATTTTCACTCCCCCCTACTTCTTTCAAAAACATTTCTCTCATCTTTTTCTGCTTGTCATTCCTCAAAGTTTTTGGAGAAATTACAAAACCTTAAATCACACTCTTTCCTGGGATAATAAAAATACTTTAAAATTGCCAGATGCTGTTGACTTCAGCAAGAGTAATCACAGCAAGCTGTTGAAGAGAGACTGACAATATTTTCATTAGCAGAAAAGGTTTCAATGAAACCACTCTCCTCCCATCAAATCAGTGAACCACTCTGTGGATAGGAGCACAGACCTTGGGATAGGGAACCCACACCGTCTTTGGGTACTGCAGTGACTCATCAGAGTAGAAGGAGTATTCGATAAGCGGGACTTCTGTGTCGTTAAATTGGGCATATGCTAAAAAAGTGCCGTTTGGAGACCACCACAGAGCAGAGTAGGAACTGAAGACTTCCTCTGAAAAAAGACATAAATTGTTCTGTTACAAGAAGTAGCTGATAAATTGGCTTTGGCATTCAAAATATTGTTCTCATTAGCTTTAGTAATTACAGTAGAGTTCAACTAATGAACCACTTTGCATTTGCTGGGCTTCCAAATTCAGAATAATACAAATGAATAAAAATACAATCTTTGCAATTATATCTGGATTGTAAAAATAAGTAACCCAGTGAACCCTTGTGGAATATTTTAGCACACAACATTTAATACATGCTGTATATATTTTTTCTTTATCTTTTAATCCTCTAAATTTATGCTTTAAAACTTACTAAAAGTAAATTTCACACAGGAGGCTGATTCTCCTTTCTGATTTTCAAACAGTCAACATGCCAACACACTCTCCCCAACTGGGCTCAGTTTGTACTGAGCCCGCAGGGTACTGGTGGGTGGTGTGTAGCTCCAGGCTATCAAACCAATATGGTGCCCAGAGTTTACTACTCTTGGCACAAACAAGGTGTGGGAAGGATGGATTTAGTACAGCAACGAGCTCCATGAGACCCCTACTGAGAAACATCTCCTTTGCCCAGCCCAGAAACTGAAAATTCCCTTGGATTAACACCTTCCTCTGGTGTATATGCTAATGAGTAAGGGAAGAGGGTCAAAGAGGGAGAGGCAAAGGAAAGAAAAAAGTCTTACTTTCTAGTACATTCTTGGGCTTGTTTTCAATCCCTGGCAATTGCAGCCCTTCCCTATGCTTATTCTGGGGTCTATTCAAGGAACAGGGGTCCCTGAGTGGTGCATGCGTGGCTGTTAACTGAAAGGCTGGTGGCTCAAGTTCACACAGAGGTGCCTTGAAAGAAAGACCTGGTGATCTACTTCCCAAAAGTTAGTCATGGAAAATCCTATGGCAGGAAGTTCTACTGTTATACACATAGGGTCACCATGAGCAGAAAGTGACTTGACGGCAACTGGTTACTGCTTACTCAAGTATTACCCAATCCCTGCCTCCTAAAACACCAAAACCTCTTTGACCAACTGGGAATGAAAGATTCAGGTAGACTGGGCATAGGCTTTATTCTTCATGTAGATTTAATTCACACATCTCAAGTATTGATTGGAATGGAAACATAACAGTGATAGCATAGAAAATAGAGCCTATAGTTAGTAAATCAGCACTTCCAATCAGTGTTCTGTTGCTTACATCTGCTGCACAAGTTCTCACAAAATGATCGTTTCCAATAATATAATAATAATAATAGCAGTAACAGTTATCATGATGAAGAGCTGACATCTAATGAATGCTAACTATGTATCTACTGTGTCCTACACGGTTACTGTAAGTGGGAATTGACTCTACGGCAAAGAGTTACTATGCACCAGGCATTGAGAAACAATTGATATCTATCATCTCAGTTACTCCTTACAATATTCCATCATACCGATGAGCGACATGAGGCAGATCTAAAGAAGACAAGTAATTGGCCTAGTCACATGGTCAATAAGCAGTGAAACAAAACCCAAGCCAAACCCATTACTGTCAAGTTGATTCCAGTTCATGGTAACTCCATAAGATGGAGTAGAACTGCCTCATAGTTTCCAAGGAGTACCTGGTAGATGTGCACTGGCAACCTTTTGGTTAGCAGCTGTAGCACCTAACCACTATACCACCAGGGTAGAGTTAAAAAATCATAAACCCAAATTCTAGAGTCCATTCTTTCTAACTCCATGCTGTCCTGCCCCTTCTTAACTCTACTTAATCTTACCCTACTAAATCTACAACCTGGGAAAGCAGTCTACTCTTTCTGTAATGCATCATACCCGTATTATTGAGTTACTTTAATGTGGCAATTTTGAATTTAAAAATACTGTTTAGTCTTCATGAAGATCCCTGGGTAAACTATTGATAGCCTATTTTACAGACAAGGGAATTAAGGATTAAAAAGACTGGATGAATTGCCTGAAACAAGAACTGGAACCCAGGGCTTGTGCTACTAAGTTCCACTCACTAGTGTCACTAGGGAGACACAAGTGAAGCCCACACTGGGTGACACGGTCAGAAGGAGTGCCACTGGAATGACTGACTGTAAAAGTACCCCTATCGTTAGTTATGAAAACAAAATATTTTTCATAAACCCAGCTTACATGTGTCAATCTACCTACAAGACTAAACCTCTTCACTAATCTACTTTTTGAACCTTCTAATAAGCTGTCGTTGTTACCCAGTTACCCAGTTCCAACGAATCAAGTGGCTTCATCTGCATACACTACAAGCTTTTGCTTTCTTTGATTCCAGTGTTTTTATAATCTCTGACTTTGTTAAATTTTTGGATATTTTGGCTGCCATATGTGCTAATTAGTACTGGTGAATGTATATCAATAACTTTTTTTTGAGAATGGGGTAGTAACTAAAGGACTAGAAGGAGTGACTTATGGGAATTAAGACATATAAACAACAGCACAAAAAAAACATTCACTAAGGAGTGTGAATGGCCTAGTACAGGAAGAGGTCAATGGGAGGGTGAGGGAAAGACGGGAATGACACCTTGGATACCACACTGGGTAACACCAAGCCTAGTGACACCACTGGTTCCATTAAGAATGTCTTCATAGTGCTACCACTGCTAACTGCAAGGTCAGCAGTTCAAATCCGCCAGGCACTCCTTGAACACTCTGGGAGTCAGTTCTACCCTGGCTCCTAGGGTCGCCGTGAGTTGGATCTGACTCGACGGCACTTGGCTGGCTTGGCTGGCTCATATACTCAGTTGATGTCTCCTTTCCTATAGCTTCTACCTATTTATTCTAGCCTATGATAAATATATAGTTACATAAGACTAGTAAACTGAAGAAAAATTTTGGATTTTTAAATTATTTCTAAATACAGGTATCACGTAGTGGTCTGTTTTTTTAATTAAGTGGTAGTTTGGAATACAGAAACTTTTTTCACATTGCAACGTAATAAAACCCTTATTATAACATTATTTCTGGTCAAAGTCAAAGTCCTAAGAAAGAAGGGATTATTTGTAGTTGCCTTTGACCTATAAAAATTATAGAGGGAAAAATGACAGTGGAGAAGATTGCCTGTCCCTTACTAATACAAACCTGGCTATGGGCACAGATATCTCTGGCATCTTTTCTGTCTGTACCTATGGTATCTCTTGTCCTGCCACTGAGATCTCCCTAATGTCCCCTCTGGATCTAGTGCTCTGCCCTGAATAGGACAATTAATATACTTAATGACAATCATTAGCTGGCATCTTAGTGTCCTTCTCGGGCCTGAATTTCTTGTGACCAGCAGCTGCGTAGCATTTGTTTGGGTCTCTGGCGCCTCACAGATGGTTGGCATTCAATGGTCAAGAGCTCTGAATTGCCACAAGCTCCCAGTGTCACCACTACCACTTTATGGGGTAAAAAGTGCCCAGTATTATAAAACTTTTTATTTCTCTATCCATTCTCATCCTTTCTCCCACCAAAAATTCTGTTTTTCTGCTACATGTTAGGTCACTCCATTCTTACTAAATCGAATAAATTAATTATTACTAAACATAAATATTAGGCTGTAACACATTATTTCTTTTCTACCTATGGGTCAGGTAATGGATTGAAGTGTGCACTCCTACAGCATGAGTTATAAATTCTAACCTCTGTGTCCGTGGTTATAAATGCCATTAGGAAGTGAGTTGCCTTTGTTACGTTAACGAGACCAAATTAGTGTGGAGTACTTCTTGAGTCACTCTCTCACAAAACACAGAAAAAGCAGATTAGGACATGCTAACAAGCAAGCAGAAATGGGGGAAGACTGATGCCAAGGCACATGGAGATCTCCCAGGAATCAGGAAACGACCTGAAAAGACACAGAAAGAAAGCCTTCCACTAGAGCCAGCACCCTCAGCTTAGACTTCCAGCCTCCTAAATTGTGAGAAAATCAATTTCTATTTGTTAAACCCATTCACTTGTGGCATTTCCATTATAGTGGCATTAGATAACTAAGACATATTTGTAAATGCATGAAATAAACTGTGAGACTTTGCTGTAGGGGCTGAGTTCCAGTTTTAACAGCCAGGCCTCGAGTGGAGCTGTGAAGACATTCTTCTGCATGTGAATGGAGTACTGGTGAACATGTAAAATGTGATCTCTCTATTATCTACTTTAGAAAGGAAGCCAGTGTTAGTTGTGGTCTTATCTCAGAGAGTGGAGGTCAAAGGTTTTAGAAGAGTCTTTATCCAGTTAAGGATGGTGATCCTAGACACTGTGTTATTGTCCACTAAGTATAAACAATTTTCTTTTTCAATCTCTAAGAGATCAGCGTTAGCAAATTTCATTGTAAATTTTAATCAAACACTTATTTCTAGGACATGAGAATTTGCTTACCTTTTAAAATGTTTTTATTTCTCATCATAGTTGAATTGGGTAACAACCCAAATTAAGTCATCAAAAATTGTTTTTACTCAGAAGAAGTAATAGGCTGAGATAAGCAAGAAACTAATAAGCATGAGGCAACTTTGTGAATGGTTTAGAACAGCCTTGAAATGACTTTTTCTTGGCAACTATAAATATTAAAAATGTTTTTCTAATATTTCTTAAAAATCTTTACCCTGAAATAGAGAACATCCTTTATTATAATTATTTAGTTTCATTTTCTCTTGTTTTTACCTAAATCTTTCTATTTTCTTCTTTTTTTTTTAAAAAAAAATCATGATTTATTCAAGTTCAAATCATCCAACTCTTCTTCCTATACAAGAGGCATTTTTTGTCCTCCTTTACTCTCCCACCTCCAGACAGTATTTGGTAACTTTTGGAATGCTGTGGGAGTATTTAGCTTTTCTGAGTAAGGTCCAGGAACCCTGGTGGTGCAGTAGTTAAGAACTAAGGTTGCTAACCAAACGGTCAGCAGTTTGTATCCACCAGCTTTTGCTTAGAAACACTATAGGGCAGATCTACCCTGTCCCATAGGGTTGCAACTGGTTTGTGTTTGAGCAGCACTATCTGTGGTGTTTCTGTTAGAGCTGACTAAAACAGTTTGGTTGTGGTTTCAGTAACTTCTGGATTAGGTAGGGCTGGTTACAAAAAAATCTGATGTTACTCTGGACGCTTTTGTGCCCCAATAAAAAGAAAAGCTCCCTACACAGAGGGGTTTTTGTTACAGTAAGCCAAAGATAAAAGGTGTATTGTAAAATCAGGAGGACATAAGCACCACTAGCTGCTATTAAGAATGCCTTGTTCTGTGAGATACCTGATGCTGTGGGTTCTAAAAGAGACTCAGTAACAGTTTTTTAATGCAACGTAGTATTAGTGTCACAGAATGAGTCCCTTTTAAAACAAAATTGTAACTGTTTTAAGAAGTTCACAGATTTTCTGATCTGAAAAAGTTCTAACATCTCTACCTTCATAAACCCAGTCAGTTATTCCATTATATATTACATCTTTTCCATTCCATGTGATCCTCTGACTTGATGAGTTTGGTTCACTTTTAACATAAATATCATTGTTCCAAACGTATGCCTAAGAAATAAAAAAAAAAGGTTGGTATCAATAATAACATGCACTAATTAGAAACTTTATCCTAAAGTTTTAAAAATATTTATCAATAATTTTGTCTTAAAAAAAATTGGTAGGCCAGTATAATTATTCTCATAGGTTAGATACTCAATTTGAGCACCATGAAGATAATTCATTCGCTCCCTCACATTCTTAAATTACAATCTTACACAGAATAACTAAAAAATAATTCTAAAAACATTTTAAGAAGTTTGAAAGTACCACTATCTGGATGCTAAAATGTATGAGAAGACCTAGAAGATTGACCACTTCCACAGGATAATGTTGTCAGTTGCTACTGAGTCAAATTTGACTCATGGCAAGCCCAGGTATGTGCAGGGTAGAACTGCTCCGCAGTGCTGTCCTTAGTTTCAGCAGCAGATTGCCAGGCCTGCCTTGCCAGGCAAAGCTGAGTGAGTACATAGATGCCAACCTTTCAGGTTGTAGTTGAGCACTTAACTGTTTGTGCCACTGTACACATATGTGTTTCCTTCTGAGTGAGGGTATGTGGAGGGACCACCATTGCATTCTGGGAAGAAGTTCAATTGCAGATAAACAGTCCACTTTCCTGTTAGATTCTTTGGGGCTTCTTACCTTCTCCTAGCACTAGAAAGCAGGAAGCTATGTCTACACAGACGGAGAAGAACTATTCACTAGCAATAGTGATTTAAAAATATCTAAATTTGATCGGTAATTAAAACTTGTGCTTAATGAGCATTTTCCTGGTGAATAAACAATTTCTAAATAATAAACCAGAAACTTTCGAAGGTTGTATGTTTTGTGTTGGACTACTAACATTTCTTGAGCAATAACCCTGTACTTTATAGCAAAGTATCAAATTTTTGGAATGGGAGTCTGGTATCAACATTAGCAGCTTCCATGTATAAAAGATTTGAGCCAATTTTTTTTTGACAATAAAAAACACTCACTAACCAATTTATGACCCTCTGGGGACCATGTGATCCACTGTGTGTTATTTGGAATTCTCTCATCTGTTATCAGCTGGCTGGGGAAAAAAAAGAAACAAGCATTACCAAAAGAATAAATCAGAGTGGGATTTTCTATTTTTTAAATAGATAAGAAAAACCTAATAGGTTTTATAGGGAAGTCACTGACCTTCTCTTTAAATCATATATGTCGTATGAAGCTGTGTAGGAATGTCTCCATTGCTATAAAAGAAAACAGAAATTTCAGGCTTCTACGATTCTTCAAAGTTTGTTGGTATGCAGCTGGCCACTTGCCATAAGAGCTCACAACGAGAGATAAGATGGTATCTCATTGCTCAAGTCTCAAATCTTATCACATCATGCAATTACCTATTTCGTATCCTAAAATTTTGATGTTTTCAGAAGGTGTCTTGAGGTCACACAGTGCAACCTCCTCTGGACTTCATCTGCAACCTAGCTCCGGCATCATCTCTTCAAAGAAGTCTTTGTAGAGCCTCCAGTGAGTGGCAATGCCAATTTCTATGCAGATATTCTTTCAAGCACATAACACAGTATGTCAAATACACTTGTTTAGGAAAATGCAAACTTTCGCTTTCCACCCATCTTACTGGTAAAATACTTCTACATTTCCACCAACAATCTATAATTGTTGGGAGAGATGTAGAAAATGGTTATCTCAGTACATTGTTGATGAAAAGGTAAAGCACTCTTTGATTTTTTAACTAAAATTCTTGCACCATCAATACTTTAAACAACCATTGCAAGAAGCTATAAGGAAACTAAATCCAAAGAAAGTAGAAGGAAATAAATAATGAAGAGAAGAGCAGTAGCAAGAAAGAAAACATACCACACAGAATCAACAACAAAGCCGAAAGTCAATACATTGAAAACACTAATAAAATTGCCACTATAGCAAAACTGAATGGTGGAAAAAACACAAATGACAAATCAGAAATGAAAAATGTAACATTAAGACAGATTCTACAGATATTAGAAATTATCAGAGGATGCTATAAATAATTTTGTCAATAAATTTCAAAAAAAATAAAGGAAGAGAACAATTCCTTGGAAAACAATTTATCAAAATAAAGACACAGTAAACATAGGGAAATATCTCCATTTTCATTGGTCAGAGCTCAAAATATTGTAAAGATGTCCCATATTCCCAAATTGATCTATAGATTCAATGCAACTCCAACCAAAATATAAGTTTCCAATTTATGCAGAAATGTAATGGTCAAATAACAGGGCAATTTTCAAGAAGAATAAACTGAAGGATTTATACAACCATTTTCTGAAGAACTATTTAGCTAGGATAACTAAGACAATGTAGTTTTGGTACAAGGTAGCTAATTAGCCTAGTGTAACAGATGAAAGAGTCCAGAAACACACACACTTATAGATCAGATCACCTAATTTACAACAAAGGTACCACTTTATGTAATGGACAAAAAATAGTCTTTATATTAAGTGGTGTGTGGTCAGTTGGATATCTATATTCATATCTAATACCTCACCTTATACATAAAAAATTACTTTCCAGTTAACCAAAAACCTAAATGTGAAAAGCAAAATAATAACAATTCTCAAACATAAGAAACATCTTTATAACTATGGAATGACAAGGATTTCTTAAAACTAGTCACAAAAAAGTACTACCCATAAAGGAGAAAAAATAAACATATTGGATGTCATTAAGCTTAAGGGTGTCTCTACCAAAAGCACCAACAGAGCATAGAAAGTGAGAGAAGAAATTGGCAATATCTATAACTAATGAAGACATAAGAAAAATACGTGAAGAACCCTTGTAAATCAAGAAAAAGAAAATCCAGTCAAAAAATGGGTAAAAATTTGACCCAGCATTTTCTTAGTTGGAATTGAATTGCTAGCATCTGATAACAATAACTTTGCTAAATAAAATTCCAAATGACTAATAATATGGCAAGATGTTCAACTTTTTTAGTTATCAGGGAAAGTCAAATGAAAACCCAAAAGAGATACTGTTACTTAGCCAATGCCAAGCCAAGTGCCATCGATAGAATGACTAAAATTAAAATAAACCAACTCCTTGACAATGTTAAGCATTGGCAAGTGGAGCAAATGAATTCTCATATAATATTAATGAAAGTGTAATTTGATATGGCCACTGTAAAAAACTGTGAGACAGTGTATATTACAGGTGAACACCCATGTAAAAAGCAAATACATATATACCCTGCTGTTGTTGGATGCCTTTGACTCCCAGGGCTTTCTAGGCTGTGATCTTTACAGAGGCGCCCTGGTGGTGCAGTGGTTAAGCACTTGGCTGCTGAACAAAAGACTGCGGGTTCAAACTCACCAACTGCTCTGCAGGAGGAAGAGGCAATTGCCTTCTGTGAAGACTATAGCCGCAGAAATCCTATGGCGCAGTTCTACTCTGTCCTACAGGGTTGCTATGACTTTGAATTGACTCAGTTCAGTTTTTAACCTTTATGGAAGCAAATTCCCAGATCTTTCTCACATGGAATGTCTGGGTAGGTTGAAACGACTAACCTTATAGTTAATAGCTGGGTGCTTAACCATTGCACCACCAGGGCTCCCACACATACCCTGAGACCCAGTAATTCCACTACTAGGTGTGTATATACATGTGTATATACATGTACCAAAAGACTGACTGAAGAATGCTTATAGCAACATTGTTTACAACAACTCCAAACCAGAAACAAGTCTATCAACAATGGCATAGATAAGTAAATTTTGGTATAATCATGTGATATGGTACTTATACAATAATGAAAAAAAATCAACTACTGCTCCAAGCTACAACACAGTGACTTTCACAAACATAATGTTGAGCAAAAGAAGGCACATGTCATGGATTGAATTGTGTCCCCCCAAAATATGTATAGCCATGTGGCTGGGCCATGATTCCCAATATTTTGGGATTGTCTCCATTTTGTGATTTTCCTGCACTGTATGTTAAAAGATCAGGGTGGGACTGTAAATTCCTTACTAGGATTACCTCCACTGTAAAGGGAGTTTCCCTGGAGTATGGCTTGCCCCACCCTTAATCCTGTCATCCTACAAGAGACAAAAGGAAAGAAAAGCAAGCAGAGAATTGGGAACCTCATACCATCAAGAAAGCAGCACCAGGAGAAGGTTCAGACCTGAGGTTCCTGTGCCAAGATGCACCCTGGACAAAGAATGATACAATACTGGACTTTCCTCCAGAGTCGACAAGGGGGAAAGCCTTCCCCTGAAGCAGACATCCTCAGTTTGGACTTGTAGCCTACCGGAGTATGTAAGAATAAACCTTCCTTTGTTAAAGCCATCCACTGTGTAGTATTTCTGTTAGAGCAGCACTAGCTGACTGAAACAGGACACATATGTGATTGTACTTAGGTCAAGTTCATACATGAACACAAGTAGCCTAGAATGATGGAAATTAATGTGATGGTGAGCTTTGGGAGGTTAATGACTAAAAGCAGGCAGGAAGTTTTCTGTGACTGCTTATGTTTTAAATCTGCATGTAGATTCATGGGGGTGTTCACTATGTAAAAATCACAGAGACATACGCTTAATATTTGTGAACTTTCCATCACTACTGCAGAACACAGATTTATTTCAACACTGTTCACAGTGGAAAAAAGAAAAGAAAACAAACTGAATGTCCATTATTAGTGGATTGGCTGAATAAGTACTGATATACCAACACCATGAAACATATTTAGCTATTGAAAATGAGTTACAGCCATACCAGATGGCTTAGGTGTCACTAAGAAAAGCAATTCTAGAAGAAGTTTATGGAATATGATTCCTTTTTTACAAACAAGCAATAGGTAAAAAAACAATTGCTATATGTTACGAAACTACATGAATAGGAGAAAAATATAAAATATGGTGGGACACATAGTAGACTCTTAACATGGGATAGCTGGGATACGGATGAGAAACAGGGAACCACACAAAAAGGGGAGAAAAGACTGCAGGTTACAAAATAGGTATAAATCAATATTTTCATTATGGAATATTGTGTTTACATGTAGATACATACATAAAGATATTTTAACAGAGATTACTTGTTTGTTGTATGTCTTCCTTACTATGGTACTGTTAAGCTTCTAGAGATCAGAGATTGTACTTTATTCATTTTTAAATACCTGTCCAGTGCAAACTACAGAATAGCTATTCAAGAAATAAACCCAACTGAATAAAACCTCAAATTTACATTTTTATTTACTGATAAAAATGAGGCAGATGAAATGGGTAGCCCAAACACACTCATCTCAAAAACAACAGAGTGGGGACACAAAGCCAGGGTTCTTAAACTTGAGGAACTCTTCCCACTGATCATTTCTTATCTTCCCACTCTATCATGTCAACACTTCTTAATCTCCCAGTTTTTGAAAATCATAGATTTTCCTTATGATTCCTGGATTATTTTGACACACCCCATGCTTACTGCTAGACAACCTCTGAGTCTGGCTGGAGCCCAAAGGTGTGGTGCAGGCTAACTACATAAACAAGCTTAAAAGGAAATCCAAGACATTTGGTGTGTTCACTTCATCTTTTGAAAAAGGCTTATCAACCTAGTTAGTCTATAAACACTGGCAGCTATCACATCTCAGGCATTACTGGATAAGACAGGGTCTCTCTCTTTGAGGAACAGTTGAAGGAATGCTATGGACGAGTAAACTGCAAGACAGGATTCACAATAGAGTGTGCCAAGAGATATCTAGGTGGGTAGGGAGACTCTGGCCTTATAAACTAGACTTAAGAGAAGGATGAGGGAAAAGGCAATTCTTGAGCTGAGTTTCAGTGGCAGAGGACTGGACAGAGAAAGCATTACAGCAGAGAGAAAGAAATGAGAAGCACAAGGACAGGAAATCCTATTTAAGAGCACAGTCTTTGGAGTCCCATAACCTAGACTCCAGTCTGCACTGTGTCATATACCACAATGTTCTAAGTTTCAATTTTGTCTTCAGGAAAATGGGAGGTAACAAAAGTAACAGTCTCTGATGAATGAGAATGTATGTGAGATGCTCTACAAGGTTCCTGGAGCATTTTAAAGAAATAATAGATGAAAGCAGCTATTATGATCTCTAGAGTGTTTGGTAAGAGTCTCATGGTGCAGTGGCTAAGCACTTGGCTGCTAACTGAAAGGTGGGCAGCTCAAACCCATCAGCCACTCCATGGGAGAAAGATGGGGCACTTGGCTTCCACAAAGATTACAGCTTTGAAAACTCTATGGGGCAGTTCTACTCTGTCCTATAGGGTCACTAAGAGTCAGAATTAACTCAGTGGTGATTGGTTAAAGCATTCAGCCTTGGATGAAGATGCTAGGGGAGCATCCATACCAGATTACCGATTCTTCTTCATTTATTCACTTATTCCCTCACTCACACATTTATGTGTAGCCATAATTCAGAAGCAAACGTTGATCATCCTGAATGTACTAAGCAGAGAAGTCATGGAGCAGGATCTAAAGAACACCTGGCTGTGGATCTCCAAGGAAAATTTGCTTTTTTAAAAAATAAAAATAAAAATTGTTTTGATACGTTTTTTTCGAGAGTCAGTCAACACATTGGTGTTGTACACATATGCTGAGAGGCAAGAATGAAAACAGAAGATACAGTTCTTTGTTCCCAATAATCATATAATTTAATGCTCCACAGTAAAACATGCACTCATTTAATAGATAATTTTGAGCATCTGGAAGGTCAGCAGTTCAAATCCGCCAGCTGCTCCTTTGAAACTCTGTGGGACAGTTGTAGTCTGACTCTACGGTCTCTAGGAGCCTGACATGACTCTGTGGCAGTCAATTTTTTTTTTTCTTTCCTACATGATATTGTCCTAGATGCTGAAGGTACAAAAGTGAATCAAACAGAAGGAAACATGCTGGTAGAAGACACATGCAAAAAACTAGTAAGGAAATAAATATGATTTCACAAAAATGGTATAAATAAGCAAAAATTGGCTAATGGGCTGCCCCAGACCTGAAATCAGAACTGACGTCAACATTTCAGACTAAGAATGGACTGGACTCGGAGACACAGAGTGATGTGTGGTGTGGGTACTTTATGGTTTTATACATCTATAGAAGGAAGTCCTACTGGTTCCTTTCTAGATGGGAGAGCACATGGTGGAGGCGTTCCTTGGGAGGATGTTAGGAATAAACAGTAAAAAACAAGAATGAGCTGTCACAGGGTGGGAAGAGCAGACAGAGTTGCAGTGAGGCAGGTGTGAGGCAGGTATGCAAAAGTGACTTGGATTATATGCTTTTACTTAATCACCATTAAGAAAAGAAAGAAATCGCCAAGTACTGTCGAGTCGGATCTGACTCATGAGGCTAATGTAATAGAGGCTGACAGGTAGGGGCGTGGGTAGAGTCTATAAAGTGACCCAAGAAAGCCTGGACCTGAATTAATAGAAAGGAGAGCCTTGTAAAGCTCATGGGAAGAGGGTTCCAGAAGAATGCAATCACAAATGCACTGACCTTTAAGTGGGAATGAGGGTGATGCTTGAATTTTAAAAAGCAGAGCATGTAGAGCAGAGGTTCCCCAACTTGGGAAGCTGTTGATTGACCTGCACGGGGCCCTGCTCACAGCTGTACTGAGTTACCTACTTAGGTGGACTACCAGAAAGCCAAAGCCACGGCTGTCAAACTGATTCTGACTCACAGTGACCCTACAGGGCAGGGCAGAACTGCTCCACTGAGTTCCTAAGGAGTGGCTGGCAGATTTGAACCGCCAACCCAGCCCCTACACAACCAGGGTTTCCTGGTGGACTCCTGGCATATATACTTAAAAAATAAAATACAATAAAATAAACTTCCTCCATATCATTCTGAAGTAGGTAAGAGTGAGAACTGTTGGTCAATTATGGCATGTGTGGGACAGAGTGAAAGAGATGGATTCCAAAGGCCAGACTGGGATCCAATCACTGGGGTCCAATCACAGGCCTCCAAAGAGGCCACTGTTAGAGGTTTTATCTTATTCTAGGGGAGCTACTAGAAGATTTCAACATAGAAGTGATGTAACCAAAGGACCATTTACGATATGGTTTGGAGCATGGTTGTGAAGTGGGATAGGGCAGACTGAAAACAAAAAAAGCAATTAATACACAAGTCAACACCAATGATACAATAAATACAAGGTACCTGTGGTTGTTAACACAGGCCTACAGGATGACGAACGTCAATTAGTACCCATCCCATGGCCATGTCTAACCTGGTTAAACAGTACATTGAGCTAGCACTCACCTTTCTGTTTCCCCATTAACCTCAGTCTCGACATGTCCAAATCTTTAACGGGGACAATGGTTACACAGCAGTTCTTAACCCTGGCCGTGCATTAGAGTCATCTACACCACCAAAACAGCTACGGGGTGGGGGGAAGGGTTTATCATAGATGAGATAGTTGACGATATTAGAATTTTTATTCATTTACTGTAATACATAAATAAATAAATAAATAAAATTCTTTAAATTAAAAAAAAAAAAGAAGGAAACAGTCCCTGAAGAAGGACAAGAACAACAATACCACATCACCAGAGCTGGGTCGCTATGACAGAAATCTTGTGGTCCATAAAGCATAGCATTTACCATCTGTCTAACCTTTTACTAAAAGAGTTTCAAACCCCTGTACTAGACTATTGAGAGTATGAATTTTCAATGCACGTTAATAAGTGACTGCATTTTCCTTTAAAAAAAAAAAACTGAAGGTAGCTCCCTCTTCTCCTTCAACCTCAATTTACTGATCTGGTGATTGAATCTGGATACTGGAAATTTTTAAACTCCTTAAGTGATTTTAATCTACAGACAGCAATAAAAAGCAATGAGTTAAACAAATAATTCATGGGAACAGCTGTGAAAACTAACAGGGAATTCTGAACTGTGTATAGTTGATTGGTTTAATGACCAAAGAGTCTTCACATCCAGGAGACAGAGCGAATCTGGGGTGAAAGTAACAGAGTCACCATGATGAGACAGCACATGGAGTGGGAAATGTTAGCTTGGCCTGAGTGCAGCGCTGTAACTTATCCTAGGAAAAGATGTCTGGGTGGGCTTCCTGAGCTTTGTATTTTGTTTCCAATGCAGAATATCTCTATAAGGGTTTTTAAGTTCTCCTACATTTTTCAGATCTTAAAAACTGTTGTCAAATTTATGAGAAACCAAAAATCTGCAGTTAAGGTTACTGGTGATTTGCATCCATCCTAAATATGAAGAGGATATGTGATTAAACTGTAACCTTTCCAAAACGTGCAAGAATGCAGTGTTGGGCTGCATGACTCAAGGAAGAGGATGCTGATGACGCCAGTGCGGAGGCTCCTGTCTCTAGAATGGTTTGTATATGATGTAGTCCAGTGGCAGGAAGTTGGTCTAGGTCACCTTGTGGAGCCTCTTCTGAACAATGGGAAGTTTAACTCTTTTTAAAACAAATAGTTTTTGAAAGTCTTACTATTTATAAAGCGGAGGCAAAGGAAACGAGTGATTATAGCACTCGATGTACTAATCCAACTTAGGAACTTACTTTAAAATTTTATTATAAATGTCTACTGTAAATTTTATTGTCCTCATTAGCGTGTATAATACAATGTTAAATTATCTTTTCTAGTATATGAAAACAGTGAAAATGATTTTTCTTTTAAAACACTCTCTGGGCTTGTCTTTTATGAATGAGAATGGCCACTCCTTCTTTAAATGCTGAATTAATAGGCTTTTAGGTGTACATTATATCACTTAAGTATCAATGTCAAATATCCATAGACTTTAAATTAGTTATAAAATAACATATGATTCATTAAATGTCATTGTGAGAAAGCATTTCTTTTACCTTCACATAGTTGTACTCTAAGAGAATAAACTGTCCATCAGGAGATACTGAGTAATCATTTACAGAATATTCAAATTCATCCTGTTAATCAAAAGAGAAAAAAAGAAAAACTGAAAATTCAACTGACATTACTGAGCACTTCCCAAGTAGAAGGTACTGTTCTAGATATGTGGCTCATGTCTCGGGAAATCTCAGTCTAGGAAAGGTGGCACAGTCGCCCACACAAATGACCACGATGTCAGGTGACGGTAATCCTTGATGGGGAACCAGGGAAGGAAGGATAAATTCCGAGGAAAGACGGCCACGAAGATGGGGGCTGGGGACAGCCTTTCTTAACAAGGGGAACAGCATGAACAAAAGCATGAGGGAAGGGTGTCGTGTTTGGAAAATGATTAAGGGTTTTGGGTTACTTGAGTACAGTATAGGGCATGTTGGATGACACTGGAGGAGAGGGCACATAAAATCAGAATAGCGAGGACGTAAAACACAAGAAGCGAAGCTATGAGCTGTGTTTTGTACAAGGAAGTGACAGAATCAGGTCTGGTGACACGGTGGCTGAAATGAGAGAGCAGAGCAGGGGGACTGCCACTAGTCCTGGACGTGGGCAACGCAGAAGTCTCGTTGCACACAATGGAGATAGTGACAAAAGTTAGAGCACTCACTGTGCCAAGATTAAACAAGGCCTTGGAGCAGGACCGCGCAGCGAAGAATGGAAGTCTGAGAGACACCGGGCGTTGCAGAGGTAGATTTACTGGGTTTGCTGAGTAGCTAAACTTAGGGGCTGACAGAGAAGGAATCAAGGATGATTCTAAGATTCCTCATTTGAGTGACGTGGAGCAGAACGCTGTTTACCAAGACTGGAGACTCAGGAAGAGGAATGATGCTTTTGGTTTGCTAGGAGCGGAAGGGAGTTCCCAAGCCTAGCCGGGGAGACTGAGTAGACAGAAAAACATGCCGAACAGGAAGGCTGCTGGAAACGGAGTTTACAACTCGGGAGGAGATTAATGTTCCAAGTGCCTGTTTGAGAATTCTAGCCACATAGGCAAGTGCTGACGGTGTTGGACTGGATGAAATGCAGCAAGGAGAACCAGCGAAGTGAGAAGAGAAGTTAGCTAGTGGGGACAGAGGAGGCCGGAGGAGCACTTACATTTAAGATTACGGGTAGAGGAGGAGGACTTGTCAAAGGAGACGAAAGGGGAGCCACAGCAGGGAGCATTTCAAGGAGAGAAAGATCCACTGTGCCATATGCTGCACAGAGAGTCCAACAGGATGAATACTCATCATTTGAAAGGTTATGAGAAAATTCCCCAGTATTTCCCCGGAGCATGAATTAATTATGTGATGAAACATACAAATGTACTGTTCCTCAAGAAAAGAGAGCTGTTTCCATATTCAGCATTGAATAACAAGATATTATTATCTTGTCTGTAGAGATATTCATGATCTAAAGAGAGAAAAAGGCCAGATCAATATTGCATGTTGCTATTAAATGTCTTTGAAAGCTAAAAATTATACAATAAAAAGCTCAGATTTAAGTTCACACAAACACTAAAAAAGTATTTCTAAATTGGAAAAGCATTAATTGAAAAATATTACACAAACATACTTTCATTTCTCCATCATTGTTATCAAGATTTCAGTATGTATTTAATTTTTTATAGTGCCTAACAAAGAACCAAGAGCCCTGCTGATCTACAGTTAAATTTCAGCTACTAACTGAATGGCTAGCAGTTGGAACACACCCAGCGGCTACTCAGGAGAAAGACCTGACGGTCTGCTCCCATAAAGACTATAGCCTGGAAAACTCTATGGGGTAATTTTGTTCTGTTACATGTGGTTGCTATGGGTCAAACTCATCTCCATAGCACGTAACAACATCAAAGAAATACTAAGCTTGCTTTCTATCTTCTCTCACAACCTTAAATAGAAAAAAAAAAAAAAAAACACTCTCCCATAAGTCCTTAAAGAACAAGAATTATTATCTCCTGAAAGTCATAAAAGTCCTCCATCGCCTAACTAGAGTGAACATGAGCATAAAAACTTGCACCTCCTCCTGCCCCAATTCTTACCTGATATCCACTGTAAAGTATAAAGATTCACTCTAAAGGTATTTTGTAAATAATCAGTTAAAGTATAAGTTCTGCGACTGTCAGCTGCAGCAGCATCTGCCAGAAGAAAAAAGAACCAAATGTTCAGTAAGACAGAATAACCTAAGTTTCAAATAAAATTAATAAATGAATCTTAGCAATATATGCTGATCACACAATACAGAAACATGTCCACAGAATGAAAGACACACCTTGAAAGATTTGAGCTGATGTGGACAGAGTAAAACTGTGTTTAACTGTTGAACCATGTATGAATGTGTGCATCTTTTAGGTCATTATATTTGTGGTACATTAAAATCAGTTCCAATTTTGGTCAAAGATACTATAGAAGACTACTAATCAAAGAAATAAACGCAGTATAGAATTTCAAGTTCTCACAGACTTCAGACTTTCTGAGGCCACTGGAGGATGGATGAACCCTGTAACTATGTCCTAAAATAATCTCTTTAAACCTAAACCAAAAATATCCCCTAAGTCTTCTTAAAACCAACTAGCTTAGCCTAGCTTAGCTAGTACAAAAGAGCTATCCATATGACATCAAAATGACAACAGCAATTGGAAACTTTAAAAAGGAGCCCTAGGGGGCTATGAGTTTATGTTAATGGGTGAGCAAAACTCAGAAAAGGTGGGTAAGAACGGTTGAATAACTTGAAGAAAGGAATAAATGCCACTGAATTGGTCATATAGAAACTGCGGAATTGGTGTGTTTTGCTGCATGTGTTCTCAACAACACAAAATAAATATAATTTTAAAAATGAAAGAATACAACTGTGCTAACTGCAGAGTATCCAGTTCTCACCCAGAAGATAACTACATATCGGAGAATTAGAGACAGAATGTTTTAGTCAGCTAGTGGTGCTCTAAGAGAAATACCACAGAGTGGATGACTGTAACAAAGGAAAGTTTACTCTTACACAGGCCAGTAGGCTACAAGTCCAAATTCAGGATGTCGGCTCCAGGGAAGGCATTCCCCCTTGTCAGCTCTGGAGGAAAGTCCTTGTGTCGCAGTCAGCCTTTGTTCAGGCAGCATTTTGGTGCAGGAACCTCAGGTCTTAAGGACACACTCTCTACTGCTGGTGCTGCTTTCTTCATGGCATGAGGATCCCAATTCTCTGCTTGCTTCCCTTTCTTTTTATCTCTTGTAGGATGAAAGGATTAAGGGTGGGGCAAGCCATATTCCAGAGAAGCTCTCTTTACAGTGAAGCAGGGAGGTGATCTATGAAGGGATTTACAGTCTCACCGTAATCCTTTAACATACAGCACAGGAAAACCACAAAACGGTGGACAATCATAAAACATTGAGAATCACGACCCATCCAAAAAGCTACCCATATTTTGGGGGGGCTGCAATTAAATCCATGAAATCCCATCCTTTGGCACCCCAAAAATCACATCTTTGAAACATGTAACACCTTCATCCCATCATAGCAAAATCATCTGCATTCCATATGATAGAAGTCTTAAATCAGTGCCAAGTCCAAAATTCAAACACTCTTCTACATCTGTGAAACCTAGAATACAAGCTATCTGCTTCCAAAGGTATAATGGCAGAACAGGCACAAGTTAGACATTCCATTAGAAATCGGAGAAATTGCAGAGAAAGAGGCATCAACAGGCAACCAGCAAGTCAGCAGAACACATTACATTAGGTTTCAAAGCTATGACAATAATTTTCCATTTTCTGAGACATTTTACATGATGGCCCTGCCCTCCAGACTAGGCATTGGCCACACTCTCTGGATTCTGAGTGGAGACCTGGCTCTGCCTTCAATGCCCACTTGGACAGAAACTCTGTCCCGCTGGCCTTAGGTGCACCCTAAACCCAACTGAGTGACAATTCCACTCTGACAAAACACAGAAACCCCTGGCTCAACCCTTTCAAACCCCTGAGGTCTTGGCTATATCTTTTGAGACTGAGGTAGCTCAGCTTCTCATGCTGTCTCTTCAGCTTCTGCTTCCTACGTCTGTGTGATCCTGGCCTCAGGCCCACATATACTCTGCTGGGGCAAGTGTTCCAGAGCTCTGTAGCTCCACTGATTCAAGTGCCCGGAGGCATCCCACTCTGCTAGGAAGCCTCTGTGCACAGGCACTTAGCTGTCTTGCTCCATGCGTGGTTCTAGCACCGCCTCTGGTTCTGCTGCTGCTGCTGGGTTCTGCAGCTCGATTCTCAACATCTGCGCCTTCTTTGGTGTTAACAGTTCTCCTCAGTTCCTTCTGAATCTTTTATCCATTCACAGCTTCAAAATTGCTTCCACGTTTTAGGTATTTGTTAGAACAGCACCCCACTCTCATGGTACCAAATTCTGTTTTAGTCAGGTGGTACTGCCTCCAACAGAAATTACCATGAATGGATGGTTTCATGAAGAGAAACTTTATTTGTCACAGTCTGGTAAGCAATATGAGAAATCATCACAGTCTGTTAGGCCAAGAGTCCAAATTCAACAAGAACATGTCAGCACAGGAACCTCAGTTTCAAACGATGTGCTCTGCTCTCGCGGATGCTCTCTTGGTGGTATGAGGTTCCCAGGTCTCTATGTTCACTTCCCTCCCTTATATCCCACAGCTGGTAACCTGAATTCTGCCTCACCAGTACAACTGCTGCCCATTCGCCATCATCAACATCACAGAGGCAGGATTCACAACACATGGGAGGAATTGCACCACATTGGGACTCATAGCCAAGGCAAATCAACACATACCTTTTTGGAGGATGCAATGCAATCCATGACATGAGAGGATACTCTGAAAATATTTGTAGATTAAAAGCTTACTAAAGGCAAGGAGTAAAAAAACAAAAAATGCAGCAACTTAATAAAAATCGGCCCTTTCACCAACTTTCAAACAAGAAGTACTACGAACCTTGTGCTAAGAAAATATTCAAACTCATTTTGAAAATAAAAAGAAAAGCCACTGCCATCAAGTCAATTTCAACTCATAGCAACCCTGTAGGATACAGTAGAACTGCCCCACAGAATTTTCTAGGCTGTCATTTTTATGGAAGCAAACTGCCACCTCTTTTTCCCTAGGCATTGCTGGTGGGTTTGAACTGCTGTCATGGATTGAACTGTGTCCCCCCACCCCAACATATGTGTAGCAGTTTGGCTGGGCCATGATTACTGTGATGTTCCTCCACATTGTAAATCCCACCTCTATGATAATGAGGGCAGATGGGTGGTAATTCTGTTGGCACAGCAGGTCTCAAAGTGTAAGACTATATTGTGCCTTGAGGTAATTTCTCGGGACATAAAGGAAATAAGCTAGCAGAGAGAGTTGGGGGAGGGGGGGGGTGCTCCTACTACCAAGAACCAGAGCACAGTACATCCATGGAAAGGACCCGGGGTCCTGTGCCTCAGAAGCTTCTAGTTCAGGGGCAGACTGACAACACCAAGGACCCATCTCCAAAGCCAACAGGGAGAGCCTTCCTGCGAAATGACACACCGAATTTGGACTTATAGCCCACTGGACTATGACAGAATAAAATTTTTCTTTTTAAAGCAATCCACTTGTGGTATTTTTGTTATAGCAGCACTAGATGACTAAGACAACCACCAACCTTTTGGTTAGCAGCCAAGTACCTAACCATTGTACAACAAGGACACCTTATACAGTGAGTACTACTTGAAAAATACTGCTGAAAGTATATATCCTCTTATTATGAACTTTTAGCCTAGAAACGACAGAAAACATCCTAAAATGGGTACAATTCAAAGTATTAGTGGTATAGATACTCACAGTCCTAATACTATCTGCTACTAGGTAGAAAGAGAGACACATAGAAATAGACCTTACAATCCAAGTCAATTTGCCATATAAAATGCCATATGCACACCTCTACACAACTCTAGCTGCTCTCTCAACCCTATGACAGCACACTTCTCTTTTCCACCCTGTACTTCCCATATTCATACAACCAATTCTTGTCCCCTCCTCTCCACCTTCCCATCTCATTATCTATAGAGAAGCTGCTCTGACAGCCTAATGTGTCATACTCCAGTCTGGTCCAGTTTTTGCCAGAAGAGTTGTCTTTGGTACTGATTTCAGCTTTGAGCTGGCAGCGAGTCTATGGGCCATGTTCTCGGGAGACTCCCAGGATGTCAGACCACCACGTCTGATCTTATAATAGAATTCTAGATCTGCACCCCCATTTTTCTCCCCTTACATCAGGGAGTCTACATTGTGTTCCCTGTCAAGGCAGTTATTGGTGGTGGCCGGGCACCATCTAGTTCTTCTGGTCTCATGTGGATGTGGTCTCTGGTTCATACGGCCCTTTCTGTTTCCTGTGTTCATATTTTCCTCTTTTCTTTCATATCCTTTGTTCTCCTCTGCTCCAAGTGGCCTGGGACCAATCATGCTCCTTAGATGGTATCTTGCTAGCTTTTAAGACCCCAGACACCATTCACCAACATGCCTGCATCCCTATTTCTGAATATTGGCTACCCAGCCCCAGAGCAGCATGATAAATTGGAGCAAGAAGCACAGCAAATGTTTCCTGGTTTTTGCCTTGCTATTTGATAAGCAGGGCACATTGGAAGACAGTTCTGAAACATCCAGATAAGCAAGTTCTGCAAGATGTGAGTGCCAAGTCCAGGTTTTGACCTTTAGCAAGTTTGTACTTTGCTGCCAAGTTATATCCTATTCTGTCAAACTTTTATAGGACACGCTCACATTTCTTCTTCCTTGTCTACTTGCTCACTGACAGGGCACTGCTGCAGCACCAGATGAAGGTCTTTGGCTGCTGGTACATTTCTCCTGGTGCGGCCTGGGACACGTCGTTCCCTTGACTTATCAGCTCAAAGCATTGTGCTAGCCAAGTGAAGCAGCTAATCATATGTTACCCATCAGCTTATACAGAGACTCTTAGATTTAAGCGTTCTTTAATTCAAAAAAACAAAAGGAAAAAAGGGTTACAACCTTTCATTTTACTTCTTTGGTGAAAGCAATTATTAGGCTGAACCATGAAAATAACATTTTTATCAGTCAAAAACAGTAGAATTTATCAGTTTGAATTGAAAATGGTTCAACCTAACACCAGATTCTCAACCATTTTATCTTACTGAATTCTTGCTGTAAAAACAAAAACAAAACCATTTCTGAACAAAAGTAATTCCAGAACAGTGAGATCCAAATAAGAGCAGTGTAGTTTCATGGAATGTTCTTGCTCTGGCCAAGTGTTGCTTTATGACTACAGGATATTTTGAATGTTTTAATATTTATTCCTATTAAATTTTTGAGTATCCATATTAGATTCTGATGTATAATATTTTCACTTTAAAAAGATAAACTGTTTTGGTAAATATAGCAAATGAAATACAACTAAAAACAAATGGTCTTCACTTGCCTTAAATGCATACGAAGTTTTTATATACAGGAAAAAGAGATATCTATTATAAAGTGCTGTCAACTGAAAGGTCAGTGATCCAAACCCACCAGTGGATTCACAGAAGAAAAACATACAGTCTTTTTCTGTAAAGGTTTTCAGCCTTGGAAACCCTATGGAGCAGTCCTACTCTGCCCTATAGGGTCACTATGAATTGGAATCAACTTAGTGGTAATGGCTTTAGTGGGATTTTCTGTTGTAAATTTCTATATACTAATCAGCTAAAGTTTCATACTGATACTTGTATTTGTGAGAACGCATAGCCATTAAGTGAATCCCGATTCATAGTGACAGAGTAGAACTGCCCTGTAGGGTTTTCAAGGGACAGGTAATGGATTTGAACTGCTGATCTGTCGGTTAATAGGAGAGCTCTTAACCACTGTGCAGCCAGGCTCCAGTTTTCAAGATGATACCCATCAAAGATATAAAATGAGTGTTACTTCAGAATTTGGTTCTAGCAAAAGAGCAATCTTGACATGAGGTAGAGGAAGAAAAAACAAACAGGTTGAGGAAGAATGTGAAGGAGCAGTGCCTTATATTCTACAGCACATACAGGCTACCATCCATCTCCACTAATTCAACAAATACCAACAAAGCATCTATGTAGCTTGGAGTCTTTGGAATCAGAAAGCCTATTTTATTTTTTTCAATTGTGCTTTAGATAAAATTTTGCAGAAAAATTAGTTTCTTAATAAACAATATATATACTGTTTGTGACATTGGATATCAACCCCTAGAACATGGCAACATTCTCTCCTCTGCCTTGGGTTCCCTGCTGAATATCACTATGGTCACCATTGAAGCACTCCCCTTGGGAAGCTATGCACTGTTGCCAGCACCTAGTCCACTATTCAAAGCAATTTTGGAACTATTTCTGGAATGGCAGTGAGAGCTGTCATCATATTACCATCGATGTCCTGAATGTTATCCAAATGTCTTCCTTTCAATATTTTCTTTCTCTGCAGGTAAAGAAAAATGTCTCTGGAGGCCCAATCAGGTGCATACGGATGGTGTTCCAACACAGTTATCTGTTTACTTGCTAAAAACTCTCTCACAGACACTACACAATTAAGTTCACAAATTTGCTGCCATGCACAATGGCCATTCCAAAAAGAACTCTAAAATTGCTCTGAACGCTGAACTGGGCACTGAGATCGGTGCATAGCTTCCCAAGGAGAATACACTGAAGGTGACCTTAGTGACTGATAGTCAGCCATGAGGTATGGAGTACTTGGAAGAATGAAGGGGATGGACTTAATTGTCAGACCCTGTGTGATAAATGCCTTATCATTCAATTGGAGTCTGTAGAATGTTTGGAATGTGGACTCTCAGCATAAGCCCTAGGTCAAGTGTTCAATGATTGAACATTTGTTAGCAAGAGAGTGAATTGTCAAGGGTCCATTGTTACAGGCCATCCAAATGGTACAATGCATACATCCCAGAGTAGCAACAATTTGGAAAGAAAGAAAAAAATTAATGGGCATACTAGGATCATCTGTAATGGCTCTAGCCTCATCCCTTTTATCAACCCACTGCGTCCACACAGGCTTCCCAGCTAGGCCTCACAGATGCCAGGCCCAGGGACTTTGTACTGTGGAATGTTTTCACCTTTCTGGAATGTTCCTTCCTTGAACATGCTGGACCTTTGCTCCCTTACCTCCTTCAAGTCTTGATTAAATGTTGCATTCTTTCCCTGGACTAATACTGCAACCTCGTCTCCCAGGGCACTCACTATTGTCCTTCCTGACATTTTTTTTTTCTTGGCAGTAATACTATTTTTGTTGTTGTTGGGTGCTATTGAGTTGGTTCAGACTTCCAGCTACCCTGTGCACAACAGAACGAAATACTACCCAGTCCTGCACCACCCTCATAATCCTTGTTACACCTGCGCCCACTGTTGAAGCGACTGTGCTGATCCATCTCACTGAGGGTCTTCTTCTTTTTGCTGATCCTCTACTTTACCAAGCATGATGTCCTTCTCTAGTGATCCCTCCTGATATCCTGTCCAGCGTATCTAAATTGTAGTCTCACCATTCTTGCTTCTAAGGAGCATTCTGGTTGTACTTCTCCCAAGATAAATTTTTTCATTCTTTTGGAAGTCCATGGTATATTCAGTATTCTTCAACAACACCATAATTCAAAGGTGTCAGCTCTTCTTCAGTGGTCCTCATTCACTGGCCAGTTTTCATGTGTATCTGAGGTGACTGAAAACATCACGGCTCGCGTCAAGCAAACCTGTCTTCAAGGTGACATGGTTACAGATTTGCTCAGTGCAGTACATCTTTTGATTTCTTTGACTGTTGCCTCCATGGGTATTGACTGTGTATCCAAGTAAAGTGAAATCCTTAACAAATTCAATCTTTTCTCAATTTATCAGGATATTATCAGTCTAGTGGTGAGGATCTGTGATTCTTTATGTTGAGATGTAATGTATACTGTAGGCTGTTATCTTTGATCTTCATCAGTAAGTGCTTCAAGTTCTCTTCAGCAAACATAGTAGTGTAATATGCATAATGCAGGTTGTCAATGAGTCTTCCTCTGATTCTGATGCCCTTTTCACATAATGCACTCAATAAATAATTGTTGAATGGAAAGATAAAAGCCATTGTGGGGACCATGGTCTCAGGGAACATCTAGCTCAATCGGCATAATATAGTTTATAAAGAAAATACTCTACATTCTGCGTCAGGGAGTAGTGCCTAATGTTTTAAAAGTCTGTGAGTGGCTATCTAAAATACGCCACTGCTGCCACCCCATCTGGAACAAGAGAAAATGAAGAAAACCAAAGACACAAGGGAGATATTAGCTCAAAGGACTAAAGGACCCAAACTACCACAGCCTCCACCAGATTGAGTCCAGCACTGTTTGGCCCCCAGCTACCACCACTAACTGCACTGACATGGAACACCATAGAAGGTCCCAGACAGAGACAGAGAAAAACCTAGAACAAAATTTTAACTGGCGGGAAAAAAAGGCCAGACTTACTGGCCTGACAGAGATTAGAGAAAACCCGAGGGTATGTCTCCTGGACATCCTTTTGACTCGGTAGTGAAGTCATTCCTGAGGTTCACTGTGCAGCCAAAGATTAGACAGGCCCATAAAACAAAATGAGCCTAAAGGAGCACACCAGAAGAGGAGCAGGGGCTGGAAGGCAGAAAGGACAGGAAAACCGGTAGCCGAAAAGCCAAGGTCAAGAAGGAAAGAATACTTACATATGTTGGGGTTGGTAAACAATGTCACAAAACAATATCTATACTATTTAATGAGAAGCTAGTTTGTTCTGTAAACCTTCATCTAAACTTAAACAAACAAACAAACAAACATAAAAGACAGAGAAAACAAAAACTGGAAGAACAGGAATCAACTGCTTCCCATACCAGTGCTATGGACACCAAGTGACGGTGGTAGTAGGAGAGGCACGGACTCAGGCAGACTGTGGTCTACATAAGGTGAGGCAACAAGCTCGGCTTCCAGCCTGCCATGAACTGCTATTAGCTCCCTCCTCTTCTCTAGGCCTCTGTTGGTCATTTATCTATTGGCTTTCAGCTCCAAGTATACTCTTCTATACTTAGTAATGCTGGTAAGAAAATTTACAGCTATATTTCAGACCTCTTCCTCTGCAGATACCTGTTATGTTTTGCCAATCAGAGAAACAGAGAGAGACTGGACATCAGTGGAGGAGAAAAAGGGACTGCCTTCCTATTTCTTGCTAACTCCAGCTCAGCAGGAGAAACTGTCCCAGCTCCTAGCTTCTCTTGGAATACCCAGAATCCAATTCAACGTGTCTCTTGGTGGTACCGGAAGCAGCTAGCTGCACTATCTACCTTGTTTCCTGATTATGGGAATTTGAGCTCAACCCTTCTGGGTTCTTTTTCTTCCCCTTTGTTCCCAAGCCCTTGAGGCCCCTTCAGTGACTGCTCTCCGGGTTACCTCTGAATTTTTCTTTTGCTCTTTTCCCTGTGTGACAAATATTTTACATTAAGTCCCTTTGCTGAAATATCAAGTGTGATTTCTCTATGCATCACAGTACTCTAACATACGCATATTATAAAATACGGAAGTCTTCTTCAGCTCCAAGATGGCGACATGCAGACAGCGATTATCTCAGGCTCTGTGGGCCATGCAGTCTCTGTGGCAGCTGCTCAAGTTCGCCTTTTTAGCCTGAAGGCAGAGCCAGACAATACATAAGGAGCAGGCATCATTGTGTTCCAATAAAACAATTTTAAAAAGCAGCCTTTGGACCCTGACTGTAGTTTGATGACCCCTGAGCTACACATCCTCAGAACTGTGAGCAAAGGAAATAAACTGCTCTCAAGACGAGTTTTAAAAGACAAATGATGAGATTAAAACTCTAACTCTGGAATGATAAGAGTATCAGCTTCAGACTCCGATACATACAGGAGAAAACTGAAAATGAGCAAAATATTTATGTCTCAATATTCAGGTTAAGAAAATGATACCTAAAGACACTGGCAAAGAAACTCAAGGCTGGAGGGACTGTCTGTTGTGACCTAGTTTACAATGCCTGATTCACTCGCTCTAACCTCAGCGAAGAGCCAGACAGCTCTGTACACAGGAAACCAGCATTAAACAAGGTGTTGGGACCTCTTTATTCCTGTCTTGACGTGGAAATTGTTTTAGTATTTTGTTTTGTTTTGTTTCCTGATTATAGTACTCCCTCTCCCCTTGTTAGAACTCTTCTGGAAATAAACAAGACTTGTAAAACAATGGCTAAAGCTAATATTTACGGGGCTTTTATGCCCTAGTTGACTGAGAATAGCCCAGTGCAGTCAGTGGTGAGTAGAAATAGCAGAAAAAGTGGAAAAAGCTTCGCGCGTATGGATACATGACCCACGGACCCATGAAACATGCAGCTAGTTTATCGAAGCGCTGCTTTCCTTTCAAAAAGGCTTAAAAGTAGTTGTAGTGAGACAGCAGTGGAAGGTATTATAGTGCAAGCTTTGGGTTAGAGAACTGACTAAAGAACATCAGCTCAAAGATCTAACACAGAATCACTGAAGAACTCTCCAGAAACTTCTGTAGGAACATCATCAGCAAGGCTACTTGCTATGACAAGTGTTTGTCCTCTAGGATAAACAATCACTGGATAACAGAACTGACACAGAAATTGCCCCTTCCCTAGCATTTGCCAGGCAACTCTTTCAGGAGTGTGGGCAACTGTTATTATACTGCCTGCCTCTGGGGCTGAAGCTGGGCTGATGAAACAACAAAATAGTTAAAAACAAAATGAAACAAAACAAAAAACAGAACCAAACCCTGCTGATGTTTTGTCTTGGACCATGGCTTGTACCAGGGCCACAATCGTTTTTCAGGCTTAAGCCCATCATCGCAGCCGCTGTGTCAGTCTGCCTCCTTGAGGGTCTTCCTCTCTTCTGCTGACCCTCCACTCTACTAAGCATGATGCCCTTCTCCAGGGACCAATCCATCCTGACGACATGTCCACAGTATGTAATACGCTGTCTTGCCATCTATGCTTCCAAGGAGCACACTGGTTGTACTTCTTCCAGAACAGATTTGTTTGTTCTTTTGGCGGTCCACGGTACACTCAGTGTTCTTCTCTACTTGTCTGTCAGTTTGCTGTACTACAGGGGCTTTCATGTTGCTGTGAAGCTGGCAGCTATGCCACTGGTATTTAGATACCAGCAGGGTCACCCATGGCCGACAGGTGTCAGCTGAGCTTCCAGATTATGGCAGACCATATACACATACATATAAATATATACACACATAGATAAAGGTAATAGCACATATTTATAGCTCAGTGTGTGAGCTATTATTCTAGGCATTATACACATTTTAATCATTTATTCCTCTTACTATAAACCCCATTTTACAGACAAGACAACTGAGACACAGGGAATAACTAAAGTCCCATAACAATAAGCTCTAAAGTCACACATGAACCAGGCAATAACATGGCTCCAAAGCTTATGGCTATAATCATTCTTCTAAACACCCTAAGTATTTAGGATAATGCTATATAGGTAGTTTTTGTGAATTGGTATATGTCATAATTGAATTGTGTCCCCCACCAAAATACGCGTCCACCTTGCTAGGCCATGATTTTCATATCTGCAGTTGTCCTCCTTTTTGTGCTCTGATATAACTATCATGTGTGTTGTAAATCCTAATCTCTACCTGTGGTTAATGAGATACAATTCAGTTATGTTAAAGCGGATGAGGGCGGAATGTAACACCCTCACTCAGGACATGGCCCTGATCCAATGTAAGAGGAGTTTCTCTGCGGTACATGCTGCATCATCTTCTCTTGTAAGAGATAAAAGGAGAGAGAAGTGAGCAGAGAGGAGGACCTACCATTACCAAGAAAGAAGAGCCAAGAGCAGAGCATATTCTTTGCAGCAGGAGTCCCTGCACTGAGAAACTCATGGACCCAGGGGATGACTGATGCCAAAACATGTGGAGATTTCCAAGGAACACCAGGCCCACAGATGTTGAAAGGAGACAATGACCTTCCCTCGAGCCTACAGAGACAAAAAGTCTTCCCTTAGAGCTGGCACCCCAAGTTCAGACTTCTGTCCTCCTAAGCTGTGAGTAGCGTAGTGGATACATTCTGTGTCTGCTAACCAAAAGGTTAGGAGTTAAAATCTGCCAGGCACTTCTTGTAAACTCTATAGAGCAGTTCTACTCTGTCCCATAGGGGTCATTATGAGTTGGTATCAACTTGACAGCTGTGAGAGAATAAATTCCTGCTTGTTAAAACCATCTAGTTGCAATATTTCTGTTACAGTAGCACTAGACAACTAAGACTGTATAGATGAATTAGGCAATATAGAAATAACTAATATTTGCAACTAATCTAAATAGACCAGTCAGTAGTATTATTTGGGGTTGAGTTACTTGATAGGTTCTATTAAAACTTAATTTGTTCTAGTACTCCAAAGCCAAAGGAGTTTTGGACTTCTTGAAGTCTTAGAATTTGGACTGTTGTTATAGATGTCATCTCTGTGACTTGCAGGAAATGAAGCTGTACCACCCTGGTTCTCTGTTCTATAGCACACCCAGTCACTCATCATTTTTTCTTAAACTCATAAAATGTAGTAGTCATACAATATTTAGAACAGATTCCTTTTGTTTCTTCAATTTCTTTTTATGTTTTCTAGACTTCAAACATTGCCCTACTCCCCATCGCCACCCCCACTGCCTGTAACCATGGAGATGAACCTGACTCATGGCGACCCTACGGGACAGAGTAGAACTGCCCCATAGCATTTCCAAGGAGTGCCTAGCGGATCTGAGCTGCCAACCTGTCAGTTAGCGGATGTAGCACTCAAGCACTGCAGCACCAAACATTACACAGTCTTGAATAATTCAGGTCTTGCGGAGCATGTTATAAAGAGAGAATAACAATATCCAACAAAAAGACGCAATGATTCCTTCTCTATGTGCCATAAAGGGATGAAATTTTTGGCTCTGCTCTTCACTTCTGTGGCATCTGTACCTCCCACAACATTTTCTCCCTTTCGATGGCACGAAGAGGAAGGCCTGGCTTCCTCCCAAACTCTATACCCTCACCTGCGCCTCAGGTGCTTGTCTTCCTCCTTTCTAAGGAATTTTGCTTTCATCTTCTTTTCCCTCTCAAGCATCTTCCTTTTCTTTTCACTGCTCACTTCTGCCTCGTCTTCTAGCATGTACAGTGGGTATCAGGCTTAAATAAAAGGAAAAGCTACCTTACCCTACTGCCCCTTCAAGCTCTCTCCTTAGTTTGCTTTTCAAACAAATGATTTACACCTGTGGCTCTTGTGTTCTCAGCATCCCTCCTCATACCTCTCCCTCTAGCCCTTACTATTGGGTTCATACTTCTTCCTCCTCATCTTTTTTAATGCTTATTGTTGGTATCAGACATCTTGCCAATGAATCAAGTAATTTCAACATGAATGGCGTTTTCTTAACCAGACCATAAATAAGCTGAGAGAATGAATTCAGCGTACGTTTTTCAAGCAGCTGCTAGATGTGTGTTCTATAAATCATAGCTGCACATAATCTAGTACCAGATGATTTAATCCTGTATTTAAGAACACATGAAGAGGAGCTCATCAAGGACACAAGAAGAAGTGAACAGTGAGGCAGGAGGAAAACTCAGAGAGTGGTGACTCAGAGAGGATGTACAGAAGGAAAGACGACCAACTGACAGCGACTGTGAGACACTGAAAGAGACCCGGTGGCATCACGATTAGAATGACTGCTAACTGCAAGGCTGGTAGCTTAAAACCACCAGTAGCCTTGTTGGAGAAAGATGCAACAGTCTCCTTCTACGGAGATTTACAGCCTTAGAAACCCTATAAGTTTGCTATGAGTTGGAATCCACTGGATAGCAGTGAGTTGGGTTTGGGTTTCGGAGTGAGAACTGAACCCTGGCAACACAGAGGTTAGGGACCTTCACTAGGTGAAGCCTTATTCCAGGGGGTTTAAGAGAGACTAGGAGAGAGGCTGCAGACAGTGATAATATAAAACTCTTTGAGAAGTTTTTAGTAAAGAAAGGAGAGAAAGGGAGTTTTAGTTGGGCACGGATGTGGGTTAAAATCAATTTTATTTTTTTTAAATTTATGAGAAATTATAGCATGCTTATGGTATTAATTAAGAAACAAAAAACATTGCTGTAGAATCAATTTCAACCTTTAGTGACCTAATAGGACAGAACAGAACTATTGTGTAGGGTTTCCAAGGAGTAGCCGGTGGATTGGAACTATTGACCTTCTGGTTAACAGCAGAGCTCTTAACCACTGCACCACTAGGGCACCTGCTGATGACACACCAAGCAGACAGGAACAGCTGCAGCCATGTCCTCAAATAAGCAGAATGGGACAGGATCCAGTGCATGAGTGGAAGGGCTGGCCTTAGAAACAGCAACAACTCATCCATCCTCCCAGCAGGGGATAGATGAAAGTGGGTGAACAGATGGGCTGGTGACAGCTGAGGTAATTCCCTTCTAATGGCATCAGTTTTCTTACTAAAACAGGAAGTAAGCCTATCAGCTAAGAATGAACACGGGGAAGTGTGTTGGACATCTGAAGACAGAAGATGCGTGAGTGGATGAGTATAGTGATGCGCACGGGGATGTGCAGACGGATTGCCAGGCAACACTGAGGGATCTCTCGATGCTGGGCTCTGGATTTGCTCTCTTCAATATTTGATTTTAATAAAGTCACTTTCATGCAGGTTAAGACTTTACAACAAAGGTTTGAGTCATCAATGAGATTCTTTCATTCATGTCAAATTAAATAAATAATAACTTCTAGACATGGTAGGGTTATTTTGTTTGCTTTCATTACTTTTATTATGATGATGATGATCATTTATTATCTCAAGTCCTACTTTCTTAAGTTAACTTAGGCATGTTACATTTTACCATATATAGTTTTAATCTTTGTCTATTTTAACCATTTCCACCACTATTTCTGCACATAAATTGAATAAAATAGGATAGTTAATATGTTTTTATTTTTAAAAATTGAGAGTAATTTCCCTCAGATGTTTCAGACCTCAGATTTGATTCTTCTATACTGAAAATTCACTTCTTCTCTGTTCTTCATTACTCCAAATGCCAAAAAAAAGCAAGTGCTGGGGTCAATATGTCCTTAGGATCAAAAAGATGACATTAAAACACTTTGTGGTAGTCTTTCTCCCTTGGAGCAGCTGGATGGATTCAAACCCCAGCATTCTGGTTAGCATCCAGCCCCTTAAGTGCTATCTACGTAAAACTCAGAAGCAATGCTGGTTCGGAAAACGGGAAAATAACACTTGCAGTCAAGTTGATTCTGACTCAGAGTAATCCTGTTGGACTAGAATTGTGCTCCACAGCGTTTTCAAAGGCTGCTGTTCCAGAGGCAGATGGCCAGACCTTTCTTTCCAAGATGCCCTGGGTAGATGCGAATCCCAAGGTTGTCATTAAGATAATGTGAAGATCACAAAACAGTGATACATACTAACAGACAGAGTATCGTGGCGGCTCATGTGACGATTAGAAGATAGCAGATAAGAGAGAATGTTTCAGTGACCTAGGCTTGAGTGGCCATATTAAAAAAAAATCAGTAAGCAAGAGGTCAGACTGAGATAGAAATGATTATTCTAGCAGAGGGTAGGCAACATTGTACAGACTGCAAGAAATACATGCTAAACAACAGCAAGAGACTTAAAACTGCAGCTTGGACAATGTTCTGCAAGCAAAAAAAGTTTGTTTTTTTTTGTAAACAATGGATTAGAAGATAAATAAAACTTGGGCAAATATTAAAACCAAACAAAACACCCGGCTTTATAATAAACCTCGGCAGTTAGGAAAGAAAGTGAGAAGAGAATAAGAATAACATGATCAGATTCTTCGGCAATCAGAGCTGGCTTAATAACTGTCTTTTTCTTTCTTTTTTTCTTTTAAATTAACAAAATAAATCCTGGCAATGAAATTAAAAGATAGCTTTAACAAAATACATGACATTCTTACACAGAGCCTTCCATTTCTTTTCAGAACTCAGTTTAGGTGTTTACCCTCCTCCTTCCATGGTGTAAAGAAGCAGGCAGCTCCTCACTCATGGGAGTGTCAGTCTTGGTTAGTGTCTTCCAGTTGTGGTGATTTGATTTCTCTTGTGGATGACTAGCTTAGAAATGACCAATCGGCACAAGTCTGACCAATACAACAATTTGGCAAGTCTGCTAGGGGAGAGCAGCAAGAGGCTTCTAGAAACAGTTTTTCTCCTTGATACAAAAGGCATAACAAGGAACAGCATTTTCTTCTGCCTTACAAAACTGCTGTGTGAACAAGTGATGTGTTGAGTTTCGCAGCAGCCATCCTCCGTCATGAGAGGACAAGCCTAAGAACAAAAATCAACAGGCTGCGGATGGCAAAGCTGAAAATAGAAAGAACCCAAGTTCTTGAGGATGTCATTGGCTGCGAAATTAACAAACTCTAGAACTGCCCTGGTGATGCAGTGGTTATGTGCTATGTTTGCTAACCAAAGGGCTGGCAGTTCAAATCTGCCAGGTGCTCCTTGGGAACTCTGGGGTAGTTCTATTCTGTTTTACATGGTCTCTATGCGTTGGAATCAACTCGATGGCACTGGGTTTGGTTTTCTGGTTTTTTAGAATTACCTTACTTCTGGACTTCTTGTAACATAAAATGCTAAAAATAATACAATAATGGTAGTCTATAGCTTAAATGAAGCGCCTGGGTGGTGCAAACAATTAATACAATCGGCTGCTAAATGAAAGACAGGTATTTTAAGTTCACCTAGAGGCACCTCACAAAAAAACAAGCGGAAATCTACTACTGAAAACGCAGCCATTAAAAACTCGATGGAGCACAATTCTATTCTGGCACACATGGGATTACCATGAGTTAAAATAGACTCAATGGCTACTTCTCCAACCCCCCCACTCTTCACCCCCCGCCCCCAGTTTAAACAACTTTTGATCGGGTAATCTGTTATCTGCTGCTAAACCATTCTATCTGATAAAATCCTCATGTAGAATCAGAGGGCTGTTAACTTTCTGGGATTAAACATATACGTGAACTGCATGCTTGGGGGATGGAGAACTTGGAAGACTGCATTTAGGCCCATTAATTATTAACCCTTTATGGCCGGCTGGGTTCTACACAGATTTCCCTGGGTAGCATTTGTCATTTGCTGTTTAGCGTTTCTGTAGCACTCTGATCATTTACTGGAAGAGCAAGTAAACTTCTTGTTGTTGTTGTTATTTTTTTTATTGTTCATTGGGTAAAAGCTTATGGAGCAAATTAGTTTCTCATTTTTTACTTTGTTCATAAAGTGCTCCATGACATTGGCTTCACTTCCCACAACGTGTTAGCACTCTCCTCATTTCCAGCCTAGGTTCACCATTTCCTGTCGCCCTAATTCACTATACTTCCTTCCTTCTCATCTTCGCTTTTGGACAAATATTGCCCTTTTGATATTTTATAATTGATCTTAGGAGCATCACCCCTCCTCCCCCAAGCTGTTGTTACTTATTTTACGGGCCTGTTCAAGGTTTGGATGAAAGGTGATCTCAGAGAATGACTTCTGTTCTAATCAGAGGGTATCTTAGGGTCATAGGCTTGCGGGGGGTCGGGGGGGCCACTCCTCCAGTCTCTGTCAGACCAGTAAATCTGGTCTTCTTTGTTCATTTGATTTCTTGTTCTACACTTTTTCTCCTGCTCTGTCTGGGACCCAATATTGTGATCCCAATTGAAATGGCTGGTAGTGGTAGCTGAGTACCAACAAGTTCTTCTGGTCTTAGGCTCATGGTTCATGCGGTTCACAAAAAATCTCACCTTCAGTTACTCAACCAGCTGTTCAAGAAGCTTGTCTCCCCTCCTACCTTTGCCTTACACATGCCATATATTATCTTACCTCTGACATTACCCATCCCCTTTCTTTTTCTACTTATTTTCATCTCCGATGCTATTACTCTTGTCCAAGTTAGTCCTTTGGACTAACTACTCACTTAAGTCTTTGGATTTCTTCACTCTCCTTTGCTCTTGACAGTAAGAGACCAATGGATGCATTTTAGATGGGTGGTATCAAGCTTTTAAAACACCAGATGCTACTCATCACAGTAGGATGCACAACTTTGTCTTTATGAAATATGTTGTACAGACCTCCCGATTTTGTCGTCTTTTGCCATTGAACTGCAAGGTATTTGGTTATATCTAAGAAGCTGAAGGACACTTAAATTTTTGTATTATATTTGATATTTATGCTTCCTTGAATAGTTTGAATGATTTGAGGACAAAGGCAGTATCTATTATCTTTATATCCTTATAGCCAACTTCTGTGACATGCAGAAAGTGCTCAAAAGGAACTCACTGAAGTGGTGAGTTACTTTTTGTTGTGCTGAGGGTACAAGATCTAGAGGGTTCTTCTAAGCCCTGCCTCGTAAAGTGAAAGACTAACACAGGAGTATGTGGGAGGAGTTAAACTGGAGGACCCATTTCACATGAGGTCTTGTGGGAAGGAAAATAGTCAGGAGGGAAAAGAAAAATCTCACCTTCAGTTACTCAACCAGCTGTTCAAGAAGCTTGTCTCCTCTCCTACCCTTGCCTTACACATGCCATATATTATCTTACCTCTGACATTACCCATCCTCTTTTCTTTTTCTACTTATTTTCTTCTCTGATGCTATTACTCTTGTCCAAGTCACTATCATCTATCTCTCACCTGTACAAACCACCCCTCCCCTCAAACTATTCTCCAGACAGAAGACAGAGACATCATTTGAAAATGTAAATAAAGTCATGTCACATTCACACTTGAACCCTCTACTGGCTCAAAACCGTAACTTGAATAAGAAATTCATTCTGTGCCCCTCAGTCCTCTCTATTACACTTGTTTTTGGTAAAACAGAATGTGAAATCATTTGTGTACTTATTATCTGAGTAAGACCCTCTTGTGTACTGTTCAAAACCTTATCTCCTAGACTGGCAACAACATCTTGTTACTGACTTGAAAAACGTTTAATAAATACTGTTAAATTAATAAATATTGCCTCTAGCTGCTAGGAACCCCTGGTGAGGCAGTGATTCAAAACTCCGTGACTGACCAAAAGGTAGGCAGTTTGAATCCAGCAGCCACTCCTTGGAAACGCTATGGGGCACTATATTCTGTTTCATAGGGCCACTATGAGTTGGAATCAACTCAATGACAACTGGTCTAGCTATTAAAGAACCTTAACACTAGAGGAGATTTAAATCTCAGTCTAAAAGTGTTTCCTGCCTGGGATAAAAAATATATATATATAAGACCATAACAGAGAATTAAGAGCCATCCACGAAACTCTAGGATCTGAGTATGATTATGCTGGGCTTCAAAACAATGGAGAAAAATAAGAGGCAAGACTCGACGCACAGAGGTGGTGCTAGGGCTACATGGACAACTTAGCTTGGTTTTGTGAGTCCACTGGTAGGCAGGTCAGGAGCTAGAGCAGTACCTGCTTGATCCTTGCCATCTCCTGCCCAGACTCCACAGGCACGCTTACATACACGTCAGCCACCGTGCTCACAGAGTGCTGGGAACAACAGCCCTATCAGCTTTCACTCTGCCTTAAGTCACCTGTGTTCCTGGAGCTTTTGACTCTGAGTTATATCACCTTTAAGCGTCTCTTAAATTCATGGGTCTACCTACTTCCCCAGAGAATCAAATAATGAAGACATGTCCCGATTAACATGTACCGTTAAGTAAAGCAAATGGCTTATATTTAAGTTTTAAAACCATCTTCCTAGAGAACCATAATTTTGAAGTACTCCTACAATATAAAATTACAAATGCTGCGCTTAGCAAACAATAAGAGAGCTAACTCAGAAATTCCAATTTTGTGCTTTTGGGTTAACTCTCAAACTGAGAAACACACCCACTTTTGGTAGTCAGAATAGATCTGCGAAGACTAAAGGTTAAAACTATTTATAAGATATTAATTTACAACTATGAAAGGATTAGCACCCAGCCATAAAGCAATGACTAAATATTAACTTAGAAAACCTGTCTCTAAGGCACTTCTTTAAAACAGTTGTTTATGGAAGCAAGCAGGTACAGGAAAGACCAGAAGCGAAAAGATTTGAAGGTCAAGTTCCAATACCTTCTAGAAAGTCCCTGACTTCGGATGTTTCAGTTTCTTCTGTTTTAATTGCGGTGAAAACATATGTAAGAAAGCATCTGCCATTTCAACCCTTTTGATGTGTGTAATTCAGTGATATTAAGTACATTCACCGTACTGTGCCACCATCACCGCCGCCCGCTTCCAGATGTTCATGACCCTTAACGAAGATCCAGTGCGCCTTATGCAGTAACTCCCGCTTATCGCCATACTTCAGGTTAAGTTTAAAAAGTCAAAATACTATCTTTCTGTGACATGGAATGCTCTATAACAGTCTCTTTATCAACAAAAAACTGTGAAGTAAATAAAAAAACAAAGCATGCGTAATTTTTTAAGTACTAAATCCGGACATACTACTACAAATAATACTATAAACAGAAATTCATATTAATAAGCCAAAAGTTTGCGGTGTCAGTTCTCGGCTAGAGATTGTTACCTATATACTAGCCTAATGCTGTCGAGTCAATGCCAACTCATGGTGGCCCCGTAGCACAGAGTAGAACTGCCCTGTATAGTTTCCAAGGAGCACCTGGCGGATTTGAACTGCTGACCTTTTGCTTAGCAGCCCTAGCAATTAACCACTACCTATATGCAACTCTATATAAGTATATGAGGTCCCATTATTAAGTCCACAAACTTAACTGTTTTAAGTGCTACATACCTCACTGCTAAATATCACTATGGTCACCTCCAAAGGACTCCCCCCGGGAAGCTACGTGCTGACACCAGCACCTAGTTCACCCTTCAAAGCACTTTAGGAACTCTTTCTGGAATGGCCATTGCATACAGTGGCAAGTTGGCAAGTTTGCAAACTTCATTGTGTAGTTGTTTGTGAGGGAGTTTTTAGTCAGTAAATGAATAACTGTATTAGAATACCCTCTCTACTTACCTGATCTGGGCCCCAGTGACTTTTTTCTTTACCCAAAGACAAAGGAAATATTGAAAGGAAGACATTTTGATGACATTCAGGACATCAAGGTTAATACAATGACAGCTCTGATGGCCATTCCAGAAAAAAGAGTTGTCAAATAGCTTTGAAGGTGGACGAGGCACAGCTTCCCAAAGGGAGTAATTGTCAGACCTCTGAGGCTCTTTTCCTCAGACCAGCTAGCATTAATAGTCACGAAATTGTGAAATAGCTATATAAATGACAAGTAGAAATAATTATGCTAACATGGCCAATTTAAATTTGCATTGAACAAAAACTAAGAGAATGATATGGAGTTTAAGGTTACCTAACTCTGAAGTCATGTTGACTGAAGATGAACCCCAGCACCCTAATTTTGAGCATGTTGCCCCTTAACCTCTGTGGCAGCCAGACTCCAAGATGGACCCCAAGAATCCCTCATTCCCTGGTATTCACACATCGGTGTAGGCCACATATCGTATCAAAGGTGGCCTCTGTGACCAACGGAATTCAGCAGAAGTAACAGTAAGTTATTTCTGAGGCTAGGACATAAAAAGGCACTGAAGCTTCCTGCTTGGTGGTTCCCTTGATTCCTTCTTCATTCTAAGGGAAGTACTGCCATGTCACCCTGTAGACAGGCCTACGTGGTGGGAAACTAAGACCTCTGCACAACAAACACAGCAGTGAGCTTGCAAGCGGATCCTCCAGCTCTAGGCAAGCCTTAGAAAGCATCTTGATCGCAACCTTGTGAGAAACCCCAACCAAGAACCACCCACCTAAGCTACTCCCAAACTCCTGATTCAAAGAAACTGTGAGGTGTTTTTTTTTGTCATGAAGTTTTATGACAACTAATTATGCAATAATAGATAACTAAACACCCTCCGCAGAGTTTCTGCAAAGCTGTAAAAATGCCATACTAACAGTACCTCTCTCATAGGGTTGTTGTAAGAATTAAATGCCCAATAGCGGGTGTGCAGTAAATATACATTGGCTATTATTACAAGTTTGCATACTTCTCTTCCACAAGCAAGGTATTTCTGCACATTATTTACGGTTGCATTCCCCGCAGGCCTCAGTGCTTTGCCAAGTCATAAAATTTCAAGTACACTGATCCAAGTCTTCTCAGCCACTTATGCCATCAGTCTTCCTCTATCAGGTAAACAACTCTCCCTTTTTCTTTCTTCTCTCTTTAGGTAAGAGAGGCAAAGATTGCTGAAACAGAGAAATTTAAGGCATACACTATGGCTAGGGAACCAGAGCCCTAACAGCTAGCCTGACAAAGATCAATCCACTGACCTCATGAGAACTTGAAACAGGTTGGCAATACTTTACTGAGCTGCCTGAGATCAAGTCAAGCTTTTACAGCACATGGTGTTTAGAAATTGTTCCCTGAAATATACAAAGCTTTCATTCAGAGTCATTTCTGTGCTTTTAAACCTGGAATAGATCCTGGACTTCCTCAGACAAACTTCATAGATGTTATCTTTTCTTTCTCTGATTATGCCTGCCTCCTTCACACTGGGTTGTCTTTTATTACTGGTGGATGGATAGGGCAGTCAAATTTCCTACGCACTGAAAGCACGTATTGAGGAAATTTACCGCTAAAGCGGTGAGAAGAACAAAGGAAGAACCTTTACATATTTTTAACCCACAATAAAACTCAACAATAAAAATTATTCAGCACCTAAATATTTGAAAAACTCAGCGAATCACACAATGTAAGAGAGAAGAGATTCACAGGTACAGAGTGAGAAGTTCTTATTCTATTAAGTCATGAAGATTTTCTTTTTTTAAATTATACTTACATGAGTAAAGTGATTTTATATACTTTACTGCTGATTCTCCATGCAATCTCTTTCTATAATAACATGATTAAAAAATCTAAAACAAAACACAATCTTTTTTTTTAAATAACATACAGAATTTTTAAATTAGCTTGGTGAAATCCCTGAACTCAAGGAGTTCTTATTCTAAAAAGAATGACAAAAGAATTAAACTCATGCTTCTAAGAATCAATCTGTCTCTGTCTCCTGTTCTGGGTGTGTTGAGTTCTGATGAACTCAGTGTACAAACACTTGACCTCTTAAATAAAAGTCTCAGGGGATAAATTTGGGTTTGCTTACTTTTTCCTCCTTCTTTTTGGCTGTTCTTTGCTTTTTACATAATCTAAGTCATTCTTTGTTTTTTTTTCCTGTTAAAATGTTCCCCCTCCCACCTTCAGTTCCTTTCCTTTCCATTCTTATTTCTTTCTTCCCTCCCTTTCCCCTTTTGTTTTTCTCTTCCTTTCTTGTATTCGTTTGACTGTAAACCTAGACTGACAAAAGGAAGACTTTTGGGGTGACGACTCTGGATTCTTTGAAAGAAATGCTGTCCCCTATTTTTCATAGTTACGGCTGCTAACCAAAAGGTTGGCAGTTTGAATCCACCAGGCACTCGTTGCAAACTCTATATGACAGTTCTACTCTGTCCTATGAGTCAGAATCGACTTGACAGCAAGAGGTACAGTATCACTGATTTAGTGAAATGCCGCATTTCTAAGCTTTCATCTCTGACCTTACATTTAGGAGATAATATTGGGAGTCATTATTCCCTGTCCTAAAATGTGACCCTGCTGGACTCACCAAGACACATGAATGGGCCCTGAGGCACAATGACAAGAAACTAAAAAAAAAAAAAAAAAAAAAAAAAACAAAAGCCAGACCCCTCACCTTTGTGCCTTTGAGCCTTTGAGTAGATTCCAACCCATACAGATCCTATAGGACAGAACAGAACTGCCGCATACAGTTTCCAAACAGCACCTGGTGGATTCAAACCGTGGGCTTTTTGGATAGTGGCTCTTAACCACTAGGGATAGGACAATACCCTTTTGGGAAACTTTCACATACACACATCGTAAAACAGAACACAAGAGTTTTCACTGTCATACTTTTTGATTAATATTTAGTTGATAAAAAAAATGGATTAATGAAGACCCTCCTGACTGTCATTACTGAAACCTGTACTCATGACTGTTAAGACAAGTCAAAATGTATGATTACAGTTTCTAGCCAATCTGTGACACGGTGAAGCTTTCAGCGGTTCTGCCCTCATTTTGTAATGTTATTATATACTGATGTCTGCGATGCTCCTTGGCAGACATAGGCTAGCAGCAAGCTTGTCCATTTTCCCATTCTTGTCTATTTTGTAATATTTTTTAGACCCAGACAGACATGGCTCTGGCAACATGCTTGTCCATTTTCCCACTTAAGTTTATTTGGTAATATTTCCTTGGACTTGGGCAGACCGCTGTGGCAGCATGCCCGTCTGCTTCCCACTTTTGCCTTTTTGAATATACACTACCCCCAAATTTCTTTTTGTTTTACTTAACTTCATGATATTTTTACTCTATAACACCCTTAAAATAAGGCAGGAACTAAAGTGAGGTAAATTTCTTTTTTTCTCCTCAAATACACATGCATGCCAATTAAGAAACACAAGAGAAACAACTTCAGTGACAGTACAAATAAAATGTACAAGGAAACCACATTTCCACCTAGTTGCTCAAAAGGCAGTCTTGGCCACCTTGCTCCTTCTGTCCTATGTCTAACCAGTATCTTCAACATGGGGTCTGAATAATTCACAAATCAACCTGCTCTACCTCCTCCAATCCTGAGCTGCACCATCAGTCTCCTGACTCACTGTTCTTTCCTCTCCAGCCTTACTCCTTTTGGGTCACCTTCCTACTGTCAGGCCTAACAACATGAGTTCAGGCAAGGTACTCTATGGCTCCAAATTCCCTAGAGGCCCTCCATCAGCAAGTTAAAGTCAAGTTCCTTTTCCTGTAGCCCACTCTGGCCAAGGATGCCCCTTGCATCTCTAATAAAGACACACAAGGCATTGACTTTTTCTGGAAAACCGTGTTTCCTGATACTGATGTGAATTATTCAATCTTTCTCACAAAAGAAACTTTTATTTTTTTTTTTTTAATGAGAAGTCTTCTGCCTTCCCAAACAGCCTGAAGTGCTTCTCCTAAGCTCCAGGGAAGTTTACTCAAACCTCTATAAATTATCTTATTGAATTATACTAGTAGTTAGATGGAGTCCCAGGATGGCACAAAGGAAACACCCAGAGGCACCTCAGAAGAAAAGCCTGGTGATCTACTTCAAAAAAATCAGCCACTGAAAAACTCTACGAAGTACACATCTATCTGAAGAAGAGAGTAAGTGCTGTATAGAGTAAGGGCTGACAGCCCCTGCCTTTCTCCATACCCTACCCAGAAAATCCAAATCCCTATAGCTAACATGGAAGTCTTGCCCTCCTCCTTTCTAAGGGACATTCTGGCTGTATTTCTTCCAAGACAGATTTGTTCATTTTTCTGGCAGTTCATGGCATATTCGGTATCCTCTGCCAACCCCATAATTCAAAGGTGTCAATTCTTCGGTCTTCTTTATTCATTGTCCAGCTTTTCACATGGATAAGATGAGACTGGAAATATCATGTCTTGGATCAGGCACACCTTGGTCCTCAAAGTGAGTATCTTTGCTTTCTAACACTTTAAAGGGGCCTTTTGCAACAGATCTCCCCAGTGCGATGTGTTGTTTGATTTCTTGACTGCTGCTTCCTTGGGCATTAATTGTGGATCCAAGTAAAATGGAACCCTTGACAATTTCAATGTTACTTTGACCATGTTATCAAGAGGGATCAGTCCCTGGAGAAGGAGATCATGCTGTGTGAATCAGATTCCTAGGTCACATCACCGATCATCTGAAACTGCTTATCAAAGTACAGTATCCTTCCAACTTATCTTAGAGGACATTCTGATAATTAGCCCTACTCATCTGGGCAGTAAAACTGTGGTGCTTCAGCGAGGTGCTTTGGTCATATTTCTGTTTCCCAACAAAATATAAATTGCTTGGGGTCAGGTACCTGTATATTTATAAAATTTAATCTTTGTATTTGCAGCAACTGGTACAGTGCCTGACATACAATGTAAGCCCTATGGTTGTTTCCTGATTGAAAGAATGACCCATTCTTCCCCATAACAAACCATTGTGTGTATAATTGTTTTAGTACACAAAGAATCACAAAATCCTATTTTAGCACTTACAAAGAGTCAAACACAAGTGAGGTGACGCATACATTTAACAGTCTAAAGTGGTGGCAATCACAGCTTTCTTAAGTAACTAATGTAATTATCAGTAGGCCAACCCATTCCATCATTGAACTTGTTGGCACTTCTGCCCTTAATCCTGAAATTTCAGAGCAAACATGGGTTTTGCTGGTTCTACAACCGTGGTACAAACCATTACAGCATTCAACTGCTAACCCAAAGGCTGTGAGTTCAAGTCTGCCCAGAGAAGATTTGGAAAAATGTTCTGGTGATCTATTTCTCAAAAATCAGACATTGAAAACTCTACAGCACACAGTTCTGTTCTGACACATGCGGTTTCACTATGAATAAGAGTCAATTTACAACTGGCTGCACATGGTACTTACAAGGCGTACTGGAACTAATTCTGAACTGCCACCTGAAAAAGCTGGATAACACCCTTCACTATGTCAGCACTGTCTACAGGCTTCCCAGCTAACTGGACAGTGCTAACCACCCAGACAGAATGTTCTGTTGGCTGATGAATCTATAACACTGTAATGGAAGTAAATATACAAAAGGAGAGCCAAAGAAGACTCAAACTAGTATTCTCACTTGTTTTCATTCAATAGCGTGTATTCAGTTCTCTGAATGTTTTCTATTAAGAGCAAAGGCTAACCTGGACATTCAGGCAAACTGAAATACATAAACGTAGTTTAAAAAAACAATCACCAAACTGTCTGATCCCAGTCCCCTCTGAATACTAGCAAGCATACCAGTTTTATGGTTTATCTTTGCAATACTTCTAAAGTGGCCAAATAGTTGCTTTCCTGTATCCTAACCTTCCAGTGGGTAAAGTCCTATCATACCTGAAGGAAAACAACCAGGGTGCCCCGTGTACCATCATCTCTTGAAACTGGATTTGGGAACTTGATTCTTCATGTGTTTTCCCCTTTAAGACAGCCTCACTAGGAAGTTTGCGGTCTTTAAATACTATCTCTTCCTACAAAGTATCACAACCGAGAACATACATCTTAAATTTAATAAAAAAAGAAAAACCTGAAGACTTCCTCCTAATTTCAGGAAGTACACATTTTGTTATACATAACAAAAACGTGGCAGTGACAAGGCTCACAGCCCAAACACTGGAATCCCCACAGGGAGAATCTAGCCGCAGCTACAAGCAGGCGCGCGGCTCCACCAAGCCAGCAAAATCCTTTGGCTCCGCTAGTGTGGTGACACAGAGTCTGACTCTGGTTTCCCACTCGCGTATCGTTTTCCAGTGTTTCAAACTTACTGTCTCTGTTCACCAGAACCACGGGCACGGTGATGATGGTGACAAGCGCAGCAGCACTCAGCAGTCCCAGGAGAACTTTCCACAGTGTCTGCAAGCAGGTCAGATCAGATCTGGTTAGAAGGAAACACTGGGTTCCAGTCTAGGTTAAGTGGGTCGGAGCCCAGGCTTCTCCCTGCAGAGTGTGGGCTTTGTAGATGTGCGCAAGTTGGCAGAAAGGTTTAGGAACAGGGATGATTTGGCATGCGCCAACTAGGGTTTGCAAGGACTGGTGAGTATCCTTGAACTTGCGACTTGCGAGCGCACTAGTTTCTCTACCCCAGCAGGCTTAAGGGAAGTGAAGATTCAGGCTTGCGTTTTGCCAGGTGGCTCTCCTGCCCTCCAAGATTCGGTACTAGGGTTGCAGAAGAAACCCCTGTAGTCTGACAGGCGAGAGAGCCCCGGGACGTCCCTTCCCTTGTCACCTTGGGACTTTTGCCTAATAGAAGTCCCTGATCCTCTTCAAGGAGCCCGGGGGCGCGGTTGTTAAGCTCTGGGCTGTCCACCAAAAGGTCGGCGCTTGGAACTCCCCAGCAGCTCGGCAGGAGAAAGATAGGACAGTCAGCTTCTGTAAAGATTACAACTTCAGAAACCCTATAGGGCCAGTTCTACTTTGCCCTATAGGGTAGCTATGACGCGGAATCGAGTGCGCTTCAATGGATTTGCTTTGAGGGGTTCACTGTCGCGAGTTTTGGGAGGTAGCATGGGGTGAGTTTGGGAAAGAGGCAACTACAAACCGATCCCAAGGCGGGAGAAGCGTGAGGCGCGCTCCTTCCTTACCTTCATTGTCAGGATCTCTTCGAAACGGAGCTGTCCTGTAACAGGAGCTCAGGCAGAAGGGACAGCGATCCTCTTAGAAGCGCGTTCTGCTCCGCTGGTAGAGACTCAGAGTCACTCGGCCCTCCCAACTTTCGCCCCGAGTTAAACATTAGTGAGCGGTGAGACGACTCCGCGGAAAGGCGCCGCGGGCCTCGGGGGCGGGGAGGGTAAAGGGGGAGGCGAAGGCGCGCCCGACCCGGGGCAACCGGCATTGCGGCCCGAGGGCGCCCAGAGGCGCCTCCCCCGGGCGGTGCAGGGCGCGGGGCCGCGGGTACCGAGCGCCAGGTGCCGGCGCGCGCGGAGCCGGCCGACGTGGGCGGTGCCAAGCACACCGGGGTTGGCCACTGAAATGGGACGTTTGTACACAGCTCCTGCAACCCTACGGGGACAGGAGAGTGAACGGAGGCCCCGAGAGGGCATGGGGCTTCGGCAAACGCACACAGCTCACCGGTGGTTGCTGGAACTAAAACCTAGGCCCTGCCTCGGACTGGGGAAAGGTGTGTTGGGGCGGAGCGGTGGAGGGGAGGGAGCGGGATCTCTCAAGTTCGGTGGAAGGCACTTGGGGAAGAGGCGACTGTTCACTTCTGAAAGACACTTAGCGGATAAGTACCTGCGTTCACACTCTGTACAGGGAATTTCCCGCTTCTCTTGCAATCTTACCTCCTCATTAAGACGCTCAAAATAGTAACACTAACACTTAAGTGTCCCTCCCTATGAGTCGGAATTTACTCCAGGGCAATGGGTTTGGGTTTTTTTGTTTGTTCGGTTGGTTGGGTTTTTTGTTTGTTTAACATTTAAGAGGAACTTACCTTTTCCCATACACTGTGGTAGGCATTATCTCTGTTTACTTTACAGGAAGGAAGAAAGCATAGGCACCAACGGGTTAAGTCAGCAGCTGGGAGCACGTGCAGCCTGAACTGAGAGTCCACGTCGTTAACCAGGGACCTCTCATCTTTCAGTCTAGGAAAGTGGTTCTGAAAAAGAAAGAACGATGATGCGCAGCTTCCTCTGTCCCCAACTCCCCATTATGCCCATAAGTTTGTTCATTTGTCATCATCCATCCAGTCATTCATCCCATCACTTATCCATTATTCAGTCGTTTAACAAATATGTGAGTGGCTACCATGTACCTGTGTTCTAGACCCGGGGAAATGACAAATGAGGTCCTGTCCCTGGGATTTTCAGCATGAAACACACAGGTAAGCGGTTGCCTGTAAGTCATCTCTGTTATGACTGTCTCGCTTAAGGGTAAGTACTCCTGCTCCCCAAAAGATCTCCTCAGCTTTTTCGCTACAGCTGAAAACAGAGCCTCACTATATCCGTTGTTGTCGGGTGCCGTGAAGTCGGCTCTGACTCGTGGAGACCCCACGTGTGACGCACAAAACGCTGCCTGGTCTTGTAACATCCTCACAGTGGTGGCTGTGTTTGAACCTGTTGTTGCAGCCATTGTATTAATTTAGCTTGTTGAGGGTCTTCCTCATCTCCACCGAGCCTCTGTCTTACCAAGCATGATTTCCTTTCCTGGGGGGCTAGTCCCTTCTGATAACATGTCCTAAGTACTTGAGAGGAAGCCTCAGCGTCTTTGCTTCTAAAGGGAACTTCGTGTGTATTTCTTCCAACACAGCACTTAAATTTGTTGTTCTGGCAGTCCATGGTATAGTCAATATTCTTTGCCAGCATCATAATTCAAAGATAGCAATTTTTCTTTGGTCTTCCTTAGACATTGTCCATTAAAACAAACACACAAATCCAGTGCAATCAGGTCAATTCCAACTCGTAGCAACCCTATGGGACAGAGTAGAACACCTCCATAGAGTTTCCAAGGAGCACCTGGCGGATTCTAACTGCCAACCTTTTGGTTAGAAGCCATAGCACTTAACCACTACGCCACCAGGGTTTCCGTATAATCCATGCTTAGAGATAAAAGATGCAAAGTCCTATGAGGCATTAACATGTGATTATGAATTAAGTTTAACTTTTTATCCCTTATCTCCAAACCAGACTTTGTCTCTAAACTCAGAGATCTTTTCTCCCTTGCCTATCAATTGCATGTGATAAATATATACACTCACCCAGCAAGTCCAAAAACTCAAGCTGAACTGTATCCCCTCTTCTTTCCACCCTTCTTTTATAACCTGCATTAAATGTATCTCTATCCACTGCTCAAAGAAAGTAAAAATTTCAAACATCTTAGTGCTTTCTTCTCTGCTTTCCTGCTGCATTCACTTGGCCACCAAGTCCTCTCAATGCTATCTTTACAAATGTCTCTCAAATCCATTCCCTCCTCCGTCATCCCACAGCTAAGGAAGGGAGTCAATAGTGTTACTGAGTGAGCTGGAACTGTGAAAGAGAGACTGTCCAACTAGAAACTACCGGGAATGGTGCCATACTGGTGGATCAGTGTTAGCTTCTACTCTTGGCCGTTTGGAGACTAAGCAAGGGTAGTAACAATATCAGCCTTGATGAGGGAAGCCCATATAGTTGGACTCATTCTCACCCTCCATGCTTGCCACCAAGGAAAAGTATCATGTTCTCTGGAGGACGTTGCAGAAAACACCCATATATTTATGCTTTGCGCCCATCCGAAGAGATTCTTTCACATCCCTTGACCCTGACTTCTTTATCACTAGTCTTTCTGTCGTATTTTTACCAAGTCCTTGATCAACTGACAAACTCATTAGTCAGTGCCTGTGAATGAGTGTAGATCTTACATCAGGTCATCTCTGTTTCCGTGCAAAATGAACATTCTGCCAATCAAAAAGATTTTGCAACATCCTTAGGAAGGCCTGGGGTGCAGCAGCCATCCACTTAATAACTAGTACCACCTTACTTTGTATAAAACTAACTTTTTACTCATCTGTTACCTGGATATAGGGAACTCCTTATAAGGCTTTAAGTGTGTATGAGATCTGACACTTAGGTTCACAAACTCATCCTAGAAAAGGTGCTACATACCTCACTGCTGATTTTCACTATGGTCACTTTGTAGTACTCTCCGTGGAAAGCTATGCACTGATCTCAGTGCCTAGTCCACCCTTCAAAACAATTTTGGAACTCTTTTTCTGGAGTGGCTAGGAGAGCTATCATCGTGTTACCCTTGAAGTCCATAATGTTATCAAAGTGTCTTCATTTCAATATTTCCTTTCTCCTAGGGTAAAGAAAAGAGTCATCGGCAGCCAGATCAGGTGAGTAGGGAGGGTGTTCCAATGCAGTTACTTATTTGCTAGCTAAAATCTCCCTCAAAGACAACAATCCAATTAAGTTCCTGAACTTGCCACTTTGTCACTGTACACAATAACCATTGCAGAAAGAGTTCTGAAATTGCTTTGAAGGGTGGACTGAGCACTGGCATTGGCAAGTAGCTTCCCAACGGGAGTACTTCGAGAGTGACCATGGTGATTGATGTTCAGCAATGAGGTATGTAGCACTTAGAACAATTAAGTTTGCAGACTTAATTGTCGGACCTTTTATTTAGGTAGAGACATTGAAGCAGTGAAGAAGGTATTATACAGTCTAATTCTGCTGCTCATTTGACTTTCTACTAGGACACAGAAGCAAGAAAGTTGCTGCTTTTCAAACAGTGAATAGACCATTAGCTATGTAGATAGCCTCTAAGAAGGTTCCTGGTGAGCCTGACCACCTTGTATTCGTGCTATCCTTTAGGGCCCTCCCACACTGAATCATGGCTGGCCTTTATGTCCAGTAAAATACTGCATAAGTGATAGAGTGTGACATCTTAGGCTAGGTCATAAAAGACTATGACTTCCACTTTGTTCTCTCTTGGGTCACTTGCTCTGAGGAAAGCCAGCCACCACATCATGAAGATACTCAAGAGGCCCCTTAGAGAAATCCATGTGGTAAGGAACTGAGAGCTCCTGCCAACAGCCTGTGCCAACTTGCCAGATGTGGGAGTAAGCCATCCGGTAAGCAGCTTCTGTAGCCCAGTGAAACATTCAAATGACTGTGGCACTGGGGGATCTGTTGACTATAACCTCATGATAGACACCGAGCCAACAGGGTTGAGCTAAGCCATTCCCAAATTTCTGACCCAAATAATGAATGTTTATTGCTGCTGTGTTTGTGGATAATTTATTATGTGGCAATAGCTAATTACTACATTGACAAAGAATACATGGCTTTGCTTTAGAACTCTAAGGATCTCTTGGTTATTCTCCTGTCAAGGCTTGCCAGAGGCTTTTAACAGTATCTCTGTCTGCCACAGAAACTTCTAGTAACTGTTGTTTCTGCTATGTCATAAGCTCCATAAGCTTACAGTATAGCTTAGATCCACTGTGGAGCCCTTTCTCACTCCAGGCTCCATTCAACACAGAGAGCTTCATGGGTTACTGCGGAAAGAAACTACAGCAGCATACGCAGCTGTAGTCTACGGTGTCCCCGAAATCCAGAGTTTCAGCAAACATTCTTTTTCTTCATGGTGGATGTGCTGGCTTTACTTCCTTCACATTAAAGGGTGTTGTGAATTAAATTGTATTCCCCTAAAATGATGTATAAATCCTAACGTCTGTGCCTTTGAGTATGACCCTGTGTGGAAATAAGGCCTTTCAAGATGTTATGAATTAGATTAACATAAGATCGTACTGGAGTAGGGTGGGTCCTAGTCCCACACGGCTGAGTCCTTATGAAAGAGGAGAAGATAGACAGAGAGGGAGGATGGTATGTCACACTGTGGCTGTAAGCCTGAAGATCTATTAGAAGTTAGCAGAAACATGGAGCAGATTTTTCCCTCAAAGCCTCAGAAGGAATTGCCATGACCGACACCTTGATTTTGGATTTCTGGCCAAAATCCCAAATTGTCTGTGAGACAATATATTGCTTTTTTTATAAGCCACCTTGTTTGTGGTATTTTGTTATGGCAGCCCTAGGAAACCAGAACAGGAGGGCTATCCTGAAATGTTCTAGGCCACTGAATCCCTTGAAATTCAGCAGAATTTTCATGTGATTTATCCTCTATTCTGTGGCCATATTTGTCTTACCAAAGCATCTAAGGAACTTACTGTTTATAGGGTCAACTAACAAAATGTCAATAGTGTGATGTTCTGCTGGAGGGATGCCAAGATAACCTAGGCCCCGTGTTCTGTGAGATACGAAGATGACCTAGGTCCCATTAGACAAATTTGTGACTGAGCAAGATGGCTGAAATAAGATGCTAAAAATACATGGTTACCCCTTCTGGGTGAGGGAAAACTGTATTGTTTAATCCAGTAAAGTTACCAGACCTGAAACAGTGACTGAATAGGTGTCACAACTTGATCCATAGTCGTTTCCTGTACTCCGCTTGGCACAGGCTAAGCAGGCCAGTTAGTTGAATGTGGGATAGTGAACTGAGGGGCCTCCTACATCTTTCAGGTTATTCCATAATAACATCAATGTTTACGTTTATCCTGGGGAAGCAATATTACTGTTAGTTTACTATTCTGTTGTGGAGAAGCCATTCTGGGGGCTTACACTTGGCCTGTCCTTCCATGATTATTCTCTTCATGGGTCAGAGAATAAATGTTAGGATTCTTCCAATTGCCAAGCATATCTATTTGAATATGCCAGAACTTAATATATAATCATAGAATAGCTCCATTGTAAGACAGACTTGACTCCAAGATTTACTCAAAATCAGACTCCAGACTGCCTATTCTAATCACATGTGGTAGGCCTAATCCCTGGATCCTGTGAATGTGTCACTGCAAGTGGCAAAAGGGACTTTTTGGGTGTGATTAAGGATCCTGAGATGGGGAAATCACCTTGGGTTTTAGGAATGGGTCCAGTATGATCACAGCAGTCTTTATAAATACAAGACAGATAGAGAAGATGTGATGATTACAGCAGAAAAGGGAAAGGCTGTCTCTTTGAAGATGCTATGCTGCTATCTTTGAAGATGGAGGAAGGGGTCATGAGCCAATTCATACAGGTAGCTTCTAAAACAAAAAAGACCCCAAACCTGTTGTGGCCGACTCAATTCGACTCATACCAAACCAAACTATTGCCGTTGTATCGATTCCGACTCATAGCGACCCTGTAGGACAGAGTAGAACTACTCCATAGAGTTTACAAGGAGCACCTGGTAGATTCAAACTGACAACCTTTGGGATAGTAGCCATCACACTTAACCACTACATCTTCAGGGTTTCCAACTCATACCAAACCGACATGCCTTCAAGTCGGTTCCGACTCAGAGCCACCCTATAGGACAGGGCAGAACTGTTTCATAGAGTTTCCAAGGACCACCTGGTGGATCTGAACTGCCAATCTTTTGGTTAGCAGACATAGCATTACACTACTAGTGTTTCCTTCCAACTCATAGTGACCCTGCAAGATGGAGTAGAACTGCCCCCTTGGAGTTTCCAGGGAGTATCCAGCAGATTCAAACTTCTGACTTTAGCTTAGCAAACATAGCACTGAACCATTATGCCACCAGGGTTTCCAGGCACCTTCTAGGAGTTGGAAAAAATGAGGAAATGGATTCGTCCCCTAAAGGAACACAGTTCTTCCAACACCATGATTTTAACCTAGTGGGACCCGTTTTGGAATTCTGGCTTGCAGAACTTTAAACTAACAACTTTGTGTTGTTTCAATCACTATGTCTTTGGAAAATTGTTACAGCAGCAATAGGAAACTGATACACCACTGAACAACAGTGGTGTTTTAACTTCATAAAAATAGCATTAAACCCAGGGCTAGTATTGCTCCTTAGAAACAGGGATGGCAAGACTTTGTCTCATGTACTTTGGACATGTCATCAAGGGGAATCAGTCTATGGGGAAGGACATTTTGTTTGGCAAAGTCGAGGGTCAGTGAAAAAAAGAAAGACCCTTACTGAGACAGATTGACACAGTGGCCACAACGAGATTAAACAGAGCAACAATTGTGAGGATGTTGTAGGAGGAGGCAATGTTTTGTTCTGCTATGCATAGAGCTGTTGTCAATCAGAATAGACTTTACAGCAATGGGTGAGAGGTCTGATATATCCCTTTCCATAAAGCATTGTCAAACTTAGCTAATTGGTTACTTCCTTCTGGGGAAGACTTGGAAGAAAATTTAAAGTATGCATTTGTGGCAGTGTTGCAGGCTGCTTTTTCAAAGGGACTTGGTCTTTTTTTTCAAACAAGGTATTCAAGGTCTATAAACTGGTTTGATTCATGGAACTTGGTGAGAGGCCATGAATTCCTACTATGGCAACCTATATCAGGTTTCTGCCCATCAGACTTTGAATTTTTCTGATCACATCAGTCAAGCCATTCTTTAGAAGACCATCTGTTTTATTTCTAAGAACCCCGAGATAAATTCACCACCACCATTGCTGATCAGACATTCTAAAACAGTTTGTGGTATAGCCCCTTATTGGGTCAACTGGACCAGAGTATAGCCCTGAAGAGATACACCCAGCACACCAGACTGCAGCACAAAACTGATAAAGATTAGAAATAATTATCTTGGTCTGTGCTGTCTCAGTATGTCACCTGTACTCCCTTTAGCCAAATACAATAAAATCAGAGGGCAAGGGAATTTGAGTAGTAGGAGATATTGTCTGCAAGAGTCAACCTCCTAAGGTATTAAAGAGCAAGGACAAGAAGAGTGGACAATAGATAGTGTCATGGATTGAATTGTGTCCCCCCAAAAATATGTGTAGCCATGTGGCGGGGCCATGATTCCCAGTATCTTGTGACTGTCCTCCACTTTGTGGTTTTCCTGTGTTGTATGTTAAAGGATTAGAGTGCAACTGTAAATCCCTTTATAAAATCACCTCCCTGCTCCACTGTAAAGGGAGTTTCCCTGGAGTACGGCTTGCCCCACCCTTAATCCTCGCAGCCTGCAAGAGATAAAAGGAAAGGAAGCAAGCAGAGAATTGGGAACTTCACACCATCAAGAAATCTGCACCAGGAGAAGAGCACATCCTTCAGACCTGAAGTTCCTGCGCCAAGATGCTCCCTGGACAAAGACTGATGCAATCCTGGACTTTCCTCCAGAGCCAACAACGGGAAAGCCTTCCCCTGGAGCGGACACCCTGAATATGGACTTGCAGCCTACCAGACTATGTAAGAATAAAGCTTCCTTTGTTAAAGCTATCCATTCAGTGGTACTTCTGTTAGAGCAGCCCTAGCTGACTAAAACAGATAGAGCCCAAAAAACCCACTGCCATCGAGTCAATTCTAACTCATAGTGACCCTATAGAAAAGAGTAGAACTGCTCTATAGTGTTTCCAAGGAGTTCCTGGTAAATTCAATCTTTTGGTTAGCCACTATAGCAAATGAAAAATAACCAAAAAAACAGCATAATTCCATTATGCTGTTGTTGTTAGTTGCCTTTGAGTTGTTTCCAGCTCATAGTGACCCCATGTATGCAGCGTAGAACTTTTCCATCGAGTTTTCAATGTTGTGTCCTTTTGGTTGGAAGCAGATCACCAAGCCTGTCTTCTGAAGAAAGTCTGGGTGGGTTTGAATTGCCAGCCTTTTGGTTAATAGTCAGGGCTTACTCATTTGCACCATCCAGGGATGCTTAGCTCCATTACACACCAAAATAAACCCAAACCTGTTGCTGTCAAGTGGATTCTGAATCATAATTCCACTACAGTAGTTTTTTGCTAAACACTGACTCCTCATAAAGATCGAAAGTGTTTCATTTATTCTTCTACCTTTTTTATCCTGCTCTCTCCAGTGCCTAGCAAAGCATCTGGAAGAGAATTTCATCAGATCAAATCCTTTCTCTGTGTTCTTGAGGGACTGGAACTGGAAACCTGGAAAAAATGGAGTAACACACATGCAGAAAGAAGAGACTAGGTTAAAAGGGAGGATGCTACCTAGGGGATAGGGTGTGGTAAGGGAGCTGTAACAGAGCTGAGTCCTCATCCTCAGCCCTGAAGGAGAAGTAAAGACCATGCAAAGGTATTTATGTGTCTTGCTGTCAGTCAACACCTGGATCTAGTCAGAGTTCTGCACCACCTATGATAAGAATGACTTCTTTTTGCTTGAGCGCCAAACTCCTATCTCCCTCATTTGGATTCCAGATAAAAACTCAGTTCTTCTAAGTCACCTTTACCAGTGATCCTAGCTATTTCTGTACGGTTTCTGATTTCCATACCTACCCTACTTGGGAAGATTTTTCTTCTTGTTCTGCTGGTCAAACCTATTCATAACAAACTTCTATTGAGAGATACATGTTGTTGTTAGATGCCATTGAGTTGGTTCCGACTCATAGTGACCTCATGAAAAACAGAAAACACTTTCTGGTCCCACGCCATGTCCACAATCGTTTTTATGCTTTGGCCCATTGTTGTGGCCACTGTGTCACTCCGTCTTGTCAAGGGTCTTCCTCTTTTTCTCTGACCCTCCACTCTGCCAAGCATGAGGTCCTTCTCTAGGAACTGATCCTTCCTGACAACATGTTTAAAAGTATGTAAGATGCAGTCTTGCCATCTTTGCTTCCAAGGAGCACTCTGGTTTTACCTCTTCCAGAACAGATTTGTTCTTTTGGATCTATTTCTTTGGTGGAAGTTTGCTTGCTGTTGTGATGTTGGAAGCTATGCTGCTGGTATTTAAGGTACCAGCAGGTTCACCCATAGAAGGCACGTTTCAGCTGAGCTTCCAAACTAAGACTAGGAAGACACGGCAATCTACTTCTGAAAAGAATTAGCCAAGGAAAACCTTATGAAAGAGATACATAGATGATGAATAAATAGATGGACAGTCCTATGAATTTTGGTACCTAGAAAGAAGAAGTTTCAGGTTGAGGAAATAACATACACACAGAGATATGGGTAAGGAAGCTGGGGGCTCTTTAGGAACTATCTGTTAGTTTAATTTCACCAGAATATGGAGTAATCCAAAGGATGTGCACTGTTATCAGCACGGGACTGCAGCTTTTCCTGACAGCATGAGGTCCCCCAACTCCCTTTGCCAGCTAGCTTCTTTCTCCTCTATTCCAGACATTGCCCCAAGGTACTAAACGCTCTTAGAAATTGAGTCCTGCCTCAGGACCTTTCTTCCCTCATTAGCATCACAGAGACAGGATCTGCAACATACAGGAACATCACACAATACCAGGAATCGTGGCTCAGTCAAATGCTAAGCACATTTTCTGGGGAACACAATTCAATCCATGACACTGCGTGTGTAAAAGCCTTAGAGCCAGTTTTCATACAGTGGCTGCAGCTATGATGATACCTCCTCTGTTGTGTCTTCCAAGCTGTAAACATACGCTAGATGTGATGGTGCGGGTGGTACACGTATATGAGACAGGGTGTAGGGCTTGGGGCTGAGTGGTAGGAACTGGGTTGTAATTTAGGAAAATAAATAGCAAGGACTGATAGAACAGGCTGGGAGCAGGCCTCAAAGTAAACTGAAAACCCAAACCAAATCCACTGCTGTCAAGTAGATTCCAACTCACGTAGACCGTAGAGGACAGAGTAGAACTGCCCCGTAGAGTTTCCAAGAAGCGCCTGGTGGATTTGAACTGCTGATCTGTTGGTTGGCATACGTAGCATTTTAAGCACTACACCACCAGAGGTTCAAGAGAGATTTAATTTGTCAAGGGAGAGACTACCTACTCTCTTTGAGCAGTGAGTCACACAATCAAAATCTCATAACTAGGAAAGCCTCCTGATTGCATGTGCCTTTTAATAACAGTGAAAAGAATAAAGAGTTCTGTGTGGTGTTTGCAAACTGAGTCTGTAATTTTTTTAATCCGTAGTTATCCAAAATTCATCATCTCGTGTTAGTGAATTAAGCATTCAATTTAAAATTAGGACTCTCTTTTTTCTGGTGAGGATAGTGGAGTTAAACTGACTACTCACATCACACCCATTTTGGACAGGCGTCTGGTTTCTGCTGCTTGAGTTTCTGTATGTAAAGAAGATAGACGCTGCAAAGGAATTACCACAAAGTAAATGTGATCTAGTAAGTAATACCACATGGTTGACTTTGCTGTGGTTGTATGTATGCAAAAACCTTTATTATGGTGATATTCCAGTTATCCTGGAAGGATATTTGAAGATCCAGAAACTACAGGCAAATGTAATCAACTAGTAATGACTGAACGCTGTTTGACTCCCTTGCTAAAAAGCGTGGTTTTAGGTAGAAGTATTTAGATAGGCTCTACAACAGTGTTTTTCAACCTTTTTTTTCTTTTATCACCTAGCAATTTTTACCCTAGCATTCCCTCCATGAAAGTTTAATACCACAGCATACTGTATTTCTGTTTCTATACTGTATATATGTATCTGTGTCACATAAAAAAGGTGAGAATTTTGGGGGGGCTCCCTCTGCCTCAGGTCTGAAGCATGCACCGTCTGACAGCATGCACCCCTCAAACCTCCTCTTTGGAGAGTTAATTGTCTGTGTGAGGTGCTTAACCTATTAGCCCTGAGAACACAAAGCAATAATCTTTGTTACTGAGACTCAGCGGTTTGTGTGTGTGTGTGTGTGTGTTTTTTCTTTCTTTTTTTTTTTTTTTTAATGTTTCCTAATGTTAGGGTCCGGATTTCAAGACGCAATGCAGTTTCTCTTTAAAAGTTAAATTTCATTAAAAATGTGCCCAATAGGAAAAAAAGGGGGGGGGCTGGTGCCTCAGGGATGCACTCCAAACTACACAGAGCAGGGAGGCAACCCCAAGCTTCCTTAGCACCCAGCATTTAAGCCGTGAAACCGCAAAGTAGGGAGGGGGAGCTGACCTTTGCATTGATTGGCTGAGGCCATGTGGAATTTCTGCAAGCTGTAAAATGTAGCTGTGGGTGAATGTGTCAACCCCATTGGTGAGTGTTCTCATCCACATGGAATTTCCGTAGGTTGTAAGATGTAACCCTTAGGGGATGTTTTACTAGATTGTGTTTAGGGCTGGCTCCAGGGGTTTTTTGCAAGGCTGTCTCCAGTCTTTGTCTTGTGACAGACAGATGTTTTACAAGACAAAGGTGAGATTACTCTACGGTATTTCTTGCTATTTCCTGCTAAGTTGGTTCCTGGAGCCTTTTACTTTAATACTCTGAATTTTTATTGCTCTCTTCCTCAAAATGGAATCTGAGGTTCAAAATGAAGTTACTTATGCTTCATTTCAACACTAATAAAAGAGAAGCTGCATTTTATTGTTTTTTTTATTTTTAATTTTCTACATGTTTGAGCTGAGTCCTGAAGGACTTGGCCTCTCTTTTTCTCCCTTTCCTCTAACCCTCCCCCCCTTCCCACCCCGGGCCCACTCATTGGCTCAGGGCTCTGGAATTCCATTTTCTGATTTGTTTGGGGAAGTTTTTAAAAAGATGTTACAAGGTGTTTCAAAGCCACCAGTTACCACCCTCCAGTGTCTCTTCTCTCTGCATCTGTAACTTCTTTTTCCAGGTTTTATTTTCAGTTTTAAATTCCTAATAAATTATTTGAAAATGGTTTAAAAAAAAAAAAGTTAGATTTTTTTTGTGTGTGTGCAAGACACAGTATTTACTCCCTTGAAAATACATGCTCTATAAGTATAAACGTTTCCAACTTGAATGTGGCTGTTACTAAGAATCAGCTGAAAATCATTACTTCTTAAAGTGCTAGTTTTCCCAAATGACAGAAATTCTGAGTTTATGCTGGCAAAACTAACTTCTGAAATTTTATCCAAGAGGCTGAATATGCAAACATATAATGGCCAGAGTATATATGTCAACAGAATTCTGTCCCATAACCTCTATGATAATTAACCTAGAATGGTCAGGACTTGGTCAATGACTGCCAGCTTCCCTGTTTTTTGGTCCTACTTCAAACTCAGGACCAACTGGAAAAAGCCAAAAGTATTCCTCCAACTAACCACATAAGATGCCCTCATTAGTTAGCCTGCGTCTAGTGCCCCCATACCAAAAATCTCCAATCTGAATGGATGTGAAACCTTTCCTTTTTATCTCAGTACAGATTTCCCAACTTGCTGCCTGCCTTTATGTCTCTGCCAAAATGTTAAGTGATAATGGCTGCTTCCCTTGCTATGAAAAGCTCCAATTAAATAGCCTCTGATTGTTCTCATTTGGATGGTCTTCATTCATTTTTACAGTATGAAGTGGGGAGGTACCCACAGAAGAGCTTCCACATTAAAAAACAATAAATCCCTGTGGTTAATAATTCTGTCTGTACTCCATGCCAGTGTTTCAGCAACAAGCATGGCTCGTTCCCTGGCCTCTTTCTATCAGCCACCCTTAAAGACTGTGATGTCATTACATTATTTATCTTGTCCTTCTTCAACTACAATATCTTAATACAATCTAATGATGGGTCCACTTTTCTCTGCTATTTCACTACAGCAGTCATTACAATCCAAGATGCCTGGGAATGCAGGCAGGTGCTGAAAAATTCAACAGGAATGTTATAGATTGAATTGTGTCCTCCAAAACTATGTGTTGAAATCCTAACCCCTAAAACCAAAAAGCCAAACCCATCACCATGAAGTCAATTCCAACTCTGATTGACTCGATAGGATAGAACAAAATTGTCCCATAGGGTTCTCAAGAAGCAGCTGGTGGATTCAAACTGCTAATCATTTGGTTAGTAGCCTGACCACCCTAATCACTGTGCTACTAGGCTCTAGTATTCCATTAAACTGAAGAAACCAAACCTGTTGCTGTCAAGGGAATTCTGACTCACAGCTACCGTATCAAACAGAGTAGATCTGCCCCATACAGTTTCCAAGGAACAGCTGTCTGGTGGATTCAAACTGCCTGTCTTTTGTATAACACCTGTAGCTCTTAACTACTATGCTACCAGTGTTTCAGGTAAATATGACCCTGTTTGGAAATAGAGATTTTCTTTTGTTATGTTAATGATGCCATACCCAAACTTACTAACTTATGAGTTACAAAAAAAGCAGATTAAACACTGGAATACCCAATAGGGAAAGACTGATACCAAGTCATGGCAAGGAAGTCTTGAGATTACAAACAAGAAATGATCTCTATCTAGAACCATACCCTGAATTTGAATTTCCAGCAAGTTGAACTGTGAGAAAAGCAAATTTGTGGTCTTCCACAGTACACATTTGTGGTATTGCTATTATGGCAGTGCTAGGAAATGCAGGTGGAGTACTGGTTAAGTGCTATGGCTGCTAACCAAAGGGTCAGCAGTTCAAATTCACCAGGTGCTCATTAGAAGCTCATTGGGACAATTCTACCCTGTCCTGTACAGTTGCTATGAGTCAGAACTGACTCAATGGTAGCCGGTTTGGTTGGTTTAGGTAACTAAGACAAGGAGTCCTACACCTATAAAGATGTTATTACTGAGTTTATTGAATGTTTATGTTAACTTTGACTTTAATTAGGGCCCAGGAAAAGCATCAATGCTCAATGACTACTTCTTAAGGATTTAATGTTTCTTTATTATGTTGAAGACTTTACATCAGCATTACTATGTTGGCAGATACACAAAAAATGGATTGTGAATTTGTTTAGAAGATTGATTCTAAACTAGGCCATGTAATTATGAGTAACAGTGCTCTCTCTCCCTATTAGCAAGCAACTGAAAGACCCAAAGCCTTTTGTGTAGAAAATAGATGGTGTCTGTGAATTAAAAAAAAAAAAAAAAAAAAAAAAGCTTAGAACAAGAGGTCACAGGCACCTAAACTTTGGCTTCCGAAATTAACGGAAAGAAATTTCAACATGCTAAATCCGTTCTATAAAGTAAGACATATGTTTTGAAAACAACTTCAAATTCCATTACATAAAAAGTAAGATGTATGTGTGTTTTGAAAACAGCTTAAAATTTTGAGCATAACAAGTTGTTTATTTACATTTAGCTTTAATTCAGTTGAAACTTGTGGTGGAATAGTGGTTTAGTGCTATGGCTGCTAATCAAAAGTGAGCAGTTCAAATCCACAAGGCACTTCTGAGGTACTCTCTGTCATGGATTGCATTGTGTCTGCCCAAAAATGTATGTATTGATTTGACTTGGCTGTAAGTCCCAGTGGAAACCCTGGTGGTGTAGTGGTTACATGCTATGTCTGCTAACCATAAAGGTCAGCCATTCAAATCCATCAGACACTCCTTGGAAACTCTATGGGACAGATCTCCTCTGTGCTATAGATTTGCTATGAGTAATAATTGACTCAACAGCTCTGGGACTGGGACCATGAGTCCCAGTGTAGTGCAATTTCTCCCCTGGGATGTGAATTCTGCCTCTGTGCTATTGATGATGGAGAATGGGCAGCAGTTGTGCTGGAGAGTCTGGACTCAAGCTAACAGCTTGTGGGACATAAGGGAGAGAAAGGAACACAATAAGCTGGGAACCTCATAGCAGCAAGAGAGCAGAGCATGTCTTTCGTACCTGAGGTTCCTGTGCTGATGTGTTCTCATTGAACTGGACTCTTGGTCTCCTGGACTATTATGACTTCTCATATTGAGTGGACTTATAACTCTTAAGTGGATTTGCAACTTACTGGACTATGTCAACAAAAATTTTCTTCACAAAGCCTTCCACTCATGGTATTTTGTTAGATCAGTGCCAGGTGACTAAAAGACCCTATGAGGGCAGTCCTCCTGCATCCTGTAGGGTTGCTATGAGTCCAAACTGATGCAACAGCAATGAGTTTGGTTTGGGTTTTTTTGGGGTTAATTCAGATAAACCCAGTGCCTTCAATTGATTCCAACTCACAGCAACACTGTAGGGCAGAGTAGAACTGCCCCACAGCTGGTAGATTCAAACTGCTAACCTTTTGGTTAGCAGCCAAGCTCTTAACTACTGTGCTACCTGGGTTGCTAATTCAATTAAGGTTCATATTTATTGTGAGGCTGCTATGCCCAGCTAGGTACTGGAAATATCTTGTTGATCAGATTAAGACATACAGTTGCAAGTTTACAAATCAGTTTAGCATGCTAATCCACACACTTTATTAGCAAAACCCAAGGACAAAGCAAGTTACTCTGAGATGATTAGGCCTGCTAGCCCTCCTGTAAAGTATTTTTGCCTACTGAGGTTGGTGATTCAAAACCAGGAGCTCCCCTGAAGAAAGGCCTGGTGATCTGCTTTCCTAAATATTAAAGCCCAGAAAATTCTACGGATCTCAGTTCAATTCTGTAACACGCAGGGTCACCGTGATTCAGAATTGACTAGACAGCAATGGGTTTGGTTTTAAAAAGCATTTTGAAGGAGAGGTTGGGGAGAGGATTAGAAGTCCGGGGAGTCACATTAATCCACTGGGCTATGGATCTGAAAGTTAAAGTGTGGTGGTTCTCCTGGCTACTTCCTGTAGGTGATTTTCCGTCTTTTTCCTCCTAGGTCTTACTGTCCCTCCCTTTCTCCTGGTCTCTTCTATGCCAGGTGTCCCCTCTGTAATAAACCAGCAAAGGCACGGCTAGGGAGTCCATTTTGACTGACGGCAGCACTTTAATTAATGACAGTAGGACTGTTCCGTAGGGTTTCCACGGTTGTAAATCCTTGTGGAAGCTGACTGCTGCATGTTTGTCCTGTGGAGCGGCCGGTGGGTTCAAACTGCTGAGCAAATCAGACCACGGATGTTCAGTTGGCAGCTGAACGCTTTAACTGCTGCACCACCAGGGCTCCTCCTCTTTTAACACTGCCTTCAAATCAGTTTCTTCAGCAAAGGCTCATTTTTCCTATCCCTTTCTTGTCTATCAGATGCTATCTATTGTAATAAACTGAGCTGGTGGAACCAGGGTTTCCATAAATAGACTAACGGCATTGACATTTGTGTTTTATCAGGACTTCAGAGGCCAGGAGCCTTTCCTGATGCAAGGTGTGCCAAGTCACCCCTGCACGTAACTCCATTCCCGCCCGTCCCCTGCTATGTTGGAACCATCTGTTGACTTGCCATCTTTGCTTTGACTCTGGTGGGCATGTTTTCTTAATATTTCTCAAAACTGTGGCTGTGCCCGGCTGGGGCAAACTCAGCCGTGTGGCAAACCTGTGAGCACATAAGGCTGTTCTCCCAGCCCCTCACCATGTCACGGGAAGGTTTCAGAAAGGTGCAAGAGTGAACTTTCGAGTTAGGCAAGCCTGGGTCTGCCAGCCAGTTGTTATATGCCCCGGAGACTTTTTGTTTGTTTGTTTTATTGTGCTTATTTCACCGAGTTATAGAGATGTAGTGAGGTAATGACTGAGTCACCTCAGCTACTCTAAGCCTCATCTCTATGCTGATAATTTCTTCAGTGTATCCCTTCGGTTGGAATCTGTCTTCTGAATTCTGGGCCTCCTGGAGCTTCCCACTGGGGTGGCTCAGAGGCCTATCAGATGCAGCTTAGTTAAGTAAGAGTGAGTTCATTGTTAGTGACCACCGTCCATCCCCTCCACCCCAATATAATTCGATCCTTTTCTATCATGCACTACCTCAGGAAGAGGCATCACCAACCATATGTCCCAAGCCAGAAACCTCAAAGTCCTCCCTCGTGCCTGCTCACTTCTGATCTCTTTATTATCTTGTTTATTTGACCAAAGGTGGCTTATGCAGTAGGCAAGGTAAGCACAGTGTTTACTTCGCTTACCAGATCATCTGTAGTGAACAAGTTCACATTTTTGCCACTACTATCAAAGACTCCACTTCTAGATCCCGCTGACATCCGTCTCTCACCCAACCCAGCATCTTCCTACAGAATCAAAGCCTCTTTTGAAATTTACAGCTCTTCATGGAGGCAGATGACCACCTAAGGCTTACTTGTGCTAATACAGTAAGCAGAGATGACCTAATGATCTGTAGTGGACAATTTCACATGGATTTCACCGTGTCAGAATGTACCTGGCACATTATAAAATTGTTAATGTCATCTCTCTGCGTCTGTTCATTGACACTCTGATTTCCAAGACTGCGTTTTGCCTTTGTGTGCTTTTAAGGTTGCACATCTACCTTATCACGCTGCAACACTTGACTGTCAGTGTTCAGTGGGTAGAAAAAAATCTGGTCAGCTGCAGCTGGACAGCTGGAAGAACAGCTGCAGCAGAGCCAAACATTTGTGTACCACCGAAAAGCAGGAAGGAAAGCCTTCCTCCTCATGTGGCTGTGTGGGTGGAGGGCTGAATCATTGAATTCTTGGAGACTCTTGGACAAAGATAACAAAGGAATATTATACAACATGGAGAAATAGCAGGAGACTAAGTAGAGACACCAATATGATTAAATGATGAAATGCCGGAAAGTACTAATCATAGCACTAAAAATTGTGACCAAGTTTGAAGAGGAAAAATGTGTGTGTTAACATTCACTTGCCCTGAAGAAAATCTGTGCATGAAAGGGCTCCAGTGTGAAGGACGGTGAGCAGATGTCACCAGCCTCAGAGAGGAGAGGAATGTGCAGCAGGCCTAGATGGCTCTCCGAGGTGCCGAACTGGGGGAAAGAAGGTAACTGTACTAGGGAAAAGTCGGCATTCTGCGCAACTGAGGCTGCATCAATGAAATATTAAAAAAGTATCCTAAGTTCTACACGACCCAGGCAGAGGGGAGTGGTACATAAGTAACAATCACGTTTCCTGGGTAAACCTGTTGCCCTTGTGGTCAAATTCATCTGGACTCATAGTGACCTCATGGAACAGGGTAGAAGTGCTCCATCGGGTTTCCAAGGAGTGCCTGGTTGTTTTGAACTGTTGGAACCCAAGCTCTTAGCCAGGGCTCCATATTTCTTGGGTGGTAGGTGTACCTCGAGAATCTTTGGGTAATGCAGATGGTTTATGTGCTTTGCTGCTAACCAAAGGTTGGATGATGAAATCCTCCCAGAGCCGTCTCAGAAGAAAGGCTTGGCAACTTCTGAAAAACCAGCCACTGAATACTCTACGGACCTCAGTTCTACTCTCATACGTGTAATGCCACTATGAGGCAGTCACCTTAATGGCAACTGGTATTGATGAGTGTATTTTTGCATTTTTCTTTTCTGAATGAGCACTTGAGAATATGAGTAGATTTTCAAAATACATGGCAGAATTTCTCTAGAAACCAGAATGTCTCTGCAGGGAAAGTTGAGTCAGACTTTTGTGGTCATGTGAAGAAGCAATGGTCATGTTCCATTCTCTGTCTTACCTAGTAGCTGATGCTTGAGAGACAGGTGGGGTAGTAGATAGAGCACAGGCTGGGAGTGGGTAGGTGGTTCCTGCTGTGCAGTCTGGGCAGGTTGTTTTTACAGGCTGTGTTTCAATGACTTTGTTGGGCAGCACTTTGCCCGAGTTGTAAGGATTAAAGAGGCTGGTAACTGCTTAAAACACTTATTAAAGGATACATGGTAGCTCAATCCATTCTTAGCATTATTTTTCATCAGCACTACTGTTCACCGGAAACCTTGGTGGTGTTAGCAGTTAAGTGGTACCTCTGCTAACCAAAAGGTTGGCCATTCATATCCACCAGACACTCCTTGTAAACTCTATAGGGCAGTTCTGTTCTGTCTGTAGGGTCACTATGTATAAGTTGGAACCAACTCAATGTCAGTGGATTTGGTTTGGTTGTATTGTTCACTAGCATTATTATTATTAAATTTTCTGTTGGGATTTCTGAAGTATTGCCCCACCGCTGGAAAGGGAGATGAATCAACTTCCCAAAGTCAGAAGAGTTTGTGATAACAATGAAGGGACAAAACTGGTCTCCCGGAGGGACTCACTAGCTAAAAAGAGATTATGAGAAGCATTTTATTCAACAGTTTGTTCCACAGCTGGTGTTTGGGCTATTGGGAGGGGAGGTGCTATCTAAGTCTACTGTAATAATTAAAGCAATGAGAGAGGAGGCAAACTGTGTATGAAAATGTATCATCTAATTCTTTCCTGTATGTTCATCTTCCCTGCCCAATATGAATGTAAACCCTTTGTAAAAACCCATTGACACTGAGTCAGTTCTGACTCATAGTAACCCTGTAGGACATAGTAGAACTGCACTATTGGGTTCAGACAATCTCTTCTAGTATGTGTTTAAATTTTATTTTTCTTTCTTAAGGTTTTCAGGAACTATAAATGTGCACACAGATAAAAGAAATTCAAAAATTCAAGCTACTTCCACTGCTAAATGTGAAATTTCATATAAATATAATTGATAAAAGGTATGAAGTGGCAAGAGATTCTGAAACAGCTGATAGAATCATTGCATGCTACCGAAGTGGCAAAATATGGCATCCCTCAACCCTACCTGGGGTAGAGGGGCCTTTGCAACCTCAGCCCTGCTGGGCCTTGCAGAGCCCTGGCCTTAGGCAAATCTAACCTTCTCTCCTGGATCTCAGAGGCTGGAGAATCCAGCATACGTGTACCTCTACCTCTCCGAGCCTACTGTCCTTTCCAGGCCTTTCAGCTACTTTGAGACAAAACCCCACAAGGAATTCTCAGATTGTAGAGGGAGTGAAATAACCACCTGGACCACCCATATTGTCAGATTAAACTCCATGGATCTTTCTCTTTCCTCAAGATCTTCAGTCTGTTCTACGTTATTGAAGGCAATCCCAGTAAAATCCAGTGCCATAGAGATGCTATAGAGCAGGGTAGAACTGCTTCATAGAGTTTCCAAAGAGCACCTGGCCAATTCAAACTGCCAACCTTTTGGTTAACAGACATAGCACTTAACCACTGCACCACCAGGGTTTCCATCGAAGGCAATACTAGTGGACAGTTTTTACTAGCTTTCTCTTCTCTATTGTTTCAAAAGGCATGGACTGAGTAAACCAAATTGGTCATTTATGTTAATAACTGCCCTTTGGAGTTTTGTTCAAACAAAATTTACTATAAAACAAGCCATTCCTTATTATTTTAGTGAAAATAAATATATAAACATATGGAGAATCAGATTTCTACAATTTTCATCCACTCAGCCACTTGTATGGAAAGTTAATTCTTACAGATGGGTAAAAACTTCTAGCAAGTGTTTATTAGTATAGGCATGCGCTGTTTAGATGTTAGAGTCCAGGTCATGCTGTTGTTAAGCTTTTGGCTAGTAACCAGAAGGTCAGTGGTTCAAATCCACCAACTGTTCCTTGGAAACCCTATGGGTAGTTCTCCCCTACCCTGTAGAGGCTCTGTGATCTGGAATCTCCTAGAAAATTGGTTTTGTAGATGTTGGGGCCATGGTGGTGCAGTGGTTCAGAGCTTGGCTGCTAATCAAAAGGTCAGCAGTTCAAACCCATCAGTTGTGCTTTGGAAACCCTATGAAGCATTGCTACCCCTATATGGTCACTATGTGTCAGACTCATGGCAGTGGTTTTTCTTAATATGAATATTGCTTCCTTTATGAATTTCACTTTTGGGTAACCACTGATAATCCCTCTAGATAATGGAAAGAGAAAACATATATGTAAATTAATTAATTTTGAACCAAATGGAACTGCAGATACTTGACTGTTTCTAATGAACAAAAATGATAATTTCACATAGTACAACCTAATTTTTTGTGGTTTATTAATAAAACAATACATTCTACATTACATCAAATATAAAATCAACACTGGGAGAGTAAATTAGTACACTCAGGAAGGTAAGTTCAAATACTGTTTTAAATATAGCACCAGAATATTTATACTATGATGAGCCATCAATTGATGAAAAAATGACAATTATTTTGTTTTTGTACCAGTAATTAAATAAAAGCCTTATAATTATTTAAAAAAATATCACCCTCCAAAAACAGAGAAAGGGAGAACAAACTCAATCCCTCTGAATCATTTTTAACTAGCAGCAACACTACAGGATGGAGTAGAACTGCCCCTCTGGGCTTCCAAGCAGCAGCTGTTGGATTCAAACTGTCAGTCTTTTGGTAGTCAAGCTGTAACTTCAGAAGTCAATATCGTTTCAGGAAACAACTTTTTACTGTGTTCTTTTGGCAAAGGAGAACTGTGCTGAGGCAATGAGATCTTTCTTTATCTCAGTGGGACCTACGTATTTTAATGGGAAATGCCCTCATTTAAAAAAATGTCATGTACATTAATAAAACATGCTCGTGGATAAAATGAGTGAATGACAACATGTTTTATTTAATTGTTGCATGATTAGAATTTTGATTAACAGTTCTAAGAAATATATGTTGATATATACATTTTGGAGTTAGAAAAGTTTCAAAAGTAACTCTTACTCTCCCACTTTTTCTGGCTGTGGGTACAGTGATAATGTGTGACTGATCGCAAAGAGCTAATGCTCTTCTTCGGTTGGTATACACCTAACAGACAATGTTCATGAAGCTAAGGAAGGTCTGATGGCACGACGTAGTGTAAGTATAAGGAGGGACATAGCAGGCTTGCTAATGGTGGAGTAAATCTTACCTTGTGGAAGGCAAGAAATGCAAAATCATAGAATGTCTGCATCTTGAACAGAGAGGAAAGAATGGCTTGTCTCCTGTCAATACCAGCAAATCGGGCTAAGAATTCTATCCAATTCCCTTCAAAGACACGCCTTGAAAATGTTAATATTTCCAATACTTCACTGCTAGAGGAGACCCTGGTGGCGTAGTGGGTTAAATGCTACATCTGCTAACCCAAAAGTCGGCAGTTCAAATCCACCAGGCGCTCCTTGGAAACTATAGGGCAGTTCTACTCTGACCTTTAGGGTCACTGCGAGTCAGACCTGACTCAACAGCAGTGTGACTGGGTCATTGCTGCAGATTTTTCCTCTGGATGTTTCAGTATTTTCAAATGAAGAGTTGTACTTTAGGCATCTTGAGAAATCTCCAATCACATCAGTAAGGGAGTGTTCCTTTATACTAATTTGTCCATGCAATTAATTCTGAGTAGTAGAATTTGACCTTGTGTTTGTTAAGTGTTTCCTTCTCAGGATTACTGAGAAATTTATCAAACATTCATTGACTGCCGTGATGGCTAAAGTTGTGTGTCAACTACACTGTGCCATGATTCTCAGGGGTTTGGCAGTTACGGTGCAGTTGGCCAGCTACGGAATCACATCCATAATGAAATCCGGTATAATATAATCACCTCTATGGTAAGACAAGGCATGAGTATCCAATCAGTTGAAAGAGAGTTTCCTTGGGGATATAAACTGCATAAAAATATATGTGGACTTTCGGCAAAGCTTGCTGGCTTGTCCTCAGTCTAGAACCTGCACCTGACCTTCAGTTCTTGGGACTCGAGCTAGCTTACCTGCCAATCTTGGGTTTGTCAGACCCTGCCACCACGTGGGTCAGAAGCCTCCAGCTTGATCTGTGAATCTGGTACTTTTCAGATTGTAGAACCACTTCCTTGTCATCCGTCTCTCTTCTCTTTCTCTCTCTCTCTCTTTCCGTGTGCATGTATACATGCTTCACTGGTTTTGCTTCCTAGAAATGCCAGCCTAAGACAATAGTCCACTACGTACCCTACCTTTCTCAAACACAGTCTCTAAGTTCAGACCTCCAATGTCACAATCTTTAATGCTACTTTTGGGTATGGACAAACTCCACTTCTGTTAGCTGTCCTGACTCCAGGCTCACCTACCCCTCCCTCAGTTCTCTATATTCTGCTCAGAGAGGTCACCCTAAGGTGAAATTCTTTAGCTTGCAACTCCTTGGACATGTCTATAAATTCCTTTGCAACATCACTTTCAGTCCCCATCATCTGTACACCCTCCTCGGTTTGGCCCTGATCTTTATGTCCAGGCCTGTGCTCATTCAGCTCCCTCTTCCAGGAGCATTTGCTCCAACTGCATCCCCATTTCCTTCATCTAGATAACCTCTGCTTATTTCTTTAAAAGTAATAATAATAATATTTTATTGCGTTTCCCATGAGACTTTACATAGCTGATTAGGTTTCCATTAACAGTTTTTATGCAAATTATTCTGTGATGTTGGTTGCATTTTTCTTAATGTGTCAACATTCTCACTAATTCCATTCTGGTTGTTCTGTTTGTACTAACCTGATTTCCATGCCCCGTTACTTTCTTGTTTTTGCTTTAGGGTGACTGTTGACCATTTGGTCTCATACAGGTGATTTTTAAAGTATCTCAGTAATCACGGGGTTGTTTTTCTTTATTCCATAAGCCATTCTGTTGGTTAGCTAAAAGGTAGCCTCAGGAACTAGTTTCAGTTCAAGGTTTAAATAGTATCTCAGGACTATAATCTTGAGGTATCCTCTAGTTTCTAACAGTCCACTAAGTCTAGATATCCTAAAAATTTGAGTTTTTTTCCACATTTTTGTCCTGTCCTATCAAGACCCATCTACTGTGCCCTGCTCTGGATGGTAGGTAGTAATGGCAGGCACCAGCTTGTTCTTCTGGTCTCAGGGTAGATAAGGCCATGGTTCACGTAGACTGCTAGTCATATAGAGTAGCTTCTTCTCTGAGTCTTTTGTTCCTTCTTTCTCTTTTAATCCAGATGAATGGAGACCAATAGTTGTACCTTGTATGGCTGCTTTTAAGCTTTTAAGACTGCAGGTACTGGTCACCCAACTGGGAAAGAAAACATAAACTTTAAGAACTATATTATGCCAGTTAACCTGAGACTGATCCTGAGCCTTCAAACTTAGAAAACCAAACTTGAAAGGTGTTTGGTTATATCTAAGAATTATCCATAACTGTGGATCCTATGATGTTTATTTTATATACAAGTACATAGATGAATAAATATGAGTATATATCCATGTACACCCATAACTGTATATACATTATATATAGATAAATCTCTATGTGTATACATATGTACACATGTATATTTACCTGTGATTTTTACAGTTGTGTCAACTTAACTGAGACAAGATTCTCAGTGATTTGTCCGTTATGATGTAGTTTGGTATTTGTAAGACAATGTGGTCATTTCTGTGATGAGATTTGATATAATATGATAATCTCTGTGATAGATCTGCGTCTGCCAATTGAAAGGGAATTTTCTTGGGAGTGTGATTTGCACTGAATGTAAGTGGACTGCCTAACAAGGCTTGTGGACTTTTGCTCACTTTGGATCCTGTAACTGGTTCCTGTTAGTCTGACCTCTGGTTCTCAGGACTTCAGCTAGCAGCTTACTTGTGGTTTCACCTGCAGATCTTGGGATTCCCAGGTCTTTGTGGCCTGTGAACAAGAGCCCTGCTTTGTGACCTGCCCATCTTGGGTTTGCCATCACCTGCTGCTATGTGAATCAGGAGAAGCCTCCAGCCTAACCTTCAGATTTGGGACGTTCCAGCGCCACCATGGGTCAGATCCAACTCGACGGCACTTGGCTGAATAGCCTCTACAACATTGCAAGTCATTTCTTTGATATAAATCTCTATATGTAGATATTTATGCACTTTGCTATTTTTGCTTCTCTGGAGAGCCCAGGTTAAGACAATAGTCAAATACATATGTACATATATATATGTAATCATACACATTTTTATTTTTTGGTGGTTGTTGGTGTGGTTGTAAAATTATGTATGTCTTATCATTTACCAAAAAAGATATCATTTTCTCTTATGTTTTTCTTCGTGGTATCACTTACCTTGGTCAAGCTATATACACTTCACCCACATTCAGTGGTACTTTTCCCATCTTCAGAAATACAAAGTATCTACTCTCTTGAGAGTGATTCCCCCTACCTTCCCCATCCATCTCTGAGTAACCACCAGTGAAAGTTGATCTCTGTTATACATAAAAATTCTTTCCTTATGAAAGTGCCATCATACAGTATATGTTCTCTTGTGAATAATTTATTTTACTCAGCATTATGCTTTCCAGATTCATTTGTCTCATATTTTGAAAATTCATGACCATTCTTTATGGCTGTGTAGTATTCCATGTATGTGTGTATCCAATTATGCATCTCCATTCATCTATTACTGGGCATTTTGGTTGCTTCCATCTTTTTCCTATTGTGAATAATGATGCAATGAACATGAGTGTGCATATGCTTATTTGTGTTTTTTTTCATATCATTGAGGTAAAACTCTGCTTATTTCTAAAGTTTCAGCTTGGATCCTGCTTCCTCCAAGTCACCTTTCCAAGTCCTGAGTTCCCCTAACACCCTTACCCACCTCCCCCTGTAGTACTTACTACACTATATTATTTTGTTGCTTGTCTGCCACCCTTGGTAGTCTGCAAAGCTCCTTAAGGGAAGACTCCTTGTCTGTCTTGCTCACCGTTGTATATCAGGGCTTAGCTAAGTGCCTGGCTCAGAGTGAAAATGCTTGGTGACTGAATGAATATATACATGTAGGTAAACAAACACACAATGATGCTTTGGGTAGAGTTCTTGTTCTTAAAGAACTTACACATTATATTTTACTTTCTGTTCATTTGGACACTATGTGAACCAGTAGAATGAGTGAACATACTTTTTAGTTAGCTCTGAATTTATGTTTTAGCTTTAGAATGTATCAGCTATGTGCTGTAAATGATCTCTTTAAAGTAAAGATGTCACATTGAAGATTAAAGTGCACCTGACCCAAGCCATAGTATTTGCAACCACATCATACGCATGTGAAAGCTGGACTATGAATAAGGAAGACAGAAGAAGAATTGATGACTTTGAATTGTGGTGTTGGAGAAGAATATTGAATGTATCATGGACCATCAAAAGAACAAAACAGATCTTTTCTGGAAGAAGTACAACCAGATAGCACCTTGGAAGCAAAGATGGCAAGACTGCATCTTACATACTTTGGACATGTTGTCAGGAAGAATCAGTCCCTGGAGAAGGACATCATGCTTGGTAGAGTGGAGGACCAGTGAAGAAGAGGAAGACCCTCAATGCAATGGATTGACACAGTAGTTGCAACCATGAGTTTAAATATAAAAATGACTGTGGACATGGCGCAAGACTGGACAGTGTTTTGTTCTGTTGTGCATGGGGTCGCTATGAGTTGAAACCAACTCGACGGCACCTAATGACAACAACGACATGTGAACTTCAGTTATTTATCCAAACCTCCTGAGCTTCAACATAACAATCAGGTCACCATGAGTTGGATCTGACTCAACGGCACTTGGCAAAGAAATAAAACATGTTTACCTTGTAGGGTTCTTGTAAGTACTAAAATAATATATGTAAAATACATACTATGGTAGCACCCAGTAGTATAACCCCCTCTTCCTAATAAGGAGCTCCATCTCCACTTAATGCAAATCTCTGCTTCTATTTATCAGTGGACTCAAGATGCTCCTTTTCGCTTATGTCATCAAGAGTGTACGCAGTTTTTAAAAGTGTATTGAAAAGAAGAGGCCTGATAATTTATTTATTTATTTAACTTCATAAGTATAATGCATTTGAAGAATAAATATGTATCAAGGAAACCCTGGTGGCATGGTGGTTAAGAGCTAGGGCTGCTAACCCAAAGGTCAGCAGTTCAAATTCACCATGCTCTCCTTGGAAACTCTAAGGAGTCGCTGTACTCTGCCCTGTAGGGTCTGTCCTTTAGGGTCACTGTGAGTTGGGATCAACTCCATGGCAGTTGGTTTCATTCTTTTTTTTTTTTTCTATATGTCAAGAATTTATGTTTTAAGTGCTGTAGACTAAATGATTACTACATGGGTAAGTAAATTTAAAATTGGGTTTTAATAAGCTGAGCTCATTTTTATGATTGAGTATTCAAAGTTTGGTCACTATTAAATTTTATACTGTTTTATTTTAAAGGAGTCCAGGTGGCACAGTGGCTAAGAGCTATGGCTGCTAACCAAAAGGTTAGCAGTTTTGAATCCACCAGCTGCTTCTTGGAAACCACATGATATAGTTCTCCTCTGCCCTATAGGGTTGCAATGAGTCAGATTCACCTTGATGGCAACAGGTTTATTATTTTAAAACATTAATTATTTGCAACTGAATACATATTTAAAGTTTTAGATTCTGAACATAGTTAAATATTTGTTAACTAATGAAGTAATGTTCAAGTTAAAATTTTTTAAAAGCTGATGATCAAAACCAGTAACTTTTATTTTGCTTTATTATGAGTCATAGAATTTATGGACAAAAAATCTGAGAGCTCTTTAATTGCCAATATTTTTCCAGTAAAAGCATATATTAAGCTAAGACATAACAGAGTATGCCCAGATAGCCTTGCTATCACAAATTCACAACCCAAAGGCTACTTCCGTACACTGTCTTTGCCTTCTGGATTGCGACAGATCATGGCCAAGTGTTTTGATGCTGTTGGTTTGGCTCTTAAATGAAACTGGATCCTGACAACAAAGTTCACGAATTATTGTCAGCTTCTCTGCATAACTTAGAAGCATCTCCAAAGGCATATGTACTATTGCCCTGGCAGACACATACATGAGTACAGTGTAACACCTCCATTCTCCATGCTTGGCAAGTTAATGTGGATGTTCATTTTTATAGCCGCTAACTTATTAGCTGTGGATTACGTTGTCACTTTGTGTGTTACATTTCCAAGCATGAAAAGTGTGAGTGAGTTCTAAGACATGTGAAAAGAAGGATCAACTTGTAAAAGCTGGTCTTGAAGGCATCAGAGAGTAGGGATAAAGACTTCATCATGCAGTTCATAGAGCCTGCCAATTTTTTGATTGACAGCTCTCTGTATGGCAAGTCTTGAGGGATTGTGTATTTAAATCTTAATTACAAAAAAGTGTTACAGAATACTAAAAATCATTCAAGGAAACTGGAAGGCTTATAATGCAGCATTCCTTTATTAATCTCTTATGCAGAATAAATTTGACTGACATGATCCATACACATAGTGCAAAAGAATTTAGGAAACCAGTACAAAACTGAAGGGAAAAATTTAAACCAGGTGCCACAAAATTGTTCTGTCTTGTAAATTGAATTGCTCCACAATTATGTACAGAAAAATAAAACTCATTAAGACTTTGGTACAAGATATAATCTTAACTGGCCTGCCAAGCCAAGTGCTGCTGAGTCGGAAAAGAACCAAAATCTCAGTAACAGAAATCGAATAAACCAATAACATAATATAAATAACTATTTTTCTTAGAAAAAAAATCATAAGAACTTACTGAAGAAGAATGGATTGTTTTCCAAAAGATAGGAATAAAATAACTGTAAAGAAAAGTTAAAAAAATGAAAATCGAGAAATATTCAGGTAATGACAGTTATTTTCATGGTATACTTTTCCTTGTTATTTGTTAGTTTCATCAGTAAACACTTATTGTGAGACCGTGTCAGCTCAAATCCTTCGGCAGGAGAGGAGAATATGAAGATACTGACAGCAAGATCATCGTCTAGTGAGAAAACAGACCGTGGCAATACAATGTCATTAAGGTATAAATAAAAGCCGGAGTATCTTCTGTTTGCCTCATACTCTAAGTTGTGCTGTTGTTGTTAGGTGCTGTCAGGTTGGTACTAACTCATAGTAATGCTACGTACAACAGACAGAAACACTGCCTGGTCCTGCTGCATGCCCACAGTCTTTTTTTATGCTTAAGCCCATTGTTGAAGCCACTGTGTCAGTCCATCCCATTGAGGTCTTCCTCTTTGTTTCTGACCCTCTACTTTACCAAGAATACACTGTACAACCCCACATCTTCTCTTTACCCTTCCTCACTATGCTCTTTTCCCTGTGGAAGCCAATCTCAATGGACTGTATTAATTAGTTCCTTTGCCTTCTGACTATTTGTTGGGTTTGGTCAATGGAGACTTCCAGTAGTGGGTCAGAGCAAAGAAGTGTGAGATCCAGGTATTTAGCGTGCCCTCCTCTCCTCTCCAGCTCCTTCCACAATGGGCTACCTGTGACCAAAAGTCACAGCTCCTTTCAGGTAATGTCCTCACATTATCCACTTGAACAACACAACTATTTCTTGCCAGGCCCTGACTGATGCATTGTTGGAAACCTTATGGGAAGTTCAGAACATCTTCATAGAGGAAGTGATACTTGAGCTGAGTCTTTAAGGAGGAGTAGGAGTTCTTGTGGGAAAGAAGGAAAAGGAATGAAAGGAATGAGACAGATGGCTGAAGCACAGGACAAATGGAAGGAAAAGAAGAAACAAAGACATTTGGAGTGAACTTTGAAAGCCTTGAGTTTCCTACGGCGCCAAGAGACACTTCGATGAATTTTTAGGCAGAAGGCAACTGCTAACAGAATAGTGTTTCTCAAACCTGATATATGCTCCCTTTTAAAGGAAAATATAAAGAGTCTTCCAATGAGGATGTCTTATTTTTGATAGTTCATGAAGCTATAGTGGCCATATTTATTCCGTTTTTTTCATTAGTGTTGACAAATAGCCATGGAAATTTATACCATTCCACAAAGTGTAGACATTCTTACAGATTATTATCAAAATGGATGTTCCATTTGTGAAACATCCCTTACATTATGTGAAATTTACAATGCACATAATCATCTCACCAAGATAACAATTCCAAGTTTAATAAAAAATTTGAGACAGGCCTATCAGACAACGCCTGTGTATCAGTGAACCACATGTTCCAGTGAAAACATCAACGTTAGTCAGAGAGTGTGTGAGAATCCACCACAATCAATGTCTCACATAGCGCTAGAACCGGGCCGTTCATTGACCACAATTTGGTGGATTTTACCTCTGGACTTGAAGCTTTACCATTACAAAATTGTTTTAACTCAAGAACTGAAGTCCAGCAACCACAAATTGTGTGATACATTTGCTGACTGGGCTCTGAAGCAATTGCGGGTTAACTCTGCTTTTGGCCGAAAAATCATCCTCAGCAATGAGGTCCTTTTTCATGGTGAATGGGTTTGTTCACAAAATGTCACATTTGGATCAATGAGAATCCAGTGGAGATTCAAGAACATCCATCCCCAAAAGTTACTGTTTGGTGTGGATTTTGGTCTGGCGGAATCATTGGCCCTTAGTTTTTCCAAGATGAACGAGGCAAAACTGTGACTGTCAATTGTGAAAGATATCTGGCTATGACAACTGAGTATTTTGGGCACCATTTGGAAGGTGGCATGGAGACCATTTACCCGAAGTTCTTTTCCACACATAATGCCATCAAACATACTTCAAAATAAGAAAAAAATTAAAACTGTGTCATTACACAACTTGTTTTATTCAAGTTCAAATATAGGACACCCTTATTGGAAGACTCATTGTATATATGCACACATATATTTGAATACAACATTTTGCAGGCTTCCTAATCCAGAAATAGTAAACAAGTTGATGTGGTCATTGTGATTTCAGGGTCATACACAGTAGAGGAACACCAAAGTGTCTATTCACCCTTAAATTCCTAGGTGCACTAGATGCTGACACCTATAGTTCTCTCACATATTTTCTTTTTTTAATTGTGCTTTAGATGAGGGATTATAGAACACACTAGTGTCTCACTAAACAATTAGTATATGTACTATTTTATAATATTGGTTAACAACCCCACAGCAGGTCAACAGTCTCCCTTCTCAAGCTTGGGTTGACTATTACCAGTTTTCTTGTTCCCTCCTGCTTTCTTGCCTTTAGCCCTGGGCTGGTGTGCCCTTTTAGTCTCGTTTTGTTATGCAGTCCTGTCTAATCTTTGGCTAAAGCCTGAACCTCAGCAGAGACTTCATTGCTGAATTGAAAGGGTGTTCAGGGGCCATGCTCTCAGGGTTTCTCCAGTCTCTTGTCAGGCCAGCAGGTGGATCTTTTTAGTTAAAATATCGTTCTACATTTTTCTCCAGCTCTATCTGGGACTCCCTCTTGTGATCCCTGTCAGAGCAGTCCGTGGTGATTGCCAGGAATCATTTAGTTGTACTGGACTCAGTACAGCGGAGGCCACTGTAGATGTGGTCCATTGCTACCTTGAACTAATGTTTCCCTTGTATCCATGATTTTCTTCATTCTTGCTTGCTCCCAGTGGGGTGAAACCAGTGGCATATCCTGAATGGCTGTTCACAGGCTTTTAAGACCCCAGATGCTGCTCACCAAAGCAGAATATAGTACATTCTCTTTGTGAACTGTGTTATGCCAGTTGAGCTAGATGTTCCCTGGGACCATGGTCCCCACTGCCCTCAGTCCAGCTGCTCAGGCTCAGGGAGTTTGGATGTGTCTATGCAGCTTCTGTGACGTTTCCTTGTACAAGCTGTGCTGGCTTCCCTAGTATTGTGTATTGTCTTACTCTTCACAGAGTCACCATTTGTCCATTGTCTTTTTGATGTTTCTCCATCTTCATCCCTACCCTGCCTGGTAGCCATCAAAGATGATTTATTTTTATGTGCAACCTTTTCAGGAGTTTTTCTAGTAGTGGTAGCATACAATATTTATCCTTTCGTGTTTGACTTATTTCTTTTAGCATCATGTCCCCAGTTTCCTCCAGCATCATGTCCCCAGTTTCCTCCATGTTATGAGACGCTTCACAGGTTCTTCACTGTGTTTTATTATTGCTGAGTGTTTTTCTTTTTTTTTTTTAAGTGCTGACATGTTTTTTGTTCCTCTTACTTTTCTGTGCTGCCTTCTTTTGGTTTGTGGGTTTCTTTTCTTAGCATTTGTTTTTATTGAGACTTTGTTTTTCTTCTTCTCTTTTTTATTGTGATTCAATTAAACTATACGATCCAAATTAATTTTGCATACCTGCCTATCTGCAGCTCCTTTTGCTTTCCTTGACTGGCGGCAGCACACTCCTCCTTTTCATTCTATGCTTGTCATATCCTCTTAACAAGCTCCTGTCCCTCTCTCCATCCTTCTCTCCTATCTAGAAAGAGACCAGTAGGACAGCATCCTATAAATGCATAGAACCGTAAGTACACACACCATATGGTCACACTGTGTCCCTGAGTCCAGTCCATTTTTGTCGGAAGAATTGACCTCAGTTGTGTTTTCTGGATAGGACCAGCAGCAGGTCTAGGGGCCATGCTCCCAGGTGAGCACCCAGGCTGTGGGACCATCAGTTGTGGTCTTTTAGTAGAGTTCTTGAGCTGCACCCCTCTTTTTCTCATATTGCCACAGGGACCCAACATTGTGTGCCCCATCATGGCTGTCTCTGGTGGTGGCTGGGCACCATCTGGTTCTTCTGGTCACATATTGATATAGTCTTCCATTCATATGGGTCCCTCTGTCTCCTGAGCTCTTTTTCCCTTATGTCTTTGTTGTTCTCGGATATCACCTGGTTCCAGGTGAGTTGGGACCATTTGGTATACCTCAGATAGCAGCTTGCTAGCTTTTAAGAACCCAGATACCACTCACCAATATGGGGTGCAGAAGACTCTCATAGGTTAGTTATGCCAATTTACTTCAATGTCCACTGAGAGCATGGTCCCCAGACCCCACCTCTGCTACTCTATCCTTACAGTATTGGATTGAGATTAGAAGAACTTCCAATTTATGGTGAAGTCCAGTGAAGCTGATATACTGTCTATGGTGTGCTGTCACTGCTCTTACCTAACAAAATTTCTGTCAACTGTCTACTCTATGACCAACCCTCTCCCATCCTCTCACCTTTGTAGCCATCAAAGAGTCTTTTCTTGTATACATAAGTCTATTTTTAAGTCCTTATAGCTAGGGTCTCATATAATGTTTGTTCTTTTGCCACTGACTGATTTCAGTCAGCATAGTGTCTTCCAATCGAAGACAAAATCTTCATTGTTTTTTATCATTGCATAGTGCTCCATTGAGTATACGCACCATAGTTCGTTTATCCATTCATCTGTTTATGGGCATCTAAGTTGATTCCATCTTTTAGCTATGGTGGACTGTGCTGCAGTGAACACTCATGTGCTTGTCTCCATGCAACAGCCTTTGTTTCTGTGGGATGTATTCTGAGCAGTGGGATTACTCAAGCAAATGGTATTTCTATTTTCAGCTTTTTAAGGAAGTGCCAGATTGCTTTCCAAAGAGGTTGTGCCATTTTGCAATCCCACTAGCAGGGTAAGAATATTCTTATTTCTCCATAGGCTCTCCAGCATTTGTTGTTTTGTGTTTTTTGGATCACAGTCAACCTTGTTAGAGTGAGTTGGTAGCTCATTGTAGTTTGGATTTGGATTTCTCTGATAGCTAGTGATGATGAGCATTTCCTCATGTGTCTTTTGGCTGCCTGGATGTCCTCCTTGGTGCAGTGTCTATCCATCTCCTTTGTCCATCACTTAATTGAATTATTTACCTTTTTCTTGTTGATATTTTACAGTGCCTTGTAGATTATGGAGATCAGAAGTCAGACCGACATGTAGTTGTCAAATATTTTTTCCAATTCTGTAGGTGGTCTTTTAACTCTTTTGATAGTCTTTGGATGAGCAAAAGTGTTTGATTCTAAGTAGTTCCCATTTATCTATTTTCCCTTCTGTTGATTATGCTTTGTTAGTCAGATTTCAAAGTCTGTCTAAGCTAGAAATTCCATTGTTGACTCTATTTTTTTCTTGCATGGTTTTTATCATTTTAGATTTGATATTTAGATCTTTGATCCATTTTGAGTTACTTTTTGTGTATAAGGTATGATATATGGGTCTTGTTTCCTTTTTTTGCCGATGGGTATCCAATTTTACCAACACCGTTTGTTAAAAAGACTGTTCTTAGGTTTACAATCTTAGGACCTTTGTCAAGTATCAACTGTTCATCAGAGGATGGTGGCATCTCAGGGGTCTCAGATCTGCTCCACTGGTCTGTATGTTTCTTTTTCTACCAGTACCAGGCTGTTTTGACTACTGTGGCAGTGTAATAGGTTCTAAGGACAGGTAGTGTGAGGCCTCACACTGTGTTCCTCTTCTTCCAAACAAAGTTGGTGATTTGTTTCTCCATCTCATTAAAAAATATCACTGGAATTCGTATTGAGATTATATTGTATATGTAGATCATTTTCGGTAAAATAGACATTTTCATAACGTTAAGTCTTCCTATCCATGAGCAGGGTAGGTTTCTCCATTTATGTAAGTCTCTTTTGGTTTCTCGCAGTAAGGTCTTGTGGTTCTCTCTGAATAGGTCTCTTATTTCTCTAGTTAGATTTATTCCTAGGTTTTTTTTTCGGTTTTGTTTTTGTTTTTAATCTTCTTACGGGCTATAGTAAATGGTAATGATTTGATTTCTTTTCCAATGATCTCTTTGTTGGTATCAAGGAATCTTACTGATCTACTGATTTACTTATATTTATCTTATATCTTCATACTTTGCTGAACTCTTCTATTAGTTCAATTGTTTACTTATGGGTTTTTAGGATTCTCTGCATATGCGATCATATCACCTGCAAATAGGGAGAATTCTTACTTCTTCTTTGCCAATGTGGATGCCCTTTATTTCTTGGTCTTGTCTAATTGCTCTGGCTAGTACCTCTAGCACAATGTTGAATAAAAGTGACAAGAGTGGGCATCTTATCTAGTTCCCATTCTCAAGGGGGATTCTTTCAGTCTCTCTCTATTCAGGATGGCATAGGCAGTTGGCTTTGCATGGATGCTTCTTGTTGTGTTGAGGAATTTCCCCTCTGTTATTTTGCTCGGAGTTTTTAAGCATAAATGGGTATTTGACTTTGTCAAGTGTCTTTTCTGCATCAACTGACAAAATCAGGTGATTCTTGTCCTGTGCTCTATTTATGTTGTTGATCACAATAATTGTTTTTCTGATGTTGAAAAAGCCTTGGATCCCTGGTATGAATCCAACTTGGTCATGATGAAGTATTTTTTGATATATTGTTGAATTCTATTGGCTAGGATTTTGTTGAAGGTTTTTGCATGTAGGTTCATGAGTGATTTTGGTGTATCATTGTGTGTGTGTGTGTGTGTGTGGAATCTTCCCTTGGCTTTGGTATCAGAGTTATGCTGGCTTCGTAGAATGAATTTATGAGTATTCTATTGCTTTCTATGCTGTGCAATAGCCTGAGTGGTATTGGAATTTACTATTCTCTAAAAGTCTGTTAGAATTCTCCAGTGAAGCCATCTGGACCAGAACTTTTTTTGTTTGGTAGTTTTTTGATGACTTTTTCAGTCTCTTCCCTTGTGAAGGGTTTATTAAGTTGTTCTCCTTGTGATAATTTTGGTAGGTGATATGAATCTAGACATTTGCCAATTTCTTCTAGGTTTTCAAATCTTTTAGAGTACAGTCTTTCGTAGCATTCTGTTATACTTTTGATTTCAGTTGGGTCTGTTGTGACATCTCCCATCTCATTTCTTATTTGGGTTATTTGTTTCCTCTCCTGTTTTTCTTTTGTAAGTTTAGCCAGTGGCTTATCAACTTTGTTGATCTGTAGAAAAAAAACAGCTTTGGGTTTTGTTAATTTTTTCAATATTTTTCTATTCTCTATTTCATTTATTTCTGCTCTAATCTTTATCTGTTTTATTCTGGTGCCTGAGTAGTTCCTCTGTTGCTGTCTTTCTACTTGTTCAAGCTGTAGGGCTATTCTTTGGCTTAGGTCCTTTCTTTCTTCTAGATGTACGCACTTACAGAGATAAACTGACCTCTGAGCACTGCTTTAGCTCTATCCCATAGGTTCTGGTAAGATGTTTTCATCTCATTTCATTCCATAAATATTTTCATTCTCATTTTATTCCATAAATGTTTGTATTTTGTCTTTGATTTTTTCTATGACCTAGGATTTTAGATCATGGGGTTGTTCAGTTTCCATGAGTTCAAATTTCTACCTATGTTTTTTCTTCTATTTCTTTCAACTTTTATGATGTTATGGCCCCAAAAGATGCTTTGCAATAATTCAACAGTTTGGATTTTGTTGAGACTTGCTTTATGTCCTAATGTGTGGTCTATTCTGGAGAATGTTCTGTGTGCATTGGAGGAAAAGGTGTACTGATCTGTTGATAGGTAGAAAGTTCTGTATATGTCAATGAGTTCTAGTTGGTTAATTGTCACAATAAGATCTGTATCTTTACCAAGCTTTTTTTCTGGATGATCTGTTCATTACTGAAAGTGGAGTGTTGAAGTCTCCAACTATTATTGTGGAATGATCTATCTCATTTTTCAGTTTTGTCAGTGTTTGTTGGATATATTTAGATGATCTAGTATTGGGTGTGAAAATATGTAATATTGTTATGTACTGCTTGTGTATTGAACATTTTAGCAATAAATAGTGACCACCGTTGTCCATGTTGGTGGATTTTACATTAAAATTTATTTTATCTAAGATTACTATTGTCACTCCTGCTCTTCTTTGTATGTTGTTGGCTTGGTATGTATTTTTCCATCCTTTGATTTTCAGTTTGTTCGTATCTTTGAGTCCAAGGTGTGTTTCTTGTAAGCAACATAGCATTAAGTTTTGTCTTTTGATATAGGATGTCACTCACTGTCTCTATATAGATGTGTTCAGTCTGTTCACATTCAGCATAATTATTAATAGGTATGTCCTGGCACTTGGCCTTGGCTGGCTATGTGCTTAGTGCTATCATTTTGATGCGTTTATTTTTGTGTTGTGGATGTTTTCTCTGTTGGTCTTAATATTCTGTTCTGGGTCATTCTTCTTCTTCTTTGGGTTGACTTTTCATCTTTTTCAGTGTTGGTTTTGTGGTTGTTAAGACTCCTGTATTGTTTCTTGTTTCGATATGTCACACTGTTACTTTGGTTAGCTGCTAACCCTATGATTTCCTTACCATTCTAAGTTCAAACCAGAGTAACTTCTGCATATCTTTTCAATTTCTTTTCCACCTGAATGGGTTATAACTACTGTAATATATCCCTCTTTTAAGTGTGATGATGTCATAGTTTTTGTGTTATGATCATTGGTTCCCTTCTTTTAGTATTGTAGCTCTATGTCTTAGGCTGGGTTTTCTAGGGAAGCAAAACCAGTAACACGTGTAGGTACAAGGAAAGATTTATAATATATATAGACAGATAGATAGATACAAATATAGGAAACAGCTCACGTAATCACAGAAGCTGAATGTCCCAAGCTCTGGCACAAGCTTCACGTGTCCACAGAAGCTGAGGAACCCAAGGTCAGCAAGTCAGAGACCAGAGTTGCAGATCACCAGTTGTGTAGGTCAGTGGATCCCAAGCTGGTGGCGAGACAAAGTGACAGAGTCTGGCGAACCCAGGATCGGCAGGTCAGGGAGCAGGACTGGGCAGAGTCTGGCGAATGCAGGATCGGCAGGTCAGGGAGCAGGACTCTCAAGTGCCGACTGTATGGACTGATGAGCCCAACAGCTGCTAGCTCAAGTCCCGGAACCAGACGCTGGAAGAAGAGAGCAGGAGCTCTTGGCCACGTGAGCGATCAGCAGCCATAGTACAAGGTCGTGAGATGAGAGCCGAGGGGCAGGGAGCCACTACAAACCCCACCCTGCCACTTAATACAACAGTCAAATAGGTAGTAGCCAAGTTGACATAATCCTGACCACCACACTCTGATTGAGCTTTGTGACTTCCCTAAGTGAGTAGGATTCTGGATGCTGTTTTGTGTATTGCCTCCTTAAGTATGTACTTAATGTTTTTGTTTTTCTAAGGATTTCTTTCAATATGTTTTATAGTTTGGGTTTGGTTTTTACAAGGTCTCTAAGCTTCTGTTTATCTGCAAATGTCTTAACTTCACCATTATATTTGAGAGACAGTTTTGCAGGATATACGACTATTTATTGGAAGTTTTTCTCCTTCAAAGCTTTGAATGTGTCATCCCACTGCCTTCTTGCCAACCTCGTTTCGGCATAGATGCCAAATGAAAACCTGTAGGGCTTCCCTCTGAATGTTAGCTCTGCTTTAAGCCTTGATGGCTTTAAGAGTTTTTGTATGTGTATCATTTTATTGAGCTTGATTATAATATCTCCTGTTGACTTTCTTGTGGGGTCTACTTTTTGTAGAACTCAATACACATCTTGGATATCTATATATCTATATTCCTGGCTTTCATTATTTCAGGGAAGTTTTCTGTCAGCAACTCTACAACAATAGTCTCTGTATTTTCATTCAGCCCTCCCTTTTCAGGAACTCCAAGTATTTGTAAATTATTTCTCTTAATAGAGTACCATGTTTCATAATCCTTCTTCATTTTTCTTATTTCCTTTCTCTGATTTCTCATCATAAATGCTGGTGCCAGTTGCTCTATGATAAAGCTTACTGACTCTGACTTTCATCTCCTCAATTCTGCTCTTTTGGCTTTGGATTGAATTGTGTAATTTTGTAATTGATCTGGAATTCAGATTGTTGATATTCTATGAGTTCAAATAGCTCACTTAATTTTTCATTTTGCTCTGCTGCATTTTGTTTAATCTCTAGAAGGGCTCTAAGCATAATTCTTTTGTACTTGACTTCTGATAGTTTCACAAAGGCTTCTTAATAAGGGAAGTTATTTCATTCTGTATTTTGGGAGTTTTCTGGAACCATGGTGGACTGCTTCTTTAAATGCTAAGCTATTGATTATTGTCTTTGTGCCATCTAGAAGCTGTTCAGTTTCTCTGGTGTTACCTCAACAGGAGCTGAGTTGCAGTTCTAAGAGGCAAGTTGGTCACTAGTCGCCTCTGTATACTCTGATAATTGGCCCCAGGCAGACTCTCTGGGGTGGCAAACTTTGCCTCCTGGCTGGCAAAGATGGCGTACTACTTATGAAGTCACTGGGGGCCATCAGCCAATGCTATGATGTGGATCAGTGAAGGCTGGAGAAGGTGCTGCCAGTCGGCTCAGCAGTCAGTTCTCTAGGTGGTCTTATTTTAAAAAGATACTTTACTGCTAAGGGAGGAGCTGTCCAACAGCTACCAAAGTCTGTCATGCCCTCAGGTGTGGCAGCCCCGCCTTCTGACTCACAAAGAAAGTACCTCATAGGCCATCTGCAGATGCTATGACATGATTCTAAGTAGGGAGGAATAAGGGCCTTCCTCCCATTCTCTGCTAGGCCCACCCATAACTCTAGGCACCACTATGCTAAATACAGCTTTTCTGCTAGAGAAGCACTTTCCAGACAGGAGCTGCTGCTCTGCATGAGAATTAGCCCCAGCTGAGGCCTCCGGGTGAGTGACTCCACCTCCCAGCTGACCACTCAAGCTTCCCTTACTGTCATGAAACAGTAGAATCTATAGTGCAGCTCAGAAAAGAGAGGGTGGAGAGGTAGTGGTGCCCTCAGTCAGCAGCCAGGCTCTCAATATGTGGCTATCCCAAGCATAATCTCTCTGCTACCCTATATACTATTTACTTAAGCACTGAAGTTCAGTGTATCAGCTGGCTCATTTCCAGTCCCCACATCCCACATAATAAAAAAGCATCAATAACTGCAGTCCACCCAAACAGTGAGTCAGCAGAAGCAGGACTCAGTGTGCCTCTGTCTTGTCTTTAAGAGATGTAATTACCCCATTACTGGTGCCTAGTCCAATCTGACAAACCTATACCAGATCCTGGGGCTCCCCAGATGTCCATGCTGCTGCATTCAATTGTCCTTCCAGGTATTAGTTCTCACAGGGAACTAAGGAGACGTGTGTCCAGTATGCCATCTTGGCCCCACCCCCTTTTTTCTTCTTTTTGTTGATGAGTAGGTTTGTTAACTTTTGGGTTGCCATGAGTTGGATCCAACTCGATGGCACTTGGCTGGCTTAGAATATTACCCTTATCTTTCCAGGTTTGAACTAATCTATTACTACTTGTTATTGCTTTGCCTCCCCCTGCATTAGAAAGTTCTATACCTATACCATTTATTCCCTCTTTTATTGTTCTAATGGTGTTGTCATTTATAGATTAACATCTGTAGTTCTCTGTTATAATTCTTTTGGTTTTAGTTAGTCCTTGAGAGTTCATTTCCTAAGCTACTATCTGGCTGGTACAATCGTGTGTCCTAGATAAGGCTGTGGTTCTGATGTTTGTTCCAAGATGGAAGGACTCCTTTTAATAGAAACTTTATTGTCACAGTCTAGTAAGTTGCAAATTTGTTTATGAGTTACTGGCCCACTCAATAAGAGAAATTATCACAGTCCACTAGGTTGAGTCTAAATCCAGTGAGAGCATCTCAGCACAGGCTCTTATATATTGTAAAGGAAATATTTTGAGGGCACCTTTTCACTGTTGCTTTAAATTACTTTGATTATAATATGTATTCTATAGTACTAGTTTGAGCTAGTTATATAAAAAGTTTGCTTATGGTTTTTTATACATCTGAAGAATAAGGTTTCTATGAGTAGGAATCAACTCAGTGGCAATGGGTTTTGATTATTTTTGCTTCTAAAGAATTGACATAATACATAAAAATGAAATTACGTGAACACTGAAATTCAAATTAATCTTACTTCAGTGTGAAGAGTGTGTTGCCAAAATAAATCCATGGAAAAAATGGATAAGTTCTTAAAGCATGAAGGAGTTCTACATGAGTACAATACTCTGTGGCTTGCAATGATTCAATTTTTTCCATTTTTTTTTTGTTGTTACTCGAGTTATCATGCATCTTTTATTTATGGAACATTTTCACAGCAAATTTTAATATTTCATTCTCCAGTGAGAAAGGGGGACTTTTAGATTCTTTATAGTTTCTGCTGTTGAAAATACTTGAATAGTTACTTTTTTTATTAGTTACTTATGTGAGTGACTATGAAGAAATAATTATTAAATCTTATCCAGAGCTAGGGCATGAGTGGAATGGCAGTGACTGCTAATGAGTACAAGATTTTTTTTTTAATTGTTGTCATAATTGCACAACTTTATGAAACCATTGAATCGTACATTTTAAATGGTGAACTGTGTGGTATGTGAACTATAACTCAATAAAATTGTTAAACAATCTTGATCGTACATTACTAAAACATGAGGCTAGAAGTAAGGATAATGTTTACCTGGAAATAAGAGAGACATTTTAGTCATCTGGCACTGCTCCAACAGAAAATACCAAGAGTAGATGGTTTTATCAATAGAAACTTTATTGTCTCAGTCTGGTAAGTTGCAAATTTGTTTATGAGTTACTGGCCCACTCAATAAGAGAAATTATGGGGGGCAGAGTCAAGATGGCCGACTAAGCACACATCTCCTTATATCCCTCTGGAAACCAAGACCTGAACTGACAATCAAACAGAGCCTTCTGATCACCTAATCAGCCTCAGGACACAGCACAGAGATGTTAATTGGGACTTCATACCACTCAGCGAAAAACCTCCTCTCTCTCGCTGACTCCCGCTCCTGGCTAGCCCCGGCTCTCACTGACGGAAGGTAAACGCAACAGTTTGACTTTTTTTTTCCTCTGTCTCGGCTGGCGGGCGGAGCTGGGCCTTGCCTGGCGGCTGGACTCGGACGCGCTGCTGGGGGGATAGGCAGGCAAAATTCCCATATTCTGAGAGTCAGGCTCGGGACTCTGTTAATCTAGACACTTTGAGCCTTTTGTTTTGTAGCTGCCTCAGTGGGGTTTGTACGGAGCTCCGCGATCAGGGTGCGGGACGCCATGTTGGTACCGAGATTTTAGCGGGACCTCGTTCTTAGTCTGGGGGCCAGCGCCTGCAAACAGGACAGTGCTTCTCTGGCAGAAAAGTAGTGATTTTGCACAGTGCTGTCTACGTTGGGGGCCCTGCAACAGAAGCAGAGGAATCGCTGCCTCTCAGCACCTTTAGCCCCTCTGTCTGCTGCCTGTGTGGAGGACGCCATCTTGGGTACGGTGGCCGCAACTGGACCTATTTCTTAGCTTGGGAGCCAGAGCCTGCCCACAGGAGAGTGCTTTTCTATCACAAAACCAGTACTTGACGCAGTGTTGGCTAAGGCTAGACTCTGTCAGCAGAGGCCAACAGGGCAGTTGCATTGCTGTATTCTGAACTAGTTTGTTATCATCTGGAGTTGGATATAGTGGTGCTTACTTTGTCAGATGAGAAGAGGGACCTCCACACCTGAAAACTTAACTGACTTGTGAACTGACTTGTGATACCTTTTGCTTTACATTTGAAGACAGCCTAGAGAAACATTTCCAATCCATCCTCACAGTACCTCTTCCAGCCTCTATATACTCACATGGGACCCAAAAAGCAACAGACAATTGTGGCATACAAGCAATCACTCGTGGCTTCAGAAGGCTCCCAAACAAAGCAACCAAGGAGTTTTCCAGATGAAGAAACTTTTATGAAAGCATTAGGAAGTGAATACAAATTGATTATATACAGAGCCCTTCTAGACCTTATACAAAATGCAGTAGAACAAAATGAAAAATTAAGCAAGTTGTTCGATCTGATGGAACACCAGTACTCTGAAATCCAACAGATCAAGAAGAAAATCAAAGACATAGAAACTTCCATGTAAAGCCAAGAAAACAGAATGGAACAAATGGAAAAAAGAATTTCTGACTTGGAAGACAGAGCTACTGAGGCCAGCATCTATGAGCAGAAATCAGAAAAAAGAAACAAGAAAAATGAAGAAACATTAAGAAGCATGTGGGACTCTATTAAGAGGAACAACCTTCGATTAATTGGAGTCCCTGAACAGGGTGAGACATCTGAGAACATAGAGAGTATTGTTGCTGAGCTGCTGACAGAAAACTTCCCAGAAATCATGAAGGAAGAGAATATAGACATCTCAGATGCATATCGTACGCCACTCAATAGAGATCTCAAAAGAAAGACTCCAAGACATATTATAATCAAGGTCAACAAAATGAAACATAAGCAGCAACTCTTAAAGGCAGCAAGACTCAAAGCAAAGCTAACATTCAGAGGGAAACCCTGTAGTCAGATTTCTCAGCAGAAACCATGCTGGCATGGAGACAGTGGCATGACACATTCAAAACCTTGAAGGAGAAGAAATTCCAACCAAGAATTATATATCCTGCAAAACTATATTTCAAATACGAAAATGAAATTAAAACATTCCCAGATAAATAGAAACTCAGAGACTTTGTAAAAACCAAACCAAAACTACAAGAAATATTAAAAGAAGTTCTTGGCTCTGGCTTAGAAGAACAAAACCACTAACTTTATATTTTACAACAACTTTACTTCTCAAAACTCTTCTCAGTTAGGGAAGGCTCCAAAGCCAATCACAGCTTTGATAAGGAAAGAAGCAATCCAGTGATCATCATGAAAACTATGGTGTCATCATATTAAAAAGAGGGATGTACTACAGTTGTTATAGTCCTTCCAGATGGAGAGGAAGATGACAAGACTGGTAGTAATTAAAACTTGGTTTATATATAGTTAATTAAGGGGAATCATAAGGGCAGCTGTAAAGCACAACAAAGATGTATCATACTATTTCAAGAAATCTAACACACGAGTCTCAACAACTATAAAACCAGCTCTGAAAAAGGTGAAAAATCAACTCACAAAAAAGAGTGTCCCAGAACAGACTAATAAGAACAACAGAGATACCATCAACATCAAAATAAACATATCACAATGGCAGCAGTGAACACATACCTATCAATAATTACATTGAATGTGAATGGACTGAATGCTCCAGTAAAGAGACACTGAGTGTCATCTTGGATCAAAAGACACGACCCATCCATAAGCTGTCTATGAGAAACTCACTTGAGACCTAAAGACAGGAAAAAACTGAAAATTAAAGGATGGAAGAATATATATCAAGCTAACAATGAACAAAGAAGAGCAGGGGTGGCAATTCTAATCTCAGACAAAATCAATTTTAATGTCAAATCCACCATCGTGGACAAAGATGGACACTATTTATTGCTGAAAGGTTCAGTACACAAGCAAGACTTAACTATATTAAATATTTATGCGCCTAATGTCAGAGCACCTAAATATGTCGAAGAAACACTGACTACGCTCAAAAGAGAGTTAGATGACTCCACAATAATAGTCGGAGACTTTAACACTCCACTGTCATTACTAGACAGATCATCTAGAAAAAAGCTCAGTAAAGATACAGAAGACCTCATTGACACAATTAACCAACTAAACCTCATTGATATATACAGAACTTTCCACTCCTCAGCAGACAACTACACCTTCTTCTCCAGTGCACATGGAACATTCTCCAGAATTGACCACGTGATAGGCCATAATGCAATGCTCACCAAAATCCATACCATTGAATTACTGCAAAGTATCTTCTCAGATCATAAAGCCATAAAAGTTGAAATCAATAGCAGAAAAAACCGAGATAGAAAGTGGAACTCTTGGAAACTGAACAACATCTTGCTCAAAAAAACATGGGTTATAGAGGAAATCAGGGATGAATTAAAGAAATTCAATAAAAGAAATTATCGCAGTCCACTAGGTTGAGTCTAAATCCAGTGATAGCATCTTAGCACAGGAGCCTCAAGTCCAAAGGACATGGTCTTCTCTTGGTGCTGATTTCTTGGTAGTATGAGGTTCCCAGCTTACTCTGCTCACTTCTCTCCCCTATATCCCACAAAATGGTAGCTTGAGTCCTGCCTCACCAGTACAACTGCTGCTCATTCTCCATCATCAACATTACATAGGCAGGATTCTCAACAAATGGGAGGAATCGCACCAAACTGGGAATCATAGTCAAGTCAAATCGATACACCCATTTTGAGGGGGACACAATGAAACTCATGACAGTGACTAACAGAACGTATAAGGGGATGGCACTTGGCTGGCTGGCAATGATGCGCTTTGGATCTGCCTTCTTATACCTTGAATGTAGTTACTCTGTGAAAATTCGTTGGGCACTTAATGATATAACTGCAATTGCCATATCAAAAATTGTGGAGTGTGCATAGAAATAAAAATTGTGTCATTGTCTTTTAATTACTTTTAGATAGACTGTGGCTTGCCATTCTCCTAAGGCACACTATTCTTTCACAATAAAAAAAATATTATTAAACTAACATATTAATGTGACACTTATAGAAATATAAAATAATAGTAATTGTTTGAAAAGACTTGTCAAAGAAAAACTTACAGCTTTTGTTAAAAAAATATGTTATAAAAATTATGTTCAGGGAAGCAAGCTCAAGTTTCTTATTTAAAAATCCAAAAGATACTGGTTGGAAGTTTTCTGGAAATATCATATTTAGTATCCTTCCTCATACATTGTGTAATTTTTTTATCACAATATCATGGCATAGTATAAGAAAGTGTAACAAATTTTGTACTAAGCCTCCAAATTCTTCTAGTTCATCTATGATGTACCCTGTGAATATCATTATTTTTAATGAATTTATGAAGGGGACCCAGGAGAATAAATTCCAGAGGTGAAGTTCCTTAAGAAGAAAGATCAAGATTTCTTTTCTGACCTGGATGCTTGCCACAAGGGTACATTGGTTTCCTCTGGGTAACAGAAACTTCTTGTGGAATAGCCAGGCTTCAATATTGTTGTCATTACCCTACCTCAAAGGGATGCTCTCTTGAGACACTAGCAGCTGTGGAGCAGGTCACAGGGAAAGGAAGTGAAACAAAGCAGCGAGTACTGGTAAATGTTTAACAACCAATTCCCCAAAGGGGGGGAAAAATGGATGTGTAATTTTTCTAATTTGAATGCTGTAAATTCTCCCATCATGGAAGATTAGGCTACCAATAGTTTAAAGCCTAGCTTGTAGAGTTTCTGAATGTCTAACAGTTGGCTTCCAGGAGCCAGTGTGAGCTGATTCCAGGATACAACTGGATAAAGGGATTGAAATAGGCCAAGCTGTGGCCTTTGTTCTACATTCAGACTATGTGGTGAATTGGGCCCCCTCACAAAGAAACACAAAGAACTTACACCAGGCCCCAAGAGAACCAGTATCTAGCTCTACCACAGAGCGTGAACAAATAGTGCAGCCAAGAGAGAAACAGAGTTGCACAAACAAAAAACAAACTGATTGCCATTGAGTGAATTCCAACTCATAGTAACCCTTTAGGATAGAATAGGAACTGCCTTATAGGGTTTCCAAGGCTATAAATCTTTATGGAAGCAGACTGCCACATCTTTCTCCCACAGAGTGGCTGGTGGGTCCAAGCCATCAACTTTTCAGTTAGCAGCTGAGTGCCTAACCATTGTACCCAGTAGTGCTGCTAGAGAAATATGCAGCACCTGTTAAGTACAGGCCAGCTGTCCTTTTCATACCTCCGCCTGCCCCACTAACCCTAACTCACCTAAGAAACGGAACTGCTAAAGTGAGTTCACCTTTTCTGCCCTCCAGGCGTCAGTTCCTTGATCTAGCATCCTGAGCTGGGGAAGTGGGGTTGGCGGGGAGAACTCTATATGTGAAAAGTTCTAACTGGATTAAAACCGGAAGGAATCTAAAAGTAACTGGATAGGAAGGTTCATTCTAGAGCAACTAAGAAAAGTGGACAGGAAAAGAACCTTCATTTTTGAACTTCTGTTTGACAGTGCATACTGGTAAATCAATTATACTTGTATTCAATTGGTTTGCAATTTATCTATGAAATAAAAATGGAAAACATTAATCTAGGTAATTCACAAGAAAACACTGTACGAGTAGAATGAAATGGGGAGGTGAGTTAAAACTATTAAACTTTGACAATTCAAAGTTAAAGATTGAAGGTAGTGGTAAGCGGGATTTATCTGAAGCCTGGGGCCAGGTCAAGGGGCATATTCAGAGGAAAAGATGGGTGATCAGTTATATGTGGTAGCAAAAGAAAAAAGATTTCAAGATTGACTCCTGTTTTCCAACTTGGAAGGCTTAATTAGTTTCATGTTTTAGGATTTAAAAGGTTTTCAAGATGGTATGAATTTAGATGATATTATTTTAGAGGTGTGTTGAAGTTGAAGAGTCTTATCTGCACAATAAACTAAAATAAAGCTGATGACTATATCTCATAGTGTTAAACTTTATTAAAATAAGTTCTAATAACATTGTTTTGCATATTTTTGAACTTTCTGTAAGGGGAGTTCCAGTGAGAGGGTGACAATAGGATGAGACCTGAGGGACGGAAGGAACCAGCTGTGCGAAGACCTGAGGAGAAACCTAAAAATACAGAAATCATCTGAAAAAGGGTTTTTACAGCTAATAAGAGGAATTTTGTGCATGTGTGTGTATATGTGGTGGAGTTTTGTATCAGTTACAACAGCTGTCTGACCTTCTCCTCTTGAGTTTGTCCCTTGTCTATCCAGCTGAAATGAATGCTGCCACCATGATTTCCACCATCTAAAAACAGATTGAGGGTTATGCAGTGGTTAAAGTTCTGCTAACTGAAAGGTGGGTGCTTTGAACTCACCTGCTGCTCAGCAGGTCAAAGATGTGGCAGTCTCATCAAATAAATGCAAATCAAAACTACAGCGAGATACCATCTCACCCCAACAAAGCTGGCTTTAATCCAAAAAACACAAAATAATAAATGTTGAAGAGGTTGTGGAGATTCTGGAACACTACTGGTGGGAATATAAACCAGTATAACCAATTTGGAAATCAATTCTGTGCTTCCTTAAAAAGCTAGAAACAGAAGTATCATACAATCAAGCAATCTCACCTCTTAGAATATTTACAGAGGAATAACAGCGGTCATACAAACAGATATATGGACACCCATGTGCACTGCAGCACTCTTCCCAGTGGTAGAAAGATGGAAACAACTTAGGTGCCTACAATGGACAAGTGAATGAACAAATTATGGTGTATTCACACAATGAAATACTATGTAATGATAATGAGGGATAAATCTGTGAAACATCTCATAACATGGATGAATTTGGAAGGCATTATACTTGGTGAAATTAGTTGGTCACAAAAAGACAAATGTGGTATAGGACCACTATTACAAGAACTCCAGAAGAGGCTTAAAGACAGCATAAAACAGTTTTCAACAGTTACGAGGGTAGGGAGGTAGGGAGAAGATATGCCTAGCTAGAGTGTAGACAAGAATTATCTTAGGTGAAAGGAATGACAACACACAATACAGAGGAAGTCAGCACAATTGGACTGACCCAAAAGCCAAGAAGCTTCCTGAATACAACCAAACACTATGAGGGACACAGTAGCAGAAGCAGAGGCCTAAGGACATCTAGGTCAACCAGCATAACAAGTCCATTAAGAAACTCTTCTGTATCCCATTTTGGTGAGTGGCATCTGGGGTCTTCAAAGATAGTGAACGGCCATCTAAAATATATCAATTGGTCCCAACCCACCTGGAGCAAAGGGGAATGAAGAACACACCAAAGACACAAAGAAAATATTAGCCCAAGAAGCAGAAAGGGCCATGTAAACCGTAGATTCAGCCTGAGATCAGAAAAACTAGATGGTGCCTGGCTCTCACCAATGACCACCCTGACAGGGAACAGAAAAGAAAGTCCCTGATGGAGCAGCAGAAAAGTGGGGCGCAGAACTCTGATTCTGGTAAAAAGACTAGATTTAATGTTTTGGCTAAAAATGGAAGGATCCTGGAAGACGTGCCCTCTGTACTCCCTGTTAGACGAGTAGAAACTATTCTCAAAGCCAGCTCTTCAGACAAAGATTAAACTGTTCTGTAAGACGTAAAATGATACTTAGTTGAAGCAGATACGTGAGACTAAGTGGGCAGCTCCCACTGAGAGGCAAGATGAGAAGGCCAAAAGGGACAGGAGCTGGTTGAATGGACGGGAAATCCAAGGTGGAAAGGAATGTGCTGTCACATCATAAGAAGAGCAACTAAGGTTACGTAATATGCGCATACATTTTTGTATGAGAAACTAACTTGAACTACATGTTTTCACTTAAAGCACAATTTGAAAGATGAGGAGGAAAATATGTGGTAGTTTGCTTCTGCAAAGATTACTGTGTTGGAAACTCAGTTCTACTCTGACCTCTAGGGTGACTATAAGTTGGACAGCAGTGACTTTGGAGAAATGATTTCCTGTGCCTCCTTCCTCAAAGTGGAATAGATTCCCTTTCCTCTTAGCTCTTGGGAAACGCACGTGCAGGTACACACGCACACACGCACACATGGACACAAAGTACAGTGCAACTTTGCCAGAATACAGAGACACAGAACTAGACTCATTCATACCGTATATTTTATTTTATTCCATAGAAAAAATACAGCCTCTACTTGACTTTGGTACTAGTTCCTCACTTCAAGACAAACGTTTCTGGGAAACCACACCCAAAAGTTCTTGCTTTGAAACTTTGGGTAATTCCCTGTCTCCATTTCAATTCTTCATTTCCCCTCAAGCTCCACCCTTTTCAGAGGTTTGACTGGGGCAGATAACTATACCGTAGATATCCTACTAAGGTTAACAAGGGCTTAATGAGTTACCCTGGTGACATAGTGGCTAAGTTCTGCACTTGCTAACCAAAAGGTTGGCAGTTCAAATCCTCCAGGCACTGCTGGGAACCTCTCCCATAGGGTCACTATGAGTTGGAGTTGACTTGACAGCACTGGCTTTGGTTTTAGTTTTGGAGTGAGTTTACAGAGTCCTTTCTTGACGAGAAAGGAATCACCACACTCTCCCCTTTTATTCACAAAAGACATCAAACATATACTCTGATTGTCTTCCATGTCTTCTCACATCCCCTGCCCAATGGTAATGATAGTTTTTCTCAACCAGTTTACTCTTAAAATTTTGGTAATAAGCCAAGGATGTTTATCCAAAAGGCAAGGAAGCATTATACCTTTCCTTGCTTTCCATAAAGTTTGTAGTGAACACCTGTCACTTCAGATGTGATGAAACCCACATGCCATTGTTCAGTATAGATTAGTAAGTAAGCACAAGTAAGCCAGCACTTGCCTTGCTTACGTACAGTCCCCTCTCCGGGACTGTAAACTTGTAAAGAGGCTTTGATTCTGTAGGAAAGTGATGTGAATTTGGAGGAGAGACAGATGCCAGCCTTTCTTAGAAGCACAGTCTTTGATGTGAAAAAGTGTGAAACTGTTCACTGCAGATTAGCAAGTAACCACAAGTAAGCCCGTGCTTACCTTGCTTCTTGGGTCATCTGTCCCTGTCAGATATTAGAAGCTTAAAAAGAGGCTTTGATTCTGTAGGAAGGGCTTGTGGGATTGGAGAGTCCACGCCAGTTGTTCGAGCAAACAGACTCCTTGAAAAACACGCAATTGTTCACTACATGTGATTTAGCAAGAAAGGTAAGCACTGTGCTTACCTTTGCTTATTAGATAATCCTCATTCTATAAACTCACCTGATCTACAGATTTTGGATCTGCCAACACCACAGTACTTGAGTTACTCCCTCTAGAACAAGTCAATCAATCTGTCACTCTGCTTCCCTCTGTGTGTAGGTATGTGTGCATGTGTGTGTAAATCCTATGCGTACTATTTTTCTAGGGAACCCTAAGCCACTGCCCATAGAATTTAGGAAAAACCCTGTTGCTTTACTCCTTTCATGTAAGATTGTTAAAGTCCTGTGCGAATGTCACCTCCAGCCACCTTAAAATCTTCATTTTAATTCTTACCAAATACCGCGGTAGGTTTCTATGTTTATTTGTCATTGTCATATGGTAGTTTTGGAAAGCTCACATTCTAAGATTAGCTGTTCTCCTTTCTTTCCGCTCAGGATATTAGTTATAAATATAATGTAGTTTTTGTTATAAAAGGAACACATGTTCATTGTAGGAAATTTGGAAAAAGTATAAAGAAGTATAATTGAGTTCATTGTTTTGTTTGTTTTTTGGCTGTTAAGTGAAAGGTCTCTATTTCAAATCTACCAGGCATTCCTTGGAAACAGTATAGGGCAATTCTACTTTGTCCTATAGGGTTACTATGAGTCAGCAGATCTGATTTTGCTTTTACAAGCTGTTCGAGGGTAACGTTCATGTTTGTTTGTCCTGGCCCACCCTAAAGATGCCTCCTTTCCCCTTTCCCTGCTGTGAACGTGTGGGATCCTACTAAGCCAGATCATGACAACTATTTCTAAAGGACCAAACTCCCTAATGAATCAGTGAGCCAAGCTAAATAACTTACAGTGAGTGAAATACTAGTTTAAACTGTGGAGCAGCTACTCCTAACTGAGGTGCTCTCTAATGCACAGAACAGTTATTTATCCCCAACCAAACACTAGTATTCCTTTGAGAATAATCTGAGAAATGCTGATTTAGACAACAAAGAACAAAATCATTTTATTAGGCCTTACTTGACTCCATGCTCTGCCTTGGATAGACCCCACCCACAACCTGAGCTTGCCCTGTGTAGATAATAAATTCAACAGAAGTGAGGCTGCATGACTTTTGAGGTTAGGTCATAAGAAGCCTTATGGCTTCTTCCATGCTCTCTTTGTTGAGATAAAGTTTGACTCTGTGCAGCTGCCAGGCTATAAGGAGGATCAAGTTGGCTATGTGGATAGACTGCATAGACTGAGAGATTTCTGATTAGCTCCAGTTGTTTTAGCCATTTTTGCTGTGAGCAGGCAAGCCAAGTTGGATGTCCAGACTAGTTAAGCTTGTATGTATGATGGCGGCTCTAATTGCCATCTGACTGTAACTACATAAGAGACCTCGTGTGCACACTGCCCAACTGAGAACAGTCAACCTATTGAACTATGAGGGATCATAATGAATTGTAGCTTTAAGACATTAAGATTTAGGGTGGTTTGTTATCCAATGATAGGTAATCAAAACACTATTATGCTCATTCCTATAATATTAGCACTTAACCTGAGCCTAGTATACTGTAGATAATGAAAAAAATATTTGCTGCGTGAGTAAATAGACTTTCAAGATTTTTCAGTCATACCCACAAACACATGTGAGATCTGACACTTAAGTCTGTGGACTTAATTGTTCTAAGTGCTACATTCCTCGATGCTAAATAACACTACAGTCACCTTCAAAGTGCTCCCCTCTGGAAGTGATGCACTGATGTCAGTGCCTAGCCCACCTTTCAAAGCAACTTTGGAACTCTTTCTGGAAAGGCCATTGTACATGATGGCAAGATGGCAAGTTCATGAACTTAATTGTATAGTTGTCTGTAAAGAATTTTTTGCCAGTAAACAAATACCTGTATTGAAACACCCTCCTGAGTCACCTGGTCTGGCCCACGATGACTTTTTTCTTTACCAGAGGAGAAAGGAAATATCGAAAGACAGACATTTTGATGACATTTAGGACATCAAGAGTAATACAACGACAGATCTGATGGTCATTCCAGAAAAAGAGTTCCAAAGTTTCTTTGAAGGGTAGACTGGGCACTGGCATCTATGCCTAGCTTCCCGAGGGCAGTACTTTGAAGGTGACCATAGTGCTATTCAGCAGTAAGGTATGTAGCACTTTTTCTAGGATGCTCATTTCTCAGTTCTCATACTATACAGGTATATACATATGTAATATACATAATTTGTGAAATTTCCTCAATAGTTATTGTTATTAGGTTCCATTAAATTAGTTCCAACTCACAGTGACTCTATGTACAAGAGAACAGAACGCCGCCTGGTCCTGTACCACCTTTACAAGTTGTCACACTTTAGTCCATTGTTGCAGCCACTGTGTCAGTCTACATCTTTGAGGATCTTCCTCTTTTTTGCTGACCCACCACTCTACCAAGCGTGCTGTCCTTCTTCAGGGACTGGTCCTTCCTGATAACATGTCCAAAGTATGTGAGACATAGTCTCACCATCCTTGCTTCCAAAGAGTATTCTGGTTGTACTTCTTCAAAGACAGATTTGTTCCTTCTTTTGGCAGCCCATGGTGTCTTCAGTATTCTTCAATGCCACCTTAATTCAAAGTTACCAATTCTTTGGTCTTTCTTGTTCATCACCCAGCTTTCATATTCATATGTGGCAACTGAAAACACCATGGCTTGGGTCAGGCACACCTCAGTCTTCAAGGTGACATGTTTGCTTTTCAGTACTTGAAAGAGGTCTTCTGCACTACATTTGCTCACTGCAGTGTGTCTTGGTTTTTTTGACTGCTGCTTCCAGGGATGTTAATTGTAGATCAAAGTAAAATGAAATTCTTAACAATTTCAACCTTTTCTCTGTTTATCGCAATGTTTATTGGTCTAGTTGTGAGAGCTTTTTGTTTCCTTACGTTGAAATGTAATCCACGTTAAAGGCCGTCGTCTTTGATCGTCATCAGTAAGTGCTGCAAGTCCTCTTTACCTTCAGCAAGGGCTATGGTTTGAGTGACCTGCATATTGTGTGTTTATGAGTCTTCTTCCAATCCTCATGCTGCATTCTTCTTCACATGCTGGCTTCTTGGATTATTAGCTCAGCATATAGATTGAATAAGCATGGTAAAAGGATACAATCCCAATGCACATCTTTCCTGATTTTAAACCACCAGAATCTGTTTATTCTGTTTCAATGACTCCCTCTTGATCTATGTAAAATTAGTCATGAATTCTATTAAGTGCTCTGGAACTCTCATTCTTCACAATGTTACTTATAATCTGTTATGATCCACACAGCTGAAGCCTTTGCATAGTCAATAAAATACAGGTAAATATAGTTACTTTTTATTCTCTTTTTTTAGGTCTCCTTTGTCACTGAAGTGTGTCAGTGAGCATATAGGATTGATTTGAAATTTGTAAAATAGTGTAAGGCCAAGTATCACCAATATCTGCTTATTTATTGTTTGGTTTGAGGAATTAGATTTCTTTCTTCAATTGTGATTGAGTTTAAATTTGCATGCCTGCCTAAGTGCAGCTCCTACTGCTGTCCTTGCCTGCTGACAGCACACTCCTCCTATCTGTTCTACACATGTTGTATCCTCTTAACAATCTCCTGTTCCCGCTTCTCCACTCTCTCCCTCCCCTCTAGTAAGAGGCCAGTAGGACATTCTATAGATGCATAGAACCATAACATGCATACATGATATGGTCACTCTGTGTCACCAAGTCCCATCTATTCTTGTCCAAAGAGTTGACCCCAGTAACGATTTACGGACAGGGGCAGCATCAGGACTAGGGGCCATGCTCCCAGGGGAACCCTGAAGCCCCTGGACCAGCAACTGTGGTCTTTTAGTGGAGTTCTCAGGGTGCAACTCTTCTTATTCTCGTGTTGTCAGTGAGACTCAACTTTGTGAGCCCCGTCACGGCTATCACTGGTGGTGGCTGCGCACCATCTGGTTCCTCCAGTCACATGTCAATGCAGTTATTCACTCACATGGGTGTGTCTGTCTTCTGGATTCTCTTTCTGCCATGTTGCTTTGGGCATTAGATTTTTAATACATACAATTTGGTTTGGTTTTGAAGCTCCAGGATTACAAAAAAAAAGTATTTCATGCACACTCATCTGTGGAAATTGTGTTGTGTTCTTGATCACATCCACATCATGAAACAGAGGAGGAATGTGACATGTGACAGTCGAGGTGTCACGTAGCGTGTGACTATGGCAAGTGATTCAGTGATTTACTTGAGTATGGGAAAAAAGATGTTTTATGTGGCTGCTGGGACTTGAAGAAAAAAGGAAAAAAATGATAATTTTTTAAAAACATTCTTTACCCAACCCTATTCTTTGGCTCGGGTGGTTTTATAATAGCAAGTGTTTTAGTCAGCTAGTGCTGCTCCAACAGAAATACCATAGAGTGGATGAGTGTAACAAAGGAAAGTTTATTCTTACACAGTCCCATAGGCTACAAGTCCAAATCAGGATGTCTGCTCCAGGGGAAGGTTTTCCCCCTTGTCAGCTCTGGAAGAAAGTCTGGTATTGCATCACTCTTTGTCCAGGGAGCATCTTAGTGCAGGAACCACAGGTCTGAAGGGCACACAGTTCTCCCAGTGCTGTTTTCTTGATAGCGTGAAGTTCCCAATTCTCCGTTTGCTTCCCTTTCCTTTATCTCTTGCAGGATGAAAGGATTAAGGATGGTGCAAGCCATGCTCCAGGGAAACTTCCTTTACAGTGGAGCAGGGAGGTGATCCTATGAAGGGATTTACAGTCCCACTCAAATCCTTTAACATACAGTGCAGCGAAAGCACAAAACGGAGGACAATCATAGAATACAGGGAATCATGGCCCAGCCACATGGCTACACATATTTTGGGGGGGGACAGAAATCAATCCATGACAGCAAGCAAGAAACGGATGAAGGAGAATAGATGCAGAAAGAGCAGAAACAGGACAATCTCTTCCAGTATGTGCTTTCTCTAAGGAAGAAAAAAATAACAGCCATCAAAGGAAAGCACATCACTGTTCTCTCTGCTCCAACTTACCTCCCACTCCTTCCTGCTCCATGTAATCAAACTACAGAAAATACCAAACCTGAAGTTCTGCAGAAGGGATAAGACATTGACCTTTCCACAAGTTATTAAAGAGAAGTGAGACTTTGGCCAAGGGACAGAAGTAGAGCTACATGATTTGAGCTGTGAGGATAAATGTGCAAGTATGGCAATCACGGTTTGGAATCAGAATCAGTGAGTCCCACTTCTCTGCCATGGTATAGCAGGAAAAAGATAAGTTAGCCCACGGGGCGGAAAACACCTCAAACACCATCTTGTTCATAGAGGAAGAGGCTGTTTATCAGCCAGCAGTGCGGCGGATGGACTCAAGTCTGAAAAATAACCGCGCACCCTGTTGCAATATCAGGCACATCTATTTATACGTTTTTCAAGAAAGCAGACAAAAGAATTTCTATATATTCTCTTAATTGGCAGTTACAGGTATGCAGATTTCCGTATTGCTTTTCTATTGGTCTAGCATACTTAAAGAGGCACTAGGTAAGCAGTTAGCATTGAGTTTCATGGGAAGAAGCTACCTCCTCCTTAAAAACTGGGCATATGAAGGATTTCTATAGGGGGAGGAGGGAGCATCTTGGGCTGGCACCCGGAGAGAGGCATCCAGACTTGAACCTTCTCCTTAGGAACGGAGCTTATCTCAGGATCGCTATGGGGAGGGGGGAAGCTGGTATCTGACTCCCCAGAGCTGTAGGCATCAGGCAGAAAGCAGGCATTGATTCGAATATGGTTTGGGAAGTTCCTCAGAAAGTAAACTGATGCCTTCTTATCTAAACATTATAACAAAGGTTACTTCCTCAGGTGAATTCACCTTTCAAGGAGGAAAATAAGCAGGCCTAGGTGTGGATGCAGAGTTCCCATTCAGCAGGCCAGACCCATCTTCTTCGAGGGTCTGACGGCATGCATTCCAGTCGTTTTCAGCTGTTTACTGTCACTCATTTACAGGCTCACAAGCCCAGGCCTACTGGAATTTAGGTGGTATCTTCTAAAAAGCTTTTTGTTCCTCTCTCAATGGTGGGAAATGAGTAGCAAGAAGACGCTAGCACATGATATGTGTTCAATAAATGTTTGTGATCCCTTGTTGTTTAAACTGCAGCACACAGGAACCTCAGTGGTAACACAGTTAAGATGTATACCTTCTAAGGTGGTGTTTTGTGAGTTTCAGTTATCAGTTAAAATTAGAAGTATGGTGAAAGTAGTTACGAGCATGACTGCTAGCCAAAAGGTTGGTGATTTGCACCCACCCCAGAGATGCCTTGGAAGATAAGACTTTGATTTGCTTCTAAAACACCGTATAGCCTTGGAAACCCTATGGAACACTTCTGATTTGTACACATAGGGTCACAATCAACTCAATGGCAGTTTAGAGCAGGTGCTGTTTGGAGTCCCCGGTGACGTAGATGATGTTAATGCACTTGGCTGCCAACCAAAGGTGGGTGGTTTCAGTCTACCTAGAAGAAACTTGGAAGGAAGGCCTGGTAATCTCCTCCTGCAAAGCCAGTCCCTGAAAACCCTGTGAAGCACAGTTTGACTCTGATACACATGGAATCTCCCTGAGTTGGAACTGATTCATTGGCCACTGTTTCTGTATGCTGTTTCGTGTCAAAGTCCCTTCAGATGTTAGAATATTAGGGTCTGACACAGGCCTTGTCATGTTGCAGGGAGACCCTGTTTCCTCTGAACTTGTGGTGTCTTGTTCCAGACATTTAAAAAGCATGGCAAGCAGAAACAAACCTTATTATACCTATAAAGTATTCCCAGGACCATGTACTTTACCCCTAGGGAAAACTTAGTAGAAATTACAAGCACTAATTTAGGACTTCCATAAAAACTACATGAAACGCCCTAAAAACATAGGCCTACTGAGGTTGGTGCCAAATTTCTAATTCACAAAGGGGTGTGTACTCTTCTCAAGGTTGTTATAGAGGGTGGGGTGCTTGATGTGTACAACTGGAGATACCTGGAGAGATTCCTTCTCACTTCACATTTTTTTCTAACTAGCCTAATTCTTATTGCAGCTTTCAACATTTCCTTGCTCACATTATCCACTTTAAACAGACAACCCACTGATTCTCATCTCTGTTCTCCCAGAAAACGTGGGAGCAGAGTGGCTTTCCACAGAATGTGCTACTCGGTCTCACCCTGGAACGGAGAGGATTTCTTCTTGTGTATCTTCAAAAGGCTTCTTTAATAAGCTGATTTTGGTTTCTGACTTCAATATTGAACAACCCAGCTTATTATCACTTCTGGTTTGTTTTTAAAATGAATTTTTCTTTTTATCACACCCACTGAATTCATCCAAAGAATGCTGTTTCTCCTTAAGCAAAAAAGAAAAGCCACCAAAGGTATTAGCAACTGGAAGACTGAGATTTGTGGTGTGATGCAATGTTTAATGACTGTCCTTCTGTAAAGTTCTTGTCCCTGAGTCTCAGTAGTGAGAACACTCAGCTATCAGGCTGTTGGTGGGGTCTAATTGCATAAATGAACTAGATCATTACAGGTTAATTCTGCATGACCAAACCCAGAGAAGGTTTAGTGGTGAAATGGTGGATCAATGTGATTTTCAGTGAATGAATCATTAGGTCTAACAGCAAAGCAACAGCTGCCAAGTAGGGCACTCTGTAGTCCACAGAACAATAATTGATGTGAAGCCAAACAATGCTTAAAGAAACACTAGTGTTAGATGATAAAGGGTGAAGCAATTCCATTAGGTTATCTCTAAAGATTCACCTAAGTGTCACCTGCCCCAGGGAACTTTGCCTGATCTCACAGTAGTTTATCTCCACTGAACACTTACCTGCGATGGAGTGTTCTAATTCCTTGTCTGTCTCCCATTGCACTGTCTGTTCTCCAATGAATTGATCACAAGTTAGGTCTGAAGAGCAGATGAGTGGACGAATGAATGAAAGAATACCTAACACTGGGTAGTCGGATGTGTAATATTGGAAGAGCATGAGATACAACTGTAACCCCAAAAAACACCTCAAACTTTCCCCAAGTAAAGATGACAATGTTACCCACCTTGCAGTGTTGTTGAGGAGAAAATTATGACATAAGCTGTATTATGTTATTTAAGAAACATATAACTGAAGGTCTATTCAGACAAAATACTCTGAAAATGTCCGAAAGTACAAAAAAAAAAAAAAAAGTTATCTGCTAATAGTATTGTTGTCACTTACTTCATAAAGGAATTCGGTAGTGCACAAACCACTAGGCAAGATGGCTTTCTGTTGTTCCTTACCATCCTGTATTTTTGGATTTTCCAGCTAGGAATTTACATTTCCTCAAAATTGCTCTTATTACTTCATAACTGAAATGTGAATGGTCCCTTGGGGCACCTCCACTGTGGATATTTTGATCATCTTTATGATCAGGCTTGGTTTCATTTGGATGTGATTCAGGAAAAAGGAAAGAAAAAAAAACTGGAGGTTTTTTTTTGTTGTTGTTGTTTTTAGTAATAAAAACCGATCTAGTAAACATACAATGCTTTTTTATTATGCTTGGTGTATTCTAGGTAACCAGAGTGCAGTCTGAGTTTGAAAGACAAGTTTGACAGGATCTAAATTTGTTTTAAGGTTCTTTAACAATGGGATACCAAAGAGAAATATGAAAAATATGAGAAATAATTTCAGAATTTGAGAATATCTAAAATTAAAAACAAAAACCCAAACTCAGTGTTGTCAAGTTGATTTTAACTCACAGAATTTTAAAACAAACAAACAAAAAACCACACTCAGTGTCGTCAACTTCATCCTGGCTCACGGTGACCACATAGGACAGAGTTCCCAAGGACTATCTGGGGATACTAACTGCCAATCTTTTGGTTAGCAAGTATAGCAGTTAACCACTGCACCACCAGGGTTTCCAGATTTTTAAAAGCATGTATTATGTAAACTAATATTTACATGGTTTTGAAATTATCTGGACACTAATATATGACTAAAAGGAAAAGTCAGGGGGAAAGGGCATCTTCAGTCAGGAATGGGTTAATTAGGAAGTAACAAGAGTAGGACAAATAGCTAATTCAGTAAGGGATTGCATGGAATAAAATTACAATGGTGAAAGAATAGATTACTTTAAGAACATTCCTGCATTTTTCAAAGGAATTTGTGCATCATCGTTTTTTATAATAGATAGCTTCTTTCAGTGGCTACATAATTTGTAAATCTTAAAAAGTGTCTAACCTTCTAGTAAGAGTTCTTGTACTTCTTTTCTGAAGTGCTCCAGCATATTAAGTTCTTTGGACTAAATTCTTTGGAGTGATATGACTCCAAAAGACACTTCACTGAGCACACAGACAGGACAGAATCATTAACCTGTATCAGTAATTTAAGTCAAAAGGATTGTATGAAATTACATGGTGAATTGTGGTTCTTAACTAATGAAAAAGATAAGTTTCAAAACTTTGAGATTTGCGTCCTAGATCTTTGTCTTCATGGACCCCCTGATATAAATGATGCCTTAGCCTTGAGGCCACTCCACCCAGAATGATTAATGGACATAACTATCGGAAGAGTAACACAAATTCTAAAATCAAGAGACGTATGTAATTGGTGAATATACCTAATGGGTTGCTTGCAGTATGAGGCTGTAATTGATTGAATTGTGCACCCCACAAAATGTATGTGGTCTTTTGGTTAGGCCATCATTCCTGGTACTGTGCGATGTTCATTGCTCCATGCTGTAAATCCTGACTCTCTACTGTTAATGAAGGAGGGTGGGCAGCAGTTGTGTTGGTGAGGCAGGACTCAATGTGTAAGACTGTTTTATGTCTTGAGGCAGTCTCTTGATATATAAATGAAAGAAGTTAGCAGAGAGATTTGGGGGCCTCATACCAACAAGAAGCAGTGCTGGAAGGTGAGAGCAAAGGACTGGAGTCCCTGTGTCTAAGAAACTTCCAGTCCAAGGGAAGATTGACAACAAAAAGCTTCCTCCAGAGCCAGCAGAGAAAGCCTTCCCCTGGAGCTGAGACCCTGAATTTGGATGTTTAGCTACTGAACTGTGACAGGATACAATTTCCCTTTTTAAAAACCTGTCCACTTGTGGTCTTTCTGTTAAAGCAGCACTAGCTTACTAAGACAGGGTGGTACTTTCAAGGGACCTTATAGTACTGAGAGAAATAAAACTGAGAGAGAAAGAGGAAGAGAAGTGGAAGGGCATGAGAGAGAGAAAGCTATAAATACATGGAGAGAGAGAGAGACTGAGATGAGAATCAGGCACAAGCTGTGTCTTTTTAACCTAGACTAAAACTCATGTAGTATCATTTTCTCTTCATCATGTTTAGTAGAAGCAGGTCACTGACATGGCCCATATTCTCAGAGAGAAGAATCAATTCCACAGGTTCATTGAAGGAATGAGGAAAGTCAAGATTCTGTGACAGTATTTAGGAACAGAGATATTTCCATGGACATTTTTGGAAGGCAAGATCTAGCATGCACATTCTGCATGTTTTTCCACAGGGGTCACCAATGCATTAGTTTTTGTTTGCGGTACTCTTGTGTGATGTAGTGTCAGCATTGAAGTTAGAGACGGAGATACCAAGATATAATTGATGTGATAGTCTATAGCCTGATTGTAATAGACAAAATTGATCTCCCACAACTTTTGAAACCTCTCAACCACTTAGGGAATGGAAAGCATTGATGTGGATGAAAATTCTGAAATGAATTTTTGGGAAAGATTAGTTCCATCCTAAGGAGTGTGTAAAAATCCACTCACTGCCGTCCAGTTGATTGTGATTCTTAGCGACTCCGTGGAACAAAATGGAACTGCTCCGTAGAGCTTCGAAGGCTGAATTCCTTATGGGAGCAGACTTGTCACATCTTTTTCCAGTGAAGTAGCTGTTGAGTACAAACCACTGACCTTTCAGTTAGCAGCTGAGAACTCAACCACTGCTCTGCTAAGGAGTGATCAAAAAAAAAAAAAAAAACAACCATTGCCATTGAGTTGATTCTGACTCAGAGACCTTCTAGGATGGAGAAGAACTATCCCATAGGGTTCCCAAGAAGCAGCTGGTGATGTCGAACTGCTGCCATTTGGTTAGCAGCTGAGCTCCTAACCACTGAACCCTCAGGCTCTATCCAGGGAGTGACAGTGGGCATTGTCTTCTTTACCCAAAGTCTAGTAAGGGGAGACTAGCATGGACTCTGTTGGAGGGTTTTGAACTATGTTCTTTGCAGTTGGGAATCTCAGAGGACTAGTGCTCACCTTAAACCTTAGAAGGCTAAAAAGAGTAACGGCAGTAGGATAAAGTGATACCCTGAATTTAGCTTACACCTCCAGATTTCCAAGGGGCAAAGGAATGCCTCAACCAAATAACAGGGGGAACTTGGGAGGGTGAGTCAGTGTGGGTTTATTATAGGTTGTGTTCACCCTAGGTGGGTGAAGGACTTGAGCAAGTAACTGGGGTTGACACCAGATTATTAAGGTATAGTGCCTGTGAGCCAGAATCGACTTGACAACAATGAGTTTTGTTTCTGGTACAGAATGACTCATAAGTGAACCCTTATATGAATGACCATCTTTTCCAGTTTGCCGAAGACTGAGGGGTTTCCTGTGGGACTTTCTAACTAAAATGAGGACACTGCTGAACAAACTCAGCTGATCTGTCATCCTGCCTTTGACAACCCGTAACAGTATGCACCTACCCGAAACAAGAGAACTTCAGGAGGGTGCTCAGCAGAATTCCTACAAGAAGCCTATAAAACTGTTCATGATAGACTTATTTTTAAACATTCACTTGGCCCAGAACGCTCCAAGCCAGTTAAAAACAGCAAAAGCAAAACCATTTCCTTGCCCCATATCATTTCAACTCCTGCTTCCAAACCAGAAACCGGCTAGCAGTTTCTAGGAGGCAGGTAGGAGGGAGAAGAGAAAGCACAGATAAAGAATTGGAAAATAAGTCATCTACAGAAAAGGAGCCCTAAGCAGGTGGCCTGAGAAGGTTCACTGCTGAATCAGTTTCGGTTTCTGATTATGCAAGATATACAAATTACTGAATTTAACTATCTGTTACCAGAGTGACTGCAGGACATCCTTGTTTTGACACAGACATCTGAGAGTATCTAGAAAAGTCCTGGATGTGCCTTAGTATCCACTAGAAATTTCAAAAATCCTGCTGTAATGAGTTAAAAGTGCATATCAAATAAATAATTTGTTGAGTCTTTTACTCTCCTTTTTAAGGATTATATGCACTTTCCAAGGATTGCTTAAAAGCCTTCAGATGATTACCTAACTTGAGATAGAAAATAATTCCACTGTTCTCACCCTTCACTTAGCCCCAGTAGCACCCAATCGTCAACCACTAAATGCCAAATATTTGCCTCTTTCCTAGGCTAAAGGCCAAGAATCAGATGAGATGAAAGTTAAACTTTTCACAGACAGCTGTGGGTTCATTTGCTTCTGCAGGATGTTTGAAGCTGGTCAGCTTCCCCCACTGGAACACTTTCCCCTTGGTCAGGTGAGCTCACCTGCTCCCCCAGGTTATCTGCTTCTACTTGAGTTTTGGCACTCTGAAGTGTCTCTTCCTTCTGGTTTGTCTTTGCTGTTGCTTATTCCCACACCATTCCCATACCCACCCATGCAGGCAACACTGCCTCAAGATCTGATACTGATCTCCTGGTCTTTCTGGACCAAGCCGTCTGATGGATCTGACTTGTGGCCCAGAAATTTTGTTAGGGCTTTGGTTGCTATTTTCTAGACACTGCTTCTTTGTTTTCTTGATCTTGCTTCTAGTCTCAGTTCTATTAATAACACTCTATATAATCTGAGGCAATTTATTTAAACTTTATTAGTTTCAGTTTCTTCATCCCTGCAGTTGTGATAAAATAGCTATGTTCCCTAAGGGATATTATGAACAGTACATCAACAGAAGGGAAAGTACTTCAGCAGTAAAAGCTTAGAAGTGTTTAAAAGCACTTTAAAATTAGGTAAGAACATTAAACATATAAGTGGTCACAAAGCTGAAGCTAGGATTTTTTATTTTATTGTCCTTTATCCTTACCTTCAGTATGCATTATACCTCAACATAAAGAAAACAAAAATTCTTACAGCTGGAGCAATATGAAACATTGTGATAAACTGAGAAAAGATTGAGGCTGGCAAGGATTTCATTTTATTTGTATCCAAAATCAACACCCATGGAAGCAAAAGTCAAGAAATCAAAAGATATAAGCCTGCTGCAAAAGACTTCTTTAAAATGCTGAAAAGCAGTCATCCTGAGGGCTAAGATGCCCTGGACCCAAGCCCTGGTGTTTTCAGTTGCCTCATACGCCTGCAAAAGCTAGACAGTGAATAAGACAGGCTGAAGAAGAACCGATGTCTCTGAATTAGGGTGTTGGTAAAGAATGTTGACTATTCCATGGCCAACAGGACAAACAGATTTGTCTTGGAAAAAGTACAACTGGAAAGTTCCTTAGAAGTGAGGATGGCAAGACTACCTCTCACACGCTTTGGATATGTTATCAGAAGGGATCCTTTCCTGGAGAGGGACACCATGCTTGGTAAAGCAGAAGGTCAATGTAAAAGAGGAAGACTCTCAGACACAAGAGGGATTGACATCGTGGCTGTAACAGTGAGCTCAAGCATTGCAACAGTTGTGAGGATGGCACAGGACTAGGCAGTGTTTCATTCCATTATGCGTAAGGTCACTATGAATTGGGACCAATTCAATGGCAGCTAACAACAACATCACTACTGCATCTCTTGACCATTTTCCCGAATTTCTGACCCTCAGGACTGATTGTCCTGGATGCCAGTAGCCACTTGCCTATCTGGACTACATGCTGCGTCATGCAAGGGTAAATTAGCCACTCTCCTTCAATCCCAGGGGAGCCTGCTAAGCCTTTTCTGACCTAATCTCCTAATGGCTGTAGATACCTGCACAATTAGAGTTCAGTCAACTCTGTCTCCCATTTGCCCTCAGTAGCAACCACACAGAGGAAAACTAGGAGAGCAAAGTATTTTGGAAGCCGAATGATAAAGTTTTTCAAGAAGAATGGATGGAGCAACTGTATTAGATACTAAGCCAAGTGAGCCAAGTGCCGTCGAGTCGGATCCGACTCATGACTGTTGATAGTTTAATCGATATTTGAATTTAGCAATATGGAGGTTACTAGTGAAACCCAGGAAACCCTGAGGGTGATGGTTAAGTGCTAACTAAGAGGTCAGCAGTTCAGATCTACCATGTGCTCCTTGGAAACTCTATGGGGCAGTTCTACTCTGTCCTACAGGGTTGTTATGAGTAGGAATTGGCTCGGTGACAGTGGGTTTGGTTTTTTGGTGGTGAAACTCTGGTGGCATTGTGATTAAATATCATTGTTACTAACCAAAAAGTTAACAGTTTGAATCCAGCAGGCACTCCTTGGAAACTCTGTGGGGCAGTTCTACTCCATCTTACAGGGCTGCTGTCAGTTGGAATCAACTTGACAGCAGCAGGTTTTTTGGGGGGAGGGGATTTAGTGACTTTGATAAGAGCAAGTTAGGGAGAGCAGTGGGAACAAAAGATTGATTAGAGTAGGTTCAACAGAGAAAGGAAGGAGTTAAATTAGGGACAAGTGTGGAGAGCTCTATTAGGGATTTTTTTTTTAAGAGAAGAAGAAAATGGGCAATAAGTGGAGAAATTGGATGAATAGAGTTTTATCAGCAAATAATGGAAATAATATACTTGAGCTGGTGGAAAGACACAAGAGAGAGAAAGTGAATTTGCTGGAGCAGTGGTTTCAGGAGGTAAGAAAGAAGGAGATCTAGGGCGGCACTAGAGAGACTGGAATTTAGGGATGCAGAGGGTTTGACCACAGGCCAAGAAGAGACGTCGAGAATGTATACACACACGTGCAGGTAGATGAGGAAAGTCTCTTCTGAGTGCTTCAGTCTTAGTTACGGAGTACGCAGCTGTTAGCTGAAAATGAGTATGGAAGAAGAGGTGTCAGAATTTGAGGAAAGAAGAGAAGAGATACGAGCAGTCACGTAGGGAGCAAAAGAATAAATTACCTAAGGAAATAGAACGTAATTACCAAGCAGTGCTAATTGCCCTCATAATATCAGTGACCATGAAGATAAATTGATATCATCAAGTAAGTTTTTCTTCAGGCCTGTTCACCTGTGTGGTTGTAAGCATGGAGTAGGCAGGATGCTGAATTTAGACAGAGCTGGATTTTGGTCAAGAAAGATTGATAAAGCAAGAGGAAGAAAAAGAAGTTGCCAAAGCAGTGCTCAGAGGTCAGTTGATCTCCACAAATGCACACATCTGGAAGGAAGAAAGAAACCAAAGCAAGGAACTAACTCTACAGCTTGAACAAGTAGAAAGAGAACAATAGAGGAACCCCTCAGGCACCAGAAGAAACAAGATCATAAAGATTAGAGCAGAGCTAAAAGAACTAGAGAATAGAAAAACAATTGAAAAGACCAAAAGCTGGGTTTTTGAAAAGATCAGCAAAATTGATGAACCACTGGCTAAACTTACTAAAGAAAAGCAGTAAAGGAAACAAATAACCCAAATTAGAAATGGGGGAGTTGTCACCACAGATCCAACAGAAATAGAAAATATCATAACAGAATACTATGAAAGACTGTACTCTAACAAATTTGAAAACATAGAGGAAATGGACAAATTCCTTGACTCATACCACCTACCCAAATTATCACTACATGAAGCAGAACAACTTAATAAACCCATCACAAAGGAAAAGATTGAAAATGTCATCAAAACACTGCCAACCAAAAAAAAGCCCAGGCCCAGATGGCTTCACTGCAGAATTCTACCATGCATTTAGAGAAGAGTTATCCCCAATACTACTGAGACTATTTCACAGTATAGAAAGGGATGGAGTACTCCCAAACTCATTCTATGAAGCCAGCATAACCCTGATACCAAAGCCAGGGAAAGACCCAACAAAGAAGGAGAACTACAGACCAATATCACTCATGAATCTATGTGCAAAAATCTTCAACAAAATTCTTGCCAATAGAATACAACAACATATCAAGAAAATAATCCATCATGGCCAAGTGGGATTCATATCAGGGATGCAAGGCTGGTTCAACATCAGAAAAACAATTAATGTGATTAACCACATAAATAACACAAAAGACAAGAATCACCTGATTTTGTCCATTGACGCAGAAAAGACATTTGATAAAGTCCAACACCCATTCATGCTAAAAACTCTTAGCAAAATAGGCATAGATGGCAAGTTCCTCAACACAATAAGGGTCATTTATACAAAGCCAATTGTCTACATGATCCTGAATGGAGAGAGACTGAAAGACTTTCCCTTGAGAACAGGAACTAGACAAGGATGTTCACTCTCACCTCTCCTGTTCAACATTGTACGAGAAGTTCTAGCCAGAGCAATTAGACAAGACCAAGAAATAAAGGGCATCTGCATCGGCAAAGAGGAAGTTAAAATCTCCCTGTTTGCAGATGATATGATTGTATATGCAGAGAATCCCAAGGAATCTATAAGTAGACTACTCAAACTGATAGAAGAATTCAGCAAAGTCTCAGGATACAAGATAAACATAAGTAAATCAGTAGGATTCCTTTGTACCAACAATGAGACTGTTAAGGAAGAAATTCTCAAATCAATATCATTTATGATAGCCCCTAAGAAGATAAAGTACCTAGGAATTAATCTAACCAGAGAAATAACAGACATTCATAAAGAGAACTACAAGCCCTTACTACAGGAAACTAAGACTCAGATAAATGGAGAAACCTACCCTGCTCATGGATAGGAAGACTTAACATTGTGAAAATGTCTATTTTACCCAAAGCAATCTACTTATATAATGCAATCACAATACAAGTTCCAGTGTCATTTTTTAATGAGATGGAGAAACAAATCACCAATTTTGTTTGGAAAGGGAAGAAGCCCCGGATAAGTAAGATACTACTAAAGAAGAAGAACACACTGGGAGGCCTCTCATTACCCAGCCTTAGAACATACTACACTGCCACATTGGTCAAAACAGCCTGGTACTAGCACAAGAACAGACAGATGGATCAATGGGACAGAATTGAGACCCCAGATATGACATCATCTGCCTATGAACAGTTGATATTTGACAAATGCCCTAAGACATTAAACTGGGGTAAAAACAATCTCTTCAACAAATGGTGCTGGCAAAATTGGATATCCATCTGCCATAAACTGAATCAAGATCCATATCTTACACCTTCTACAAAAACCAGCTCCAACTGGATAAAAGACCTAAATATCAAATCTAAAATGATAAAGCTCATCCAAGAAAAGGTAGGAACAACAATGGAAGTTTTAATACACAATGTGGACCGACTCCAAAATCTGTCAAACAAACCACAATCAACGGAAGACAAAATAGATAAATGGAAACTATTAAGAATCAAACACTTTTGCTCATCCAAAGACTTTATTAATAGAATTAAAAGAACACTCATAGAACGGGAAAAAATATTTGGCAACTCTATATCAGACCGACGCCTGATCTCCATAATCTATAAGATACTACAAAATATCAATAAGAGGAAGATAGATCATCCAATTAAGTGATGGGCAAAGGAGATGGACAGACATTTCACTAAAGATGAGATCTAGGCAGCCGAAAAACACATGCAGTCATGTTCATGATCTTTAGTTATTAAAGAAATTCAAATCAAGATAACAATGAGATACCATCTCACCCCAACAAGATTGGCCATGATCCAAAAAACACAAAACAACAACTGCTGGAGAGGCTGTGGAGAAAGTGGAACCCTCCTACACTGTTGGTGGGGTTGCAGAATGGTCCAGCCTCTTTGGAAAGCAGTCTGGCGCTTCCTTAAAAAAATGGATATAGATATACCATTTGACCCAGTAATTCCACTACTTGGAATATATTCTACAGAATCAAGGCCTTTCACACCAATGGACACATGCACCAGAATGTTTACCACAGCACAGTCCACGATAGCAAAAAGATGGAATCAACCCAGATGCCCAACAACAGAAGAATGGATAGATAAACTATGGTACATACACTCAATGGAGCACTATACAATGATAAAGAATAACGATGATTCCAGGAAACACCTCATAACGTGGTTTCAACTGGAAGACATTATGTTGAGTGAAAGTAGTCAGTGACAAAAGGACAAATACTGTCTGAGACCTCTATGATAAGATCTCAAAACTAGACTTGTGTATAGAAGAAAAGACTCTTTGATAGCTGCAAGGGAGGAAAGGGAGGGAGGGCGAGGGAGGGAAGGTTTAGATTAGATAGTTGCTAGAAATCTGGGAGAAATCAGTGATAGCACACATTTGAAACAAGAACAACATTAAGTGGACTTCAGCATAACTTGAGTACTCCCACCATCTCAACCCAATGTTGCAAGGATAGAGTATCTGGGGCAGGGGGCACGGGACCATGCTCTTAGGTGAAATCGAGGCCAATTGACACAACTAGCGTTTTGCTAAGAGAGCTCTCTGCACCCTACATTGGTGAGTGGCATCTGAGGTCTTAAAAGCTGCCAAGCTGCCATCTGGGGTCACAGCAAATGGTGCCAACTCAGCCGGAATGGATGCTCACCGAGGACCAAAATGACATGGGGTAAAGACAACCCAGAAAATAGAGAGACCCACATGAGTGGGTGCCTACATCGTCTTGGGACCGGAAGAACTGGATGGTGCCCGGCCACCACGAGTGATAGCCACGATGGAGCTCACTAAGTTGAGTCTCACTGTCAACACAAGAATAAAAAGGGGCACATCCTGAGATCTTCACTAAAAGACCTCAATTGATGGTCCAGTGGTTTCGGGGTTCCCCTGGGAGCATGGCCCCTGGCCCTGATGCTGCCCTTGCCCATAAATCATAACGAAGATCCACTCTTTGAACACGAATGGATTGGACTTGGCAATGCAGAGTGACCATATGTTTTATGCACTTTATGATTCTATACATCTATAGGATATCAGCCTGCTGACCTCTGGCTGGAGGAAGGGGAGTGGGTGGAGAGGAGGAGAAAGGAGGCTGTTGGGAGGATGAGACAGGTATGGAGCAGAGAGGAATAGTGTGCTGTCACCGGACAGGGAGAGCAGTGGAAGCTGCACATAGGTGGGCATGTAATTTTATACAGGAATGTACATTTTCACTCAGTCATATTAAATAAAAAAAAAGGAAAAAGAAGTTAGGGACAAATTTAAAGGAACAATTATAATAAATAATCATGGAATTTAAGCCAGATAATCGGGAAAATGAGTAAAGAGATACAAGGGCAAACAGTGAAAGTGCTGCAGGATCAATGAAGTTGTTTGAAGCGTTGAAGAGTTGTTGGAATTGGAGTATAGGAAGTGAGCTGAAAAAACAGGAGTTATTGGCCAGAAAATAGGATGTTTAAAATCGAGGTGGTGGAGGTTTCTTATTCATTGGTATGACAAGTCCAGTGGTGTGACCTTGGCAATGAGTGGCTGAGATAAACAAGAGGACAAGATCTTTGGAGGTGGAGAAATCAAGGAATTTAGAGGACAGATATTATGAAAAGGTCACATTTATGGATATTGAACTCACCAAGAATTATGAGAGGAGTACAGTTGGTAGACTTTAAGTTAATTATCTCCAAAGAATATCAAGAAACCTCCAGATAGTGTTGATGGAGAGTGGAGGGGGCATGTAGGTGACTTCAGCAAACCCAAATACCTCTAGCTGGACGTACTGGCCTTGTTTAAAATATTCTCCTCAGTGTTCTACTGTAGGAAAGTGGGCAATGAGGGATCACTGTATTACATCAGTGTTACCAATCTTTTTCAGTTTCATTCAGGTTCAGGAATATTAGAGAAAGAAAAGGAATCATTTGAAGCAATGATAATTCAGTTAGTTTAATCTGATTAATTAATCTTAAAATATGATCTAAGGGTACCTAGGGATTTCTGAGACTCTTCTTAAGTCAAAATAATTTCATAATAATGTGAAGATGTTATTTGACTTTTTCACTCTTTTTACCTATGAGTCTTCAGTGAAGGTTTCCTGGATGCTACTTGAAATACAGGTTAAATGTGGAAGCAGATATGAGAATACAAATGTCTACTGAGCCAGACATGAAAGAGATTTGACAAAAGAAAAAGTAAAACAATGTCATTTTTCTTGGTATTTTTTTCTGTTTTGGATGATAGTTTCCCCCCCATAAACTTTGCTGTTTATGCTAACTTGTAGTGGACTTTTAATTTTAAACAAATTAATAAATATTTTAAAATATCAGGTTTTTGGTAAGTTAAGTAGTAGTACAGTGCAACCTATAAAAGTCAGAACCTTTATAAGTTGGAAACCGAGCAAAGAAGGAAAATTCAACTATTTTCTATTTATAGAGTGATAGAAAAGTAGTGAGACTGCAGTCTGTCTGAGATGGAAAACTTGGAAGACCTGGAAAAACAAGACAGCCCTATCAAGTTTGGGCTCTTACAGGTTTCACTGTAGATAGAACTTGCATAGATAAATCCAATTTAAGGTAGCTGATGATTCCTAAGAAGGTAAAGGTGTCCTGAGACCAAAATCTTTGAGATACAGTCACTTTACTCACGTGCCGGGAGGCATAAACTTGCTTTCAGGGGAAGGCTGAGAGATCAGACATCTGTAAAGGACATCGGAGGAGGAGCGTTCCATGTGAACAAACCCTCTGACAACTGTGACCTGTAAATTAAGTCTGTTATCTTTCTCAAGGCATGCAAGAAATGTGCAGAAAGAGTATCAGATGTACTCTTTGAGAAATGAGGTTTCCTTATTTTGACTATTGTTAATAATGTTTACGTAATATATCATTTTTGTTAAAAGCTAAATAATAATCAATAAAGAAAATGGTGCATCTTTGCAAATTCCCATGAAACCTATTTGTTTGAAAAGTTTCCGAAGTTTGTTTTTCTTTACTGATTATGAAAGTAATACATGTTCACTATAGAAAACACAAAATTCTGAAAAGTTAAGAAAATTCAAACTAGCTATAAGTCCACTGGTGCCTCAGGCGCCGTGGACATGTTGAAGTTCTTGCGCCTCACAGATCAAGAATGAACACATAAGGTACAGAAAATCTTTCTAAGCAAAGCATTATTAAAGAGCCTTGCAAGCGGAGATCAGAGGGCCTAGGCAACGCTAACGCCATCTTCCTGAAAGCAGATTTTGTCGAGATTTATAAAAGATTATAGGAAGGAGGGCACTCGTGTTTTACCCACACTCAGGGGTGCAGATTTCCAGGAAGTGGCAGGGCTAGAAAAACTAGATGGGCGTGGAAACAGACTCCAAGGTGGTTTCCACAGTGAAGGCTTCTGAGATTGGTAGCAGGACTTATTATGGGGTGTTGAGTGTGCACAGTTCGTTGCTCCCATGGTTTAGTGCTCCGGTCCTGATTAGAGCCCTCTGGTGCAGGCATTGGAAGGAGATATAACCATCACCTCTGTCTCATTTGCGCATTAACTCTGAATTTGTTCTAAACTAGCTTTTCTGAAAAAAACGGGAATAATTTAAGGAGATCTGCATTGTTAGAGGGTAACTTATTTTGATCTTATCTCAGTGTTTCAGGGTGCAGTCAACTATTTGGTAAAAGCATTTCCAACATTAAGTAAAAGCATTTCCCAAAGCCTCAAGGCTCCCTGTCTCACTTTGAGAAAGAATGCTAAACAGCTGTCTTAGGGATCTGGTGCTGCTGTAACAAAAATACCACAAGTGGATGGCTTTAACAAAGAGAAATTTATTTCCTCACAGTAATCTCAGAGTCCAAATTCGGAGCATCAGCTCCAGGGGAAGGCTTCCTTTGTTGACTCTGGGGGAAGGTCCTTCTCATCAATCCTCCCGAGGACTGGGAGTTTCTGAGGCACAGGAATTCAACTCCAAATGACATGCTCCACTCCCAGCACTGCTTCTTTTCTAATGGTAGGAGATCCCCAGCTCTCTTCTTGCTGCCCTTTCCTTTTTATTCTCAGAAGTTGCCTCAAGTCTGCACACAGTCTTAAACGTTGAATTCAACTATACCAACACAACTGCTGCCCATCCTTCCCACTTAACAACATAGAGCAGAATTTACAATGTATAGGAACATCATACAGTGCCAGGAATAATGTTGTTGTTAGGTGCTGTTCAGTTCATTCTGACTCGTAGAGGCCCTGTGCACAACAGAATGAAATGCTGCCCAGCCCTGCGCCGTGCCCACAATGATTTTTATGCTCAAAACTATTGTTGGCAGGCACTGTGTCAACCCATATCCTTAAGAGTCTTCCTCTTTTTTGCTAACCCTCTTTACCAAGCGTGATGTTCCTTTCCAGGCACTGATCCCTCCTGACTATGTCCACAGTATATGAGACACAGTCTCACGGTCTTTGCTTCCAAGGAGTATTCTGGTTATATTTCTTCCGGAACAGTTCTGTTTGTTCTTTTGGCAGTCCATGGCACATTCAGTGTTCTCCAACACCACTATTCAAAGGCATCAATTCTTCTTCTGTCTTCCATATTCATTGTCCACGCATGTGATGCAGTTGAAAATATCGCGTCTTGGGTGAGGCACACCTTAGTCCTCAAGGTGATGTCTTTACTTTTCAACCCTTTAAAGAGGTCCTTTGCATCAGATTTTCCCAATGCAATGTGTCTTTCAGTTTCTTGACTGCTACTTCCATAGGCATTGATTGTGGAACCAAGTAAAATGAAACCCTTGACAACCTCAGTTCTTTCTCCATTTATCACAGTATGGCTTACAGGTCCACTTGTGAGGATTTTTGTTTTCTTGATGCTGAAGTGCAATCCACACTGAAGACAGTGGTCTTTGATCTTCATCAGTAAGTGTTTCAAATACTTTTCACTTCCAGCAAGCAATGCCATGTCATCTGCGTAATGCAGATGAGCCTTCCTCCAGTCCTGATGCCTTGCTCTTCTTCATATAGTCCAGCTTCTAGGATTATTTGCTTGACATACAGATTGAAAAAGTATGGTGAAATGACACAGCCCTGGCACACACCTTTTCTAACTTTAAACCATGCAGCGTTCCCTTGTTCTGTTCACAAGACTAGTCTCAATCCATATACAGATTCCTTATGAGCACAAGTAAGTGTTCTAGAATCCACATTCTGCACAATGTTATGCATAATTTGTTATGATCTACAAGGTGAATACTTTTGCATAGTCAGTGAAACACAGGTAAACATCTTTTTGGTATTCTCTGCTTTCAGCCAAGATCCATCTGACATCAGCAAAGATAGCCCTGGTTCCACATACTTTTCTGAATCCAGACTGAATTTCTGGGAGTTTCCAATCAATATACTGTTGCAGTCACTTTTGAATAGATCTTCAGCAAAATTTTACATGTGTGTGATATTAATGAGATTGTTCAATAATTTCTACATTCAGTTGAATCACCTTTCTTGGAATAGGCACAAATATGCTCCATCTGTTTGCTGCAGTATCTTAGTTGATATTCTTTCGATTCCTGGAGTGCTGTTTTTTGCCACTGTCTTCAGTGCAACTTCAACTTCTGCCTTCGGTGCTGTCGGTTTCTGATCACACACTACGTCTTGAAATGGCTCAACATAGATCAGTTCTTTCTGGTATAATGGCTGTATAATTTCCATCTTCTTTTGATGCTTCCTGAGTTGTTTAATATTTCACCTGTAGAATTCTTCACTATTGCAACAAGAGGCTTGAATTTTTTCTTCTGTTCTTTCAGCTTGAGAACTGCAGGTTGTATTTTTCTCTTTTGGTTTTTTTATTTCCAGCTCTTTGCACATGGTCACTACTCTGCTTTACTTTGTCTTCTGGAGCCACCCTTTGAAATCTTCTGTTCAGTTCTTTTACTTCACCATTTCTTCCTTTTGCTTTAGCTACTCAACATTCAAGAGCAGGTTTCAGAGTCTTTTCTAACACTGGTCTTTTCTTTCTTTCCTGCCCTTTTAATGATCTCTTGTTTTCTTCGTGGATGGTGTCTTTGATGTCATTTCACAACTTGTTTGCTCTTTGGTCATTAGTTTTCAAGGCTTCATCAATTCTGTTCTTGAGATGGTCTCTAAATTTAGGTGGAATATTTCAATATTGTACTTTGGCTCTCGTGGACTTGTTCTAATTTTCATCAGTTTCAATTTGGACTTGGACATGAACAAGTGATGGTCTGTGCTGCAGTCAGCACCCGATGATATTCAGCTTTTTCACTATTTGTTTCCACAGATGTAGTCAGTTTTATTCCTGTGGGTTTCATCTGATGAGGTCCACATGTATAGCTGTTGTGTTGGTAAAAAAGACATTTGCAATGAAGAAGTTGTTGGTCTTACAAAATTCTATCACACAATCTCTGGCATCATGTCTATCACCAATGCCATGTTTTCCAACTATTGATATTCTTTCTTTGTTTCTAGATTTTTCATTCTAATTACCAGTAATTATCAGTGCATTCTGATTGCACACTTGATCAGTTTTGGACTGTAGAAGCTGGTAAAAAATCTTCAATTTCTTCATCTTTGGCTTTAGTGGTTGGTGCATAAATTTGAATGCCAGCCAGCCAAGTGCCATCGAGTCGGATCTGACTCATGGCGACACATTAACTGGCCATCCTCGTAGGCCTATGGATATTATCCTATCATTGATAGGATAATAGGAACTTCAGGACAACCTTGAAATGTTCTTTTTGATAATGAATGCAACACCATTCCTCCTCAAGTTTTCATTCCTAGCATAGTAGACTATGTGATTGTCTGATTAAAATGGCCAGTACCAGTCCTTGTCAGCTCACTAATTTCTAAGATAATGTTTATGTATTCCATTTAATTTCAATTTCAATTTTAATTTTCCTAGATTCATACTTCATACAGTCCATGTTCTGATTATTAATGGATGTTTGCAGCTATTTCTTTTCATTCTGAGTCTTGCCACATCAGCAGATGAAGGTCCCAAAGGCTTTATTCCATCCATATGATTAAGGTCAACTCTACTTTGAGGAGGCAGCTCTTCTCCAGTCATCCTTTGAGTGCATTCCAACCTGTGGGGCTCATTTTCTGGCACTGTATCTGACAGTGTTATGCTGCTATTCATAAGATTTTCACTGGCTAAGTCTTTTCAGAAGTATGAAGTCTGACAATTAAGTTCAAGAACTTATCCTAGGAAAAGTGCTACATACCTCATTGCTGAATGTCACTACAGTCACCTTTGAAGTACTCCCCTTGGGAAGCTATGCACTGATGCCAGTGCCTAGTCCACCCTTCAGAACAATTTTAGAGCTCTTTTTTGGAGTGACCATCAGAGCTGTCATCGTATCACCCTTGATGTCCTCAATGGTGCCAAAATGTTTTCCCGTCAATATTTCCTTTATCTTTGGGTAAAGAAAACAGTCATTGGGGGCCCCATCAGGTGAGTAGGGAGGGTATTTCAGTACAGTTATTTGTTTACTGGCTAAAAGCTCCCTCACAGACAACTGTACAATTAAGTCTGTGAACTTGCCACCTTACTACCATGCACAATGATCATTCCAGAAAGTTCTCCTAAAGTGCTTTGAAGGGTGGGCTAGTCACTGGAATTGATGCATAGCTTCCCAAGGGGAGTACTTCAAAGGTGATTCTAGTGATATTCATCAACGAAGTATGTAGCACTTAGAACAATTCAGTTTGTGGACTTAATTGTCAGGCCTTGTAGACAACCTGATCTTTATTCCTAATCTGTCTTATTCTGGAAACTCAGCTAAAACCCACCTCCCATGGGTGAACCTGCTGGCATGTGAATCCTGGTAGCATAGTGTTTTGGTCAGCTTGGGCTGCTCTAATAGAAATACCACAGAGTGGATGGCTTTAACAAGCGAAGGTTTATTCTTACACAGTCTGGTAGGCTACAAGTCCAAATTCAGGATGCCTGCTCCAGGGGAAGGCTTTCCCCTTTGTTGGCTCTGGAGGAAAGTCCAGTATTGCATCAGTCTTTGTCCAGGGAGCATCTTGGCGCAGGAACCTCAGACTGAAAGATGCGCTGTTCTCTCTGTACTGCTTGCTTGCTTGACGGTGTGAGGTTCCTGATTCTCAGCCTGCTTCCCTTTCCTTTTATATCTTGTAGGATGAAAGGATTCAGGGTGGTGCAAGCCATGCTCCAGGGAAACTCCCTTTACAGCGTAGCAGGGAGGTGATTGTATAAAGGGATTTATAGTCCCCCCCCCCCAGTCCTTTAATATACAGTGTGGGAAAACCACAAAATGGAGGACAGTCACAAGATACTGGGAATCATGGCCCAGACACGTGGCTACACTTATTCTGGGGGGGACACAATTCAATCGATGATGCATAGCTTCCAGCATCACAGCAACATACAAACGCCGACAGTGTGATAAACTGACAGACAAGTGTGGGACTTGGAATCATGGCCTAGACAATTTACTCCACACATTTTGGGGGGGGGGTGTCACAATTCAATCCACGGCTACGGTACTACCTATTTCCTTCTGTCCTTCTGTTGTAACAAAGCAAAATTTTAATGGTGTATGAATAGTTTTACATATACTGTATTTGTTGTTGTTAGGTACCATCAAGTCAGTTCTGACTCCCAGTGGCCCTCTGTACTGTGTACAGTGGAACAAAACACTGCCTGGTCACGTGCTGTCACCACTACTGCTGTGTTTGAATCCATCATTGCTGCCACTCGTCAACCCATTTTGTCGAGCGTCTTCTTTTCTCTCATTGACCCTCTAGCAACCATTACGTCCTTCTCCAGACTGGTCGCTCCGGATAACATGGTGAATATATATGAAATGACAGCTTGCCGTCCTTGCTTCTAAAGAGCATTCTAGCTGTGCTTCTTCCAAGACAGCTGTGTTCATTGTTCTGGCAGTCCACTGTGTATTCAGTACTCTTTGCTGATATCATAATTCAAAGACATCGGTTCTTCTTCAGTCTTCCTTATTCAGTGTTCAGCTTTTGCATACATATGAGGTCATGAAAAATACCATGATTTGGGTCAGGCACAGTTTACTTTTCCAAGTGACATCTTTGTTTTTCAACATTTGAAATGTATTTTACAGCAGATTTGTCCAATGTAAACTGGCATTTGATTTTTTTTTTTGATTGCTGTTTCCTTGGGTGTTGACTGTGGATCCAAGTTAAATGAGATCCTTGTCAGCTTCAATCTTTTCTCAATTCATCATGATGTTTCTATTGATGCAGTTGTCGGGATTTTGGTTTCTGTGTGTTGCATCCATATTGAAGGCTATAGTTTTTGGTCTTCATCAGTACATGTTGCCTGTTTGTCTTAGTCATCTGTTGCCGCTATCACAGAGATACTACAAGTGGATGTCTTTAAAAGGAGAACTTTTATTTTGTCACAGTTCAGTAGACCAAAAGTTCAAATTCAGGCTGTCACCTCCAAGGGAAGACTTTCTCTGCTGGCTCTGGAGGAAGGTCCCTGTCATCAGTCTTCTCCTGGACTAGAAGCTTCTGAAGCATAGACACCCTGGTCCTTTCCAAAAGAAAACACTCAGCTTTCAAAACTGCTTTTTTGGTGATGTGAGGTCCCCAAGTCTCTTTGCTAGTGTCTTTATGCTACAAAAGATTGCTTCAAGGCACAATATAATCTCATACACTGAGTCTTGTACTACCAGTGTAACTGCCGCCCATCCTCCCTCATTAACATCACAGAGCAGGTTTTACAGCGTGGAGGAACGTCACACAATACCAGGAATCATGGCCCAGCCAAATTGCTACACACATCTTTGAGAGGACACAGTTCAATCCATGACATAACACCTTTTGTCCCCACAAAAATCACATCCTCACAACATGTATAACATATTTACCCCATCACAGGAAAAGTCTTAACATTGAAGTACACAATCTAGAAATTCTTCTTCAATTGTGAAATTTAAAATATGAGTTATCTGTTTCCAAAATACAGTGGCAGAACAGCAGACACAAGTAAAGTATTTCCCTTACAAATGGGGGAGAGAAGGCAAAACAGGGAACAGGCAAGCCAGAAAAACACATTGCATTAGCCCTCAAGGCTATGAAAGTAATATTCTTTTCTTTGAGACATTTACACAATGGCCCTGCCCTCCAGACACTAAGTATTAGCCACATTCTCCAGATTCTAAGGGAGGCCCCCTTGGTCCTGGGCTGCAGCTCTACCTCCTAGGCACACTAAAACAGCAATTCTGTTCTCTTTTGCTTTAGGCAGGTCATTTTTCAGTCCATCTATGTGGCAACTCCACCCTTAGAAGCACCTGAGGTCATGGTCATACCTTTTGAGACCAAGGCAGCTCAGCTTTTCATGCTCCTACTCTCTTCAGCTTCTGCTTCGTGTGGCCTCATGGCCTGAGTCTCAGGCCCATGTCTGCTCTGCTGGGGAGCAAGTGTTCCAAAACTCTAGCTCCACCTATTTAAGTGCCCAGAGGCTCCCTGCTCTACCAGGAAGCCTCCTGCACACATGTGTGCAGCTGTCTCACTCCGCGGGTGGGCTCCAGTGCTGTCTGGTGCTGGTCTTGTATTGCTGCTGCCTGTCCTCTGCTACTGATCCTCTGCTGCTTGCTTCTCAGCATCTGCACCTTCTTCAGTATTAACAATTCTCCTCTGTTCCTTCTGAGGATTCTATCCGTTCACATTTTTGAAACTGCTTCCACGTATCAGGTTAAAGCAGCTCCTTACTCTCTAGGTACCATATTGTCTTAGGCTGAGTTAAGAGCGAAGTAAAACCAGTAATATGTGTAAATATACACAGAAAGAGATTTACATAAAAGAAACAGCTCATATAATCACAGAGGCTCAAACATCCCAAGTCTGGAATTGGAGTATAACCCTCACAAAGCTTCAGAAGCAGGCAAACCCAAGGTCAGCAGGTCAGAGATTAGAGTTCCAGCTCACAGGCTGTGAAGCTTGGCAAATCCCCAGATGGTGATCGAGACTGAGAGGTTTCTGCTGATTCCCGGAATAGTAGGGGTTGGCAGGTCAGGAATGGAACCCTTACAGCCTGTGAAGATCAATGAATTCCAAGAGCTGCAAGTTCAAGTCCCAAGAACTGGAGGTAAAAAGACAAGGGAGCAGCTGCTAGATTGGCAACAAGCCAAAACCTTGGCAAGGTGAGCTGATAGGAAGTTGGCAGCAGAAGGCAGAGAGATAAAGTCTGAGGACAACGTGAGCCCCCATAGGCCCGACCCCTGCTGGTACCAATGCACTTTCCACCATGGCGATGACCCCTTTATACAGTTGCCAAGAAACTGAGAGTCATGGCCCAGCCAAGTTGCCATGCAACCTTCACCATCATACCACCACCACCACCACCACTCACTGCTGCTGAGTTAATTCTGATTTATAGCAACCCTGTAGGACAGAGTAAGACTGCCCCACAGAGTTTCCAAAGAGCACCTGGTTGATTTGAACGGGCGAACTTTTGGTTGGCTAGTGTAGCACTTAACCACTACACCCCCAGGGTTTCGCTCCTCTTCATTTTCTGTAAGCAAGGTTGTGTCATCTGTATACAGGTATCACAGGAATCCTGGCTGTGCAGGGGTGAGGGCACTCGGTTGCTAACTGAAAGTTCAGCATATGGAACCTACCAGCTGCTCTCCTGTTGAGAAAGATGTGGCAATGTGCTTCCTAAGATCTACAGCCTTGGAACCCTATGTGGCAGTTCTACTCTGTCCAACAGGATGGCTGTGAATCGGAATCTGGTCTATAGCAGTGGGCTTTGTTTTTTATGAGCATTTTGTTACTTATTACGAACATAGTTTCTTTGGACAACCATTTGAAATCATTATATTTAGTGGAGCAAAATACTCCATCATGATTAGGTTATAATCTGTTCAGCCAATCTGCTATATTATAGTTACTTTTCTCGTTTGTAAAGAATGTTTAAACATACTACACTCTGTGCATTCATTTATTCTGTACACACACCTGCCAAGTTCTCTCTTTGTACTTGTCTGCATCACTAATTCAAACCTATTCAATTTACTACAGTAAATAAATATTGTAAAGGTGTAAAGTTCCCCCAAATTAGCTTGTAAATTTAACATTCTTTTGTGGTGGGGTGGATTCTGACTCGCAGTGACACTATAGGACAGAGTAGAATTGCTACATAAGATTTTCAAAGAGTGCCGGGTGGATTTACACTGCTGATAATATATTCATCAGCACTCAAACGCTTAACCACTGCACCACCAGGTCCAAATTTGACATAGCTCCAATTAAAGTGTCAGTGTTTTTTTGCTTTGTTGTGTTTAAGAAAAAAAAAAAAAAGATGAAATGAGCTTAAACTTCATTCAGACGTGTTAATGGATAAGAAAGACTTTGAAAATGAAGAATAACTGTGAAAGAATGGTGGCTACAGCAGACATTAAGATGTATTACAAAAGTAATTAAAACAACATGGTTTTGTAATAAAGATTGACAAGTAAAGGAGTAATATTGCCTGGGAAGAATCTAGCACATATAAAAAGTTAGTATATGATTAAAGCACTATTAAAAATAAGTAGTGACACCAAAGGCTATTTAATAAATGATGCCAAAATATCATCAACTATTTGGAAAACAATAAAAAGTGAAAAGAAAATCCTGTTTCTGAAAAAAACTCGTTTACCGAAATAAAATTAGAAGGAAAGATGTATGCTGCCATCTAGTGGTGAAACAGGTAACTGCACACATATTGTGCAAGGATCTATTGACCAAAATTTAAAACTGATGGAAACTCGAGACTCGAGAGATAAATTTTTCAATAATAAAAAGGTATATACTTTCCACTTCATTTAAGGACATTCACTTAAGAATTAGGTTTGTGAATACAGTACAGTAATTTTGCTGTTTCCACGAATGACATAAATGCTAGCCTATATAAAAGGCAAGCCAAGTGCCATCAATAGTGATTCTATTAAACGGCAGTGGGTTTGCAGCTTTTTCTTTTTAACATAGACAGCCTAAGTTAACACATATGAAATAATAATTTCAGACATTCCACCAAGCCAACATGCAAATCTTTCACATTCTTTTTAATAACACATTGAAACAAAAGAACAATTCAAGTAAAACCAAGGTGATTAGAAATTTACATATGAAAGCAGAACACACCAGCATTTCTAGTTTTGAGTAAGAACACCTTCTGGGAAACCCGCTCCCTTTGCAACCTGATGGCGATCCAGAGCTTGTGGGTAGGATGGCTGTGTAGTTTCTCATGGATCCAAGGTACAATGATCTCCACACTAGCTCTCTGCTGTTGGCTTTTCTATCATTCCATCCTGACTGCAGCAAGGACACACATGCTAATTTGCAAAGCAACCTTCTGTTTCTGAGAACAACCCCTCCTTCACCACGCAGTTGGCTGCCTAAGAAGATGGCCTTGTTGTGATGCACTCTTGCTCCTTACCAAACCGAAACCAAGCCCATTGCTGTCAATTCCAACTCATAGTGACCCTAGATGACAGAGTAGCACTGCTCCACAGAGTATCCAGGGAGCATGTGGTGGATCGAGCTGCTTATCTTTTGGTGAACAACTGTGGCACTTAACCACTATGCCACCAGCATTTCTACCCTTGCTCCTCGGCTGTTGCTCACTGGTCAAGAGATGAGCCCCTAAACTGAAGTTACTTCCTTCTGTTGGAATTTTGGATTTGGGAATGAAAGCACTGGGGCGGTCTATCTTTGGGAGGTCAAGCTTAAAATTCAGAAGCTTTTGGTGCCATTGACATAAACTGGAAAAACAGAAGGAGCAAGAAGAACGAATGAAGATCAAAGGGCCTGCAGTGGGAGGTGAGTGAGGAAGCACCCTAATACTACTCCTATCCCTGGCTCTGGTTGCTCCTGATAAACATCTTTGACCTTCACTCTGCTGGATGTTCAGTTCCTCCTTGAACTCCTTATATTCCAAATATTGTTCTGATGAACTCTCCTGTTGCTGAAGCAAGTGTAAATATTTCAGGCGCTTGAAATCAAAAGTACACTAACGTGTCTCTTGAAAGTGCAAACCTAATTCATGTCATTCAGTGGCTTCTCATGACCTTCCTCAAACCCAAAGTAAACCACTTGCCCTCAAGTCGATTCCAACTCTTAGCGGCCCCATAGGACGGAGTACAACTTCCACATAGGGTTTCCAAGGAGTCCCTGGTGATTTGAACCTCCTGCCTTTTGGTTATCAGCCACAGCTGTTAACCACTCTACCACCTAGGTGTCAAGACCAAATTTCTTAGCCATGGCTGGGAAGCCCTCACGATCTGGCCTGATCTATCAAGCCTCATGGCTGATGTTCTCTCTTTCTCTCCTTTCTCCCACTAAGTTATCACTCTCACCATCCCCTGCTATGATCTGATAATACTCAGCAGCTCTCAGTTCTCATATCATGCTATTCTACCAGCCTCTAGGGCAGCCTCTTTCTCTCCATAAAATCATTCCCCGCACCCCTCTTTCTCCAGAAGCTTCTATTCATCTCTCAGATTCCAATTTAGGCATCACTTCAGGAAATCTCAGGTACCCCAAAACAAGGTTGACTGTCCCTCTTACATTATTTCATGGCATCATGTCCTTAAGCCCAAACAGCATGTATCATCCTGCATCTCAGTGACTGGTTTGTGTCTCACAGCAGACTCTGTGAGATAAGAACGGGTCTAGGTTACCATTACATAACCTGGAATAGAATTAGCAGTCTAACCAAACATTTGTTCAATGAACAAACGACAGATCACAGAGAACCATGTCTGTTACCTAACCGAGAAACACCAACTTACAGTGACTTGTGAGTCTTTTTACAGCGAAGTGTCCGTTCATCCTCATTTTTGCTTATCCGTGTCTGTTTAATAACTCTAATAACATCTTTAAGAGCTGCTCCCTTAGGCTTCAAAACCAGACAAATACTCATAATGTATGCAACTTTCTTTTACACTAAATCAAAGCTAAATGCACATGAGTCGATACAGGGATTATCTATATTTTGTGGACATGGGTGGTCCAGACACCCATGAGGAGATAAATAAATGTTTGAGGTGGGTCCTTCAATGATTTTTACAATTGGTGCCAAATTGGCAAGCTTGACTGGGCCCTACCAGCGCGAAGAACCATGATTTTGGTATGATGTTGGGGAATTTGTGGCTTCCATCTGCTGGTTATCTCACAAAATGTAGAGCTGAGAAAAATCACATACTGATTAAATCATAGAATCCCACACTTGGAAGGGACTTCATGAGAGGATCTGGGCCCGCCTCCTGAAGGTCAATGCATAAATCATCTTGTGCAGATGGCTGTTTATACTATTTTTAAAGCTCTTTAAGGATGGAGATTACACAGCTTCCCTTGGTAGCCTGATCCTCATGGTCAAGAACTTCCTTTTTTAAAAGCCCAGCTTTTCGCTGCAGTTTGGCCCATTTCCTCTTCTTCAGCTCGCTGTATATACTGAGCACACACTCTCAACCTCTCCTGCTAATTACCTCTGGCCGGCACCCCATATACTGGCAGTTAATTACCAAGATTTGGGCCGTTCTCCCCTTCCCAGTTTACACAGTTCTAATTTCTTTATTTTTTCAGACTTTTTTTTTTCCCTGTTCAATTATTTTGGTGGTTTAAGTGTTTCTTCTTAGAGGCTGTCCCTCAGCTCACCATATAAAAATGGGAACGGCATTTCTGTTCAGTCCTAGTCAACTATAAAGAAACAACGAAGGTTGCTTCTTATCTGATCCCAGCATTGTGTGTACTGTTTAAATTCTCATGTTTTCTTTTTTGTTTCCACAGTTATCCCACAATAAATCTCAAGGCTTTTACTGTCCAGTTGATATTTAGATGGTCTGTCTTCATATCAACTCTAAAATTTGTCCTGGATTTTGTAATAGGGAAACTCTGGTGGAGTAGTGGGTTAAGTGCTGCATCTGCGAACCAAAAGGTCGGCAGTTCAAATCCACTAGGTGCTCCTTGGAAACTCTATGGGCCAGTTCTGCACTGACCTCTACGGTTGCTATGAGTCAGACTCAACTCCATACCACTGAGTTTTGGGATTTTTTTAATAATACACTCATGGCGACCCTAAGGGCCAGGGTAGAACTGACCCCTAGGCACTTGGCTTGGCTTTATAACACACAGAATAATGCTGCCCCATCCCTGAGATATTCACATTCCTGACCCCTGGATACTATGAAGATGTTGTGTTACATGATAAAAGGAGCCTTGCAGACATAAGTCAGTTAGGGACCTTGAGATGGGAGAGTATCCTTGACCACCCAGTTGGGCCCAGTGTAATCACCAGGCCAAGCCAAGCCCGTTGCTGTAGAATCAGTTTCAAATCACGGCATTTCTGAATGCTCTATAGGGTTTTATTCGCTGTAATTTTCACTGATGAAGGTGCTAGACCTTTCTTCCTTTTTGCCACTTGAGTGGGTTTGATTTTGTCAACCTACCTGTTGCTGTCAAGTGGATTCTGATTCATAGCGACCCTATCAGATGGAGTAGAACTGGTTCATAGGGCTTCCAAGAAGCACCTGGTGGATTTGAAGTGCCAGCCTTTTGGTCAGCAGATGATCTCTTAAACACTATGCCATCTGGGCTCAAGTGCAAACCATTTGCACCACTCAGGGACCTGATAGAATTACGAGAGTCCTTGTAAGAGAGAAGCAGAGGCAGGAGGATCAGTGTCAAAGAAAGAGGGAGGCATGGGCCCAGAGGTTTGAAAAGATACGCTTTAGAAATAGAGGAGGAGGTGGTGAGGCAAGGAAGGCAGGCAGCCTCTAGAAACTGGCAAGGAAATGTACTTACTTTTGGAACCCCCAAAGGTAGCATGACCTTGACTTAATTTTGCCCTGGGAAAATCTGTTTCAGCCTTCAGAACTCCAGAGCTGTAAGATGATAAATTTGTGTTGTTCTACACCACTAATTTTGTGGTTATTTATTATAGTAGAAATTAAAAATACATACTGCTTTATCAGTGAAAATATCCATGCCTATAACGGTTTTATTTAACAGAATATTTTGGATTTTTAAAGATTTCAGAAGTTGTTTTCTCATCACCCCAAACCACAGCAACACGAGTAGATATTTACCATACTATCAACAACCTTAGTTTCTTAGCAAGTGTTTTAAAATAATTTATGTAATAGATGGTTTCTCTTATCGAAAGGTTCTAAGTGCCAGGTACTGTACTATGAACTTGGTATGTGCCATCTCATTTAAGTGTTACGCACAAATATACTTCTACACACAAAGCCCTGTAAGATAGGTATTACTAGTGGGGGCGTTGATGGTTCGTGGTTCGGTGAGGGAATTTTCACCTTTCACACAGGACTCCCATTTGATTCCTGGCCAGTGTACCTCATGTGCAGACATCATCTCTGCCACTGGCTTCTTTGTCGCTATGACACTAAACAGGTTTCAGCAAAGCTATCAGGCCAAGACAACTAAGGAAGAAAAGCCTGGCAATCTACTTCTGATAATCAGCCAACGAAAACCCTGTAGAGCACAATAGTTCAATCTCCAGTCCGTCATGGGGATGCAGTGAGACTGGGCAGTAGAATTAGGTAGCATTTTGTTTCATTGTGCAAAAGATCGTCTCGAGCCAGGGCTCTCATGAGTTGGGGTCTCCCATGAGGTGCAGGCAACTTGTAGTCAGCTCACCACCACGATCCCACCATCCTGATTTCACGTGGGAGGAGACGGGACCTGGAGTGGTGACGGCAGCGTAACCAGTCCCTAACAGGCTGTCGGTCCTGGTCTCCTTCACTTTAAAGTCCACCCTCTCTCTCCATGGCGACCTGCCACTCTGCCATGCTTATTTTTTCTACCTAGCGAACAAAACTGCGAAGAATCTGAAGCATCGTGATTTTTCCAAGGAAGATGTGTTACTATAAATGTAACTTTCTTGGGGGGGGGGGGATAAAAAGCTGCTTTCCTAGAAATGCCATGTATTTGTTCCAGATGTCAGATGAAAGTGATTTCAAACAGCAAGAACAAGATTATAATTGTTGGAAAAGTGTGAGGGATCACTCAAAAACATTGAAGGAAAAGCAAAAGCTCTTTCTGTCTTGGCAGGAACCTGTAATTTCCCTGAGGATATATCATTTCTACAGAAGGGAAACTTCTGGATTAGTTTTCAACAAAGTGTAGCTTAAACTCTTACTCTGCTCTAGGAAAGTTTCTAAAATTCTGCTGTTCTTAATCTATTTTTGTAACCTATGTAATCTGACACGTGGGGTAAGGGCTATTGCATTCTGTAGTTGTCTTTCTTATCTCAGTTCACTCTGGTTGAAAGAGAGGAGAGAGCAATTTTATTTTTAATGCTGACCTTTCCCAACTTTGCTTTCCATGTGGTCTGCCAAAGCTGGAAGAACAAATTTGTTCTCAAGTCATCTCATCTTGACAAAGCAACCAACAAAGATTCAATCAATAAACACCTATTGGTCTTACTAATTAGCCCTCCCCCTCCCCTATTTTTGATATGAACAATCTCATATTATATAAAACACTGTAAGAATAGAGCTTCTAGTCACACTCCTCTTCCTACCAGACTGCTGCTCCCATGCTTCTCATATATAGAAATCTTACAGCTGCTCCCACTTCTTTCCATTGCAGCAAATCTAGAAAGACCACAGTGGTCTACATTCAGCATCTCTACCCTTCCATTCCTTGTCACTTCTTAATCCACTCTAATGCATCCGCCCCAATCATTGCTTTGCAAGGCAAAATTTAGAGGGCTTCTGGGGTGTAGGAGTGTAGAAGCAAACTGGACATGTCTTAGAAAACTCTGGTGGCATAGTGGTTAAGAGTTACGGCTGCTTCCCAAAAGGTCACCAGTTCCAATCCACCAGGCGTTCCTTGGAAACCCTGTGGGGCAGCTCGACTCTTTTCTATAGGGCCACTGTGAATCAGAATCGACCTGATGGCAGTGAGTTTGGTTGTTGTTGTTGTTGTTTACTTGACCAAAACTAAACCCACTGTTGGCCCTCCAGGTCTAAATCCTGCCCCTCTTCCAGTATTTAAACAAGTAATTGTCACACTCTACAAAAATAAGAATTATTCTTTAACATTATTTAACATTCAAATTATTTTCAAATTTCTCAGTTGTTTCAAAATGTCTATGATCTAAAACAGATTGTGAGATTCACAAGGGCCTTTGATGGTTATGACTTTGAGTCTCTATTATTTTATCACAGACTTCCTTCTTTTTGTGTGTTTTAACTCTAATTGTCTGACAGAGAAGATGAATAGTTTGGCCCATAGCATATTCTACATTTTGAATTTGACTCATGACTTTCCACATTTTGTAATTACTTGCTATTTAGTCTATTCGTTAAATTCAGGTTCAATTTTTAAGGCAACAATTGCATTCTTTCTATTGCATCACCTCATAACATTTTTTATCCTACAATTTCTCATATTTACCTGAAATTTCATAAAAATATTTCTGTCACAAAGTGTTCAGTTACTATAAACAGCAACTTACACAGAAAAGGATAACAAATGCCTACTTCTTTCCCTATATTTATCATTTTTTCAAACAAATGATTTGATATCCCAGCAACCTTCACTATCTCAGTCAAATCCATTGTCGTTGTGTCAATTCCAACTCATAGCAACCCTTTAGGACAGAGTAGAACTGCCCCATAGGATAACCAAGGAGCAGCTGGTGGATTTGAACTGCTGACTTTTTGGTTAGCAGCTGTAGTTTTTAACTACTATGACATTAGGCTAAACTTCAATACTGATGAATATTTTCTTAAACCACAAATATTGAAAAAAACCTACAAAAATATTAAAAGAATAATGCAAAGAACACTTGTATATTCTTCAGTTTCTAGTATACTACCGTTAGCATTTTGTCACATTTGTGTCCCTTGGCCACCAACTTTGAGAATTTCCTTGTTTTCTGGCACAAGATGTTCCATAGTTACCTTGTATTTTACATACCTCAAAGGAATCACAAAATTCTTCAAGGAATCCTTGACTTTTTAGTAGGCTAGCTTATTTCAAATTAAGAACACCGTGTGTGTTGCATGCACGTATCCATGTATGTCTATACACATGTATATGTCCAGTGTTATTTTAATTTCTTTTACTCATCTAGGTTTTGTATATTTAAATATATGTACTAACCTGCATATTTCAAATACCAACAGAGTCACCCATGGCAAATAAGTTTCAATGGAGCTTCCAGATTAAGACAGACCAAAAAGAAGGACCTGGCAGTCTACTTCTGAAAAAATGGCCAGTGAAAACCCAATGAATAGCTGAAGAACATTGTGTGATATGGTGCCAGACGAGTCAGGTTGAGAGGCATTCAAAATACAACTCTAGAAGAGCTGACTCCTCAAAGTACAGTTGGTCTTAAGGACAAGGATAGAGTCAAGTTTTCAGGACCTACATTTGCTGATATGATACAACCCAAGAGGAGAAGAAACATCGGTCAACATCCATTACTAATTAGAATGTGGAATACGCAAAGTAAAAATCTAGGAATATTGGAAGTCATCAAAAATGAAATGGAGACACAGAGTGAGCTTGTTGTGTGTGTACTTTATGGTTTTATACATTTACAGAAGACTGACTTACTGGTTTCTTTCTAGAGGAGAGAGGAGAGGGTTGAGAGGAGGGGACAGGTGTTTGTTAAGAGGATACTAGAAGTAAAGAGTGAAGAGTAAAAGTGTGCTGTCACAGGGTGAGGAGAGTAGATGGAGTTGTAGAGGGATAGGCATGCAAAATTGACTTGCAATGTATACTTTCATCTAGTCAAAAATTTAAAGAAATGAAATGGAATGCATAAAAAGTCAATATGGCATTACTGAGCTGAAATGGGCTTGTATGGGCCATTCTGAATTGGACAATGATATGTTCTACCATGCTAGGGATGGCAAATTGAAGAGGAATGATGTTATGTTTATCATAAAAAGAACATTTTAAGATCTATCCCAAAGCACGATACTGTCAGTGACAATAAAATATTCATACGCCTACAAGGAAGACCAGTTAACATGACTAGTATTCAAATCTATGCACCAAACACTAATGACAAAGATGAAGAAATTGATCAAATATGCAATCAAGAGGCTCTGATGATTATTGGTGATTAGAATGCAAAAACTGGAAATAAAGAAGAAGGATCAATAGTTGGACAATATGGCTCTGGTGACAGAAATGATGCCAGATACCACATGACAGAATATTATATGACCAGTGACTTCTTCTTTGTAAATACCTTTTACCAACAACATAAACTATGCCCATATATATGAAGTTCATCCCATAAGATACACAGGGTCCATATTAACTACAGAAACCCTGGTGGTGTAATGGGTTTAGTGCCACATCTGCTAATGAAAAAGCTGGCAGTTCAGATCTGCCAGGCACTCCTTGGAAACTCTATGGGGCAGTTCTACTCTGTCCTATAGAGAAGCTATGAGTTGGACAAGACTTGATGGCACTAGGTATATTAATTACATCTGTGGGAAGAGACACAAAAGAAGCTCAGAATCATCAGCCAGAACAAGGCCAAGGGCTGACTACAGAACAGACCACCAATTGCTCAAATGCAGGTTTAAGTTGAAGCTGAAGAAGCAAAACATGACCTCCAGTATGTCCCAACTGAATTTAGAGACCATCTCAAGAATAGATTTGATATATAGACTATTAATGAGTGAAGAAAAGTTGTGGAATGATATTAAGGGCATCATACATGAAGACAGCAAACCTCCATGCATTACTGTTGATTTGTGTCCAACTCATGGCAACCCTGGAGGTCAGGGTAGAACTGCCCCCTAGAATTGCCAAGAAATGTCTGATAGATTTGAACTGCTGACCTTTTGGTTAGTAGAGGTAGCACTTAACCCACTATGTCACCAGGGTTTCTGAAGAAAGCAAAAGCTCATTTAAAAAGACAAGAAAGAAAGAAAATACCAAAATGTATGTTAGAAGAGACTAAAACTTTGCTCTTGAACATACAGCAGTTACGAAGAAACAATAACGTAAAAGAAACGAAGAGAATATTTCAAAGCACAGCTCCGGAAGACTAAGGAAAGTATAAAGAAATGTTCAAAGACCTGGCGTTAGAAAACCAAAAGGGAAGAATGTGCTTAACTTTTCTCAAGCGGAAAGAACTGAAGAAAAGATGTAAGATTTGAGCTGCAATATTGAGGAATTTTCTGGACAAAATACAGAATGATGCAGGATGCATCAAAAGAAAATGGAAGGAATACACAGAGTCAGCATACCAAAAAGACCTGGCCAATGTTCAACAATTTCATAAGGTAGCATGTAATCAACACCCGGCGGTGCTGACACGGAAGTCCAAGGTGCACTGGTAACACCAGTGGAAAACAAGGCTCCAGGAACTGAAGGAATACCAACTGTGATCGTTCAACAAAGAGATGCAGCCCTATAATTGCCCACTTACATGTGCTAAGAAATCTGGAAGACAGTGACCTGGCCAACCAACTCAAAGAGATTTGTAATAGTGCCCATTCCAAAGAACAGTGATCCAATAGAATGAAGCAATTATCAAACAGTGTAATTTATATCACAGATAAGTGAAATAGTGCAGAAGATAATTCAGACACAATTGCAGCAGTACATCAACAGGGAACTGCCTCAAATTCAAACTGGGTTCAGAAGAGGACACTGAACAAGGGAGATCAGTGCTGATGCTGGATGTGTCTTGGCTGAAAAGAGAATACCAGAAACACGTTTACCTGCGTTTTACTGGCGATATAAATGCTTTCAACTTTGCAGATAATAACAAATCATTAATAACATTGTAAAGAAGGAGAATTCCAGAAGACTTACTTGCACGCGTGGGGAACTTGTACTTAGACCAGGAGGCAGTCTTTCAAAGAGAACAAAAGAACACCGCATGGTTTAAAATCAGAAAGGTGTGCATCGGGGCTGTACCCTTTCACTGCACTTATTCAATCTGTATGCTGAGCAATTAATCAGAGAAGTTGGACTATGTGAAGAAGAATGCAGCATCAGGATTGTAGGAAGACTCATCAATAATCTTCCATATACAGGTGACATAACCCTTTTGCTGAAGGTGAAGACAACTTGAAGCACTTACTGATGAAGATCAAATACTACAGCTGATGATACAGCTTATACCTCAACACGCAGACACACACACACACACACGAAACACAAAAATCCTCAAAACTGGACAAACAAGCAGCATCACAACAAAAGTAAAAAACAGTGATGTTATAAAAGACTTCATTTTACTTAGAGACACAATCCATGCCCATGGAAACAGCAGAAAGAGATCAAATAACATATTGTACTGGGCAGTTGTGCTGAGAAAGACTTTTCTAAAACTGTTAAAAAACAAAGATGTTACCTTGAGGAGTATGATGTGCCTGACACAATCCATAGTATTTTTAATCACATGCAAAGTATATCTATAGATAAGGAAGTCAGAAGAATTGATGCATTTGAATTACGGTGCTAACAAAGAATATTTATATACCATGGACTTCCAGAAGAACAAACAAATCTGCCTTGGAAGAAGTGTAGTTAGAATGCTCCTCAGAAGTGAGAATGGTGAGACATTGTCTTATTTATGGTGAACATGGTACCAGGGGGGACCTACCTCTGTCGAAAACCATCATGACTGGTAAAGTAGAGAGTCAGCACAAAAAGAGACAACCTTCAAAAAGCTGGGCTGATACAGTGGGTGCAACAGTGGATTCAAACAGAGCCATGGTTATGAGGATGTCACAGGGTTGTGCACCACTTTGTTCTGTGGTGCCCAACATAAGGTCGCTAAGAGTCAGAACTGACTCTATGTCATGTAACAGCAACAATCCAGTTGCTGACCTCATCTTAGCTTTATTAAACATCTTCAAAGACCCTGTTTCCAAAGAAGATCACATTCACACATTCCAAACAGATGTGAAATTTTAGGAGACATTGTTCAACCCAGTACAAGCATAGTATTAGTATTATTTTTTTTTATATGCTGTCAGATTCTGTTTGCTGATTTGGGGGTGGGGGGAAGTTTTTAATTAGTATTTATAAATGGAAACTGCCTATAACTTTATATTTTGGTCCTACTTTTATCAAGTGTAGGTGTCAATGTTATATTCGTTTTATTAAAAAAAAAATTATTACTTTTCCCCCACTAGCCTCTGGAAACATTTATATTGCATCATGACTATCCACTCTCTAAAAGTTTGGTAAATGTCATACATGAAATCACCTGTCTTAGCTGTCTAGTGCTGCTATAACGGAAATACCGCAAGCAAATGGCTTTAACAAAGAGAAATTGATTCTCTCATAGTTTAGTAGCCCGGAAGTACAAATTCAGAGTATCAGCTCCAGAGGAAGATTTTCTCTCTCTGTCAGCTCTGGGGGAGGTACTCAACCTTTCGGTCTAGGGACTTCTCCGCTCGGGAGTCTTGGCTCTGACGGATGTGCTTTGCTTGCAGTGTTACTTTAGTGTGTGTAAGGTCCTCCTGTCTCCCTGTCCACTTCTGTCTTTTATATCTCAAAAGTCATGACCATAACGGCCTCCGATCCTGCTTCATTAATGTTGTAGAGGTGGGATGTACAGCATCCAGAAAATCACTTCCGATCACAAGGTGGTGACCAATCACATAATGCTGGGAAGCATGGCCTCAGCAAGTTGACACGTATTTTGAGGGACAAAATTCAGTCCGTTAGCATGTGATCAGGAACGGACGGTGCCGAAGGAAGACATTGGAGCTGCATTGAAGGCACTGGTGAAAAACAAAGCTGCAGCAATTGATGGAACAGCAACTGAGACGTTTCAACAAATGCATGCAACACCAGAAGTGCTCACTCATCTATGCCCAGAGGCTTGGAAGACAGCTACTTGGCTAGCAAATTGGAAGAGATCCGTATTTATGTCTATTCCTAATAAAGGTAATTGAGCTGGATGTGGAAATTATCAAACAATATCATTATCATATGTAAGTAAAATTTTGCTCAGCATGATTCAGAAGTGACTGCAGCAGGATGTGGACAGGGAACTGCCAGAAATTCAAGCTGGATTCAAAAGAGGACATGGAACCGGGCATCTCACTGCTGAAGTCAGATAGACCCTGGCTGAAAGCAGTGAATACCAGGAAGATGTTTACCCATGGTTCATTGACTACGTGAAGGCATTCGACTGTGTGGATCATGATAAATCATGGATAACATTGAAGAGAGTGGAAATTCTAGAACACTTAATTGTACTTGTGAGAAATATGTACATGGAACAAGAGGCAGTCACGTGAGCAGTGCACGGGGAGCAGTGCAAGGGGACAGTGCATGGTTTGAAGTCAGGAAAGGTGTGTGCCGGCATTGTATCTTTTCACCACATCTTCTCAATCCATATGCCAAGCAAATACTCTGAGAAGCTGGACTATATAGAGAAGAATGAGGCATCAGGATTGGAGGGAGACTCATTAACTATCTGCATTCCTGCAGATGACACAACCTTGCTTGTGGAAAGTAAAAAGGATTTGAAACTCTTATTGATAAAGATTAAAGACCACAGCCTTCAATATGGCTTGCACCACAACATCAATAAAACAAAAATCCTCACAACTGGACCTGTAACCAATATCACTACATGAAGAAAAGATTGACGTTGTCATGGATTTCATTTAACTTGGTTCCACAATCAATGCCCATGGAATCAGCGGTCAAGAAATAAAAAGATGCACTGCACTGGGCAAATCTGCAGCAAAGTAACTCTTTAACTTGTTGAAAAGTAAAGATGTTACCTTGAAGACTAAGGTGTTCCTGAACCAAACTGTGTTATTTTCAGTTGCATCATAAGCACGTGAAACTGGACAATGAATAAAGAAGACAGAAGAATTGATGCCTTTGAATTGTGGTGTTGGAGAAGAATACTGAATGAACCAGTGGACTGCGAAAAAAACAAATTTGTTTTGGAAGAAGTACAACTGGAGTGTTCTTTGGGAGCAAGGATGGCTAAACTGTGTCTTACATACTTTGGACATCCCCAGGTTCAGTCCCTGGAGAAGAACATCACGCTTGGTAAAGTAGAGGGTCAGAGAAAAAGAGGAAGAGCTTCAATAAGATGGATTGACACATTGGCTACAGCAGTGGGCTTAAGCATGAAAACAACTTTGGGCATGGTGCAGGACTGGTTTGAGTTTCATCCTGGTGTGCATAGAGTCACAAAGGGTTGGAACTGACTCAACAACATCTAACAACAACAATTCAATCCATAACATCATCTGAACCTGGTGCCCTTTTGTGAGATAGTTCATTGACATTAATACTTTTCTCCATTTTGCCTATGGGAGTTGGTCTATTTCAGTTTTTTGTTTCTACTGGTGTCAATTATTTTGCATTACATTAAAAGTTGAGTCCATTTTTTCTAGATTTTCAAATTATTTGTTAAGTATTTTACAAAACCTCTTATTCCTCTGTTTCAATGATTATTTCTCAATACATTTTAGTTTATATATTTGTATCATCTTTCTTCCCTTGCTTAGATTGGTTAGTGGTTTTCTGTTTTGTTGTTTCTTTTCAGTGAATTTCATCAAATGTGTTCCTTCACTGAGATAATCACACGAATTTTCTCTTTTTTTATTTCTGTTAATGTTTTGAATTATGTTGTTTGCTCTGAGACTGATAAACCGCCCTGGAATTCTTGGATTTATTTATTTATTTGTTGCTAATATTTTATATAGAAATTTTTAAAATCTATGTTCATAAGTTAGATTGGTCTGTTGTTATCTTGGGAGTTCTTCCGTCTTATTCTTTTGTTTTGAAGAATTTTGTAATATTGGTGTTTATTCTTCCTTAAATGTTTAGAATTCACCTGTGAAGGCATCTGGGCCTGGAGTGTTTTTTTTTTTAAAGATTTTTAAAAACAAATTATTTAAATAATATGATGAAGAGGACTATTAAGATTTTACATTTCTTATATCTGCCTTAGTAACACTTTTTAATAGGATTTTTTTTTTTTTCAAGTAAGGCTTGCTTTCTACTTTGGCAGCTGTACCTTCCAGGCATATGCTAAAGTGTACTATACTAAATTTTTTACAGCAACATACAAAAAAAAAAAAAAATTGGCACAGCAGTGCTCATGAAAATACCTCACAGGTGGAGGTCATGGTTGGCAAACAGATGTAGACGCTATGTGTCATTTGCTAAAATATGTCAGTTTGTCACATTTGTTATTATCATTTTATTGTCTGGGGGATCTTTGGAGATAATCTCTTTTTATTACTAGCATTGGCAATATTTCCTCTTTTTTTTCTGACTAGTTTTCCTAGCAAGGATTTCGTTTAATTGGATCAACAATCAACACCTGTGGAAGCAACAGTCAAGAAAACAAGTGAAACATGGAATTGGACAAATCCGCTGCAGAAGACGTTTTAAAAATGCTATGAGGTGTGCCTGATATAAGTCATGGTGGTTTCCAGCTGTCTAATATGTATGCAAAAACTGTACAGTGAAAAAGAAGGCCAAAGAAGTGATGCCTTTGAGTTGTGGTGTTGGCAAAGAAGATTGAATGTATCATGGGCTGCGAGAAGATTGAAGACATCTGTCAAGGAGCCAGAATGTTCCTTAGGAGTGAGAATTGTAAGACTTCACTTTACCTGCTTTGGACGTGCTATCAGGAGGGACTAATCCCTGGGGAATGACACCATGCTTATAAAGCAGAGGGTCAGCAAAATAGAGGAAGGGCCCTCAGTGAGATGAACTGACAGGTGGTTGCAACAAGGGGCTCAAACCTGTTTACTGTTGTTAGATGGCATAGGATGAAGCAATATTTTGTTGTTATACACCGTGTTGCTGTGAATTGGAACCAAGTTGCAGCACCTAATAACAAGTTTTCTAGGGATTCATTGATTTTGTCAATCTAATCTAAAAACCAACTTTTGCCATTGTTGATTTTTTTGTCTTTTCTTTTTTGGGTCAAATTTTTCCCCTATTTTATAACTATTTTTTCTTCTTATCTTTACTTTTTTTTTTTTTTTGCTTCTCCTTTTTGTAGTTAGTACTTCTCTCTTCCAGTTTTTCGAGATAAAAGATTAGACCATTGATTTTCAAACTTTTTTCCCCTAACATTTGCATTTAGCATTTGTTACTTTTAGCAGAGTAGGAAGATAAAAGGCCATTACTAGGCTATTACTAACATATCTATCCTTGGATTTCCCAACCTTAGGCTTATTGATTTTATAATAAATGCAACTCCCTATTTAACTAAAAGGCTTTGCAGTTGGGTTTGTACTACACATGGTCAAACATAATGCCTAACTACAGTAATTCACTCAACTTCGTTTGTCACTTACATGCCTCCTTACCTCCTTAGCTTCTCCTCACATCCTCAGCCCTGGGTTTACCTGTGGATCTTAAGAACAGATTCACTTTCTCTGGTTTTGACCTTTGACACTCCTTTGGAATTGACTCACATTCCGTGTCTTATATCTCCTCTGTGGTTACCGGGTAGCTGTCAGTGTTCTTAGCTGACTCCCTCACTTTTTTTATATGACCACATCCTATAGTTCTGAAGGGTGATGTTTTAACTGGAGTATGAACATTTTCTCAAGTTTGTAACTCTTCAGCGTTGTGAAAATACATCTCTACTGAGCTAACAAACCACATTTTTTTACTTCCAGGTGGAGCCTGTTATGGGTTCAATTGCGTTGCTCCAAAACATAAGTCAACTTGGCTAAGCTGTGATTCCCAGTATTGTGCTGTCTTCCACTTTGTAATCAGATGTATTTATCCAGTATGCTGTAAATCTTAACCTCTGTGATGTTAATGAGGCGGGATAAGAGGCAGTTATATTAATAAGGCAGGGCACAATCTGCAGGATTAGAATGTATCTTTAGCCAATCTCTTCTGAGATGTAAAAGAAGGAAATGAGCAGAGACGAGAGGGATCTGAAGTCACCCAGAAAGAAGCATCAAGAATTGAGCATACCCTTTGGACGTGAGGTCCCTGCACTAACATGCTTCTAAGCTAGAGAAAGATTAATGACAAGCATCTTCCCCTAGAACCAAAAGAGAAATAAAGACTTCTCCTGGAAGTCTTATATCTTAACCTCTGTGATGTTAATGAGGCAGGATAAGAGGCAGTTATATTAATATAACTTCTAGTGTCCTAAACTGCAAGAGAATAAATATGTGTGGTAGTTCTGTTATAGCAGCACTAGGTTACTAAGACAGGGTCTGGTAGGTCATCTGGGTTACTCTACTGTGGGAGTGGTAAAGGCAAAGGTTTTCATAAAATAAAACACCAAATGCAGAAATCAAACCCACTGCCACTGAGTTCATTCTGACTCGTAGCGACCCTATAGGACAGAGTAGAATTGCCCCGTAGTTTCCAAGGAGCACCTGACAGATTTGAACTGCTGTAGCACTAAACCGCTACACCACCAGAGTTTCCAAAATAAAACACGGTGGCTGTCAAAGAGTTGTTTTGACTTTCTTTCATTATAACTATGAAAAATAGAGCATTTGATTGTATTAGTTTGATTCCTTAATAATCAACATAATCAGCTTTTTAAAAATGAGTGTATGAGTAAACAATAACCCTACTTTGATAAAATACTATGTAGCCTTACGTAAGCATTCATCACAAAGATGCTTTGGAGGAAAATAGGATGGTCTGGGTTCTGGGGAAGCTGACAGATATCTTTTTTTTCTTTTTCTTTTCTTTTAAATTGTGCTTTTGGTAAAAGTTTACATGGGAAATCAAATTCTTATTTAACAATTTATACACGTTGTTGAGTGATGTTGGTTACATTTTCTACAGCACATCAGCAGTTTCATTATTTCTGTTTTGTTGTCCTGTTTCCATTAATCTAGCTTCCCTGCCCACCGCTTTCTCATTTTTGGCCTCGGGTAAAATTACAGACATGTCAGACTAGACTAGATGAGCTGGAGATACCAGACATTACGGAGCAGGGAAACAGGACATAGGGCGTGATGGGTGAACTCAAAGGCCTGCAGCTGTCAGGCAGTGAGGGGTATGCATAAAGTGGGCCAGGGATGAATGCCCAAGTATATATTATGTGGGTTGGGTGGGTATCTGTAGGCGGCACTGTTATAACCCTCCAGAAAGAGGCAGCTGCTACTGAACTCTTTTTGCATCTAGTGTTAACTGATGGTCCAATTTTTAAAGAGAAGCCAGAAGTCAACATTTTTTATATCAAACACCCTGATCTTTCAATATTGGCTCAAAGTGTTAAAGCTCAGTGCAGCCATTCGAAGCATAAAATCATGTCTATGGATAAGATTTGGCTTGTAAGGTACCAGCTTAGAAAGAAAGAAAGAAATATCTGGAAGGAATAGGGGTACCAGGAAGAGAGGCAGATGGAGAAAAAATAGACAATGGTAAAGAAGTTAAACATTTTACTTAACTGCTGCCTTAGACTTACTGAAAGCTGAGCATTTTAATGATAGTGGTTCCAAGAAGGAAGTTTTCTTTCCGGTTTTACCCCAGTGGTTGTCATTTTTTTCCTTCCATGTTATAATGCAGGCATGTTGTGATTGAAATGATTAATATGTACAAACTGATATAGGAAAGTCATTTCATTGCTAAATGAAAACAGATTAGGGTAATTCGTCCAAAATAAAAAGAAAATACGGTAACACAGCGCTTTGGTATTTTAAAGCTGATATTTTAGCAATCTTTTCACAATAGTTTATTCCCTTTACAATCTCTTGGCTACAGAACACTAAAAGAAAATTCATTTATTGGCATGCAAAGTAACATGGCTTCAGAATACATCTCTTTCAATTTACAGAACTTAAAATTTCAGACATCCCAAGTGGCTGGCAGGTGATATTATGAAGATAATCTTGAATGGTGATGTAACTCATTTCCTAGAGATAAATTAAAAAAACAAACAGTAATTTAACATATTATAATACTCAGATGATACTGTTAACATATCCAGGGAATGTTTCAATGACGTATTCTTATAAAAGCTATAAATTCCTTTATTTTATAAATATGTCGGTCTTTCGGAGTCTGAATTCTCAGGTTCAAAGATAATTCACCCTAAGATTTCCCTATCAAAAGATACAGTTATGAATAATTATAAAAAGAAATCAACATCTTTCAAGATATGTGCTTATTTTTTGGTGTTTAGATTTTCACTACTGTGCTTATTACATTAAGTATATAATTTCATATTTATTGGCACTTTATCTTTGTGCTATGGATCCGACTCGATGGCGCTTGGCTTGGCTTGGCTTATCTTTGTGCTAAAACTTTAATATATATAATAATTTATAATGTTATATTAATATGTGAATGACTTAACACTCTCCATGTTTTATTCATATCTGTGTTCCTGGTGTCTTGTTCCTTATAGATAGTAAATGTTTTTCGAATCAATGAGCAAATGAATAAAACTGCAGTGATCAAAAAATGAATATAATAACATACTCTCAAATGATTTAAACATGTATTTTTTTTACTATATAATAAATATAAAGGCTCTTTCCCATACACAGACAGCATTCTTGGCAATATGACAACAAATATTTAAGAAACTTCCACTGGTTTTAAGAATTGACTAAAATGCAGTCACCTGTCAGTAATTTTCGTCTGAAGCAACCAGTTTATAAAATCTCGGGTGGCAAGATTATCAAGAATGGTGTTCATCTCATCAGAAAAAGACCCATCAGCATGTCTGCGGCGGAGTTCTTCAACAATAGCGACTTCTTCTGGGAAACTAAGATAAAGAGAGTTAAAATTAGTTACTTTTTTCAGTAGGTGCTTGTTGATTGCCGCTCACTGCTAATGTGTGGGAGAGTCACTGAGAACAGGAGTTTCTATTTACTGAGGTCCTGCTACAAAACAAATTCATTGAAACTAGCATGAACTGGAGAGCATGTGAAAGGAAATTTTCCAGGTAGTAAGGAGCAGAGATAGGATCTAAAATCAATCCTGTGTAACTTCATGCCCTTTTCAATATTCCAGGCTGCTTCAAAAATTTCAGTAGTGTTTTTGACAACAGAAGCTATCGCGCTGAGACTATTAATCTGCTTACAATTTGATAAAATACATTACATACCATAAAATTGTCAATTTTCAGAACAATCTTATCAACTAAAGAGTGAAGGGATTAAATGTTAGTGTTTATTATGTTTTATTTTTCATCACTTTACCGTAAGAGAATTTTGATATGCATTTAAGACACAATAAGATATTCTCAGGTGTAACCTGCTATTTTTCCACTGATTTTACAAGTTTGAATGCTCATGTGCTAACAATGAAACTACAGTACTACTTCCCGCTTGTCTTGAAATCTCTTTAAGTTTCAGTACGCTTGTCTTAATTGTCATCAAAAGAATCAGAGTTCTACATAAATTCTCTGTCCCTTGTATTTCAAATGTCAATCAAAATGACCGTGAGAAAATGAGATAGACTTTAATTTCACTTTCAGCTTTGTTTATTTAAAGAAACTTACATGACTCATTTAAAAATAATACCATTGAGTCTGACTTAAAATGACCCTATAACACAAAGTAGAACTGTCACATAAAGTTTCCAAGGATCAACTGATGGATTAGAACTGTTGAATTCTGGTTGGCAGCCAATGACGTTCCTGTAAAAAAAACCGACCAGTTCAAATCCAGCAGGAACTCCTTGGAAACGCTAGGGGGCAGTTCTCCTCTGTCTTACAGGGTCACTAGGAGTCAGAATCGACAGCAGTGGGTTGGGTTGGGTTTGGGTTTATGTGGTTCAGTATACAGATACTTCCACATATCTCTACTTTTAGCATCATTTCATGAAATATTTGTTTCCTTTCATCTTTGTTAGCTTTTTATCTGAATATTTACTAATGCATAAATATATTTTGATCACACATTTGAATATATAACGTGAAACTTTGTTTGCAGGATTATTTCTTCTTTTTCTTTATCCCAGTTTTCCTAGGGCAGTCCTAGTTTAAACTTGTTCTTCTTATGTAGTTTTCAAAAAGTTTCTATTTACTCTCAAAGGAATCTTGGCTTGGATGACAAATTAATACCCTAATTATAGCACAACTATAATGAGGCTGAAGATTAAAGACTACTGTAGCCTTCAGTGTGGATTATACCTCAGCATAACAAAAACAAATATCCTCACAGCTGGACTAATACGCAACATCATCACAAATGGAGAAAAGATTGATATTGACAAGGATTTCATTTTATTGGCTCTACAATCAGCCCCCATGTAAACGGTAGTTACAGAATCAAACAACGTATGGCACAGGGCCAATCTGCTGGAAAAGACCTCTTTCAAGTGATAAAAAGCAAAGATGTCAGTCCGTGGACTGAGATGCATCTCATACAGCTCATACACCTGCAAAAGTGAGACAATGAATAAGGACAACCAGAGAACCATTGGTGCCTTTGAATTACAGCATTGGCAAGACTTTGTCTCACATACATAGGACATGTTAGTGAGAGGGATGAGTCCCTGGAGAAGGACATCAGCTTAGTAGACTACAGAGTCAGCAAAAAAGATGAAGACTCTCAACAAGGTGGACTGACACAGTGGCTGCAACAATGGACTCATACATAGCAATCATTGTGAGAATGGAACAGGACCAGGCAGTGTGTTGTCTCACTGTACCTATGGTTTCTAGGAGTCAGAACTAACTCAATGACACCTAACAGCAGCAACAAAATAATGTGGGATAAAAACGTAACCTCTTTGATGCTATTAATTAATGCTTCCTATCAAAGATGAATCAGACTAAACTTTTGTAGTCTGTCTCCTACCCATCAGGTTATTTCCTTACTTTTTGAGACTATACTAATTAGCTTTCCTAATCCAGATCCAGAAACCCTGGTGGCATAGTTGGTTAAGTGCCACATCTGCTAACCAAAAGGCCAGCAGTTCAAATCCACCAGGCACTCCATGGAAACGCTATGCTGGCAGTTCTACCCTGATCTATAGGGTCGTGATGAGCTGGACCTGACTCAATGGCAGTGGGTTTGGTTTGGAATTCAGATCCACACATAGATAGCTCTAGATTTAAGTTTTCACCATCAAGGAAAAAAAAAATGACAAATAAAAATGTAGAGACTTACTCTCGCCTTCCTCGGCCTTTCACCAGCCAAGCAATGAATTCCTTGGCAGCTTGGCCTTCCAAATAAGAACTTACATCACTGGTAAAGGTCCCTTCAGCGTGTCTCTCAAATTTATCCTGACGTTTGGCAATGTTATTCCTGAAAGAAATGTGAACGTTAAGTTGAAGATCTGTCTCTCTGGCAATATGGTTCTCACCTATAAGCAGTGGCAGCTTTTGAGTTTGGGATTCTATGTAGGAGGGGCTTAAGGGAAATTTGGGAGGAGGGATGGTGGGGATACTAGTCTCAAAGCTACATTAATTGCTTGGATTGAAGACTGATGGGAGATGACTAATAATTAAGGAACAGCTAAAGATCCCTCCCAGAACATCCATTTTCACCTCCCCTGCTTATCCGCGTCACTGCTTGTGATAAGATGCATTAGTTTTACATCAGTCTCAATAGAAACAGACTCTCTCCATCATTTGATGCTTCTGGCCAACAAGGAAATTGTTTGCTGTTAGTAAGCACTGGTAGGAGTTAGTTAATTGTGTTAAGGGAAAGTGAAGAAGTATCTCAAACTGTTACCAAAGGACCACACGATCATGCATGAAAGGAATTGTGTGATCAGTTAGCAGTGAAGAAAGCTAAGAAGATGGACCCCATATCAACTTCAAGTGTGGCAGAGTACTTTGTAGAGGTGGGTGCTCAGCTGCTTTTAGTCTCTCGGGCACATACTACCCTTGAAAAGTTCCACTTTAAACACACTGTAGGAATCACCTGTCAGCAACGATTCTTATGCATTTGTGCAACTGATTGTAGCATTCCCTTTCTAGAAAATAATAAATCTTTTTTTATTTTTATACATTTGTTGTTTCTCCTGTTTCACTGATGACCTCACCTGTCATTCTCATCAGGAACTTCTCTTAATGTCTGTTCTGACCACAATAGCTATCTATCTTGCAGTTGACTGTACCCTGCAACTTTTGCTAGTAGAAATTCTATCTCTGCTATTCATCTGCTGGCCATGATCTCTTCTCTCGCTCTCTCTCCCCCCCCCCTTCATACCATCCAGACAAATCCATGTCCTTTTCCTGAATTTTAGATTCCTTCAGCTACTCTGTATGCAGAACTCCCTTCCTCTTGTGGGCCTGTCTCCAAAAAAATTGTGAAATTCTACCATGTCTGTGAAACTCTTGCAGATGATTTCCTCCAGTAACCTAGATGCAGCAAAAATCCACCCCCCCCAAAGAGAATCCAACATTAAAATGTATGTTGTAGTGTAGGCTTGTGTTCTTATTTGCCTTCTCCTCTCTTTATGCTGTGCAGCTAGACTGTAATTTTAAATGCATATCTGGGAATGTGTTCTACAAGAAAAGGAATGCATCTGTTTCTATTCCCTACCATGATTACCTTGGTGAGGGAGAGTTTTAACTGTGGTCAAAGTTATGGGTTTGAACCCTGCAGGGGAGTGGTGAATTTGCACTATCATCAGGGCAGAAATTAAGATTCCTGACTCTGCATATTCCACACAAGTCAGCCTTCAGTTTTAAGGGAAAATGAATAAGAAAGTAAATATTGTGAAGACCAGAGTTAGGGAAAAAATTTAAGGTCTATGTCACAGTGTAGAGTAGGTAAGGTTTTGAGGAGGGGGAAGCGTGGGGCATTCACAGACATAATACAAAATATAATATCATCACTCTTGGAAAGCACCAAAACCGAAAGGTGTGGGTACTGTCTGATGAATGTGATAAAGTAAGCAAGGCGGGAGAGATTTAAGTTCCGTCTAAGTAACGTGTTTGTGCGCAAATTTCAGACCAGGTTCGTAACTCTGACCTGTTCCTCTTGGTGTTCATCAACCACTGCACAAAATCCTGAGCACGCCTAGAGTCTAAGTACTTGCTGTAGTCGCTGGTGAATGTGCCCTGTGAATGGCGCTTATCTTCAACCATTGGATCTGGATCATTAACAGGATCTGTCTGGGAGGCTGGCAATGATCTGTGGAAAACAGTGATTGGTACAACAAAAAAAATCTACTGTAAACTCACTGGACAGTTATTGCCATCACAAAATACAGAACTGCATGAGGCAATAATGCAGGCACCCAGAGTTTATCAGTACATAGTGCAGAGACCTTAGCTTTTTATCAAAATTCCATCATTTTGTTGCAGTTGAGTACACTCTTATTCTGAATTCTAGCAAAACAATTCTTAACTAATTTTTATCTGACATGAGATTAAATAAATCTTCTTTTCAACTAATTAATCTGCTCATGGTTATGTTAATAATGGCAGAAGAGAACAGTGACTTGAATATATTAAAGAGTGAAGAGTCCCAAATTATTAGTTGGGACAGCAGATTTAGGCTCTAATTCTGTTTTACATACATTAACATAAAAACCTAGCACAATTATTTCATGATATGGTGTCTAATAGTGGAGAAAAGACTTCTGAAAGTCTAAACAAAGGCAAGAAAAAGTCCACTTGCTAATTTGAAGTTATATAGTGGATAATTGATATGTCCGTAATCAACAGTCAGTTCCATTGTAAATACAAGGAAAGCATTCATTGTGATTAATACTCAGAAATCGAAATTAAAACAACAATGAGGTATCATTTTTACCTGTCAAATTAGCAGAGATTAAAAACCTGCCAAAGACACCATGAGAGTAGTATTTCTATACTGCTGATGGAAGTATGTGTGAGCGATTTTTCAGGAAAGTTAATTTGCAAAATACTATGAAACGTTTAAACTCATTAAACCCTTTGACATAGTGATTTTATCACGGGGAATCAATCTTCAAAAAATAGTCAGAAATGTAGGGAGAAGGTATGTACCAAATGTTTTTTGGCCACATTACTTGTGGTGAGACAATTTCCGATCTCTTATGTGTCCAGCAGAGAAGAAATAACTTCTTATAAATTATTGTACTTTTTTCCTGTGGATTAGTATGCAGCCATTAACCATTACACATTTAATAGATGTTTTTCACAGTATCACAAAAAGCTAACAATACAACGCTAAGAGGAAAAAGCATGACAGGAAGCTGTATTATGGTCTGAGAAATACTTGTATACAGCACGTATATAAAACCAAACCCACTGCTATCAAGTCAATTCTGACTTATAGCAACCATACGTACATGATACAGGAAAGAAATACACCAAATGTTTATTATGAGTAATCTTCTAGGGATAGTAAAATTTTGCATACTTGATTTACTTTTGCATATTTGTTATACGAACATATGAATGCATGAACATGTATGACTTTTGCAATTAGCAAGAGACAATGTTTTTTAAGAAGGAATAACAAAGAGAAAAGAGTTGGCATGAATAATTAAAATAATCTATGCAGTGTGTGAGTAATGAATGGATGGAGAGGCAGAATAATCTGAAGAATTCAGAAAGCTATAATTTCCTATGTAGCATATTTTCCAATACTTCCCAACCCTTTGGTTATGAAACAATATGTACTTTCATCTATACTCCAGAAAAGCCTGTTTTTATCACAGTTACACTTTCAACATATGACTTTTCCGCAGAGTATTTACTCTAAGTTACTGAGCCCTTACTTACCAACCAGAGTTTTCACAGCCATTAATCTAACCATAGTGCTGTGTTAGTTCAGTCTGAGGATTTAGTACCTGGGTTTCTCCTCTGTGTCTTGAAGAGAGCGTTGCCAGCTGCCTTGTACCAGCATTACAAACAATCCAGCCACAACATAAATGCTTCTCATTTTTGCTGCCTGTCAGAACACAGAGGGAGAGGGGGGAGAAGCAGGCAATCATATTTAAACATGTCAGGCTAAATTAGTTTGATTTCGACTAAGTACATATTCTAAATAGAAGGAAAAAGCTATTCTTATCAGTTTTATTCGGATTGTGTTTCCAGTCTAATTCCAAAAAACAGATATTTCTCCCCAGAGTTTTTGGAGGAAAAAAAGGGACACAAAAGATGTGTTCCACCAGTAAGGTTTTTCATTAATGTAGGACACTTCTGTCAAGGATTAGAAGGCTCGTTTCCAGAATTGAAATAGAAAATGACCACGATAAACATTTAAAGTATCCCCTGTGGATGATAAGCTACATATGGTTAGCCTGAACGGCACCTGATCCATAATGCTGCCCCCCCCACCACTATCGGTCTGGCTTTCAATTAATAGCGCTTCACTCCCAAGCATTTACATTATACTGCGTCCCAACCATCTTAAAGCTGCCTCGGGCTACAACTTGGCATACCAGCTGTCAGTTCAGATGTATTATTCATTTATATTTTAAATAGTGTAACTTGGTCTAGACTTCATAATTATAAAGCGGCCAACAGATTTGAGGTATTTTAGGGTGCTTTGACCTGTTCTAAATTAAAGGGAAAAAAATCATTTTAAAGACAAGCAATTTGCAATGAGAACTAATGCTTCTGGCAACTTGAACAGTCACAACTAAGAAACTAAGAGATTACTGTCATGAAGAAAATCAGTGCTTGCTTCTGAAGTCTTAGAAGTCTCCAGGTTGTTTTACAATTGGACTCAGTCCAGGATATGTCATTGGCTGTTAGTGACACGCCAGGCCTAGTTGCATGGTACACCCGGTTGCTTGTCCTAGTATCACAAGGAGACCAGATACGCAGTACGACACAGGCCGAAGTGAACACGGGCAGTGTCCACACAGATTGCACCTCTGTTTTCTGAATGGAAACCCGGAGTCCAGGATTGTCTTGGCCCTCTCCCTGCAACTTTCAAGCCCGTAACTTACTTAGAGAACTGGGATTTTCAATCCAAGTTAGATTATGCTTATCCATAAATAATTTGCAGGAGTATTTTTAGTAAAAGACATTTGGTTTGAAATAAGGATTTTACAAATATTATCATTTAAAACTATCAATCTTTTCCTTAACATCCTGGCCATATTTACTATCTGTTTCTGGCACTACAACTTGGAGATTCTAATACCTGCAACAGTAACTTTTTCTTTGAATGATCAAATCTTTTTAAAACTGAGTGGTCAATTAGGCAAAGAAATATGCTAAGAACTACATATTCACCTTCATTCTTTAACTTCAAATTGCTAATTTGGCACTTTGCTGTGCTTCAGAGAACTTTGGGAGTGTTGCCATGTATTTAGGTAGTGTCTTCTGGTAACTCAATTATAATATTCATTTCTTCAGGAATTTTAAAAAATTAAGGCAAGCAGTTCTTTTTATGAATACACTACTGTTGAAAGTTTCCTACAAAAGACTGAAAGCTATCAGTTTGCTTCCAAATCATTACCTCCAACCAAGGCCTCTAAAGGTTTCCCAATATTTTTCTATGATGTTCTGTTGAGGCAGATTTAGAACAGGTGGTATTCTGCCCCTATAGTAGCTGATGGAAGGAAAAAACAACCATAAAGGAATGAATATTTGAAGACCTTTACATTGAAATAATTCTTGCTGAAAGAACTTGTTTTTAAAACTCATTTATTCATTTGGTAAATGCCTTTGGAATTGTAAAAATTTAAGAACAAAATCAATCAATGTTTGAATATCACTGCTGATAAGGTAAATCTTATATTATTTTAGTAAAAATCTCATTTAATAAGAAAGCAATTTTGAAGTTTACGCCTCTTCAGGTGACCTAAAGAGAGAAGCTATGGTTTGGAAAGAACCATAATTTTCCACTCAAATTTCAAAATACAATATGATATCAATGATGTTTTCCAAGTAGGAAATCTTTTACAAAGATTGATCTTAGACCAAGGAAAGGAGATATTGTGTCATATCCCTAAATATTCACCAAAAGGATGCTTTTAACCTTATTAGATTATTTTCTTTACTGGAAAGGTATATTTGGAAATACAACATGGCTGACTCATTTATTCCATTGAAGAAAATCTCCTTAAAATTGGTGATTGTTTTGGAAACTTAAGTAGATACTTTGGAGACTGACTAAGATTTCACTCCAGAATGTAGAGTTTTTAGGTTTTAGTAATTGCCATTGGCCTTCAATCAACAGTAAATAATTATTGATTACTGATACCCATTCAAAATAATAGATGATATTTATCCTCTGCACCAACTACGTTAAGTCTTATTTAGAAAGAGCTGATTTAGTGAGCTTTGAGTTTCTGATAGAGTTATCAAAATTTTGTGTATTTGCAAGATGATTTGAATTTGGATTTTTAGAAAATCAGAGATTTTAATTGGTAAAGAGGAACTGCTGTTATAGCCTCTCTAAGAGACCCATTGTTGCTGAATTCCCAGCCTTACCTCTATTTGATGCAGTGTATACATCTGCTAAACCGAAGGAAAAGGATTTATTTTTCAAAATATTTCTACTTCTTTAAAAATGCAGTTCTCATAGTAGCTAAGTCTCATAACAGTATATTGATTTGAATATTTGTTTTCTTTTCTACTTTGTATCTCTGAATAGAATTATTTCCCTGTCACATTCTGGAGATTCACTACACTGAAGTAGTTGAAAATGTATTTTATATCACTTTTCATCTCGCTTCTGCTTGGTGAATGATTAATAATAAAGTATAAAATAAAGAGTAACACGTTTAATTCATGATATTTTGTTCCCGTAAGAATATTTAACTGTACCAAAAACAGGATCTACAATCTTGCAATTATCCAGCCTTACTCTTACCTTTTGAGCCTGCGATGTGAAGCAGAGCAGGTGGAGAAGACAGACCTCGGGTCGTGCTCTGTGTCCTGAGCTCTGTACTTATGCCATAAAGCACACTGCTTTTATATCCTCCCCAGCTCTGCTTCTCCTCAGAGTATTACGATGACAGTATAAATTTCTCATCTGTAGATAATGGGTTTTTGTTACAAACGACTTCACACGCCCACTCACTTTGCTCATCTGCATTTTACGCTTATATGCGTAAAGGGATCCGGAAAATTTTTATTTACTCTCATGTCTTTTTTGCTGGGAATGAAGAGGGCAGTTTGGAAATTCACCTTCCACTCTGTCAGGCACGAAAATCACTTAAGTATCCTAAAGTGAACTTTGGTGTTGAAGACCAAAGAACTTGAAATGACAAGGCCCGTGGCAACAGCTTTTTGCGTATGGGCTCACGAGGTCATATTAAGGTCCGTTGGTCTGCTATTTTGTATCGGAATATAATGATTAATTCATTCATTCAATCATCCAAATCATTCAGTCAACACATACTTACCAAGAATCTTCTCACTTCACTGAATGGAATTAATTTGTATTATTTTGAGGGGAAGTTTCAAAGAGTAACAGTTAAGCCCTCACGTGTCCTGTTTCAATAAACTGAGTTTAGGCCCGACGGCACTTGGATTTTGGCTTAGATAAAAAGGATAAAGTAAAACAAAAGTCAGACATCCAAGATAAGTGAGGCTAGTAAGACTATCTAATTTTATTTTATCTTCTTTCTTTTAATCAATTCCTAAAAACCACCTCTACTGATAAGAAAATAAGACACTAAACTACCAAAGAAAAAGACATGAGGAAAACTGTCAAAATGAGATCTATACTGTCATATTTCCTGACCCTGATGACCTGCCACATGGAACTTAGATGACCTGTAGGATTTAGCAGAAATATTCCAAGTGCTTTTGAGAAACAGAAAAATGGGAATTGATCTAGACAGAATGAGGACTGGTACCAGGAAAACTGGAGTTTCATCTTGCTGCTGTCAACTAGCTGTGTGGCCTTGGAGAAGTCTCCCAGTCTTTTCGTGTGTCAGCCTTCTGATTTGTAATAGAAGAGAATTGGCTAAGTGTCCCCTCTAAAATAAAAATCTGACTCCACATGACGAAATCATCCTACCATTTCCTAACTGGCTTCTAGTGTTCTAATAAAGTCGGTCGCATGACATAGCTGACGGCTTGTACAGGCATAAATCAGTGGGGCAGGTGGGAAAACATCCCAAATGAACTTAAGCAATTTCGTTTGTGGATTAGGCCCACTATTTATTGGATGTAGACTTGCTTAAAGGTCTGAGTTAGAGATTAGTTCCATGTCAGCTTGGAAGCCCTCAGTCAGGGTTTTTGTGCTGGTGATTGAGCACTGACGCTACACAGCCTTGCTATCAACACGTGGAAACCCTAGTGGCATAGTGGTTAGGTGCTGTGGCTGTTAACCAGAAAGTTAGTAGGTTGAATCTACCAGGCACTCCTTGGAAACTCTGTGGGACAGTTCTACTCTGTCCTATAGAGTCACTATGAGTTGGAATCAACTTGGTGGCAGTAGGTTTGGCTTGGGTTTTTTATCAGCACGTGGTGAAAGGACCAGAAAAACATTAGAACATTTTAGAAATCCAGAATCTCAGCCTGAGCTCCAATCTACCGATGTAGAAGCTAAATATTGACAAGATCCTCAGACACCTTGTAAATGTATTAAAATTTGATAAGCAGATCCATCTCATTTCCTTCACCTCCTCCCTGTGTTGCTGGTATTTTGACCTGAGAACTGATGCTTATCACCTCCACTAGAGGGGGTGAAAGGGCAGAGAAAGCTGGCAGGCCTCTGTCCAGTCTTGATTCACATTCGTGAAAACAGTGACGGCTTCAAAGCATGGGCTAGTTTAATATACGATTAAATTTTCCTTTCTCCTGGCCTCAATCCTCATGAGTATATTGGCTCTCTTTTTATTTTTCTATTTTTTCCCTTTTCCTATCTAATTGATGTTTCTCTGTATCTTTCTTTTTCATTTTCAGATCCTACCTATCTGTGGAGCAGCTCTAAGAAGAGAACTTTGAATCTGATGTAGGTGAAGCCCTTAACACAGATCTTGGCAACTCAGCAAATGACTTCTCCCACGATCTCACTTCCAAAACTCCTTCCTCAACTTGCTTTCAATTATTTCAGAAGTGACCATCCCAAGTTCTTTCTCTAGCTTAAACTCCAATCCACCAACCAACACTGACTCCTGGGGCCTACCAACATCCTAATGATAAGCTCATCAGGAACACAAAAGCCTTAAGAGACCCATCATATGGTAATGCATTACTCTTGTCCTAGAAGGCAGGGTCCTTAGTAGGTCCATGGGTGGTGCAAAAAGAGTCTCTGGGTTGTACAAATGGTTAAGCGCTTGTCATGGATTGATTGTGTCTGCCAAAAAATGTGCATAGCAGTTTGGTTAGGCCATGATTCTTGGTACTGTGTGATTTTCCTGTATGTTTTATATCCTGCCTCTATGATGTTAATGAGAGAAGACGAGTGGTGGTTGTGTTAGTGAGGCAGGATTCAATCTCTAAGATTGTACTGTGCCTTGAGGCAATCCTTTAGGATACAACGAAAAAGGAAGTATGTAGAGAGCTGGGGACCTCAAACCACCAGGAAAAAGCACTGGGAGCAGGGTGCATCCTTTGAAGTTGGGGTCTCTGGGCCTCAGCAGCTCCCAGGAAGATTGACGACAAAGACTTTCCTTCAGAGCCAACAGAAAGAAATTTCACCTGGAACTGAAGTCCTGAATTTGGACTTTTAGCCTACTTTTCTGTGAGAGAATAAATTTCTCTTTGTCAAAGCCACCCACTTGTGGTATTTCTGTTATAGCAGCACCAGATGACTAAGATAGCACTCAACTACCAGCTGAGATGTTGGCAGTTCAGGCACACAGAGACTCCCTGGAAGACAGGCCTAGTGATTTGCTTCCAAAAGCTCACAGCCCTGAAAACCCTACGAAACACAGTTCTGCTCAGACACAAATGGGTCTCCATGAGTCAAAATTGTATTGAAAGCGACTTAGAACAACAGCGATAGGTTTTGTGTTGTCAGAAATTGAGACGAGCACCGAATATAATTTAGACCTCTGGATCTTCTTTCAGTGGTCCCTTGACCTGCCCTGTACCGGCCTGTATTTGGCCTTCAATTCATTACTGGAGTTTTTAGTTATTTAGATGTGAGGCAGAGAAAGAAGTGATCCTATATTTTTGTCACTGGTGATGAAAAGCTTGTCTGGAAGCCAAAAAACAAAAAACAGAGAGAAAAGGAAAAACATTAACAGCAACAACAACAAATGGGAACCAGCAATCAACATAGCCAGAAACATGGATGAATTTCACGAAACTAGGCTGAACAAAAGAAGGTGGACAAAACAAAAAACTACATAGGAATGAATCCATTTACTGAATATTCAAGAGCAGGTGAAACTAAGGTTAAAAAAAGTCATAAAGGAAGTTGCCTTTTGGAAGGGGAGGGAGAAGACACCCTGAAAAGAGCCCAAGGGAACTTTCTGGGAGATATGGAAATACTCTACATTGTAATAGGGATGTGTGTGTTAGCCAGGTGCATTCGAATTGTCAAAATAATATCGTTAAGATTTGTGATTTTCATTCAAATATATTTTACCTAAAACAGTAAATAGTTTAAAAAAAAGATGGGGAAAGTAGGCTGTGAGTACAGGTATGGATGATACAAGTACAGCAGACTTTTGATGATTACTGAAGTTGGGTGATGGTAAGCAGAGTTTGTGATGCTCTTCTGCCCACTTCACATAGGAAAATTTTCATAAGAAAAAATTGAATTAAATGATGGTATGGGTTGGCATTATCAGCAATGCCCCAGTTACTGTTTCGGAAGCTCAAGTGTTCCACCCTTCTCCGGGAAGTCTTGGCCCAGGAACTCACTGTTTGCCCAAAGCAGAAACTGTTCCCAAAGCCAACTCTCTGGACAAAGATTAGGCCGAGCTACAAGATCTAAAATCATACTGGTGAAGAGTGTGCTTCTTGGCTTAAGTAGATACAGGAGACTAACTGAGAAGCTCCTGTCCAGGGGTGAGATGAGAAGTAAGAGGCAGACAGGACTTAATTTGAATGGACACGGGAAATATAGGGCAGAAAGGAAGAGCATGGGGAGAGCAGCTAGAATTATGTAGCAATGTGTTTGTAAGCTTCTGTAGGAAAACTGCCTTGGATTATAAACTTTTATTTAATGCACAATATTAAGAATAACTTCACAATCTATATCATTTTGCCACATAATACTTAGACCTTTCACCAGCTCTTCCATTCTAACTGCTCCCTTTATCTCTTTCATGACAGCACGCTTCCCGTTTGATCTGGAACTTCCTGTGACCTTTTGACGGAGCTCTGAAACCCCTCGCCCAATCATCTTGGCTCCAGAGATGAACCTATCAGACAGCCCTGTGCACATGTTTAAGTTCAAAGATTAGTTCATTGCCAGCCTCACTCTATGTGTTGTATAGTTCAGTCTCTGTCTCTGTCTGAAGAGTTGGCCATGGTGTCGGATGTGGTTTGGGGTTATAGAGTCCAGGGGCCATGCTCTCAGGGGGCCTCCAGACAGGACCATCAAGTATGGCCTTTCGGTAGAGTTCTAGCTCTGCCCTCTGCTCTTCTCTCTCTATGTCCAGGACTCCTTTCCGTGTCTCCCTCATCCAGGTGGTCATCGTTGGCACTGGGGCACCATCTAGTTCTTTTGGTTCCATTCTGAAGCAGACTCGTATATGTCCCCTTCCATCTGGTGAGCTCATATTTTCCTCCTGTCCTTGATGTCCACTGTTTCCCTCTGGCCCAGGTGCATTGGGACTATTAGATGCTATTTAGATGGAAGCTTTCCAGCTTTTAAGATCCCAGAAACCACTCACCCAGGTGGTAAGCAAAGCATTTTCTTAAGAGAAAGAAAAAGCTTGGTTATGTCAATTAGTCTGGAAGTCCCCTGAGAGTGTGATCCCCCAATCCCAGACCGTATTTCTCTGTCCTTCTGAAGAGGTGGTCTACATCTAGGGAACAATTTAGTTTTGAATTTGAGCAGCTGTGGGTACCTCTCTTCTAGTATATACTGTCACAGTCTACTCCTGACTCTAATCTTGACCACTGTCTAATTTGTGAAAATCTGTCTCCCTCCTTCCCCACCGTTGTAAACATCAAAGATTGATGTCTTCTGTGTTAAAGCACAATAAAATATTTTTAAAAATTTAAAAGGAAAAAGAGTTCAGCCTTTCGCTTGCTAAGTATAGGCCAGGTAAAGTAAGAGACAGGTCAGATGGCAGCAAGGGAAGGACTCAGGGGTGGGAGCACTGCAAGCAATGATGGGAAAGGGAAAGGGAACTGCCATTCCAAGGACATGGATTCAAGATTACAGTTCTCTTCTTAATGTTTTTCAAGGCCTGCCTTTAAACTACGCCTCATCTCAGCTTGATAAGACTTCAGTACCAGTTGTGGTTAAGTTGATTCTAACTCACAAGGATCTCATGTGTGTCAGAATAGACCTGTGTTCCACACGGTCTTCAGTGGCTGACTTTCTCGAAGCAGGTTGCTAGGTCTTTTTTATTTTGTGCCTCTGGGTAGACTGAAACCACTTGCCTTTCTTTCAACAGCTGAGCGTCACAACCAACTCTATCACCCAGGAAGTGCGAGACTTCAGCAGTGACTAGTAAAGCTTTCCTAGTGAATTTGAGATCCAATTTTTACTCTTGGAAGTAGTCTCAGTAGGCCATGCTCCTCCTCAGCTGGAACAATGGTCTCCATAACAAGAGTGTTATGGAAATAGATGAGTCCTCAGACAGTCAACGAAAATGATAAAGAAAAATACTGTGCATAGCACTTGAGAGAAAAGTTTACCTTAATTGAGTTTTTTTTTTTTTAGCTTTAAGGAAAAATGACAAGAAAAGCTTTTGAGAATGTAAAATTTGATCACATAAAGTCCAATGATCTGATATTCTTCTCATTTTAATGAGTGACATGATTGGTTCAGGGATCCAGAAGCAGTAAAGGAAGAACTTCCAGGGAAAATTCTTCCAAGTTTGCCAGAGAATATGAGAAACGTCTTTCCTGAGAGAGACTGAAGAACCAGTTCATGACCTATCCATCTGGAATAATTCTGAAGACGTCTCCTAGGGTTGAGGAAAAATTAAGATTAGTGGACAGTCTTTCTGCCCCGAGGCTCTGAGACCCTGGGAGTCAGCTCAGCTCAGGAGTCTGTGCAGACTCTGAGTTTATCTTTTGTTAGATCCTGAAATAATGAGATGTTTAAAACTGTTCTAAGTTTTGGTTGTTATTTTTACTCAAGAAAGGAGCAAGAAAGATAAAGAAAACAAAATCACATTTGTACAAAAGAATCTTATCTCATAATTTACAAGTGGAAGATATATTTATATGCATAAATACACATATATCATTGAATATATGTGTTATGCTACTATTTTTCACATATTGTAGCTATAAAAAACAAACCATATGTCATTACATTTATCCAACCTCTTGCTCATCTGGAAAGACTTTTTTCTTTGAGGTTCTAAGATTCTTTAATCTAAGCCAATTAAAACATTGCAATTTTTCAAAGTCTTCTGTAAAAGGAAGTAACTTTAGTCATTAGGAAATTTATAACTTGAAATCTGTATACTAAAACAAAATATGCTAAGTGAAGTTCTGAACACCTTTTTTCTATTTATTCTGCCCTGTAATCAGATTTGTCCCCAGCGTTGACAGTTCACATTTTACCGTTTATAAAGATAGGCCCAGTTTTCCAGGGAAATGCAATCATATAATGGGGGATAATTTTAAAACTCTTTAGACTATTGGAAACCCTGGTTGTTCTAGTAGTTAAGTGCTATGGCTGCTAACCAGAAGGTCAGCAGTTCAAATCCATTAGGTGCCCCTTGGAAAGTCTATGGGGCACTTCCACTCTGTCTATAGGGTTGCTATGAGTCAGAATCAATGGTAATGATTTTGGTTTTGGGTTTTATATTGTTCAGCCTATTGTTAAATAGGGATTTACTTAATTTATTGCAATCTATATATTGGCTGGAAACCCTGGAGGTGTAGGGGGTTAAGCTCTATGTCTGCTAACCAAAAATTCAGCAACTCCAATCCGCAAGGTGCTCCTTGGAAACCTTGAGACCATTGTACTCTGACTTCTAGGGTCACTGTGAGTTGGTCCCTATTTGATGGCAGTGAGTTTGGTTTATTTTTCTTATAGATTGGCTGTTTTATTCTTCAAACATAAAGAATGAATTTCTGCAATCTCATTTCCTAATGAACTACCAAAATACTTTGTTTCCGCACTCAAAAACAGTGCTGTGGCTAGGGACTCCTCTACTGTGTTCTAATCTGGACTGTCATTTACTGAAAAGAAAATCATTTCTGAGTTTCCCTGTTGTCAAAGGAAGTAGAGACTGACTTTTTACTTTCATTCTAATAAGAACTTTTGTTATCTCCATAGACATGGAAGAATTTAATTCTGAGCCTTTCCTAATAATGAAGAAAGGATAGATTCTTATAATTTCTGCCCATGATTGCTAGCATCATTCTTAGCAAATACTGATCAGCTAAACTCTAGAAGTCAGACTGTAGCTTTATACTGTTTTTCCTTTCCCCACCCCCTACAGTTGGCAAATTGCTTAGTAAAAAAAAGTATCTCAATGAATATTTAAAAATTTGGTTTGATATTTTAAATGCAAATTTGCATGTTGTGTTTTTATAGATACTTGTCCTACAGAAATGCATAGCTTAGGACAGTTGACACTGATATAAAAAATCAAGAACAAATTATAAATTCAGAGTCTACAGTTGATCTTTTTTTCCATCTTTCATCTGGAAGTCATATAGAGACCTAGTTATAAGCAATAGAATTTAATAATAATAATTTGAATGGAATGGAATATATGTCCATTATTTAATGCCAGAAACTTTTTATAACTCAGGGATTAGGAAGGAGCCCTCTGAAAAAAATGGAAATAACTAACACTTAGCACCTACTAAAGGATCCCTAGCTCAGTAGTTAAGCACTCAGTTGCTAACTGAAAGGTTGTCTATTGGAACCCACATGGGAGCTCTGCAGAGGGTGGAGCTGGGATTGGAGGTAGATTGGAGCTGGGATTGGAGGAAGCTGGGATTGGAGCTGGGATTGGAGCGGAGAGGAAGTAGGCAGATGGAGGAAGACTTGGCAATTTGCTCCTGTAAAGATTTCAGCCTATGTGGGGCTTATGGTCTTGGAGGAACATCTAGCTCAATTGACTTGACATAGTCTATAAAGAAAATGTCCTGCATTCTATTTTGATGAGTAGTGTCTAGGATCTTAAAACCCTGTGAGCAGCCATCTAATATACTTTACTGGTCTCACCCCTCAGGGAACAAGGGAAGATGAAGAGAACTAGAGATACAAGGAGAAGATTAGTCCAAGGGACTAATGGACCACAGTTACCATGGCCTCCATCAGACAAAGTCCAGTATAACTAGCTGGTGCCTGGTTACTGCCACTGACCGCTCTGCCGGAGATCACAAGAGAGAGTACCAGACAGAGTGGGGGTGGGGGTCTGGAATACAGAATACAATTCTAACTTACAAAAAAAGACCAGACTTAATAGCCTCACAGAAACTGGAGAAACACTGATGATATGGCCCCAGACACCCTTTAAACTCAGTGAGGTAACTCTGGAGGACATTCTCCAGCTAGGCCCCTAAAGCAAAATGAGACTACAGGGGCACACCAAATCATGGGCAAGGACTAGAATCTAGGCAGGAGGGAACAGAAAAGCCAGCAAAAAAGAAACCAAGGTTGAGAAGGGAGAGTGTTGGCATGTAATGGGGTTGTCAACAAGTATCATAAAACAATACGTGCACTAAGAATTTAGTGAGAAGCTATTTTGTTCTGTAAACCTTCACCTCAAGTTCAATTTAAAAAAGAAAAAGAAAAAAATGACTATAAAATTTTTTTAAAAAGATTTCATCCCAGGAAACATTGTGAAGCAGTCTTCTCCGTCCTATATGTGGTTGCTGTGAGTTGGCTTCAACTTGGTTGCACACAACGTTGTGTATTGAAGGCAAAATCCTGTAAATACATTACTTCCAATCCTTACACTGTATTTAGTAAGAAAAATATTTTTGCCTTATTTTTACAAACAACCAGTGCTTAGAACAGGCAGCCAAGTTGCTTAAAGTCACATCTGTGTTTGAATACAGGACCACACTGTCTTTCCAGGACAAGGTTTTCAAAAGAAGTGATGCAGGTCTAGGTAAAACTGAACCTCCTGGGAATCTGCTTTGGCTGCACTCTGAGTCCATTCCCAGCTGTCAGACAGCTAACACAGCACAACGAAATAGTAAGCAATTGGAGACTCAGGGTTTTTTGTTTTGTTTTGTTGGTAAGTTTACTTTTTATTGTCTAAACATCTAATTCAGTGGTTTTCAGTATATTGACACTATCATGCAACTAGCACCACTATCTAATTCTGGAACATTTTCATCACAGCCTGAAAAACTCCTGTATCCCTTAGCAGTTACTGACCAGTTCCGTTCTACGGGCAACCACTAATCTACTTTGTTTCTTTCTATATTGATCTATTCTGTACATTACTGACAAAAACAATGACTCATTATGTCGCCTTCAGTGTCTGACTGCTTTCATTTAGGACTTTCAAGGTTTATCCATGTGGTATCATGTATCAGAATTTCATTCCTTTTTATGACTGAATAATATTCCACTGTATGGATATAGCACATTTTATTTCCCCTTTTATGTCTTGTGGGACATTTGGGTTGTTTCCACTTTTCAACTACTATGAATAACACTATTATAAACTTCCATCTCTAAGTTTCCGGTAGACATGTTTTTAATTCTCTTAGATGCTGCCTTAGAAGTGGAATTGATGGGCATATAATAATTCTATGTTTAACTTCTTGAGGAACTGCCAAGTTCTTCCCAATGTGAAAATGAAGATTTAGTTTTTAAGAATCAGGTCTGTTTTTCACATGGTATGTGATTGACTTTTCAACCTTTTAAACAGCTGCAAATTTTATTTTCTGATGAAGCTGGAGGCATTAAATGAACTTAGGTTGAGAGTCAAGCGGTGGGCAGGTCTTGCTTGGCAAAGAGGAGGACCTATCCTTATTGTGCTGTCTACATCGCTATGAAGAAAGATTAGAAGTCTAAATAAAGGAGCCCTGAGAAGGCCAAACATTTGCAAACTTCTCTTTGGGAGGTCTGCTGTGGTGAATGCAGCTGAGCAGGAAGCTGAAAGACCGGAATTTAGGAGTCAGAGAAAGGCCTTCTGATGCTTGAGAGGTATGAGAACTTGAAGTGCTCCCAAGATGTTAGGTACGGAGATGTAGCAACTGAGCGGCTGAATCCTGGGAGTTTCCTCTCAGGTGTCTGGTAGTGTGGGGGCATGAGTGGAAACTGATTAAAATAGCTATAACACAAATTTACATATGATCTAACTCGACCGCACTTGGCTGGCTGGCTTAGAGACAATGAGAAAAAGTCAAAACAGATATTTATAAAGCATTCACAAGCTGAATTTTCTAAGGCATACACTTATATCAAGAAGTGGAGTCTACTGAGTCTAGAAATGATATAATGATCACAGGTTACTTGTATTGAAAATATTACAAGAGAAGCTGTATATATGTGTGTATAAACATGTATATATATAAAATACGTGTATATGTGAAGTCCTGTCTCAAAAATGAGTAAAAATTTTCCTGACAAATTATTATTTTAGTGAAGTGTAGATCTTAACAATTACATTTGTAGTTTTCACTGTATATTTTCTGGGACAAAGATGATATGAACACTATGCTGTTATCAATAACATTTCCTATCAATTTTTAACCTGTGATAAAGGTAAATTCCTAATTTTTGTTAAGAGGAAATGACTGCGAAAAGACTACATCAAGGGACGGATAGCAGGGTTTTCCACAGCATGTTTCACTGTGCATGACTTTTCCAGCAGAGATTAGGTAAACAATATTTTATGGCTCCCGAAACTATAACTTGCAAAAGTAAATAACAAAAGTACTCCGGATGTATTGAAAGAGCTTTGGCAATCTAGAGGAACATGTGTGATTTTTTTTTTTTTAAACATAAATTGATAGCGACTAACTAAAGGAATAAAGATACAAAATACTTAACTTCACCTGGAATCTTTTTCTTTTTTTTTTAAGCCTTATCTGGAGGAATAAAATCTCAGGTTTACACTTTCATTCTGGAGCCTTTGCCCTGGCATCCCTTGTCCTACTGGCAAGATTTATCCAATGCCAGTTTAGGGACCATCCTTAGGTGACATCTCAAAATTGTCTCCTCTCACCTGCCTCCATCTATAGCCTCTTCATTGTGGCCTGGGTGTTGGCAGGAGAGCAGAAGTAGGAAGACAGGGGGGGGGGGTAACATTAGAAAAGAAAAGAATATCAGGAAGAAAGATTGAAAGGGGGAGGAGAGATGATATCAAGACTGGAAAGCTAATGTCATTTTTAGGCCAGTCCCAAATTGTGTTTACATATTGGATGGCCTGCCTGTATATACTATTTTGCTGAGGACAAAAACAAAATGCAGCTCCTGTAGAAGTCTCTAAGTTACAGAATGCTGTACAAGACTCTGTTTCCAAAGTCAGCCTACAAACATTTATTGAAGTAGTCATTTAGTGACTACTGCGTTAAGCGTACTTAAATTCTAATAATGGCTGATAAGCATCTGCTAACTATGACTCTGTATGTTTGTACTCTATATAGAACAGTTGATTACTGATGGTAACATGCAACAAAGCCATCTGAAAAGGCACTCCACATAGTCTGTCTGAAATGCCTACCAGGTGGCACACTGTGTCACATGGAGACATGTAACTATCAGGAAGACCATAGTCCACATGGCAGCTGGACCTCTGTAATCTTAGATGAGTTCCACAACTCGAACATCATTTGCTGGATCTGAAATATACTTTAATTGCTCACTTCCAGAGTTCTGAAATTAAAATGAAATAATGTAATGGAGCACCTGGCATATAAGTGATTCCTAGTAAAGAGAGAAGAGACAAGTGCCGTCGAGTGCTGACTCATGGAGTAAAAGGCCATGAAATTATCACTAGGAATTGACACCCATAGGCCAAATCTGACATACAGATGAGTTTTTGTTGGCTCATATAAGTTTGTTTGTTTTTAAATAAAAGATTTTAAAATGAAGAGAGTTCACATTAAAAAAAATCCAACTATCTGGTTTCTCTTAAATGAAGAACTCACAGCTGGCAATAATAGGTCTACGTTACCATGTGTCAACAGTTTGACCTAGGAGCCATTGTCCCATGACTTGCCCTCACCAGGTCACCAGCATCCCTCTGTTACTTTACAGAGACCTCAGTGATCCCACCTTGCCTTCTTCATTTATTCTGGTTGCCTGCTTGGCTTCAGCAGTTGCTTAAGATTGAGAACTGTATTTATTTATTTTTTTTTGTTTTGATTTTTTCTTTTTTTTTATTATGACTGAGTGAAAATGTACATTCCCATGTAAATTTACATGCCCGCCTATATGCAGCTTTCACTGCTCTCCCTGCCCGAGAATGGTATTTCAAGGCATCTATTACGTGTGTTCAATATCAAATTTTCAGTTATCCATTTGATTCAGGTAGAATTAGCCTTATCAGATGAATAGAATTAGTTTTGTCAGGTGAATGGTGATGACATTCTCTTTGAGACTGTTGTCATACCAGCGTCAAGCAAGGTGGTGTCACTGTGGGCCCTAACTTCACTTTTATTTCATTGCCTGTGTCAAGAAAATTTCAGCTTCAGTGTTTCCACAGATTGTATGACTGTTAGCCAACAGTGCAATACCCACCCCCCATCCCTGTAAACAGAACCTCAGAAAAAGCCTGTGAAAGAGGTCCACAATGAGAGGACACAGAAATACTAAGGATAACACCAACAATCTCAGATAACGCTATTTACATTCAGGGAGATAAGCATGCAAACAAACAAACAACAACAAACCATTGTCTTCGAGACAATTCTGACTAATAGAGACTTTATAGAACGGAGTAGAACTGTCCCCATAGAGTCTCCAAGGAGTACCTGGTGGATTTGAGCTGCTGACCTTTTGGTTAGTAGCTGTAGCACTTAACCACTATGCCACCAGGGCATAAGCATGATTAGAACATATTATTTAGTTAATGTGCCTTAACATTTGACGGTGATTTAGGATTTAAGAACTATGTAGTGGTATTCAGACCCAACTTGATGGCAGTAGGTTTGGGTTATACCCTCAGGCAGAGCCCTTGTGGTGCAGTGGTTAAAATTTCAGCTGCTAACCAAAAAGTTGGCTGTACAAATTCACCAGCCACTCCATAGGTGAAAGATATGGCAGTTGGCTTCCTTATTAAAGATTACAGCCTTGAGAACCCTATAGGGGAGCACTATTCTGTCCTACAGGGGTACAGTGATGCAGCGGGTTTGGATTTTTTTTGTTTTCTCAGTTCTCTAAGGAGACGCAAAGGCATTCTTAGAGCTTGCAAATCACAGTGCGAAAGCTATGGCTAGAACCCAATATCTGTGAGGGAGTAACTAACTCTCTGGAAGGGCAGAGCTTACTCAGATTACAAGAAACAGACTTCGGGTCACCTTTGTTTAGCAATTTTGTGGGTGTACAAAGCCAAACTAAGCTGCCTAATGGAATCCTTGAAAATCCATTCACCTATGTTATCAACTAAAAATATATAATTTAAATTGTATGACTTTTGAAAGACATATGTTAATGAATTCTTTTTTATGATTCCAAATTTATAGTATAAATTTAAAATAAGAAACCATTCAAACTTTCACGGTTTGAATTTTCGACCTGATCAGGAGATTGCGACAGTACAAAGTGCAGGTATTCTTGTTTGATAACGTGAAATACTTAAAGTATATTGATTAAGTAAAATACATTGTCATCTTCAAAACTGGTTTAAAGAAAATTTTAAAAACTGCTAGAATATTCAGTAAAATTTCCAAGGTGTATTTGGCTTGATAGCTTGAACATCTCGTGCCAAACTTTCACCTCAGTATGTAGTGTACCGGAGCTGGAACAATGCCATGGGCTGTGTTTCTGTTTTCAAATCCAACTTATTTTGAATTTTTTAGAACAAACTCTTTTAGGTCTATAGCTAAGATGCATGTCCCTTCCAGCTCCATTGTCCTCACCATGGGCCACCAGCTTGTCTTGGGATTTTTTTTCTCCCTCTCTCCTTTGATGTAGAAGCAAGTTCCTACCACATGCTCAGTCCCAGAAAGGGGACATGATTCTCCTGGGAGATCCCACATTATGGTTTCATTGGCTTTCTCCTTATCCACAGAATTTACAGGCATATTCCTTGGCTGATTTTTGAACTCCTGCTACCTTATTCCAGAACTGCCTACTGGAGGCAGAGACAAAAAATCAAAGATAAATGCTTAAGGGGACCTTATATTCAAATAGGAGAAAGAGGTAAGAAAACAAGCAAACACATGCACAAATAAAACGGCTTCTTGTAAATTATCAAAAAAAATAACATAAGACAATTAGGCTGAAAGTTTCTGGCTTTCAACATTAAATCAGATGGCCAGGGAAGGTCTCCCTACCCGTACAGCAGCAGAAGTGGCGCAGAAGGCCACAGTACAGCTTCCTACAAAACAGGCAGAAAAATCCATTTGACCAGATCTATCTCTGAGACCTTATCACTTAGCTTACAGACAGAGGTTGTGTTAAAATTGTCATGACCAGAAGCAATGACCTAGAGTCTTGCACAGAGCAGTGCAAGATACGGGTTCGTACGGGTGCTCATGTGCAAAGATTCGTGAAGGGGAGCCAGGAAAACAAAATATCTAATCTATGATGAATGCAGTTGCTTTTGTACTAGTTAACTGGCCTCAATTGACTTTACCATGAAATCAGCTGTTTGGTGTTTTATTTTTTTTTCCTGGCTCAGGTCACTGCTCAGAAAGGTACTCTGATTCTTTCCCAGAGGCTTTTGATGGCAGGATCCATCCTGTATGGTCATGGCTTTCAAAGGATCTGACTGGGAAGGACCCAGCCAAGTGGAAATTTGGGAAAAACACATTCTAGGTGCTGGAACGGAAATAATCTTGGCCTTTACAAACAACAACACCACAAAAAAAATACAGAAACGAACCCAGTGTGGCTGGTGTTTGGTGGGCCATGGAAAGATGGTGAACCAGGGCTGGAAGGGAAGGCCTCTGTGGTGCTTTGTGGGTAGGCATGGAATTGGTTGAGTTGCTACCCACTTCCTTCTAATTGCGCATTTCTTGGGCAGCTTATCTTTCCCAAAGACGTTTCAGTCATTACTGTAAAACATTAGATTCCCTAGACAGATACTGAGATACAGGGATAAATTACTCATTCAAGATAAAACACCAAAGTAGATGACACTCAGAAACCAGCTATTCTTAAAAGACCATGTTGTTGTAGAAGAAGATGGAAATTCATGTATATAAGTGTTTGAGAATTCTGCCGTTTACTAAACTCACTGATACAGGAAGAAAACTACTAGTTCCTGGCTCAGACTACTAATTTTCAAGAATTAATTTATATTAAAAAAAAAATCACAACTAAAAACTAGTTTATTTTATGTGTTTATAATGTATTTAACAAACACCTATACAATATATACCAGACACTTTACAAAGAACAGCTAATAGCTAATTTAGTCATCCAAACTGATGAGGTCATTGTGTGCTGCTGAGTTGATTCAAATGCATACATAGCAAGGTAGAAACTCATGACCTCCTTTGGACACATAAGAAGAATGCAGCAGAGACAACTATGAAACTTTATGAAGGTTACACAGCGAGCATGTCACAAGCTGGGTTTCAAACCCTGGTAGTCGGGCTTCTCTCTTGCTCTTAGTCGCTACAATAGGCTGCCTATAAAACTGGCTACGCTGAACATGTCCTATTTAAATGATAGACATAGAATTTATGTTGCAGATGGTTAATGTGCTTGGCTTCTAGCCAAAAGCTTGGAGGTTTGTGTCTATCCAGAGGTTCTTTGAAAGAAAGGCCTGGAAATGTACTGAAAAATCCTCCAGGTGAGCCAAGTTCTACTCTGACACACAGGAGGTCACTGTCAGTCAGAACCGATGGCCACTGGTTTGGAGTGTTTTTTGTTTTTTATGGGTTTTTTTTATGTGTGTATGTCTCCTTCGAAAGAAATAAATTTCAGTGTGTTTAATCTTTTGAAGGGAATGAGAAAACAGCATTGTTTCTTGTTGAGGTATAAAGCATTTGCATGTATTAAAACACCATCACTTTCTAATCATCACTTATTAAAGCTGGAGATTTAGCTTAGCGCCAGTGTGGTGTAAGTGGGTTTTATGATATATCTAAAATGTTTTATTATGTCCCAGAGTATGTGAAAGAATGTTACAGTAACAAAATGGGTCACATGTGAACGGGTAGTAGTTTTTTAAACATACAAATTATTTTTCTTTTTTATAGCTTGTTAAATGTTTCATTAATACATTTTTAAAATTCATTTTCCACAGTTGTGAGAACATTTCCACCCTGAATAATTAATGGCTAGCAAAGATGCTCCTGTCTTTGCTAATCAATGCGCAGTAATTATTGAAAGAAGGAAAACTGTCAAACCATTGTGGCATGACCTTGGCTTGACTGTCCCTGCCTTTTGTTCACAAGACACAGACTCTGCATAACCACAAAGTGAAGGATATTGTGCTGTACTGATGAGGGCTCATTAAAACATACACAGCTGAAGCAATTTTTAAGTAAGTAGAGTAAGTAATGAAGTATTAATTAGAGGCCAATAGAATGAAATCATACTTCCCTAGCTTGCCAAAGACAGTACCTGTGTGTCAAAAAGAAGTGTGTATGACCAGCATGTTAGTGTCACATGCCGATAATCCGAGCAGGTGGTCATTAGAGGCTTTTGGTAGGAGCCAGATTGGTTTTTTCCATGAATAGCTTGGTAAAGTCCAGGCACTTATTTCCCTCTGAATCAGAAATTCTTCCATGTCAGATTGCCAAAGTACCTGTCCATAATGCCAAAGAAGTGTTTTAGCAGTTTTTTCACAGGCTGAAAATGATTTACTGTGTCCAAAATTTTTAAATCTCTTCTACTGGGCAAACTCAAAATATCTGGTTTATTGGTTAAATTCATAAATATGCTAGTTGCCTTCTTTCTTCTTCACAAAATAACAGCATAATTGAGAGCATTGTTTTGGTAGAATCTTCTCATACTATCACATAATCATCATTTAAATTAGCCCTAATTCATTTTACATTTGCTTGTTTTACTGCTAAGTTTCCCAGAACCGTATTTTTTTTTTTTTTTTTTTTTACAATTAGAACATCTGAATTTTAATTACATTACCATCAAGAAGCTCATTAAAGTCACTTAATTGGCAACATTTCCAAAAAAACCTTAGCTGGGTTTAATATATTTTAAAGAGTTACTGTCAAAGTATAATTTCACCATTACAAACAGCTTGGCAACAACATTTGCATAAAGATCTGTCAGTTTCTGAAAAATGCTCAAATGTTGGGAAAATCAGATTCGTTAAGTTGCCCTTACTGGAACAATCTAGAAATGAAAAAATTGTCACATATATTTATCTTTGTAACCCCAGCAGTACCCAGGATATTATCATGTACTGTGTAAGTATTCGAAAAACGTTTTTGGAAGGAAATGAATGATATGTTTGGTACTTCGAGGTAAATTATTTTACCTCTCCAATTCGTGGAGTGTTTTTATTTTTATTTTTTTAACCCAATAAAAGATTCCTTACTTCTCTTAAATTTATCCAAAGACCCATTTTATCCTTCCTTTGTCTCATCCACTCTGAGAAATATTAGCTTCTCACTATGGGATTACTGTGAGTCAGAATCAATTCAATGGCAATGGGAATCACATGGTGGAAGTTTGAAACCTTTTGAAATAGCTCTAAGGCCAGCATTGTGGGACTACAAGTGGAGGTTGTTTTTAGATGATATAATTGTCTTGTGATTGCGTCACATGTATACTTGTATCCCACCCTACAGCACCGACTGAATTTGAACTTGCATTGTGCTTGCATTCGTGTCTTCCCTTTACAAAACTGTAAGCTATCTATACGACTGAGGTCTGACAGTCAAGTTCACAGACTCATCGTAGCAAAAGTGCCGCTTACCTCATAGCTGAATATCGTTAGAGTCCCTCTGGAAATATTCCCCTCGGGAAGCTATGTACCTAGCGCCTAGTCTGCCCTTCAAAGCAATTTGGGAACTCTTTCTGGAATGGCCAGCAGAGCTGTTATGTTACCCTTGAAGTCCTGAATGTCATCAAAACGTCTTCCTTTTAATATTTCCTTTCTGCTCAGGTAAAAAAAAAAAAAAAAAAGAATGTCATTGGGGGACCAGATCAGGCGAGTAGAGAGGATGTTCCCATTCAGTTATTTGTCTACTGGCTAAAATTCCCTCACAGACAACTGTCCAATTAAGTTAGCTACTTTGCTGTTTGTCACCCTGTGCAACGGCCATTCAGGGACTTGTCAGATCTCATAAATAATCAAGCGGTTGTTCTTGTTATGTTATAGAACCTAAAACCATGGCTTACAGTTGCATTTGTTGACTGAGTGAATAAATAAATGAATGAATGAATGAAAATCTTGAGTTTGTGATAAATTTCAAAAATGAGCATATTTTATTTTGCAGTATTAACTAGGTTATTGGGGCACCTCCTCTGCAAATCTCATATCCAAGAATAAAATGTAATAAAGAATGATTATTATTAAAATCTAGCTACCTGCAATTAGAAAATGTAAGAGTTTTTTTAATCATCCTTTTTCTTTGGCAGTTTTTTTTTTCTTCTCCTTAAAACACCTCCAACTAGTGTTTTACATACTTTTTATTTTCTAAACCAAAAGAAGAATTTACTAAACCTGTATAAAATGTGAACATATTAAAAAGCTACCTCTCAAGACGCTACCTCGTCCCCCTGCTACTCTCAAGGCCATGCACAGTGTCTGGTATACAGTGTGACTCAAATGTTTATGGGGTGAATAAATAAATGAATGAACACAAGCTGAGTGTCTGAGAAATGTCTGGATAGTTCTACCTAAGGGTGCCAGGGAAAGCCTCATCAACAGTAGTGTGGAAAACCTGAGTCTTCCATGAACACAGAGGCACTCATTCATTCCACAGTGGGTAAGCATCTACTACATGCCAGGCTCTGTTCCAGGATATAGGACTGTAAAGATTTCTCTGGAATAGCCCTCTTAGCTACATGATCCAGTGTGGCAGCCATTGAACCCTGAAAGCACAGTGGTAAAGTGCTACAGCTGCCAACCAAAAGGTCAGCAGTTTGAATCCATCAGGTGCTCCTTGGAAACTCTATGGGGTGGTTCTGCTCTGTTCTAGGGTCTTTATGAATCAGAATCAACTTAGTGGTAGTGGGTTTGGTTTCTGGTTTTAGCCAAATGTGAGTATTGAGCACATGAGGTGTGGCCAGTATCATTGAGGAATTGGATTTTTAATTTTATTTCATTTTAATAGCCACATGTTGTTTGTGATTGCCATATTGGGCATATCACAGATATAAGAAAGAACATGGCATTTTTGAGAAAGCACAGACTCCATGGAATCAGGGTTTGGAAAGTCTGCATGGCAACAGATTGTAAAGGGGTGCTAGGTGCCATGCACTTGAGTTTGAACATCGTAGAGTGGAGAATCACTGGGTTTTTTTGAGCAGGAAAAGGATACAATTAGACCTGTCTTTTAGAAAGTTTCCTTTTTGACAGTGTGATCAATGGCCTGACATCAGAGACTACATTTGTACATTGTACCAGATGTCAGCTTTGCAAAGTCCACTAAGGTAGAAAATAAGTTGGAGTAAAGATTTTGTTATTATTGTCCATAATTATATTATTGTTTCCCTAGGTAGGGTATTACAATATGCCTGTTGGTTACCAATTCTCTTCTACCATTGTTCCGAGTTAGAGTAAATGATGAAAAAGTTATGAGGCAATCTCTTAGGCTTGCTTCAAAGGCTGCTCTGTGCAGCAAAGAGAAAGTAAGTAGAAGCTTCTCTCTGTCCTCCAGGGCATCAGCCATGCCTTGAAGGTGACTGTGTGTGTGGCCAGTCCTGAATCTGTGACAGGCTCCCTTACCTCCCGCTTCTGGATGTAGGCAGCGAAGCAAAGTGGCCTGAGTGGAAGGCGTGGTTTCAGAAAGCAGCAAGAGATCATCTGACAACAGAGGAGCCTGCGGCCTGTGATCTTCAAGGTCCTTGGCTGTTCTAACATTCCATGAGTGGGTTGCTTCTTCTGGCTCTAGAGCGTGAGCAAAGATGTGAGAGGGTTCTTCTTGTAACTGTGAAAGATTAGGCCCATGATGTGGACAGACTATTTCAGGGCCACCTGATCGCAAAAACATGTCAATGAAAAGTCCCTGAGGCAACGTCTTGATGACTATTTCTAACATTCATTCAAAAAAGTATCCTCTGGTGACCTGACGGAGATTTTTTAAAAATTTTGTGGCAATCTCAGAGATACTACCGACCCTCCTCCCCCCTAACTGTTAACGATTGTCAGCGCAAAACATTGCCTTTGGGATTGCAGGCTTTACGGCTTCCACACTCCCTCCGCAACCCAAAATAAACTGTAGAATGTAGAATTAAAACCTGAGCAAAATTTCATAGACATAGAGTTTTCTTCTTTGGATATTAATGTTCATTTTATTGACTTTGGTTTGGTTTTGCAATCTGAAGGCAGTTACCATTACTACTTCTAAAAAGGGATACAAAAAGAAGAACTTTTTCAGATTTGAGGCATTTCTTAAGAGAAGTCAGAATTCAGAATTCTGACTTTATCCCTGTCAATGCTTTTGGCAGTGTTGAAGAAATCCTCTGAGAAATAATAAACATTTCTTGAGGGGATGGTCTGAATTTGCTATAGAGTATAAACATTAGGGTGTCTCTATAACATTCATCTCAAACTTGATTCCTTGCATTTTTCTGAACAACATTTTGTGATCTGAGCCATCCCAGCACTTGGCTTTCTAACCACAAAAATTCAAAACTGTTTTTGGAGTCTTCTGCTTCCTGATCACCCTAGGATAATTCATGTGCTCTCCCGGCACTTCTTTTTGTTGGGGGGACTCAACCTAGAACCTGAAATCAATGAACAGAGAAAAAAATGATAGTACTTGAACTTCTGACTTTATTTTTTTCCCTTAAACAAGTGATAAAACAATACATCCATAGCAAAATAACTGGCTCCCTTTTCTTTCAGAGAGTATGGAGAAATGTAAACACTATTTGGGTTGAACTTCTCAGTCTTCCACACTTTCTTTCACCAACCGTGAGAATAACCTTCATTTGTACATATAAGCCTGTGATACGGTCTGTATCTGCATCATGTTTAGTCTGATGAAGAGAAGCATTGCTTTAGGAAGTGGGTCATGTGGGTATATAAGTGGTTCGTGGACACACCGGATATGCCATGGTTCTGGTCAGAGTACCACTGAAACACAAAGGAAGGACACTTGTCATATTCTTGAACCCACAAAAGGCACGTAGCTCCAACTTCTTCCTTGCTTTCAAGACTTGATGACTTACCTAATATTATGGAAAAATTCTATCTAAGGAGACTTGACTAAAGAAAAGAAAGCAATTTACATGTAAACATTTGGAATGGAAAGATTGAAAGGCCTTTTCTTAAGTGTCTCTATGGTTTCACATTGTTTCAGTTGATAATTTAGATTACTGTGGTTGAGCTTTCACAGCATTCTGAGGGATTAGATGGAATGAATTCCAGAAGGGGTGTGTTGGGTCTATTACTTTGCTTATCTCCAGTCTGGGGTCCTCATTTGAACAACCATTTCCCTTAAGACCCTCCAGTTCTAAGATTCCATAAGGCTTTTTAGCCTGAGACTCTAATTCCTCTGGGTTGTTGCAGAAAACTCACAACACATATAACCATAAACACCCTTCTTAAAAAGTTAAAAATAGCAGTGTTTTTTAAAAAAAAAAGAAAAAAGGGAAAATAGTATTATAAATTTAAACTTTATTGTTGGTGAGATGCCAGTATTTTTTTTTTTTTTTTCACCGAATAAAGATGGCCAATGAACATACTGAAAATTTTTATTATAGACTTCCTAAATTGAACTTACTTTGGGGTCACAATAAAAACTGTCAGAAAAATCTCACTTCATACTTTGTAAACTATTTTTTTTTAATTCCCAGAATGAGGGTCACCCTTTTGTTGATTCTTATGCAATATAAGATTAAGAGCTCAGCTGCTTAACAAAATGTTGGCAGTTCAAATCTACTAGCTGCTCTTAGAAACCCTAAGGGGAAATTCTACTCTTTCTTACAGGGTACCTGTGAGTCAGAATCAATTCAACAGCAATTTTTTTTGTTGTTGTTGTTGTTCAATATAAGAGCAGTGGAAGGAGAATTTATGCCCACTGAAGAGGGGAAAATATAGCTAAGAGGAGTTAGCTCCTTTGCCTTGGCCTTCACCTTATTTTCTTCTCTGTTTCTATTACCTATTCTTCATGTAACTTGGATTTGACATTTACTCCTTCACTCATTCACTTGGTAAACACTTGAGCTTCTGTGATGGTCCAGGCCCTGAGAATACGCAGAAGAAAAGATTCTTTCACCCTTAACGAAGCTGTATTACTTCAGGGAGCCACTGAGGTCTCTGATGACGTTCTGTAAGCATTCGTTATGGAATAAATAGAATCTTCTAGCTGCTATGGGACTCCCATCCCAGGTGTCACAGGGATTCGAAGCACCATCTACACCACAGGATAACAGAACTATCAGGTGTTTGAAGGAGATCATCTGGACCTCCTTATTGCTTATGTAATTCAGCTGGGATCTGAGAGGTGAAACGATTTGCCTTAAAATCCCTCAGAGGCTTAAGGAAAGATGTGAGACTGGTTGGTAATGTTCTATCTACTCTATCCTGCAGTCTCTAAATCAAGTTTCATTAAAAAAAAATTAAAAATCAAATTCCTTCTTTAGGCTTAGAGGTCTAAGGCCCTGAGTATTGAGTAAGACAAAATTATGTACCATTGCCTGGAAATCCACTTGTGCGTTAACCAGAGCTTTAGCAATCTGTGCTGAGTTTTGAAAGTGCACATTATCTGCAACAAAGAGACAGAGAGTTAAAGTGCTGCTAAATACCACAAAGCAGAGTGACAATGTATTGCCTGGAAATGAACACCAACAATTATCTAGTCATGCAGTTGACATTGTCAGCAGTGAGTAATCACACTCATTTATGGAAATGTCCCTGACTCTTAGGTACTGACCCCGAGCATAGGCATAGGAGGATGCTTAATGTTTCTTAAACAAAGTGATGCTGGCTCAGTATTTTTATGTGTAAGAGTCTTGCTTAAACCTCACCATCTGCTGTTCCGTGGATGAGAAGATAGTCTACATTTCTGAAATATTCTGCTCTTGCCATCACAGTTGAATTCTGGAAAAGAGAAAAAATTAACATTTTAGTTGCTGCAAGTTCTAATAGAAAACTAGTTAAATCTTTGCGCAATGGACTTAGCACCAGTACTGAAATTATGTATTGCTTTGGTTGATAAATATTTAAGAGTCAGAGCAACACATTTTCATCATCATTTGCATTACTTCTATCTGATTCTTAGTTTGAAGAACTGAAAGTTTATGTGTCATATGTTGCATACGAGTGAGACCTTAAGCATAAATGGTGCCTGCTCAAGCTGCATAGGGGTTGGGGGTAGGGAGGAACATGGGAAAAGGGAGGTTAGGAAATGGGGGACACGGAAAGAAAGAATAGCATCAAAAGGAGAAAACACCTATGTGAGGTATTTTCCAGGTAACCAAAGATCATCATACTTGCTTCGGGATGCTGAATTAAAACCGGAAACTCTGACTGACTGCTTTAGAATTCTTTAACACATTAAAATAATAATGATCAACATAAGATGGGAAAGACTTACTTTATAGTGCTCAAGATTATCGTCTTTTGTTGGAAGACCCATGAATCGCTCAGTGTAGATAGATGCTGTAAAACATATAAGAATAGGTTGTTTGTATGTTATAGTGTCACTGACCAACAAAACCTCCTGGTTTAATAACTGCTCTTCGGTACAACTGGTCCATGCAGTACTAGTGAAATAAGTTCCAACTTTTACTGTCTTGTAATGCTTTACCAAAGTCATTCTGAACGCTAGCTTCCAAGAGCATAAGTCATTCTGTAGTTTGACTCAACAGGGCTACTGAGAGAAGCAACTAACATCAGAGTGGTCTTAAGCTTCTTCATGTCTACCCAGGACCCTTCAGTAGAGGGCAGCAAGAACATTAAGGCAGAAAAGCAACTCTACAGAATGGCCTCATTATGTTTTGAAAGACATCAAAACTGCAGCCACCTCTGGTGTATTTGATGCTGGCATTGTTAGTTAGTTTACATGGAGTCAGTTCCTGCTCACGGCAACCCCATGAGTGCGGAGTAGAACTGCTCCATGGTCTTTAAGTCTGCGGCTTTTTGGAAGCAGACAGCCAAGTCTGTCTCCCAAGGAGCCTCTGAATGGGTTTAAGATGCCAACCTTTCAGTTAACAGTTGAGTGCATAAACACTTGCACCACCCAAGAATGCCTCTAATACTTTTACTGGTGTCTTAGTTCATCCAGGACAGCAACATGTCTCCCAAATCCTCCCCCTTGACTTTTTTTCTGAATAAAGATTCCCTACAAGTCATGATTACCCCATTACCACCCCAACACAAAGAAGAGGCACTGTTGAAGACTTATTTTTGTACACTTATTAGGGTTACTTCAAAGAATCCACTCACATTGACTTTAATCATAAAAACAGGCACATACAGGAAGGAGGTGTAATTCTCAAGGAAATTTTTTTGTTTCTTTAATTCTTGGAGCAGTGGAGCCGGCAGCTGGGAACTGTGTGGTGTGGAGGTGAATTGCTTGGCCTGGGGCCTGAATTTGAATAAAATATGCTTAAGAGCCAGTAGAACAGCAACTGTGTCCTTGCAGAAACACAGAAGGAGCTCTGATTTCAAAGATTTGGCTTAGCAGGGGCACAAGGTTTCTAAGAGAATGAGATTTACTGGATTATCCAAGAGTCCTTTCTAACTGAAAAATGTCTTGGGTTGTCACAATGTGATTATAATGAATCATATAAACAAAGTCTTTTATAGATTATATTTTCCCCACTGATGCTGGGGTGAATTCTACTGTATGATTTGTTTTCCTAGCAACCTCAAACATAGAGTAATTATGTGTTAAATGTTTTCATGGCAAAATTTATGAAATGTTTCCATACCGTAATATTCCCAGCTGGAGACTGGAGCCACTGCTATTCCACATTTGAAAAGGCCAGTTCCGGATGCAAGGGCCAGTGATGAGACATAGCCTCCATAGGACTGGAGAGAGAGTGGTACAAGTCAGCCTCTCCTTCACCTGCTTAAGCTCTGCTCCAGATTCTTATACCAACTTCTAATAAGGGCATATGGGACCTGGTAAAGAGGTTACAGACGAAAAAGCAAACAAAAACTGCAGTTGCCATCGAGTCAACCCTCACTCTTAATAGTGACCCAAGTGTGTCACAGTAGAACTGTGCTCCGTAGGCAATGACCGGGCCTTTCTCCCCAGGTGCATCTTAGTGAACTCCATCCTCTGACCATTCCTTAGCAGCTGAGTATGTTAACTGTTTGCGTTACTCAGCCATCTAACACATTCAGCCCTCTAACCAAGTCAGTTGCTGTTATGCAGACTCTAAACTTGGGTGTATTAAATTGCTATCTCGCATCCCAGCAGTAAGCCCCACCAGACATAACAGTAATATTTTACATAAGAATCCTCATGGTGCACTGGTTACCAGCTCTGCTGCTAATTGAAAGATCAGCAGTTCGAGTCCACTGACGGCTGTGCTGGAAAAAGACACAGCCATCTGTTTCAGTAAAGGTTGCAGCTTTGGAAACCCTGTGTGGGTGCAGTTCTACTCTGTTACATTGAGTCACTGTGATTCAGAATCGACTCTACAGCACATGACAGCGACACCAGCAGCAAGACATGGTAGGAGCAGTTGAAGAGACAGGAACACGCCTATAACTGCAATTTTTCTGCTCAAGTTTCTCTTCCTGTATATTCAGATGGAAACCCTGGTGGCATAGCAGCTAAGTGCTACAGCTGCTAACCAAAAGGTTGGTTTTTCAAATCCAACAGGCACTCCGTGGAACTTCTATGGGGCAGTTCGACTCTGTCCCACTGGGTGGCTATGAGGGAGAAATCACTTGATGGTAATGGTTTTTCGTTGGTGGTGGTGGTTTTATATATTCAAACAGGACTTTGCTAGAACAAAACATGGACTTTAGTTGAAAGAACTGTGCAGAACAAACTGTTCCCAAGATGCTAGAGTCTTGTGAAGCAGAACTTGTGTATTTACTTAAATATTTTTTGTGACAAAACAGCTAAGGAAGGGCATAGGATACTTTTGGATAGTTCAAGACCTGGCCAGAGTTTGTGTATAGCATGGTGTTACTGCGTGCTCTATTTTGAGAACTTCTGACCTAGAAGCTTAGAGGAGGAAAAGTCATAAATTTCATAGAGAAGCAAAGAAGTGCAAGACAGAATACGCATTAGAGAGTCAGGAGGAGACATAGCTTTCACAGATTTCCTCCCTAGAGGAATTAACAAGCGATTCAGAAGTGTGACCTGGATAGTAGAAATACATGTGTGCCCCTGTCACTTGGAAATTTGAAAATATTTCTTAAATATGAAGAAATGAACAGAGTATCACAACAAAGATTCATCTCCCCTGGAAATGCATGCTGGGAAACTGTAAGCAGTATTCTGGGACATGGACCAAAGAAGTGCGGAAGCTGGGTTACGACATGGTTCTCAGGTTTGCTCTTGTCCCAACATAGGAATGTCTCTATACCATAAAGGGACAGTGCGACTCTCCAATTATTAATATACTTTGTTTTTAGCACTTTATAGCAATATGTTTCAGGAAATCACTTCCTTCAAGTTGGAACAGATTCTATTACCCTTTGTCATAGAAAGTCAGTCTTTAGTGAGGAAGAATGAGTGTGTGAGAGACAGATAGAGACGGACAGTGAGAGAGACACACAGGGTGGAGGTGGAAGTTGGCTGGCAGAGGCCTGTCCTTTATTTGTGCAATTCTCATTGCTGGCTAAATGGGAGGAGTCAGCTAGACAGTCTTGCTGAATTTAACAGTTACAAGAAGAGCTCCCTAACTCACTTCTAGTTTTGTGAGTCCAGTTCTGGAGAATTTTACTAAGGTCTCCTGAACACAGGAAAAAAACAAAGCAAAACAAATAACCAACCCAATAAACAAACAAAACAAAAATAAAAACAAAAAATGAGTCATCTTGGATTGTACCATGTCCTCTTTTGTATTACAAGTAGAGGAGAACTAAAATATGTTCTAATAAGGGAAAATATATTTTAAAAGCAAAAGAAACACTTGGCATTGAAAATCATTTTGGTAAGTGAAAATTCTCTATTCAAAGTTAGACTTAAAATACAAAAATAATTGTTCTGATTAGCAGGTTAGCAACAAAAATAAATGAAATGGAAGGTGTTTCCTTCCTTTGCAATTTTAGGTTCCAGGCATAAGCCTGGGTCCCTTTGAGAAATTCTGTTTGTTGGAGAAGTACACCCACCCCAGATAATAATGCTGAGTCTTGCTTCTCTGTTTCCAGCAGGAGGGAACACCATGAAGCTGACAGTATCTACAGGTAAAAATAATGTTTTTGAAGGTTTCTGTGCAAAATTTTCAACGCCATTAATCCACATTTACTCCATGATGAGAAGATAGTGCTGTATTTAAATAAAATTCTCCCATGTTCAAGATGAATACAAATTGTCTCTACAGAGAAGAGCAAAAGCTATTCTAGCAGCAGAACAACAAAAGAAGGTGTACTTTAAATTCTCAGGCAGCTTGGAAGAGAGCTATTCCTATTGTAGAAATGAAGAGGAAAAGAACAACAACAAACTCAAGTTGACTTTTTTCTGCGCCCCCATGGGTGGGGCTCCGAGCAGAGTGGGTGGCTTCTGTGAGAAAAGAACCCACAGAGCAGATTGGCCATGAGAATTCTAGAATCTTGTCCTTTGCACTTAGATGCCTTGCCATTTTGTTTAAATGAAGGATATCTTTAAAAGCATCCTTAGAAGGGCACAGAGTTTTGAGGGCGGGTTTATGAAACACTCTCATGTGAGCCATCGTGCACATGGGAATGAACATTTTACCTACAGACAATAATAAGAACCAGCTCATGTTTGTATGACCAAAATGAGTGCAATGGCCTTTGTGGTCCCTTACAATCTGTGCCATCCTCCTGCTTCACAGCTTCCCACCTCCACCTTCTTGCTCATTGGCTGTTGATGGTCTTGGAACTCTGAGAACTTTCCAAGCCCAGTCTAGCTTTAGGACTTTAGCAAATGTTGTGACCCTCTACCTGGAATGCTTTTTTCCCCAGAAATCTGCATGGCTCCTTTCCTTACTTTTTCTGATCTTAAATGCCACCTTCTCAAGCAAACTTACCCTATCCTCCCAATTTCAAATCACAACCACCACCCATTTTGTTCCTCAGTGACACTTAGCATACCAAAGCATCCTGCTTATTTCCTTCTACCCAACCATTTTCAACTCCACAGGGTAGAGATCTTTGTCTGGCTTGTTAATTGGTGTCTTCTTAGCCCTTAAAATATGAACTGACACACGGTAGAAATAAAATAAATATTTATTTGAGTGTATGACTTTCCTATTAACTCACCTTATCTTTTTAATGTCTTAAGCGACAGGAGTATTGCTGCATTTCAAAACAAGGGGCCAGGGTTTCAGTGCACTCACATTGTTACAGAATTAGTAAGCCGGGAACCAGACCCAGGGCAGCTGGCTCTGAAAGCCGTACCCTTTCCTCTATATTCCTGTGCTGGGGCAACCTCTTTGGGGAATTTTAAGTTCAGAATCTAACATAGTCTCATTAGAGGTGCATTTGTCCTACTTTTACATCGTTGATCACACATAGCAATTCAAATTGCTTATAATTAGTCACTGGAAGAGAAAGGAACTAAGATTAAATCATAAACTAATGCTTATTCAACACCACCTGGCTAGGCCTATATTAACAAAGCAAAGCCCATGAATGAAGCTGTTATTCTAATAATTTTAGGTACAACCCACACTTCTCTTCAGTTGTCTGGATTGCTTTTATCCTTCATTGCATACACCTAGGTTTCTCAGCCTTGGCACTATTGACATTTAGAGCTGGACAATTCTTTGCTGTGGGGCCTGTCCTGTGCACTGGAAGTCCAGCAGCACCCCTCACCTCTGGATGCCAGTAGGCCCCTCCTCACCCCAGTGTGACAACTAACAATGTCTCTAGATATTTCCTAATGTCCTGTAAGGTACAAAATCACTTCTGGTGAAGAACCACCGTCATAAACAGGTACTTCTTAAGCACAGTGCTGGATGTACAGTATATATTTAATAAGCAGCAAAAAGCAAATTTACTGGACTTTTGTTTGTATAAATCAGCAAAATGAAAGAGGAAGACTGAAAACAAAACCAAAAAGCCTCCCTCCTCCTTATGTGATCTGGATAACGGAGGGAAATGTAGGATTGTAGATTGTTGACCAACTGACCTCAAAAACAGTTTTCTCTAGTTAGATATAGTGTACTTAAGAAACTACTGAAATGCCTATTACTTCATGGAAATGGGTGCTTTTTTCCCTGACATGGAACATAATAACAGCAAAATAATTCTCGTAGTCATTCTCAATGTCTTACTTTTTTCCATCCACAACTTCGCATATGCTCCTGCTTATTATACTTACTAAAAGAGCTATGACCTCTTCCAAACTCTTACTTCACTGCCTAAATTCAGACCTTGGTATTTGTTCCCAGTGTGACTGCACTCTCAGCCCATTACCCCCATGCTCTCTCTCCATTTCAGTCCATACTCTGCAGCTGTGATGATCTTTCTAAGACACCACTTCTACTTCCTGTTGACTGTAAGAAAACTTTCTAAAAAGATATCCTGGAAAATATCATCCAAATGTGTTTTAGGCTAGAGGAGGCATAAAGAATTGTTTAATCAAATACTTTCTGACAGCACTATGTTGAATAAAATTAATAGGATTCTGTCCTAGTCATTCCTAGGATCTATATACACTGCTGTATAAAATGCATGATTTATCAAGCTTCTTAGAATATAGAACTGTTGCTGAAAAATATCTTGATGCTAATGGGGCAGAATCAGAAAAAATACTGACTTACAGATTTAAAGTCTGTTTAAGCCTGGCCTTATTTGGCCAAGAGTTATGTTAAATATTTGATAAAACTAAAAAAAATCCCTTGAGGAGTTTAGTTTACATTCTTATGTAAGAAACTAAGATAAAATGTGGTAATTCCTTGACAAGCAGAGTAAGAAAGTGATATTTGAGTTGGGTATTTCAAACCAAGCAGGAGTTTTCCATGTGGGAGTAGGGAAGAGGAGGAGCCTAGGAGAAAAGAACAGGCATTGCTGCTGCAGGGAACCACAGATACAAAAGCTCGGGAACAAGAAAGCAGACATAAATTAAATAACTCGTGGGGAAAAGTAGAGAGAGATAAGACTTGAAAGGTAAACCACGGCCTAATTACCAAAGGCTTTCCATACAAAAAAAAAAAAAAAAAAAAAAAAAGCCTTTCAGACAATGTGGAGACCTAGAACATATATAAAGAATTGTGATTGCTAACTTTGTTAGCAACACTGGAGCTTATGAGGCTAAAGCAAGTAGGCCCGTTCAGATGCAATTGGAATGTGTAAGTTAGTACTGTCCAAACCAAGGGTCCCTGGTAGGGCAGTGGTTAAGTGCTGCCTGCTAACCAAAAGGTTGATAGTTCAAATCATGAGCTATTCTATAGAAAAGAATACAGCAATCTTTTTCCTTCTAGATTTACAACCTCGGAAACTCAATGGGGAAATTCTACCCTGTCTTCTGGTGTCCCTGTGAATTGGAATTGACTTCATGGCAACACATTTCAGACTTTCAGCTATCAAAACTGTGTAGTCCATGGACGAAAAGAATCGGTATTACCTGAGATCTGGTTAAAATGCAAGCTCCTGGGCTCTGCCCCAGAGTATTGAATCAGAGCCTCTGATGGTGAAGCCTGGAAGCTATGGTTTAACAAGCCTTCAGGTGACTCTTAAATAAGTTAAAAGTTTGAGAAACTCTGATCTAAACCTCAATACAGACAATGTTAATGGGGATGAAGAAAAGGGAACAGATTTAAATGTTGAAAGATAGAATTGACAGAATTTACTAACCAATGAAATGTTGGAATTGGAAAGGGAAGCTGAAAAATAACTCAGTCTTCTCAATTAGGTGACTTAGTACCTACAACAAAGAAACAACAACAACAACAAAAATCAAAACTGTTGCCATCAAGTTGATTCCAACTCATAGTAACCATATTATAAGGCAGAGTAGAATTGCCCCATAGGGTTTCCAGGGAGCACTGAGGAACTGGTCGATTTGAACTGCCAGACTTTGGTTAGCAACCATAGATCTTAACCTCTATATCACCAGGACTTCCTGACTGGTGAGGCCCTTAATCAAGATATGGTCTTGTTCTGGGGTAAGCTAACTCGACAGCAGCGGGTTTGGCTTTTTTGTTTCTTATAGCAAGATTGAAGTCTCTGGGTGGTGCAGACTGTTAACTTGCTCAGCTACAACCCTAAAGGTCGGAAGGTAGAATTTACCCAAAGGAGACTTGAACGAAAGGCCTGGTGGTCTATTTCTGAAAAATCAGGCATTGAAAACCATATCGAGCACAATTCTTTGACATACATGGAGCTACCATGAGTCAGAGTTGACTGAATAACAACTGGTATAACACGATTGCTTGGGGCAAGTTAAACTTGAGATCCCTGTAAAACCTTTGGGAAAAATAACAAATAGGCTCATGCACTGTGGTGTTCAGAAGACAGGTTGGGGCTGGCGTCGTGGATTTGGCAGTCCTTATCATCTTGCCAACCGGACAAGTGCCATTGAGTTGGATCCTTATCATCTTGGAAACCACATTAATTTGCCCAAGAGAGTAAAGATCAATGAGAGTCAAGGCCAAGCCCAGCAAAACACCAACATTTAAAGAAGGAAGGAGAGTGAGGGGGAGGGGGTAATGTAATGAGAGACACAGGAGAAAGAAAAGATAAAGGTGACACCGAGCCGTGGATAAAGTCTACTCTCATTTATATAGCCAAAAAAAAAAAAAAAAATCTGTTATCTGGCTCCTACCTCCTACTCCATCCTACACCTCTGTCACTACATGCTCTAGACGTCTGAAGTTTCGGGCATTCCTAACTAACTCAAAGGCCCTATACAGGCATTGCTCATGTTTTCTCAGAATCTGGGCAACATGGTCTTCACTCTCTCTAGAGTGCCCTGCTACTAAGCTGTCTTGCCAGCCAGCCAAGTGCCGTCGAGTCGGTCTTAGCCAGCCTCAAATGGCTACCTGAATTCTGTCTTAACTCTCCCAGTCAGAATTAACGATCTTTCTTACTGGTGTTCTACATAGCAAGTTACATCTATTTTATAATATGGTACATTTTTGAGCCGTTGCTTTTTTTTGCTGTTTATTTTCTCCCTAAGAGAGCCAGAGCTATAGATTACCCATCTTTTCAGCCCCTAAAGAACCTAGCAGGATACCTAGTTGAGTTATAATAACGGTTTATTCCATGGATTAAAGAATGAACAAGTCAGTGATGCCACAGATGGGTTAATAGATATAGACTGATCTTAAACTCAAAGATCTGATTTAAAAAAGTCTAGAATTAAGAATTTTTTCCGTCTTCTGGTAATTTCTGTCAATTTACAGGCTGCTGAGATGTTCTTGCCATTGGTAGCCCACTGTCACAGATTGAATTGTGTTCCCCCCAAAATCAGTGTACCAATTTGGCTAGCTGGTATTCCTGGTATTGTGATGTCCTGAATATTGTAAATCCTGGCTCTATGTTGTTAATGAGGGTGGGTGGGCATCAGTTTGTGTTGGTGGGGCAGGACTCAATGTGTAAGATTATTTTGTGACTTGAGGCAGGCAGTCTCTTGAGACACAAAGGAAAAAAGCTAGCAGAGACATCTGGGAACCTCAAACCATCAAGAAAGCATCACAGAGAGCAGAGTGTGTCCTTTGGACCTAAGCTTCCTGTGCCAGGATGCTGTCATTGAATTTGGACTCTTAGCCTACTGGACTGTGATAATTTCTCATACTGAATGGATCTGTAGGTTACCAGACTGTGACAAAATAAAATGTCTCTTTTAAAGCCATCCACTTGTGGTATTTCTGTTAAAGCAGCACTGGATAACTAAAACACCCACTATTACTTTCTTTTCCTGCACATAATCTTAGGGACTACTTGCTGCCATGTTGGAAAGTAAGCAGTAAAAGGGGCCTAGTGCCCTATTCTTTCCAGAAGTACTTGCATAACTAGAGTGGTAAGAATCTCTTGTTGAAGAATATCAGGCTGATAAGGAAGGTATTTCGGAATGGTGAATGGGTTTTGTATATCCTCCCATACAGATGATTTGCTACTAAATTCATACCCAGAATGTTTAAGAAATGAAATACAACATTTCATTTTATGGCTATTTGAAAGACTGTAGTAAAAGCAAAGTATAACTCTAACTGAAATGTTAATGATTTATGTAAATGTTTATCTTAAAATTTGAATCTTTCAAAGATTTACTTTGAAGAATTTCATATAAGGGGATGATATGAAAGTTCTTATCTGAAATATTTCACGATAAAAATATTTCACTTATTTTTACCCATTTGAATTCCATTCTGTTTAGATATTTAACATTTGATAGTTTTAAGAAGGACCAAATGGCTTGAAGTAACAACTTTCCCCAAATTCACAACAGTTCTTCATCTGGTCACTGAGCTGAGAGCTGGGCCAAATCCTGCAGATTCTCTTCAATATTGGGTTTCATTCCCTCCACTTGTGCAGGCCGCTCTCTGAGAAAACAGCCAAGAAAAACAAACCAAGCACAAACGGCTGCAAATTGACTTGCAAATGTACAAATTCAGACCAAAAAGTGAACTAGGAAATTGCTTGGGAGGATAATTATGATAATTTATAATGGGCCACTCTGCAATATTTCCAGTATTTCTCTACACTTTTCAGCTTTCCAGTGACCTTATCGCCCAATGTCTGATAAGTTTTGCCACTTCTTTTAAAATGCATTTTCAAATCTGCACAGCTCCTGAAACGTGAGATATGATCTTTGTGACCTGTGACTAGTAAGCCGAATAATACTTCTTACCAGTTAGCACACATCGAAATTAGCTCTTGTGAAAAAACTTGATTGCAAACACACACATACACACACAACTATATATTCACACTATATGCATGTATTTTTGTGTATGTGTATATCTATATCCACCTATCTATAACTAGATAGATATAGATACAAAGATGGAGATAGAGATATATGGAGTCCTTATGGTTCAGTGGTTAAGAGCTCAGCTGCCAACCAAAGGTTGGTGATTCAAATCCATGTGGAACCTGAACACAGACCAAGAGACAGTCTTGTAAAAAAGACAACGGGATATTGCATGGTTTAAAATCAGAAAGATGAGCATCTGTGTTATATCTTTTCCCATACTTATTCAATCCGTATGCCAGCAAATAATCTGATAAACTAGACTATATGAAGAAGAATGTGGCACCAGTTAGTGGAAGACTCATTAACAACCAGTGATGTTCAGATCATACAACTTTGCTTCCTGAAAGTGAAGAGGACTTGAAGCACTTACTGACGAAGATCAAAGACTATAGCCTTCAATACAGATTGCACCTCAACATCAAGAAAACAAAATTTCTCACAGCTGAACCAATATGCAACATCATGATAAATGCAGAAAAGATTGGTATCATCAAGGATTTCATTTGACTTGGATCCTTAGTCAATGCCCATGGAAAAAGCAGTTAGGAAATCAAACAACATATTTTGTTGGGCAAATCGGCTATACAAGACCTCTATGAAGTGTCAAAAAGCAAACATGTCACTTTGAGGGCTAAGGTGTGCCTGACCAAAGACATTGTATTTTCAGTCACATCATAAGAATGCAAAAGCTAGATGATGAATAGGGAAAACCAAAGAACTGATGCCTTTGAATTGCAGTGTTGGTAAAGAATATTGAATATACCATGGACTGCCAGAAGAATGAACAAATTTGTCTTGGAAGAAGTACAGTCAGAATGTTCTTTAGAAGTGAAAGTGGTGAAACTTCATCTCATATACTCTGCACATGTATCATGAAAGACCAGTCCCTGGTAAAGGGACTAGTAAAGCAGAGGGTCAGTAAAATACAAAAAGAGACACACTTAACAAGATGTATTGACACAGTGGCTACAATGACGAGGTGAAGCTTAAAAACAAGCCATGTTCTTTCCATTGTACACAGGGTCCCTATGAATGTAAACCAACTCAACAATAGCTAACAACAAACATGCGTATGTACCAAACAGCCAAGACACGACTCGGTTACTCTAGGTGTGGAAAAAAAAAATACCAACACAAGCAACAAAAAACTCAACCCATTGCTCCTGAGTTGATTGTGACTCACAGCAACCCTATAGGACAGAGCGGAACTGCCCCAAAGAGTTTCCTAGGAGTGCCTGGTGGATTCAAACTGCTGACCTTTTGGTTAGCAGCTGTAGCATCTAGACAACTAGGGGAATTGTATTCTAAAGATTCCTGCAATTCTGAGTGCTGGTTCAGCTTTTCATAAAAATAACATATACAATAAAAGGTATACATTTAATTCTGAAATTACAAAATGGAATTAAACCTATCCAATTTGATGAGAAATACAGATAAATTCAGCATGTTATAATTTCTCACTAAAAATCAAGTAAAAATATGTATTATAATTTGCTATACAGAGAAGAAACTAAATAAAAAAAAGGAACAAACTTAAAACCATCATTTTGAGGTCTAAATTATCCAAACTGACTGTTTCCATCGACAGATTAAATTATATTGAAACATTAACATTTCATGAAAAACCTTACAAGCGAAAACTTGAGAAAATTATGATTGCTGAACTGAATAACAAGGATAAAAAATATGAAACAACTCACCCAGCCCCATATGGCTATTCTTTTTTCATCAATGAAACCCATTTCTATGAATTTTCTAAAATAAAGAAGACAAATTTGTAGAATTTTAAGTGTGTACACATGACATTTACTTCATTACACAAGCATATTTAATTCAAAGTTTTAATAGAAATGCTACATTTTCTTTGTTTAAAAACATGCATAATGAGGCTGCATTTACAAATAATTGATGACTACTATTATATTTTCTACAATGGAGAAAAGGATCCTCTTAGGCTCTACTGTGCATTTATTGAGTATGACTTTCAGGATTACAAGGCCTAGTATCTTAATTTTATAGGTGAGTTACCTGAGATTCAAAAAAACCTCAACAGACTTATGTTAATACAGAAATTGTTAACAATATGACTAAATCTGAATTTTTAAACCCCCAGCTTTTAAGAATAAAGTTTTTGCTGTTGCTGTTTTAATTTTTATTAATTTCTTATTACCTTGCTTGCTTATATATTAGTGATAACCATCATTTCATGTTTAGTCACACTTGAGATAAATGTATCTATTCCTCTCTGATTTCATACTTAAGCCAAAAAAAAAAAAGAACCAAAAACCCAAATTTGTACTTACTTAGACACTCTCAGTCACCACTGTATGAACACTTCTATCTTTTACATACTGCTTCATAAATGGACATACCCTTACTGATGTGCATGGAAATGAGTCGCTTTCACTCCACAATAGATAGCATCCATTTACAAACTATTTTGAAAATAAACCTTATCTTAGGAGCAAGGATCCATGCTGAAAGGTTACCTTCAAGAACTCATGGGAAGCCCTCAGCAAATAGGACTTTGCAAAGCTGGCACAAAACAATGTTGCAGGCTACCTCACACCCAGCAGTGTCACTGGGCTTGATGGCACCCAGTGCAGTAATTCATGGGGTCACTCCTATGCTAATTACAGTATTTTAGCAAAAACACCAGAAAACTCGACAAAACAGCTATAAGAACACAGGTAGCAACAAGGTAGCAACAAGAACAAGAGTGTGGAAAACCCTGGTGGTGTAGTAGTTATGGCTGCTAACCCAAAGGCCAGCAGTTTGAATCTACCGGGCACTCTTTGGAAACCCCGTGAAGCACTTCTACTCTGTCCTATAGGGTTACTGTGAATCAGAATTGATTCAGTGGCAATTTTTTTTTTTTTTTGGCAGTGCCTATAGGTGAAACCACATGCTTGAAAGCAACGCTGTAATTGGGTAATAATTACAGCTCTGACCAGAGTGTCTTAGGGGGCTCAAAAAACAAATTAGCATAGATTTTTAGCTTTATAGGTCTATTGATCTGTGTAAATTGGGCATAGGAAAAATTTAATTTTGCTATTATAGTTAACTAAATGGATATTTCTATAAACGCTGTACAAAACTTTTATAGACAGTCATTTTGAAGTCACCTCAACTGACACTGTCACCTGGTACAGTCCATACTACCTGTGCCCCCTAGTAACCCTAATGCTTAGACCATGCAGCAGTCAGGGTTGGCTTTCTGGAGCACCTATGCTTTGTTTGGTGGATGGCTTGATGAAAACTCAGGAAAATCTCAGAGAAACAGAAGCAGTGGTAGAAATACGCACACTGAATGAGCCACTGGCCCTCTCTAAAATTATGATCTTTTAAACTCCCGCAGATTATTGTTAATGTCCTTTCTCATTCTTCTCTCAAATTAGAACTGAGTAATTTCCATGAGTTGGAGAATGGAGTTTCTTAAAAGGATTTCACAGCAACCATTTTGCTTGTTGCGTTGATTCAGCCTGCACGTTTTAGATGCAGAGAAGAATTGGGCAAATGCCCGGGACAAGCAGATGGGAAGAGGCCCCGTTAGTCACAGCTTACCCGACACTGATTCTGAGGGACACTGAGGAGTCTATAGGGAAGAAATGCAGCAGCAAATGGAAAGTTGGTACCTGTGTGGATACTGCTCATGATAACCCAGAGAAAACGGACAGCAAGTTTGTGACACTGGCCCTTCTCTCCACAAATGTCAGCATCCAATGAAAGGATAAAAGGTTCGCTGTCCTTGTTTTAAAAAAAAGAAAAGAAGAAGGAGGAGAAGGAAAGAAAGAAAGAAATCTTGCCTCTCATGCTCAGAGACAGTGCTGGACCATAAAATCCATCCTGATTTTATGATCTCCTAGAAGCTAGCAATCACAGTCTTACATCAGGAGTAAAAGCAAATAACAGGTGATACATGGGAACAGGAAATCTGTGACATCTCCCTTCGTAGGTTTATTCTGAAAGGATGACATTTACAGGAAATGATAGTGCAATAGTTAACACAGAAATGAAACATTAACACTTAAAGTGGCAGGATTAGGTTAAAGGTTAGCTAGATCATCTGGGCACTTGGAAACCAAAGAGGCCCTATAAAATTCACCTTCCAAGGCTGAAGAGCTTCCAGGAGGGAGTAAATAGTCGTGATAACATGGTTAAATCAACAGAACGATAGCAATAAACAAGAAGGATGTTTTTCTAATTTTTGAGGCTGGATCGAAACTCACAACGTTTCTATCAGAAAAAATGACATAGGCCAAGGTCATTTTGGAATCCTAGTGATGAATCCTTATTTTAGAAAGGATTTTAGTGATACATCCTCCAACAGTGTCATAATAGTATTTCCTTATGCCATTCTTCCCCATCACTAATCCTCAAGTTATATAAAATTTCAAAGAGTTGTGAAAACATAAGAAATACCCAAGATACCCCAAGATGAACAGAGCTGGACCTAAAACCCCTAAAGTCTCACGGGCCTTGCATATCATGGTTTGCAGAGAAGCCTGAGGAAAGTAGGTCCCAGTTTTATGCTTTTGATTGCACTAGTGTCTCCTCTGAAGCATTCTCTTTAAGGCAGACATGTTGTGATTTTGTATGGATTCTTTTTCCTGTTTTGTTTTGTTTGAATCTATTTATTGGCACCAATTAGTATTCATAGTTGTTTCCAAAGACATACATGATTTTTTTTTTTTTTTTTGGTTTGTAGAAAGTTTAGCCGAATTATATTTTATAGGCGATACAAGGGGACAAATTCCATCCCCGACTGAGGACTACATTAGAGGGACCATAGCCCCATTTTCCCAGGTTATATTAGGTGTTTTGTGTCTATTTTCTAAAATACGTCTTTGGGAGACGTTTGGTTGAATCGGTCCCAGGATTATCATTATAAATCTGTACTTTTTAGTTTTTGTTCATTCAAAGCATCAGGTTCCCAGGCTTCCTTTCCACCTTTGTAGAAGGGTGTGTCAGGCAAAACCGCGGCCTGACCCACTGCTATCTCCACTGTTGGACAAGGGACAAGTGGCCTCTCTCTTTCCCCAGGACGTGCTTACAAAGAGCTTCATCGAACAGCAACCCTGTCCTCTTTCCCAGACTGTAAGTGCGCTGAAAGCAGAGACTGTAAATGGAATGAATTTATACAGAGAGTAGTGCAATAAACTGCACACATTAGTATTTGATCTGTTGTTGTTGAATGACTGAGTATTTTATATGGGTGAACATATGCCTGCCCTTAGCAGAAAGGCTCTCTCAGATTCTGTCCTAAAAATGGCTCAGAGAAGACTAAGTTATCCAATTACCACCTCTGGTTCATCTTCAATTCTAAATGCCAAACTTACATTGATGCTATCACGAAAATTGGTAGAAATTGTGATTTTTTGTCCCGTATGTTGAATGTCAGAAATAACAATTTTCATTAAAGCTTGTGCCTGAGCCTCAGGTTTAAAACTTGGTTCCATCTGAGGAACACACTAAGAAGATCTCCATTCTGTTCCTTGAAGTATTCTTAAATACGAATATTGCATTCGTGGCATTAAATAAATGCACACACACAAAAATAATGTTATTTTGTTGGTGGTTGTGGTTGTGATTTCTTTTTCTTTTCTTCTTCAGTACCAAACTATTCACTCTGTGGTTCTATCAACTTTGGAAAATACCTTATTATATTAAAAATGTGTTGTCATGTAGAAAAAGGATTACATATCATTGGTGCCCACTGTATGGCATAAATATACCCAATGTCCCAAAACATCCCCTTCGGAATTAAAGCTACAATCATGACAACTGAGGCACATCCCAGACTTTCGAGGATAAACTGATTTCTCAGAAACATATTTCTTTGAACTATCTCTTCTATACCTATCTGCCAGACAGAAGGCTCCCCCAAACAAATTAATACTTAAAAGTCCAAAAATCTGGATCAACAGAAACGATGGAGTCTCCTAGAAGTTAGGTGTGAATGATGGAGACAGATTGTAGTGTTATTTAATAATATATTTACCAATTTGTCAGATTTTACTTAAATAGTCTTTTGTTTTTAATTGCATATTTTTGTATGTAAGTATGTGTGTATATGACTGTTCCCAGAATGGGAGAATAATTTGCAAATATATGAGTTAAAATTACTTGTTCTGTTTTTAAAAATAATTATGTGTGAGTCTAAACTCTTCTGCTTTGATGAGAAACAAAAATGCAGAAAAGTGTTATCTGGGCCTGGCTCCTAGCTGTTAAATTCAACCTGTGTTGTGTGTGTTGTACCGAAATCAATAACTACTAACAACGTTAAGACAATAGAAGTGTTGTGCTAATAAATTTTCTAAATTGCTCTGCCACGAAACGGTGTTTGATTTTCAGCTGTTATGCATGTATACATATCCATGATTGACACTGCAATTAGCTTGTGTGATTTTTTTTTTTTTTTTGATTCTATACCACTATTCAGAAACCTTGGTTGAGCAGTGGATAAGTGCTACAGCTGCTAACCAAAAGATCGGCAGTTTGAATCCACCAGGTATTCCTTGGGAACTTTATGGGGCAATTCTACTCTGTCCTGTAGGGCTGCTACGAGTCAAAATGGACTCCACAGCAACAGGTTGGTTTTGGATTCTCCACCTGGACTGCAACGTTGGGCCCAAGCAGACAAATGATTATGACCATGACATAGGACACGGGAGTTTTTCATTCTGTTGTACGTAAGGCTACTATGAGTCAGATCCAACTTGACAGCAACTAACACCACCACCAACATTCTCCAGCTGTACCTATTCATATCATAATAACAAAACCCCAGAAACTATACAGAAATACCCAGAAGGAGTCTGCACAGTGTTTATAAATAAGTAATAATTTTTATTTGTTTGTTTCACTAAAAGTTGAGTGAGCCATAAATTGCAGTTGAGAAAGTTGGGAAGAAAGTACTTGGATTATGAATATATCTTTCCTTTAAATATTTTAGAAATATAATTTCTGGTATATAAAATAAATATTTTGTTGTCAAATGGTTTATGTTAACATAGCCAAATCTGACCACTAGTTTAAATATGAATAAATGCTCAACCAAAACTGATCCCTAGAGTATTCAAGGAGCATCTGGTGGATGCGAACAGCTTGGCTTAAATGCCCAACACCTAAAATCCTGAAATCTTGAGTCATTTCTAAACTAATGAAGTAGAATTCCCATTGCTTGAGCAAATTTAGATGTTTGGGTTTCTTGATAATAACCTCTAAACTTAAGTTGTTCTGCCTTTTCTGACGATTGTGAACCATGGCAATAAACAAAAGAATATTAAAGTGATATATGCATCCAAACAGACTGCCATTTATCACTGTATATCATTTTTCTATATGTTTACTGACTGTCTTATGAATAAATTTTTCTCAGGTTGGTCAAAAATATGACTTTAAGATTAGTAATAATTTTCAACCAAGTTAGGAAAACAGAATAAAAGAAGGACATCAGTAAGGATGGGGAAACCCAAGGGATTGCACTGCACTTCTTGCATATCTACACCTTTCTGAAAGAGAAGTGCTCACCTGACAGCTGTAATCTGGTCCTCAACTTCATAAGTGCCCAGTTTTCGATACACTGCATACAGGAACTTATCACCTTGGAAAGCTGTTCCTCGGCCATCCACCAAAGCAATAACCATGCCTTCCTTACTTGCAAGATAAGATATCCAACTAATAGCAAATACAGACCTCACACTCTGGCTGCAGGGACCACCATACCTGAGGGGGAGAAAGAAGGATAAAACATCCAATTCACTTACAAGACTCAAATTTCTATCAGAGGCAAGCATTGCCTCTAATAATTTCCAGTACAGTTGTATAATAAAATTTCAGGAATGATGACATTAGAATTGGCTCAGCATCAAGAACGGTCCAGGCTTTTCCCAGAGGTTTGGTATAGGAAAGTTGTTTTGGGACACAGCCTCTCCTATTCCCCAAAACGGATACATCTAGGGTTGGCATTTCAAGGAATATGTGTGGGTTTTTCGTCATTTCTGCCACCTGCCACTTGCTAAAAGCAGACATAAGATATACTAAAAAGAAAAAAAAAAAAGCATGGTGTTTTAAGCAAATTGTGTGTAGGTCAGCCCTGATTTGGGGTATGATTCTACTAAATGCATTCCGTTCCTTTATTTCATTTCTAACTCAATTACATAAGATGTTAAGATGGTTTACAATATATATATTTATTTTTTGGCTGCAATTTCTGTATCTCAAAGGTATTCTGACACATTCGGCAATTTGCCACACAAAGGAAATTCAACACAGCAAATGCAAGCAAGTCCATCTAAAATACAAAACTTCCTCAATCTATTTTAAATAGCCATATTTTATTTACTCTGATTAGTAGAGAAATATATAAAAACAGCATCAATATGAACTGTTACCAAGGAGAATGGTATGTTCTATCTCATAAATGTGTATTTCATCCAACATATTTTCAGTAAATAGTTTTTACACCAAAGAAAATATTACATACACTTGAATTAGCAGGGGATATTTCTTCGATCTGTCAAACTGAGGGGGAAGAATCATCTTGTACCATAAAGCTTTGGGAAGAAAAATGAACAAACAAGGATGAAATCTTTAGTACACAGTATTTGTGATAATATTCAATAGCAGTGTGCAACATAAAATCATACCTAGTAATTATGACTCAAAAAGGTTTTTAAAATAGATTTTTATTATGATGTTTTTGTCTGCTTTATAAACATCCAGGAAACATGAATTAATGTACGTTCTAGAAGTACACATTCTAAAATTAAAATAAGTACTTAAAAAAATCAGTGTTTAATTGGAGCTGGAGAAATATAAGGTCAACCTTATTCACAAACATATCAAAGATGTTAGTGAAACTAAATAGTGTTACAGTAAGATGGTTTTAATTAAGTTTCTATACTATACTACAGAGTTTAGACTGCAACACGTACCCAATAAATTCTTTCTAAAGCAAGTGTTCAACTTCATATTTATAAAGAAGTTTTTTAAAGAACTTACTAATTTCATCCACTTCAAATTTCTTAATTTCTTCTTTAGGGAGCTCGATATTTTTCAGAGCATTTTCCAATTCCTTATTTTCTTCCAGGATTTTAATTTCTTAAGAAAAGAAAAGTCCATTCTTAATATTTCCATTAAAAAATTAAAAACAAATTCTTTTGGCTTTAATATGAGTATTTAATATTGTCAAGCATACTTTTAGTCCAGTTATTAAAGCATATATGAGATTACAAGGGACACCACATTTCAGCAATTGTCCCCTAAATGATTTGCATAACACTGACACACATATTGAGCAGAATCACCGAAGCTACTATGTTTACTCAGCCATGTAGTCTCATTTCAAACTGAGTTTTTTGCAACTTAAATCATGACCTGAGTAGGCGACATTTCTTTCTTCATCTACTGAAAAATTTAGAAGTAAAAATCTAAATTGCTGAGCATTCAAACTTAAAATAAGTCACTGTGTGATGATAAAGTTATTGCTAATTTTCATTGTGTAAAGTCAAACATTGCTTCTATAGTTTCTATATTTTTTAATCATTGTCAGTTGTAGTTGGTTAGTATAAAACTCTTTTTTTGTAATTGAATTACTGGATATCATATTCTTTTAAATCCATTCTCTTAAGACAGAGATCTTGGTAAAACAATGACACATATGTATGTAGATACTATGATCTCTGCCTTTCACCTTTAAAAACAATCTTCTAAAAAATGTTATCTATCTTTAACTCAGCTACATTTCACACTTCAGTTTTTGAAACTGAACAGATCCATTGATCTCCTGAATGCTTAGATTGATGGTGTATGTAAATGGTTTCTAGAAATAGAGAGCTTTACATAAGCTTTTTTTCTGAACTGGGATTGACACCAGTCATTTTCTATAAGAAAAACTAGTCTTTCATATAATATATCACATTCATTTTTAAAAAGAGGGTCTGGGTGACTTCTGAGACACAGTAATTTCTATAAAAGACATTCTGTGAATGCCTTGTTTTGTGCCTTTTTAACAAGTGGTCCCCAAAGAGAGGGAACTGGAGGAGTACTTGAAGCTACACTAAGTTTGCCAAATCACTCCCCTTGTAACTCTCAGTTTTCATATACTTACGACATTTTCTTCAACATGTTATATTTAATCTTAGCACAAGTATAGATGTTTGGGGTGTGAGTTGTAAAAGATACACAATAAATTTTACTTTAATTTTGGAATATTCATCAGGAAAGAGATACCTGTGGAAACTGAGAAGTTAAACTCAAAGACAGAAAAGAGGCAATTCTAAGTACTCTAGAGCCAGCTTTTCGTTTGTTCTCTTTGTGCAGATTCTGCCTGTAAAGCTCTCCTAGATTAAAGAAAATTTTGTGGAAAGCCAGCATACAGAATGGCTGCATTATTTGTCTGTTGTTATTGTCTTATCAAAGGTACTGAAAACCAGAGATAACACGCGTGTGTTGTCATGTTGCTATATTTGCTATATCCTTGATTTATCCATTTTGTTCCCAGTTGTGAAACTTTTCCGATTCATGATGTGCTGAAATGTGAAATTTAATTCAAGAAGTTACTTAATGCTTCCATAGCCCCAGCTATGCTTTTACGGATGGTAAGCAATTTTCCCTCTTCTTGAAGTAGAAATGCAGTTTGATAAAGAACTGGGAGAGGGAAGGATGGCAACTGGGCTTCTCCTTGTGACTTGATATTAGCTGTTAAGCTGGCAAGAAGTGCCACCATTCCAACAGCACCTTCTCCCTTCTTTCTCTCATGAGGGTATACTCAATATTCAGCACACTCAACTACCTGGTAGTGCCTGGCTTATTGTTTGTGCTCCATGTATATTTGTAAGATCTCCCATATGATGAAATCAACAGTGAGAATGATAAATCCTATATGTAAATTGCTGTTTAAATAATGTTAAATATGAGACACTGCTCATCAATTAAGCAAAAAATCTGCAAAAGCTGGTAAGTGAGGTCAGTCAGTCACTCAGTTTATTTTAATGAGCACCTGCTGTGCCCAAGGCAACCAAACCTCCACAGACCCTTCAGTGCTGAGTGGAAACCCTTCTGGGTCTCCATAGCATCTGGCTCAGACACTATCTGCTGTTTCCAAACCTCCAGCTACACAGTGCTTTCTCACATTCAGCACCTGACCTTGCCTCACTTCATAGAGAAATTAAGCAATTGCATTGTCTTCTCTAATGTCTACAAACTTTTCTGAAATTACACCAACAGTTTCATCATTCTCTCCCATTACAACGTAAGAGATCAGTTTCTTCAACTGTCCTTTGGGCTCTTTCCTTTCCCAACTTCAGGGACCTCCTTCCTCTATATCTTCATCTGCTTTGGGGCTGCTAATTTCTCCCATCAAGACTTAACCATGCTAAATACGTCATCTTTCAAAGATAAAATTCAACCTCCATCAGTCCCTTCCGGCCACTCTCTTACCTCACCCTTGTTTACACAGCCAGACTTACTGAAGACAGTGGCTCTTTGTGTTTACCTACTATGCAGGCATAGGACTCTCTGGGTCACGCAAACTGCTTACCCACAGGTCAGCACTTGAAGTCCATTCTGAGACACCTTGGAGGAAAGACCTGGTGATCTGCTTCTGGAAAAGCAGCTGCTGAAAACCCACAGAGCCCAGCTCTGCTTCAACAGACATGGAGTCACCTTGTGTAAGAATCAACTTGACAGCATCTGTTCTTTTGTTGTTCTGTTCTTCTGTTTTATGCAGGCTAAACTTACTTTGGAAACCCTGGTGGTATGGTGGTTAAGTGCTACATCTGCTAAGCATGGGGCTGGTGGTTTGAATCCGCCAGGTACTCCTTGGAAACTCTATGGAGAAGTTCTACTCTGTGCTATAGGATCGCTATAAGTTGGAATCGACTAGACAGCAGTGGGTTTGATTGGATTTGAAAACTTACTTTAATCTGCATTCCAGCTCCAATATTCCACTGCTCCACTGACAAGGCTCTGGCCAACATGAAGTTAATATTTCTTGCTGAATCCATGATTTCAAGCAGGTGGTGCTCCAATCTCTGCAGCATTTGATGCAACTGAGCACTCACTCTCTGCTTCTTGCAATCCTCTCACCCCTTGCCTTTCACAACTCCATACTCTCAATTGTCCTCTTGTCTCCTCTCCTAGTCTCCTTTACAGGCTCATTTTCTCATTATATTTCTTGAGTGTTGATGTTCTGTATGGTTTTATTATAGGCTCACTGTGTACTACCCCAGCCTACTCTCATTTTTTCCATTTTGTTGATGTCATCCATGTCCATGGCTTTAATAGCTATGTGTTCCAGAAGTTGAAGACTTCCTAATCATTATTTTCAGTCCAAACCAATCCTGTGACATCAGTTTCAGAGCTAACTGCTGGACAGCTCCACTTCAATGTCCCCTTTGTACCTCAAAGTCAACTTTTAAAACAAAATTTATCATGTCCCCCAAAACCTGCTCCCCACAGTGAGCCTGTCCTTCAATAAATAGCATCAATGCCAATCCACTTGACCAAGCTGGACCTCCAACCACCACCTGTCCCTCCTTCACACTCATGGGTCTCAGGTTTGAAGCAGTTACCAGCAGGTAACACTTCCTGACCCCAAATCCCAGATAAGGTGAATTTGCATCCTCCCACTTGGCTATAATCTCCTTGAGGGGAGGAATAATGTCTAACCCAGCATCCATTCAACTTCTGCATCTACTGTCTAGTACAGCACCTGGCCCAATGCTGTTGGTGCTCCAAATGCAGTTGTTGAGTGAAGACGGCTGGCACCAAATGCAATGGAAAATGGGCAAAAATCTGAAAATACATAGAGGACACAGTATCTTCTCTAAAACAACCTCTCCAAAACTTGTCTGGGGCACTTATTAAAAACACAAATGTCATGGTCCAATCTAAGATTCACTCAATTAGGATCTCTGGGAAGGGCCTGAGAATCTATATTTATAATACAGATATCAGGAAAATTTCATCACCAGGCAAGTTTGGGGAGCTCTGCTCTGTAGAATTTTCATTTATTTGGTAAATTAGAAAATCCATTAATCTATATGACTTGTGTTCTAAAGAAATGAAGATTGCACCTATTTTATAAGTATTGGGTGAAATAATAAAGCTATCTGTGCAGCCCAGTATATGCCATGAACATGGTAAAGATATTAAAAAAGTGGAAATTCTTTGGGAAGAGGGAAGCTGACTTTTATCTTGCAATCATGATGAAAAGAGAACTATACATCTATGGTGATTTCCATTAAAATAAAAGTCCACATATTTGAAAATAGTATTGTTTTCAAGTTTTATAAACTGAAGCTTAAGATGAGCCAAAGTGAGAAATACAATCTGTTACTTTTTGGAAAGCATTTCATTATTAGACACAAGGTAAAATAACTTCCAACTTAGCCTAAATTCCCATTATTACAATGTCAGCCCTATCACAAGTTCTTGAATTGACTCTGTTTTCCTCAATGGTTTATTTTAACCTAGTCTTGAGCCATTGAGTTGGCAGTCACATTAACCCTAAAGCAATCTCCTGACTTGTCACCAAGGCTGTCTAGGAACGACTGCGGCTATGAGTGCTGAAAGGAGCAGAATCTGTGTGTTCCTCGTTGTCCCTGGTCTCCAACAAATGTTATTTAGTAATAAATTAAAATGTAATGGAGGACCAGCAGGAAAAGGACCTGAGCAATCACTCACCCGGGTAACTCTGTTGAGCTCAAGGATGGTCATCTCTGACCTGTGAACTATTTTGAACTAGCATCAGATGGAGGAGGGCTGTCTTGGTAGCAGCTGAAAATGGAAAAAGCCTCCAAATTTCAGGGCTTTCATACGTGGCAACACTGTGATGCAGCTGTTAAAGCTAAAATGCTAGTGTGATAGTCACCCTCTGCTCTGAACTGAAGAAGTTATATCTGGAATTTGTCTCCCGTTTGGGATGTTACAGAAAACGGAATTCTTATTTGGGAGGGAGTTTGTACTGAATGTTCTAAGTTTCCTTCCAATTCTAAGCTTCTGTGCTTTTCCTAAGGCTGACTTCAGGAGAAAGGATTAATCTCTTTGATATAAATTATTGGCATTATGTCAAGTTTTTACCACAAATAATTGTTAAACGTCACTTGACCCAAATTGACCCAAGAAAAATCCAAATCAGTGTAATAACAATCTGTGCAGTAGCAGGGTTGCCCCCACAGTTCACTTGGTCAAGGCAGGGAATGTGTCTTGCTTGCTTGGTGCAGTATTACAAGACATTTGGGATTTCTGTAGATAATAACAGCATGCAAAAAGAGAGGACATACCTTGATCAGTATGGCCATCATGAAGGGTGGAAATGGGAAGACCTGGCCCTGTACATGGGATTAAAACAAAAACACAACATAGTTTGAAAATAAGAATTGTCAATAAGAACTACTGATCTGTGATTAGTATCAAGATCAAATGCATCTCTTAATCCCATAGCTGCCGTCTTCCCATAGAGAAGTAAATATCACCCTTTACTTACATTTAAACAACAGACAAGATCAGAGTCACAGTGGAGTTACTAGGGAGGCACAGGGGTTGTGGAGCACACTATATGATACTGTTGGAGGGGAAGACACCTAAATGCCCCAGCATCTGTGGGCCATGGACTAGTCCAGCCAGAGGAGAGGCTGAAGAGGCAGTGTCATCACTAGGGTTGGTGTCACTCATCATCCATTGCAGTAACTCATTCATCAGTTCATCACCACTATCGCCACCCTGGTCACCCTTCAGGGTGCCAGGAGGGTTGCAGGTGCCAACCATTGGGAGCAGAGGGGGCACTCCGCCTTGGCCAATAGGAGAGAGGAGGAGTTAGAAGAGCTGTGGTGGGTGGGGCCACCAGGGTCAGGGCTGCCAGGCAGTTACCCTGCTTGCTTGGATGTGCGGTGTGCAGGCTGACCAGGCTGCTCCACTCATGGGAGACTGAGGTTGTCTGGTGGCACCTGCCCATGGGATGGGGTGGGGATGCCATGAGTTACCAGGCTGGGTGACACCACCCTTAGTGAGGCCACTGCAGAGGCCGCGCAAGAATAGACATGAGGGGTACTTTTCCAATAGTGATCGTAAATAGTTAAGATCTAATTACACAAAGGGACCCATGAAGCAGCAGTGGTAGATGGCTGTCTCGGATGATGTCACATTGTATCAGGACAGTTTTAGTCAGGTCTTTATTATCAAACAATTTTCACCAGTACCCAGGATATATTTTTAAATTGGCCTCTTGTTTTGATGTTCAGTAAAGACAAAACCAACGTCTTTTATTTCATGAAGCTAATATAAGTGGCCACCACACCTCTGTCTTCTTGTACTGGAGTGGCTCATGTGTTACTATGGTGCTGGAAGTTCTGCCACCAGTATTGCAAATACCAGTAGGTTCACCCACCATGGGAAGATTTCAGCAGGGATTCCAGGCCAAGACAAGCTAGGAAGAAGGCCTGGTGACCCACTTCTGAAATTCGGTCCATGAAAACCTTATGACCAATAACAGAACATTGTTTGATGGAGTGTTGGAAGAAGTCTTGCACCATGAAGATGGTGCAAGACTGGTAAACTTTTTATTCTGTTGCATTTAAAGGTCAACATGATTTGGAATCAACTCAATGGCAACTAACAACACATGCAGAAATACATTTATACAGAATACTTTTGCCATTCACATATGCAGCTAGGTCATGTTCTCCAAGGAACATAACCAGATGGAAATTTATGATAGAAGTTTCTCTAGAAGTGCTGTTGGGATGACTGTTCAGGGCTAGGGGAGGACAGATGAGGCAGGGGGAGAAGGTGGGCTGCAGCGTAATCCCGAGAGAGACCCCAGCCAACCTCATGGGAAGCTCTGGAGCTGCGGCAGCTTTACAGAGTAGCCTCACACTGGAGCTACGTGGAAGGATTTCATATCCCAGATGCGAGCAGTAGTTGGGTGCTGCCTGGGACAAGAGCAATTTCTAGAGAGGTGGCTCTGCTATGCACCATCAGTCACCAGCATTCTCAGAAGCTGGGGGAATGATTTTAAATATAAGTCCTGAAGGTGAGGGATCTTGGTAGTGCACCAGTGTCTACAACACATGCCAATACAGAATTCAGGTTCTTTGTGCCCAAAGTGGCTCTTTTTATGAGATCTACAAATAATTCAATGCTAGCTGTCACTTAGTTGAAGTGTAAAACAAAATAATACCTGCCAATACACTCTAAAAGGACAGATTTGTTCAGGTAGTTCAAGAGTTAAAAGCAGCAAGCATGGCAGCTGGATGTAGACATTCATGTGACACTCCCAAAGCATTGATGCTTCCTTCTAGATAGAGGGAGTTGCGTGAGAGTTGCACACCTGGTCACACACAAACAGAAGAGGAATGGCTTCTTTGGTGAATTATAGAAAGGGACCTGTGTATGAGTAGCTCCTTCATCTGCCGCTCTTCTGGCATTTTGCTGTCTGCAGACAACATGCTTTTGATGTGTAAGTGTGAGACTGCCAGACCCCATAAAGTGATCCCTGTAGCTGTCTACTTGAACCATGTTTGCATGAGTAATTTTAATTACAGGCTGTAATATTAGGAAGCTGTGGACTTCAGCCACATTTTCCAACTAACTTTTCCTAGTAATAAAGCTAATGTTTTGATTTCCATCTGCCTGACTCCTCAGTCTAGCTTAATCAGTTCCCAACTTGGGGTGGGGGGAAAGGGGTTATTATTTGGTAGCCTCTCTCAAAAAGCAACAGTTCTCTATTATGGAGTCTCAGGATTTTTTTAATTGAGATTATTTTAATTTTGATCAATTTTTCTTCAAAGTTACTAAAATGGACTAACACTCATGTTTTTCAGTCAGAATGTATGGAAATGAAACGAGAATTCTAAATTTCTAGACTTTTAGACCATCAGCATCCATCCTGTGGCAATTTCACGGGTGCACAGTTCTGGACGTGACACCTGGCCTGTCTTACCAAGCTATGAGACAAGCTAATGACTGACTCCTCTTCACACAGACGGACTGAGAGGGTGGTCCTGGTGGACAAGCATAAATCGTCTAGTTATCCTCCTTTGCATTGCTCTTCTTTCATCAGCATCACCAATAAGGTTTTACCTGTTTTAATCCTGTAAGCATGAGTTTACTCACCACCCCCCACGGAGAGCTTGAAGTTACATAATGAAGCTTTACTCTTAGTCCTAAAGGGAAAGATTTCAAGGTTTTTCCTATGATGGCGCAGTGACTCATTTTACTGGGGCTTCAAAAACACCAGATGATGTGGGGCTTCCCACACAGTCTATTTTTTGCTAAATGGGAAATTACCATACTGCCGGGGAAGAGCGAGTGGTGGAAAAGTCAGGCGATTCGAGTTCTAGAAAGGACTCTTCCACCAACTTATGATAAGAGCTTAGTTGTTGAGTCCTTATCTCTTCAGTGATCACTGATGCGTCAGTGGATGCATAGCAGGCCAAAGCGACACAAAACGTGGTGTCGAGCATCAAGAAAGGGAAAGCATTACCCCAATCCAGAAGTCATACAAATATAAACGGGTAGGGTCGCTGAAGTCTTTATCATCAAATGCATCCGCATAAAATGAGTTTTTTTTTAACATGTATAATTCAGTGACCCTTGTCTCACTCATCACATTGTGCAACCACTACTAGCACCATTTCCAAATTTTTCTATCTAAAGTGAGTTTCGGTTAGACTTTGTGAAAGGCAGCACTGCTTTGATATTCCCTAGCATCTGTGCTTATTCGGAAAACATTGACTCTCTGTTACATATTGGCCATTTTTCTCGGTCTTGTGAATACAATGATTGAAGCAATCAGCCCCTGTCTTTCAGGAAAAAAGGCTGACAAGTGTGGGTAGTTCAGTGATGCTGGATATCAGGCATGTAAACTTCCAATACATGGTGAATTAATACGATGCTTGGATTGAACAACACGGCATATAATTTAATGCGTACCTTTAAATGTCATAACCACAGTCAGCACATATGATCATCAACGATAATCCCTTAACATTTCAGAGACGCCTCTGACCAAATGCTTAGTGAAAGTGTGGTATTCAACCGACATCTTGGGCCATCTTGAAAGGAGCATTTGGGTCAAAATACTTATTTCAATACAGTTGAGGGAGCTGTGGCTGAGGTTCTGGGCCAGGTGACTGGGTGAAATAGTGGTATGTCAGATTGCTTTTCATTCTGGAGAGTAAAGGGAATTTTAGGGACCTCTGCCACTGAGCAGTGATCTCTGTTCCTTAGACTCATTCCCACAGAAGCTACCACCAGAAACAGGAGAGTGGCACATATTTTGTGGCTCTTCTCCTTCCCTCTTTAGGCTCCTCCTTCATCCCCACCTGAAGCTCAAGGATTAACGAGGAGGAAAGCAGAGTAAACGGAAAAGGAGAGATTTGCCTAGTCAGTTGGCCAGATACCTATGATTACTTCTAAAGACCTAGTATGTTTCATTTGATATACTGATTACCTAACCTAACCTGTTTCATTGTTTGCCAAATGTTCAAGACAGACATACAATGCTCTTTGTAAAATAGAATTATTTGTATAGAAAAGACTGACTAAACGAACACATGGCCTAATCAAGCAGAAGATATTTTACTGATTCTATTACCTATAGTTTAAAAAAATGAAATGAATTGCTTACATTTTCCAACGTAGAAAAGACACACTGGGTGATAAAGTTTCATTTTCTAACTCCATCGAAATGAGAGTTCAAAGAATCATCAGTTTTCAAGGGACTTCAGGCTTCAAAGCCATCATTCTTTCCCTTGGTCGTGGGAGTTTGACATTTCTCCAAAGAACTGGGGCTGAAATCCAGCAACCATTTTATCAGAGAACACTTCTTTTTATAATTGTTTGCATCCTGCTATATCCGAACGTGTTGGTGTCTGCACATAATATCGAAGTACCGTGGAATGTGGTGCTAGAGGGCACAGCATTACTCAACACTCTGTGCTCACATCCTGGTTCTGCTGCTCACAGGCACTGTGGACCTGTGACAAATTCCTGGTTCTCATTTCCTTAAGTAATAATGGGGAAAATAATACCTTCCTACCTCGATTTCAAGTCCCTGGGTGGTGCAATTAGTTAATGCACTCAGCTTCTAACTCTAAGGTTAGTAGTTCAAGTCCATCCAGAGGCACCACAGAAGAAAAGCCTGCAGACATACTTCTGAAAACTCAGCCATTGAAAACGCTATGGAGCACAGTTCTACTCTGACAGGCATGACATGAGTCAACTCAGCAGCAACTGTTGTCTCATCTTCTTTTTTTTTTTTCCTGTAACAATTAGATGAGATACTGTAGATATCTAGTACCTATTCTTATCAAGTTGATTCTGACTCATGGTGATCTCTTATGTATCACAGTACAACTGTGTTTCACAGGGTTTTCAATAGCTGGATTTTCAAAAGTAGACTTCTAGGTCTTTCTTCTGGGATGTCTCAAGGTAGACTCAAACTTATAGCCTCTCAGTCAGCAGCTGAGCACATTAACAGTTTGGACCACCCAGGGACTCCAAATGTACGTAAAGACCCTCACAAATACCAAATGCTCAATAACCAGTAGCCAAGAATCGGACAGTGGTGGCAAGGATAATGATGTTGGCAGTGGGCCTGGTAGTGCCTGTGGTAGGTCCGCTGCTTACCGTAGCAGACGAGGGCATAGTACTTGGCATAGTCACTGAAACTTGCTGTGTAATATTGGCACCTTTCTTTCCTTAGATGGCAAGTAATGCACTTCTTGCTTGGAGGGTAGCTTCCAATGCTAATTCTAGAGGGAAATCAAAATAAAACTGAGCTGAAATTTTATGTGTGTCTGTTTTAGGAAAAGCTTTACAGCACATATTAGTTTGTCATCCAAAAATTTATACACTAATTGTTTTGTGACATTGCTTGCAATCCCCAGCAATACGCCAGCAGTCCCCCCTTTCTTTTTCCACCCCAGCTTCACTGTGTCCACTCATGCAGTTTCCTGTCCTTGCTGCCTGCTTTCTTGTCTTTGCTTTTGAGCAAGTGTTGCCCATTTGATCTTGTATACTTGCCTGAATTAAGCAGCAGTTATTTCTCACATGTATTACTGTTGGTTTTATAGGCCTGTCTAATCTGGGTGACTGGTGGACTTTGGGAGTGGTTTCAATTCTCAGTTAGCGGACTATTGGGAGCCATAGTATCGGGTTTTTTTCAGTCTCTGTAAGTCTGTAAGTCTGGTGTGTGTGTGTGTGTGTGTGTGTGTGTGTGTGTGTGTGTGTCTGAGAGACGGAGACAGAGACGGAGAGAGACAGAAAGAATTTCAGTTTTGTTTTTCATTTTTCTCACATTCTGTCCAGGATCCTCTACTGCCACCCCCGTCAGAAGGTGGAGGCTGGGTTTCCGTGGGCCATTTGTCCTTTGGACTAGTAGTTTCCTCTCGTCTTTGGTTTTCTTCATTGTCCTTTGCTTTGAATACATGTATCTCATATGGCCTTTCACAAGCCTTTAAGACCCCAGATGCTACTCACCAAAGTCAAATGCAGATTGTTTTCTCCCAGTACTCTGTCATGCCAATTGACTTCAGTGTCCCCTGAGACCATGTTCCCCAGCCCTCATCCCCAGTAACTCGATCCCTCGAAGTGTTTAGACTAAGCTGAAATTCTGAGATTGTATTTCCCAAAATGCACCACTCTGTGTAGTGACCACAACTAGTGGACTCAAACACAGCAGTGATTTTAAGGATGGTGTGGGGCTAGGCAATGCTCAGTGGTCTTGTACCTAGGGTTTCTATGAGTTGGAACTGACTCTACACCTAGCAACACAATAACTTTACTCCATGTCAAATAACTAATTTACATATCGACATCAAAGGCAATTTTTCTGTTGCTAATTGTCATTTAAAGTAAAGGACAATCACAGTATTTTGATGCAGCCAGATTTTTCATTTGTCTTTGCTTGGATCCGACTCGACGGCACTTGGCTTTGCTAGCTTGCCTGGATAGGCATAAACCTCAAGGGAAAAGCTCTCTGTAGTTTCCCCAGGGTGGGAGAAATACCTAGCAATTCAAATGGAAGTGACCAAATCATTTGCCATAACCGTCAAACCCCTATACTTTATTGGGTGCTAGGGAATTCACAGCGCTCTGTCTCCTCATCTCTCTTTTCTACTCTATAGCAAACTACATCAGGGTAATCTGGCAGATCATCAAGAAAGAAGTTCATTTTCATATTTTATGTCTGGAAGGAGAAATCGGTAATAAGTACAAGTAATTGTGGAATAAGAAGCCATGTTTCTATAGCCCCTGTGTTCTGTGTTTCTAGGAAATTTGGGTTCACAGAGACTCAGCCTGGGGATATTTCCCCTGCACGCTCCTACACAGACCAATCTTCCCTACCTCATTGGCCCCAGTCTCTCCCCAGTAAAGCTGGCTGTGTGGTGCTTAAAAGAGATTCTTGATTTTAATAAACATATTCATGGGCCTCACCCCAAACTCACAGAATCAGAATCCTTTTTGGAGTAAACTAGAAAATGTTAGGAGTACCTAAGTGGCGCAAACAGCTAATATGCTCAAACGCTAACTGAAAGATTCGAGATCTGAGTCCTCCCAATGTCTCCTTAGAAGAAAGATATGGAGAACTAAAAAACAAAACCAAGCAAAATAAAAATGGAAAAAAACATTGCCATCTAGCCAGTTCTGACTGGTAGAGACCCTATAGTACAGAAGAAAAATAATCCCACAGGGTTTCTAAAGATTTGGTGGATTTGAACGGTTGATCCTTTGTTTAGCAGCTATGGATCTCAACTGCTGTACCACCAGGGCTCCAGAGACCTGACACACTGGATACTTAATAAATATGTGCTAAATGAATGCATGTCCTCAATCACCTATATGTTCATTTGAGCTATTTAGTACCATTCGGGGGGTTATATATTTTTTAGGGTCTCTATGAGTCAGAATTGACTCGACAGCAACGAGTTTGGTTTTGGTTGGGTTGTATTTTTTATACTGATGTGGTATACATTCTTTAAATGTTTTTATGTTAACTCATAAATGATTTTTATTGTATTTCAGACTGAAAAGTATTCTATGTCACCTGAGAAATCTGATATATTTTTATTTAGTTATCAACATGTAAAGTTAAAAGAATGAATTGATACAAGTTACCTGTAGATATTTCTTCTTCCGGGATAGCCTTCAAATTCATTGCTAGAATAAAACCTGAAAACATATTGAAAAATTATTAAATAAGCATTGGCGATTAAATGACAGAATGGAGAATCTTAACATTTTTTCCCATTTTGAAAACAACATGTTGATCTAGCCAACATTTTTGGGGTGTCTATTTTTATACTGATGTGGTATGCAATACCCTTTGAATGTTTTATTTTACTGATGAATGACTTTTTTGGTACTTCAGAAAAACACAGCTTAACAATTTATTTCCACTCTTCTCTCAGTTCGGCTGAATTATCACAAAGTAACTGTCCTCCCCACCCCCATCCCCACACCAGAGATAGCACAGCAGGGTGTGAAAGATTTAGAATAACAAAGATTTGGTTACCAGTTTTTAATTCTCAGGGCCATTAGTCAAAGTCCATGTACTATTTCCTCACTGTCATAAAACCTTCCCAAGTAAAAAGTCAACAGAACACAACTCATTCTGAGTATTAAATTCATCTTCTGCACTGTCACCTTCGTACGTCTTTAGTATTTCATGGCTCTAATCCCCATTTTCATTTGTCTTTCCCATATCAACTCAAACTTCCTGTGACTAAAACTAACTGTCTCTTTCCCAAACAGCTCCCTGCAGTTTTCTTGAAATCTAACACAGTTTCCCAACTCTGTTCACCTCCACAGCTTGCCATCAAGTCCGCTTGCTCTCTTTTCTTTCCCTTTTCTCTCAGGTCTAGTAATTCAGTGGCCTTGTTGAGTCTCCATGCTGTATCTACCTTTCTATCACCGGTGCAATGAGCATTATTTTACCTACCGCTCTGTGTCGGGCACTGTGCTAAGTGCCAAGGATGTGGAAAACAGGGCACAGCTTTGAACTCAAAGAGTCTACACTTCACTGTCACTACTCTAGTGCAGGCCTAGGTTATGACCATTGCTGAGTCTGCCCTCCTGTAGTCTTCTTCTAGCTTCCAAACATAACTCAACTGAAGTTACTCTCCTTGTATTTTCATCTTGCCATTCCTCCTACTCAAGTGATTTGAATGGCTGCTCAGAGTAATCTCCAAATTATTTTTGTTCATCATCAAAGAACTCCATAGATGGACACTGGGTTTCTGACAGGTTGTACTCCAGTTAACCTGAACTAATCATCTCAGATTCCATCTTTATTTTTCAGGAAATGGCAGGCAAATCATGAGCACCATGACAGTATCCTTGAATTTGGACTTTGAGTCAAGGGGAAGAAATGGACATTTTTTATTACAAAAGTTTAATCATAAATGATTATTTTAATATGGTTCCCTTTTGTGCAATGGACTAACAATGGCCAAAACAGGAAGAAAAAGGTCTAACAAGAATAGTCTTAAAGTTAATGTGTTCTGCATCTGAATCTGCATTCTATTGCTAACTAACCCTTAGCCCGTGACAAAGTTAGTTAAAATGCCTGAGTATCTGCTTTTCTCATCTTAAATCAGATCTGCTTCACAGTATTTGATGCACAGTAATTGCTCAATACATGACAACTGTAGATAATAATTTTACACTTACATGATAGTGAGTAGCTATAAAAGAATTTCCATAACTAAGCACTGAACAGTTTGCCTTTAGAACCAGTTATTATTTTAAAGAGTTTATCCTCTGTATATAGAAGAAAAATGACCACCTACTAAATATTCTGTCCCAAAGTAAATCAAGTGACTAGTTTTTAAAGAATGCACCACCCTAATGAATTCACATGAAACTACAGAACAGAAATACTCTTAACCCAGAGAGGTGGTGCAGTATCCTTTGCACATTCACCAGTGCCAATTAAAACCTGAATGGTGCAGCGTGCAATACTTACAGTGAGTCTTGTGTTACTCTGAATATATATATGGCCTCCCACTTCCCACTTGTAATTTGAATAGCATTTTCCTATAAAAAGACAAACATTATGTTGTGTGAAGCTCAGCGTTATTTGAGCAACTTCATGTGAATGATCTTTGAGAAGATAAATCTTGGAAGGAACATACCACAGTGTCTTTGATATAGTGAATATGTTTGTAGCCATCCTTGTCACTAAATATTTTGTAGTATGAAATGGCATCATAGCTGAAAACTGGTGCTGAAACAAAGAACTGAAAGAAATTAACAGAGGTTATGCTCTAAAGACAAACCAAAGTGAAATGACAGTTGTTGTTAGGTGTCACAGAGCTGGTTCTGACTCATAGCAACCCTATAGGACAGAGTAGAACTACTCCATGAGGCTTCTAAAGAGCACCTGGTAGATTTATACTGCTAACCTTCTGTTCAGCAGACAAACTCTTAACCACTACGCCACCAGGGCTCTAACTTACAGTTAGTTGCACATAAAAAGCAAACTAGTGTTTTTTTTACAGGAATCAGAACACCATGCCTTCCAGACTTTCCATTCCTTATATCTGAAATTCCACTTTTCCAGATAGAGAGCTTTTGTAATTACTAAGCATTTGATCACCAACCACCGTTCAATGACTATTGTGTATCTTTGGATTTATAAAGCTTGATTTGATTGAATTTCTATGCTTTGAGATTATGTGTTTTTAGACAGGAGTTAAAAGAATCACAGATGAATGTCAATATTCACTAAGTTAACTTCAAAAATCTCAATATTTGATCAAAGTGTGTCTGTCAATAATGTTTCTAGGTTAATCCTTGATTTATCTGATGACAAGTCTCCCAGGACCATAGTGTTTAATGGGAAGAGGGGTGTTTTGGTTATTGAGAGAGAAGAAAATTAAAAGGAGGGTTTAATTCAGAGTTCAGAGCAGACCTCACTTTACTTCCTTGACATCCCCCAGAGGATACCCACTGGGAACCACTAATGACTCAAGGTGTCCTGGGTGCACAGCTTTAGCATGCCGTGGAACAGAGTAAGACCCATTTCAATTTCCCAAATGACATGAACAACCAAAACCACACAAAAATCCTCATACCAATTTTGAGTCAGTAGTTTCATGGTTTCTATTGTTACATAATAAATCAACTGATTCTGTGTTGGCTGGTTTCTTTCTTTCCCGGTCATCTGCTAATAGACAAAGTAGCAGACGGGTGACAGAGCAGTAGGAGGGGCTCATGGAGAGTAGATAACCCCACAAATAACCCAAATCAGCTCTCTCTCATGAGTGTCTCTCCACATGACAGTGAACCAAAACTTTCAATGTGTTTAGAGCTTCATCAAGTAACATCAGCCAAAAAACTACCAGTATCTTCTAGCTACAAAAACCTTAGCCTGCTGAGATTCGGTCTGGACTTGTCTTTGAGCAGGAAGAGAGCACAGGAGGTCTTTGCAGGCCTCTTTTCTGATGGTCTTGCATATCATCTAATACATGTTGCCTCTTTGAAAACTTGATGATGATCCTTCTTAAAATGATTATGACTGCATGATTTTAAAATGCAGCCTATCTAATGCGGTGTCTATAGCAGACTGAATAATGAACCTCCTCCAAAAATTCATGTCGACCTGGAACCTCAGCTGTAACCTTATTTAGAAATAGGATCTTTATAGATATAACTAAGATAATAGCTGAGATGAGATCCTACTAGATTAGTTGGACCCCAAATCCAATGACTAGTGTCCTGATAGGAAAAGGAAAGGACACAGGGAGACATGCAGAGAAATGTGAAAGCCATGTGAACACAAAAGCTGATATTGGAGTGATGTACCTATAAGTCATGGGACACCAAAGCATGCCAGCAGCCACCAGAAGCTGAAAGAGGCAAGGGAAGAGTCTCTTTAGAGCCTTAAGGGAAGAAAGGCCCTGCTGACATATCGATTTTGGACTTCTGACCTCCAGAAGTGTGGAAGAACAGATTTCTGTTGTTTAAAGCCATTCAATTTGTGGTAAATTGTTATGACAGTCTTAGGAAATGAAAAGATGTTCTAAGTCTCAGCACACTGGCATAGAATAGATAAATCTTCAACAAAGTGAAAAAGGAAATCATAAGAAACTTCCAGTTCCTCCTGTGAATCCTTTATTAGTTTCATTTATAACAAAATCAGCCTTGAGAAGATTTTGTGTATTGAGACAAATGCCTCTAAGTAAAATTGAGGCAAAACTGAGAGGCCCAGGAATAACTTTGATTTGCAATTTTATGTACAAAATTTCATCATTAATAGCTTTTTGATAACATCATTCTTTCAGGATAAAGTATTGGCCTCTTAGCTCTATGATAAAATATTTACTAGTGACCTCTTTACAGTCTCTGCCCTCAAATCACAGTGTAAAAGATGAAAACTGATTCTAGAAACAGCAACAAAAACTCAAACCTATGGCCATCTAATTCATCTAAATTACTAACAGATAGTGTCTTGGACACAAAATATTTTAAGGTATTATAGTTAAACAAAACAAACAAGAAGCTTCCCCACACCTGCAGTTCTTCATAAGGGATTTTAAAAAGGATTTGTTCCTAGACTAAAACTGAAAATTTCTTTTCATTGAAAAAAAAATGAAAAGGCAGATGATTACGTTTTAAGATGTTAGAAGCAGGCAAAGAAAAAGAGTATCTCTGTAAGCAAAGACTGTTATGTTCTCCCCTTTGATTGCACATATCTAAGACAGCAAATTTAGATGAGCGTGTAACTTGGGTGAGGTAAAGAGAGTGTGAAATATTTCTGATTCACTTTGCTGAAGCCGGGCGCATACTGCATTCCACACTGTGCTGCTTTGAAGTGAGTCACTCCTGTGCTCTAGATGAACGCACTGCTGCCTTGTCCTCAGTGTTTAGAAGGACCCCTTGCAAGTCACTTTATCACACTTGTAATTTATGAAAAATCGTTCACCTATGTATGACATTCAAAAGCTGCCTAAAATATTTTACTTGCTACATAAGATTATTTACCAACATATAACTTGTCATAGCTGGTAAGTGACTTGAGGCCCTGCTTATTTAAGGTTGATGATGCCTTAACCGAGTCCATACCTGATCAAAAGCACAGCTTTTCAAACATTAAACAGAACCTTTGTTTTTCTGACTTGCAGGGTTTGCCAACAACTTAAAGGAGGTAGAGAGTTTCACTTACTAAATTATCTAAAATAATGCAAATGTAACATTGCAGGGTAAGCTTTGTGATTCTAGTGCTTGTTCTGCTCCACATTTAGGGGATGACATGCTAAATTCTTTGACTGAACCCTCCTTTTCAGCTGCTTTCTACAGGATAACAAAGCCATCCATGTTTATTTATTTTTTAAAAAATGTATTTTGCTGTTGTTGAGAAGATTCACAGTGAAGCCAATACTGTCACATGTACACTTCGGTGACACTGATTACACTTCAAATTGTGCAACCATTCTCATTCTGCAGCAAAGCCATTTACTTTGAGGTGGTTATTATTTTTCTTATCAAACACCAAAGAATAAGTTTGGTTATTTCCTCAAATTAAGATGCTGAGTTTGTCAGTGCTAGAGGAGGAAAGAGACAGGGGATATTCTCAGGAAACTTGTTTGCTAGTTGGATGCCTGCAACTAACAGGTCAGCAAATGGTTTTCTCTCACTTTTTTAATTCAGAAAACCCTGGTGGTATAGTGGTTAAATGCTGTGGCTGCTGACCAAAAGGATGCAGTTCAAATCCACCAGGTGCTCCTTTGAAACTCTATGGAGCAGTTGTACTCTATGCTGTCCTATAGGGTTGCTACGCATCAGAATCACCTTGATGGCAGTAGGTTGGGTTTTACTAATTCATGGGTGCTCTCTGAAGGTCCTTTTCAGTTTAAACCTACTCAATGAACTTTAAAGGAACCACTTTGTTAAAACTATTTTTTAAGTTTATACTAATATGACTGACTAGCTTGTACACTTAATTTAAAGATCTTCTACTTGGACAGATGTTAGAAATGGTGTATATTTCTAGGTTGTATCTAGCCAATTTCATAGTCACTGGTTTGATTATAGATCAAAAGAAGGTATGTGCTATATTATGACATATGAGTTGTGACTGTATAAAGTAGTAATTTGATTTTTTTTTTCTTAAAGACATGTCAGAACTCCTAAAATTTGATGAATGTTCCCTTCAGAACAATCACATTGGGAGAATGTGAATTTATTCTTGAGAGCAATCTTCACTCAAAATTTTTGACAATCCCTACTCCGAAATTTAAAAGGTTTACTGACTATTGCATAAATCTTAGGAGACTGGGATCAGTGCATAAGAAAAAGAACTTCTTTCCATTAGATTTCTAAAACTACAAACATTAAAAGGATCTAGCACAAAATCCCTAGGCACCAAGTAACTCATATATTCTTTAGGGTTTTCATTTCCCTCAGGTATCTCCTCTTCTCTCAAAAGATATGTATGTGCCTCTACCTGGGATATTTGAGAGACTGTTTGCTTTAGAAGGCAATCAATTTTTTTATCAACTTATTCATTCATCCAGCAGAATAAATGTACATGGACCCCCAAAGTAATATCTTTAAAAGAGTTGTTTGTATCATTGCTTATATATTTGTAAAATTGCACCATTTGTATCACTTTATAAGAACTCTAGCTATACTATTATCATTGAAAACACAGCTAAAGTGAGTTGTCAAGCATTTTTTCCTTCTCTTCATTCTTTACTGGAAAATGTTTGGCATGGGAGTAAATCAGTAGTTTAACTTTCCCCTTAAGTTTTCAAATACTGATCTAGGAAATAGCTTTCTGAAAGGTAGCCTTCTGATTGATCAGGAATCCAGAAAATTTAGAGAATCCTATTAGATCCCTGCATACTGTCACTTTACTGTTATTATTGTTATTTAACACAGTGAATTCAAACAGAACTTTCTGTTTTCGTTTTTGTTTTTTCTAAATTATGCATTTATTTTTGTTATCTTGTTACTGGAGTAGTATTTTACATTTACTGTATATAATTAAGTAAAAATCAGATTATAAATATCCCTAACCAGTGGGCATTGAGTCAATTCATTACTGTCTAGTGTAACTATAATACCATTTGGCTGAAATCTCAATCTATAAACATAGTATGCAATGAAGAGCTTTTAACATCTGAAGGGGTTCACTTTACCATTTATTTTCTCCTTAGCTACTTTAAGTTGAATTTGTACAGAATGTACTATTTTAGAGTTGCCTTAGAAATCCTTATTATCTTGGAATCACGAGTTAATGTGTTAATCCAGGTCCTACAAGTTTCCCTTTTCTTTGTATAATGTGTCCAAATCTCAGAGAAGTAGCCCTTTTTTCCCTTAAATGTGAGCTGGATTCAACCATATGTTGAATAAGCATTCACTTATTCTTTGTCTTATTTTGTATCTTCATATAGAATATACAATACAGTCAACATTCTTCAAAAGCATGGTTTTTTCCCACTAAACAGTTCATGAAGCCCTGAATAAACCTGTCCAAAAAACTCTATATATAAGTAATCAAAAACCATAAAAAATACACATTTTTCTATTCTATACCAATGTACCTAAAAACTGGAATGAATGTGTATGTGTGCGTGTGTGTGCGTGTGTGTGTAAACAAAATAAAACCAAACTCATTGCTGTCAAGTTGATTCTGACTCATAGAGACCCTGCAAGACACAGTAGAACTGCCCCACAGTGTTCCAGGGAGTGCCTGCTCGATTCGCATTGCTGACCTTTTGGTTAGCGGCTGTAACTCTTAACCCCTATACCTTCAGAGTTTCTGAACATGTCCACGTATATATGAAATATATGAAATTCAGTTTAGTTTGTGTGAAACTTAGTAACTTTAAAGTATCACGGCTACTCTACTTTTTTTTTCCAGGATTCCAAATGGCTAAAAATTATGAAGATGATTTTAGGCAGAGCTGAGATAGCATTCCTTTTTGGAAAATATGGTCTTCACCGTATTTGTTTAAGAAATAATAGCAGGCATTTATATAAAGGAGTCAGGTGAAAAATATTATGACCTGAGGAATATAATTTGTTCTCAATATCCACTCAAAATATAGACTTTAAAATTATCTGGCACAAAATCACTTAAGGAATCACTATCTTTGTGTTTTTTTACCTTGATAATTTTTCTATGAAAACAAGTAGTGCCAGTTTGGATACATTTCAAACAGTCCTTTGATAGCTGAGAATCTGTCAAGTTTCATTAAAATATAAGGAAAAGATAGCAAAATCATACTCCACCAGCCCATCCAGTTCTGCTTTCTTCTATGTGCTCCTGGGTCTGCAAGACAATAGATCATATCAAGCTCAGCATTAGAAAGGCATTTTTTCCCTTAAATATAACCAAGATAATTTGACTCAGTTAAGTTCCCTGATCAGAGTATACTGTTGTTAGTCAACTAACTTTAAACTTCTGTTTAAGATTGCTGTATCAGAAATCTTACACATGTGGGTGATTTAATAATGATTCTGACCTTTCATGAGGTGGCTTGGAGTTATCACATCTGTCAAGAACAAGTGTGGAGTAGGTCAAAAATAGTTTCACAATGGATTTTAGAATAAGTTCTTTCTTGTATCAGTTTTAAGAAATAGCTGAAAATTTAAAAATTTACCCTGAATCCAGTTGTGGTATTAATTTCAGCATAATGCAGTTGATTATATTTAACTAATATCTACTACAACTGAAAGGACAGATAATTAGAGAAAGAAGTGCATTCCAGGTAGAACTAATAGCATAGAGGCCAGAGCATCTTAGAAAACCACAAGTGTTTCAGTAGGGCTAAAGCAAAGGGTGACTATGGGAAACAGTTAGAAGACAAGGATGGATGTGTAGGTACCAGAAAGATCTTGGGGAAATGGCTATGCTACCCTAAAACAGTTTAACTTCTCCTGTAGGTAAAGCTTTTGAAGGATTTTTAATTCACAATTTGGAATACCTAATTAAGAACATGATACAGAGACTGGATTAGAAATGGGCAAGACGGGAGGAAGTAAAGAGATAAACTGAAGAGCTATTGTCAAGAAGAAGAATGATACAGACTCAACACTAAGAAGAAGTGGTCAGGATGTGGCAGACTGGATACAGTTAGACATTGTTAAAAGTTCCAACTTCTGAAATAAATGTGACAGTTACTGGCAAATGGTAACAGAAAACTCTGGTGCAAACAGAAGTCAACCAAAGCAAGTAAGGACAGGATTGTAACTGAGACTGCAATAACTCCAGCAAGCCATTTCCCTTCTTTTCTAGGGCTACAGCTAGACTACAATTTCTAATTCCCTTTCCCATTTGTTGTTGTTGGGAGTCGTCAAGCCAGTGCCTACTCAAAGAGACTCCAGATACGATAGAAAGAAGCACTTCCCAGGGCTGCAGCACCCTCACATTTGTCGCGATGCTTGAGCCCCTTGCTGCAGCCACTGTGTCAATCCTTGTTGTTGAGGGTCTTCCTTTCCATGACCCTGTACTTCTCCAAACATGATGTCCTTCTCCAGGAACTGATCCCTCCTGATAACATGTCTGTCATGGATTGAATTGTGTTCCCTAAAAAATGTGTAGTAATTTGGCTACGCCATACACAGTTCCTGGTATTGTGGGATGTTCCTCCGTGTTGGAATTCCCGCCTCCGTGAGGTCAATGAGGGCAGATGGGTGGCAGTGTGTTGGTAGAACAAGATTCAATGTGTAAGACTGTTTTGTGCCTCAAGGTAGCCTCTTGGGATATATAGTGGAAAGGGAGGCAGGTTGAGATTTGGGTAAGTCATACCACGAAGAAAGAAAGCAGTGCCAGGAGCTGAGTGTGTCCTTTAGAAAGGACCAGGGTCCTTGTGCCTGAGAAACTTATAGTCCAGAGGAAGACTGACGACAAGGACCTTCCTCCAGTGCTGGTAGAGAAAGCCTTCTTCTGAAGCTGACACCTTGAACTTGGAATTTTAGCTTACCAGACTGCGATGTAAAATTTCTCTTTTTAAAGCCATCCACTTGTAGTATTTCTGTTAAAACAGCACTAGATGGCTAAAACAATGCCCAACACATATGAAACATAGTCTTGCCATTCTTGCTTCTAAGGAGCATTCTGGTTGTACCAAGACAGCTCTGTTTGTTCTTCTGTCCGTCCTTGGAATATTTAATACTCTTCACCAACACCACAATTCAAAGGCATTACTTCATCATTGGTCTTCCTCATTCACTGTCCAGCTTTTGCATGCATACGAGACGACTGACAACTCTGTGGTTGGGTCAGGTGCTGCTTCCATGGATGCTGACTGTGAACCCAAGTAAAATGAAATCTTTGACAACCCCGCTCTTTTCCCTGTTTATCATGACGTTGCTCATTGTTTCAAATGTGAGGATTTTTGTTTTCTCTGTGTTGAGGTATAACCCGTAACTGACGGCTGTGGTCTTTGATCTTCATCAGTGAGTGCTTCAAGTGCAGGTGATAAGTTCTAGCCAACAGAATATGAGCAGAAGTGACAAGTTCTACTTTTAGGCCTAGTCCACAAAACCATTTATATAGAACCCTCCATATTTTTTCTACTCCCCAGCTGGACATTGTTTTAATGTTTTAAAAACCTTGGGATAGCCTTGGAAGCCACTGAATGCAGACAGAGAATAGCACCATGCTCCCCTCCTCCCACCCTATCCCACTTACCTGGACACACTACTGGATCGTTATATGACCACATGATAAATGTCTATGCCATTAACTCACTTACTATTGGAAGTTTTTATTGTTGTTATAGCAGTTAGCTTACCTAGCAAATATGTTAACTTGGATACTACTAAGATGTCTGGAAAAGTCAGAGCAGAAAAGCTAGAAAGAAAAAGACCAGTCATTGTAACAGTAGGAAAACCATGAAAGAGTATGCTATCACAAAAGGCAAGAAAATAATAAATTTTAAGAATAGTTTGAACTTTATCCTATGGGGCATAAGCCAATGCCTTACAGTGCACAAGATAAGATTTGAAAAAAAAATAGTGAAGCTCTTTCTTATGCTTTATTGTTACTCATAAAAATACTATTAATCTTAAACCTCAGAACCAGATGTTGCCTGGCCACCACCAAAGACAGCCGTGACAAGGAAAACAATGTGGAGTCCCTGAGCCAACACGAGGAAAAGGGAGGTGCAGCCCAAGAACTCTTCTGAAAGATCTGAATTGGTGGTCCAGCAGTCTGGATGCTCCCCTGGAAACATAGGCCCTAGACCTGCTGCTGTCCCTGACTGAAAACTAGTAATGAGGTGAACTCTTCAGACGAGAATGGACTGGACTCAGGAACACAGTATGACCACATGGTATGCATACTTTATGGTTCTATGGATTTATAGGAAGTGGTCCTACTGGTCTCTTTCTAGATAGGAGAGAAGAGGATGGAGAGGAGGGGTCAGAAAGATGGAACAGAGGGGACAGACGCTTGTTGAGGAGACACAAGAAATATGGAATGGAAAGGAAGAGCACACTGTCACCAGGTGGGGAGAGCAGAAGAAGCTGCAGCTAGGCAGGCATGTAAAACCAATTTGCATTGCACACTTTCACTTAATCATTTCAAAAAAAAAAAAAACTTTAAACCTCTTTTCAGAAGAATAAGAATGCTGTGAATTGTTTTTCTTCCCAGAAAGACCAATTTCTTAGTATCACTAATACAGCTATTTTACAAGTAAATATTCCAAGTTGTGTTTGCCTCTTTGTTTTGTGCATGACTCCAAACATGAATGAAGTATTGCTGGTCACTCTACCTTAAATACTATTTGTTTTCAAAACATGCAAATGTGTCCGTCATCAACACTGAATTGTTCTTAAATCTGAAATGTGTCCCATGGCTTTATTAGATTATTTGTTTTGAAACAGAGGGCATTTAGAAGTCCTGAGGTTATCCAAATCTGGTATTTTAAATTAAATATGTACATATATTTTAATTGCCATGAACTAGAACTTATATTCCAGGAAATTGTTCATTGAATGAGCATCCTAAATGTTCTGTCAGTTTGGATTCAAGTTGTCTCAGATTTTGATAAATTAGAATTTCAAATTCCAAAGAAATCACAGTGTTTAACTGCCTAGTTTGGGGAGCAAAAAGTTATGTCTAAATAATCAATCTTATGTGTTTGAACTAATAAAATCAAAGCAATAGATCCCAATTCCCAGATTCAATGAGAAAGTTAAAGACACATTCACCTAAGACTGACTAATCGGATTAATGGAATCCAAAACGCCAACATAGTCAAGATGAATCTATCTTTTTCTGCCTGTGATACTGTGTTAAAGCCAAAATCTTCTTTCTGCTTTGTACATCAAGATATAAATAAGATAAAAATAAGTTTTTAGCATATCCCATCAAAATTAGTCAAGCCTCTTGCAGACACAGTAGTGATTTAGAAAATATTTTTAGCCTGAGTTATGTTGACTATTATAGTTCTGATATATTTCCAAACAGATTCAGATGACTTTTTCCTTGCAAAACATAATGTCCTAAATTCTAGATGGAATTTAGTGATATACTTTGATTACTCTGTGCTTCCCCCCCTCCCCTGCCTACTTTATAAAGCAGACTTATTCTATGTTTGGGTTAATGAAGTATTTCTTCATAATTAGAAGTCTCATGAAGTGTACCCATCAGATTTCCTATTTAAAGAAAACATTTTGTATTTTTTGGTCTCTAATATGAGTATTTATGAAGATACTTATTTTAAAGCTTGTAAACTGATGAAGTCATTCTCTGACTCATTAGTTCAACAGATTATGTTTGGATTTGAACAACAGAAACAATTAAAACCCAACAATAAATTCAAGCCTAATTTTCCAGCTCTCCTCTCCCCAAACTACCATGGGCCTCTTAAGGGAACAAGACCATTTATTTGATCAGATAGTCATGTTCTCAGTTGTTTACTTTTGATTTAGAATGGGAATGTTTGACTTTATTTAGGTAATATCCTTCTCTTTGGGGATTTTTCTTTTTCAATTTCAACCGTGTAAAGAACATAACCTATTTGGATTTCTTTTTTGCTCCTTCTGTATAGAACAGAGCTATTTTCCTAACAGAGTCATCTTGTCTTTCTGTTTTCATTCTTCTGTTTCTTCTTCTGCCTATTTTATAATCTCAAAAGGACAGATGCCTGATTCTCTCGAAGTCATATTGCCTCATTATTTTTCTCTATTCATGTTCAAGGCTGAAGTCACTCAAAAAAAACCAAGAAGTAAAATTAATGAACCTGTGAATAGAGAGTATTTTTTTGCAAAGCAGTTAGGAGTTGAAAGCAGTAATTATAGTTTTATAATGCAAAATCTTAGCTTTAAATAAGACTCCATTGTACTTTCACCTTCAGACTCATCTGTGATTTTAATAAACATACCTTTGGACAGTCCCATATCTGCCAGTTTTCCCTAAAATCACATATAGACAATACTGACACATTCTGGACTCTTTTTAGCCACTGCAAACATATTCGGTCATCGGTAACCCAAGTGAGCCAACTGAAATAATAATCACTGCAAATAAATCAAAGAGACAGTTACAGTTACAAGCCAATATCACATTAAAATAATTTTCTAAGGTTTGCTTTTCTTGAATATTTATTCAGTAATGAGGAAGGAAAAAGCTTTCTTACTCTAGAGTTTAAATGTATCTACTGAATTTCAAGAATCTATAAAAGAGTTCATTCATCTAATAAAATTATTTTATACCTGAATTTTCTTCCCACTTTGTAATTTTATGCCTTGGAAAAGAACTTAAGATGTCAGGCCAAAGCTACTGGTCAATCAGAACAGAAAAACTTATTACATTGGCTATTTTACATAAGTAAATTTAATTTTTCACTTTTTTAATTAGTTGAGAGAGAGCGCGGTAAAGTGGAAAGACCAACTTTCTCTCCAAGCAGGTTTGTATTTGAAGTTAGATTTTGGTTGTGACCACAGGCAAGTGTTCAAATTGGGGTTAGTGTCATAATTAGAGATGACATATAGAAAATAACTCAAATAGTGCTTGGCACATACTAAGTGTCAATGAATGGCAGCAATGATTGCTTGGCTCCAAGGACCAACTGTACATAGAGAACATCAATGTAAGTGAATCACAGAATTTTGGATACTGATGTAAAAGAACTCCCAGAGCTGGAAAAGGTTTCAGAGTCAAACCCTGCTTTTATCTAGGACTAGTTTCGTGACCTTGGGCCAGTTACTAACTAATCTGTACCTCTTTCTATATCAAGGGGAACTAACAGTATTGTCAGATTGCAAGCATTACTGTAAAGGTTAGCTCACAAGATAAGTGCCAAAGAACTATACCTGCTACAAAATGAGTACTTAAAAAATATCAACATGGTGCAGGAGCCCTGGTGGTACCATGGTTAAGCACTTGGTTGCTAACCAAAAGGTCAGCAGTTCAAATTTACCAGCTGTTCCTTGGAACCCTATGGGGCAGTTCTCCTCTGTCTTACAGAGTTGCTATCAGTCAGAATCAGCTCAACAGCAGTGGGTATGCTTGTTTGTTTTTTAAATTACTATCACACTGCTAGTATTTTATAGCTGCTCAGATAACCCTCTTAAATCCTTCTCTCATGTTTTTCCCACCATTGCATTTGTCTCCTAAGGAGAATGACAATAACACTATGACATTCTTGCTTTCTTTTTTAATGCTGCAGTTAGCCAAGTTTTTATTGAATATTTAAGGGTGGGGAGTTACAGATAGTTTTTTAAAAATCACAGTCATTTTTGGTTCTCCAGTAGTGGAATTGCCTTGACAAGGCCTACCAGAGGCCTCAAGAGGAGTCTCTTCTCTACTAACGAACAGTCTTTAGCCCTGGCTAACTCTCCTTCATAAGGCAGGAGAAGAGAAAACAAGCCTTTGGCTGCTTCAGCCAGTTTCCATGGAGTTAACTCTGATCCATGGTGAGCCCACAGGAGTTTCAGTGGCTTGGAAGTAAGTCTCCAGGCCTTTCTTCTGAGGTACCTCTGGATGGACTTGAACTTCCAGCTGTTGAATTAGTAGCTGAGCTGACAAACTGTTTGCACTACTCATCGACTTTTGGGGGTGCTAGGGATTGGAAACCCTGATGGTGTAGAGGTTAAGTGCCACATCTGCTAAGCAAAAGATTGGCAGTTTGAATCTGCTAGGTGATCCTTGGAAACTCTATGGAGCAGTTCTACCCTGTCCCATGTGGTCAATATGAGTTGGAATTGACTTGATGGCAGTGGGCAGGGATCGGAAAGTGATAAGGAGACTCACAGGCAGAACTTAGGGAATCTTTCCCTCTTATCCACCTCAATCAGGATGGCCACAGAGGATGGAGGTTGGGGCTGGAAGGTTTCTGTAACAAGGAAGCATCAGACAAGGCCTAAATAGGGCACCATGCTAGGGAACTGAGGATGTTTCAAGTCCCTCTCTGTCTACAGTTAATCCTCAAACAGATAATTCCATAGGTAGGTAATTGAGAATATACTGCACTCCAGTGAAAAATGTTAACATCTGTAGAGGATTTGATAATATTCTCTTGTTTACAATGTACATGTGATAAGGCACAGATCCACAGCCTGGGTCTGAAGGAAACAGGTGAAACTTGAAAGTCAGGCTGAAGAAAACCAAACAAGTGCTAATTTTACTATCTTCCTTCTAGTTCCAAGTTTACATTTGTGTGTCTGAGGAAAGCATTACATAGACTGAGGTCACCTTTATGCTAGAGAAAAGGCCATTTCTAACCATCATTTTACTTGATTTTCCAAGTTGTATGTATTTAACTTTACTTGATAATTTTACTTCTTTTATTTACAGCATGGACATCAACTCACTAGTAAAGCAGTATATATAACCCTTAGTTAAAAAATATGAAAGCATATGAAATTCACTTTGACAGGAGGCGGGAGGAATACCCCATTGATTTACCTTGTGGCTATCATTGCTGGAACCGGCACTTCTCTGGGACCTACACGTCCAGGGTATGTGGTATCGATAATAAATATCCGAACGACAGGATTCTTTGCCCCAGCCTACCGAGAAAATGGCAATATCTCAATTCATGAAACTCCAATTACCACCAACATTTTAAAGATATTTTAGGAATTTGCTGACATTGTGTGCCACAGAGTCAGTTCTGACTCAGAACTACCCGATAGCACAGAGCAGAGCTGTTCCACCACGTTTCGCAGGCTGTCATCCTTACTGGAGTAGATAACCGAGTCTTTCTCCCGAGGAGCTGCTTGCGGGTTGGAACTGCCCACCTTTTGGTCAGCAGCCACGCTCTTAGCTGTTGGGCCACAAGTGCTTCTTTTTAGGAATTTAGGCATATTTTTATACTCGCAATTTCCACCACGTAACTTTTGAAAACATCCTATCCCTAACATGACTAGGCACTTCAGTTTTACTTAGAGGTGAATTGAAAATGCAATAAATATTCATCAGAGTGAAAAGACATTATTTTAAAGGCTTAATGAGAGAACGTTGATTTCTAGCGAAAAAATTTTGGACTGTTATTAGGATACTTATAATAATCCTCTCACCCTGTGCTAATAGAGGTTGAGAAGGAGATTTGCTTTGGGAAGGAAGTGGAAAGAGCAGTAGATGAAGCAATATTTTGCTTTTGTCCTACCATTTTATTAGAGGGCAGTCAGCAAACACTCAGTTTCCGAGGTGGTTAGATTACTACTGCTACCGTCCCAAAAGAATACAAAAATTTCACCTCCAAATAAGATGTCCATGGTATTTATAGTTTTATTGTTTCCTGAAATTTACATGACAGTATAATTCATGCCCAGACAATCTTTCTTCTACTACAGAAGATAAGCTTACACATGCAATAAAATTTAAATACACAGAGTTTGGCAACATAGTCTTCAATGACTCAATGTTGTTCACATTTATATAAAGAATTGTCCAGTATCTCTTAGGACCTCCCTTTTTCACACCCAGGTTTAGCTGGGCCTTCTGTGGTCCTCTGGAGTCCTCCTACAATGCCAGACGTTTCTTTCAGCGAATGTCCTTTGCAAAAAAACAAGCAAACTTTGGTCCCAACTTCCCTATCAGCATAGTCACTCTTCAAGTCTGGCTCTCCTCACCATTTGCCTTTCACCAAGAGCTTCTCAGCGATCCAAGTTCTTTTGCATCTTGGGTCCCTAGTACCACACCTCTTACATCCAAATGTCTCCTTCTTTCAGACATCCTACACATAGCCCTTAAGAGACCACTTATCTAAACATTCATCCAGCCACTGCCTTTCTTAAGGGACTCTTAACATATATATGGCTGTTGTTGTTGTTAGCTGCCATCAAGCTGGTGCTGGCTCATGGAGACACCACGCACAACAGAACAAAATGTTGCCCAGTCCTGCACCATCCCTGTGATCAGTTGCCAGTAGGACCATCGGGACCCGCAGGCTCCCGTTGGCTGATTTTCAGAAGTAGAGCATCAGGCCTTTCTTCTCAGTTGGTCTCAGTTCTAGAAGCTCCACTGAAACCTCTGCAGCATCACAGCTACCCACAAGCCTCCACTGACAGACAGGTAGTGACTGTGCTCAAGGTGCCTCTGTCAGGAACCAAATACAGGTCTCCCGTGTGGAAACCCTGGTGGCATGCTGCTAACCAAAAGTTTGGCAGTTTGAATCCACCAGGCACTTCTTGGAAATTCTACAGGGCAGTTCTACTCTGTCCTATAAGGGTCGCTATGAATGAGAATTGACTCGAAGGCAGTGGGTTTGGTTTTTGGGGGTGTATGGAAGGCAAGCATTCTACCGCTGGAACACCAATAATCTCAACATAAATACCAGGTTGTCTGTAATTTCTCCTTTTCTAGTTAGGGCCATTTTGGCTGGCCTTAGAATCCACTCATGTGTACAAGTCATATCCTTTGTTGCTACACATCAGGATTCACTAAATCTATTCTCAGCTGTGTTCGTCTTGGCAAGTAAAAACAGCACAGGCCAAAGAACAAAGAACCACATTCTAACATTTCCTTGTGTAAGAGAATTTATAATTTCATATCTCTGTTTCAAATTTCTTGTTTAAGAAATGATGCTACCATGCTTTTCCACTGTATGTCTCTTCTCTCCAGACATGTGACCGACTGGAAAGTTATATATACTAAGAACTCTAGAACGTTAGATATGCAAGGAACTTTGGGCCCATACAAGGTCTAATTCTCCTGAATGAAGACACTGAGGGTCACCGAGTTTACCTGCCTTGTATGTCCAGAAAAGACTGTAACTCCTGTCTGCTTCCACTTGACAGGAAGGTCAAGTTCAACACTTTTGTTTCCCTTTCTAGTCCACATTTACATGAGAATTCAAGAGGGAACTGCAAAACAACTTTTACCCTGAATTTAGAGCATGAAATACGAAAGAAAAAATTTTTTTTAATTAAGTTAAGCTTGTTTTTCCTTCATGATCTAGACCATATGTTCTTTAAAGATACTGCAGGGGATTTTGTAAAGACTACTTCATCCAGTATAACCAGATGTCCAAAGCAACAGATGTCCATATAAATAATAGAGCACAGTACAGTGCTTGCCTTACAATGCACACGGATAAGAAGCTCTCTGAGCTTGTTGATCTCACCTCTATTCAATGTAAGGGTTGCTCATTTTGATACTAGGTGGGAAAAAAGCATCTACTAAAAGTGTTCAACATACCTTTGGATATGGAATATTTATTGTTCTCGGATACTGTTCATCTCCATAATACGAATAGGCAATAACTGGTATATCTGTATCATTAAATTCTGCATATGCTAAAAATTTTCCATTAGGAGACCACCAGAGAGCATATTTTGCAGCAAGCATTTCCTCTGAAAAATACATACTGGCATATTAATTACAATTATATTTTATTTTTTAAATTATTATGAACACTTTGAGGCATCTATTTACTGACTAGAATTATTTCATGTTGAGTGTGGCATGTGCTCTACTTTATTTATTTAAAAAAATAAATAATGGGTTAAAAAGAATAGTTTAAAACTGTATCCCATATCTAACATCAATTACCCTATCAGGAGCTAACACTAACGAGAAATGCAGTTGTTAAGATAAATAATAAACATCACAGCAATAATTAACTCCCCCTCCCACCTTTTTTTAACAGTCACCTAAAGTAGCCAAAGGAATTGATTCTACAGAGTGACATAAACAATGAAATCTGAATTTCTCTTCCAGGAATTATTACTTTTAATGAAGGTTAAAAATAACGAAGGTTAAAAAAATAAGAATAAGATCAGCTTAGTTGCATTTTTTAATATAAAAGTGAGGACTGAAAGGCCTTTTAAAATCCAGTGAAGCCCTAGAGAGTACAAAATATTACCTTACAGTTTTCTTTCAATATCTATTTTGTTATTAAGTATACATATAACTAATATGCCTCCCAGAATGAGGAAAGAATTCATGAGAGTACCAAAAAACAAGGAGCTTTTTCCACAAAATAAAACAGGGAAAAGTCCAGTTTTCAAGGAAATATTGATTTCTCATTAAAAAGAAAAAAACTGATATAAAGATATAAAGACCATATACTTCTTGCAATTTAAATTATTGCTATCATGTTGTTTATAGCATTTATGGAAATTCATTCTACAGTTTTCTGATCACAAGATTGTTTTGTTAGAATATACAGGTCCTATTCCTAACCTGAATATAGCTTTCAGAAATGATAGCATTCATCTAAATAAGATACCACCTAGCTCAATCCTAAGAAATGTATGAAATTATTTTTAAACAAAAGCCTAAAATAGCAGCAGTAGGAAAAGAATACAGCTTACCTTCATAAACCCAGTCGGGAATTCCATTAAAAATTTTATTTTCTTTTCCATTATATGTTATTTGGAAAGGTAGGTCTCCTGGTCTTTGTACCAAATAGATATTGTTTTGATAGACATATGCCTGAAAATGGTGGTGAATTCATTAACAAGCAGTTCGATGAGCAATGTAATGAAGGTTGTACATTTGTGGTAATTACTCACTAAATACTTTAACAAAGAGGGATAATCCAGTTGCAAAAAGATTCATAACTAAAATATCATTTTAATAGGGAAAGGGGAAAAAAAATCCAACCCACAATAAAATCAATTATGATTTTTAAGGTCTCAACAAATAAAAAATAAACCCTGCTAACACGTTAGTTGTTTTGTTAGCCAAGTAAATAATTATGCATATTGACAGAAAGTCAAATAAATTTCTGAATATTAATAGCCAGCTACATCTAATCTTTATTTAGAGTCCTTAAATAAGCACTTGGACAAAATTTCATGTTGTCTGAAGCTAGTCTGGGAAACTTGTGAAAACCATATTTTTCCTGAGCTTTCTGGCACAACGCATTCTGGCTGAGTATAAGGATAAAGTTTTTGACTGCGATATTTAAAGAAATCTATCCATGAGCTCGAGATTTTGCGGAATTCTCAGATGGGTTTCAATTTATCAAAACTCTTTCCATTTTTAACCACTAAAATAGTCATGAATTCATTTTTTTCCCCCTTTCAGGGAGGGAAATTTAACAAAGGCCAAAAGCAAATGGCTCTCCTTTTACTTAAATTATTAAACATTTCTACGATTCAAACACTTACTAATTTACTCCCAACAGGTGACCAACATAAATACTGAACTGGACGAGGAAGCTCATTTACCCTCACAAACTCTCTAGACAAAAAAGAAAGAAAAAAATCACTGTTCAATGCAAAAAAAAAAAAAAAAAGAAAAAGAAAAGAAAGAAAATCTGTGGAAACAGAGAAAATAAAAATGAAGGATCACCCCTTCTGCTTTTGCAAACGTAATGGGAAGAATTGTAGGAAGGTGGGTCTGGAGGCACTGATGGTGGTCTCAGTACTCCAACTAGATGCTTAAATGATATTGGACCAGTCACTGAACTTGTCTGGGTTTTAGTTTTCTGACCGGTATAGTGAGATGCCTAGATTAGAATTTATAGACTGTTACAGAAGTCCTGGTTTCATAGCAGTTAAGAACATGGCTTCTAATTAAAATATTGGCCATTCCTTGGAAATCCCACTGGACTGTCATACTCTGTCCTGTACATTTGCCATGAGCCAAAATGGACTCAACCTTAGCCAGTAATGGAGGAGCCTTTGTGGCAAAATGGTTAAAAGTTCAGTCTACTAAACAAAAGGCCAGCAGGTCAAATCTACTACCTGCTCCTTGGAAATCTTCCGGGGCAATTCTACTCTGTCCTATGAGGTCACTATCAGTTGAAACATTCTTGATGGCAGTCTTGATGGCGGTGAAGTTTTTTTGTTGTTGTCATAGTGGGAGCATCTCTAGAGATTATCTAATAGTATCCCCTCCGTTTGCAGAAACAAACACGAGGTCTAGAGAGAGAATACGACTTCGTGTCCTTGCTAGTTCTTGGAGGATTCCTAGCTAAACTCAAGTCCTTTAACCCCTGCGACTGTAAAATTTACACACACCAGACTGAGATGGCCAGGAAAGTGCCTTGTAGCTCTGAAGTTCTATAATTACACTGAAGTTTAATATGTACACTTCCACATTCTCATTTCCAACCCCCATCTCTGTGAATACATATGCATTTCAAAATTTTGAAACTAAGACGCCATTTGACAATCTCCCCAGGGATCTGACTTGAAATCAGAAAAGGAAAGGAACATCTGATCTCAAGCTAAACTGAAAAACAGATCGTATACTGGGCAGTCTGCCTTATGCTTGCATAGTCCTCCAGCCACGGGGAAATTTCAAATATCCTATTGGCCAAAAATCTCACTTTGATGTTTTAAAGTCGTCCTGCAAATACTCAACTGACTGACTTGTACTGGGGAGCTTTTGTAGCTCTTCAGCAAGAACGTGTTTAGATTTCTATGTGTTAGAGAATCATAGGAAGTCGTGCTTAAGTTTTGACTTTTTTCGCCTTGAAGATTGTATTAATGGTTTCATCAAGCCTGGCTTTGTGGGGGAAGCAAAGCAAGACGTGATTCCAAGGTATAATTTGAGGAGCCTCAAGAAACACTCTCGTGCCTCAAAATAATCGCTGTCTAACTGGACCTAAGATGTGCCTGAGACTTTCGCCTTTCCTATTTCTTCATAGTTTAGTCACTCGGGGAGACCTGTGACATACCTCGTGATGATTTTACATATTGGGTCATGTAGCAAGAGGGCTACAGAGTGCTGGGGGGACCCTAGCACAGGACAGATCCGTTTGGACTGGACAGAGTGCCCTTGGGTGAGCCCATTGGGTACAGCAATGAGGGCCACGGCCACCAGGAGGCAGTATCCGGGCACCAGGCCCTGAGCTATCTGCAACATCTTGCAAAGGATGCGAAGTCACTGGCCAGAAGAATGACCCAGAATACAAGACTTGCGTTGTTCACCTGCTTCACTGTTCAGGCTCACGAGGGTCTTGGCATTTCCTTTGACATTGTATCAACCCTGCCTTAGTTTTCCTTGGAATCATGTGCCATGGAATCATCTATACAATCACGAAGACGGCTCCAAGACGAAAATCTCCGTTTACGGCTATCACGACTAGTCAAGTCTCCGCTGCGGTCATTTCCTGTGCCTCGGGTGTCTTTGCAGTGTAAGAGATGGTGAGGGAAGCGGCTCGACTACGCCTGCCATCTGTCTCCTCAGTGTTCCTTCCCTGGTTTGAAACTGGAGCCATCTTTATTTTCTTTATGGCAGGTTTTCATAGACTCGGCAGAGGCTTACAGAAGACTTTCACCTGGCTGTACGCAGTCTCGCCCTGAGTCTGAACCAATTTATCATCCCTCACTTCCTAAACTGTGCTCTGTTTACTTGACAACAAAACTATGTGACAAACTGTACAATTATGTAGGAAAAAAATAATCAATGGCTTGATTAAACAACACCACTAAATATTAAAAATGATTCTAGATCTTAAGGCTTATAAAACCTGTGAATAAAATATTGTTATCTGTTAACTTTTGGTATGCTTTTCAGTTTGGTGAACTGCAGCTTATGTTGTTACAGGGATAATTAAAAGAAAGACAAGGAAATGATTAAGGACTTCAGAAATTGTAAGAAAGGCTAAAGTGCCCACCTCAGTTATCTAAAGACTTTTTGAGAGTAAGGTTGTGGGTTTTGATCTAGTTTGCATTTCCCTATATATGCTTTACACATAATATAAAACAAACCCGTTGCTGTTGAGTTGATTGCTACATATAAGAGTAACACTGTCCCATAAGGTTTCCAAGGATTGGCTTGTGGATTCGAACTGCTGACTTTTTGGTTAGCAGGCTAATAATTAACCATCGGGCCACTAGAACTTCTTCTACATATAATAGGTGCTCAATAAATAGTTCCTGAATCAGCTGATTATGTGGTTACAAAGAACACACTCAGTGTTCAGCAGTTCCTGTTTCTTAATTGGATAATTTAAGATCAGCATTATTCTTTTTTCCTGCGCATTTGAAAAAAATAGATTAATAAAATTGTTTTTGATGTTCTGTGCTCCTGCTAAACAAAGGGGGAAATAGACCAGAAGATTTTTCACTACCTCCTCAAGCCATATAATTATTTTTCCCTTTTATATAACAACAAAGAGGATATCACATTAAGATGAGTAACTAAACCAATTCATTGTACACACTTAGCCAGGGTAATTTTTCTGAACTGCAAATCTGATCATGTCATTTCCCATTTAAAACCCTTCAGTGATTCCCTATTGCTATCAGAATGAGATCCAAACTCTTTTCAGCAGTATTCTCATTACTTGGCCGGTGCTGCCTGGCCACGACTCCCTCCCAACATTACCCTACTTCCCGCCACTCAAAACACCCCTCCTCCACTTTCAACCAAATTGACCTGCTTTGAATTACCTGGACTCTCCCCGTGAAGACACTTCCCTTTGGGTATTTATACAGTGTTCTTTCAAGTAGGTATTCTTTCCACCAATCCTCCACCTACCTGCACATTCTTTTAATTTTTTTGTTTCCAAGAATTAAAATATACAGACAATGAAGGAAAATAATATAAAAATAATGTACTACTTAAATTTAAAAGATGTTAACAATTTGCCACACTTACTAATAAAATGAATTAATTTAAAATTAATTAATGCATAATGTGTTCGATACAGCTACAGTGCTACATCTCCATCCCTCCTGCCTACTTCCAAAGTAGCCACTCCTCCAAAAAGAGTGTGGTATTCCCACGTATGTTTTCGTACATACATATATATGTATATAGTTTTTCTTTTCCTACTCTTGAACACAAAATTATAAATATTCTATTTACAGAGTTTATATATACATATACACACACACACATAAATGTATGTATATGTGTATGTATAAAACCTCCATGCTATTTATGGAGATTATATATATATATATACATACACATATATCTGCATATATACATATGCATAATCTCTATAAATAGCATGTTTATAATTTTATGTTCAAAAGTAGGAAAAGAAAAACTATATTGGACACAAAGATATAAAATATTAGTCAACTTCAATGAGGTGAGCTTCTCGTATAAATATTTGCTTGAATTTCTTAAGTAAAAACAAGAAACAAAATCAGTAACAAGATAATGTCTTAATCTCAAATCAGAAATGTTTCATGAAGTCTAGATATTAGTCTTAAGTAATATTAATAAATAAACATAAAATTTTACCCATTTCTAAGGTCATAGATATGATACGTTGCTGTGTAAGAGTATCTCCAAAGCTGTCAGAAAGGAAAGAGGCAGCGATGAATTATGATTTCAAATAAACATTATCCATAGCATAGAAATATTAACCTCATCCATCACAGCTTTAGAATTATAGAAGAATCAGAGCCACAGGCACCAGGAAGGCTATGTTTCAGTTCCAAATGAGTCACTGGGAGAGTTTTACTGTGGCCTTTTGTGCTGTTTGTACAAATTCCAGAACTACTCAGCAGTGATTCCACTCTCACTCCATAAAAAGCATATCCAAAGACATTCCCTCATGTGAAAAGCTTTTCTTTGACAAGCTCCACCCTAGCGAATTTCCCTTTATATTCTTTAATGGAAGTAAAACCACTACGGCTGCCGCAGACCATAGGCTACAGTGCATCTGGGTGATTCATTACAATGCTACCCTCTGGAACTGGGCACAGAGAATTTCATCTGATACGTGGTTTTGTCAGAAAAAACAAATGCCTATCTTTCTTTAATTGAACGTAGTTTTTTTAAAATGATAGATTTTTTTTTTTAAAAGGAGCTATTTAGTTTATAATTCCTTCTGGAAAAAAGCTTTTTTTTCCTCCCCAAGTGTATTTGTGTTGCGGTTAGTAAATGATCCAAGTATTATTTTGGATTCTGGATTTCTGAATAGACTTTCAAATTCTTGACATAAAAGTTCCCTCATGGGGGAAATATGTCTTTCTGAAAATTGCTGGGGACCAAGATCTTTGCCTACCTACATGTTGGAAGTACAATACAACCAAGGCGGGTGAGGTTGGTCTTTCATTCTGTGTATCAAGATGCTTTGCATCTCAAATAGAATATGAAAATAATTGCTAAAATGGAAGACTCTTAATATCCAAGTAATAATTAGAAGTTTAATTTGGTAGTAAATTATTTTGCCCTTTTGCTGGTATAAATAGAAAAAAATAATCAGCTTCCCTCTACAACTTCCTTCTGGGAAGAGAAGTAAGTACAACAGAAGTGTGGTTTGGTGGGCACACTTCTAAGCTAGGCTTTACAAGTCAGAAATTCAAACCCTGGCTCTACCACTGACTGTTGTTAAAGCAAGTGAATCAAACATGCCAGTATCAGATTTTTCCATTTCCAGTAATAATAACTTTTTATGAGGTTAAAATATATGCGAAATAGTATTTTACGATGTCATATAGCTTTAGGAATACAAGGCTAACTCTCCAATTTCTGATGAGTACCATCGGTGCTCCCGAGGACGTTTGCTTCCCTCAGTGAAAGTGGCTTCTACTAGGTGGTGATGACCAGACAAGGAAGCCACTTTCTAAATTGTTGACATATGTTTCAGTCATGCTTCCTGGGCTCATCTAGAGTCTACATTCACATCTTGAATATTTACAGGTGAAGACAGATCCTTGTTTCCTTTTACTTGATAAACCCACCTGTGAATTAGTAGGAGATAAAATCAGATACACCCAAGTTAAATAGTCAATTAAAAATACCTTTGTATAATCACTTTCTAGATACGCAAACTGACGATCAGGTGATAAGCCATAATTTGAAGCATTCACACTTTTCTGAAATTATGAAGAAATTGTTTAGAGAACAGAACAAAATAAAACAGAGTCATGTAACTTCACAGTTTTAAAAGTATCATATGGATACATTCACATATATATATAATTTTAATGTAATTAAAAATGCTTTTATTGTACCTACTGCATATAAAATAGTTTACTAGACATCACGTAGGGGGTGATGAAATAAGAGAGATACACTCTGTGATCTCAAGAAGCTCATAATGTTAAATTTGTAAATGAGTAACTTATTTTACAAGCTGGAAAGCCCCATAACACAGACACAAATACATTATTAAGAGACCAATAAAAAAGGAATCAAAATGAGAACATCATTTTGCACAGAGTAGGTGAGTATCATCTGATATTAGCTTTAAAAGATTTGTAGCCTCTTCAGGGTGAAGAAATAGGAAGATTGAAAGTCCAGGAAGGCAAAATAGTGTGTTCCCATATATAATGGCTACCACTCTTTGAACGTATATTCTGTGTTTGGCACCATCCTCTTACAATTGCTATTTTACTTAATTCTTATAATACAAAGAGGTGTTATTATTATTCCCACTTTACAAATGACAAAACTACAGTGAGACTGCAACTAGATAAACGGGAGAACCAGGCTTTGAACCTTCAAAGACTGTGTTCCTCTCGTGCCATAGTATTTTCACAGAGGAGGAGAGAAGATAGGTGATTTAGAGTCAGGCAAGGGGAGCGGTCTAGTATGGCAGGAAGAGAGAACTGGAGGAGAACTAGAGAGGAAGACGGAGCTGGAGAGGCAGACTGAGACCAGATCTGGTGTTAAGGAGTCTGGGCTGTGTTCCTCGGTCAGTGAAGACCTGGCCAAAGTTCCTCAGGAGGAAGAGAATGATGGATACATACCATAGTGGTATTACTCAAAATGGTATATGATTCTCCTGTTTCAATATTATAAAATACTACGTTATTATCTGTAGACTGATGAAGATATTCTTGTCCTTTAAACAAAAAAAGGAGAAAAAGAAATTTGAAATATCTTCCTCAACAAGAAATACATTTATAACAAAGAGAAATCTTTTATCTCACAGACTTAACTGCATTTTTCCTCCCTGTCCTATAAATATTTTTCTCAGCCTTAAAATAAGATAGTACTGCAAGGAGAAAAGAATGCCTTTCTCTACTGTCTACAAAGATGTCATAGTTGCCAAAATCCTAACAGGTTCAGTAAGTTCAGAAATATAATTTTGTTTTGCTTGTGGTACAAAAAGTATGAACTAGTTAAAAGTGGTCTCTTTCCTTTTTTATTGTAAAATATACATATCAAAACATTTGTCAGTTCTACATTTTTTTGCATGTACAGTTCAGTCACCTTGATTACATTCATCCTATTGCACAACCATCAACACTGTCCATTTCCAAATTGTTCCATCACTCTTAACAGCAACCCAGCGTTCCTGAAGCAACGAGCTCCTTCCCCTATGCCTTCTGCCTTCCTGCCCCAGGTAACCACTAACAAACATTAGTTTCTAAATACTGCCTATTCTGGGCATTTCATATTAACGGAATCATAATATTTGTCCTTTTGTGACTGGTTGGTTTCACTCAGCATGTTTTCAGGGTTCATCCAGGTTGTAGCACATGTCAGGACTTCAAAAAATAGTCTGGTTTTTTTTTTTTTTACAACAATAAAAATAATAGATTACACTTGGGTTGTGTTAGGTTAAGCTTAAACTCATTTTATATACATTTTAGTTTCTAAGAAAAAGTGACAATATTCAATATTGTTTAATGGCATTTTAGGTATACAACTGTAACGTCTTAAGTAATTTAGGCGATCTCTATTTGTATGATTGGACTACTCAATATCATTGTATTTTTAAAAACTATGAATAACTACAGCTTTTATCAAGTTTAAAGTTTTTCTTTGGTCAGGCTGGAATTTTGCCTGTTTCTCAGATGACCCAGTTTAACAATAAAGCTTATTTGTTGGCAAAATTCCCATGATTTCTCCTAGATAGGTGCATGTCTCCCATTGTGGAAAGCTACAGTTTTCTTTCAACAATGCATTCTCAACTTTTACTTGTTTACTAAAAGCCATGTTTGTCCTTATTATTGTTGGTCAAATCCAATTAGGACAGTTTTATCAAAGTCTTTTGGGGGAGACTTGGGTTAACCAGATAGCTGCTTATTTTGCTGATTTCAACTGATAGGGCTTCCATTACCATAGAGATGCACTGGTATTAAAAAAAAAGAAGAAAAAAAGTACTTTATTAAAAACAAACATAAATAAATCAAAACAGAAAGATTAAAAAGAATAACTTACTTGAAATCCAGTTTGGAAAAAATGTTTTATATGAAAATGTCCCATTTAAAATATCCTTCAGTGTCAGTGCTCTTGTACTTTCGTCATCATCACGCACTTTAGGGGAGAAAGAAACACATTATTAAAAAGAAAGTCAATAACTGAGACACATTCCCAGCCTGGCCCTTATCTGTTCTTTTTTATGTAATAAAAAGATCTAGCATTGGCTAAGCACTTGCTTAATACCTATCTTAGTAACTTTAAGTATTAATGCCTTTCTACTACGCAAGGTAATTTGGGCTCAGAGAGACAGTCTGATTGACTGGAAGGGCAAACGGATGGAGACACTCATAGGGGAATGAAAGATGTGGTAAAGGACAACGCTGAGCAACTGAAACTCCACTCGGCGAAGAGGTGTCAGAGGTTTTAGAAGAGGAAGATGAGAGGAGATTCTCACAACTACAGGCCTTGCAGAGCTGTGGGTTGGACATAAAATAGCCTCCTAAACAGTTGACTGTTTCTTCGCATATGCTTGACTTGGATTTCAGCTGATTTATCAATTATGCATCTCAGCTGGTCAGATGAGACTAACACCTTATCTTCAAAAGTTTCAGGAAATGCTTTAGTGAATGTAGATAATTTCTCATCCTGACTAGATTTTTATAAAGAGAAAATGAACCAAAAGAACTCTACATCATCTATGCAAATTATCTGAGAAAGTCCAAGAGTGGAAGTTTTCCATGTAAGAGCTTACAAACCACAAGCAACTTTTACCTGTAAACAAACTCTCCCAAACTACTGTGTTTGTCAACCATGACTACATTTTTAGAAGGATACCCAGGTGGGCAGTACAGCAACCACTCAATCCTTCTCTTTTCTGCCCGTCTTGCCATTCTCCACCCCTCCATTTGAGCGCTTTTCTAGTGTTCCGCACCTCCCCACCAATTTACAAAACCAAAATTTATAGACATGTCCTATATTTTGAATGGCATTTATGATTCTAGTGCTTGCCCAGACAAAACTGTCAATAACGAGAGCTGTAACTTCATACTTCTGCTAAAATCCTCCCCAATTTTTTTCATGATTCTTAGGATAAAGACTGAAAATGATAACCCGGACCGCAGGTCCTGCTCGTCTGGGCCGGTCTGCCCCTCCAGTCCCTTCCTTTCTCTCGCTCCTTACCTTCAACATTCCAAACATGCTAGGCTTTCTGTTCTCAAACATTCTTCCCTTCCTCCAGTGATTTTGCAATTTTTTCCTCTTTTCCTTTCCTGAGTAATTTCTATTCATTATTTAGTGCTCAATTCCTCTAAGAAGGTCTTCCTAATCCCTTCTTTTAGGTCAAGTACCATCATTACACATTCCATAAAAACTGTGTTCCTTTCTATTACGGCACATATCTTGGTTTGTATTCACATGTGTCTTTGAGTGATTGCTTTATTAATGTTTCTCCACTTCCCATTGTCATTGCCAGTCACCATAAGGGGAGGGACCATGTCTAGTTTTGTTCACTTAATTCCCGGTGTGTAATAAACAAAGTTATTTAATAAGTATTTGTAGAGTAAATGAATACATTAATTTGACAGGTCAATGGATGGATGAATGAAATTTGTGTCTTTTTTATTTTTTGGTGAATTATTTTACCAATTTCCTGTATGGCTTTAGGAAGTCTATCACTGACATCCAAGCTTACTGACCTGTAAAATACTAGGTTGAAAATACTGAATGAGATGATGCTGACAATCTCTTCCAACTCTACCATACTGGATTTTGAAATTTGAAACTCACTTTGCTCTGTTAACCTTGTAATTACATAAATGTGCTACAATGTTATAAGAGAATAATAAACAATTAGGTAATGGCATCTACTATTTTAAGATGGTTCAAATTGATATGCACTTATAATCCATAGTTGGTTAGGATCTTAAGGTGTTTTTTCCCCTTAATTTCCCTAAAATTAACTTGGTGTTACCAGAATTATAAACAGCTGGTGAGCTCCTTTGCAGCCAGACACAGAATACTTGCTAACATTGTTATGTTGTTAGGTGCTGTCCAGTCAGTTCAGACTCATAGCAACACTGTGTTCAACACAACAAAACACTGCCTGGTCCTGTGCCATCCTCACAGTCCTCAGCTCATCCCTGAGCTCATTGTTGGAGCCACTGTGTCAGGCACTCCTGCTGAGGGCCCTCCTCTTTCATGGATCTTCTACTTTACCAAGTATGGTGTCCTTCTCCAGGAAACAGTCCCTACTGATACCATGTCCAAAGTATGTGAGATGAAGTTTCACCATCCCTGTTTTTTGACTGTTTGTTTGTTTCGTTTTTTTTTATGATTTAGGTGAAAGTTTATGGAGCAAATTAGTTTTTCACTAAATAGTTAGTACACAAATTGTTTTGTTCTATTGGTCGCCAATCCTGAGATGTGTCAACATTCTCCTCTTCATCACCCTAGTTTTCCTGTTTCCACTTGTCCAGTTCTCCTGTCCCTTCTTGGCTTCTTGTCTGTACTTTGGGATCGTGTATCCATTACTCTCATACACACCACTGAACTATAAAGTACAACACTCACGTGAGTTACTGTTGGCCCTTTCCAAACAACCCAAACCAAACCCACTGTCAAGTCAACTGACTCATAGCAACCCCATAAGGCAGAGTAGACAGAGTAGAACTGCCTCACGGTTTCCAAGGAGTGCCTGGGGGATTTGAACTGCCAGCTCTTGGGTTAGCAGCCGTATCACTTAACCACTATACCACCAAGGTTTCTATTGACCTTACAGATTGGTCTAATCTTTTAGAGAAGCATGAAACTCAGGAACAGCTTCAGTACTGAGTTAAAATGATGTCCAGAGGCCACACTCTCAGAGTTTCTGCAGTTTCTCTGAGACCAGTAAACCTGGTCCTCTTTTTTTTTCTTTTGATGAATTTGAATTTTGTTCTGTTTTTCTCCCGTTCTATCCAGGGCCTTCCACTGTGATCCCTGCCAGAGAAGTTGCTAGTAGTAACTGGGCACCATCTAGTAGTTCTGGATTCAGTCTGGTAGAGGTTGTAGTAGTTGTGGTCCATTAGTCCTTTAGACTAACCTTTCCCTGTGTCCTTGGTCTTCTTCATTCACCTTTGGTCCAGCTGGAATGGGACCAGTAGGTGTGTTTAGATGGCCGCTTGCAGGCTTTTAGACCCAAGTTGCAATTAAATAGGATATAAAACATTTTCTTTATACTGTATGTTATGACAATGGAGCTAGATGTCCCCTGAGGCCATGGCACCCAAGCTTCATCCTAGTAGATCAATCTCTCAGGGTATTTAGATGTGTCTGTGATGTTTTTATGACTTTGCCCTGGTCAAGTTGTGCTGAATTCCCCGATACTGTGCACTATCTTAACTTTGGCCAAAGGTACCACTTACCTGCTGTCTAGTTGGTGTTTCTCCTTCCCACTCCTTTCCCTCATAATCATTAAACACGTTTGTTTTTATGTGGAAAGATTTTCATGCATTTTTATAATAGTGATCTCACACAATACTTATCCTTTTATGATTGACATTGCACTCACCACAACGCCCTCCAGAGGCATCCATGTTGTGAGATGTTTCATAGATTCATCATTGGTATTTACTGTTGCTTAGTACTCCACTGCGTGTATGCAACATAGTTTGTTTATTCATTCATCTATTGATGGGAATTTAGGTTGTTTCCATATTTTAGCTATTATGAATAACGCTTGAGTGAACATGGGTGTGCATACGTCTTTTCATATGATGGTGCTTATTTCTTTAGGATATATCCTTAAGGTGGGCTTGCTAGACTGTATTTCAATTTTGAACTTTTTAAAGAAGTGCCATATTGTTTTCCAGAATGGTTGTTCTCTGCTGGTGAAACAATTAAAAAGATTAATTAAAAGAATAGAGAATAAGAGTTCTAATCTCCCAGCAAACTCTTCAATATTTTCTGTTTTTTTTTTTTTGATTCATGCCAGTAATGTAAAGGTAAGAATGGCATCTCACTGTAGTTTTGATTTGCATTTCTCTAACAGCTAGTGATCACAAGCATTTTCATGTGACTTTTAGGCACTTGAATGTCTTTGGTAAAGTATTCATATCCTTTGCCCATTTTTTAATTGCATTATTTGTCTTTCTGTTGTAGAGGTGTTGGATTTTTTTTATAGATTTTAGAAATTAGCCCTTTGTTGGAAATGTAATAGGCAAAAGCTTTTCCCCAGCCCGTAGGTTCTCTTTTTATTCTCTTGGTGAACTCTTATGATGAGCGTATGTGTTTAATTTTTAGGCAATTCCATTTCTCTAGCTTATCTTTCTGTGTATTGCTAATTATGCTCTGTATGCTGTTAATGCCATATTTTAGGATCCCTAGTGTATATTTGCTTCTAAGGAGCACCCTGGGTGTCCTGCTTCCAAGACAGATTTCTTTGTTCTTCTGAAAGTCCATGGTATATTTGATATTCTTTGCCAACACTATAATTCAAGGAAGTTAATTCTTCTTCAGTCTTTCTTATTAATTGTCCAGATTTTGCATGGATATAAGGCAATTGAAAATACCATGCCTTCGGATAGGTGCACCTTAGTCTTCAGAGTGACATCTTTGCTTTTCAACACTTCACAAAGGTCATTTGCAGTAGATCTGCCCAACATTATATACATTGTTTGATTTCTTGACTGCTGTTCCCATGGGTATTGATTGTAGGTCCAAGTAAAATGAAATCCTTGAGAACTTTCATTTTTTCTCCATTTGTTGTGATGCTGCAGTTTTCTTTTCTTTATGTCGGTATATAATCCATACTGAAGGCTGTAGTCTTTGTCTTGCTCTGTTCAAACAACTGTCTCTCGGTCTCTGTACAAGTTTCCCATGAGAACAATTAAATGTTCTGTAATCCCAATTCTTTGCAATATTATTCATAATTTATTATTTCTCACACAGTAGAATGCCTCAACATACTCAACATAACACAGATAAACATCTTTCTGGTATTCTCTGGCTTCAGCCAAGACCCATCTAAGATCAGCAATGGTATCCCTGGTTTCACGTCCTCTTCTGAATCTGCTTGAATTTCTTGAAGTTTCCTGTTGCTGTACCACCATGACCACTTTTGAATGTTCTTCAGAAAAATTTTACTTGTCTTTAATGATATTGTTTGACAATTTCTTCATTCTGTTGAAACATCTTTCTTTGGAAACAGCACAAATATGGATCTCTTTGATTCATTTGACCAGGTGGCCATCCACATTTCCACAGTTTCTTAGCATAGAGAAGCGAGCACCTCCAGTGCTGCATCCATTTGTTGTACCATCTCACTTGGTACGGTCAATTTCTGGAGTCTTGTTTTTTGCTTATGCCTTCAGTGCAGCTAGGACTTCTACCTTCAGCACTGCCAGTTCTTGACTATATACTATCTCCTGAAATAGCTGAACATTTTTCAGTTCTTTTCAGTACAGTGACTCTGTGTATTCCTTGCATCTTCTCCACAGAATCCTTCGAAATTACAAACGGAAGCTTGAGTTCGTCTTTAGTTCTTTCAGACTGAGAAAAGCTGTCTATTCTTCCCTTTTTGTATTCTAATTCCAAGTCTTCATACATTTCATTATAATGCTTTACTTTGTCTTCTCCAGCTGCCTTTTGAAATCTTCTGTTCATCTCTTTTACCTCATCATTTGTTTTAGCTGTTCTGCATTCAAGAACAAGTCTCAGCATCTCTTCTGATATCTGTTTTGGTCTCTCCTTTCTTTCTTGTCTTTTTAATGGCTTCTTAGATTCTTCATGAATCCCCATTGGCATAGTGGTTAAGTACTACACCTGCTAACCAAAAAGTCGGTGGTTCAAATCCACCAGGCCCTTCTACTCTGACCTACAAGGTCATTACGAATCAGAATTGACTCCATGACAATGGGTTTGGTTTTTTTGGCTTTGTTTCTTCATGTGCTATGTCCTTGATGTCTTTCCACAACTTCTCTGACCTTTGGTAATTAGTAGCTCTAAATTCAGACGGAATATTACTCAAGGCCATATTTTGACTCCTGTAGAGTTGCTCTAATTTTCTTCAGCTTCAGTTTGGATATGCACACGAGCAATTGATGGTTTGTTGATCCCTGATCTTGTTCTGACTGAAAATACTGAGCTTTATCAACATCTCTTTCCCTAGTTGTAGTGAAGTTGATTTCTGTGTATTCCATTTGGTTAGGTTCTCATGCATAGTAGATGTTTATGTTGTTGAAAAAGGTATTGCAATGGAAGTCATTGATCTTTCAAAATTCTATCACGCAACTTCTAGTGTCATTTCTATAGGTCATTCTATTTTTTTTAAATATTCATCTACCTATTCTCCCTGGTGGTGTAATGGTTCAGTGGTGTGACTGCTAACCAAAACATCAGCAGTTCGAACCTACTAGCTGCTCTTTAGGAACTCCTCTACTTTGTTCTATGGGGTCACTATGAGTTGAAATTAACTCAGTGGCAATGGGTATATTTCATCTGCATACTAAGTAAGTTTGTGCATGCCATACAAATATTTGTAATGAATGTTCTTCCATTTAATTGAATGGGTCTTTGGCTCTTGGCTGGCTTATGAAGTATTCCTGTAATTGTTTTTGTAATTTCAATTCAATACAATAGCATTTGATTAAATGCTAAGTATTTTAATTCAAAGTTATTTAACTCTCCTAAGAGCAAATTGCAATCTGTTCCTAATGTAGCTAAGGGGAAATTATAACACTATCTGTAGTGAAAATTGTTTTGCAGTTGAGGTACATTTAGCTTGTGTCTGCATAACCCTGAACATCAAAATGAAAAAAAAAAAAAATTAAACTTAGTGAAGTTATTGATTGTGAATATCAAAAAATTGAATATTTTTTAAAATACTTCTTTTGACATTAATCCAACAAATAAATATAATCTTGGTGATGTCTTTTTTATTTTCCTGAGTCTAGTATACACAATATTTTTGTTATACCTAATGAATTATATAATAGTTTTTCCTATTTAGGTATCTTTAAATATAAATTTTCCTAACATGCACTTATGCTTAATTGAGAAATTTATAGCTTCCATTAATCTTCACATTTCTAGAAGATTAAATTAAGTGAAGTCACTCAAGTGAAACAATTAGCTCTACACCCAGCACATAGTAAGCAGTCAATAAATGTTAAATTTTCATAAATCATAAATACACTTCAAATAAATATTTTAAGTCTTTGTTTCCCAACCTAATTTGACCACTGGGGCATTTGTTTTGTCTTAATACCAATTAAAACCACAATTTTAGAAATGCAGTTTCAGATTATCAGTATATATAATAAAGTTTACTTATATTCAAATTTACCACTGCTAACCACAAGGTTGGCAGTTCACATCCACCAGGCACTCAGTGAATGCTCTAGGGGTCAGTTCTGCTCTGGCCCTAGGGTTGTCATGAGTCAGACCCAACTCAACGGCACTTAGCTTGGCTTGGCTATATTCAAATTTAAGAAAATTCATTGGTTATACTTGGAACATTATGATCATTATACAGCTCCATAACTGAAACATTACAATTTTGGTGTAAATACAATTAGTATTCTAACATTATAAAAAAACCAAAACCTGTTGCTGATGAGTCAATTCTAGCTCATAACAACACTATAAATTAGAACTGTCCTGTATGGTTTCCATGGGTCAACTGGCAGAGTCAAGCTGCCAATCTTTTGGTTAGAAGCCATAGCTCCCAAGCTCTGTGCAATTATGGTTGCACTATACATAAGAGGAAAAGTTTCAAATTATTTTTAAAATACCTATTTAGATTTTCCCCCCATCATAATAAACATACAGAACCTTATCAAATTTCTCAAAAAGATTATGTGGATTATTTACTCTTTCAAAATCTCAAATTTAGATTATCTAGGATAATTATACATGACTGTATATTTCATATTCCTAGTTAGTCATCTATTCTATACATGTGCATAGAAGCTACAAATGCCAATAATTTACATAGAGATCTTAGTATATGCTGTATTATGACTAAGGAAATATCAGTAAAACAATTCTGAAGTCATATTAATTGTACTACTATTTGCCATAGTGAGAATAACCAATCACTGCCTCCCAAGAAGAGATCAGATGTAGAGAAAACACACCCATATAAACCAGCTACATTGACGTGACAATAGGGTTCATGATACGCAATTGGTTAATATGCCTGACTGTTAATCAAAAAAAAGCTGGGGTTCACATCCACCAAAGAGTACCACAGAAGAAATCCTGGTGATCTGTCCCAGAAATGTTAGCCACTTAAGACCTCAAGGAACACAGTTCTACTCTGACACATAATGGGAACATCATAAGCTGGAATCCACTGGATGGCAACTGGTAAAAGGGTTCTTGACATAAACTATGGTGAAAGTAGAAAGATTACTCCCTAACCTTGTGTTACCTTGGTAAGCTCTCTCACACTCAGTTCAACCATGGCATAAACTCCAAACCAAGCCCAGTACCATTGAGTTGATGCCAACTAATAATGACCCTACAAGACAGAGTAGGGTTGCCCCACAGAGTTTCTGAGGAATGCCTGGTGGACTTGAACTGCTGACCTCTTGGTTAGTAGTCATAGCACTTAACCACTATGCTACCAAATAGAATTATGCTGGAAGCAGGCTGGGCACAATTAGGGGATCCTGGCTATAACTGGAGGAATTTAAATTAGGTCTCTTTCTCTGTATCTTCCCATTTTACAAATGAGAATAAAACATAAATTTTACTTAGAATTTCTAATCTGAGCTCTGATTCTTTGTACTTACAGAAAGATTTGAAACATGAGATTGTTTTACTACACTCTGTGTGTTGTCTACCACACCAGTCACTGTCAGAAATGACCACCCACTAATATTTCTAAAATTACCAGTCTTTGTACAGTCTCTACTCCTATCTAAATTCATTGAACATGATTCTTTTTTATGTGACCAAAGAAAAAAAGGCTAAGACTGATTTTCACTCATAAGGGTAGAGCCTGTGTTTGATTTTTCTCATTATTATACACCCAGCAGCTACAACAATACCTGGTGCACAATGGGAGTGCAATAAGCATTTGTTGAAAGAAAAAATAAATCAAATTGATAGATTCTGTTTTAGCCTACTTTTGATAATTTTCCCCAAAGATATTCTTGCCTTTCCTTTCTAGCATTTTGTTCATGATGGAAGTTGCATATAGATACTGTTCTACTTAGACATGCCACCATTTAAATGTTAATAAAAATCTGATCAGTGGATTCACTTGAAAACCAAAAGGAAAACAAAAAACAAACAAAAAAAACCCTGAACCTGATGTCATCAAGTTGATTCCCACTCACAGTCACCCTGCAGGACAAAATAGAACTGCCCCATATTGTTTCCAAAGAGTGTTTGGTAGATTCCATCTACTAACCTGTGGGTTAGTAGCCACAGTTCTTAACCACTATGCCACCAGAGTTTCCCACCTGAAGCACTTTCTAAAAACACAGATCCTAGTCCTTATCGCTTATCTTTTGATGCTGGGCCCAAATGACTTCTGTTTGGATATAGCCCCTCTGAAGACAATGGGACTGATGAATCTTGCCTCAGATTAGATTCAAGCAAGACTTTAGAGAAAGCATTGGGATTGCCAATCTCTACTATTTTGAATGTGTACGTATACACATCAGTAAAAAACGTGTCTTCATAGCACCAGATACACTAGAAAAAATGGTCTGGTCACTCAGAAAATGTTCCACTAATAATTATTGGATGAATGAATGTATTTTCGTATCCCTTTCCAATTAATGTTTTAATAGGTAAATGTCTTTTGATGATTTTGGAAGTTTTAAATGTTGGTAGTCAAACAGAAGTAGAAATGAATTCTGAATCTCTCTTCTATACATACTTGACACTTACTGGATTAACACTTAATTCCTGACAGTGATCTTATATTCAGTTTGGCCACTCGACAGCACAGTTACTCATATGCTGACTAAGCACTCTAATTAACCAAGATTTACTTATTTGCATTTTCAACTTATTAAAGCAAAGCAGAAAACTATCTTAAGTATGAACTGAAGAAATTTCAATTCATAGAAATAATTCACAAGCAAGTAATGACTCACTATTCTCATAATTCCTTCTTAAGAACTTTGTGCTTATTCTTTACTGGAGCTCCGTTTCTGTTTCTATAATTGAATTCTCTAGCCCTGAAAGCTGGAGACTAAGTGTTCCAAGAGAGGCATCCGATATGGCTCTGAAGTTCATCATAAACCAAATTAAAAAAAATATGGTTGGTTAAGTAGGCACACAAATGACCTTCAGAATTGAAGGTCATGACGGCACCCTTTTGAAGCTTATGAAGGCAGCAAAGGACAGTGACATGGGATCCCCGCAGCACCCAGCTCTTCTTCGGCTGGGTCTGTGGAGACGCTGCTGTGAGGAGACATGACCCCAGCCGTCACAGCGCGTCGTGCTTGTTTCTGGGGTCAAGTATAGGAAATAATAGGGTGGGAAAACAGTTCGATCTACTTCCCATATATTTTAAAATCTACTAACTTGTATTAGCATATTTGAGTAAGAACTGACAACATGAAAAAAAATTGTGTCTGAGGGTGGCTTTATACCAGTAATTGTTGCGATTGTTAGTTGCTGTTGAGTCAGTTCTGACTCTTGCCACCCCATGTGCCACAGCGTAGACAGCTCCATAGCGTTTTTCTTGGCTATAACCCTAACGGAAGCAGGTCACTAGGCCTTTTCTTCCAAGGTAATGCTCAGTAAGTTTGACGTACCAAACTTTAGGTTAGCAGTTGAATACAAACTTTTGTACCACCAGGGGACCATAAAACAGTAATAACAAGTTGTGGGGGCAAATCCTTTGGACAAACCAGACCACAATGATTTTCTCTATTCCTTTCCTGGCTGGCATCTGTAGCCTCACAACAAACCACTCCTCCAACTCAGGCCTTAAGTCTGTAAGCAATTCTGAGCTAATGACCTCCCCTCAAGAAATCAGAGGAGCGTGATGCAGTAGGATGTTTGTTAGCAGGGTTAAAAAGATAGAATTAGCCACTTACGTTGGGGGTATAAAATAAATGGCAGATTAACTTTTCTTTGTCTCCTCAGCTATGGCACAGATGGAACCCAAACTTACAGTTCACCTGTGTGAACCTACTTGGCCAGAGAGAGACCAGTAGCAGGTGAGGTCTCATTTAAGCACTCACTCATGGCACAACGGGAATGTGCAAGGAAGAGGTGTCATCTCTGCCTGGACAGCTTTTAAGGGGGACCTCCTCATGATGAAAAAATTTCTAATGAATGCTGTCTGATTCTTATAAGTAATAAAAACTATCTTCCATGTGCTAATTAATGTATATTCAGGCTCTAATTGAGAGGACATGATCTTTATTGAGCAATCCATATTAGTTATCAGTGCCCTTTCTCTAATAGTTTCCTGCATGTCTAGAAATCTGGTATGACCTATGAGCACCACACAGATTGGGAGTATTGTCTTACAGTTATGGCGTGATGGAGCAGGAAGTGCTGTCCTGCAGAAGTGACGTGATTTACTAAGTTCCTTTAAGAACTAAGTATACTGCATCTGGTTTAATCCTTACAAAGCAACCTTCTAAAATAGTGCTATTATTAACACCATTTTACAGATGAGGAAATAAACATCAAAGAGGTGAGGTAACTAGCCCGATACATAGCACAGCTGAGATGTGAATACAGCTTCGTCTGATTTTAGAGGCTGGGCACTTTACCACTAAACTATAATTGAAATTGAAAGCATGCATGTAATAAAATAACACTAACAACACATTAACCTCAAAAAAAAAAAAAAAAAAAAAAGAGTAAGGACAAGAACCAAGCAACACACAAGGGAGGTAGAATCATTTTATCCCCAAGCCTAGGTTATAAGAAAGTAAGAGCATTTGAGTGTTGTAGTCAAGCTCTTGCTGTCTACTGAAGAATGCAGTAGTTCTCAGCAAGCCATTTTCTACATATTTTTCTAAAAATCTGTTTTAAAAGCAAATTTGTATGACTATAAGTGTGCCATTTTAATTAGGGTTAGTTAGTTTTCCCATGACAGCTAAAGTTTGGAAGAACTCAGTGTATATGGTCAACATAACACATAAGAATGTAAATGGTAACTCTCAGGATGAAAGAAAATCTTCAGTAACATCTGTTTTGGAAGGCCTACTAATCAGTCTTTGGCAGCTCACCCCCTTCTAATCCTCACTTTAAATTTTGGTATGATTCATATTGGTGCCGCTTGAGTACCTGAGAAAGAGCCACTCTCTTAGGCCATTTCACAATCTCAGAGTTTCTACTTCCTGTTCTAGGCTGACCGTCTACCCTGTCCACCACCCAATGCACTGCCACACCTGACCTCCCTTGAATTTCTTCTCTGAGTCCCAGCCCCCTATTCTTGTATGTCACAGGCATTTCAAGAGCAGTATATCAAAACTAAAAGGGGAAAAATAAAGTCCCTGCATCTCCTCCAGTTTTCTCCCAGTAAATGACACTACATATAGTTCCTTAATTCAAATATTCAGGAGTCATCTTTGACCTCCCGCTTTCCTTACCACCTTTGTCCATCTCTGAAGCCTGACAACTATACCTCCTAAATCTCTTTCTCTTTTTACTCAGTTGGCTTTTCTGTATCTCTGCAGCCACCTCTAAAGCTAAGCCACTTTTCAGGAGACTGACTTTAGAACCAGTTGCCACTGAGTTGATTCTGACTCACGGAAACCCCATTTTGTCAGAATAGACTGTGCTCCATAGGATTTTCAATGGGTGTTTCTTTGAAATAAATCACCAGGCCTTTCCTCCAAGATGCCTTTGGGTAAACTCCAGACTTCCACTTTTTGATCTGCAGCTAAGCGCATTAACTATTTACACCACCCAGGTACCATTTACACCAAGTGGTGGTCCAGTGGCTCTCCTACATTCATTCTGAAACCCACACTTCATACAGAAGTCAATACAGTCCCTTTGAAATGCAAATCAAATGAAGTCATTTCCCCATGACTTCTCACTGCCCTCGGAAAATGTTTAAACTCTGTCCAATCCAAAGTCTACCCAGTCTGCATCATTTTGGCCTGCTTCCTTCTCTAACTCCACCTTGTGTCCCTGTAGACATCTTGTGTGCCTTTCTCTCACCATTCCCGTGTCCTCAGCTCCTGGAATGTTCTTGACTACCTACCTATCTCTTAGCATTCTTAAAGCATTGATTTCAGCATCATTTTTCTCAGGATAGCCTTTTCCAGCCACACCCCGTCCCAAACTGCATTAGATCCTTTTCACTCTCCTGCAGCCTCTTGCACTTCCCCAGGATGCTCCCTGTGTTTATAACTACCTCAAAGACTAGACTTGGATGTCTTCAAGAACTGGGACTGTGCCTGTTTCCTTCATGACAGTGTCTCTAGGATATAAGGAACTCCTGGGCTGGCAAATAGAAGCTCAATAAACACTTGCTGAACTAATTATTTTATCAAGAAACAAACAAAAAAAACTCCCAGTTTGGGAAAGAGAAATTAAAGTTTTTTGATGTTTTTGTTGGTCAAACAGGAGGTATTCTCTCCCTACCCCCACTTTTAGCATCTGTATTGAGGTATAATTAACATAACAAACAGTCCACTCATTTAAAGTATATGTTTCAGTGGTTTCAGTATACTCATCACTGCAACCTAATTTTAGACAATTTTCACATTACCACCCAAAAGAAATTCCACACTCATTAGTAATCATTCTGTAGTCTCCACCCCTAGTTTCAGTCTTAGGTATACACTGAAAAGTAGAATTAATGGGTTATATATGATAAGTATTACAACAAATGGAGCCTCTGGGTAGTGCAAACAGTTACTGGACTCGGCTACTGCCCCAAAGGTTGGAAGTTCCAGTCCACTCAGAGGTACCTCAGAAAAAAGACCTGGTGATTTACTTCTGAAAAATCAGCCACTGAAAATCTTGTGAAGCACACTTTTATTCTAACACACACAGGGTCAACATGAGTCGTAATCAGCTTGATGGCAACTGGTACAGACATGTCTAATATTTTGAAGAACTATCAGTTTTTCAAAGTGACTGCACCATTTTAAGAATCTGCCAACTACTTACGAAAACTTGCATTTCTTGGAATCCTTACTAACATCTGTCTCTGTATTTTTGTTTATAGCCAGCTTAGTGAGTCCTTAGATGCAAGGACAGTGAGACTGTGTCTTACATACTGTGCACATTTTGTCAGGAGTGACCAGTCCCTGAAGAAGGACATCATGTTTGGTAGACTGGAGGGTCAGCAAAAAAGATGAAGACCTTGAATAAGATGGGCTGACACAGTGGCTGCAACAATGGGCTTAAGCATAACAACAATTGTGGACACGGTGCAAGACTGGACAGTGTTTTGTTCTGTTGTGCATATGGTCGCTATGAATGTAAACTGACTACAGCAACAAGTGAGTGTGAAAGGGTATTTCACAATGCTTTTGGTTTCCATTTTCCTGATGACTAATGATGTTGAATATGTTTTCATGTGCCTTTGATCATTTGTATATCTTCTTCTGTGAAATATCTATTCAGATCCTTTGCCCATTTTCTACTTTGTTTATTTTTGAGTTGTAAGAGTTCTTTATACATATTCTTGACACACATTCATTATCAGATAAATGATTTTCAAAATTTTCTCCCATCCTATGGGTAGTATTTTCACTGTCTAGATAGTGTCCTTTGTAGCATAAAAACTTTTGGTTTTTGTGAAGTTCTATTTCTCTCTCTTTTCTTTTTTCTTTTTCTTTTCTTGGTCATTCTGTTTTTGGTGTCATATTTCAGAAACCAATGTCTAGCCCAAGTTGACAAAGATTTATGTCTATGTTTTGTACAAAGAGCTTTTAGTTTCGGTTCCTTTAAGATTCCTATATAAACAACATCATGTTATCTGCAAGCAGAGATTGTTTTACTTCTTTTCCAACCTGTAATCCTTTTCTTTCTTTTTTTCTTGTCTAATAGTCCTTGTTTGGAAACACTGGTGGCATAATGGTTAAGTGTTATGTTTGCTAACCAAAAAGTCAGCAGTTCGAATTGACTAGCCACTCTCTGGAAACTCTGTGGGGCAGTTCTACTCTGTTCTACAGGGTTGGTATGAGTTGGAATTAACTCGATGACAATGGATACTTCTGCAGGGGGAGTGGAGGTTAGTAGCCCTGCTAGAATCACCAATAAATGTTGACAAGAAATGGTGAAAGCAGACATACTGTCTTGTACTTAACTTTAGTGGGTGGGATGGATGCTGTGATATTAATTATAACTTTTTTCTGTCAATGCCTTTTTATCAGGTCAAGGAATTTCCTTCAATTTCTAATTCAGTAAAGATTTTTAGTATGAAAGGGTGTTGGATTTGGTCAGATTATTATTATTATTGCATCTATTGAGAGTATCATGTGGATTGGTCTTTTTTCCCCTACTAATATGGTTTATTACATTAGTTGATTTTTTTTTTTTTAATGTTAAACCAACTTTACATTCCTGGGACAAATCTTACTTAATTATGGTGTGTGATCATTTCTGAATGTGCTTTGATAGCATTTTATTAAAGAATTTTGTGTCTTTATTTTCATGTGATGTCTTTCTCTGGATTTGGTATTGGGGTAATATTGGCCTTACAGAATGAACACAGAAGTCCCACTTTCTGAAAAATTTTGTTAAAGACTGATAATGCTTCTATAAATATTTCATAGATTAACAAGTGAAGCAATCTGGGCCTTGTCTTTTCTTTGTTGGAATTTTTTAAATTACTAATTCAATCAGATTAATTGATATAGTCCTATATATTTTTTCTATTTCTTCTTAAGCAAATTGTAGTAGTTTTTAATCTTTCTTGAAATTTTTCTATTTTGTTTATCTAATTTTTTTTACATATGAATTGGACAACCATATGGTCTATTATGCATGAACAACAGCTTGAAGAGGAACACTATTGCTTTCATCATTAAAAAGAACATTTCAAGATCAGTCCTTAAGTATAACATGGTCCATAATAATACCCACACTCCTAAAAGGAAGACTGTTAATATCACTACTATTCAAATTTACACATGATCACTAAGGACATAGGAGAAAAAATAGATGATTTTTTACCAACTTCTGGAGTCTGAAATTAATTAAACATGCAATCAGGAGGCTCTGATAATTACCAGAGATTTGAATGTGAAAGCTGGAAACAAAGGAAAAGGATCAGTAGCTGAAAACTCTGACCTTGGTGATAGAAATGATGCTGGAAATTCAATGATATAATTTTGCAAGACCGATGACTCACTCACTGAAAGTATCTTTTTTCACGAACATGGCACTTGGCTTGGCTATACACATATGGGCTTCACCAGATTAGAGTCAAATTAACTATATCTGTTGGAGGAGTCAACAGAAAATCTCAATATCCATCTGTCAGAATAAGGCCAATGGTCAGCTACACTACAGATCATTGCTTACATGGGAGTTCAAGATGGGACTGAAGAAAATTAGAACAAGCCAGTGAAAGCCAGTGTATGATTTTGAGCACATCCTGACTGAATTTAGAGAACATCTCAAAAATAGATTTGACACACTGAATGCTAATGGTCCAAGACCAGATGAGTTGTGAAATGACATCAAGGACATCTTACATGCAGAAAGTTTAAGAGGTCATTAAAAAGACAAAAAAGAAATAAAAGACCAAAATGGGTGTCATAAGAAACTCTGAAACTTGCTCTTGAACATCAAGTAGTTAACGCCAAAGGAAGAAACAACGAAGTAAAAGAGTTGAACAGAAGACTTCAAAGGGCAGCTAGAGAAGACAAAGTAGAATATTATAATGACATATGCAAAGACTAAAGATGGAAAACCCAAGGGGAAGAACATGTTCTGCATTTCTCAAGCTGAAGAACTGAAGAAAAAATTCAAGCCTCTAGTTGCAATATTGAGGGATTCTGTTTGCAAAGTATTAAATGACTCAGGAAGCAACCAAAAAGATGGAAGGAATATACAGTTACTATACCAAAAAGAACTGGTCGACTTTCAACCACTTCAGGAGATAGCGTATGAATGAGAACCCAGGGGACCAAAGGCTGCGCTGAAAGCACTGGTGAGAAACATAGCTCCAGAAAGTAATGGAATAACCAGTGAGATGTTTTAACAAGTGGATGCAGCACTGGAAATACTCATTCACGTAGGTCAAGAAATTTGGGAGACAGCTTCCTGGCCCACTGACTAGAAGAGGTCTGTGTTAATGTTTGTAGCCAGGAAAGGTGATCCCGCCAAATATGGAAATTATAGAACAGTATCACTAATAGCACACAAGACATTTTACTAAAGATCATTCAAAAGTGGCTGCAGCAGTATATCAACGAGGAATTCCCAGAAATTCAAGACAGATTCAGAAGAGGATGCAGAACTGGGAATATCAATACTGATTTCAGATGGATCCAGGCTGGCAGCAGAGAATAACAGAAATATATTTACTTGGGTTTTATTGTCTATGTGAAGGCACTCGACTGTGTGGAGCATAACACATTATGTTTGCAAAGAATAAGAATTCTAGAACACTTAGTTGTGCTCCTGAGGAGCCTGTGCATAGATCAAGAGGCAGTCATTTGAACAAAACAAGAAGATAACGCATGGTTTAAAGTCAGAAAAGCTGTGCATCAAAAAGTGTATCCTTTCACTACACATATACAGTCTGTCTGTGGAGCAAATAATCTGAAAAGCTGGATGATCTGAAGAAGAACACAGCACCAGGATTCGAGTAAAACTCATTAAGGACCTGTGTTACACAGATGGCACAATCTTGCTTGCTGAAAGGCTCTTCATGGATGAAAATTGAAGACCGCAGTCTTCAGTGTGGGTTTCACATCAACATCAAGAAAACAAAAGTCTTCACAACTCAGCCAATCAGCAATATCATGATAAACACAAAATATTGAAACTGTCAAGCATTTCAGTTTACTTGGTTCAAGCATTTCAGTTTACTTGGTTGTACATAAGGTTGCTTTGTGTTGGAACCAACTAAATGGCACCTAACAATGGAAACAGGGTTTCCTATAAATGTAAAACCATGTTCTGTATGAAAAAGTTAATTTAGATACTAATCAATACTATTCTTTCTATTACTGATACAAATAGTGGTTAATAAAGATTCTAAGTTAATTCTGTTTTGACCCATAATTTTAGTTCATTCATAAGGATGCTGAAATGAAAAATAAGTTCTGTATTCTGTAGATACCAAAAACAAAAAACCAGACCCGTCTCCATCAAGTCACTTCTGACTCATAGCGACCCTGTAGGACAGAGTAAAACTGTCCCACGGGGCTTCTAAGGAGGGCCTCGTGGATTTGAATTGCCACCTTTTGGTTGGCAGCTGAACTTTTAACCACTACACCACTAGGTTTTCTGCTCTGTATATATTGCTCAATTAATAAAAATTTTTGAACCTGATTGATGTTTCAATAGTTAGTTATGCTATGGAAAAATCATTTCGATTTTTGGCTACTGCATTAATTACTGTTGTATTTCAAGGCTCAATTTTACTGCCTGGGTTCTTAAAAACTTCTACCTCTGATTTTACATCTTTGAGTTTTAGAATGTAATTTGTGAAGGGGTAGCCATGACTAGATATTCTTGTACGTGTTGTAATGCCATTTGCAGTGGAAACTGGAGACAGGTAAACTTTTCTGTGTTATGAGAATCATCCAAAGAACTGGATTTTCTAAGTTGTTTAGAATTTGGCAAAACTCAAAGCATTTGTCAAATTTCATCTTCTGTGATTTTAAAATCCAAGTGCAAATTAAGAGAAAGACAATCTGTAAACTTGATTCATTTACATTAAAATCAAATCTCTTTTATTTCCATGAACTTTCTGAACTTTTTCCTAAACCTTTCAGACTTTCCCACATTTCCTCCAAAAGAACAGCGAACAAATAATCTTAACTTGAGAGAGTCTGTTTCATAATTCTGAATATTGACACTGGGAAAATTTCAAGCTTTAAAATATATTTATATTTCCTTCAAAGATTAGTTCATCTTACATCCATCTTATTTATAAAAGGATATTTCTTCTTACAAAATACTTATTTCTTCTATCCAAATTGTCTGTGACTTCAGTCATCTTCCAAAATAAACTATATAAGGCATGATTAGCTAAGTAAGCAATTACTATTAATTCTGTGTGTGGATAGATAGATATGAATATTATTCTTACATGTATACTGTGAAATGGAAATGTATATAGCCATAAATGCATATGCATATACATGTTTTCCTGTATTAATTTGCTTAAATAATTTTGCTTTCACAGCTATCAGTCTCCTTTGGCTCTTAAACTGCCCTAATTCTTTCCTGATTTTCAGGGTTTCTGCAACAGTTCTCCCCTGTGCATTGGGGATTGCTGCACAGATTGCACTTTCTCTGTCTTTAAGATCTCAGTTCAAATGTGGTCTCAGAGAAACCTTCATTGGACATCTTCATTCCAGTTGTTCTCTATAGCACTTTCAACAATTTGAAATAATGTTGTTTTATTTGTTTACAATTAGAATGTAACTTTAGGCACAGATCTTATCGACCCCACTGTAGACCAGTGCTTGGAAGTTAGAAAGTACTGAACAAATAATTATTGGACAAATGGCCAAAACTCCAGCAGCTGCAATGAAACAGACATTGTGGATAGACAATAACTAAGGTATACTAAGCTCAGTTTTCTCACATTCGGTAGATGGAAGCAAGTAGGTGATAGTGGGATCTGGAACAAACTGAGACTATGTGGCCTGAAGGCAGAAGCTGCTTTTCAGCCAGTTATTACCATAAGTCTAACATTGTGGATCTTCTGATACTTCAAAAGAAGCCCTAAGTCAGATTTTTTTTTTTAACATAAAATCTTTTGTTTTTAAAAAACTAGAAGTGAATACAAATTTGTGTAAAACACTGTAGGCCAAAAAACAATGATGAAAATAGCAACAATGAAGCAATGATACAAGGAAAAGTAGACAAGAGGACCTCAGAGAGGGAGTGGCAGCACTGGGGCTGGTGTCACGTAGTGTGGTAAAATATGATGTCATCCACCTCTCCCTATGGACTTTCTCCCATCCCAGATCATGTGGAATACTTTGTCATGTTTCTGATACACATACTACTTGTAAAATTGTAATTATTGTTTATCACTTCTTCTTTTCCTCTAATTGCTACTTCATTCCCAACAGAGTTGTTGATACAGGTTTACAAATAAAAATTACTACAATATTGCAGCTAAAACACTAGAAAGTTTAACATATCAGTGACTGTAAAAAATAGTGGGGAGGTGGAGCCAACACAGAGTTCTAGATAGATGTATCATGCAGTCCCATTACAGGAAAGACCAGGAAAGCTGAGTAAAGCAAATACAAATGTCAGTCCTGGAACTCCGAGCATCAAATGAAGAAATAAAGAATTCAATCAAACACTGAATAGAAGAGGAAACTAACAAAAAACAGAGAATAAGGAGAGACACAGAACAGAGGTCTCTTGCAACTAACAGAACGCAGCATCATTATCTTGAAGAACAGCCAGCAACAACGCCGGACAGGGAGTACTGGAAGGCAGCTTCACAGAACTCCCAACAGGAGACAGAATGCTCGGTAACCAGCAAAACACACTTTCTTCCCACCACCCACCCTTCTGTCCTGCACACTGCTGCCAATTCCCACCATTTACCATGTCCACTTCACCCCCACCTGCCTCCTACCTTTTTGTTTTCTGTCTGTCTCTTTCTTTTTTCCTCCCAGCTAGCCTCACACTGTACACCACTTCTCCCTCCTTCCCACCTGGGCCTGCCTTGTCAGCCCACCATCGCTGGCACTGAGGCCTGCAGTCATGCCAGCCTGCACTGCCTCTCTCTTCCTCCCTCACTTGTCCAGCTACTGAATGGTGGAAAGTAAGGCCATACCATGCCCCATCTGACACCTCTACTCATGTGGTGAAGGACTACAAACACTGTCATACCACTGACCAGTATCAGGAGGCAGACAGCTCCCACACAGTCCAATTTCAGTCATTTTGCTAAAGCAGTGTTCATTCAAGTGGGCTTACCTTGCCTGTGGCTGCCCAACTAACCCACACATGACGGTGAGAACTATTGTGCCCACAGATGAACAAGCAGAAAAGCATGCCCTACCCACATGTCCATACACACCAGAACAAAAGAAAAAAAGTCAGGACAAAACAAGGAAACATAAACAACAAACAAAAAATAACCAATGCCTTAATGTCTTGAAGACAGCAAATAATATCAAAATGTATAAAAAAGCAGGACTAGAGGATTCTAGTAACTGATCAAAACAAGGAATCACACAACTCTCTACTAGAAGAAAAGTTAGTGCAACTACCTGATGTGAAATTCAAAAGGCTAGTATTTAGGGCTCGCCAAGAGATAAGGCAAGAGTTCAAGGGGAACACAAACAAAACCAAGGGAAAAATAGACAAAATCATAGAAAATATGGACAAAGCAATATAAAATTTCAGGAAAAGAATACAGGAACAAAATATCAAAATAAAGAGTTAGAAATTATACAAAAACAGTAACTAGAAATCCAGAAGATAAAAAACAAAATTTCAGAAATGGACAACTCCATAGAAGGTTTTTAAGTAGCACTTTTGAAACAAAGAAAGGATCAGCAAGATTGATGACAAATCCATGGGCACACTGTTGAGGAAACAGAGTAAAGCATGAAGAAAACTGCGGAAACCTAAGAATTACGTGTGACACAATCAAGAGCAAAAATTTGTATGCAATGGGACTTATGGTCTAAGGACAAATTGACCACATGAATCACAGCCTTCATCAGCTTGAGCTCAGAAGAACTAGAATCACAACAGAAGGTCCTGGACGAGGGGTGGGGGGGGCGAAGTGCAGGACAAAATTCAAATTTACGGAAAAAAGACTGGATTTACTGGCTGACAAAGACTGGAGAAACCCTGAAACTAAGGCACACAGACACCCCACTAAGTCAGAGCTGAAGTCTTTCCTGAAGTCCACCTTTCAGACAAAGGTTAGACAAGCCTATAAGACAAACATTAACACACGTGAGGAACGTGCTTCTTAGTCCAAGCAAGTATGTAAGTCCAAATAGGCAGCAACACCTTCCCAAAAGCAAAGATGAGAGCACAGGAAGACAGAGGAAAACTTGACTAATAGACCTGGAGAGACTGGGGTATAAAGCTAAAAAGGGAGAGTGCTTGAGACACTGCAGGAACTGTAACCAATGTCACCAAAAAATTTGGTGAGAAAATTTGAATGAGAAAGTAATTTGTGCTATAAACTTTCACCTAAAACAATAAAATTAAAATAAAAACCATCAATAGCAAAGAAAACAGCTCATGTAGACAAAGCCACACGATTCATAGCATCCTTGTAACTGGGCAACAATGGCGTATCTGACCAGAGGACATCAGAAGGTTCAAAAGGTAAATTAGCCTAGAGTTTTAGCCTCCAAAGTAGACTGACACATGTAAGCTGTGCTTACATAAAAAGTTTTTGTTACAATTAACTGGTGTTATTTTTATAAAGTACTAATAAATTTTTGCTGAAACATGGCACAAAAGTTTTACAGACAGTTATCTTGATGTCACCCCTTCTGACAATGTAGCTTGTGTGGTCCACACGCTATGTTCCCTTCATGACACCACTACAGAAAGGTCTGAGACAAGATTAACAATAGCTCTCCTATCCCTGAGACACACCAGAGGCACTGTCCAGGAGATTAGTGATTTCTTCACACAGCATCCCCCCTTTCTTTTCTCTCTCAGCATTATTCTTCACTCCACCTCCAACGCCCTTTATTTTTCCTCTTCCTTTCATCTCTCTTGTTTTTCCCCTAGAGCTGCCAATTTGAACTACGAGTACCTTGCACACAAAAGTTGCTGAAAAATATTTGGAGTTTTTTGATCTAAGCAGTTGAGGAATAGGAACAGGGTCGTTATTCAGGGACAGAGACTCAGAATGAAGAAGAATATTGTTAAGAAGAAATACATTAACTAGAAATACATCAGGCAAAAGGGTCTAGTCTGTCTTTGTGTATATATATGTGGCTGCGTGTGTGTGTGTGTGTGAGAGAGAGAGAGTATAAACAGAGACAGAGAATACAGTAAGATACTCTTGTGCCATCCAGCCAATTCTGACTGACAGTAACAGTATAGGACACAGTAAAACTGCCACCATTGGGTTTCCGGGGCTATTTAATCTTTACAGACGGCCAGAATTGCCAGGTCTTTTCTCCCATGGCATGGCTGTTGGGTTCAACCAGAAAATTTTTAGCAACAGAGTGTTTAACCATTGTGCCACTAGCTATCACTCATTAAGTTTTTACTATAAATCAGAAATTAAAAGAAAAGATATGTTTGCTCTGAGCCATGTAGAGAATTCTGCACTCAGAAGAATACAAGAAGCAGGTAGACGCCACTGCAATTTTCACTATTTTCTAGGAATTCAGATGCTATAAGGCATGAAGCAAGACTATACAGAACTTCACTGAAAAATTGGGGGCCTCAAAATTTCCACTGGATGTTTTTCGTTTGTGTAGTTTTGACTCTGTATCACTTTGGGGCTGAAACAGGGTCTGCGTGTCTGTCTTGACGATCAGCAAAACAAGCGGAAGCTGCATGGCAGAGTTTCCTCTCTAGGTCTAGTCGCATCTTAACCCGGAAGAACGCTGAAGCCTGTGAAGAAAAGACCTCCGCTGGAAAAGTTACTGGAGGCGGGAGAGAGCAAAAGGAGTCCGCTGAATGAGCGTGGGCCTAGACCAAAGAAAAGACCTGAGATTAAGTGGTGGAATCCATGTATGAAATTAAAATGGAAAATTTCTAAAAAAAGTTGTTGTCATATAGCCAGCCAGCCAAGTGCCAAATGAGCCTAATTAACTGGTCTTATTCCATAACCGCTCTCTTTTCCGTGTTGCTTACAGCCTCCCTCGTCCCACCAAAGCTCTTTTGTTCCCGAGGTTGATGCCCCTGGGATCATCTCCCTTTACAGGAGAACAACAGTCCATGTTCTTTCACTTAGACCTGATGGCGAATGACAGAAACCCTGACCTGGTATCAGTGGTGGCAGTAATACGTCTTTGGGTACACCAAATACTGGATTCTGACTTCCATACATTTCAGGGAAAATCTACTGCACCCCAGTATCTGGCAAAGTGATGGGCATGTAGATGTGGAGGCTCGATGCGTTAATAAATGAACGAATGAGTGTTCTTCAAATGTGTCTTTATGTTTTGCAAGGGAATATTGTCCTTATGCTGGAACCTAAGTCCTAGGCTAAGAATAGGAGGGAACCTAAGGTAAAGGGAAGGCAATGGGGTTTTTGATGAGGTTTGGGAGAAAGTTAAGTAGGAATTGAGTTCGCTTTTGTTGTTATTGTTTCCATTGTGGTGTGCATCTAACTTGAACATTTATTTTTCTTTTTTCCTCTTCCTTTTCTCCTTCCCTTCTCCTTCATTGCCCCCTTAGTTCATATCCTCACCAGGCACTGGCCATAAGTCAGGGTAGAGGACTGGACCTGGTCCTCCAGACTAGGGACATTTCTTTTGCTTTTGAGAAGCAAGGTGTAGGACGGAAGGACGTCAGCACTGAGCAGAGGCAAAGAGGGCTTATTCCTCTGGTCCTGCTTAAGAAACTAGGGGAAGGAACAGTCCCATTTTCAAATGACTTAAGAGACAATCTGAAAAAAAAAAAATTTGTTTTTTGTTTTTAGCAAATTTAAGACAAAGTGAAAAGATGGAAAATCCTTTTTCTTCTTTATGCTCTTTTTTGTCTTTGAATGCATATATATCAATTTTATTTGATTCTTTCATCTTATCAGGAAATTATTTTGCTCTGAGAATTGTCATGATGGTTAAAGACAGAAACTATGTTATAAACGGCAGGGAACATTTGTGCCAGGGTCGCCATGAGTCGGATCCGACTCGATGGCACTTGGCTTGGCTGGCTGTTTGTTTTACCATCCACCCATTAGTTTGTACCACTGTAACGGTTTACATGTTGTTGCGATGATGGAAGCTGTGTCACTGGTATTTCAAATACCCACAAGGTCACATGTGGAGGATAAATTCCAGTGGAACTTCCAGACTAAGACACAATAGGGAGAAAGGCCTGGCAACATGCTTCAGAAACTCAGCCATGGAAAACCATATGGGTCACAATAGAACATTATTCAACTCACTTGCTTTGTGCATGTCATACAGAAGGGTCAGTCCCTAGAGGACAGCATCATGCCTGGTGAAACAGAAGGCCAACAAGGGCAAGAAAGGCCCTTGGTGAAATGGATAGGCACAATAACCTCCATGACAGACACAACTTGCTGTGATAGTGAGGATGCCACAGGACTTGGCAATGTTTCATTCTGTTTTGTATGTCATCACAAGTTAGAGTTGACTCAATAGCAGCTATCTTCACTTGAGAGGAGCGTAAGGATTGGAATTACATTGATGATATAGATGGAGATGGAGATGGAGATATGGATATAAATTGCCATAGTGGTATTTAAGAAAAGGAGAGTGTGGCTGTCAAACAAGCACAGAAGTGCATTATTTCACTAAAAATACAGTACACACATCTATATACATACATGTACGTATCAACACATACAATGCACAAACATCTATATATGTGTGTACATACACACTATTTCTAAGTATATGAATATAGTACATTTCTCATGAGAAATCACGGCTCAAACTCAAAAAAGCAATCCATCCATCCCTGTGGATATGAAGGCAGGCTCACACTAAAATCTATATATTTTTGTTCTCAGAACGTTCACTTCTATGGAAGCAAAGTGTCAGTTTCAAGCACTGTCAAGGTTCTTTAACACTCTGGAACTAATTTTGAATGGATTGGTACTCAAAGTATCATTAAGACCTTATCCATCCTTTGGCAATTGCTGGAATAAGGGAAATTGGCCCCAAAACCACTGAACTAAGGGATTAGTCTGAAAACATTTCTAACTTGAAAATCTGTGCAAAACAAAGAACACACACCTCAACAGCCTTCCTGTACTTTCAGAGAGCCAGAATAAGGATTGAAGATAAACAGTGAAGATACAAGAACACTTCCTACATCATAATGGTAAACATCTTCATTTTCTAAGTCTCTGAAAATCCCGTGGACATTTTGAAATTTTCAATAGATCATTTAGGACTCATACAGTCTTTAGCAGAAAACTTATCATTTGTGTTTCTTAAGTATCAATTAACTATTCAGGAAAGATATTTTTTATAACCAGCCAAGGCCAAGCTAAGTGCCGTCGAGTCAGATCGCCTCACAGCGGTTAGCTAATACTTGCTGGTAAAACTTTACACCCAGGCCCAAAGGAACTGGGGCATTGATGTGTTGTTGATGTGAGTGTGTGTGTGTGTCCCATTTTAGAAGCTTCAGCTGCTGTTTATAAGTATTTTCTTTGCAAAGATTCCTTTAATGTTACTGGATTATCCACTGAGTGTTAATTTAAATTCGAGACTAGCCCCAACTATCACTGCATAATATCTTTCAATTTTCAGCAAAGTGAAATCACTGTTAATTTAAGTATTTTTAAAGTGATCTAACTTATCAATAATTATAATGCCTGTTTAATACTATTTCTTCTCCCAAATAATGTGATTATTCACTGCTACTGTATTTTAGAATAACCATTTTGCTTTTTCTATACAGCTATTGCTGAGAGCTCTATTCTTAACCTCCTAAATTTCTGAAAAGACTATTTAGAAATAAAAATTCTTATAGGTTCTCTTTAACATTTGTGTTCTTACTCCTTTTGACTTGCCACAAGACAAATCTAATATTATATATATATATATATATAGTTTTTTAAAAAGCTTGACTTCTAAAGGCCTTATCAAAACTTAGAATTTAGCACATATTTTGGGGCATGTCACAGTGATGCCGAATAGAGCTTAGTTTTTGTTTCTGTTTTCTTTTTTATTGCTGAAATGACATTATAAATTTCATCCTACCCATTATCTTAAATTCTCCAATATTGCTAGTTTCGTACAAGAATGTTATCTAGGATCTAGTCTTTTCAGAAATAGCCGACTTACTTTGGAAAATAAACAGAAAAGGCTACATCACATGTGACCATTCCTTTAGTGCATTTTCCAAGCAATTCTAGGCAGACAGAAAAATATCACAGAAAGTTCGTACCTCGTAAAGGACGTAAGACAATGCACATCACCAGTAACGCCAGAACAGCAGAGGCAGCAACTCCAAAGACAATTTTTAACCAAGTCTATGCATAAAATAAGGAAAATTAGGCATATACACGGTTCCTGCCAAATAGTACAAATAGCAAGAGTTTGTTTACACTTAAATCCTACTTCTCCCTCCCCACAAAGCTTTTAATTGTCTCACACTGTTCTGGCGATAATTGCTGGAATTCTTCTAACTCAGGAAGGACAAATGTTTCTACAGTGTGTTGAGAAAGATTTCCCAACCCCGGTCCACTCCACTCCAGGAAGTAAATACTTATGTACAAAAGTCCTCACCTTCTAAACAACAGAAAGCTCTGATTGCGTTCAATCCAGTCAGCCTTCTTTCTTTAGCAGTACCTGAGCTCGCGTATACTAACCTTCATTTTTCCAGATGTTTATGAAAGTTAAGGAATTCTGACTTCCGAGCGTGGGTCACTGGACCTGTGAAAAACTTTGAAAAGAAGCAAGACTGTCTTCGTAGTTGAAAACTGGAGCCAGGACAAGAGGTTTTTTTTTTTTCCACGTACTTTTGAGTACCGTGCCAAATTTCAAAAGATTTCTGTAAAATTAGAAACAGATTTTGGGGACGTTCTTGGCCCTGAAATGAACTGCGAGTGGCTCAAGGGGAGGTTTTATAGCCTTCTCATCCTTGTAAATTCTACACCAACATCTGCTTACGTTGACATACAGAGGTTTTTTTGGTATAAGCTCGGGTTTATGTTTCCTTTTCTTCTGGAAACCACTCCAGATTGCTTCGGCAAGTCGTTGGGGTTTGTATAACCTTTCTATTTGCAACCAAAAGAACTTAAAATAATATACTTTTCCAGGCATGTACATTATACATATATCTATTTTTTAGTAGAAGAAGAAAAATAGAAATCACATAGGATTTTGTAAGAAATACACATTATAGCTATTTTTTCTTCCTCTGAAAGATTACCAGGTATTGCAGATAGACACATTTTTCTTTCAGCACAATTTCTTTGTCCATATAGCGCCATATGCACTTTCAGTAAATACAGAAGTTTAAAAATTCAACTGTCTCAACTCATGACTGCTTTACTTTAAAGAAATAAAATGCCATCTGGGTAAATTTAGAACGGGTTAGGTGTGTATGCACAGGCTAGAAAGATGGAAAGATCAGTAAGAATAATTTACCAACAGACCTTTGAAAGAATGAAAATGGCTTTGCAAAAGTGATATTTTGGTTTTCTTCTCAGAATATCTTTGGAAAGAAGATTTAAAATTGTAAATAAAGTCTTTAAAATAAATAAAAAAGCATTTGGAAAGAAAAGTAGGTCTTACCAACAGTTTTTCTTTGACTAAATCTACATATTTTGGGGGGAAAAAAACTGGTCAAATTGACAGTTTCAGCAAAATCATTGACTTGATCAAAAAACAGAAAAATCACAATATTTTTAGCATTCTCGTTGGGTCATTACAATTCACCTCGTCAGATTCTATGACTCCGCATAAACACAATTGTTAACCTACTGTGTCTTGTTTTTCCCTACTGATTTTCTTCTGTAGGGAGTTTATAACGTTTTCAGTCTGATTAAAACAGACTTCATGGTGACTTTGGGGAATTGATTGTGAAAAGTAATCAGGAAACATTACTGAAATTGTTGCTGTTTGTTTTAGCACGGAAGGCTCACTCCAGGAAAGAGCAACGACAGTGGCTTCTGAACTTCCTCTCAGACTTTCTTCAGACATCCCTCCCTGAATTCCAGCCTTATGAAAAATCTGTTGAGGAAAATGAGTCACTAAGCACTTACTGGCAGAAAGATAGAACTACCCTGGTGTCTGGAAGAAACTTCTTTTGCAACTGATGGGGCCAGCTGTTTATAAACTGAAGCATTCATGAAGAATAATAACCAACTTATACCATGCACTTGTAGGTGTCTCCTACAAGTTGATTGTGTCTCCTACAATATGATTGTGACATCCTCAAATCCAAGGTATATAGCACCAGCCAGGACCGGAAAGACCCACTCTCATGTGGGTTCCCTGTGACTGACGGCTTCCTCTGGAACATTCATGCAGTGTGCTCTCAGAAGTTCTGTCCCAGCCTGCCAAAGCCCCAAAGGCCACAAGTGGTTTTGAGTGGGTGAATTCCAAGACCTTATGTTCTGGAGAGAAACTTGCTGTAATAAATGATTAGCAAGTAATTAAAATGAATACCGTTAGCTTTAGCAATTAAAAATGCACTGATGTACGTGACTGGTCTGGGACCTGTTAGGATTCTGCAGTTGAGGATGGGAGTCACAGGAGACCCGTTTGACAGGCTTTATGGAGAAAGCAGGATGCTTTAGGAGGGTGAATTTAGGTTGCAACTGTTAGCGACAGAGAAAAATTACGGCTGTGAAACGTGTTTATTTAGCTTTGTTTGTATTTTTACTTGGAAGGTTAGATGATTCAAACTGGAACTTTTGAAAACTTGAACTGGTTTGAACTTTGAGAAAACTGTGACTGACTACAAAAATAAGGTTTGTCAAGAGTTTTTCCATCTGATTTCATGGTTTAGAGACGCATTGTTTACAATAGAGCTATCTACGTCCGTCTCTTTGAGGTACTGTTTAAGTGAGTTTTCATGGAAAGACTCTCACAAAAATTTAGATATTTTTGAATATTGGAACTCAACTTTGCCGATTCTGTCTCCTTTTGGAGCCACGTTTTGAAACATTAGGAAAATAGTCTGAATTTATACAGTTAGCTGGCATCCACTGGATATTTTTGTTGAGAGGACAAAAATCAAGGTGAGAAAATTTGTACCCTCAGGGAGGTTACATTCTAGCACAGGGATGGCAGGCAAATTGTTACGTATTTGTGTATTTGTTTCTGTTCTCTTCCTGGAGCTCTTGGTGAGAATGACCCTGAGCTGGGCTTGTGCTTGGCAGGAGCCAGTGTTCTGATTGGTGAGTTATTTTGGCATGGCCTAGGAGGAGGGACCAAAGGCAGACAGGGCCACCTGTATTCACTTCTCAACCAAAGCTGAAGCTTTGTCAGGACTGGGACTCTTTTCAGAAAGCAACCCTGGATCGACTTGAAGGCTACAAAAATCGGTGGGGTAACTTTGTCCCGTAAATAATTAAGCACAAGAACTAGGGTAAAAGAGGCTCAATGGAGCTTTTTCCAGCAATAGATCTGATACGGCTTCATCTGAAATATTACAGCCATATTTGTATACAAACAACATGCTCATTATACATCTTTTCACCAACTATGCAACATGCATTATTTTTTCATGCATTATTTTCTTAGGCAGGCTATATGCATTACACATGTAAGCACATACTTGTGAAAGACATGCTACATTCTAATAGCCCTAGTGGGTAAGTTAGTTATAACATAAATCCACAGGTTACTAAGGGAATTTTGGCGATGGTTGCAGTGGTTAAGAGCTACAGCAAACTATGCTGACAGGGAAAAAAAAAAAAGATTGACTGTTTGAATCTATCAGCTGCTCCTTGATGCTCGGTGGAGTTGTGCTCTGTCCTACAGGGTCTCTGTGAGTTGGAGTGCACTCAATAGCAGTGAGTTTATTTCATAATAATCATGGTACGTCTGCCACCCGTGATTCTGAGTAATCATTCTGAGTAATCTCTCCCTGGAGAGTAATGACAGATCACACTGAAGCATAAATAAGGGTGCTGTCTTTTAATTTGAAAGTGGAGAGAAAAAGAAAGATGAATTCATTCACTAAAAGCTAAGACAAATTATTCAAGGGGAAGTTGTAAATAAGGGGTATGAGAGTAGTGGGGGGTTAATATCGAGTTTTGATTTCACAGTCTTTAAAATAAGTGATCCCCTGGGAGCATGGGGCCTCCACCTGCTGTTGCTCCTGTTTAGAAGACCCTACTGAGGTCAACTCTTTGGACAAAAATGGACTAGACTCAGGGACACCGTGGTGGGTGTGCTTTATGGTTCTATGCATTTACAGGAAGCTGCTGTACTGGTCTCTTTCTAGATGGAAGAGAAAAGGGTGGAGAGGTGGGTGCAGGAGCCATGTGACGTGTATAGAACAGAAAGGAGGATTGTGCTACCAGGGAACAAGGGGAGCAGAAGAGCTGTAGATAGGCAGGCATGCAAAACTGATTTGGATTGTATACTTTCACTTAATCACAATAATTAAAATAATAATAATAAGTATTTGCTCCTAGAAGGCTATGTCTGCCCATGGTGATTCTTCAGATTCAGTAAACATTTCTTGTTCTTATTTGTGTACAAAAATTTTTAATGCGTTATTTCACTTAAAGCATTCCAATACTCATTTTACTGATTAGGAAACAAAAACACAGAAAAATTAGGTCACTTGCCCAAAATTATAACAGGACTCTCTGTTACTACGACATACTCGTTCTTTGTGACGTGTCTCAAACCTGACTTCAAAGCAACAAAGATTTCAAGACCTTCTTTTTCCTGGATATCTCACTGATGTTTCTACTGAAAGACAGTCTTAAAAGAATGTGATGGCAGGATCATTAGAGCTGAAAAACACATGATCCTCACAGTGCATTCTCTCACGTATCTCGATACACCACAGGCTCCTTCTACAGAGACTGTATCTGAAGCCTTTGGGCCAAGTTTTGTGACACTTAGGCTCTAGTAGTCAAAGCAGTGGGAACCCTGTTGATGTAGTGGATTAAGTGCTACGTCTGCTGACCAAAATGTTGGCAGTTCAAATCTGCCAGATGCTCCTTGGATGCTCTATGGGGCAGTTCTACCCTGACCTCTAGGGTCACTATGAGTCAGACCTGACCTGACAGCAGTGAGTTTGTTTGTTTTGTTTTGTTGGTTTAATCAGCGCAGTACCTTGGGTCTTGTTTAACTTTAAGGTAATCACCAAAATGTACATGATCAAAGAGATTTTGAGATCCAACTGGAGAGAGGCCCAAGGTCTTTGAAGCTTATAATTACTATCACATAGTTATAGTCTTGGAAGGAATGGCTTCACATGGCATCAGAGAGAAAAGCTGCAGTTAAAACTACTTTTTGAATCCGATCTAATTTCTACAGCTATAATTGTCACATAAGTGGGCATACGCAGTAACATGTTTGCCAGTTTGTAATTGGTACATGCTACATTAATAAATACCATAAGTTAGATGGCAGTAGTTTGTTATCGTATCCTAATTAGGTCAGATTCTCCTTGGAGACCCAGAGAGTTGACTACCAATATCAGATTAAAAAAGAATATTGTGGAAACAACCCATTTCTTTGCTTGCCGAGGACTCAACAATTCAAAAGATACATCGGCAGTTCCACATGATTTAAAATGCAAATATTACATAATTTTTGATGTAGTTAATCGATGGGAAGACTAGTTAAATAGTATAAATTATATATTTGAATGTATTAGTGTTCACTTATATTTCATCAATATGTTTTGGTTAGAGAATATTACTGCCACTTGAGAATGTTCTGAATTCCTAGGTGGTGCAAATGGTTAATGTGCTTGGTACTAACAAAAAGACTGGAAGTTCAAGTTCACCAAGAAGCACTTTGGAAGAAAGGCCTGGTATTGTACTTCTGAAAAACGAACCGCCGAAAAACCTATGCAGCACAGTTCTACTCTAACACAGAGTTTTCATTAGTAGGAATTGACAGGAAATGGTTTAGTTAGGTTAGCCAATGTTCATTGAAGATGTTTATTGAACCTGACACTTTCTAAGCACTTTAGGTACTTTCCCATCCTCACAACATAATTATTATTATCCTTGTTTTACAAATGAGAACATAGATGCACAGGAAATTTAAGTATCTTTGCCAAAGTCGCATAGCTAACGGGAGGTAAAGATTCAACAGGAACCCAGTCTTACTTTGTGACAAAATTTGATTGATTAGTTTTATCAACTAGGCTGGATGTAGAGGAAGAAAGAATTTAGATGAGCTAATAAACTGCATATCTTAACGAAGCCAAAAACACGTGATGGAGTGGTAACTGGTAATAGAAAGAGACGTAAAAAAGATTGTTACCTGATAGCAGCATGTTTCAGTTTAACAGTTCAGTTCAAGGAATTGGCAAGGACAAGGGCATGGTTGCTGAAGTGGGTGGTTGAGGTAGAGGGAGGAAGCAAAAGGTCCTGGAGATACAGTCAGTAAAACAGGGAGGGGTTAGGGTATTGCATGGGTTACCCACTGGGAAACTTAGTTCACCCCAAATTATGCCAGCGCTTGGGGTAGAGAAATACGCTGAGTGATAGTCCAAATCTTTTATAAAAGAGCTGGAAATATTTTCAATTCAAGGTGGTAGGGTGAACATACAGATCTACATCAATGGACAAGGCAGAGGATAAGTAGCACCTTCCTGGGACACATTTAAAAACAATCTGCCAGTTAGAAGCACAGAACTGTTCCAGAATTGAGTTGGTGATTACTACTGACAGCAGGAGGGAGAAATGGAATTTACTAAAGGGATTAGATGGATGTCACTATACGACCTCTCCACCTCCAGTTGCAGAATGATCTGCAGCTGAGGATTTATCCCCAACAAAACACATGAGACTTCATTGTAAGAAACAGTGATTATCCCTAGAGAGTACTATAGGAGCTAGTATGAGAAGCTAGTACCCCAGAATAATCCAGTCCTTCAGTTTAATGGTTTCCTGACCTCTCATACTTAAACAAAACCCATCAGCTGACAAGCCTTACCTGCATACAAGGATCTCTACATTCTTACCTGATCTATACATCTGCTACAAAACCCAGGAAACAAAGATAAGAGCAGCAACCACAATAACAAGAGTAATCAAAATCTAAAATATGAATTAAAAAAGAAAGATGAACAATAGAAAAAACAATACTCGTGGAAAACAGAAAAAAGAAATAATTATGGAGATAATTCTGGAAACAGAAAACTTTTTTTAAAGATTGGATTAGTATCCTCAGTGAGATTCAACCAAGGTATTAACACAACTGAATTACCAGACTTGAAAAAAAATCATTAAAAAGAAAAAAAACCTTTTTAGATACTAAAAAAAAAAAAAACATATTATCAAAAAATTAATACAAGTTTTGGAAAATAAAGTGGAGGAAATCTCTCAGAGTACAGAAAAGAAAGGCAAAGATGGGAAAGGTAATAAAAAAGATAAACTCAGGAACTTCAGCATCCAATTAATAGGGCTTTCAGGAAGAAAGGTCAAATGGAGAAAAATAAGATGATTACAGAATGAATACAAGAGAATTTCCCAAAGATGAAGAAAACAAATTTTCAGATTAAAAGGGCTCACAAAATGCCCAGCACAAGATACAAGAAAAGAAATGCCCGAAATCAATTATAATGACAATATTATATGTTTCCAGAGAGAAAAATAGGTCACCCACAAGAGAAGTAAAAGGCAGAGTGAGAGTAGACTTGCTACCTGTCATAGTCATCCAGCGCTGCTAAAACAAAAATGCCTCAAGTGGTTAGCTATAACTAAGAGATATTTTATTCTCTTGCAGAAAAGTAGGCTAAAAGTCCAGATTCAGGGCATCAGCTTGTGGTAGAAGTCTTTCTCTGCTGCCTTTGGAGGAAGTTCCTTGTCAATCATCTCCTGGACTGGGAACTTCTGAGATATTCTTAGGGGTCCAAAATATATGCTCTGCTCCAAGCTCTGCTTCTTTCCTACTCTCCTAGTGGTAAGAAGTCCCCACCTCTCTGCTTGATGTCTTTTCCTTTGTATCCCAAATGATTGCTTCAGGGCACAATACAGTCTTACAGATTGAGTCCTGCCCCCTCCCAACACAACTACTGCCCATCCTCCCTCACTAACGTAATAGAGGCAGGCTTTAAAGCATGTGGAAACGTTACACAGTACTAGGAATCATGGCCTAGCCCAGTTGCTACACACATTTTTGGGGGAGCACAGTTCAATCCACAACACTACACATCAACTAGATATTGCAAAGCAATGTAGTAATATTTTTAAAGTTCCAAGAGAAAAAGCTTGTCAGACTAGAATCTACCAGTCTAGATAATAATCAAATATGAGGACAGAATAAAGGTATTTTCAGATTTGTAAGAACTCAGGGTTGACATCTCAAACATTCTTTCTTACGAAGGACCTTGAGAATGATTGTCAGGAAAAGGAGGGTGTAAATTATGGAAGCTATCCCTCAAAGGAGAAGAAAGCTGAGCCAACAGATGCAGAAGTCAGTCTTTTGAAACCAGATGCTGGCAACATCATGTGAGCTCTGTCTCTTACCACTTCTAAAGTCACATTTATTTTTTCTTAGCAAAATTTGTTTTTATTTAAGTTTCAGTTTTTAATCCAACTACTTATAACCAACAGAATCTCAACAGTCACATAGTTTATGAAGGCAACAGATGGAATGTAAAAGTAGAATCTTAAGAAAGTTTTCCATTAAGCAGAACAAGTAGTATTGGACCAGCAGAGAAAGAAATGTGACCCTACCAAAATACTTGAATCGCTGGAGTCACACTAGTCGAAGATTTTTTTTAGTGGTTTTAAGAAGTCCCTGGGTAACACAAAAGGTTAAGTGATTAACTGCTTATTGAGAAGTTGGAGGTTTGAACCCACCCAAAACTGCCTCGGAAGAAAAGCCTGATGATCTGCTTATGAAAGGTCACAGCTGTGAAAATCCTATGAAACAGTTGTGCTCTGTACCACGTGAGATCACTATGCCCTGAAATCGACTTGAAGACAACTGTTCTTGTTGTTGCTGTTGACATTGTTATTTTTTTTTAAATTGGTTGTAGGTTTAAAATTTTTAGAGTTCACTATGGAAAATTACAAAACACTTCTTTATCTCTAGAGAAATTATTAAGCTTGATAAATGTGAAAATAAACATACACGTAACAAAAGTTGAAAAGAAAAAGGAGACGAAGAAGGTGAGTGGAAGGGCAGGAAAGATCGTGTCCTCATGTCCCAAAGCCTAAGTCAAGGGATCTTGTCTGTGATAAAATAAATAACATGTGAAGATGTACATAACACTTTCTGCCATGCCATCTCCAAATGATACTGAGGAACCATTGTAGCAGGAGTATAGGTACAATGGTAGAAATTCATGAGCCATGTGATTTTTCACAAAAGTTCAAAGAGGAAGTCTATAAATTTTTATGGTAGATATTAACAAGTTTATGAAGCCCTCGTGGGGAAGCGGTTAAGAGTTTGACTGCTAACTTAAAGGTTGTCAGCTCAAATCCACCGGTCACTCCTTAGAAAACCTATGGGACAGTTCTACTCTGTCCTATAGGATTGCTATGAATCAGAATCAACTTGATGGCAACAGATTTGGTTTGGTCAGTGTTATTCTTAAAGAGTGTCACATACCAAAAAACTTCAAACCCGTCACCATCAAGTCTATTATAATCCATAGTGACTCTATAGGACAGAGTATAATTGCCCCCATAGAGCTTCCAAGGAGTATTGGGTAGATTCGAACTGCCAACCTTTTGGTTAGCAGTCATACCCTTAACCACTACCACCAGGGTCACACAATGAGTGAAACTTATCCTTACAATCTTTTCTTTTAGAACATTTGCCCCATCATAGCATGGTAGAGAAAAGGACAAAAGTCATAATCCAGAAAAATGCACAAATTCACAAAGAGAAACATGAAATTAAAATGTTCAATTTTACTAGAAATAAAAAAAAAAATGTAAAATAAAATACTCAAATGTGATATTCTTTTCATTTACTATCTTAGCAGAGTTTAAACAGACTGATGACATTCCGTGGTAGTAAAGGCCCAGACAGAGTAACCAATCACTATCAAGTCAATTCTGACTCATGTAATCCACCCATTACAGAGTAAAACTGCACTCCATGGGATTTTCATGGCTGTGACCTTTTGGAAGTGGATCGCCAGGACTTTGTTCTGAGAGTTTCCTCCAAATCTGTTGTCATTCACTGATTTTTAGAGATTAGACCCAAAATACAGTCCAGATGCACATTCTTGACTTTATCCCCTTGTTCCGTTCAAATAACTACTTCTTAGTTTAAATAGAGGTCCTACATGACCTTGACTAAGTGTTCTAGAATTACTAATTTTTCCAAAGTTGTTTATAATTTGACATTATCCATACTATGAAATGCTTTTATATAATCAATATAACACAGGTAAACATCTTTCTCCTATTTTCGGCTTTCAGCCTTTTTACATCTGACATTAGCAGTGATATTCCCATGTTTCTCATCCTCTTCTGAATCTAACTTGAATTTCTGGCAGTTTCCTCTTAAAGTATTGTGGTAATCATTTTTAAATGATGTTCGGTCAGATTTCACTTGTGTGTGATATTAATGGCACTGTTTAATAATGTCCACATTCTGTTGCATCACTTTTGTTTGGAACGGGTACAAATATGGATCTCTTCCACTTGGTTGACCGGACAGCTATCTTCTAAATTTTGTGGCATAGACAATGTGTACCTCCAGTACCTCCAGCAGTGCATTTGTTTGTTGAAATATTTCATGTGGTGCTCTGTCAGTTCCTTGAGCTTTTCTTTTCACCAACATGTTCAGTGAAATTTAGATCTGTTCCTTCAGTACTGTCAGTTCTTGAACACATGCTACCTCCTGAAATGGCTAAATATCTAGCAATTCTTTTTGATTCTGGTTATTCCTTCCACCTTCTTTTGATGCTTTCTCTGCTGTTCGGTATCTTCCTTGTAGAGTCCTTCAATATTGTAACTTGAGGCTTGAATCTTTTCTTCAGTTTTCTCAGCTTGAGAAATGATGAGCGTGTTCTTCCTTTCTGATTTTCTATGTCTAGTGTTGGTACACTTCATTCTAATACTTTATTTTGTCTTTGTAAACCACCTTTTGAAATCTTCTCTCAGCTCTTTTACTTCATCATTTCTTCATTTCACTTTAGCTACTCTAAGTTTAAAAGCAACTTTCACAGTCTCTTCTGACATTCATTTTCATATTTTCTTTCTTTCCTGTCTTTCTAATGACATCTTGCCTTCTTCATGTATGATGTCCTCGATGTCATTCCACAACTTGTCTGGTCTTAAGCAGTTATATTCAGTGTGTCAAATCTATTCTTAAAATGGTCTCTAAATTCAGTTGAAATATCCTTCTGCTTATATTTTGGTTCTGGTAGGCTTGTTTTAATTCTCTTCAACTTCAACTTGCATATGAGCAGTTCACTTTCTGTTGCACAGTTGGCCCCTGGTCTTGTTCTAACTGATGATATTGAGCTTTACCATCATCTCCAAAGTCAGTTTGATTCTTGTGTGTTCCATCTAGCCCAAGAACTAGACAAATAAGTTACAGAAACACATGAAAAATAAATGCCGTAGGTCTAAATTCATTGTTGTGGAAAATGTCCACAATATATTTCTTAGCATGTATGATATTATTATGATTTAAATTGTGCCCTCCAAAAAATGTGTATGAAATTTGCTAGGTCTTGATTCCTAGTATTGTGTGATTTTCTACCTTTACACAATCTGTTGTGATTTCCTCTTATCTTGTAAATCCTAATCTCTGCACGTAATGAGACAAGTTCAGGTTGTATTAAAGAGGACTAGGGTGTGATGAACAGTCTTAACTCAGGTCACAGCCCTGATCTGATGTAAGCAAAATTTCCCTCAAATGTAGCCTGTATCACCTTTTATCTTAACAAGAGGTAAGAGGAGACAGAAACAAACAGAGATGCGACCTCATCCACAGGAAAAAAAAAAAAAAAAAATGAGGGGGAACTGAAGGCACCCTTTGGAGCCTAGTTCCTGTGCTAAGAAGGTCCTAGACCAGGGCAAGACTGATGAGAAAGACCTTCTCTCAGAATCAGCAGAGAGAGAAAGACTTCCCCTGGAGTTGATGCTGTGAATTAGGACTTCTAGCTTTCTAAACTGTAAAAGAATAAGTTTCTCTTTGTTAAAACCACCAACCTGTGGTAATTTTGCCATAGCAATGCTAGACAATTAAGACAAATGCAATTCTATTTTTACTGAGGAGAAGGAATAAAATGTTTATGTATGTGTGTGTATAGTAAGTACTCTGGAAACGCATGCCTCGGAGGGCTGGATACCAAGATGAGGTTCAGTGGGAATGCTCTGCCTTGGAGAGGCTGCATTATCTATTACATATTTCACAAACAATAAATAAACCCACTAAAAATTGGTCTGACTTTAATTATTACCATGCCAATCAATACTAAATAATTTTAATGACAAAATAATCTTCTCTTTGTGGCTGTCGCCCAACTTTGATATGATCGCCTATCAGAGGTCCACAAGTGGTGTTGCAGTGAAAACTCAGTTAGATTGTTGGACCCGTCAGTCAAGGAAACCATATGGGAGAATATTTCTTTGTGGGAGTAAAAAATATATTTCTAAATGTGTTAAGCTTAAATCCTTACCATCCTTGGCTGGTTTCTTTCTCTACTCTTCCTCACCTCTGTCTTCCCAGGACCTAACGCATTTATTTGACCCCTGGCCTACCACTGTAGGGGTTCCTTTTGCCACAAAAATGACAGCATGTATTACAAAAGCAGCAATTTCCTTAGTGAACATGGATATTTCTTCTCAAGTCTTAGTCCTGTGGCAAAATTTGAATTTTAAAATAGAATCCCTAAAAATAATCTAAAACAGTATTTTAGCAATGGAAGATTTTGGTGGCTTGACTGGCTGATGGTAAGGTAATGAAAATTTTTCAGGAGCTAAGTTTAAAAACTGATAAAGGGAAGAGAAGGCAGGACTTTTAGTAGCATATCTCACAGCACATCTCTTATGTACCTGCTGCTACTATGAGGAAAGTCAGGCCTCATGGATTTTCAAGAGTCAAATAACATGCTATCATGAAAACAAACAGCTGGCTCTGAGATCACTTTAGTCTTAAGCCTATATAAAAATAACTCTTCTTCTTCTTCTTATACTTTAGATGAAGTTTTACTGAACAAACTATTTTCTAATTAAACAGTTCGTATACATACTGTTTCATGACATTGGTTACTGATGTCATGTCAACATGTCAACATTTTCCCTTCTCAGCCTTATGTTCCTTATTACCAGCTTTCTTGTCCCCTCCCACCTTTGAGTGCTTGTTCCTGGGCTGGTATGTCCCTTTAGTATTGTTTTGTTTTATGGGACTGTCTAACCTTTGGCTGAAGCATGAACCTCAGGAGTGATTTCATTACTGAGCTAAATGGGTGTCTGGGAGCCATACTCTCAGGAGTTTTCCAATCTCTGTTAGATCAGTAAGTTTGGTCATCTTTTGTGAGTTATAACTTTGCTCTATGCTTTTTTCCAGCTACGTTCAAAAGCATCTACTGTGGTGGTAGCCAGGTACCATCTAGTTGTACTGGACTCATTCTGGTGGAGGCCATTGTAGTTACGGTCCATTTGTCCTTTGGACTAATCTTTCCCTTGTATCTCTAGTTTTCTTCATTTTTTTCTTGCTCCCCAAGGGGTGAGACCAGTGGGGTATCTTAGATGGCTGATCACAGGCTTTTAAAACCCCGGATGATAGCTATCAAAGCAGAATGGAGAACATTTTCTTTATTAACTATGTTATGCTAGTTACGCCAGATGTTTCTGAAGATAATCGTCCCCACAGCCCTCAGTCCAGCAAGTCAGTGCCTCAAGGAGTTTGGATGTGTCTACAGAGTTCCCAACACCTTGCCTTGTAAATAATTATTCTTATGTTTTGGTAGAATGGCATCAGAAAGGATAAAGACTACGTAGGAGAATAAGATTTACGAAAGAAAGAGTGAAAAACGCTACCAAAACGGAGTTCAGTCTTTGCTTAAAGGTCAACCTCTCAGCCAAGTCTTAAAGCTGAGGGTTAGTCGAAAAGAGAAAGACCTTCAAAGCCATGGATTGACAAAGTCGCTGCAACAATGAGCTCAAACGTAGCAGCGATTGTGAGGATGGCTCAGACCCAGGCAGCTTTTCCAGAGGGTCGCTGTGAGTTAGAGCCACCTCAACAGCACTTAACAACAATGAAAACAAAGAGGTGTGACAGGACAATCCTTTTACAATTGGCCCCTTTAAATTTCCAGGGTTTCATAGTTTATTCTCCCCTTCCCCATAAAACTGACAGCTTTGTAGCATCTTATAGGATTCATTGAGGAGCCCCGGGGGCACAGGGATCAAAGGATTGGCTGTTAATCGAAAGATTGTCGGTTGGAACCCACCAGCCGCTAAAGCAGAAAGCTGTGACAGTCTGCCTCTTTAAGTATTCACAGCCTTGAAAACCCTTTGGTGCTGTTCTACTCTGTCCTACACCGTTGCTCAGTCAGAATCAGTTTGACAGCCATGAGTTTTGTAACAGTTACTTGTTTGATCATTCATTTGTGTGCACTTTCATTATTTTTATTTCTTCTTATTACTTCCTCCCACCCACACATAGGTCCATTAGAACATTTATTCTCATTAGTATCTCTTAAGAGCCTAAGGACAGTATTTGGTGCAAATAGACACAACAAATATTGTGCAAGGAAAGAGGGCAGGAGGGAGGGAGAAACGGGAGGAGGGAAGGAGGGATGAAGGATAGGAAGGAAGGAGGGGGGAAGGAAACAGAGAGGAGAGGAAGGAAAGAAGGAGGGAGAGAGGGAGGGAAGGAGTGCAGGAAAGAAGGAAGGAAGGAAGGAAAGTATAAAAGATAAGGAAACTTTGTGCTGCCCACCACAGACCCAAACTAAGTAGCACAGGTGTGATCAGGAAAGGGCCACATTCATTATCATTAATACGCTTAGACATTAACCATTGTTACCTAACAATGGCCATTTAATCCTTGTGGTACTGCTTCAGGGTAATTTTCGACATGATTTGCAGTTTTGTTCATTATAACATGGAGAATTAGTAACAGGAGACTTCACTGCAGCTATTCAGTGTTTTTGTTTTTTTTTCCTGAGAACTGAGAAAAGATTGCCAGCTATTTATGAGAAGTATCTGTTTTACGGATTAGTAAAGCGAGAATTAGTTGAAGTCCATGTCCGTTTTCTCTTACTATCCTTACTGATAAAATTTCAGTGAACACCTATGCTTATCAACATTGACTGATCATTTTTCTAGCAACTTATATGTATTTTAAAATATATATATAGCATTAGAATGTTTTAATTCATTATAAATGCAATTATTTGGTTATATTCTAGAAATACTCCTATTTCTTTGTGCTGTTGATGTGGCAGGATTGTGTGACTGTTTTATACAAGTGATTTACAATGTCATTTATGGGTGACTTAGTATAAACATTTTAATGGGGAAGCTAAGTTGGTACAACCAAGGAGTTGCAGGGGGTGTCCAGGTTCTTAAAATTCTGTGGACTGTCTGAGCCGTGGGGTTGCTGAGGGATTGGACACATCCTCTAATTGGTAGACATTTAATGCATCAAGTTGTCCCTTTCATGTGGCCTCCTACTCTAAGCTCACACTGACGGAACTGTCTCAGCACATGGAGCTGGAAAGGAGATACGACAAGGAAGGTGAAGACGAAGGCAAAGGTGAAGATCAAGGTGAAAGAGAAGGTGAAGGTAAAGGTGAAGGAAGCGATGGACAGGAAAAAGGAAATGTGGGAGAAGGTGGACTCCATGGAACCACGCAGTGTGCTCAGGCATTACTTTATTGTTCTACTATAGACTGGTCACTACTACTGAATCCTACCATGTGACTGCTCACTACTACTGGATCCTACCATGTGACTGCTCACTACTACTGGATCCTACCATGTGACTGGTCACTACTACTGGGTCCCACTATGTGACTGGTCACTATTACTGGCCATGGGGAAGATTAGTCCAGTACCAGAATTTCCTGTTGGAAAACGCTGAAGGCAAGCCAGGTGCTTTCTTACATGACAGTATATGATCCATCTCTTAAAAACCTAAGAGGCTTGATGTTATGCTGGCAGCAGGAGGTAGCTAAATAATGTGCCTTGAGAATGCTACCCAAAACTGGCATCAATAAATGTCTGGTCTATACACACTTGACGGTCCATCACACTGGAGGGCCTCTGGGAGCATGGCCCCTGGGCTACGTATCCCCAAACTGCAACCAGCACTGAGGCTAGCTCTCTAGACAAAGACTGGACTGGACTACACACAACATGGAGTGTGGCTATAGACAAACATACCTTTGGACTTAAATATGTACACAGGTTTGTCCTAAAGTCTCATCACGAGAGCCGAGATGATAGAGTGAGGGGGTCAGAACTTGGTCAGAAAGTCATGAGAAGATCCTAATGACAGCGTGAAGTGTGCTGTCATGGGGCAGGAGTGGAGGAAGGGAGGAGGAAGCAGTTAGAAGAGAATAGCAGCAAAAGTTCCAGGTATTATATGGCAAACTGATACAGACTGTGAAATTCTTCTTAAATCACAATAAAATTAATGTAATAAATAAATAATTGGCCTACTATTCTGTGAAGTTGATAGCTTTTTCATTTGGGGTAATTTTCTCCTGCTCCAACACAATGCTATTGATTAATACCAGTTTTGACCATGCCTGTTAATGACTTGTCACTTTGGACTTTGGAAGAAATTATTGTTGTTAGATGCCTATGTACAACACAATGAAACACTGCCCAGTCCTGCATGATCCTCACAATCGTTGTTATGCTTAAACCCATTGCTGTAGCCACTGTGTAATCCACCTGATTGAGGGGCTTTCTCTTTTTCACTGACCCACTACTTTACGAATTATGATGTCTTTCTCCAAGGACTGAGCCCTCCTGATAACATGTCCGAAGTATGTGAGGTGCAGTCTTACCATTCATGCTTCTAAGAATTCGGTCTTGGGAGAAATAGGATACAGAAAAAGAAAGGTACCAATAGTGAAAGAAGGGAGAGTTAGAAAAAAACTCCAGTCTTGCTCACATATGAAAAAATGTTACATACAGAAATAACTTAAGGCCCAGCACCAGCCTCTCTCCCCCATCCTTCAAGAAATGCTTAAATTCTTACTCTGATGGAGGATAGACTACTTTATATTCTGTTTTAGACTAGGTTCCCCAGAAATAGACTCTGAGATGGACAGATGCAAGTAGCGGGTGGGGACTATGCTCCCAGAAGATATATCTGCAAGGAAGTGAAGGAGTCCAGACTGTACAAAGGGAGAACAGAGCTACAGTGAATTCACAAAGGAGGCTTTGGATAACCCTGAAGGGGTCTGAGGGACTGAGATGGCCCTTCAGAGTTGCCCTAAGTGGTGTAAAATGGGGCTGACTTTGTGTCTGTCACTGGTCAGTCTTCCACCTCGAATCCACTTTCCAGAGAACAAAACATAGGCATTAACAGTCTCCCATCACCAAAACCAAGATGCTGATGGAGTCAATTCTGACTCATGGTGACTCCATATGTGTCAGAACAGAACTGTGGTCCATGGGGTTTTCAGAGGCAGGGCCAAGATGGTAGAGTAGTCAGATGCTGCCTGTGATCTCTCGAACAACAAAGATTCAAAAGAACAAATGAATTATTACATACAACATTCTAGGAGGCCTGAACATCAAAGGGAAAGTTGAGAAACTAAACTGAAAGTAGAGAAACTGAGCGATGGGGAAGGGAGAGTAGGTCCAGAAGTACCTAGGACTGGCCAGACCTGACCCAGCAAGGACTGGTTTGCAGACAACGTGGCAAGCAGATCATGGTGTTCAGAAGGGATCCTCCTCAGTTGGAGAGACTGAGCAGCAGGGAGCCCATTCATGCCTCCAGAACAAGTGAAAAATGGCATGTGATCATCAAAAGATAAATGGTTTGCATCCAATCTACTGCACAGATCTAAAATTTTCCTTTGGGATAAACCTCTCTCCCTTTTCCCAGAGCTTTACTCTTCTTTCTCTGCACCTTGCTAGGCTTCATAGACTGACTCATTCTTGAGCTGGAAGTAGGATCCCTTACATGACTTGAGACATTCTCCCAGACTTGGAGAAGGAAAAATTCATCGAATAGGGTGAAGGAGGAATAAAAAACTGCCATCTTCCCTAAGCTGGGAAGTAAGGGCAGAAACAGTTCCTTTGCCTAGGATCAAGCATGAGGGATATAATCTCCTCACAGACATTCAGGGATAGCAATAGGCCCCTGTCTTTTTCAGCATGCACAGCCTGACACTTGTGCCTACACCTATCACTCCTGTTTCTATGGATCTATAGGGGAGAGCCTGCACCACACACTTGGTGACTGAGTACCAGGACACATGAGCTGAATCCATATAAGAAAAGTCAATGGACTCCTGGGCTCACATGCCTAGTAACAGCACTAACCACCTGATAACAAGACACTAGAATTTCAAAGGGTACTGTCATAGATTGAATTGTGTCTCCTAAAAAATATGTGTAGCCATTTGGCTGAGCCATGATTCCTAGTATTTTGTGATTGCCCTCCATTTTGTAATTTTCCTATGCTGTAAATCCTAATCTCTGCCTGTGGTTAATAGGCTGTATTATGTTAAAGAAGACTAGGGTGGGATTGTAACGTCCTTCCTAAGGTCACTTCCCTACTGAAATGCAAAGAGAATTCCCCTAAAAGAGACAAAAGGAAAGGGAAGCAAGCAGAGAACTGGGGACCTCATACCATCAAGAAAGCAACACTGAGAGGATAGTATGTCTTTTGGACCTGAGGTTCCTGCACCAAGATGCTCTCAGACCAAAAAAAGACTAATGCAATGCAAGGACTTTCCTTCAGGCACAGAGACATTGTGTTCCCCTGAAGCAGTCTGAATTCAAACTTCTAGCCTACTGGCCTGTGTGAGAATAAACTCTTCTTTGTTAAAGTCATCTGTCGGGAGCCATGGGTGAGCCCCCAGGCCCCAACATACAGGAAGCTTGAAGGGTTGAAAAAGCCCGCGCGCGCCAAGTTTGAAAAAGCCCGCGCCCGCGAAATTCAAAAGGCCCGCGAGCGCAAAAACTTCCTGCCTGATGTCACTGCCTTAGTTTTATGTATACCCAATCCCCAGCCGACAACTACCTCACTCCAAATGTCACTCAATCCCTACGTCACTTGATCCCTCCCTCCATTCCCGCTGCTATATATACCGCACTGTAACAATAAAACCTTGAGGCTTGATCAGAATCTTGTCTTGCCTCCATTTCCTCGCGTCTTTCTTGCCCCACCTTCATTTTCACAGGCTCCCCCTCCTTCCTCCGTTGATTCGCCCCATGGGTCGGGGCAGTCATCCACTTGTAGTATTTCTGTTAGAGCAGTACCAGATGACTAAAACAGGTGCCAACAGTCAAACTAGCACACAAAATCAGCCTATTTGGATATTCCAAAACCAAATAAGAAGCTACAATACAGTAAGCAAACATAAAATAAACAAACTAACAATTTATTGATGGCTCCAAGGCAAAAGTCAATATGAAATCATGTAAAGTGGCAGACCACAATGCCTTCATAAAGCTCCCAAAACAAAGACCCAATAATTTTCCAGATGAAGACGACTTCCTGGAATTATCAGAAGTAGAATAATAATAATAATAATAAATGGTATTTAGAACTCTTCAAGAGGTAAGGAAGAAGATGAGGCTAAATGTACCAAAGCAGAATGTCAGACTGAACAGGCTACAAGAAAGCAGATGGGAAGTAGAAATTCAGAAGATTGATAATAAAATTACAGAATTAGACAACTCAGTAGAAAGTCAAAGGAGCAGAACTGCGGCAACAGAAGGCCAAATTAAAGAGACTGAAGATAAAGTACATGACATCAACATCCTCGAGGGAAAACAAGATAAAAGAATTTTAAAAAATCAAGAAACACTAAGGATTATGATTTATGTCAGATTCTGAAGAGATGATGCCTTTGAATTACGGTGTTGGAGAGGGATAGTGAATGTACCATGGACCACCAAAAGAACAGATCTATTCTGGAAGAAGTACAACCAGAGAGTTCCTTTGAAGCAAGGATGGTGAGACTGTGTGTCATATACTTTGGACATGTCAGGAGGGATAAATCCCTCTAGAAGTACATCATGCTTGGTAAAGTAGAGGGTCAGCGTAAAAGAGAAAAATCCTCAACAAGATGGATTGACACATTGGCTGCAACAATGGGCTTAAGCAGAAAAATGATTGTGCGTATGGTGCAGGACAGGGCAGTGTTTCATTCTGTTGTACTTAGGATTGCTATGAGTCAGAATCAACCTGAGAGCACATAACAGCAACAACAACTATCCAGAGACATAATCTGTGAGTGACTGGAGTACCACAATGGGTGAGAGCTGGTGGGAAATAACAGAAAATGCAGAGAGAATTATTGAAGATCTGTTGACAGTAAACTTGTCTGACATCACGAAACACAAGATGTCTATCCAAGATTCTCATCAAATTCCACACAAGGTAGGTCCCAAAAGAGAGATGCCAAGGCACATTACAATCAAACTGGCCAAAACTAAAGATCAGGAGACAATTTTAAATTGGCTAGGGATAAATGAAAAATAATTTACAAAGGTGAGTCAGTAATACTAAGCTTGACTACTTAGCAGAAGCCACGCTGGCAAGAAGGGAATGGGATGACATACACAAAGGCTTAGAGGAAAAATACTGTCAGCCAAGAATTATATATCCAGCAAAACTGTCTCTCATATATGTTAATGAAATTAGCACATTTCCAGATGAACAAAAATTTAGAGAATTTGAAAAAAAATCCAAAATTATAAGAAACACTGAAGACAGTCCTTGAGTAATATCAGATGACAACCCAACACAAGAAACCAAAACAGAGCAACCAGATATCAACCCAGAGAAATTAAAAACATAAATTAAAGGGAAAACACTGACAATAGGAAAACAGATGTCATTATGTAAAAGATGACATTATGATGAAAAAATAGAAACTTAAAAAAATGTAGTCAGAGATCTTTCATATGGAGAGGAGGTCAAAGTAATAGAAATGAAAGACTAGGTTAAATTTAGAAAAATGAGAATAATATTAAGATAACTACAAAGGAAATTAACAATCCTACACATCAAGAAAAACATAGAGTTTTCAATGGTTGATATTTCAAAATAGAGTGTCAGACCTTTCTTTCAAGGTGCTTCTGGGTGGACTTGAACCTCCAACCTTTCAGTGAGCAGCCAAGTGCAGACAGCGCACCCTCCACAGCCTAGGGCATTTATCATAGAGGGAGGCAGCTGTGAGCTGTGAGCAACCAATGTTCTCAACCCCAGAGGGAGGGGCACATCGGCCCTGTAAAAGAATCTGGGCAGAGAACCACAGTGTCTGTTACGTGTCCCCATAGTTAGGCACACAACCACAAGAAGAACAGGACTTCGAAGAATTAAAAGAAAATAAGAGAATTCAGAGTTAGGTGAGAACCTGAGAGAAGAAAATTGCAAGTTCATACTTAATCTGAGTTTTATGTCTTTCTTAAAAGGAAATATCTACAGCTGCACTCTCCATTACGATGTCCCCTAGTCACAAGCGTCTGCGTCTGCTGAGCACCGGAAATGTGGCTGGTTCAAATGGACTATGCATTAAAAAGGATCCCTGGTGCCAAAGCAGTTAAGAACTCAGCTGTTAACGAAAAAGTCAATAGTTCAAATCTATCAGCTGCTCCTGGAAATCCCTTGGGGCAGTCCTCCCTGTCTTACAGGGTTACTATGAGTCATAATGGGCTCATTGGCAATGGGTTTGGTTTCAGTTTTCACATATTGTAAAACAGGCCACATTTTAAAGACTTACTATAAAAAATATAAGACTAGACGGCACTTGACTAGTAAAATGATTTTCATATTGGCTGCATGCTTGTCTTAGTCATCTAATGCTGCTATAACACAAATACCACAAGTGGATTCCTTTAACAAAGAGACATTTATTTTCTCACGAAAAAGTAGGCCAACAGTCCAAATTCAGAGCATTAGCTCTGGATGTGGGGCAGCAGAGGAGTTTTTCCATTAGTTCTGGAAGACACTCCTTGTTGTCAGTCTTCCCTTGAACTGGGAGCTTCTGAGGAGCAGGGACCCCGAGTCCAGAGGATGTGTCTGCTCCTGGCCCTGCTTCTTCCATGATGGTAGGAGGTCCCCAACTCACTGCTTGCTTCCCTTTCCTTTATAACCCAAGAGACTGCCAAGAGGCACAATACAATCTTACAGATAGAGTCCTGCTTTATTAACACACTCGCAGCCCATCTTCCTTCATTAACATCATAGAGACAGGATTTACAGCATATAGGAAAATGACACAATAATGTAAATCATGGCCCACCCAAACTGATACACACACTTTTGGGGAATATAACTCAACCCATGACAACGATGATACAACATTTTAGATCTGCTGAGTTAAATAAAATGTAATTAAAATTAACTTTTCTGTTCCTTTTAACACCTTAATGTGCCCACCAGAAAAGTTAATATTATTTATGTGTGCCATGTTACAGTTTTGTCAGAAAGTACTGATCTAGAATAATCTCACAGTGTAACAAAGGTGCCTTTGTCTCAAGCTACAGTCTATGGCACAGCAGCACTGGAAAGAGTGACAAAACGGGGAAAGGGTGGGTATGTAAATAGCAAACTTCTCGTCCAGATTCTCAGAAACTTTTTTCACGAGGCTTCTAGATTGGTAACCCAAATGCGCCCTATTTAGCTGTGACAGACTGAAGCGATTCAACCAGTTTGCCTACAATAACGGAGTGGAGAGAAACACAAGAGGCACCCAAGACTGACTGTGTCACTTTTTAAAGGAACCACGGCCTCTGATTAGTAAAAGTGTTTGCTTTATTCACAAATCAAAAGAAGTTCTGACTCACTTTAAACCTTTTCTTCAGGACAAGAGAATCACGTCACCTCAGTGATCAATTGGGTGGGTCAGGAAACAGCTGGAATCCAGGCAGCAAGTTGATGGGTACAATAAAATAGTTACTCCATATGCCAAGGAGAAGACCATATGTGGCACTCAGTGATGACCAATGAGAACCTGAGTCAGAGCTAGGGTAAAAATAACACAAGGCAAAGAATGGACTTGTATTTTTTGCTGTCATCAACTATGCGGTGCCTTTGTAGTCATTTTGCTTGTTGTCACCAGTACCACACCGGGTACGCTTCTCTCCAGCTCACAATTTCGTTTAAACATCATCCTCCCACTCTCAGTGCCAATGTCCAAGTCCAGATTTTTGTCACCTTAGACTGAGTTACTGCAACCGGCTCTTTCCTTGATCCTTTTCCTTCAAATTTATCTCTCTTTTTGATTTACGCTGTTAACTTGTTGTACGTTCTCTTCTCTGAAACATATCACCCCTCTGGTCAAAAACAAACTAAAATGACTTCCTATTGGTTACCCAATCAAGTCCAAACTCAGTCTGAGATTTCCATAGATATTTAAAATACGTTGGTTTCTCTTCTTCCTTTTTCTTTATTACTTTCATTTGAATGTACTTCCTACCGTTCTCCATATCTTTAAAATTTTTAAAAATAAAATATGTTGGACACTGAATCTATGGAAGACGTTTTTCAGAATCTGGTTCCACTCTAGTTCAGAAAGTTTTCTTAAACGAGCCTTGAGTTTTCTGAACTCCAGAATACTTTATATATCACAGGATTTTATGTTTTACATATACCCATGTTTTTCCTAATAATTTAATCCCTAGAATCATTATACTTGTGACCAACTTGTAAACTCCCCAGAGTCAGAGGTTATATTTTATACCTCATGTAAAAAAAGAATATAAATACTTTTTGAATGGCTCCTCACTTCCAAACACTGTAAATGTGTCTATATTTTGCAATCCAGTATTCCATGAAGCCAATCTACTTTGTATATGTTCTCTTCCTGAATTACTTCCATATTGCCATGCCGGACTGCCCTGACTCCTTATGCCAAATAACATGGACTCAAGAACATTAAGTAGCAGAGTTATTGGTGTTTGGGGATAAGGACCGTGGAATTTCCACTGGTCATTTTTCGTCTTGGCGTGCAGCTTCCTGCCTTGATCTTGGGCTTCTCTCCTCCGTCAGCATTTTCTCCCCTCCTCTCTCGCACCCTCTGACTGCCTCTGTCTTGTGCAAAGCAGTTTCGTATCTTAAAAACTGAATATACCTGCTAGTAGAGGGTGTTAAACAAAAATAGGTCTCTCTCAGGGTATTTTTCAAGTGTGCCTTTTTTTCCATTTTTTTCCTTTCTTTCTCTTTGCACTCTCCCTTCCATTTTCTTTTCAGTTGTGCCTTAGGTGAAAGTCTGTAGCTCAAGTTAATTCTCATATAAATATTTATACACATATTGTTTTATGACCCTAGTTGTAATCCCTATAATGTGACAGCACCCTCTCCTTTCTGCCTGGGTATACCATTTCCATTCAAGCAGCTCCTACACTTTTCTATCCACCTTCTCATCCCACGTCTAGACGGAAGCTGCCCATTTAGTCTCTTGTATCTACTTGAACTAAGAAGCACACTATTCACAAGTAGTATTTCATGTTTTGTAGTCCAGATTAATCTTTGAGAGTTGGCATCAGAAACAGTTTTAATTCTGAGCTAATGGAGAGTCCAAAGCTATTCTGCAAGTCATAACATAGTATTCTTTTTTTTCTGATACACAAACATTTTCTCATTTAGTCCTTGTAACAATCCATTTCACAACGCCTAGCAGCAAACATTTGATTGAACATTGACTATACCAGGCATCATTTTCAATGTACTATAATGTATTGATCTCCTATAACCCACCACGAGTCCACGACAACTAACAAAAACATAAATGCAAGAGGAAAGTATTATTATTACTCACATTTTACAGATTAGGAAATGAGTGAAAATAAATTACATAATCACTTGGTAAGAAAGTCAACAACAGAGTCAGAATTAAAATTTAGGCAGCTTGATTCCAGAGCCCAAGTCCTTAAAATGCTGCTGTTCTGTCTCACAGCAAAGGAAACTGAGACTGAAGAGGATAAGCAACCAGCTGTGGTCACACAGGTGATGACTAATGTGACTAAAGTCCTTTCTCTACTCACAGGACCGTAGGGCATTCAATTCTATGCCTTGTTTGGAAAAATGACACTGTCCTTCCATTGATGTTTTCACTCGACTTCACTAAAAAGTGCTTAAAGTGACATAAGTGTGTAAACTACATTCACTGCGGTCCAAAGGACAGGTCAGTCTTTCTTTTCTTTTCCTTCTTCTCTTTGATCCCCCTCCATAAGCCGTCCGTCCATAAATCTCCCACCAGTGTGTTTCTTTCCATTCAAGGTAACCTTGACTGCTCTGTCTCAGTTGCCATCTAAGTACTCTACTTCTAATCAAATCTCCAGAGTACAGGACAAATTCACTTGCTCTGTAAACCTTCACCAAAAGCACATGCACAAAGAAGACATTAAGTCCTTTACCCAAGAGAAAAGAAGAACCTTGTGCTAGAGTTCCTCGGAGTGCCTCTGGCTTTACACCTTACCGCCTTTACTTTTGTTTCTGGAAGAAAAAAGGAGTTACCTGTTGCCACTGAGTTAATTTTCAGTCATAGTGACACTATACAAGGCACGACAATTAGTCTGTGAACTTCTCTGTTCTAAAGGCTAGATATCTCATTGCTGAATATCACTCTGGTCACCTTGGGAGTACTCCCAGTACCTAGTCCACCCTTCAAAGCACCTGTGGAACTCCTTCTGGAACAGCCATTGCGCATGGTGGCATGGTGGCAAGTTCGCAAACTTAATTGTACAGTTGTCTGTGAGGGAGTCTTTAGTCAGTAAACAGCTGTATTGCAGCACCCTCCTTACTCAACTGATCTGGAGTCCAATAACTTTTTTCTTTACCTGAAGAAAAAAGTAAATATTAGAAGGAGGACATTTTGATGACATTCAACACATCAAGGGTAATATGATGACAGCTCTGCTGGCTATTGGAGAAAGAGAGTTCGAAAGGTGCTTAGGAGGGTGAAGATATGTAGCATTTTTCTAGGATGAGTTCTCGAACTTAATTATCAGAGCTCATAGGACAGAGTAAGACTGCCCATAGGTTTCCAAGGAGCGGCTGGCAGATTTGCACTGTCGATCTTTTGGTGGGTGGTCAAGCTCTTAACCACTATGTCACTACAGCTCCTGTTTTTGACAGAGATGCAAAAATTCAAAATCAGACTACTTTTGTTTCTATCCAGGGTCTGCCGCATATCAGTGATGTACCTTGTTATTTACTTAGCCATTCTAAGCCACATGTGTGAATGGGGAATAATAACAACAGTTGTCTCACGGAGTTATGAGGAACAACCGAGTTAATACTGAGAAGACACTTGGTCAGTGCCTGTTCCATTATACGTACTCAGAATATATTTCGAATCTGTTTTTGTTGAGTATAATTAACATTAAAAAGGAAAAAAGCTTCAGAGTAGCGGGAGAGTAACTGAGTTCCTGTCACTTTGCTAGTGAAAATCTCCAATGGTTTTCTTCTCTTTACCCTGAGATTGAATCTGCCTCTAGGCAGTGGCCAGCAAGGTTCTGTATCACGTGATCCTGCCCTCACTTCCAGCCTTGTCTTTCGTCATTCTCCTTATTGGTCACACTTCAGCCACACTGGCCGTTTCCAGTTGTTTGAATAGATTAAGCTGCTCTCATTTTGAACTTTGCGTATGTTGTTTCTTTTGTCTGTAAAGGCTCATCCTTCTACTCATCCTTTAAACTGGGTGTCATCTTATCAGATCAACTCTTTAAATTCTACCTGCTCTGTACAGAGTCCTTCCTAACCTTTTTATTCATAATCATGTCATATTTGTTTTCTTTTTACCTGATCATAATTGGTAAAGATTTTGTTTATTGTTTGCTCATCTATTGTTTATTGCTTCCATAGACCAAAAGTTCCTTGATAGCAAGGACCATATGTATTATACTTAAAATACATATAATACACTTTGCCATAGCTATAGATCTCAAACCAAGTTGTTTTTGTTGTTAGGTTGCCCTCAAGCTGGCTCCAACTCATAATGGCCCTATATACAACCAAACGAAACACTGTCCAGTCCTGTGTCATCATGACGTTGTTGTAGCCACTGTGTTAGTCTGTCTTGTTGTAGGTCTCCCTCCTTTTTGCTCATCCTCTACTTTACCAAGCATGATGTCCTCTTCTGGGGATTGGTCTCTCCTGATAACATGCCCAAAGTAAATGACACAAAATTTTTCCATTCTTGCTTCTAGGGAGCTCTACTTCTTCCAAGACAGATCTGTTCATTTTTCTGGCAGTCTGTGGTATGTTTAACATTGTTCACCAACATGATAATTCAAACTCATCTATTCTTCTTCAGTTTCACCATTGTCTATCTCCCCCATGCATTTGAGGTGATTCAAAACCATGGCTTGGGTCAGCTTCACCTTAGTCCTCAAAGTGACATCAAGAGGTCTTTTGCAGCAGATTTACCCAATATAGCACCTTGTTGGATTTCTTGATTGCTGATTCCTTGGATGTTGATTATGGATCCAAGTAAAATGAAGTCTTTCACAACTTCAATATTTTCCCCATTTATCATGCCATTGCTTATTGATTCAGTTGTGAGGATTTCTGGGTTTTTTTTTTGTGTGTGTGTGTGTGTTAAGGTGCAATTCAGGTTAAAGGCTGTAGATTTTGATCTTCATCAGTAAGTGCTTCAAATTCTTTCTACACTGAGCAAGCAAAGTTGTGTCATCTGAATATCACAGTTTGTTGAGTCTTCCTCCAGTCCTGATGCTGAAGTCTGCATTTAGTCCAGCTTCTCTGATTTTTTTTTTTTTTTTTTTTTTGCTGAGCATACAAATTGAATAAGTATGGTCAAAGATATAACCCTGATGCACACCTTTCCTGGTTTTAAAACATGTAGTATCCCCTCGTTCTGTTCAAAAGACTGCCTCTTGGTCTGTGTGGTTCTGCTCAAGAAAAAATTACGTATTTTGGAATTACCATAATTTGATCTGATCTACATAGTCTAATGCCTTTGCATAGTCAGTAAAATATAGGCAAACATCTCTCTAGTATTCTCTACTTTCAGCCAAGATCCATCTAACATTAGCAATATCCTTGTTCCACATCCTCTTCTGCATTCAGCTTGAATGTCTGGTAGTTTCCTGCCAATGTATTGCTGCAACCGGTCTTGAATGATCTCCAGCAAAATTTTACTTGTGTGTGATATTGTTCAATAATTTCTGTATTCTGTTGGATCACCGTTCTTTGGAATGGCCACAAATATGGATCTCTTCTAGTTGGTCGGCCACATAATTCTCTCCCAAATGTCTTAGCAAAGACAAGTGATTGCTTCCTGACAAAACAAGTTAGCATGCAATAAATGTTTGTTGAATGAATACATAGATACACTAGAAATATAAAACATAAACAAATAAAATGACTAGAAAACAAGTCCAAGGTAGCATTTAAAAAGTGTTTGCCAGTGTTCTGCAGACTAAATACATGATCTGTGATGAAGCCAAAATAACGCAGGGAAGAGTAACATGAAAGTGGATTAATCAGAGACTGCTTTTTGGAGGTAGTAAGATTTTACTGTGAAATATTGCATGGATTTGGGTTGGCAGGAAAAAATATTTAACTAGAAGAAATTTTACGCGTATGGGCAAACTTTAAGAAAATTAACTTGATAGGAATAAAGATGCTATGTGGAGAGTAATTAAGTCAAAAGCTATCTAGAGTCAGCTTAATAGAGGAAGTGGTGTTGTTAAGCTGTTGTTTGGGTTTAAACCTAAATGTGTCACTCTAATGATCTGTATCTACATCAATCGAGGTATGTAAATATGGATGGATGGATGGGTGGAAGGAACCCTAGTGGCACAGTGGTTAAGCACTGGGCTACTAACCAAAATGTCAGCAGTTCTTTCGGAAACCCTATTAGGCATTTCTACTCTGTCCTCTTTGGTCACTGTAAGTCAGAAGTTTTTTTTTTTTTAATGTATGCATGTACACATGTATGTATCCATGCTAAAAGAGCTGGGTGATACAAGCAGTTTACGCTGGTTGCTAACTGAAAGATCAGTTATTTGCATCTTCTAGTTCCATGGAAGAAAAGGCCTATGGTAAAGACTGTACCCAAGAAAACCCTGTGGAATAGTTCCACTCTGCAACGTAGCGGGTCTCCATGAACTGGAAGCTGACTATGGGAGCTCACAAAAAGAGCAACAAAAACAGCAATATTTGGGGGCATGGCCCCTGTTGTTAATTGCTCTCAAGTTTAACTTGAATCATGGCAGCACCATAGGCTACAAAGTAGAGCTACTCTCTAGGGTTTTCTCAGCTATAATCTTAACACAAGCTGATTGACAAGCCTGTCTCCCATAGCATCTCTGTGTAGGTTTGAACTGCCAACCTTTCTTTTATTTATTTATTTATTTATTACGACTGAGTGAAAATGTACATTCCCTTATAAATTTACATGCCCACCTATATGTAATTTCCACTGCTCTCCCTGCCCAGTGACAGCACACTATTCCTCTCTGCTCCATACATGTCTCATCCTTCCAACAGTCTCCTTTCCCCTCTTCTCCACCCACTCTCCTTCCTCCAGCCAGAGGTCAGCAGCATGATGTCCTATAGATGCATAGAACCATGAAGTGCATCCACTCTGCATCGCCAAGTCCAATCCATTCGTGTCCGAAGAGCGGATCTTCGTTATGGTTTATGGGCAAGGGCAGCATCAGAGCCAGGGGCCATGCTCCCAGGGGAACCCCGAAATCGCTGGACCCTCAACTGAGGTCCTTTAGTGGAGATCTCAGCGTGCACCCCTTTTTATTCTTGTGTTGCCAGTGAGACTCAACTTAGTGAGCTCCATCGCGACTATCACTGGTGGTGGCCGGGCACCATCCGGTTCTTCTGGTCCCAAGTTGATGTAGGCACCCACTCATGTGGGTCTCTCTATCTTCTGGGTTGTCTTTACCCCATGTCATTTTGGTCCTTGGTGAGCATCCATTCCTGCTGAGTTGGGACCATTTGCTGTGCCCTCGGATGGCAGCTTGGAACTGCCAACCTTTCTGTTAGCAGTCAGTCACAAATAGTTTTCCCTACCTAGAAGCCTAATGGTTCCTTGGAAAAAATCAAACCAAACCCATTACCCTCTAGTTGATTCTGACTCAGCATACAACATGCTCTAAAGGTCTTACAAATAATTCCAATAGTTTGTGAGGAAGTACAGCTGGAATGAGAACATAGCCTCCCCAAAGGAAAAACATTCTTGTTTAAAAACATGCATTCTAGTGGTTTCTTTAAAAAATATAGAAAAGAAAATTAGTCTTTCTACTTTTTAAACCACATCCTTTACTTAGTTTGTAAAATTTTAACTACCTTTATCGTATTTGTAATAGTCAGAGTTTATAAAATGCAAATGTTTTGTTTTTAGGCCTTGGCTACGCTAACTAAGTCAACATTCTTTTGGGCATCTCTGTGCTCAAAATCAGAGTCTACTGATTCTTTATAAGAGAGCAGAAACTACTGCCAAACACACTGCTGTTGAGTCAACTCCAGCTTGTAACCGTCCTATAGGACAGAGTGGAACTGCCCGGTGAGCTTCCAAAGAGCACCTGGTAGATCAAACTGCTGACCTTTTGGTTAGAAGCTGTAGCTCTTAACCAATACATCACCAAGGTCTTAAAAAGAAAGCATCTTTAAATAGATAATTTATGCAAATCACTAAAGATAGTGGTTGGTATATAAGACATACTCAACAAACGCTGGTTCATGTTCCATTAATTATGTTTTGAGACAATGCATAATGAAAACCGAAGAAGAACTGATACCTTTGAATTACGGTGTTGGTGAAGAATACTGAACATACCAGACTGTCAGAAGAACGAGGAAGTCTGTCTTGGAAGAAGTACAGCCAGAATCCTCCTTGTAGGTGAGGAGGGCAAGACTTCTTATGTACTTGGGACATGTTACAGTCCTTGGAGGAGAACATCATTCTTGATAAGGTAGAAGGTCAGAGAAAAAGAGGAAGACCCTCAACAACATGGATTGACACACAGACTGCAACAACGGGCTCGAAAATAGCAAAGATTATGGGAACGGGGCGGGACTGGATAGCGTTTTGTTCTGTCATGCGCACAGTCACTATGAATCATAACCTACTGGACAGCACTTAGCAACAACAAAAATATCCTGGTGGTGCAGTGGTTAAGAGCTCAGGTGCTAACCAACTATTTCACAGTTTAAATCAGTTCATGAGACGTTATAATTTTCAAATGTCCTACTATGACTATGTATAAGCATTGTATTTCACATAGTAGATGACTCAAATACCTTTGACCAATTCACTAACCAAATAATTAGGAAAAGAACAAACTGCATTTTTGTAAATAGTTTCGTTTTCTGAATCTAAACAGTTCTGTAACACCAATAAATAAACAAAATTCCTGTCTTACATAAAAGGCCTTGTTACGAACCTCTATACATAGTCCCACCATTTAAATGCAGTAACAGTTCCCGGGCAACCCTATGAGCCGTTCTACTTTGTCCAACAGGGTCTCAGTGGATTGGAATCAAGGTGGCGGCAATGGCGTATAGCTTTGCTTCTCTTTTATCAGTGATAATCTCCATGCTTTGAACACACAGGAACAGTGGAAATGGTGGGACTATGTATAGAGGTTCGTAACAAGGCCTTTTATGTAAGACAGAAATTTTTAGTTTCTTTATTGGTGTTACAGAACTGTTTAGATTCAGAAAACGAAACTATTTACAAAAATGCAGTTGGTTCTCTTCCTAATTATTTGCTTAGTGAACTGGTCAAAGGTATTTGAGTCATCTGCTATGTGAAATACAATGCTTATACATAGTCATAGTAGCAAAGCCAGCCAAGTGCCGTCGAGTCGGATCCGACTCATAATAGGACATTTGAAAATTATAACCTCTCATGAACTGATTCTTAGTCGTATTTTCTGTAATTATTGTTGTTTCAATCAGGGTCAAATCTGGAGACAGAAACCACATAGTAGTTCGAACAGATAAAGTTTAATATAAATAATAATGAACTATAATGGTGGATGAGAATTCCTGGGTAGTGCAATGGTTAATGCTCTTGGCTGCTAACCAAAAGGCTGGAGGTTTGAGTCCACCCAAATGCCTCGTCCAGTGATGCCTCAGAAGAAAACCTGTCATTTACTTTCAAAAAAATCAGCTCTGCCCAAAGAAACACAGTTCTACTTCGACGCATATGGGATGGCCACAACTCCGAGTTGACTCAGCACAGCTGGGAAATAATAGGGGAGTGGAGTCACAGCGTATCTGCTGGTCAAAAGTAAGAAGAACCTTAAAGAATACAGGAATAACACGTACATGAAGCAGTCACTACTTCTTGGTAGAGGGTCAGCAAAACAGCGGAAGACCCTCAACAGGATAGATTGACACAGTGGCTGCAACAATGGGCGTAAGCGTAAGAATGATTGTGAGCATGTCACAGCAACAGGCAGTGTTTCCTTCTGGTGTCTGTGGGGTCACTGAGTCTGAACCAGTTTGAAGGTAGCTAACAGCACTTTTCGACGGCACTTGGCTTGGCAACAGCACTTTTAGCACCTGAGATAGTGTTCCCAAGGGAGAGCCCCCTGAAGGTGAGAGCCAGACCGTGTCAGAGAGAGCAATTGTAGCTCACTGAATTGCAGAGAAATCGCTGTGGCACCACTGGAATGTGCTAGAAATCTGCCTTTTGAAACTTAATGGAAATACGCCATCTAGGGTGCCGGGGAAACTGCCCATGGGGAGGTATCACACTGGAAGTCTTTTACTTCAAAATACCCTGAGGAGGTGCCAGGAAGCAGCTGATCCTTGGGTACTGCTGGCTGCCAGGCTCTGAAAGAGCCTGGTGCCAGAGAAAACAACAAATATTACAGGAGCTGGACTCTGGAGACCTCTCCCCCAGCGCAGAAGCTTGCCAAGCAAGCATGCCAGAACCAGGAAGGAAAGCCTCCCCGCCCCCCAGCACCGTCTCTACAGTACACTCTACTGACAAACCTTAATACCAAAGCAGCTGGAAAAGCAAACCTATTAAAAGATCCATTTTCATGAAGCAGGCTGAAAGGTTGGATTTGGAGATCAGAGCAATGACTAGTATTATTTTCCGATGTTCCAAAGACAAAAAAATATGATGCATATTCAAAGAATATCCTTTCCCTCAACTCATGACTTCCAATACGAAAAAACTTTTGGGATTCAGGCATCCATCAAGACTAGGTTAATCAACAGATATGGCCAGAGAAATAATCACAGTAAAGCTATATTGATTCACAGTATAAAATGAACAGCCTGGAAAGGTCAGGGAAATAAAAAGTGATACAGGATAATTTTAGGGGGATAATTTGGGGGAGTTTTGAAAAAGAAAAAGAACAAGTGCTAAATTAATTCTCATACTATGATGAACAGCTCTCTGGGAAACACAAAGTTGAAAGAATTTGAGAATATTTGTATATGTAATTAGTCTTTGGATTTTTTTTTATACCAGAAATATTTAAATTACTTTTTAATAATTCAAATGCTGATGTTCAGTTTCTTCTATAAGCAATCCTATGTTGAGAGAGATGACAGGAGGTCCAGGTTTATTTGGGTTATATCGACCATAACATTTTAAATCTATTGTATAGTTCATCAAATTAGTAAACTTTCATATGCATTCATTTACCTGCCAAGAAACAACAGCACTTACTCTATCCTGACATAAGGATTTATTAAACTATTGACTGCAAGTATACCTTGTGGAAACCCTGGTAGCATAGTGGGTTAATTGCTATGGCTGCTAACCAAAAGCTCAGCAGTTCCAATCCACCAGATGCTCTTTGGAAACTCTAGGGGCAATTCTATTCTGACCTATAGAGTCTCTGCGAATTTGAATTGACTCAATGCCAGTGGTTTCTTTGTGTGTGTGTGTGTGGTATGCTTTGCTGTCTTCATTATTAGTGTTGCTACACAAGAAATACCTCAAGTGGATGGTTTTAACAAACAGAAGTTTATTCTCTCACAGTTTAGGAGGCTAGAAGTCCTAATTCAGGGCACAAGCTCCAGAAGAAGTCTTGTTCTCTCTGCTGACTCTGGGGGAACGTCTCTGTCATTAATCTTCCCCTGGTCTAATAGCTCTCAGCAGAGGATCCCTAGGTCCAAATGATGAGCTCCAGTCTCAGTGCTTGTTTCTTGATGGTCTATCTGCTTGCTTTTCTCTCTTATTGTCTGCTGTGAGATGCAGGTGATGCAGGTGATGCAGGTTACAGTCCAGGGAAACTCTCCTTACATCCATCAGGGCTGTGACTTGAGCAAAGGTGTTGCATTGCACTGTAATCCTCTTTAATGTAGCCTAATCTTGCTTCATTACCATAGGCAGAGATTAGGATTTACAATATATAGGATGATTACATCAAATCACAAAATGGAGGACAGCCACACAATACTGGGAATCATGGCCTAGCCAAGTTGACACATACTTTGGGGGAATACAGTTCACTGAATGACACTTGGCTAATTGTTTGAAAATTTATTATTTCCAATTTAGTTGGTCCTAAAAACTACTTGCCAATCCTCTTACTAGTTTCTCATCAGTCATTTCGCGTTTGTCAAAGCAGGTTTAAAAAAATTTTTTTTATTGTGATTAAATGAAAGAACACACTACAAATCGGTTTTGAACGCCCACCTATCTGCAGCTCCCTCTGCTGTCCCCAGCTGGTGACAATACACTCGTCCTTTTCACTCTGTGTATCTAGTATCCTCTTAAAAAGCAACTGTCCCCTCCCCCCACCCTGCCATTCACCTCTTCTCTCCCATCTAGAAAGAGACCAAAAGGACAGCCTCCTGTAAATGCATAGAGCCATAAAGTACACACACTTTATGGTCACACCGTGTCCCCGACTCCAATACATTCTCGTCTAAAGAGTTGACTCCTTACTTGTTTCTCATCAGGGCCAGCAGCAGGTCTAGGAATCATGTTCCTAAGGATCCTCAGGCTGTCAGACCATCAGTTCAGGTCTTTTAGAAGAGTTATTGAGCTGCGCAGCGACTCTACATTGTGTTTCCAGTCACAGCTGTCTGACGGTGGCCAGGCACCGTCTGGTTCTTTGGGTCTCGTGTTGATATGGTCTCCCATTCCCATGGGTCCTTCTGTATTCTGGGCTCTTTTTAATTCATATCTTTGTTGGTGGTGGTGGTCGTCTGTTCTGGGTGAGTTAGGCCCATCTGGTGTACCTCAGACGGCAGCTTGCTAGCTTTTAAGACCCCAGACTCCACTTACCAATGTGGGGTGCAGTAGACTCTCTTAGCAATAGACTAGTTATGCCAACTGGCCTCTATGTCACCTGAATACATGGTCCCAAGATCCCCATCCCTGCTACTCTATCCTTTGAAATATTAGGTTAAGTTTAGAAAACTTTTCGGTTTATGGTAAAGTCCAGTTAAGTTGATCTACTCTCTGCTATGTACTGTCTCTGCTTTCACCTAACCAAATTGATTTGGTGATTTCTTTTTTGATTTCTTTGTTTGTATAAAGGAATTTGTGCCCAAACCTCTCTCTCCTTCCCCACCCGTATAGCCATCAAGAAGTCTTTTCTTCTGTGAGGCCTCCCACTGCGTTCCTCTTCTTCCAAGCAAAGTCAGTGATTTGTTTCTCCCTCTCATTAAACAATGAAACTGAAGTTTGTATTGGAAATGTACCGTATATGTAGATCGCTTTGGGTAACCCTGCAATGTTATGTCTTCCTATCCATGAGCAGGGTAGGTTTCTTCTTTTATATAAGTCTCTTGGGTTCTTGCCGTACAGTCTTGTAATTCTCTCTGTAGAGGTCTCTTGTTTCCCTGGTTAGGTTTATTTTTAGGTGCTTTATCTTCTTGGGAGCTATAGTAAATGATATTAATTTGGTGATTTCTTCTTTGATGATTTCTTTGTTGGTATAAAGGAATCCTACTGGTTCACTTATGTTTCTCTTATATCCTAATACTTTGCTGAATTCTTCTATTAGTTTGAGTAGTTTGATGGATTCTTTAGGATTCTCTGTGTATATGATCATATCACCTGCAGATAGGATTCTCACTTCATCTTTGCCAGTGTAGATGCCTTTTATTTTTTTATGTTGTCTAACTGCTCTGGCTAGAACCTCTAGTACAATGTTGAATAGAAGTGATGACAGTAAACATCCTTGTCTAGTTTCCATTCTCAGGGGGAGTTCTTTTAGTCTCTCTCCATTCAGGATGATATAGGGAGGTGGCTTTGCATAGATGCCCCTTATTTCATTAAGGAATTTCCCCTCTATTTCTGTTTTCCTGTGAGTTTGTAATATGAATGGATGTTAGACTTTGTCAAATGCCTTTTCTACATCAATTGACAAAATCAGGCGATTCTTATCTTTTGAGTTATTTATGTGGTTGGCCACATTAATTACTTTTCTGGTGCTGAACTAGCCTTGCATCCCTTACTGATATGAATCCAACTTGGTCATGATGAATTATTTTTTTCTAATATGTTGTTGAATTCTGTTGGTTAGGGTTATGTTGAAAATTTTTGCATCGAGGTTCATGAGTGATATTCATCTGTAATTTTCTTTATCTGTGGGGTCTTTCCCTGGCTTTGGTATCATGGTTGTGCTGACTTCATAGGATGAATTTGGGAGTATTCCATCGGCACTTGGCTGGCCATCCTTTTCTGTTCTGTGAAATAGCCCTAGTAGTATTGGAATTAATTCCTTTCTAAAAGCTTGGTAGGATTCTCCAGTAAAGCCATCTGGGCCAGGACTTTTTTTGGTTGGTAGTTTTTTTTTAAATTACTTTTTCAATGTCTTCTTTTGTAATGGGTTTATTAACTTTTTCTACTTCTCCTTGTGATAATTTTGTTAGGTGACATGAATCTAGAAATTTGCCCATTTCCTCCAGATTTTTAAATCTTTTAGAGTACAGTCTTTCGTAGTACTCTTTTATAATACTTTTAATTTTATTTGTATCTGTTATGACATCTCCCTTATTTCTTATTCAGGTTATTTGTTTTCTCTCCTGTTTTTCTTTCATAATTTCAGGGAAGTTTTCTGTCAGCAACTCTTCAACAATTCTCTCTGTATTTTTGACTATCCCTCTGTGTTCAGGAACTCCAGTTATTTGTAAATTATTCCTCTTGACAGAGTCCCCCGTGTTTTTTAATGTTTCTTCAATTTTCTTATTTATTTTCTATGAATTCTCCTCATAAATGCTGGTGTCAGTTGCTTTATGTTCAAGTTCACTAACTCTGCCTTCCAACTCATCAATCCTGCTTTTTTGGCTTTGTACTGAATTGCCTAAATCTGTAAGTTTACTATTGATCTGCTGGATTTCAGATCATTGATGTTCCAGGAGTTCATATAGCTTACTTAATTCTTCATTTTGTTCTGTTGCATTCTGTTTAATCTCTAGGAGGGCTTTACAAATAATTTTTATGTATCTTACCTCCGATAATTTCAGAAAGACTTCTTCATCTGGGAAGTGTTTTCTTTATTTTGGAAGTTTTCTGGAGCCATGGTGGTCTGGTTCTTTAAATGGTTAAATATTGATTGTTGTCATTGCACCATCAAGAAGCTGTTCAGTTTCTCTAATGTTACGCTAATGAGAGCTATGGCATAGTTCTAAGAGGGGAATATGGGCATTGCTGATGCAGTGGTTAAGTGCTCAGCTTCACCAGTAACTCCTCCAGGGGAGAAACATGTGGCAGTCTGTTTCTGTGAAGATTATAGTTCTGAAACATCATGGGGCCATTCCGTTCAGTCCTATAGGGTCACTATAAGTCAGAACCAGCTCAGTGGCAATGGGTTGAGTATTGGGAGTTCAATCCCTTGGTTTCTGGTAATTTGTTCACAGCAATAAGACAAATGATACAAGCAATAGTCAGTAATACTATAACTGTCCCACAAATAAGGAGCCTGGGAAAGAAAGATGAACTGGTTTGTCTAATTTTTATTTTGGAGATTAATGACAACACTGAAATTGGTACCTAGGATTCCCATGTATATATGAACAAATGAATATTATTGGCAGATTTTCCTTACCCCACCAACAAGGTGGATAATTAAAAGTATAATATACTGCCTTTTAAAAAAGAGTCCAGTGCAATGATTTTTATTGTCTCTTGTCAACTTGTATTATAATAAAAACACGAATCAAAATCATATTAAATATTAAGTTGATAATACTTTAAAAGAATCTTGAATCAAATGCTAATCTTCATCATCCAATAAACAATATTCTGAATAGTCAAGATCAGGAAATATGATAGGTAATTCTACCCATCTTTTGTACTGTTTCTTTAGTGACTTGTTTTTGAAAACAACTACAAAATTCCTTATTTTGAGACAAGGCAGATCTAAACCTCTGTGCACCATCATCGTTCCCCAAGCCTGGAAAACAAAAGAGAGAGAAGGAAAGGAAAATTAAATGCATGTCAATTAAACATTTCTTTTGGCTAAATAAAATTAAGCCCACAGCAATTTACTCACTTGGCCACACTTGCAGATAATCTCGCCATTTGTTTGATAGTCAGCAAACTTCTCCTGCAATGCTTTGTTTTCTCTCACAATGTAGAGTGCTCTAAAATCAACAGAGTAAAATTCACTGCTGAGAGTCACAAAGGACCAACATGCAGCCCACAAGGACATGCCTTTGGACCTGAAGCTCACCACCCAAACCTAAACCAAACTCACTGCTGTCCAGTCAATTCTGACTCAAAGCGACCCTTTAGGTATTGCAGAACTGCCCCATAGAGTTTCCAAGGAGCACCTGGTGGATATGAACTGGTTAGCAGATGTAGCACTTAACCACAACACCACCAGGGTTCACCACAGGCACGCCCATTATCCCACATCTCATTCCTTCCCTCCCTCCAGCTTCCCCAGATCACTGGCAAACAAGATCAGGGGTCCCTGCACAGGGCCCTCAAGGGACATGCTGTTTTTGTGTGACTTCTTTCCCTTTCACTAGTCACTGGATAGTACAAACAGTTCACCAAGATCATCCGCCAACTAAAAGGATGAAAGTAAGAGTCCACCTAGAGGTACCTCAGAAGAAATGTCTGGCAACCTAGTTTTGAAAATTCAGTCCTTGAAAACACTATGAAGTCCAGTTCTACTCTGACACCGATGGAGTCTTCATGAGTCAAGACTGGCCTGTCACCATGAGCTGGAATTGACTCAACAGCAATGGGTTTTGGGTTTTACTTGCTCAAAAATTTATTAGCAAATATGAGCATACATAAACTAATATGTCTTAAAGAAAAATGGCTTGGGTATTACATTGGTCCCTTCCTTCCCCAGTACAGTTTTTTTTTAAATATACAGAGATTTGAAATGGAAATATAAGCTGGGAAGAGACACTTCTGAAAAATATTGAATTTCTTATGTACTACTTTAGATAAATTAATAGAGCCCTGGTGGTGCAACAGTTGAGTACTCGGCTACCAGCCCAAAGGCTGGGGGTTCAAACCCAGCCAGTGGCTCCTGGGAGAAACTCCCGATGATCTGCTTCCATAAAGATCACATCCCAGAGAACCCTCAAGGGCAGTTTTACACTGTCAGGAGGAGTCGCTACGAGTCAAAACTGGCTGATGATCACCTAACAAAAATGACTGTGAATAAATGTCTACAATCCAACCTGTTTTGCCCCTTGTAAAGAAATCTAAAAACGGGTCTTCCTGGACTCACTTGAATTCCGGCGTCATATTGACATGATGCATCTTCTCGATTATGTGAATGTTTTCTCCAGAGCATGCTAACACAGTGCAGTTTTTGCAGAGGAAATTTATTGATGATGGATTATCCTCGTCATGCTTTGCAATACTTCTCTTCATTTTCATTTTTTTTTCCATTATGCTTTGCATCTGTAATTCCAAAATCTGACACACAAAAAGAATATTTAAATTTTTAGTTATTTTTCATAGCTTCATTGAAGTAACTCTGTTGGATTCTGGAGATCATAGATAGCTATGAAAAAACATACCTAGCTTTTAGCCTAGGAAATAAAAGTAATAAGGCAATTAGCCCCAAAGAAACATGCCTGTAAATCTTCTCCAATAATCATGAAAATTCTTAAGTGTTCAAAAAGAAGCCAATTCCATTTTCAAGATAAGATCTACTGTGAGCAAGTTCTTATCAACATTTCCAAATTTCTCCCTCTGAGTGCTGGTGAAGCATTGGTTAAAGTACTCAGCTGCTAACTCAAAACTTGCCTGTTCCACCCCACCAGCTGTTCCATGGGAGAAAGATGTGGCAGTCTGCTTCCATAAAGATGCCAGACTTGGAAGTTCCATGGGCAGTTCTATTCCACCCTATATGTTCACTATAAGTCACAGTCAGCTCAACAGCAGCAGGTTTTGTAAATCTCCCAGGGCAGTTTTAATTATGTTCCCATAAAATAAGTCTAAGCTTTCTTTCACAGTAATTCTCTTTAAAGAACCAAGACTGTTATTACACTACCCATAAGAATTATCTTCTCCATGTCCAGCCCACTGGTAACTTCCACCCCATACATCATAACTTCCAGACTTCTACCACCTTTACATACTGTGGCAGACACCACTTTTCCCAGTCATCACCCTTTCTTCCTTAAGGACAGAACCATGCTTTTATTCTGGTACATATGCCTAGGTAGATGGCTCTTCTCCCCAGCCATGGCCAATGTGATGTAAGCAGAAGTTGTGGAATGGAATTTCTAAAAAGGCTCCTTAAAGAAGATCAGACAGCTGCCATGTGCCCCTTTTGCCTTTCCTACTTCTCCCCACTTCCTGCCTAAAGTGATGGTGTGACACCTGGAATTCTAAATGCACTTTTGACCATGAAAATGGAAGGGAAATATAAAAAAGGGCAGACGAGAGAGAAAAAGAAAAGAGGCTTGTATTCCTCATGGCATCACAGAGCTACTGTACACTACACTAGGTTACTCATATTCTTTTTTTCTGAGAGAATAAGTCACTATATTCTAGGCTATGTGACTGACAACCACACATACTTCACAACAAAACAATCCTCCAGTTTCTGAGACACAGACAACTTGAGATAGGGACTGACTAGTGCTGAGTGCCCACATCTACACATCTTAATAGTAGAATACATGGCTCTTGGATTTTTTTTACCTCAAAACTGAATTTGCATAGAGAATAGATTTATAGTTACGTCTTTCCCTTTAACAATGAGAAGTTTTCAGTAAAAAACCATCAAGATTGATGAACAAAGCTGTAAGACCCAAAAGTCTACCTCCTTGACCCTTACTTCTGTACCTTAGGTATCAGTTGAAGGCAGTTATCTTCAGTACAGAAGAGAGAACAAAACTCTGCAAGCAAATCTAGGGGCTGTAAGACAGTTTAATCAGGCAAGTGCAAAGACTTATTTCCTCCCTAAATTCCAACAGTAAGATAAACTGAAATATTCTATTCCTTAGATGTTAACTAGCTTGTTCTTGCAAGACAGGTCAGTGAGCTGATAAAAAGGTGATTTGGCATAAATTACATACACATGGACAATTAAGAAATACCTGTGGGCGGAGGGGAGATAAGAACATGTAACCAGGACACCAGAAGCTAAAAGATTAGAACATTAAAGGTACATGACATGATTAGAAGAACAAAAATAAAAAAGACAGAAATCATGAAAAGTCTATGAAAGACACAGCTACCTACAATCAATCAAAGTCCAAATAAAACACATTCATGTAGTAAAAGTAGCTCGGTCAATGCCAGGGAAAAGTTTAAAATCTTCATCTTACTCTTAAAAGAGTAATAATAATAATAAACTATGATTTAAAAAAACTCACTACTGTCTAGTCAGGTCTTATTCATAGCAACCCTTGAGGTCAGAGTAGAGCGGCCCTGTAGAGTTTCCAAGGAGCGCCTGGTGGATTTGATTTAAAAAGCTTTCAGTTATCCACAAACTCCATGCAAGAGATGGAAAATATATTTTATCTCATGTGTCAACTGTCATTATCAATTGTAGTGGCCTGACATTCTGCTGACTCTCAAATCAGAAGAAGGTAGTGCTGGGACCTAACAGCAAAGACCTAGTAGGGGCTTTGTACAGAGTTGGTGGCGGCATGCACACCACATTATTCTCATCTCAGCTCTGAGTTTGTCCATTTGATATAGTTTAAGAAGGGTAGGTCTCTTAGCCAAAGGAATTCTAGAAAGAAGTTATTCTGCGTTCCCAAAAAAGACTGTGTTTGAAAAAGTTTGACCTCTCCAGAGACTGTTTTAGACCTTACCCAGACACTAAAACAACTAATCTTCAAACATCAATTTTTATAAATATCCACTTGACTCATCCTCTTGCGACACTAAATGTGACACAGTAATCTTCCAGTGGTACCCTTTGGTCACAGGTGTTTGATCTGACACTGTAAAATGTTCAGTTTGCCTTATATTTAAAGGGGTTTTAAAATATAAGTTTATGCAGAAACCTGGCTAGAAAACCTTGGAATTGGTTACAGCAATGCACACCAATTTGAAAGCATCCCTTTCGTGAAACTCTATTTAGGGTAGAGCCAACTCCAATGTTAAGAAACTAACATTCACACCCATATGCAAGGGTGTGAATTTTCTTCTAAATGGATTGTTTGCTATTATAGTAGTTGCAGTCTTTAATTCAGTGGTATGGGGGATTTCCTGAAATAATGTAGGAATATATTCTTCCTTCCCTGCTTCTTCTGTGGACTAAAATGACTGTATGTTGATAAACTGAGATGCAGTTAGATGACATATTATGGCTTTTTCGTCCTTACATTTCAGCCTCAATTTTGCCCCTTCTAACAATCCTTTCCAATCATTCCAACCAGCCAATCTAAAGTAGCTATATAGTCACTTATTTCACCTCATCCTATTTTAATTCTTCAACTTTATATGTATGTAATGCATTTTGTACTTTTTTTGTTTGTTGTTTCTCCCTCCCTGCCCTCATCATTGTGGTAGGGAAGTAGAAAAAACACTGTAAGGCATCTGGGTGGCGCAAACAGTTAAGCACCTGACTACTAGCCAAAAGGTTGGTAGCTTGAACACACCAGAGGTGACTCAGACGACAAGCCTAACAATCTGCTTACAAAAGGTCAGAGCCTTGAAAACTCTAGGCAGCAGTTCTGTTCTGCACTCATGGGGTCACCATAAGTTAGAGTCACGACTTGATGGCAGCCAACAACAAATTCTCACCATTCACACACCCAAATATAAGCAGAGATCTTATTTATTTTCCTTGCTACCATGTTCTCTGTTTTGAAAACATCACTTGGCACATAGTAGGCTTTTAATAGATAACTCTAGAATAAAAAAAATATGCCTTTACAAATAATTGGATCAAACTAAATTATCAGGTTGGGTTGAATGCGAGAGCTATACTGGTCTTTCTGGAGAAAGGGAAATCTAAATTTATATTATCAAAGTTTATGGTTGATTCAACTAGAATGGCTCCTTGACAATTTCCTGCTCACCATGAATGTTGATTTTCTTGTGTGTGAAACTAGGCTAAGAATACATAGCTCATCAGACTGGAACTTATAATTCAGCACAATTTCTGGCTGGAGTCTTAGCCACAGAGATACCAATGGGAACCACATGCAGTCATTTTAAAATGAAAACTAAATTCAGAGAAGGCCCAAAACAGTACCTTACGAGTATACACTTCCAGATCCATATTTTGAACAGAGTCTATGGCTTTATACATCATCTTCTCTCGGAAATCATTAACTATCTCACGTTCAATAACTCCTGAACCGCTGGGGGCAACCAGGATGTAGGTGCTCTCATCAGCTCTTGCTCGACCACGGGCCTGAGAACGTAAAGAAATCAAGTCAATGAAGGGTCCTACCTTGCTACGAAGTCTCCTGTTCTTGGCCTGTAGGGGGATAGTGATTACTCAGTGTCTCTGCCATTAAATGACCTCTTTTTCCTCAGTAATTGCTTATCCATTCTTTCTAATTTGGTGTTTGAAACTCAAATTGCACTTTAATACAGAAATAGCAGTCTACAGAGATGATGGTTAAGTGTCCATGCCAGCTCTCTAAAGCCTCAATAACACAATGTCATCTTGTCCAATATTGTTATCCTCATGGCACCTCCCTCAAGGCCCTGGGTAGCACAAATAGTTTAGAACTCAGCTACTAGTGCAAAGACTGGAGTTTTAAACCTACCCAGAGGCACCCTGGAAGACATGCCTGGCAATCTGCTTCTGAAAAGTCACTAAGCCTTAAAAACCCGATGGAGCAGTTCTCTGCACACATAGGATCACCATGAGTCAGAACTGATTCTACCACAATTAATAACAACGGCAACTCCCTCTAACCACAGAGACTATCATTAGAGACTTGCCCTGGGGGAATCCCACACCTCCTGCCTAGAAGTGGGGATAAAAGGAGAGAAGAGGCATCCTGGACCTTGGCACTAGGGATCTTTAGAATGCATCTCTATTGCTGGCATCCTACATTGGATGTTTTAGTAGATTTTCCCGTGTAAACCTGTCTAACATGGTGATAAATTTCTATAGGCCTATTAATAAAGTGATAATCAGGTACACTTTGAGAAACAGAAAAGTTTGTGGGCACTCCCAGGAGCCTAACTATCAACTATAATTCTCATAGAAAAATGTATTCCGAGTAAGAGGCCACTGCCTTGTAAATCAACTCATTAAAATATAATTATTTCCTAATCTGGGGCTGTCTAGTCATCTTAGTCTCCCACAACTTTCCTTTGATCTCAGAAAATTTAAATAGACCCATAACAAAAGATGAAATTGAAGATGTCATTAAAAAAAAAAAAGAAACCTCTAACAACAACAAAAAACCCTGGCCCAGACGGCTTCACTGGAGAACTCTGTCAAACATTCACAGAAGAGATGACATCAAAAAAGGAATACTACCTAATTCATTCTATGACACCATACACAACCCTGATATCAGAGCCAGGAAAAGGCACCACGGAAAAAGGAAATTACAGACCAACGTCCTTCATGAACACAGATGCAAAAATTCTCAACAAAATTCTAGCCAACAAAATACAACATACCAAAAAAATAAAAAAACTGTGACCAGGTAGAAGTCATATCAGGGATGCAAGGATGGTTAAACACTAGAAAATCTATCAACAAAATTCACCACATAAAAGCAAAGAAAAAGAATCACATTATCATTTCAATTGATGCAGAAAAAGCATTTGATAAAAGCTAACATCCGTTCCTGATAAAACACAGAAAATAGGAATAGAAGGAAAGCTCCTTAACATTATTAAAAGTACATATGTAAAAAACCAACAGCTCACATTATTTTGAACAGAGAGAGATTGAATGTAGCCCCTTTGAGAGTGGGAATGCTACAAGGATTACTATTATCACCACTCTTAACACTGTATGAGAGGTCTGAGACACAGCGGTAAGACACGAAAGGGAAACAAAGGGCATCCAAATTGATAATCAAAAATTAAAATATTCCTGTTCACAGATGACATGATCCTATACACAGAAAATTTAGAGATTCCGTAAGAAGGTTACTGGAACTAATGGAGCGGTTCAGTAAATTTGTAGGGTACACGATCAACACAGAGAAATCAGTTTGGTTCCTCTACGCTATCAAGGAGAAGTCTGAGAAGGAAACCAAGAGAACAACACCATTTACAACAGTGCCCAAAATAATCAAGTACCTAGGAATAAATATAACCAGGTGTCTTACTTAACTAGTGCTGCTACAACAGATATACCACAGCTGGATGGCTTTAACAAACAGAAATTTATTTTCTCACAGTAAAGTAGGCCAAAAGTCCAAACTGAGAGCATCAGCTCCAGATGAGGGCTTTTTTTGCCTGTTGGCTCTGCAAGGTCTTTTTCATCAGTCTTACAGTGGACTAGGAGCTTTTCTGACAGGAACCCCTGGGTCAAAGAAAGAACTCTGCTCCTGGCACTACTTTCTTGGTGTTGTGAGATCCCCTTAACTCTGTACTCACCTCTCTCTTTTATATTCCAAAAGAAACTGGCTCAAGACACAATCCAATCCCATATATTGAGTTCTGCCTCATCAACAAAGTGGCTGCCCATCTTCCCTGATTAATATCAGGATTACAGGATATAGAAAAATGACATCAGATGACAAAACGGGGGACAACCACACAACCCTGGGAATCATGGCCTAGCCAAATTGCTACACATGTTTTTTGGTGAAAAAATTCCATCTATGACACCAAGGAAGTAAATGACTCACACAAGGAAAACTGTAAAACATTATTAAAAGATACAAAAGAGACCTACATAAATGGAAAAACAATCCATGCTTATGAACTGGAAGATATAACATTTTAAAAGTGTCAATATTGCCCATTCTAAGTGTGTTTCTCTAGAGAAGACAAACCAGTGAAATGCATATTATATATGTTTTTACATAAATATATGCATTTGTATATATATATACAGACACACACAAATGCATATATATACATATGTATATATATATACACGCACACATGTTTCACAGGTTTTGCTTAAAGAAAGATTTGTATCAAGTAAATGGCTCACATACTTATATGGGCTGGAAAGTTCCAAGTCCATGGGTCAGGCTGAGGGTTCTCCTGACTCATGTAGCTGCAGAAGCTAATGAGCCCATGAGTGTCAAATAATTTACTAGCTCAAGTCTCAAGAACCAGAGGTCAAATGCTAAGCCAAATACAGGATTCAGAGAGACAGGAAAAGCCAGAAAGCTTTGCCAGAAAGTCTACATATCTTGGAGGCAGGTCACACCCCAAGAAAATTCCCTTTTAACTGACTGGCTGCTCACAGTAGATCTTGTCATAGATATGATTGCATTAAATCAGATCTCATTAAGGAGAATGATTATATCATTACACAGTTCCCAAACTATATCATAACTAGTAAACTATTAAGAATCATGGATTAGCCAAGCTGACACATGAGCCTGACAATCAACCATACTAACCATGATTTGTAAATACAATGCAATCCAAATCCAAAACCCAACAAAATTCTTTAACTAAATGGAAAAACTAATCTCTAAATTTATACAGAAAGGAAATAGCTAAAGGAACACTGAAGAACAAAATAGGGATGTCGCATTTCCAGACCTCAGAATTTACTATACAGCCACAGTAATCAGAAAGGCATGGTACTGGTACGATGACAAACAGATCAAAAGGAACAGAATTGAAAACCCAGATGTAATCCATCTGCCTATGGACAGCTGACCTTCAACAATGGGTCAAAGTCTATCCAATGGAGAAAAGACAGTCTTTAACAAACGGTGCTAGCAAAACTGGATATCCATTTGCAGAAAAATGAAACAGAATGCTTCACACTACATATACAAACTAACACAAAATGGATCAAAAACCTAAATGTTGAGGCTAAAATTACTGAGTTCCTGGAAGATAATAGAGGGATAAAGCTAGGGATCATAATTTTGGGCATAAATACACTATCAAACACAACTAAAAATGCACTAATAACACTAGATAAATGTGATTACCCAAAAATTACTTAGGCTCATCCAAAGACTTTACTACAAAAGTAAAAAAAGAAATCTTCAGACTGGGAAAAAATTTTTTGGCAACAACATATTCAACAACAGTTTAATCTCTAAAATACATGCAAAATTTCAATAATTCAACAACAAAAAAACAAACAAAAAATTGCACAAAGGATATGAACAGACATTTCATCAAAGAGGACATTCAGGTAGCCAACAAACACATGAAAAGATGCTCATGATCCCTAGCCATTACAGAGATGCAAAGCAAAACTACAATGAGATACCATGTTACCCCTACAAAAATGACACTGATTAAAAGAACAGGAAATGAGAAATAGTGGAGAGACTGTGAGGAGATTAGAACTCTTCATACTTCTGATAGGAGTATACAATGGTACAATCACTGCAGGAAATGATACGCTGCTTTCTAAAAGGCTAGAAACATAAATACCTTGTAAGCCAGCAATTCCACACCTAGGTACGTATCCTACAGATAAATTAAAGGAGCAATGACATGAATAGACACTGAAAAAGACAATACACAATACAGGGAAGTCAGCACAACCTGGCCAAGGTATAAATGATGACACTGAGAAGTATTCAAGAATAAAGAAGACTGCAGTAAACCTTATATATAATTTTGCAACAACAGTAATAATAAGCAAGAAGTATGAGTGGTTACACAAGTAGATATATATCCTATATGGGTGTTGAAAGACAAATGGGAGTATATACAGTTGGAAGGCAAATGTAAGCGTACTCAGGTGTTTTTGTGGCCATCCCTATATACATGTTTGTGCTGCATATCTCCTCATATACACAATAAAGCACAGAGGGCACAGTTATGGGTATTCCCTACATAGTCACATACTTCATGGGCTTGATTTACTGGGTTTAAAGCCTCTGAATCATAGTCTCAGAGGACAAGTAGGCCCACTGGCATAGCTCAGTTCATAAAGACAATGTTCTATATCCTAGTATGGTCAGTATTGTCTGGGTTTTCAAAGAACGTGAGTAGCCATCTAAGATAGAAATACGGGTCTCTTCCCATCTGGAGCAAAGAAGAGTGAAGGAAGACTCCAGGAAATGAGTCCACGGGACTCATGGTCCATGTGAATCAGAGTCTCTTCTAGCCTGAGACAAGGAGAAATAGATGGTTCTTGGCTACCACAGCTGACTATTCTGACCAGGAACACAACAGAACATCCCAGTTAGAACGGCAGTAAACACAGAACAAAACTCAAATTCATAAAACTGTCTACTCTTATTGGACTGATAAAGACTAGAGGACTGCTCCAAGACTATTACCCTAAGGCTCCCTTTTAAGCTAGAACTGAGGCTATTCTAGGAGGTTACCTTTCAGCCAAGTAACAGACTGGCCTAAAAAAATAAACAGTAACAGCTCTGAGGAATGTTCTCCTTCATACAATCAACTACATGAGACCATATGATCAACACTGACCCCAAGTGAAGAAGAGAAGGCAGGGAGGGCAGGGAAGCCGGACTGGACGGGTAGAAACGGCGAGAGTGCTAACACATTGTGAAGACTGTAATCAGTGCCACAGAATAATCTTGTGACCTGTTTATGCATCCAGTTTCTTGTGTAAAGTTTCATTTAAAGCATCGTAAAATACACAAGAAAGAAAGAAATATCAGCAGTCCCTAAGTTTTGGGTACATTACTTTGTCTAACATTCACGGGATGTGATGGCTTAGATTCCAAGTCTAGTGGAGGCTCATCCAGATACCCTAGAAATGAGGAGGCTTCTTTTTGCCCCTACAAATGGGGCCACTACACTATATGTCCCTAAAAAGTCTTAGGACACAGCAATGACAGCCAATGGAGTTTTTTAAAAAATAAAAGAAAGAACAAAAAAATCCAGGTGTCATATGAATTAAACAAGAAAAAAAGGCAGTAGTGTACAACTTTTTACAACTGCTCTTTTGGCAGGACACAGATGCGTGTTTAAAACTAAAAAGTGTTTTGCTCCTTGACTTCAAAGAAAGTATTAAGAGAAGTAAACACTAGCATATCAGAATTATCTGCGTGTACCTGGACCATGGCTATTTCATTAGTGACGAGACCATAGCGGATGACAATATTACATTCTTTGATATCCAGACCTTCTTCTGCCACTGTGGTCGCGATAAGCAGATTTATTTTTCCAGTGCGAAATTTACTAATGACTTCTTTTTGTTCATTCTGTAGAAACATTTTAATAAATTAAATTTTGTGAGGTTAAACACATTAAAATGCTTCTAATTAGAAGGCAAAATAATAAATTGAAACTGGTCAGTGTAAATCAAAGGATTAGATCATATGCGGATTTGCTGCCATCTGTTTTTGGCATTGAGCAAAGACACGATGGTGAGACAACATTTGATTTCCAATCTGGGATTACCACACAATAACAAAAATATTTCCATCCTCCAGTCTGGAGGTTGGAGGACCATCATTCATGCCAAGGAAATAAACTGATGGGTGACTTGGGAGGGAGAGAGGGAGGAGACGCTCTCAGCTGGGGCGACAAGATGGCAATGAGAAGCTAAAACGGGTCTTTCTACTACATTAACTTTGGAATCTTAAATAGTCAAAAGCTAAGATGAAGTGATATTTTTAAAGATTGTTAAATTTTGAGTCACAGAGGGAAATGCAAACCAAGCTCCACATTTGGTCATTTTAAGAGTCACTGAAGCAGGAAACAGAATATCCCTGGAAAGACACAAGAGACACTGAAAACACTATCTGCCTTCAAGAGGGCAGAGAGAAGATTAGAGGGCAGTGCGATGCCCTCCCTTGTACCTCATTAGCTCTGAAAGAAATTTTACAAAATGATATCAATTAAAAATTAAAAAAAATGGGTTATGTGAAACAAATATCTTAAATGAAAAATACATGAATTCTGAAAGTTAATGTAAATAAAGAAATTAAAAGATGCACTGTGGCCCCTGCATAGAAAGAACTGGTGAGCATAAAAATAGCCCAGTATGGCCAGTGGAATTTTATTTTCTTTGGAATTTTATTTTCTTAAACACTCCCATCAAAGCTGTTGCCAATTGGCCTTTGGTGCACATCCATCCTATTTTTGGCCACCAAATATTAAACAAAATTATATGTGCCAGACTGACAATGGGTTTTCCCAACTCTTGTCCTTCTCAGAAGCAGCAAGAGATTGTAACAGACTCCTAACCACCAGCATAACCCTACCGTAAACTCATCTAGAGTCTTCCCTGATAATCGATCCCTCCTGCCCTCACCTCCACTGGGAAAAACTTGCATGGCCTTGCATTTTAGCAGATGTCAGTGCCTAAATTCAAAGGACTAACTCTAATAATGAAAATTTCAGACAGTGTCAAGTCCTTAAATCGCGTCAAGTAAATGTCTAACTCCTCCCCTAACTAGCAAATCCACTTCCACTAACATGGTAGAGGTATAAGAAGTGAGGAAAGGAATGTGCTCTGTAGTTTGCCATGCAGCCCCTAAGTGTGAAACGTGTAAGAACCGACTGGAGCTTAGAAACAGTTTCCAGTTGAACCCTGTCTTTTTTCAAAGACGATCTGAGGCCACATGCAAAAGTAAAGCAATATAATAGAACTTGAAGAACAGGACTAAAAGATAAAGAGTGTAGACATATTTCTTATAAGGACTAAAACAGTTTCTGTGAGACTGAGCTTAAGTTTAACCTGTGAGCTTCCTGGAAGCCAGGGCAAAAAGAGAAACATTATTTAAACTAGAATGTTCCTTAGAATTATATTCCTTTTTTCAGCAAATAGTATGGGATGCCTGTCCATGCCTGTATGGAGTACCTGTTTCTATTAATAGGAGCTGAGGTATAGCAGTAAAATGAGACCAGTTCCTGACCTCACATAGTTTACTTTCTAGTGGTATAAGAGAGGAGCACTGCTGTCACAGTGGTTAAGAGCTCAGCAGCTAATGAAAGAGTTGGTGATTCAAATCTACCAGAGAGCTGCTGTGAGTTGGAGTTGACTCAATAGAAATGACTTGCTTTTGTTTTTTGGCGTAAGACAAGTAAATGTGTAATTTTTCATGCGACATTAAGTACTAAGGAGAAAGCCAGGTGAGGGAGATAGAGTTGTGAGAGAGAGTAGCTGGGCTGCCAGCTACTGATCAAGGAAGGACTCTGAGTAGGCAACAGTTCAACAGGGTCCTGATGGAAATGGGAGACTTAGGCAATTTTACATATACATGTATATACAGATGTGTGTGTGTGTTTTTGTGTGTACACATATATAAGACGCTGCTGTTAGTTGCCCTTGAGTTGTTCTGACTTATGATGACCCCATATGTGCAGAGCAGAACTGCTTCACAGAGCTGTGAAGGCAACGATCTTTCAGAAGCAGATCACCAGGTCTTCTGAGGTGCCTGAAGGGGGGTCTGAACGGTCAACCTTTCAGCTTAAAAACAAAAATACCCAGTACCTTTGAGTTGATTGCAACTTATAGCTTGTAGTCCAGTATTTAAGTGTTTGAGCTACCCAGAGATAGATATGTGTGAGCATGTATATACACTTACTGCCGATCTTTCAGTTAATAGCTGAGCACTTTAACCACTGCACCACCCACTAGCCACTCCATGGAAAAAAGGTGTGGCATCCTGCTTCGCACAGATTTACAGCCTTGGAAACCCTACGGGGCCATTTTACTTTGGCCAGCACTGTCACCATGAGTCAGAATCGACTCAACGGCAGTGGGTGGGTATACCTTTACAAACTAAGAATGCGATAAAGCAAGAGTTGTCCTTCTGTCTAGTTCAATCTACAATTTGAAGAAACAGGCAAATAATGATAACTATCACAACTCATGCATTTTAAGATGCATATTTTTTTTCACATTTTGATCATCCCTGATATTGAGATGTCTACAGTGTCAATGAAATACAGAATTAAACATCTTACTGGGGCATAGGCAGACATTCAAATCCCATTGGCCTGAATGATAGTGACCATAATAGCACCGAAGTGTTCCCCTGTCCAACAAGAGTTTCGGCCCAAATTACACTAGGCTTCATTAAGAACATGTACTCCAACAAGCCATCAGTGTGCCATTCACGCTTGTAATGTCTACAAGAGCTTTTTTTTCATTCTTCTAAGTGATTTTTTTTCACTATACACACAATAAATAGTACAATAACATAGGGAAAAAAAATCTTGAGAAAAAGATCTCCCATAATTCCAAACAGCTAACAAATACTTTTCCTCATCCTGTGAAAACATATTTTATATAGGTCTTTATCATGAGTCCCTGAGTGACACAAGTGGTTAAGTATGCAACTACTACCAAAAGGTTGGCAGTTCAAATCCACCTAGAAGGGCACTGCAAGAAAGGCCTGACAATCTGATTCTGACAGACCACGGCCTTGACAACCTTACTGAGCAGTTCTACTCATCACACATGGGTTGGATGAGTTGGAATCCACTTGATAGAAACTAATAACAACAACATCATCATTTATAGAGTTTGGGGTAATATTTCTCCATTTTGTTATTAAAACATCAAGCATTTTATTTATTTTGCAAGAGAAATTTAGTAATTGCAGAAGAAATTTAGAAAATTCAACCTGGACTGCAGGAAAAAAAAATGACCTAAGTCATTTAGTAAGCATGGGCTACCAAATGTCACAGATTACACTGTTAATACATTCAAATTTTACTTCAAGAAGAAGCATTTTATTCCATAATAATGATTTTTAGGGTGGCTGGGGAATTAATAAAGCTAACTGATGAAAGGTAACAATATTATCCGCAACCAGCACAACTGGGGTGATCGGTATGTTGCCATGATGCTGGCAGCTATGCCACCAGTATTTCAGATGCTGGAGAGGTTTCAGCAGAACTTTCAGACTAAGGCAGAATAGGAAGAAAGCCCTGGCAAACTACTTCTAAAATCTAGCCAGTGACAATCTTATGGATTATAACAGCATGTTGTCCAATGTAATGCTGGAAGATGAGCCTCCTAGTTTGAAAATACTCAAAATACAATGGGGGAAGAGCTACCTCAACAACGGACTCAGAGGTGTCAACAATTATGAAGATGGCACAGGACCAGTATCATTTTGCTCTGTTATAAGGTCACCACGAGCGGACGTGACTCAAGGAAACTGACCACACATGCAAAAGAAGTCCAAAAGGAAATTTATACCTGTGTCATAGGCTTGAACTCGCTGCTGTGTCCAGCTCCAATCAGATGGTGGGCTTTGACTCCCACTTCTGCGAATTTCTCATTTTCAGTAATCCACTGGGAAAGGGCAAACGCGCTCTGTCGTGTTTTTGTAAAAATTATTCCGCGAGCTGATTCCTCAGTCCTAGTATACTGCTCCATAATGGTGTTTCTTAATTTTGTCAGTTTTTCATTTTCATGTTCAGGGTTATTAGCCAGCGTTTTCAACATTCTCTTGTTGTCTTTAAGAAATAATTAGTGAAAATTAGCAAAGTATACCAATAACTACACTGCCATATTTATTTAATGATGTACTGAAATTCAGTCAGTAACAGTTAATTGTGTATTGCCTAATAATCAGGCTGATTTAATAAATTCACTGTAATCATCTTCACAATAAAACTGCATGATCAAATGATCAACTGTGATGACATTAAGTCATGCCTAATCTGGTCACATCCATTAGAAGTAGCATCAATATCAATGAAATTGCTTCTTTCAAGATGATATTTTAATAGGGCTTTTGGGGAGCTTATAAAAAGCAGTGGTTTCATGTCAAAGAGGTGAATACATGAGACTATGCAATAAAAGTTACATTGATTCTTACCAAAAAATAAATTCATGAGAAATCTGTCTGTCTCATCCAGTTTCAAAGGTTTCTTTATAACATCCTCATCTTTGTCACCATCACCACTGTCACCACTCTCATCACTATCATCTTCTAGGACTGCATACTTCTTGTCTTTCTCATCATTATAGAAAGTTTCAAGATGATTGTACGCATCAATCATTCGGATTGTGTCATTGATCTGTAGGGCGTCATTGTACTTTCTCAAATGCTCTGCACAAACACGGTCTGTGCGATTTCCTTCTCTTGCAGCTGTTTAAAAAAATTACATAAGTCTGTTTTTGAGATCTTATCATAGGGGTCTCATACAACATTTGTCTTTTTGTTACTGGCTACTTTCACTCAACATAATGTCTTCCAGTTGAAGCCAGGTTACGAGATGTTTCCTGGAATCATCATTATTCTTTATCATTGCATAGTGCTCCATTGAGTATATATACCATAGTTTACCTATCCATTCCTCTGTTGTTGGGCATCTGGGTTGATTGCATCTTTTTGCTGTTGTGGACTGTGCTGTAATAAACATTCTTCTGCATGTGTCTGTTGGTGTGAATGACCTTGATTCTGTAGGATATATTCCAAGTAGTGGAAAGACTGTTGGGAGGATGAGACACGTATGGAGCAGACAGAAATAGAGTGCTGTCACTGGGCAGGGAGAGCAGCGGAAGCTGCACATAGGTGGGCATGTAAATTTATATGGGAATGTACATTTTCACTCAGCCATAATAATAAAAAAAAAATACATATAGTGAGGTAGTGAGTGAACACAACCCCTAAAATGGTGGTGTGGATATAAGTATGTTTATAATAAAAACAAAACAAAACAAACAAAATCAGTTGCCATCATGTCAACTCCATTCATGGCAGTCCCATGCGTTAGAGCAGAATTGTGTTCTATAGGGTTCGCAGTGCAATGGTTGTCACCTTCTGGAAATAGATCACAAGGCCTTTTTTCCAAAGGATCTCAGAGTGGATTCAATCCATTAAGCCTTCTGATGAGCAGCTGAGTGCTTCATCATTTATGCCATGTTTTTAATGCTGTCTCTAAAATCTGCTTCACCCTGACTTTGAAACGGGAAAGGCACAAAATGTACCGTGAGAACTAAGAGGAGGTAAAATATTGTCAGGGACTGAACTGTGTTCCCCCCAAAATCTGTAGCAATTTGGCTGGGCCAAAATATCTGGTACTGTGTGACGTTCCCCCATGTTGGAAGCCCTGCCTCTGCGATGCTGATGAGGGCGGATGGGAGGCAGCTGTATTGGTGAGACAGCACTTCAGGTGCGGGATTGTACTGTGGCTTGGGGCAGCCTCTTGGGATACAAAAGAAAGGGAGGCAAGCTGCAAATTTGGGCACCTAATGCCATCAAGAAAGAAAGCAGTGCCAGGAGCTGAGTGTGTCCTTTGGAAAGGACCCTGAGCCTCAGAAGCTTCCAGTCTAGGGGAAGACTAATGACAAGGACCTTCCCCCAGTACCAGCAAAGAAAGCTTTCCCATGGAGCTGATACTTTGAATTTGGACTTTTAGCTTACTGGACTATTACAAATAAAATGTCTCTTTATAAAGCCGTCTGCTTATGGTATTTCTATTAAAGCAGTACTAGATGACTAAAATGACTGCCCATCTCCCGGACCTGTTGTTTGAACCCTGCATCAGCAAAAACACATACCTGATCCATGCTGACTCAGAGGAACGATGTGAAAAACTTATCAGGGGAGTGTGCCTTTGGAGATGTAGCTGTAAATATTTATTTCAGCATTTTAAACATACACTAAGCCAATGACCGAAGATAAGGGGAAACGGATGGATTGGTGCCCCTTTTTGCAGATAAGGAATTTCATCATGTTTATGCTTATACTACTCAGAACACAGATTTTCCATTTGCTTTCAATCTGCTTGACATAATCCTCCGAAATCTTGGCACAAACATGGACTAAAGCGTTGGGTCAAAATCCACATTACCTTTTTTTTCCATTGTAATAGCCCATTGTTCATACTGTTGAGTTCCAAAGTCCGACATTGGACTCATTTGGCAAAAAGTTTGAATCTTTGTCATTATTTCTAGAAGCTTCTCTTTAAATGGATCCTAAAAATAAGTTGCATACTTATTTTTACACACTTATATTGTTAAAGGAATAACATTATTTTTTAAAAATTATTTTGTCACAGTAACTTGATTCAGATGATCTGTATAGAGAAAAGCAGACAATCTTTGACAAGCACTTTGGACATTAACTTTTTGGTCAGCTTCTCTTTTACCTCTACTTTCAATCTACACCCACATCAACACCACGTATCCCTGATGGAATTTCCAGTCTAAAAGTTTCAAAAGTGAAGTCAATGAATGATATAAACCTTGAATATTAAAGAGGATTTGAAAAACATATCAATGTCTCAATTACTTGGAAAGGTTACAGTTGAGAAATACTCCTTTTTGAGACACCAGCTTCAGATTTATTTTCACTAAAACAAAAAACTGAGAAGTTGAATTTTGAATAAAGTCAGACACAAAAGAGTATATACTATATGATTTTATTTACCCACAGTTCAAAATCCATGAAAACTCATCTTTGTTGTCAGAAGATAAGACATTGGTTCCCTTTAAGGCGGGGGACTTGAAGGGCCACTCGTGGCTTCTGGGGTGCTAGTAGTGTCCTATCTCTTGATCTAGATTTTGGTTATACAGGTGTTTTCAGTTTATGAAGTCAATGATCTATATACTTATGATTTTGCATTCTTCTATATGAACTTCATATTGCAATCAGACATTACTAAAAAATTAAGTAAGTTAAAGAGCGGGATGATAAATTTTTTTTAAAAAATATCCTGAAAATGTTGGCTTTTTCATGATTATAAATAGAAATATACATTTAAACAAATCGTGTAAATGTTTAAATGTGTATCTCTAATATGAAGAAAAATAAAGTGTATCCAAATGTGCTAGGGCAGTTGGACTAGTTAAACTCTTTTCCCAAATTTCAAAGAACATAATCTGTGGAAGATGGTCAATAACACTGGGTAAGTGCCTTTCATATACCAAGCATAACATTATCTACAGCATAGATATCATTTAATCCTAACACCCTTACGAGACAAATTTCAATGATCAAAGTTATTATCAAGTAAATACAGCTAAAACTGATCATGCTTTTACAATTTTACAAAGAAAAATCATGACAAAATGTACTAGTCATAATGTCCAAGTTGACTCTCAGTTGGTATTTACACTCTGTGAAAATATTCATTGCAAAAGCACCATTAAAGTACATATTTCATTTCTTTACCATGTCAGTGTTTTCCTTAGAAAGTAAATATGCAAATATGCAAATTAGGTAGGGTTCTCATTAACATTGCCAACTATAATCTGGTAGCATCAAAATGTTTCTGATTTTGGTAGCATGTTATGTCAGAAAAGCAATCTTGGAATTCACCAAGAAAGTGAAGAAGTAGAAAAGGGTAAAAAGAATTATGGTAATCCCTCTCATTTATCTGTACAAGCCTCATTCCCCTCTTGGCTCATATGTAGTCAAATAACTACTGAGCCACTCTCTACCCCACATAGGCTATAAAACCAAAGGCAGGGATGGAGAAAATATACAGCAGTACTTTGCTGCCTCATATCACTGAAAAAGAATAAAGCACTAACTTTCTGGATAAAATTTTTACAATAATGTTTCTCAGGTAGTATAACACAGACTTTGTCACCTTTGAACTCAGTATGTCATCACTCAGGAAATAAATACAAAGTTTTAAATACATACTTCTCTGGTGTTTTCTGAGATTACAAACTTCTTACATGGCTCCTTCATTTGATCTCTGAGTTCACCAATATTTTCTTCCACTGTTTTAATGGTAGATGCGTCAAGGTTGGCACAAATCTAGAAAAAAAATATGTTTTACAATATTCAGATAGTTACTTTTCCAGTTCAACTGATTCAGCATGGAATTCTTTTTCAGGTAAGAAATATGTCATGTTATTTGCTAAACACAGCATTTTATTGTTTTCTCATGAATCTATTTGGCCAATAACATTTTTCATTACTATGAGAGATTCTAAATTGAATCAGTGGCTAATTTGGAAAAGGCGGACATTTATTTTCATTCCTGAAATTCCTTTTTCATCTAGAAAACCCAACATAGAAGGAATACAGCACTTTGCAGTGGCAGGCAGAGAATTATATTCTTATCATTTCATTTTATAATGTGCTTATTCTAAGATACCCATATTATATCAGCCATATTAAAGGTCATCTTGACAGCCAAGGATCATATTTGCCACCTTGTTCTAAGTATAAACAAGGCAGTACAAAGTTGGGAGCAGTGAATGCCCATGGGTCTGGCTCTAGATTGAAGCTAGTCCTTAATTCTAGTAATATGTTTTTCCTTGAAGCTTCTGAATGCTGGTCTACTCTATATTACTGTTACTGAGTTCAACTTAAAGGAAGAGACTGAAAATAGAAATGCAGCTAGCTTGGTGCTGGCATTTTAATTAGTTACTCTAAGCCAATTTAACACTTGAGATCAACCAAAACCCAACACCAAACCCACTGCTATGGAGTCCATTCTGACTCACAGTAACCCTATAGGACAGAGCAGAACTGCCCCAAAGAGTTTCCAACTAGTGCCTGGTAGATGTGAACTGCAATCGTTTGGTTAGAAGCCATGGCACTTAACCTCTATACCATCTGATCAACAGCAGCACTTTCTTTGATATTGCCATTTAGGGGCTGTTGAAAAGTGATATATCTTTAAGTAAAGATCCTGAGAGCTCCATTTTCCAGTTAATTTGACTTAGAATCTGAGGATCAATTAGAACAGAAAAGACAGTAAAAAACACTCCAAATTTTGAAACTCATGGAATAACATTTTATCACAAGAGAAAAGTAGAAATCTCATAGTTCATGACTACTTCTGTATCAAACAGATGAAGTTTAAATATATGAAGAGATATTGACAAGACATTTCAATTTTGTGATTTTCTATGTCATAATTATTTATTAAAGCATATTATAGTTTTGTAGTTGATTAAGTATATTCACTTTAGTAAGAGAAAACAGATTTCACTTCACTGATAACTATGAAATACTTTCTGTATACTCCATGGTATTTGGATGCCACTTGAATGAAAAAAACACAAGAAGATAGGTATTTGTTTTAGCTTTGGTTTTATTGGTTATACACAAAGTACTTACTTTTAAAATGTGTTCTTCAGCTTTGGCTTGTTTTGTGGCCCCTCCAACACCTGGTGAAGCAGTTAATCCTAGTATCTGAGGCAGAGGAATCACTGGTTTGTTTTCTTTTTTGAGTTTATTATTTTTCAACTTCTGTTTCAAATAACGCCTCATGATGTTATTATAGACTCCCTCTTTGTTGGTGTGATGGCATTCATCAATGATGATGAGGGAAAAGTCTTAAAACAAAATACAAATGGTTCATTTATCCATACCAGCAAACTATAACGAAAGACGTATCTTTAACCTAGGAAGACGAGCTAGGACTTTTTGGTGGGACACTGGCACAGCTCACTGTCACCTTTTAGGAGGAAAATGCAACTGTACTAGAGAACTTGCATATATGGAAGTTCATATATATTAATCATAAAAATGTCCCTGTTAGATACTAACCCTGTTTCATGGGTGAGTTCCAGACATTTTATAGAGCTAAAAATGTAATGGGGTAGAATTCAACCCTGGCTTATTTCCAAAAAAACTCATGATTACACTTTTGTTCTTCAATAAAATATTTTAAGTTGGTATTGCTGGAGACCTGGTGGCAAAGTGGCTGAGAAATACGTCTCCCAACTAAAAGGCTGACACTTTGAATTCACTAGCCACTCCCTGGAAACCTTGCGGGGCAGTTTTACTCTGTCCTATAGGGTAGCTCTAAGTAGAAATCAACTCGACAGGTTTATGTTTTCATTTTATTCCTTCAGATGAAAACCACACTACTTAAAGATCGATGATTCAGCCTTGTTTTAACATTGCATTTAATTATTATAATTCTTTTTGCTTCCTTTCTCTTCCCAACCCCATAAGATGGAGAGAATATAATTTTTATCCCACAGCGAAGGAAGGTCTAACAAGATCCAGGAGCACAAACCAAGAATTTTCCAGTACCTAGAAATAAAGAGTAAATGAAAATCCAGGGTGCAATTGATTTATTAATGGTGTCTTTTAGGGTCATCATCAGTGGGAAGCAACTCAACAGGAATGTTGTTTTTTGTTGTTGTTTGGTTGGTTTGATTTTGGCTTATATAAAATAAAGCAGTATGACTAAAAACTTATTAAAGGTTTTGTCTGTTTCACCTAAGGCATAGAACTAGGCTTTTAAAGAACAATGAAAGACAATTTAAAGTAAGATTTCTTTTTAAAAATACCCTTTAAATTGTTTACTACAACTCCCGCTACTATCCTTAATCTTACTATAAATTCTTCTTTCTTTTTATTAAAAAAATAATTCAACCAACCTGACAGCTGAGCACCAACATCATTTCCTTTTTCTGAATTTGAAAGGGAGTTTTCAAGAATCTGAGCTGTACTGATAATAACATCATAGGACTTGACAACTTCTGGAAATGATATTTTCAGTTGGGTATCACCACTTAATCCCATAATACGATACCATTTCTTCAAAAATGGTTTGAACTCTTTGCGGAAGAGCTGTTCAACTAAAGGTACCTTTAAAAAAGAAAAAAAAGTACAGATTAAATGAAAAAAGAATAATCAAAGCAAAACAGGTATTGATCAAAGGTCTACCATGTGGCAGGTATTAATAGAGATATTTACACTATCAGTTCATTAGGCATACCAACCTATCAATTCATTAGCCTGTCAATAAACATTTACAGAATATCTGCTGTGCCTGTGACATGAAGATATTTAAGATATGTCTGATAACTTTGAGGAATTCACTCTAGCCAGGTGCACATACTAACATAAAATAATACACAGCAAATTATTATAACACAGGGCAATAATTCCTCCACAGAAACATGTGCAACACAACGGCAAAGAGGAAGAAGCAAGTGACTGCTCAAAAGAAAGATTTATAATTTAGTAGAGTCCCTAGGAGGTGCAAGCAGTGAATTTTCTCAGGTACTAATTGAAAGGCTAGCTGTTTGACTCCACCCAGAAGGATTTCTGAAGATTTCCTTCTTAAATATCAGCCACTGAAAACCTCTGAGAGCACAGTTCTACTCAACAGTAATTGTTTTTGTTTTTGTATTCTGGAAAACAACGACTCAGTGAAAAGATGAAACTAAGGTTGGATAAGAAACAAATTTTGAATTTGTCAAGCAGGGCCACGCTACAAAGGGTTATGATACCAAGCAAAGTATTCTTAATAGTTCACAGGGAGACTTATGAGTTGCACTGTCAAAGTGATTCATTCCTTTTGTTATTTTTGGGATCAGGAAAAAGTTAACAGAGCTAGAGGGGTAGAGGAAACAGTAAACCAAGAGGGAGGGATTGGGGCACTGTCTACGGCATTAATATGAATAAACTGCTAGAACAGCTTTAGTGGTCAAGACAAAAATAAAATAGGTGTGGCAAAGTAATACAACTTTCATCCATTTCAGCTGACTCTGTTTCAGGCACTTGGCTGGCTGTGTTTCAGTGTTTGCTGAAGCTGGCTAGGTTGAACCTCAATAGTACACATTACTAGAATACTCCTGGATAAGGGCAAAGGAATAGCCAGGTCAACTTGAAGGTCATGTCCTAGGGGTGCTAGCACAACAAAACCTGAGGTACGCATAGTGCAGCCCAAAGAGTCTGCCAGAAGAGCTTCAAGGGAAAGCCTCAAAGAACGCTCATTCTGCTCCTGACGATCCTACCGTTATCAGTGGTTACCTGTGCACTACGGTCCACAGGGTACGGGGAATGGGCTCTTCACCTTTTATGTAAGGTTGTTGGTATTGCTCGTTGCTGTTGAATTAATTCCAGCTCATGACATCCTCATGCATGTAAAGCACAGCTGTGCTCTAAAGAGTTTTCAACTCTGTGACCTTTCGGCAGCAGATCAGAAGACCTGTCTTTTCCAACACCTCTGGGTAAGTTCCAGTCGCCAGCCTTTTGGCCAGTAGCTGAACCCATGCCTGTTTGCCCTGCCCAAGGACTCCTTTCCTTCAGGTAAGCCCTGACGCCGTGGACAACAAGCACCGGCTGCTCTTGCTGGGTAAAGAAATAGGCTATGCAGAACACTGCTATGCATTATGATTTAGTAGAAATAATGAAGACTTTTAAGAGTGAATGAGGGGTAGTGGTGGTAAAAGGAAACTAATAAATTCCAAGGAAGTAAAGTAGACATAAATGAGTAATCAAGGTTGGTGAATGCAAGAAAACACAGGCTAAAAGAGTAAAAAAATAAGCGTTCACTTAGTGTTTTTCAGAAAGAGGTCTACCACCCACTTGCCACAAAATTACCTCAGAGACTTGAAAAGTGCAGACTCCTGGGCCCTAAGAAATACGGAATCTAGGGACAACCTCTCGGGACAGAGCCCTGAAATCTGCATTGTTGTGAGGCGTTCTATGTTATACTTACCACCGCCATCGAGTTGAAACTGACTCACAGCGATCCTACAGACAGCACAGAGCTGCCCTCCTCAAGTTTCCAAAGAGTGCCCAGCAGATTTCGACTGCCAACCTCTTGCTTAGCAGCCACAGCACTCCTGCCTCTATGCCACTAAGGTTTCCGTGTTATAATTAAGCCCTTTGAAATTTGAGCGCCACAGCACTTCTCCCTCTTCCACAAACACCTTCCCACTTTAGTCTTCTAGAAGTATTGTTTTTATTCTACTTATGTAAGACAGAGGGAATAATCCGAGAAGGAAGAAGTGAAGAAAGATTCTGAGGAAAAGAATAGAAATAAAATTTCATGAGAAAAAGTAGTATGACCCAGGGGAAAGGAAATCAGCCTCTGACAAGAGGTATCCCAGCCATTGGCTTGTCGTGCGACCTTCTAGTGATTTAATCTCTGCTTATCTCAATTCCTGCCACGAACAAAATGAAAATACCGTTAACCCACATAGTAGATAGAATTGTTGCAAAAAATGAAATGAAATAGAGCCTGGAGTATTGCCAGCCCTCAGAAAACTACCCTGATAGTTCGTCAATGCTTTTATTCTGGCAGTGGAGTATGACGAAAAGAGAAGACCTGGGGAGGTTAGAAGGTAAAGGGGTCAGGTGTCTCAGCTCTGCTGTTGCCTGCCTGCATCACCCCTGACAGCCAGATCAAGTCTCAGAGGCTCAGTTTCCTGATGGGTAGAGTGGCGACAATACAAATGGTTCCCTCATTTGACTACAGTGACTTGAATTTTTGCCCGTAAGGGGTGAGTCAGTATCCTCCAAAGAAGCAGTATCCTCTGATCTACAGAACAAAAAGAAGTTGTCACAGAAGGTAACAGGTGCTGGAAATCCTGACACTTACCGGGAGCGGTGTTGACTACCTAGTGAAGGACACAGGGAAAGCCATATGCAAGCCTGACATGGCTAATTGGGAGGTGTGTGGTCCTTTTGGAGCCTTTTCCTGAGATGTGACAGAATGCCTGCCAAGACTAATCAAACCCAACTGCTACCCACTTCTGCTGAATCATATGGGGCTACATTTCAGCATCTAAAGGAACCTGGGATTTATCTCATGTGATGTGGAAGCCCTAGATAGGAAATGGAAGGTCTGGGAACACAGGTGGTGTTTTCATTTCTCATTGCATTTGAAGGCTAGGTCTACGGAAAGGAGGGAGGAAGGGAGATGAAAAGCAAATGTTATTGGGGAACAAGATTTACCTTCTCCAGATTATGAGATATAATACCTTGCTATCGGGCCAAATACAGAATGCAGGTTGTGTTGGCTTTCTAGGTCAGAGATTTTCTGACTCAGTTACAAAGAATTAAAGATGAAGTTCCTTAAAAATAAATGAAGTATCAAACCCCACTACCACCCAGTCAATTCTGATTCATAGTGACCCTACAGGACAGAGTAGAACTGCTCCACAGAGTTCCCAAGGAACATCTGGTGGATCTGAGCTGCCGCCTTTCTGGTCAGCAGACGTAGCATTTAACTGCTAGACCACCAGGCTTTCTAGTAAATGAGACAGTAAACAGAAATTATGACACAGATAGAACCCACAGAAGAATCTAGAAATTCTGAGGAGAAAAACAAAAAAGAAATAGATCAGAATTAGACTTCTGCCCTCAAATTTCCAAACAACACTGAAATGATACGAATAATTGATGAGGATAAATTAACATTTAAACGTGGCTGTAAAAGTGGATTCATAAAAAACATCACCTAGATCTGATGAGATAGAAGGTTCATGACTAAAATACAGCTTGGAGAGGAAGAGTTGGGGGGAGAAAAAAGATGGTGCATCAGACACACATATAAACATGAGTGTGTGAATTATAAGGAAACCTAGCGGCATAGTGGTTAAATGTTATGGCTTGCTAACCACAAGGTGAGCAGTTCAAATCCAACAGGTGCTTCTTAGAAACTCTACTCTATGAGGCATTTCCACCCTGTCTTATAGGGTCACTGTGAATTCAAACTGAGTGGACGGCAACTGGCTTTTTGGTTTGGTGAATTATAAAAAATAAAAATTGTAAGAAGAAATAAATACCTGCATTTCAGCTACAGAACTAACTGTACAAATGCACATTAGGAAAGTTCTAGCTTAACACATTTTAAAATCAAAAGGAGTTAAGGCTTTAGTTCACGACAAGCTCCAGTCGAGACTACGGGATGGCAAAACTAGTACCATGAGCAAATCCAGCTGTGAGCTGAGTGTCACAGTTCATTTCTCCAATACTCTGTACACAGTCAGATCATGTCAAAGGGGTGTCATCCAGCACTGGACACTGCGCAGTAAGTGGGTCTCAGATAAATGTCTGGAAGAGTGCACGTTCTCAGCATTATGAAAGGTCTGGCAACCACCGGGATATAAAGAACAAAAGAAAAGTAACTTAGGAGGCATACTATGTTGCCTTTTCCACATAAAAGGGGGTCATAACAGGAAACGAAGACAGACTCTGGATAGTCACAGAGGAAAGAACTATAACCAATGAATGGGGATCTCAGAGAAAGAGATTTTAATGAATCAATGCAGAGCTTTTAATAGTTTTAGCTGTTCAGATAATGAATTCTCTTTATTTTGAAACCACATTGTATTCCGAATAGAGAGGACTTTGCTGCATTTGATTTAAAGATTAACAGATAAAGAGGCTCTGAAAGAAAATATGTGAATATCTGATTCCAGATTTCAGTGATGTCTTGGGAATATTTGTTTTTGCATGCATTGATAACATAAACGAGTATCAGTTAACCTGAAGGAAAATGTGGGTAAATGTATTCTTTATGCAAAAGTTACAGCCATTCTGCTTTCATGGAAAAATTCCATTTTAAAGGCTGATAACCTAGAAAGAAAAGAGTAAAAGCAAAGCGAATGGCTTAGGTTGACACTGTTGTTATGTGTTACCAAGCTGATTTAAACTCATAGCTACCCCAGAGCTGCTCCCTCAGAGTTTCCTAGGCTGAAATACAGGAGCAGCTACCCTGGTTTTTTCTCTCATGGAGCAGCTGGTACATTTGAACCTTCAAGCTTCCAGTTAAACAGCTTTGTACCACCAAGACTCCTTTACAGGGATATGACTCCTAACTAAACCTATGTGATCTGCTACAAATGTTGTCACACAAACATTTCAGGTGAATAAAATAAAAGTGAATTAACCCATTTTATCATTTGGATACCTTATTGACAAGCACAATAACTTTTCCAGGTTCGGATGCTTTTTTCTTCTTGTCTAAGTGATCCTTGGCAATGTACACGGCGACTCTGGTTTTCCCACTCCCCGTCGGGAGGCAGATGATGATGTTCTTTCCTTCTAAGGCTGGCTTAGCAACTTCCATTTGGTAAGACCTGAGACACAGTTCGGGCTCGGGGGGTGCTCTCTGGGTTTCAGTCTCTTCCTCTGAATGAGGTTAAAAAGAAGAAAAATGCAGGAACGGACAACAAAATAATTAAGATTAGGAAATCTGAAGTGGAACATAGCCCTCTTGTGGTTTTAAATACCTTTTTATGTGTACTCCAAACCAACCCAGGTCTATTTTGTGTAGTACATGGGTGTCAGCTCCTATCTGCATCTGCAGGCTACAGCCCAGGCATTTTAGCACGGAAGTGTTGGTGGTAGGGGAGGTAGGTAGATGAGACGAATTTAGCAGGGTGAATATGGAGTAGTATAAGGTCTTTTCACAGAAAGGGCCAAGCTAAAAGAGAAATTACAAAAACAGCTGTCCAGGGTTGGCAGCTATGGTTAACCATTAGTCAGACTTGCTATTTCTTTGCTGAATCATAAAGCCCTACTTTTATCTCCATTCTAAATACAAACTGAAGAGGAACTGGGAAAGTAGGACTACTCTGCCTTGTTCTGTATTTCTCTTATTTTTATTAGCAGATAGTATCAGAACTGACAATACTTTCCTTCAATTGTAAAAATTTATCTGACAATTACCAAAAGGTATTCCATGTATATACATATATACACATATACATATATATATATATGGGGGGGTACACATACACACACATATGCATTTATAAATTTATAAATGGGCATATGATTTAATATTATACATTGAGTCCTTCTTCTCATTTGGACTAATCTGACTGAACAGAAGCAAAATTTAGAGTGAGGAAAAACTCCTCCCATGCTGGCCTTTATTCTAATTGATACGGTTTGACTGAATATTGAAAAACAACTTTATTGGTTAAAATGTGACTAATTTTGCCATCTAGTTTTGATCTGTGGTTTTGTGATCTTTATCACCTCTTATACGGCTCTATGTATTCATACATACTCTCCTGAAATTCAAAGCATAACCCATCAAAAATATTTTCAATTAAAATAAATGCATAACTAAACATTTGCTTCCTACTATAACATCACTATGAGTTGGAACTCACTCAAAAGCAGTGTGTTTGGGATTTGGGTAACTTGTCTTTACTTTACATTTTAGGTATCTCAATTTAAAATACTGATAAAACATGCGATAGAATACATTGCTCTATGAAAATTACAATAAAATGTTTATAACATATCTTGGCTTAATAATAATATTTTTGGTTTAGAAATGACTATATTTATCCCTCTTAATGTCAGAGGAGAAAGGTCTAAAATGCAACACTTTTAATGTGGAATGCAACAAAATTAATATTATATCAATCAAAAAGACCATCTTCTGCTTTACATAGTCACAAAAAAAGAAAGAACGAAATCCTAGCACTAATCAGTGTATCATTACAGACAAAGTCTAAGTGCTCTTTATCCTATCAATGACTGCAATAAAACCAAACTAACACAACCCCATTAACTTCGAAAAAGTTGCTGATGGTTCCATTTCAACACTGGATGATTATATCTAAGTTGATTTTAACTTGCTGCGATAGTGCTATCCAAACAGGTAGAAAATTCACACCAAATACCACTTAGTAAGAGTCATCTCCAACGTGCAGGAAGTTTGCCTTCTGTATGGATGAGCAAAGACAGATGCAATACATTTAAGCTATCACTGGATGATCTGCTGATTTGTTTAACAGGACTTTCATGAAAAACTCATTCAAGATCATCAGAATGTAAAGACACACGTTTGGGAGTTTCCTTTCTATGACTGAATTGAACTCCGTATAACTGTAATAATTTATTTTCTATTATATTTATGTAAGGTTCAAATATCTTCACAAACACCTACTTTTTCGATATGTGGCTTTTATGCCTTATCAAATCCTAACATGCCACCCATGCTGAGTATTTATCATCTAACTTTTCCAAAAAGCTAGAATATTTGCAAAGGAAGATATATTTTAAATGATATCTAATATCAGGATCCAGAAATTTACCTTGTCTAGTTTGCTATTTAATCCAGGGAGATAGTTAAAAGATATCATCAAGTTTTCAGTTTTATTTCCTTCTAGGTATGTTTTTGCATAAATTAAAAAAAAATGAAATCCTGCTTCCCTCATAATGGCTGCACGTGTGATTTCAATAATCATTTTCCTCCTTTGTCTTTCATGCTTACTATTCTATCCTTGGGTAGCAAGAAACAAAACGAGAAACATGTAGTACTTTTCTAAGCCTTTCCCAGGAATTTAAAGCCAACTCAAACGAGTAAAATATCAACATTGCTCACTTTATTATACAATTTTTATACTAGTAAATTTAAGAAATGTAGAATATAAAAAGTACTGTCATGTTCAAGCTTTAGTTCAGGAACCAAAGTGAAGATGTCTTCCTGATACACACTTATCTAGTTATGTACCACTATCATGCTGCTATAAATATTTATTGGGTGCTTAGCGCCATCCTGGTAGCACAGTAGCTAAGAGCTCAGCTGCTAACCAAAAGGTCAGTAGTTCAAAGCCACCAGCCACTCCTTGGAAACGATTTGGGATGGCTCTCCTCTGTCCTGTTGGGTAACTATGAGTCAAACGGACTCAAAGGCAATGAATTCGGTTTGGGTTTGGGTGTGTATTATACAGGGCTTGTCCTCAAGGACTTCAGCGTCTAGGGTAATAGACTGCCACTAAAAAATAGATGGCTAAACAGGCAGATAGTTCTCCTGTGTTTTGGAGTTCCTGTCAAATTTAGGAGACTTGATGGGCAGCCCTGAGTTTCAGAGAGAAGCAAAGAGGGCTGTGGAAAAAATGAAACTTGGATTCAATATGAGAGTAGCATCCAAGGAAAAAGAGCTGGTGAGTGCTAAATATTCAGCCTGATTCTTGTCTTATCACGTCTTCTGACACAGGGATGGAAGAATTCATCCTCATAAGCAGTGTAGAGAGAACTTTTTCTCTCTGTCACCAGAAGGAGAGAACTAGGCTGGTGTCACTGAGCCAGGAGCAAATTCCCTTTTCAAAAAGAAATGTTTGGGTTTCTATTTGTTTGTTGTTTGTTTGGTTTTGGCTCTCTTTAAAAAAGTAGAATCAATGAAATGTAAGAAAGAAAATCATCTTTAAAACATGCAGAGGCTGTGAGTAGCACCGTGCCTCTCCTCTACCATAAACACTGATTGATGACCCCCAAATTACCCTATGTTGTATAAATGGTCAAAAAAACAAAATCAAATTGAGCTTAAATAGTAATATTCTACTGGAGCTACACCATGTGGCAAATTTCATTCTCACACTGATTTCTGACAGCTGAGTTATTCTTGGAGAGAAAAGGTCTGTCACTGCATGTGTTTGAAATCGACAAACTATTCCTTTACCTATAACATGGAATCAGGGAAAAAGTACACCATTCCAGCTGGGCAAATATTAATAGGTACTGCCTCAAAATAGTAAGGAAACACTTTCCATATAACAGGCCAGTGGGTATTGCCAAGGATATTACCTCCTTGTAGAAGCAGCATATTTCTCGGAAAATGGGAAGCAGAAAAAAAAATTTTCTCATAGTGTAACTAGAATAGTTAAACTTTAAAAGTACAACTAATTATGTTTTACTGTATCATAATCCTTCTAATATTTATTTAAAGAAGCATAGGTCAGCCTATGATCCTTACATCCTGATAAATGACCTTTAAGCAAGGACAAAGACCAGGTAGAATCAGGTCTTTTTAAGGTCAATCCCAGAGGAGCTTTAGTGACATGGTGGTTAACCAACCAGCTGCTAACTGAAAGGTCAGCAGTTTCAACCCACCAACCACTATTTCCATCACAATTACAGCCTTGGAAATCCTATGCGGCAATTCTCTGTCCTCAGCATCCCTTTGAGCTGAAATTGACCATAGAGCAGCGAGTTTGGTTTCGGTTTGATAATGTCAAACTCAAAGCTTGCAATGTAATCCCAAGCATTACGACGTGTTTCAGTAATCCAATATATGTTTCACATTACCAATTTATTTAAATCATTTTTAAGTGATTTGTGTTTCAGCTATATCATGCACCTGAACGTAACTTCATAATTTCAGAATTTCACTACTCACTGTGCAAAGTAATTCTTTCCTGCTAAATGACCCTTCTAGAACTTCAAGGGGTGACCCTTGAAAATGTGTTTGTCTTTTAAAAAGTATTTGCTTTTGAAAATGTATTTGCTTTTCAGAGTAGGTTGTATTTAGATTTATTACATCTTTCACGCAACACTGAGAACTAAAAATCAGCAAATACATTTGCTAACAGCTCTAAAAAGGCAAAATACCCTGTGCATGGAGGATATATATTCAATATTTGTTGAATGAATGAATATTGTCAAAAGGCCTTACTTAGACAAACAAAAATTACCATGTGGTCCAGAAGCTGAAACATTAAGTATCAGCTAGAGTATATTTTCAGCTCTAGCGTCAATCATATTTAATAGAAGTGTTAATAATTAAATTTATCAACTTTATAACAAGCATAGGGGAAAAAAACCTAACATCCTCAAATGTAAGCACATGGCAAGAAGTTAATAAACACTGACTTGATAGAATCGAACAGAAATGAATTAAACATTTTTAATTAAAATTATGATGATTGACATTTAGTGAAATGGGTTTTCTTCACCAATTTGTTTTGAAGGATTTCAGAAGGGTTATTATAATAAAAGGAACACAAAACTAAAAGAAGCAGTGGGCCCCCATTTGGAAGGCTTTTATGGTGCATAACCATCTTGACTAAACTCTTTTGTCCCTTTAGGCTTATTCTAGATTTAAATTTCTATGATTCCTTTGCTAACGCACTATAATCTGAATACACAGTATTTTATGGGTGTTTTCCACAGTTGCAGAACAAATTAACAATAAAGTAATCTGCTGGCCATACTGCAAAGCAGCTATTTTTAGTTGTTCTTCTACTTCCTTCATCTGAATTATGAAATATTTCTAGCATAAGGACAAATACAGCAATACGTGTAACAGACACCCAAGGATCCACACTCACCCTCCTTGTGTAGGAGACGGTGACATTTTAGCTCAATAGTAACAGTGGAGGAAACCCTGGTGGTGCGGTGGTTAAGTGCCATATCTGGTAGCCTAAAGATCAGCAGCAGTAAGGGTTGCCAGGAGTCGGATCCGACTCGACGGCACTTGGCTTGTCAGTAATGGAAACACACAATCAAAGAAGAGAAAGAATTTGAAACCCACCGACTGACAGCAGTTACCAAGTATACACCAAAACCCACTGCCGCTAAGTCAATTCTGACTCATAGTGACCCTACAGAACAGGGCAAAATTGCTCCATAGAGTTTCCAATGAGCACCCGGCGGGTTTTAACTGCTGACCCTTTCCTTAGCGGATGTATCACTTAACCACGACACCGCCAGGGTTTCCACCGGAAGTACGAGGGACTGGAAACAGGCATTCTCTTTCATTGCTGCTGGGTTGTATAACCAACAGAGAGCAATTTGGTAGACACCTACTCAAGTTCTCATTTAGTGACCAAAATATTTTGCAAACTCTACTCCTATGCAAGTGATGTTTATAAGAAGTGGAGCTCCTCACTTGCAATTTCCAGCCTTTCTTCTGAAGAGGAAGTCTTTTGTTCTCTGCAGTTAACCTACAAACGCATTGTATCGGCAGTATTAATTCTTTCATTTACAATGTATTTTAACAGAAAGTAGGGCTTGAGAATAAATGTACAAAATAGAACACAGTTTCTAAATGCAGCCAAACGAACAGAAACAGATCTCATAAATAAAATAGATGGCATGAGTCTATGGAATGTGGAGTACGTCACACCAAAAAGATAGGTCCTGGATCAAAATTAATTGGTTCTAAAAGACTTCTGTAAGTTGTACTTCTAAAGAAGGTGAATGGCGAAGTTCCAAAAGTACTTAACAGCAGCAAAGAATTGCTTTAATCATATAAATACATTAGGGAGGGTACGAACAGCCCCCATGCTTTCCACTATATGGCGCCTTATTTCACACTTTTTAAGGTTTACACAACAGTTAGGCAGTACCTGAATCACTTCCCATGGTGCCTGAATCACTGCCCATGTTGCTGTTATGTCCAAGACTTTCATCTAAGCAGCTGACACTTCCTTCTGCCAAACTTGTGTCTGATTCTGCAAAGGAAAACATTTTAAAATATTTTTAAAATATTTCTGAGAATAAACGTATTTTAACTGCACACCTCTACAGCACACAGTACATACAGTTCAAAGCAAGTGGTGAAGGCACACCCAGGCAATTATGAATAAAGGTAAGAGTTGCTGGCAGGCTATTGTTAAAACAAAACAAAACAAAACAAAAGAATCCATTATGGATGAGCAGCTGCCAGGTCGTGAATCAAATACATATTATCTACTGAAAATATTATATATCCACCGTAAATATGTAAGGATTTGATGACTTTCATTATCCTACTGGGTGTAAATTTTGCCCCCCAAAAAGATGATTCAGGCTTGATAATATCTTTCCCATAAAAAGTATTATAGAGAGCTCAGTTATTTTAATGTAAAATGGCAAGGAATTAATAATAAACATTGCTGTACTCAGGTTATGAAAATAGTAGTTTGGCAATAAAGAAATTTAAACTCAGAATTCGCTTCTTGCGAGACAACCTCACCAAAGCCTGGCTTCATAGTTGTACTAGAAGGTTTTGTGAAGATGGAAACAATTTTTCTGTAATTAAACTAAACTTCTATAAAATGGTTATTGTTAATTTGAGTTTCCAGTACCCATCCAAAAGACTCACTGCCATCGAGTTGATTCTGACTCATAATGACCCTATCTATAGGTCAGGGTAGAACTGCTCCATAGAGTTTCCAAAGAATGTCTCGTGGATTTGAACTGCCAACCCTCTGGTTAGCAGACATAGCACTTAACCACTACACCAGGGTTTATGCCACAAACACGTATGTTCATTTACGGATCATGAGTCTCTGTTTCCAATACTCACTATCAATTCCTTTTGGAAATCTTCCTTGAAGGAAGAATTTTCTCTTTATAATTTATTTCCAAGTACTTAGCACTTATTGCTAAATTGCTAAAGATAAATAAAGACCACCGTCATCAAGTCGGTTCTGACTCACAGTGACCCTACAGGACAGAGAAGTGTCCCACAGAGTTTCTAAAGAGTGGCTGCTGACCACCAAAGGTTTGAACTGCTGACTTTTGATCAGCAGCCACAGCTCTCAACCACTGTGCAACCAGGATTTTAGTTTGTTGTAAATACTGGCTTTGGACTTGAAGGACCTGGGAAACTTATTATTGACTATTCTAAATTTCCTGTCTTAGAAATTGTGCTAATACCACTTACTTCACATAATTTGTTGACCATTAAATAATATCAGGTGCAACAAGTTCTTAGCACAGTAGTGTAATTACTGGTGATTTAAAAAATGAAATAAAAATCAAATACTTGGTATGTTACTAGGGCAGGAGTTTCATTTAATAATGCTCTTTTCACAATTAATAATATTTCCTAATATTTGCACTTGTATAATTATCATTTAATCACTCCCTCAAGTTCCACAGTACAGTAAACAAATTATATTAAAATGCCCTTTAGCTATTTAAAACCAGTCCAAAAGCCATACACTTAAGACTGGAAAGGCAAATGGATGGTAACCAGACACGTGGTATATCATCACTAAAATGTATCTGGAAAGACATGACATACAATTCCACCAAACAAATATTTTCTTCATTTTTTAACAAGTTAATCTGTTTTTTTTAGTCAAGTATAAAACTGAAATGGAACCAATTACTGTCATGTTGATTCCAATTCCTAGAAACCCTACAGGACAGCATAGAACTGCTTTGCAAAGTTTCCATGGAGCACCTAGCAGATTTGAACTGCCGACCTCATGTGAGCAGACAGAGCACTTAACCACTACACCACCTAGTCAAGTATACTGAGCTATAATTTACACACCTTACAGGGTACAGTTTGTTGAGTTGACACATGTCTACAGTTTTGAAACTACCATCCATTTGAGATAAAGGGTATTTCTATCACCCCCCAAAAGTTCCCTCATGGCCCTTTGTAGCCAATTCCCATCTGCTATCCACCGTTCTAGTTTCTGACCCTACAGTTGAACTTTTTTCCAGAATGTCATATGAACGCATCCATGCACTACATAGTGTTTGTGTCTGGCTAATTTAAAGTAGCATAAGAGATTGATTCATAGTGTTGCATGTATTAGCAATTTGTTCCCTTTTATTGCTGACTAGTACAGGGTCAAGGAGTCCTGGTGAGGCGGTGGCTAAAGCAGTTGACTGCTCACCAAAAAGCTGGCAATTTGAAATTACCAGCAGCTCCGTAGGAGAAAGATGTGGCAGTCTACTTCCTTAGAGACCTACAGGCTTGGAAACTCTGTGGGCCAGTTCAACTCTGTCCTACAGGGCTGCCAGCACCGACTCAGCACCAACGAGAGTTGTTCAGTACTACAAAGAGCTCTGAGGGTGCAATATTTAAGCGCTCAGCACTAGCAAAAGGTTGTTATAAATCGGTATCGACTGGATAACAGCAGGTTTTTTAGTACTCAGTTATGAGTCCCCGGACGGCACAAATAGTTAAGCATCTGACTACTAGCTGAACGGTTGCTCTTTTAAATCCACCCAGAGGTGACTTGGAAAAAAGACCTGGTGATCCACTTCTGAAAACTCACAGCCTTGACAATCGTATGGAGCACAGTTCTACTCTGCCCATGTGGGGTCAGAATCACTGGTTTGTTTATTAGCATTCCAACACGATCATTTTGTGTGACATCCACCTTCCAATTTGGATAAATTGATTTAGCCTGGGAGGTACAGTGGAAGTACAGACAACAGCATACAAATATGTAAGAGACCTCTCTTACAAGTTAAAAGGAAGTTAAAAAGAAAATTTGTGGAAATATTCTCAATGGAAATACATACTGTTTAAGTATTAGCACAACATAAATACACTAATGTGAAAATACTGTGCTTATCAGTTGTCGTAGATTAGCTCTAAAACTCAGATTTGAGGAATCCCTTATGATCACACGGGAAAACCAGTCTATCTCACTGAGTGATTTTAAATATGGCACTTTGCAATTCCCAGAGGTATGTCTTGTTAGAAGCTCAGAGGCGAGTGTGGGATAGAACTGTCAAGCAGCACAGTGTTTGGGGCAGATGTACTGATGAAAAGGGAATATGATTTGTAAGGAAAAGGCCAGGTGTAAAATGAGATTTGGAAATGTCACTGTAAGGATAATTCTAAATCTAGATATATAGAGTAAGATCTCTAAGACCAAAAAAAAGTGAATGTGAATATGATTTTTATTTGCAGTTGTTTTAAATGTAATGAAGAGAACTGAAGACATCACCAACATTACTGAAGAATACTAATAAATAGTAGCTAAAATCTAACACTGTTATCATGAAGCTTTCTACTATGTTGAGTAAGAATAGAAATTATATTTGATTTTCATTTCATTTTCTAATCACTAGCATTAAAAACATACACTTAAACTTATTCCACGTATATGTAAAGTTAAGATTTCTCCAAACATCATTCTAATATACATAAAATGTGGGGGAGTTATTTATGCAATGTGCACAAATAATTTATGATTATTAAAGAATGCTGTTACCAAAAGTAGGGTATTGTTAATTAATTATCTGGATTATTTTGATCTACCAAACAAATCTGCAAAGTGTCAGAGAGACACTGAGCTCAGGGGTTTCATAGATGTAATGTGAATTACAGTTAAGCTCCCAATATCTTATATGTAGATACACATTATGACCTAAATTTTATAGCGAGAAACCAAAGCTCAGAGAGTTTAAGCAATTTACCTGGATCACATAGCTGTTATATAGCAAAACTCGGAGCCCTCACTTTCTGAAATCAAATTCTGTATGTCAGTGGTCTTTACCTGGCACTAAGCATAGCTGATGATCTGTGTGAAGTTATGTAAGCAAGCAAGCAATCCTGTATTCATAATATTAAGTAAAATGTAAGGTTTTTTAAAAATATACATATATAGAGACAGACATTTTCATTGCAATATCAAAGTTTCTATTAATCTTGAAATAGGATTATCTTTCCATAAAAAAGTTAGAAATCTTATTTCGTTAATGTTTCTAATATCATTTTGATACTTTCATTAATTTCACATTTAAACATCTGTACCATTTTTAAACTTTCTTCTGCACACACACACACAATACTTCTACCCTCATTGCACAAAATTAATTGCAATAATTCTGGTGAACATAACCACAAAAATGACAGTGAATATGTAGTGGTGTATTCTTTTGCCACTTTCACGGGATATGAATCTCCAGTTTCTTCACACAAAAATAATTTTGTTTCCCAGGCAGCGAATTCTTAAGCATTTGGATATTTTGTGTGTGTGTGTGTTCATAGAAATAAAAAAGGAGATGTCTTTGATAATAAAGGAAAATGTATTGTATCGCCCGACACTGAGAATTCCTTCCCGAGGTTTCTTCTCACACTCACTTGAAAATTACATTTCTCTCTCTCTCTCTCTCTCTGTCTCTCTCTCTCTCACACACACACACACACACTTCCCAAAAAGCAAGATCAAGGAAGTGTTTACATAATACAAAGATTAGATCGATCTATTGATAGTTTCTAAGCAAAGAATTCCTGCTACTGATTTGCATAGAATTGTTTTATTTCCTTCTCTGTACTTTGCAAGATATGTCAATCTAGACTGAAGTCCTACTGAATCAAGTCTTGTGTCTATGATTTTAAAATAGGCCAGATAAACACAGTCAACTGCAGGCAGGGTGTTGCCGTGAAAAGAACGTGTCACACCAAGTCCAGAAGATCAGGCTCTAGATCTGAGCTCAGCCACTGCTACTTTTTTTTTGTAACATACATAGTAGTTTCTACTTTCACATTTATTGTGCAAATAATTCCACTAGAACAAGGACATTAATCCTGAAGACAAACAAAGCTTGTATTTGATAAGGTTGCTGCCTAAAGGGAATTATATGGTTTAATGTTTAGTTAGCTTTGATAAAGGTGTTATTTCCTCTAGAGAAAATACCACAGCTAGTTGTGAAACATTAGAAAACGGTGAAAATTTCTAATTATATCAAAATCTATTGGAATGAAGGAAAATTATAACAAATTTGCAAACAACACAACAGATTTGCTTATGTCTAAGACCAGTCCACAAGCTTTGTGAAAAAGTGCCCTATTTTAAAACCGTATCTTGAAAATTTTACTATTAAGGTGGAAATATTAACTGGTGTTCAAAAAATATATATATTTAGCATACCCTAAACCTTAAATACTTTAAAATATTTTTAAATCATTTAGAAACCAAAAATGCTGAGGCTAAAAAAAAAATCAAACAAACCCCGTGGCAGACCTTTTCAGATTTATTGCCATGTAAAGTGTGCCCTCTGCTGGAAAATGCTATTATAACAATTCGTTACATAGTACATTGTTTCCTGAAAGTCAGAGCAAGAAGCTTCATTAAAACCCAAACCAAACCTACTGCATGGAGTCGATTTCTACTCACAGTGACTCTATAAGACAAAGTGGAACTGCTTCATCAAGTTTACAATGAGTGCATGGTGGATTCGAACCACCAACCTTTTGATTAGCAGACATAGCATCTAATCATCATGCTACCAGGGTTTTAATTAAAGCCAAGTGCCGTCGAGTCGCATCTTAAGTAACAAAAAAATTGGTTTTTAACTTCTCTATTTGCCAAGTAGTGACCTTCCAATTTTCAGCCTAGCTGCATTTCTCCCGCCACAGAACACTTCTCCTTGCCCTCCCCTTGCCTTGGTCTGCTGTACATTCTCCTTCACAAAAGGACAGTTTTTACAGTTACAGCAGTAAACAGAAGAGGAAAGAATGAAGAGCAGTACAGACAGCTCCGGTCTGCAGTGCACATAACGTCTTCAAATAGTATGAGTTCACTTTTCTTCTGTTTATCCTACTTCTGCCCTCTTGATGCACGTCAGCTTCTCCTCTAAATTTAGCTCTCCCCAGTTAAAAACCACTTGCCATCAAGTCACTTGTGACTCCTAGTGACCCACTCATGTCAGGAAAGAACTTGGCTTCATAGGGATTGTAATGACTAATTATTTTAAAGTAAATAATCAGGCCTTTCTTCTGAGATCTTTCTGGGTGGGCTTTATCCACTTTTTGGTTAGTAGCCCAACATGTTATCCAGGCACCACTCAGGGATTCCTAACTATCCTACCTTTCCTCTATTTCAAACCCAAATACCAAAGCTGAAATTCAACCTCCAATGTCAAAGACTTGCTCTAAAGCTTTAAGCATAAGTGCATGCGGGGGCACACACACAAAGACTCAGGCTTCTGAAGTGTGCTCACTTCCATTCTGCTAACAGTAGGCATTTCTTTTTCTTTTGAAATAACTTATTCTCCATCTTTTTTGAGAGGAAATAGATTACTTTTATTTTCAGTGCTATGTATATGGATCTACACACACACACTCACATTTTGGTCTGTCAGATTTTGCTCTCTGTGCCAGGGAACATGTGTTTCTGCAGAATGGAGAGAAGCCACCTCCACCCACCTTGCACATTCTCTCCTGGATCCAAGCTTCTAGGAAATGAGTTCCCCAAAGAGAAAAATCCCTCTCCTAGAGCCACAGTCCCACGCGGTTATCCAAGGAGCCCCTCTTCTCCTGTTCACAGGACTTCTACTATGGAAAGGTTTCAGCCAGAATTAGATTCGAACCATGTGCAATGATACTGGCTTAAATTGTGTCATCTGTGTTCTTTAGCCTTTTGAACTGGGTCTCAACACAGAAAAAACAGTTACTAAAATCTGGGTTCTGAGAAAAGACATCCATGGTTGGGAGAATGGCCCATTCCTCTCCTGCCAGTCAGTCCCAGAGGTGGGAAGACTGTGAGTTGCATCAAATTAGGACGACATGGGGAGCATTACCTTGGCAGGAATGAGGTTTGGGGATTGCAAGGTAAAAGAAGATGAATTGAAAACCTCTTTGTCTGGTAAACACCCTTCAAGAAGGCATATGTGAGTTAAGCAGACTTGAGTAGACAAGAGGAAAATAGTGGAGAGAGACCTATAAGGGGGTCGTTATCAATGTAACTGAATAGAAGCCCTGGGGGCACAGTGGTTAAGTGCTATGACTGCTAACCCAAGGGTCAGCAGTTCAAATCTGCTAGGAGCTCCTTGGAAATTCTGCTGAGCAGTTCTCTGTCTTACAGACTCATTATGAGTTGGAATAGACTCAGCAGTAATGGGTATGTGTAAATGCTTAACAACGTCCTCTTTAGGAAAGAAAAAAAAAATCTGACTTATAAGCACTTGTCAATTTCCATTATTTAAATATTCTCACGGTTGGTTTCAAACTGCCAGCATGATTTCACCAAAGTGGGTACTCAGCTCTTGTAGCTGACGTGAACTGGCTCCAGCACCCCACTGAGACTATTTTCCACTAAGGACTGTCCTACAAATGCCATCGGAAATGATCACACATGCACTGTACTGGTACGTTGCAATTATCTAAACAATGAATGATAACATTTGTTAAGTTTTGGGGGAGTGCTTAGGAAAGCAGTAGCTGAAATGATAGAGAAATCTGTTACCACTCACTGAACTTATCACTTCCATCACCCTTCTCCGCAAATACTCCCCTCTAGTTTAAACTGCTCCCCTAAACACATTTTTCACTTTCCTAGATCTGTACTTGTGTGCTCAGTGCTCTTGCAGCCTAGACTGCTGCCTGCTACCTCTATTTCCAAATGCAGCGTAGGCCCCTTGAGGTTCAGATGAAATGTCTTAAATTTCCCCTTTGGTAAACTTTCTCTGATCCCTCTCCGCCTCTCACAAGTCTTTTTCCTTACTCTTTAATAAGTTGGTCTTGTGTCTTTTTCTCGCCACGAATAGATTACTGTTTCTTGATGGGGCAAGTGACCTGCTTTTTTTTTTTTTACGTGGTTTTAAGTCCTTTGAGGGTGAGTCCTTAGTAACTTGAATGGTACAACTCAGTCACCTCAATTCTTTCTTTCTACCTACTGTTCTGGCTTCTAGTTGCTTCACTCTTCATCCATACTTGAAAATAGATACAGTGCAAGGTCTTACAATCAAGTTAAAATTATCACCCTCTGTTAAAACAATGGTAATAAAGGTCTCAGTAGGTAGCCATAAAAGAATGTCACGAAAATAAATTTTGCACGTAGAAGTTGTATGCTAGACAGATCGCTTCCTGTCAAAATATCTATATCCTCATTCCTAAGATGTGAGAGCTAACTCTTGTGGAATTATGACACAGTTGTGTGTCTTATAACTGACATTCACTGCTCACAGTACTTTTCAAGTAAAATAGAAACGTACATTATCCTTTAACAAATACCAATATCAAACTCTCTTTCTTGGCTCAAAATAATATCTGCCTTTTGGATTGCCTCACTAACACTGTTAGTTGCTAGTAATGAATGACAACTAAATTTAGAAAAGTAGAAAAGATAGCTGTCTCAATTCAAATCAATCCTGCAAGAGTACGAGTTATTCTGATACAATATTATTGTACGTTACGGTATCATTTTATCTTGCCCGCTAAGCTTTCAAATGCTAGCACATTTCTTCCTAAAGATTCTAGAAATCTCTACATTTCTAGAGGTAAGTAATAAGGAACATTATTCTGGTATTCAAGTGCAAGGATAAATTTTAGACAGAAATTAGTATAGACCAAGTTTAAGATTGGACTTTGGTCTATAAAAAGGCAAAACAAAACAACAACAACAAAAAAGTGCCGTAACAGATTGGGCCAGGGAGAAGGAGGCTGTTTTATAAAGGTCAATTTTTAAACCCCTCCTACAGAACATGATCTATGCAAAATATATCCACAATATATTCCAAAGCATAATGTCACCGGATAAACCTAAGGAGTAGAACATATGGGGAAATATGAAAAAGAAGGTATTAAAGTCTGAAAACAAGCAGGTTGGTAAGCTCATTAGCTGGGGTGGAATTTTAAAATCTTCACGTGAAGGAATATATAAATCAAAATATACACATGTATTCAGAGTCATGCGCACTGTATAATCACTCGTGGCACTCTACCCTGTTACATTATCATCTTACCCACGGCAGCAGCCGAATTTCTTTCTCTTTATAAATGTAAATGCGCCCTCTGCCGGCCAACCTCAGGTATTTACATTTTCTAGTTCAATCACAAAGGAAATTCAGCATACAGGTAAATTCGGGGGATTTTCAGCTCAACGTCACACAAACATGACTATTTCAAATGCAGTATATGGTATTTAGTTTCAAATCTCATTCGGTTTGATTTCTTTTTATTACAAAACATCAAGGTCTAAAATTGCTGTTGTTAGTATTTAGTTTTAAATCTCATTTGGTTTGATTTCTTTTTATTACAGAACATCACGGTCTAAAATTGTTGTTGCTTGCTGTCGAGTTGATTCTGTCTCTCCCCGACTCCAAGGAGCACAGTAAAAAGGTCCAAGTAAGATAACTGCTTGTTCGTTTTGACAAAGTAACAACAGAAAGCAATTAAAAATAATTGTAGGACTAATTTTACTGCAACTTTATGATAGTTGTTGACATCCCATAATTATTTTTTTAACAAAAGAAAATGAATGTGGTTTTTGTGTTCCTCTGATGTTTTCCAGAGAAGTGTGGTTTAGAGAAACACCTAAGTTTTCCATACCTTCTTGTTGTCAGATGACCAGTGATTTCCGAAGCAGAATGACAACATGTAACATTAAAATGTTATTAATAGCTCTGAGGCTGTTCAAGCATCCTTTGGAAATTACCTGTTCACTTAGAAACAGGTGAATGAAAAAAAGTTTTGCTGTATCTAAATAGTGTATACATTAATTACAGTTTTACTGGGAAGCAACTGACTGTCAATAATGGGACGAGAAGGCAGGAAGAAGAAATGTCAGACACAATGAAATCACTCTACCTGGAGACTGATACATCAGCCCCTGGATGAAGGAGAGATGTGGTTGAAAACCGCGGCCAGTATGAGTCTAACACCAGCATGCGTTATTCATTAGGGACTAAAAGGAGCTCTGAAAACAATGAGGAAAGAATCTTCACATTAAAGCTATAAATAATATTTGTGTGCACCAAGATGACTATGCACTGAAAAAAAACGATGGTAGAAATGGATTCAGAGATAAAAATTAGAAAGGTCTTAATTTAAAATTTGAAATAATTTGAGTTCCATCTCCTTTTTTCCCCTTCTTTCTGCATATAGAAATCCATACTTACAGAATGTGTGAAACTTAAATAACAAGCTTTTTAAATGCTAGTTTGGTAACTGTATCTGAAAATTTAACCCATTGTATTAGAACTGAAAATAAAGACTATACATCATCAACATCAGTAAGATGCACAAAATAAAAAAACTGCTTATGAAGAAATATGGAGTACTTTCATGTGTGTCTTATTATTAATTATTAATGTAGACAAAGTCCCTCTATATCAAATTTTTCAACAAAAAGTTCAATCAAAAGAACTCCAAAGATTTCGTTGGGCCAAAGTGCTTTAAAAAAGTGTTTATGTCAACAAGTCTTAGATTGATGGGCAACAAGAACATGAACAGCACTTATCAATAGAGGTGTCTAAGACCTAAGTAAAAAAGCATTACATTTTCTGAAATAAATTGTTCTTGTTACTGGTCTGGGAGAGATCAGAATGGACTGGACCAACCTATTAGCAAATCTGAATGACAAGTCCAGACATCACAAGGACTCTACACACTAAAAGGCTTTGTGCGTTGGGAGGGGTCCTTAGAAAAATGTCCAGATGATGGTATTCTTCCTGTTTTGGCACTACTGTCTATCTGAATGCTCTGCACTTTTCTTCTCTAGCACTCACAGGAAGTGCAGCTGTACAGTTACTGCAGTTTGGCCGACACCACCATCAGCTGAAAGCTCCTTGGGGACAGAGGCCATATCTGTTTTGTTCCCCACTGTCTGCACAGTACTAAACACACGGTCTGGCTCATGAAAGGAGTTTCATAAATATTTATCCAATGAAATGAAGGGAGAGAGTCTTTCTGTCCCATGAGGTCATTATTAAGATCCGGATATTTTTTGACAAGATGAATCTTTAAGCTTAGTTTTCAGCAGACCAAACCAAACCCACTGCCATCAAGTGGATTCTGACTTATGGAGACCTTCTGCAGCAGAGCAGAATTAGTCCATAGAGTTTCCAAGGGGCACCTGATAAATTCAAACCACTGACCGTTTGGTTAGCTGCTGTGGCACTTAACCTATGCCAATTTTAAGTGTTAAAAAAAAAACAAAACAGAAAATATACATGCAGGTTGTTGACCCCTGATGAAAACAATCTTCAAACGTAGGAAAAGATGACCTTCCAGCCTCAGACCAGTCATTTTCTTTCTAGTGTATGAATTTAGAAAATGCTAGCAATTCACAGAGATATCAGGTAACCTACCAAGGGAGCTTATTAAAATGTGAAAACTCCACTTTCAGATAGGGAATTTTGGCATTCCTATAGAATCACGATTTCTGAAAGAACGCAAAGCTGCTCAAAATGGGGAGAAAAAAAAACTTCTAGAACTCAAGGTTTAAAACTCTGCTATTCTATTAAAACCTGGATATGTGAAGTATATTCTAGGATGAGTGGCACCAGCAACATGTGGAAGCTTAGAAATGCAGATTCTCAGGTCCTACTCAGCATGTCTTGACTCAGAATCTGCCCTTTCACTAGTACTCCTTCTTCCAGATGATTCTGATGCATATTAAACATGCAGAACACTGCATTAAAAAACAAACTCCATAAACAAAACCAAAAAGCTCAACCCACTGCCATCTAGTCAATTCCAAACTCACAGGGACCCTACAGGACAGAGTAAAACCGACCCACAAGGTTTCCATGGAGGGGCCAGTGGATTAGAACGCTGACATTCATGGTTAGCAGCCCAACTCTCCATCACTTCACCATCAGAGTGCTCCAGAGGATATCAGCCCTTCAACACGTACTTAGACAGTTCATATGATGAATCAGCAAGAAAATAAATACCCCAACAGAAAAATGGATAGGCCATTAACCACTAGCAGAAAACGAATCTGTTTATGTCTTCCATGATCCCTAATAAAATGTTTTAAAGTAGAAATCAGAAAATTCAAGTAAAATGTCATTTTTAGTAATAACCAAATTGGCAGAGTTAAAAGAACGATATTACCCACTTTGATGGAGGTTATTTCAAGGAAACGGGCACTCTTCTATACTGTTGGAGAACACATACACTGGTACAAGTTTCTGGAGAAAAATTCGACATTCAGCATCAAATGTCTTAAAATTATATGAAGCATCTGACCCAGTAATTGCTATAATGTGAACATGTTTTTAAGAAAGAAACTGAGACATATGTTATCTTGGTGTTATTCATGATAGTGGAAATCTGGAAACATCCTAAGTACTCAACAATATAAGGTTGGTTAACTGAGCATGCTGCATCCAAATTCAGCCACTAAAAATCATGCTGTAGAATATCTAATGAACACAAGAGAAACATCCTTAAACACATCATTATACACACACATCCAGGTATGTAAAAGAGAATGGAAAAGCAGATACTCAAATGGGAACAGAAACACACACATAGCATGGAAGTATGGACATTTTGTTTGCTTTTCTGCTTTCCAAATTTTCTGCAATGCAGCTTTATTATTTTTATAAGCAGAAAATGCTAAGATTTTGTATCAATGAGCTACAGTTAGTTTATACTGACTCATTACTTTCAGTAATTTCCTGAGTTGGCTGTAAAACACCACCATTCTTAAAAATTAAATTATGCAAGTTTACAATTAAAAACAATGGGAATAAATCCTTGAAACTCATCACTGCTTAACCATTTTAGTCCACTTATGTCATGAGGGAACCCCAGAGGTGTAGTGGGTTAGGGGCTAAGTCTGCTAATCTAAAGGTCGGCAATTCAAATCCACTGGGTGCTGCTCAGAAACTCTATGGGGCAGCTCTACTCTGACCTGTAGGGTTGCTATGAGTTGGACCCGACTGGACGACAGTGGTTTTATGCTCATGAGGCTATTTATGTCTATTATGTCAGTACGGTGGAAATGTTAGATAATACTGTGCTGCTCTGCATCTCTTCTCAACTCCATGTTTGTGACATCGTGTTGGAGCACTGAAATCACCCTCAGTGCGAGTGTCTACACACGGAGACTGGCAAACACTACAGATCAGGACTTTCTTCCTTCTTCCCCAGAGACGCCTGTTAAACAGTTTCTGGCACAGCACCAACTTTAAGCAACTGTCTCTTGTCAAAACAGAATGTGGCCCTTTGTGGAGAAGCAGAGTGGGGTTCTCCTACACAATCACGGGGAAATTAAAGAAGAGAGGTAACTGAACTACCTTCATTCTTTCAGGGTTGTTTCAGCGTCATAAAAGAGGGACACGGTGGAATTTAATTCGCATAGCGATCAGCTACCCCAACTCAAGCCAAAGCTCGTTGAGGGTTCCTCTTCCCTTTTACATTCTTAATCTTGGCCTCGATAACCACTTTGAACCTCTCTGCAATGATGTAGGCTGCAAAATAGGGGAAGAGGCAGTTGCCCTATTTAATCCTCAGGGTTTTAAATGAATTAAACTAGTTAACGTATTTGAGCCAAACCAAAACCCAATGCCATCGAGTCTATTCTGACTCATACGGAGACGCTATAGAGTCAGAATCGACTGGACAGCAACAGATAATGCATATGAAAGTACTCTGTAAATCACAAAATATAAGGCATGCTTCCAGTATCATTTGACACATTGCAGGGTCTGTGAAACATAAAAGAGAACCAAAGGTGCTCAGATTTATAACATATTAATGTTGTACTGGAGTCATGGTGGGGCATTGGTAAAGAGTGTGGCTGCTAACCAAAAGGTCTGCAGTTCAAATCCCCCAGCTGCTCCTTCAAAACTCTAGAGTCAGAATCTACTCGATGACAGTGAGTTACTGCCTTACTAGTTGCAAACACTTTGTGGCCACAAAAGACAAATTATTTTAATTTATTTCCTTCTAAAATACTATTGCAACAAAAATGCTCACAAAACCCCAAAGTCCAAATTGTCTCCCCTTGTTCAACAGATCATAATGTCATCCGTGCACCAAATGATTTTACTGGAAATAATAATTGGTGTGTTTAAAAGGTTCACATTTATGCATCTTTCAAGTACCTGAAACTATAGATGAATCTGCAAAAGACGATTCTGATGAATTATTCTCCATGTCCCAGCCCTCTTTCTCTGAACTTGGCTCGTCTCTGGCAGAAAGAAATGGATCTTCAAGTTCAAGACCATCCTTTTGTAATAAATTTTCAGTTTCTGTGAAGAAAAGTGTTAGAATGTAAACAAGAGCAGAATACGAAGTCTCTGTGTGTGTGTGTATGTATGTATGTAAACCCCCCTAAAAACAAATGCATTGCCCTCAAGTCAATTCTAACTCACAGGGACCCTATAGGACAGAGAAGAACAGCCCCCCAGTTTCCAAGGAGCTCCTGGTGGATTTGAACTGCCTACCTTTTTGATTAGAGGCCGTAACACTTAACTGCTACACCACCAGGGTTTCTATGCATATAGATAGTGCTTGTAACGGCTGTCACCACCAAGTGCTTCTTGGAAATTCTTTAGGCCAGTTCTATGCTGTCCTATAGGGTCACTGTGAGTTGGAATTGCCTTGATGGCAACGGATGGATTTTTTTTTGTAACTGTTACTGTTATCTTAAAAACAACATGGGGGACTCTAATAGAGGGAGCTGTGAGTTAGCATCTGCTCAATCACAACAGGTTTGGGGTTTTTCTCTCCCCCCGTTGGCTGAACACAGGCTTACCTGAGTATGCCGAAATGCTCTGAAATTACCTTTGAATTATCAAGCTCTTAGACAAATAGAAATAGCTGTTACTGTTATTTGGGTCAAGGACCTGGTGGTCTGCTTCCACAAAGAGCACAGCCAAGAAAACCTTAAGGGGTAGTTTTACTCCATGAGTTTGAAACGATGGATGGCATCCTAACAACTGTCATTTTGAAACTAAGATACGGCTGCTATCAGCTGGAATAGACTCAAAGGCAATGACTTTGGCTTTGGGGGCATAACACAGATTTACCTGAATATACTTCACTGCATTAACACATTGAAAGACTCCGAGTGCAGTTTTTGATGTGACCGTCATTTTATTTTTAATATGGACAGAGTGAATTACAATTACTTGTAAGGATTGGTTTTTGTCTGGAAAGACAATATAGTATTGTGTTACAAGAAAAGTGAGGTGCTGTCCTATCTGACAATCACCTGCTACAGAGCAGTTCACTTGCTCAGTAATACCAAGTTACATTTAAGGCTGAATTAAGGCAAATGCAAATTTGGTGGCTTTTTTCTTTAGCTTGTGCTCTTGCCATTCTGTTTCCTCGCTGTGTGTTCCACACAAGATGTACATCTGCTTTAATGTCAGCCTAAACTCATGGATTCTCAATTCCTGGGGATTTTTTTTTTTTTAAACTCAATGAAGTATTCTATGTTCTTTTCTTCTTCAGCACATCCCTCCCTTCCGCCCTTTCTTCTTTCAACCAAAATGTGAATGTCTTATTAAGGTCTATGTAGGATTCGCAGAAAAACAACAGTTTGTATCCTTCTGAAAGCACAATCTATCAGAGATGACCAATGTCATAAGAAAATTTCTTAAAATATCTTTCAGGATTAAAAAAAACAAAACAAAATAAGCCCACTGCCATTTAGTCAATGCCAATGCATTTTAACCTTATAGGATACAATGGAACTGTCTCATACGATTTCCAAGGAGAGGCTGGTGGATTTGAACTACCTGCCTTTGGGTTAGCAGTCATAGTTTCTAACCACTTTGCCTCCATTTAGGATTAGCCTATCCTAAACAAGAAAGGAAATGCGGTCCAATTATGTATGCAGAAATTTCCTTAAGAAAATTGCTCTGATCTTAGATGGGAAGCCATCCTGACATTGTTTAGAGCTAGATATTAAATACGTTTGGGGTATATAATTGTAATAGTCAATTTATTTTGCACATACCGTATGAATCCTTTACATGTTGTCTCACTGATTCTGACTCACAGGAGCGTCACATGTTACAAAGAACAGTGCCACAGGATTTTCTTGGCTATAATCTTAATGGAAACAGATTTCCAGGTCTTTTTTTTCCATAGGGGAAATGGGTAGGTTCAAATTGACACTTTAGGTTAGCGGTTGAATGCAAAATGCTTGTGCCACCTACGGACCTTTACATACCTTAAATCACTTAATCCTTAAAAAAAAGAGGACCTAGTTGCACAATGGTTAGACACCCAGCTGCTGATTGAAGACTTGGCCATCTGCTCCCAGAATAACTACACCCTGGGAAACTCTATTATACAGTTCTATCCTGGCCTAAAGGATCACTAGGAATTGAGATAGACTTGACAGCACACATAACACCACTAATTATCCTCAGAATAATCCCTGTTTTTTTGTTTTTACTTGCCACTGAGTTCATTCCAAGACTCATGGAGACTACAAGATGTAAGAAATATTACTCCTTCATTTCACAGAAGAGAAAACTGAGACATGGAGAAGGTAAGCACGTGGCTAAAGAAACGTCACATATCCAGGTAAGGGACCAAGCCAGAATTTGATGAGCAACAGCCTGGATCCTGAGCTCAGATCCTAATCACTACAATAATTGCAGCTAACTTTGTTTCGGCCATGAAGAACCAGCAGAAAAATTTCTCTGACTGAAAGGAACTTTCACAAAGCTACAATTCTCAATGTAAACAGAAGCAGTAGCAGTGAAAACCCTTGCTAGCGGACAGATCATGTAATTGGTGCTTGGTATTGGAAAGCTAGATGAATCCCCTTGGGCTGAGTGAGCTACCTAACATTCCTCAGAGGAGAGAGAGGTGCAAAGCCTCCTGAGCATCTAACTCCATGAGGATCTCAAATAGGACACATTACACAGCGTTTGTTTTGAGGTGGGAAAAAGGACCTATCTTGTTTGGTCATCTTGATTACACTTCACTCACTGCGGTTCATTTGCAAACAGGTTCATCAATGTCACTTTATAATTCATTTGCTTCTTTAGGTAACTTGTAGCAAAAATGTTTGGGTCGATCTTCGTCTCTCTGTGTTCTTTCTCCTTAGGTAGGTGTGCACACATATACACACACCAAAAACAAAAGTTAAAAAAAAAAAAAATCCCATTGCCATTGAGTAGATTGTGATTCATGGCAACCCCAGGTGCTGTACAGTAGAGCTGCTCCATAGGGTTTTCTTGGCTGTAATCTTTCAAAAGGACTTTCCTTCCACAGACCCTCTGGATGGGTTTGAACTGCCCACCTTTCGGTCAGTATTCAATTGCAAGCTGCTCACACAACCCAGGCTTCCTTGATATACACACAGAAATGTATTTCAAACTTCTGGACAAAAAGACATTTCATAAATGTAACATAAAAAGGTATAATGTTTATGCTAATAATTCAGTAACTCTAGTTCATTATTCAGAGTGAATTTCTTTTATCATACTCTTGACTATTGTTTCTATTTTAGAAACAATGTTTTCTCTGGCAGCAGGAACCAGTATCCCCAGCAGCTAGAAAAGTGCCTGGCACCTAATAGGCACTCAGTGAACATTAGCTGAATGACTGACTAAATGAATTAAGTGAAGTCACCTTCCGATGATTATAATTAATTTATATCATTTATTACCAAATAACTTTTAATTTTTCTTACATGATAGTTTCAGAAATATATAACTATGAAAAGAAAAATAAGATGACAATTTATGAAATCTATTAATCATATATATAAAAGGACTGTAAGTTATTATTATTACATAATTTTTAAAGTCCTAATACTGATTTTCACAATTACAGACCTTATTTATCAAATGCTTAATAAATTCTTTACAAATTCATGTAAGTGCTCAGAAGAATGTGCAGCAGAGTTTTAGTAATTACTAAAAATCATTTATTTCAATTTACTTGTGCATACTCCATGTTTAAACATTCAAAATATCTTGGTAAAAATTTCAGGCAATTTTCTGGTTTTCAAAATAAGATTGAAAGTAGACAGGACCAGGAATCCACACCAATATCCTAGCCCAGCTTGCTGTGTTTTGTGGTCTCTGGAAAGTCAGTCCTTTTCCAGGCATCAGTTTCCTCATTGGTGAAGGAGTTGAAATAGAACTCTCAAACCCCTCCAGTTTTAAAATTCTGATTCTAAATATCCCACTGCTTGGCATTGTGTCTACAGGCTTCCTTAGACTCTCAATCACTAGGCAAAATGTGCAAAATATGCCTCAATAAAATTAAAAATACCTGCATTGCTTTCAAAGCAACTGGCGCCTGTTAACTCTTGGACAAGACTATTGTTTCCTGTTCGATTCAGAACCCTCAGAAATGTAGAAAACCAGTTGTCTTTCTGCACAATCCTTTTCAGTAGCTCCCTGACGCCTGATTCATTTCCATGGCTTTCTGCAGCAGAAATCTGTTTTAAGAGAAAAATAGAATTAAAGAAGATAAAATATCTTCTGAATAAATTTAAACAGGAGCTACTCTTTAGAAAAATTGAGCAATTAGTCTAAGTATAAATAAAGGCTGAGAATAAAACACTACAGAAAACAGCAGTGCTACTTGTAGTAATTTTGGATTCTAGGGGAGTGATGGGGAGGATTTTCTGGACCCAGTACCCTTATAAATACATGCCCTTTTTCCATTCTTTTACAAGTCAATGAGATACTCAAGCCTGATATTTAGGAAATAAATGCTTTACCTTAGCTGTTCCAAATAATGGATCCGAGAGAAAGGAGCTATAGCCATGTTATGTCTGTTTGTATCAGTTTTTTTCTGTGCAGCTAACTCCCTCAAAAAGCAAACAAAAACCAAACCAATCGCTGAGGGGTTGATTCCAACTCATGGTGAACCCACGTGTTGCAGAGTAGAACTTTACACAACAAGGTTTTCAAAGCTGTGACCTTGATCCCCAGGCTAACAGGTGAGTCCTTAACCACTTGACCTACCCAGAGACAGAATTTCTATTTCTCTAACCAAAACAACAAACTCACTGCTGTCAAGTTAGCTCTGACTTATAGTGACCCTAGAGGACAGAGGAGAACTGCCCCATAGAGTTTCCAAGGACTGCCTGGCCGAGCTCCACGGCCAACCTTTTGGTTAGCAGCCATAGCACTTAACCCCGACACTACCACGGTTTCCTATTTCCTTTAAACCCATAGAATCTATAACTGGAAATCAAACATTTCTTATCCAACTCCTCACTTCACCATTACCCGTAACCCAAAACTACACTCATTGCCATCATTTCTGACTCATGCTAACCCTATAGGACAGAGCAGAACTGCCCCATAGAGTTTTCAAGGAGCATCTGGTGGACGTGAGCTGCTGATCTTTTGGTTAGCAGCCAGAGCTCTTAATCACTATGCCACCAGGGTTTCCACTATTAAAATTATGAAGTAATTACTACTACAGATTTATGTTTTATTTCTATTTAATATGTGCACTATTTATTATCGCTATAATAATTTTTCTTGAATGTGTGCTTATTATGAGACAAATCTATTTCCATATCTATTCCTTTTTTAAAGTATAGAACAGATTGATGTGTACTTCTGTTTATTAGAATCTATAGCCTTCATTTAAATTCTCTTTTAGGTTAATCTACAACTCCTTTTTAACATGGATCATCATCATCACAGTCCATCTATCTCCTTAATTCCTAATACAGAAATCAAAATCCCATGGGATTCTAAACAGCAGCCTGGATGAGAAACACTGACTCAGACATTTGCAAAATTTCTGCTCCACTCTGCCTAGATTCTATGTAGAATTAGTCAGCCTCAATTAATTTAAGCCCTATAAAATTTATGTATTTTCTGCTCCTATAAATGTCTTATAATGTTTTTTATTTTGTTGTTGTTCTTGTATTAAAAATCAATTTCAACTCACAACAACTGAATATGACAGATCAGAATTGTCCCATAGGGTTTCCTAGGTGATAGTCTTTAAGGAAGCAGATTGCCAGGTCTTTTCTTTTGGAGAAGCTAGGGAGTTCCAATCACTAACCGTCCAGGGAGCACAGAAGTGTTTAATCACCAGCATTCCTTTTTTAAAAGTTTTATTGAGGTACAATTCACATAATATAAAATCAACCATTTTAAAGTGCACAATTCAGAGGCATTTAATATGTACAATGCCATGCAACTGCAATTTCTATCCAGTTCCAAAATATTTTCATCACCCCAAAAGGAAATCCTGTGCCTGTAACAGTTATTTCCCGTTCGCTCTTCTCTTTGTATCCTAGCAACCACCAATCTGCTCCCTGTCTAGATGGATTTACTTGTTCTGGGTATTGCACATGAATAGAATCACACAATCTGTGACCTTTTGTGACTGACTTATTTCATTTAACTTCACGTTCCCGAGGTTTCACCAGTGTAGCATGTGTCAGTACTTCATTTTTATGGCTGAATAATATTCCTCTGTATGCATACACCACCATTTATTGATCCATTGGTCCACTCCCTGATGGACATTCAGGTTGCTTCCACCTTTTGCCTGGTGTGAACAGTGTTGCTACGTACACATGTATTTCCATTTGTCTGAGTGCCTGGTTTCAATTCTTTGAGATATCTACCTAGGAGTAGGATTTCTGGGTCATATGGTAATTCCATGTTTAACCTATGTAGGAACTGCCAAACTATTTTCAATAGCAGATGAATCATTGTACATTTCCACCAGCAATGTATGACAATTCCAATTTCTCTATATTCTTACCAACATTTTGCTTTGTTTTGTGGTTATAGCTATCTTAATGGCTGTCAAGTGACATTGTGGATTTGATTTGCACTTCCTAATGATCCACAACCCTTAATATCAGGAACTTGTTTGTGATATTTTACACAGTATCTGGCATGAATTTAGCATTAGCTAGTATTATGAATGACTGGAAACAGTGTCTTTACAAACATTTTACTGACTGATACTAAGTACAGAAGAATGCATAGCTTGATCTCTACTCAAAAGACACTTAATGTCTTATTAGCTTATAGTTAATAACACTATTCTAAGGGTCCCTGGTGGCATAGCGGTTAAGTGCCACATCTGCAACCAAAAGGTCAGCAGTTCTAATCCGACAGGTGCTCCTTGGAAACTCTATTGGGCAATTCTACTCTGTCCTATAGGGTCGCTATGAGTTGGAATCAACTCATCAGCACTGGGTTTGGGTTTTTTTTAAAAGGGTTCTGTGGAGTCCTTGGGTAACGGAAACAGTTAATGTGCTTGGCTGCTAACAGAACAGTTGCAGGTTCAAGTCCACCCAAAGATGCCATGGAAAAAAGGCCTGGCAATCTACTTCAAAAAACTCAGCCACTGAAAACCCCATAGAGCATATTGCTTCTATGATACATGTGAGGTTGTTACAAGTTGGAGTTGACTGAATAGCAAACAGTTTTGGTTATTTTCTGTTCAACATATTTGGCATATAATAACTCATTAAATCTTCCCAGCAATCCTGAAGGGACAGCAACATTTAGTCATTTCACACATCAGAAATTTGAAGCACAGAGAGGTTTATTTATTTCCCTAAAGCCACAAAGCTAGAAAATGGCAAAGGTAAACTTCATCCTAGGCAACTGCCTTCAGAGGCCGCAAACTGCTCTTCTGAGTGACAGTTATAGCTAATAGTGGTTTCCAACTTCACGTTCATTTTCTGGCAAGAAGCTGTTAAAATGTCTATTTGAACTTGATATATCTAAGGTGATTTCAGTCCATCTCCCCTAAAGCATTTTCTAAGCAGATAATTGCCCATTTCTTACTTATTTCTCTAACTTCATTAAGTGTCTTAATGAAAAGTCTTTGTCTTCTGCGGTGTTAAGAGATAACAGCTAAAGGTATAAATAAGACTAATTTCAGCACTTTTTGGCTCAAACATTCCCATTTTTTTTCTACCATGTCCTTTTAAATCCTTCCCAGAGAAGCTAATCAAAAAGATTTGCTCTAAAAGGAATGAGCAAACCACTGTAATGAATACTCTTATTAGACTCTGAGCATATGACAGCCACTACATTTTCAACTATTAATCTGTTATGTTGATTTTTATAGTGTAATTACATTTGGCCAGCTTGCTTTGTCCTTATTGAGTCCAGACATTTGAAGTTCATGATACCATTATTTCCTAAAAGTGTTTTTATTGTCTGAATGTGGAAAGACATGTAATATTTTGCAACTTTGGCAGCCGTGTCAAGATTCTGATTTTTTAAAAAAAATCTTCTAAGTTTGGAAGCTGGATAGTACATTAATTCCTTTGAAGCTACCATACAATATTCTCACTTACAATATTCTCTTAAAGCATTGTAAAGAGGTAGATCCCAACGTGTTCATCTGATTACTAAAATTCCTGGGAGGTGAATATTTAGATGAGACTAACAAGACTTATAGCAACTGTCATCCTGTACCTCTCCCCACAATTTTCTTTGTATACAAAATAAAAATGTTTATGGAGACATTGTTATGTAATGTTATAGAATATACCATAAATATGAATTTGTGAGCAATGCAGTCAAATTTATTCTAAATTCTTTGATTTATTTTTTTCCAATAGAAATCAATGGAGAAACCTATGATCTTTTGTTAAAGCGATGACTTGTCAACACAATTCTGCAGTTTGAAAATAAAAGTAGTTTTCCCTTCATAATAAATGCAGACAAGTATTAAGTACAATCATGATTTTGAATCCAAAAGAGCTCAGCTTTCCCCAACAGAAAATCAGCAAGTAAAACTCACCGAATTTAAATCAAAGAACAAGTAAATTAAATACATATATTTGGTAATGCTGTTAGGTGCTGTCCAGTTGGTTCTGACTCACAGGGACACTATGCACGACAAAACGAAACACTGCCCTGTCCTGCCCCATCCTCGTAACTGTTACTGTGCTTGAGCCCATTGTTGCAGCCACTGTGCCAATTAGTGTCACTGAGGGTGTTCCTCTCTTTGGCTGACCCTCCACTCTACCTACCAGGAAGTACTTTTCCAAGGACTGATCCCTCTTGATATAACATGTCCAGTATATATGAGATATAGTCTTGCCATCCTTGCTTCTAAGGAGCATTCTGATTTGCTAATATTAGTAATAACTAACTCCGCGTAAAAAGTAGTATATTACTAAATGAATATGTATTGTCATAGCAATGCAGTAATTTCTTAGTAATGCTTTTTCTTACTAACGAAATTCTTATTTATCCTAATTTATCTGTAAAATGAGGTAGGAAGAACTGATTTAGATGCTCAACTTCACGCAGGGACAACTAGAGTATTTCTAGCTACACTAGTCATAATGTCTCTGGTTCTACTATATAAATGAAATGTACATCAGGTCTTCCAGTAGTGTTGTTATGGTGTGCCTTCAAGTTGATTCTGATTCATAGTGACCCCAGAAGGCAGAGTAGAATAGCTCCATAGGGTTTCCTAGGCTGTAACCTCTACAGGAACAGAGCACCAGGTCTTTTCTCCTGCAGAGCAGGTGGCGGGGTTCAGATGGCCTTTTGGTGAGAAGTCAAACTCTTAGCCACTGTACCACCAGCACTTCTTGGGTCAGTATAGGGGGCGTTCCTCCACTGTTCAAGATCATTCTGCTATGATGATGTATAAAACGATTCTTGTATCTATTGACGAGTCTCCAGTATTTAGAGCAGTGCAAAGGATAGACATTCTTCAACTATTTGTTAGAAGAATGAACTCTGATTATCACTAGAACATAAGCCCCATGAATGCACCATCAGTGTTTACATTATTCACCAGTCTTTTTACCCTATGTTCACAGTAGCATGGTTTCTGGCACAAAGTGGCCACTCAATAAACACAAATCAACTGACTGAATATATCCAGAAATTATGAGTCTGTATGGGTACTGATTAGATACAAAGAAGTTAACTTCATTCTCAGAAGCCTTACTGCAGGGAGGTGGAGGTGGAGGGGTGGCTAAAATAACACGCCAAATAGGAAATGTTTATTGGAAAACAGGAAGAGAAAATAAGATTTTGTTTGTTTGTTTGTTTTGTTTTAAGTGCTGATTATTAATTAAATGCTACTTTAAGTTGCCAATTAAAAGCAAATCTGGAGATCTTATGCTCACGATGGGAACCTTGGTCGCACAGTGGTTAAGTGCTATGTCTGCTAACCAAAAGCTAGGCTGTCTGAATCCGCCAGGCACTCCTTGGACACTCTATGGGGCAGTTCTCCTCTGATTTCTAGGGTTACTAAGAGTCGGAATCAACTCGACAGGAGTGGGATTGGTTTCTGGTTATGCTCAGCATCTATTTCTAAATGCCTGTCAAGGTAATTCATCATGTCACGTGATTTCAAATCTTATCCCAGACAACATTTTGGAAGCATACAACACAATCAACCAGTCAATACTCACTAAGCACTGACTTTTGCCTAATGCTAGGCTAAGTGCTAGGAGATAAAGCTTAAAGACCTGATTTCTTAAGCCAGGTGCTTTAAAAAGCAGATGAGAATTTCAACATGAGAGATTTACCTAAGTTCATGAAACTTTAAACTCACATGAACTGCAACCAGATGAATGATAATCATGTGATTAAGTTAGCTCATCAAACTAGCTCTTTATTATTTATAAAGCTTTCCATAAACATATCTCATACTACAAGTGAGAAGAGAAATTACTGTTATGCCTATGCTCTTGGATAAGAAGGCTAGGACCAGACTTGGCTGAAAGTAATGTATATGGTAACAAGCTGGGCCAGACCTCACGTCTAGGTCTTCCTACTGTAAATTCCATGTTTTCTCCACTACACTTGACTACTGTAAAACACTCATAAATGACTCTCACTTCAGCATTAAAAACCAAGCCAAATCAATTGCCACCAAGTTGATTCCAACTCATAGCAACTCTAGAGAGCAGAGTAGAAGTGTCCCATAGAATTTCCAAGGAGCCCTTGGTGGATTCAAACTGCCAAGCTTTTGCTTAGCAGCCAAACTCTTAACTGCAACACCATCAGGTTTTCCCACATCAAAAGACTCTCAAACGTAGCTTGTTTCTCCCATTGTCAGCCTTAGCTCCTTTTTGGAATTGATAATATATGTAAAATGATATGAAACAAAAATCATTTGAGAATCATACAGAGATACTATTTCTTCTTAAATAAACAAACTTGTTGCTGTCAAGTTACTCAGACTTACAGAGACCCTCTGAATACCTAAACTCTTTGTCTTTCAGAGTTTCCTTTAAAATGGGAAGCTGTATGAAAAGCATGGGTTGCTCTGGCCTTAACTACTACCGACACACAAAAGTTCCTTCGCTCTATGTCGTCTTTGTGTCAAATCCCTTGCATTACTGCTAGCTGCCTCCAAGCTTGCCAGAATCAAGATCTTGGATAAAAATCTAGCTGGCGGAAATTCAATCCAGGCAAAACAAAAGTGATGCTGACAGGCAGAAGTATTTAGAGTAAATAAGGATAAGTGCTGTTTTCCTGGCAATCGGGACATCATTCCCACCAAATATAAACAGCTTTGTGGTGTTACTGGACTCTGTTGCTTCTGGACTTCCTAACAGCTACGGCGGCTGGAAATGCCATCTTCCATCTCCAGCTGGCTTGAAGGCTGCATACTTTCTTCCAAATTAAGATTCTGCCACAGTGATGTACACATTTGTCATATCCAGCTGGACTACTATAATGCGTTCTAGCTGGTGCTCAATACACAAATGACAGAAACGTTACAGACAACAGTGGAAAGCAATGTACTTCTTGAGAAAACTGGCTGGCAAAATTAGATGCAGGTTTCAGACTTTGGACAGGCCTTCTTGGATGTCAAGACAGCAAAGGACCATTAGCTTTGATCACTACACACCACATCACATCTATGCAGGGGCCCATCCATGCAACACTCAGAACTGTGTGATGATAACACAAACAAATGCTGAGTAAAAAAAAAGAGGGCAAAAAAGAAAACATCTAAATGATAGTATGGTATAAACAAAACTTTTGACTACTGTTGAGTTTAAATGCCTACATGGCTTTCAAAACAAGACTTTTAACTTACAACCCTAAATAAGTCAGATTCAAACAGGTCAGTGTTCCTATATGTCACTGTACATCTAAAACACAATGACCACGAAAATATTACATTAAGTGTAAGTTTACCTGTAAAATTCATCCTGTCAAAATGACACCTAAAAATCTACTATTCTTTTGCCAATATGAATAAACGGCAACTAACAACATGCCTTCTAAGCGAATTCTCTTTAAATCTGGACTTCTAGGAGGAGGTTTAAACTTTGACACCAAAAAATAAAGAACGTGTGTACCTGTGTTTGTTGGTATAATTTCCTTATTGGGACCAAAGCTGAGTGGCCAACCAAATAACACACGACAAGGGTTGACAAACATTTTCTCTAAAGGGCCAGATAGTAAATACCTTAGGGCTTATAGACTCTATGGCCTCTGTCTAACTGCTTCTGGAGCACAATAGCATTGACAGTCTATAAATGAACCAGTGTGGCTGTGTGCTAATAAAAGTATCTTATGGATAGTGAAATTTTAACTTTATATAATCTTCATGTGTCATGAAATAGTCTTTCGATTTTTTTTCAACCATCGAAAAATCTAGACTTCATTCCTAGCTTGCAGGCCTCCAGGAACTGGCGTCGGGCCAGATTCACACCTTGGGCCATTGGTTGCTTGCTTGTTTTATGAGGTTACATTGAGCAGTACTTAAAATTCTACCCATTGGGACCTAAATTCACTGCTCTGCCACACCTTCCCGGGACAACTTTGGGCAGCTTATTTAACCTATCTCAGTTTTCTTATCCACAAAATGGAGTTAATAAAATTAGGTGCCTCAGTGAGTTACCGCAAGTATGAACTGTTATGAGGCATTTTGTAAACGATACTCCTTGGTCGCCATGAGTCGGATCCGACTCGACGGCACTTGGCTTTGGCTGCGCATAGTAAGGGTTCAGGAAACGTCACCGATTTTCCAAAGTCAGCTCCTCTTAACTTATTTCAACGGAATTAGAAGAATAGCCCTCTTGCCATTTAAATTTTCAGTAGTATTTTTTAAGTCTCAGAGAAACGAAAACTAAATCAACTGCCGTCAAGTCGATTCCTACTCTTACCGACCCTACCGGAGACAGCAGAACTGCCCAAGAGGGTTTCTAAGGAGCGCCTGGCGGATCTGAACCGACAATCTCTTGGTTAGCAGCCGCAGGACTTCAATCACTACGCCACCAGTTTAAAGAGACTTGGAATTAACCCCCAAAATGGCAAATTTGCAAGCAACCCTGCGCTGCAAAAGTGGCCTAAAAGCCAAGCTCCGCCTCAACTGATACCTACCCGGTTTCTGTCTTCAGTGGTCAACAAGTTACTCGCCACGCATTCATCCAAGACATCTCTAACCAGAAGTTTGTCCACCAGAGTGGGCTGAAGGAGGTTCAGCAATTGGAGACACTGGTCGTGAGCGCTCTCCGACGAGGGCGAGGGCAAGTCTGTGAGGTCGGGGTTCACGTACCGGGCGGCCAAGTGGCTGCCGGTCCGCCGGAGGGCCTCCACAAACTCCCTGGTCCAGCCGGGGGGCCAGGCCCCCTGCTCCAACTTGCCCAGAAGCAGTTCAACCGCGCTCGTGTTCCCCGTCGTGTCAGCTGTCTTCTGAATCTGCTCCTTAAGGTCTGCAGGCAGAAATGTCAAGTAGTCCAGGACCGGCTCCACATGGATGTACATTTTCAGTCTGTCCCTGAAGCACGCGATGAGATAGAGGAAACTCGTGTCTAAGGAATACCCGTTGGACATCTTCTGCTCGCAGAGAAGGAGAGGATTCTCCCAAGCAGACGTTCAGGTTCCTGGTTCCCAGAGGCGTGCGCCGAGATGCAGCGCTTTGGAGCAGAAGTGTCTTCCGGGCGGTGCCTGGAGACTTGCCGGGGTCAGGTAGGGTCCCTGGCTGGCGCGCCGGGACGCGGCGGCACCTCGGCGGGTACGGCAGGCGGGCGCGGCCCCCGCGACTCTCCGTGGTGCGCGCTCGAGCTTGGGGCTCCGGGCGCAGCTGCACACTCCGGGTCGCGCTTTGCAACCGGCTTTCACCAGGCAGCTCTTATGGTTGGTGTGACTTGGGTTTCTGTTTCGATTCTCTTCTTCAGGACTTTCCGAACGCAATCAGCTGGAGAGGGAGTGTCTGTTTCGTTGGGGCGGAGCCAGCGTTTGGCTGCTTTGGGCCAGGAGAGGCCTTTGCACAAGGGCACCGAAGGGAAATCGAAGAGGAAAGCGAATTCTCTTTTTCACTGAGTAAGACGATGCTCCGGCAGTGCTCTCTGAGTATCTTGCCTTCCAAAGTTTTGCCTCAAAAACTAGACCATACCGAACTTTGTGCAGTCCTTTTGCAGTAACCCTTTGCAGCCCCCGTGTGGAGGGCGTGAAGGCCTGCGGTTTGACACCACCAGAAAGGTAAAGCAGTACTGACTACCACAGAGCCTGCTGTGTGCAAGAAAGGAGTTACCTTTTGCTGGGAATGCAGGTAAAATTTGTCTGGCCAGAGTGGGTGAGAGGGCAAAGGGTAGGTAAATGGATAAAGCTAACAATAAAGCTTTCCTGGGATATGCGATGCCTGATTGCCAGGACATGGAGACTTTGGTCCCTCTTAGAATAAAGCTGGCCTCCTGTGGGTCCCTAAGAAATAATTTGTTCCTTGGCGAGCTTAGAGGTGGATATTAAAAAAGAGTTATCATAAACAGCTAGCTTTATTGCTTCATGCTTACTTAGATTGCTTGTATTTATACAAGTTCGGTCACTGCCTGGTGACAGACACAAAGGGACTTTAACCACCAACGCAGCTTAGGAGAAAGCCAAGGGAGAGGATTTCCTATCTCCAAGTGTGAAAGCTCTCCATATTCTTTAATATACAACTTTCCCTTAATAAAACAAAACCAAAAAATCCTCAACAACTTATTTTTTATATAGCTGCCATTCTTTTCTTGGATTCAGTACAGCAAGTTTTTGGCTGAAGCAGCTAGGAACTTAATTAGCAACTAATGTACCAACTTACAGTAAACATCAACATTGTCTATGTCATGAGGGGAAAAAAAGACACCCGCACTGAAAAATGGCTGCTTCATTTCAGCATACAAAGCCACATCAAAGGGAATCCTTAAGGTTGCTACTCACCTAAACATTTTTCATCTGTGGCTGATTGGGAGTGCTGGTATATAGACATCACAATTAGAACCTCAAGATTCAGAATTATGTGAAAAAGTCTTGGAAGCTGTCAAAAAGACACATTTAGGAAAAGTGATCTGTTCACGGAGCACTTCCTATGAAATGTGGATAGGCCTCTGAAGCCTAGTGGCACTCTAACTAGGTTCACTACAGAATCTTTGGGTCCAGTGGAGCACTTTATGTCAAGCTATTTCGTTTTATTCTTTAATTATATTATGTGTTGCTGTTAGGTGGCCCCACGTAAGTTGGGCTCTTACTCATTGCAGCCTGTGGATGACAGAAGGAAACACGGCCCAGTCCTGGGCCACCTTCACAATCATTGCCATGTTCGAGAATATTGTTGCGGCTACTGTGTCATTCCATTTTTGTGAAGGTCTTCTTTTTCTTCATTGACCATCTGTTGTAGCAAGCATGACGTCCTTCTCCAGGGAGCGGTCCTACCTAATAACATGTCCAAAGATCATAAGATGCCTTCTTTGCTTCTAAGGAATATTCTGGCTGTACTTCCTCCCAGATAGATTGGTTTACTCTTCTGGCAGTCCTTGGTGTATTTAGTATGTCTCACCAACACTGTGGTTTCAGTGGGTGAACTCTTTTTTGATCTTCCTTTCTTTTAAAAAAAAATGTTATGCAGTTAAGCCTTTTTCTTTTCCAAAGGATTGGAAGCTGTTTGAAGACAGGACATATTTACAAAGTTACTAGTACAATACACTACAAATAATGGCCAGTGGTTATTGATCATGTCCCCCTGAATGGGTGTTTTATTTGTACTGACCTTAGCAGCTGGCCTAATGTCAAACACAGTGAAAGCTGTTGAAGTAACAGGAACCTTATCCTTGTAGTTGGGACTGATTTAGGCTCTCTTTTTCTGTCTGTTCATTGAACAACACTATTTCTTTAGTTAATTTTGGGAGCTGACCTTGTCCCTAGGTAGATATATGATGATAGAAAAGAGTTAAATTAGATGTTTTGACACAAGTACTCAAGTTTTTAATTTCTGCCACTGGGTTTACCTGGTGGTGTAACGGTTAAGTGCTCAGCTAACAAAAAGGTCAGCATGTCGAATTCACCAAGTGCTCTTTGGAAACTGTGGAACAATTCTACTCTGTCCTTTAAGGTTGCTATGAGCTGGAATTGACTCAACTGCAAGTGCTTTGGTTTTTTTAGTTTGGTCATTGGGTGTAAGAGGACACCTTTTTGGACAGTTGCAAAAAGACCCCCTGCCCTCCCCCAGCCACAGGTTCCATTCAGTGTGTGTTTTAGTCCGGTAGGGCTGCTCTAACAGAAATACCACAGAGTGGATGACTTTAACAAAGCACAGTTTATTCTGACACAGTCCAGTAGACTACAAGTCCAAATTCAGGATATCTCCTCCAGGGAAAGGCTTTCCTCCTTGTCAGCTCTGGAGGAAAGTCCAGTATTGCATCAGTCTTTCTCCAGGGAGCATCTTGGCACAGGAACCTCAGGTCTGAAGGACGCGGCTCTTCTCCCGGTGCTGCTTGTTTGATGGTGTGAGGTTCCCAGTTCTCTGCCTGCTTCTCTTTCCTTTTATCTCTTGCAGGCTGAAAGGATTAAGGGTGGGGCAAGCCATATTCCAGGGAAACTCCCTTTACAGTGGAGCAGGGAATGATTTTAGGAAGGGATTTACAGTCACACTCTAATCCTCTAACATTCAGCACAGGGAAATCACAAACTGGAGGACAATCATAAAATATTGGGAATCATGGCCCAGCCAAATGGCTACATGTATTTTTGGGGGGACACAATTCAATCCATGACAGTATGTTAAAGCAAAACCAACCAACCCAAAAAAACACTATTTCATCCTCTGCCTTTTAGTTTCCAACACTGGGGAAGGGGAGGAGATTGCTGATTAAACATGGGAAAATAGTATCAGTTCCCTGACACCACTTTATAGGAATTGCTGGTCTGGTGGAGGGAGGATCAAAAGCAGATGGTTAAATGTTTGATATTGATTGCTTTGGACAAAATTATATCATTTATTTATTTAATAATTTAACAAATATTTATTACCTGCCTACTGTATAATCAGCACTGTTCTAAGTGTTGTTAATAAAAGCAGTTCACTGCATTCACGGAGCTCCCATGGAAATGGGGAAACAGAAAATAAATAATAACTAAAAAATACACAGTGTTGCAAAAAAAAAAGCCTATTGCCATTGAGTCCATTTCAGCTCATAGTGACTGTGTGGTACAGACAGCAGAACTGCCCTGTAGGGTTCCAGGCAGCAGCTGGTGGATTCAGACTGCAGCCAGACTTAACCACTAGGTCACCAGGGTTTCCGCAGTATTCCAGGTGATAATAAATGCAATGAAGACTATGACCAAGTCTAAATGACAATGTCCATTACAGTGTCACTGGTGCTTTTCTGGATACATGCCGTCTCCTAACCCTAGCTGTTAGCATCGCGTACCATCCAGTAGGAGCCTATCATATCCACTCTCAAGTCAGTGTCATTCTGCCGGGTGAGGACTGGCAGGTAGGGAGTGTCTGGCAAGGAGCTCTGGTCACTTAAGGTTAAGTGCTTAATAAGTAACCAGAAGGTTGGTGACCCAAACCCACCTACCACTAGTACCCCCAAAATCCCAAAATCTTGCTGTTGAGTCGATTCTGACTAGCAAACCTATAGTCTGAGAGGAACTGTCCCATAGGGTTTCCAAGGAGCTCCAGGTGGATTCAAACTGCTGAATTGTTGGTTAGCAAGCATAGCTCTTAACCACTACAGGAGCAATAAAAATCCTGTGGGGCAGTTTTATTATGGTACATGGGGTAACTATGAATCAAAATCAGCAGGAGAGCACTTAACTACAATAAAGAGTACCTGAGGGAAAACAGGAAGTGACTTCTTTTTATTCTTTTTTTTAAAATTTAAATTTTAATTTTTATTTAACATAACTGAGTGAAAATGTACATTCACATATAAATTTACATGCCCACCTGTATGCAGCTTCCACTGCTCTCCCTGTCCGGTGACTGCACACTGTTCCTCTCTGCTCCATACATGTCTCATCCTCCCAACAGTCTCCTTTCCCCTCCTGTCCGTCCACTCCCTCCAGCCAGAGGTCAGCAAGATGATATCCTATAGATCTATAGAACCACAAAGTGCTTCCAATATATGGTCACTCTGCACTGCCAAGTCCAATCCATTCCTGTCCAAAGAGTGGACCTTTGTTATAATTTATAGGAAAGGGCAGCATCAGGGCAGGGGGCCATGCTCTCAGAGGAACCCCAAAACCGCTGGACCATCAATTGAGGTATTTTATCTTTTTATTCTTTAGGAATTTACAATACTATTGATATTACCTCTTCTAGAGAAAGAAATTTGAGGACACTGAAGTCATGCTAGGTCTCTTAAACTGTGTTTTTTCCTCCAACTCTGTTTCTCTCTACGTGTGTGTGTTAGTGTGTATATGGGGGTGTGTGTGTATATCTGTATATATATATATATGTATATACAGATATATACACATGCACACACACCCATATACACATATATACACACATATATATGTATTGGTTTATAAAATGATTTAGTAATATAAAGCAGTTCTTTTCTATATTACACTTTAGGTGAAGGTTTATAGTTCAAGTTATTTCTTCAGTCAAAAATTGATACACATATTGTTTTGTAACATTGATTGCAATCCCCACAATGTTACAGCTTGTTCCTCCTTTCTACCCCCTTTCCACCCCAGGGGTCCCCTGTGTCCATCTACTTCCTGTCCCTTCACAATTTCTCATCTTTCTGATTCAGATGGAGGGGATCTGCCCATTTGGTCTCATATTTGACAGAACTAAGAGGCACATTTCTTGCATGTGTTATTGTTTGTTTTGTTGTTGAAAAGTGGATTTGCAAGAAAGTGTTAGTTCTGGTTTAGCAGAGCATCTGGGGGTGCCATAGTTTCAGGGATTCATTGGGTCTCCATCAAACCATCTATGCATTTGTATCCTGATTTAGTTTATTTTCTGCTATTCCTTTGCATAAATGTTTTCCTCCGTGGAGTTTCTTTTAATTGCTTTCATTTTCATCTTCCTCCGGGGTTTTCTAAATAGAAGTTTCTGTTTCCTTTCTCCTTTGACTTTCCAGATCTACTCCTTTTTCTGTCCTCTCATTTTTGTTGTTGTTTTCCTAGATGCCTGTTTTTTCCCCTACTCTTTTTAAGTGCAGAGGAAACACTTCAGCCCCTATCAGTTTTAAAAGCCACCCTTTTTGCATTTTGTTCTCTAAATGGAAATTCAGGAAGATACTAGGTAACAGAATCGCTGGTTATCCAACATTTCATTTGAGTTTTCTACATTTCAGAAGTAAAAACAGTTATGTGATAGACTAGAAGCAACAAACAACAACAGCAACAATCTTTGACAATCTTTGACAAACTGAGACAGGCAGCCTCAGATCCCCACCCTCGTTTAAATATCTGGCTCTGCAGAGCAAACCAGGCCATGTATTTTTCTGCTCTAGTCAAGATAACCACCTCAGCCAGTTTTAGCAGGCTTTCAAAGACATCTTGGCACTTTAGGTGACCTATTAGCTCAGTAAGTACGAAAATACATGTAGGCACCTCACTTAGGGGTAGAGACTTAGTGTGTTAATGAAAGAAAACTGATTCTTTCCTCCATCCCGGGACAATCAAACTCTTGTCTAAAGAAAATGCACAGTCATGCCCAAGCACTAGGCACTGGTATAAAGGTTGATCTTGAATAGACATGATAAATTCACATTTCCTGGCTTGCTGTCTATAAAAAGCTCACCTTTCCAAGCTGCCTGCAAGCAGTTTTGGAGGCACTAGCCCAGATGGTTCCTTTCCTTGTGCAACAAAATAAGGGTGCCTTTCTCATCTCTTGCCTCGGCCTCTTGTGTATCGGCTGTGATGAGCCTCACAAATTATCTGCTTTTAAAATACAGTGGCAGGCACAAGTTAAAGATGTTTTCATTATAAATGAGAGAAACCACAGGGAAAGCACCAAGTCAAGTTAGCAACTGAAACCAGATCAAACTCCGTGTTGTGGAGATGTAATAATTTCATAGACAGAGTATAACTGCCCTATAGAGTCTCCAAGGGGTGCCTGCTAGACTCAAACTGCCACCCATCTGGGCAGCAACTGCAGCACCCAACCACTGTGCCACCAGGGTTTCTTAGCAATTAAGTAATAATAAAATTATGACTTACTATTATGCAGTTTTTACGTAATATTAGGAAGTAAAAAAAAACCATAAATGTTAACCCAGTGAGAACCAGGCACCTTTTTGACTCCCATCTGTGCCAAATACCTTTTAGCCGTTTCCTTGTAGAAAAGATATGTTCATGGCTTTCCATGAATTTTAAACAATACCAGGATTATGGAACTGAAGATCTTAAAATCAACCCATCTTTTCCTCCTTTTCCAAGTCTTATAGCCCAGTTTTTGACTCAGGAATCTCATTCTAAAGAGAGATCAAATGTTTGCCCTTAAGAGAGGTTCCACAGGGAGTAACTCAACTGTTTACTCAGAAAGCTTACTTTAGTGAGAGGCCAAATCATTTGTCCTTGAGGCAGATTACACGAAGAACAAATTTACCCTTAACTCAGAAATAAAATTATTTTGTTATTTACACAATGAAAAACCCAATTTTTCCTAGTGGCAATGTTCCGGAAAAAATTTCATGAATCAAATCATTAAATCATTAGACCAACAAAGCCTTTGACCATACCATATAAATATTTTCCAGTAAACCTATGTAATATACCCTTTAAACAACAAAAGTGAACTTAGTCATTAAGACTTATATAATATACATATTTCTTTGTTCCTTGAAAACAAACAGCATATAAATTTACATTATACCAGCTATCTATTAATTTAAGACCACTAAATTACCCCAAAGTTCCAGGAAATCATTCCAAGCCTGTAATGGAAGTAAAGCTTGTTTAAATTTCAGATTTTTAATTCTTGCTGTGTCTCCTATTTTACCTAGTCTAATTTTAATTCATAAGATTTTATTAACTGGCTTTAGAAGTCACAAGGTCTCTCTTCAACTATCTAATTACTGATGTACACCTAACATTAAATTTCTTGTCAGGTATTGGAACACTTTTTCAGGCCATCTCAGATGTATCTCAGAGCTCCCTTATAGGAAAGAAAACTTGCCTACAACTTGGGTTTATCCAATTTCTGATAGCCAAAGTGACAATTCTTGTCTTTCTGTGTTCACCCAGTGGTGAAGAGTTTCTTAAAATATAAAGTTTTCCTGGAGCTCTCTGATCTTGAGAGCTGGGGAAATCAGGAAGCCTAAACTTGCTCTGGCCCCTAATTCATAACTCAGGACAGGAATTTACACCTTTGTAAATTAATCCAGGAATCCTAAAAGGAAAGGATTCTCCTAGTGACCTGAAGCTGTTGCCTTCCAGACCTCTTGGTCATTTACTTAAGCAAACTCTAAGCGTTCACACTCTATCACACACACTTTTTGAGCCAGCGCACATTCACACACCTGAAGGAAATACAGAGGGCTTCAGTGCCAGGACCAGCACAGTCCATCCAAGGAACAGAGAAACGAAAGAGAAACAAACTCCCCAGGGGGAAAAAAGACCAGGATTTACTCTTTCAACCAGCATATCCCACGAAGGGAAAAATAGGCCCTGGCGACCAGCCGCCGGAGAACGTCCTAACCGGTGGAGGAACCAGGCGCCAGGCCAGAGTGCCAGGGGGATGGAAAACGCGTGGAAACAAAAGCCCGGGACCCGAAACCACCCTCCAGGTTTGATTCACTCATCCTCAGAAGGGGCATGGTTAGCTGGTGCCGCCGCAGGAGGGAGGTCAGCAGAGATCCCGTGTTTTTGTGGCTGCTTAAAAGAGAGGAGCTCAGCGAGCTCTCTGGGCCACCTGGGCGGGGGAGGGTGTTGCTGAGCCCCGGTAGCACAAGGTTCCTTTGTGGTCACCAAATTTGTTACCGGAAAAAACCCGGAGTTCGTGCCACCTGCCATGAGACAGGAAGTTAGGGCAAATTAATCAAAGATTTTATTTGTATGTCAGCTAGACCAAGGTGGCAGAGGGACTATTTCCATCAAAGTCTGCCCATCTCTGGTCAGACGGGAGGAGTTACAAAGGGAAAGTTACACCCCAGTGCGAAGGTGAGGTCATCAGGAGGAGTGTGGCAGAAGTGGTCAGCAAAAGAGTTCAGGTTTCAAGGTCTTACTTTTGAGTCCGTACCAGGGCAGGAGGGCTGATGCCTGGCATCGTCTGGTCCAGCTTAGTGATTGAAAAACAATCTCAAAAAAAGCAAGCAGATGTCAGACCTGCCTTGACCATTCTGTTGTTCTTTTTTCCAAGGTGATTTTAAGTCATATATTTAAAGCATAGGGCTTTTAAAACAGAGGAGGATGTTGTTTCCTTAAGATGGAGTCCTGATGGCAATTTGCGGGCTTGGGGTAATGGCTCTGAGACAAAGCTCCTCAGGCCTCCGGCCTCAGTTACTCCCTGTTGCTAGAAAACCTGTGCTTTTCAGGCCCCCGGCTTCAGTGTCAATAAAGAACCTACTCTGCGTAATTTACAGTGTTAGATGATCTTAAACGAGCAGTATAGAGTTGTATTTATGCACAGGGACTCTGAGCTCAGGGTGTCGTGCTCACGCCCAAGTGCCACCTCTTAATTACTGTATGACTTTAGGAAAATCTGTCAGACAGAAAAACAATCCTGACTTTGGTGAGGAGAAGCTTTTTTAGGAAGGAAAAGAGGAGAAGGGAATTAGTGAAATAGTAGGAAAAGAAAGGCAGCTGCAATAGAAAGAACACCATGACCAACAGTGAGACACACGAGAGTCCCAAAGAGTTACGGAAGAGATGTTTTTCTTTTGTATAGTTGGAGGGTAAACAAGGATAGGAAAAGAAAACCCAAACCCCCAGAACAGGTATGAGGATATTATTGAATAGCAAATCAGAATTTTTGTGCTGAAGTCAGCCTATTCTTGGAGAACCGGAAAACTCCCATTGCCATCGAGTGAAATTCTGACTCATAGTGACCCTGTAGAACAGACTAAAACTGCCCCATAAGGTTCTCTAAGGTTCTGTAACCTTACTGAAGCAAACTGACCCATCTTTCTCCTGTGGAAGGACTGGCGATTTTGAACCCCCGATGTTTCACTTAGCAATGGAGCTCTTAACCACTTGGCCAGCAGGGCTCCTTTATTTTCCTGGACAGGCCCTTATTAAGGGTAGGAAGCAGCTCAGGCTGATGCTGGGCCAAAGTTCAGGAACTTGGTGAAGCAGAAAAGCTTCAACAGAGTTTGTATAACGGGCATTTTGTTTCTGATTGATCAATGATTTAATTGTTGTTGCTATCTTATAATACCTCATTTGTATCTTATACTACGTCATTTTAAGTACACGTGTAAAAAATTTTTAGTAAATAAATATACATTTGTTGGGGTTCATGTTTAAATGTCTTTGTTGATGGGGATCCAGAACAAGGTAGCTGGATACCACAGCCCTAGAGGGTCTCCCGAGAGCTGGAGGTAGTGATGAATTTAAAGAACAGGATTAGTAAGAAGGAGAGAGGAAAGTCCGTAGACGAACCAACCAAACAAACAATAAAAAACCTACCATACTCACTGTTACCGAGTCAGTCAATTCCAAATCCTAGCAGTCCTACAGAGTAGAGTAGAACTGCCCCATAGAGTTTCCAGGGACCGTCTGGCAGATCTGAGCTACCAACCTTTTGGTTAGCAGCGGTAGCATTTGATCACTACACCACCAGGGTTTCCATTTAGATGAAAGGAAAGGAAAATCTGGGCATGAAAGAGAAGTTCAGCATTCAGATCTTCAAAGCAGAGCATTTTAAGTTGCTGGTATCATTATCGCTTTTGTGACTAACGTTAGTGTATACAAATTAACACACAGATCCAGAATATATTTCATATTCTATTTGCCAAACACGCTGTCCAGCACATTTTTTTTCTGAACTGACTATCTTAAACTCATTTTTTAATGTAAAAAAAAGAAATAGCTTATGTTCACTGCAGCAACTGCAGTGGAAAATCAGATAAATTCAAAGATTATACGAAGTGTTTGTAATTCCATCATGCAGAAACATTTTGAACATCTTACGTATATTTCCTGTCAATATTTGATGTGTAAATATATGTGTTCATGCATACACGTGCTCAACATCTGTTCAAGAGGGATTACTGTGAGATCATCTCAGCTGTAAAGAAGAAATCTCCAAGGAAAAGCCCTCCTTAGGGGATCTTGTTGGCATACCAAGGAGAGAAAGAACCTGTGGGAAATTTCCTGGAGCAGGAAATTGTGCACAACAATGTCTAATTCTGAATAATAAATTCACTCTTGTGTTGTGCTACGTTCTATAGACCCTTATTTATCTCAGAGCTTTCATAGTAGTGTGCTACATTTAATAGGATTGTCATTGTGACACTTGGTGAATAAAGAAGGAGAAGTGATGGTCTCGTGGTGGAGTGAAGCTGTGTGGAAACAAACTGTACCCATAAAGAGTGAGATAAGGAGCATCTATTGAAATGAATCTGAGAGAGAGAAACATTAGCTGTCTAAGAATTCTCAAATACCCTGGGCGGGGTGCCAGATTTACCACACTGTCTGTGAGATGGGAAGGCTGTATCAGTAGTCTTGCATTCAGCCACAAGGTGAAGGATGCCTGCATAAATGTGGCCCAACATCCTTGTAACACGAAAAAATCAATGATTCAATGAAATCAAAATTCTGGGATGTGTTCTGTGACTCTCTTGGCTTTTCTCTCATGATTGCAAAATGGCTAGAACAACAGCTCCAAAGCATTATTGCTTCCCACAACTTTAGTGAAAAGTGGGTTGAAAGGGGTAAAGCATAGAGTTCTTTTCAGCCTCCACTCTAACCACTGAGAAAAAATTTTTTCATGATTTCTCACCAAAATGCTTCCTCATATATCTCATGCACTGGGATTAAGCTCTCCTCGCTCCCCTAAAATAAAATTGAATCTTCTCAAAACATTGTTAAAAATTTCTGGTTTCTAACTTTGAGACAATCTTTGCCACAGGAACTCAAGCCTATTTCTTTAAATATTAGAAAAAAATATCCCAAGGAAGGTCAGAAAACTTGTTTTCCGGTTGCTTTACCTGCTAGAAGGAGTTCTAGTGGTGCAGTGGTTAAGCGCTCAGTTGTTAACTCAAAATTCAGTGATTAGAACCTACTAGCTGCTCTGTGGGAAAGAGATGTGGCAGTCTGCTTATGTAAAAAGATATACAGACTTGGAAAGTCTAGAGGGCAGTTCTACTCTGCCCTATAGGATCACTATGATTCAGAATGGACTAGATGGCCATAGGTTTTGGGTTATGTACCTGAGCTCACACTGCCCTTAAAGGATATCCCCATGAAGAAATACCAAAGTGGTTGATCCAGTTCTTTTTTCAGTAGCTAAGTGAGCTAGGCAATCATATAGTACATTGCTCTTAAACCTAGTTGCACACTAGAATCATATGGAAAAATGTATAAAATTATCCATTGCATTAGAATCTCCAGGATTGGAATCTAAGTTATTCTTCCTTTCATTTCTACTTGTGATTCCACTTTTCAGCCGGTGTTGAGAAATAGGCATTAGGATCTCTGCTGGGCTAGGACCAACTGGGAATATATAGTTTTCGGTCCTAACTATCAAATTTGGATTGTGTTTTGTGGATGTATTTCTGAGTCATTCATAGCAATTCAGTTGAGCTAAAGCTATGACATAAAAGGTTATGTATTTTCCGTGCTTTTTGGAGGAAAACATTTTAGTTTGGGACGTTTATCTGTCAAATGCATTGACCTAGGCATTGCCGTGTATTTGCTTAGAACAAATAAAAACCATGATAGATTATATACAATTTATATTCATGGCAGTAATGCTCTGGACATTTCAGGATATAAATTCTTAGCTTATGTTTGGGCAAATTGAATTTTATATAGATTCACCTGAAAAGGTCACCAGATGTTTGTAAACTGGAAAGTAGTTAGTGCTGGAAATCTGAATCAAAATGACTTTTGGAAGAATGTTTGCTTTCCTCAAGCCTGTTACCTAGAACCATAGCAGTTCTGCAGCCTGTTATTCTGCTAAGAGAATGAGGAACAGAGGGAGTATCTCCATGTGATTTAAAAAACTGTCTTGCTCACAGTAAGTTACTAGAGTTTTTGACACTTTTATCCACCATGAAAAGGGAAATTGGGGAAATTTTCAGAGAACTCAAGTTCCACTCACAAATTAGCCCCAACGCAGAGCCTCTATTACTGCTAGTTGATTAGGTCACTGATTTTCGAACTCGGCTTTGAGGAGTCTTACTGTCGTGTTCTCTTAGGGGTGTAGCAAAGAGACACTGGATGTTCTGGGTCCCAACACTGCTCCAAAGGGAGCAGATCTACTTGTATTGGTTTTATATTTAGGGGGATGTATTTCTAGAAAGGTATCCTCTATGCTGACGAATCCAAACATGGTGCATAAAGAATTCTTACACAAATGTAAATATGGTATCACAGACTTCTTCAACTGCTTCACATTTATATGTACACAAGAAGCAGCAATATGAGTTCAAGCTAAGTAGCTGTCTTTACCTCATGAATTTCTCATAGAATCATATATTAGAACAGTTGGGAAATACATTGTGAGAGGAGAGAAAGGAACTTAAATTAGATTATGATCTTGATGCTACTGTTGTAACTCTATGGGGCAGTTCTGCTCTGACCTCTAGGGTTGCTATGCGTTGGACCTGACTCGATGGCAGTGGGTTTTGGGTTATAAATGAAGGAAACTCTAATGGCATAATGGTTAGGTGCTATGGCTGCTAACCAAAAAGTCAGCAGTCCATATCCCCCAGATGGTCCTTAGAAGCTGTAGGGCAGTTCTGCTCTGTCCTGTGGTTGCTGTAAATCAGAACTGACTCTTTAACAATAGGTTTTGGTGGGTTATAAATGAACGAGTGTATGAATAGATGACTCAGTTACTATTGAAGCCACGAAACTATTACGTGTTAAAGAGTAAAATTACATTATGAAAAGTATTTCCTGATTTATTCTGAAAGAATTAAGTTTTGCCTGCTCAGAATTTTTAATATACCTATGTGAGTTTATGGAAACCCTAGTGGCACAGTGGTTAAGTGCTACAGCTGTTAACTATAAGGTCAGCAGTTCAAATCTACCTGGAGAATGTATGAGGCAGCTCTACTCTATGTATAAGGTCACTGTGAGTCAGAATACACTTGACAGCAGTGGGCTTGGTTTTTATGCATGTATGTGTGTGCGGTATGTATGTTTATGTGTATATTTGTGTTGAGGGTTGTCATAATTATCCAGTACCCCTTTAATAAAAATACCAAAAATCAATGGCTTTAACAAAGAAAACTTAATTCAGTCCTAGCCCAGTAGGCTGCAGGTCCAAATTCAGGGCATCACCTCCAGCGGAAGCCTTTCTCTGCTGGCTCTCTAGGAAGCTGCTTGTTGTCAGTCTTCTCTTGGACTAGATGCTTCTAAGACACAGGGACATCAGATACTCTCTGCTCCTGCCACTGCTTCTGGTGGTAAATGCCAAGTCCCAGCTCTCCACTGACTTTTGTTTCCTGTGAATCTCAAGATTTCGCCTTAAGGTGCCATACAATCTTACAGACGGGCCTTGCCTCACTGAAACAACCACTGCCCATCCTCCCTTATTAACATCCTAGAGAAAGGATTTACAGCATATGGGAACATCTCATAGTACCAGTGGGCATGGCCTAGCCAAACTGCTAACGACTTTTTTAGGGGGGTGGGGAATAATCCAATCTGTGACAAGGACATGTAGAATTAGTGGCTCCAGAGACACTTCCTGATTCTTCCCAACCCTTAGAATTGTTACATAACTTTACAATTTATTTAGCACGGATGGTTCTGTTATATTCATTCTTTCCTTTCCAAATGAAGTGACTATCTCAAGATGAACATGCTGTACTATGTGACAGATTTTTAAAAAATTATAAAGCAGTCAAATTATTTTATTGCTTCAAATGATCTATTTAAAATATTTCAATTGAAGGATTTATGATTTTGACAGGCAAAGTAAGGAAGACTGCATTCATGGACTATCGGTGTTAGCTGATCTTATACATATCAGGAATGCTTTACATTTTTCAGAAATGGAGCCCTCGTAGCAGAGTGGTTAGGAGCTTAGCTGCTAAGCAAAAGGTTGGCAGTTCAAATTGACCAGCTACTCTTTGGAAAGCCTATGTGGAAGTTCTACTGTGTCCTATAGGGTTGCTGTGAGTTGGAATTGACTCGACAGCAACAGGTTATGTGCACCTAAGTCTGCTTTATATTGGCATTTAAACAAACAAACAAACAAACAACAGCAACAACAAAAAACCCAAACTCACTGCCTTTGAGTCAATACTCGCTCATAGCGACTTTAGTTCAGAGTAGACCAAGGAGCACCTGACAGACTTGAACTGCTAATCTTTTGGTTAGCCACTGTACCACAAGAGTTTCATATTGCTATTTAGGAATTAAAAGTGATATTGACACTAAACAGTTACGGAACTCCCATAATGCGCTCTACGCAGTCTGACAATTAAGTTCACAAACGTATCTTTTAAAAAAGTGCTACATACTTCATTGCTGAATATCAGTACAATCAATTTCAAAGTACTGTATTTGGGAAGCTATGCACTGATGTCAGTACCTAGTCTACCCCTCAAAGCAATTTTGGAACTCTTTTTCTGGAACAGCCATCAGAGCTGTCATTGTATTACCCTTGATGTCCTGAATGTCATCACAGTGTCTTCCTTTCAGGATTTCCTTTCTCTTTGGATAAAGAAAAAGTCACTGGGGGCCAGATCAGCTGAGTAGGGGGACATGTTCCAATACAGTTATTTGGTAACTGGCTAAAAAATCCCTAACACACAACTATACAATTAAGTTCAATAACTTGCCAATGTGCCACCGTGTGCAATGGCCATTCCGGAAAGAGTGCCAAAACTGTTTCGAAGGGTAGACTAGGCACTGGCATTGGTGCATAGCTCCCCAAAGGGAGTACTTTGAAGGTGACTGTAGTTAGTGGTATTCAGCAGCGGGGTATGTAGCACTTAGAACAATTGAATTCACACACTTAATTGTCGGACCTCTTATGGAAAAAACCTGAGTTACTTCACAAGAGGAATTCCATAAGGCTGACTCGGTTCTTGAAGTTTACTATTTTCCCTAAAATCCCATCTCTTTTGAGGAGCCAGCAGAAAGAAACTAGTCCAGGTTAAATCCTGAACATTCACCTGTCTCCAGAAGGTTTTCGGAAGAAATCAAGTGGAAAAATCCTTCACTAGCTCCCTTCTGTAGGCTGCTCTTGCACTGATCCTTGCAGGTGGTGTTTCCTCTGCTGCCACCTTGTGGAGTTAATGCCACCAAGTCTTAACTGCATGAGGAACTGATTTGCCTGATAGCAATAAAGTAAAATTGTATACGCAAAATACATTTGTAGGGTTTTTTGACAGCTAATAGAAAAGGGTGATAATATGTATTTTCCAGTGGTGAAGATTAAAACCTGGCTATAATTTAGTTCAAACTTAAAACATATTTCATAAAAAAGAGAAGGCAGTTTTCTTTCTCCTTACTGTGAGTGCTCTTGGGAAGAAAGTCATTCTGAATTAAGTTGCTCAAGACATAGGGCACCTTCTGCTACAGAGAGTCAGAGGGAAACTTTATTAACTTTTATCTGTCAAGGACAGGGTGACATTTATTGAGGTGGTTTATGGGATAGTTTTCAAATCTATGCCCATGTCACACCTCCATGCATCTTCCTTTTGTGATTCCATTGCACCCCAGGCATACTTTTATCCATACCACTTACCTCATGTTGTTGACATCGGATTGTGACCTATCTGGTGTTCTTAGTAAGTGGTAAACTCCACAAGAGAGGCAACATGTCTTCATTTTTTATTGAATCCCTGTATGTTCCAGTGGTAACACAGTGCCTGGCACGAAGAAAACTCTCAACAAATATCTGGCAAATGGATTGATTTCTAATACCTTTCATGTGCCAGGAGGTGTGAGGAAAGGAAAGATTTATGTCTACTATGTTCCAGAGCTTTCTATGTGTTCCCACATACATCCTCACAACTCTTAAGTCCATGGATGGGCCTGTTATTTTCTCCTGCTTGTTTTTTATTTATCCTGCTTTTGGGAAAACTACTGTTAGGTTTTCTTCTGCATGAATTATTCTTTTCGCTATCCTCCAGCAAGGTATTTTGGGTGGGATTGACTCCATTCTCAGTTATAGGACTATAATATGATTAAACTAATGAACACAGGCCACCCTATAGCTCATGTATACTCTAATCGGAGCCCTGTAGGGGATGGCCTTAGCTATTGGTAACAGTGTGATATTTTGAGGTGGAACTTGGGAGAGCGCCTCCCTCTGTGGCCTAAGGAAGGAGGCAGAAGGAACAACATGAGGGAAAGGGATCCTTCCAGAATTTGCTAAATGATTCCTAATCTGAAATCAGTTCTAGAATTTGAATGACATGAGCCAATAATTCCCTTTGCTTAGACATTGTGAGTTTTCTATTACAATAGAGATAAGACTAACTGATACTCCAGTAGAGATTATTTTCATTTTACAAAGGACAGAGTCTTAAGAAATTGCCTTAAGCTGCCAATGTCACACAGCCAATAAATGAGCTAGAAATCAATTACCAAGCCCAAAACCAAACCCACTGCCATCTAGGTGATTCTGAGTAGAACCCCCTGATAGAGATTCCAAGGAGTGAGTGATGAATTTGAGCTACTAACCTTTTTGTTAGCAGCTGTAGTTCTTAATCACTATGTCACTAAGATTTCCTAAAACACTTAATGCACACTCCCTTTAAGAGTGTATAGTGTATAATGACCAGAACCAACTAATACATTCTCTTGAAATCTGCGTGTGTGTGTGTGTGTGTGTGTGTGTACACATGCACGTGCGCACACAAGCCTGTGAATGAATGAAATCAGTAGGGCTAACAGAGAAATTGTTCCAACATTGAAGTTGCTATTATTATATACACAACATGACTGCTTTTGTTACTACTGCTGTGTGCTGAGGAGTTGATTCTGACCCGTAGTGACACTGTATCACAGAGTAGAAGTGCCCCATATGGTTCCTAGGCTGTAATTTTAATGGGAGCAGATTGTGAGTTCTTTTCTTCTGTAGAGCCTCTTGGTGGGTTTGAACTGCCAGCGTCTCAGTTAGCAGCCAAGCAATTAGCTATTGTGCCCCTGGAGCTCCTTATGATGTGATTAGCTACTGGGTAATTTTCTAAATGGGTGTTTTCCAAATATCAATAAAAGGAAAATATCAAAACTCAGGATCTAAATACCAAGTGATTTATTCATTATTTAAAAATTATAATAGGGTCATAAGCCTGAAAATACATGTTTTGCTTAGTCAATAGTTAAAGACCAGGTTTATAATCATTTCTACTTTTCAGATTTATGTGGAAGGACATCTATATTTTAGACACATGATTTTCCAGTAGAAATTAGTTTTGTTTCCTCTTAAACAGCTTTTACTTTATGTGTAGATTCAATTAACATAATATACAGAAAGATATTATATAAGAATTTTAATATAAGTATTTGTTCTTTCTTACTCATGTAGCTAAATGTTTGTTTCCTATGTCTTCCCCTTTTTTTTCATATTTTCTCTTCATTTATTTATGTTGTCTGATATCACTTACTACTATTAAACAATTTATGAGCAACCTCTTGCCTAAAGATTCTGTTGCTAGGTAACTTCGTCCTTTCTCCTTCTCCCTGTGCCTTCTCCTGGGCTGACTGCCATGGTGCCCCTTATGGGGGTGCTTCAATCACTATTCTCATTAAGGTGGCTAAGTGGAAACCTAGGTGTTTGTTTTCTCATTATCTTTCTCTCTGTCTCTCTCATCTTTTTTCTATATAGCTTAGTTGTCCAACCCTAGTATTTGGACTTCAATCAGGAAAATTCACTATTCAATATAATTATAAATACTTATTTGTATTCAATTTATCTGGAATTTTGTATGTGTTTTAGAAGAAAGTTTACAATTTATATTAGTTTTTCATTCAAAAATTCATGAATGAGGCAGAGCCAAGATGGCAGACTAGACACATATCTCCTGAATTCCTCTGAAAACTAAGGCCTGGATTGATAACTGAATGGAACATTCTAGACATCCAGGAAGCCCTAGGATATGCCATGGGTCTGTCAGATTGGATTACACATCACTAAGCAGGAAACTATCTCTCTCTGAGGAGGGACAGCACTGAGCCCTACTCTTGCTGACTAGCCACTTGGGCAGACTGCAGGTGCTGATGCTTTTTCTCTCTTTTTTAAATTTTTCTTATCCAGGAGGTATGGAATGACATGAGCCAGCAAATATGCTGAACTACAATGCTAAAGTAAACAACGTATAGCGAAGCAGAGACACAGTGTATGGGACAGCCATGTTTTGAGATCCCAGCTCCTGACTGAGGGAACCACTGCCCCCCAACTCTCTTTTCTGAGCTCCTTCATAGATTCTGCTGTTTCGCAGTGGGAAGGGCAGCTCAGCTGGGACACCATCTTGGTCATCTGGGAGGCAGAGTCACCCAACCACAGCCCTCAGCAGGTGACAGTTCTCAAGCTGAAGAGAAGGGCCACTCTGGAAAGCACTATTCCAACAGAAAGGCTGTGTTTAACACAGTGCCCAGCTGAAGATTGGCAGCAAGGCCACAGCCCTTCCCTACTTTGAACTACATTATAGCATCTGGGGACAGCCAGAGAGCAGCTCCCATTGTCAGCCAGAAGACAGGGCCTGCCACACCTGATGGAGTCACTGAGTTTGGCAGCTGTCACATAGCTCCTAAATTTTTAAAATAAGACTAGGAGAAAGAACAGCTGAATGGCCCAGTGGCATCTTTTCCAGCCTTTATTGACCCACATCATAGGCTAGATTGATGGCCCCCCACTGACTCTTTAAGCAGGGCACCATATTTGCCAGATAGGAGGCAGAGCCTGCCACACCAGACAGTCCCCTGGGCCCAGCCACTAGAGTACACAGAGTTGGCTGGTGGCCAACTCCCCTCTCAGAACTATGCCTCAGCTCCTATTGAAGTAACACCAGAGAAACTAAACAGCTGTTCAATGGCCCAAAGGCAACAGTCCATCACTAACCATTTAAAGTAACAACCCCTCTTGGCTCTGGAAAACATCCAAAATAAAGAATGAAAAAACTTTCCAGATAAAAAAGGCTTTCTGAAACTACTGGAGGTCAAGTATAAAAGAATTATATATAGAACCCTCCTAGAGATTAAACAAAATGAAAAATTAAGCAAGCTATTTGAACTGATGGAACATCAACTATCTGAAATCCAGCAGATCAATTACAAAATTGCAAAATTAGACAATTCAATCCAAAGCCAGAAGAGCAGAATTGAGGAGATATAAGTCAGACAGTGATCTTGAAGACAGAACAACTGACACCAGCATTATGAGGAGAAACCAGAGAGAAGAAATAAAAACAATAAAGAACCATTAAGAAACATATGGGACCCTATTAAGAGGAATAATATACGATTAACTGGAGTTCCTGAACAGGGAGGGATAGCTAAAAATACAGATAGTATTGTTGTTGAGTTGCTGATAGAAAACTTCCCTGAAATTGTGAAAGATCATAGACACCCAAGGCATGTATTGAATGCCACAATAAATAGATCCCAAAAGAAAGACATCAAGACATATTATAAGCAAGTTTAATAAAATGAAACATAAACAGATTCTCTTAAAGGAAGCAAGGCTCAAAGGAAAGCAAACATTCAGAGGGAAACCCTGTAGGCTTTTGTCTGACTTCTCGGCAGAAACAGTGTTGGCATAGAGGCAGTGGGATGACACATTCAAAGCCTAGAAGGAGGAAAACTTCCAAACAAGAATTAGATATTCTGCAAAACTGTCTCTCAAATAAGAAGAAGAAATTAGACATTCCCAGATAAACGGAAGCTTAGAGACTTTGTAAAAATCAAACCAAAACTACAAGAAATACTGAAAGAAGCTCTTTGCTTAGAAAAACAGAACCACTGAGGGTGTATTTAAGGAGGCAATGCTAGGCCCAGCATCCAGAAATCTACTCAGTTAGGCAAGTCACAAAACTCAATCAAAGCTACAATATTAAAAAAAGGGAATGAGTGATCATATCATGAAAACTGACACCGTAACAATAAAAAGAGGCATATGCTACAGTAGTTATAGTTCTCTCCGATGGAGAGGAAGTTAAAAACATATGCAGAAGGTAAAATTGGATTTAAACTTAGAATATTAAGCGGGATCTTAGGGGCAACTGCAAAGTACTGTAACAATGCAACACATCAAAACAAGAAATGTAATATAGGAGACTCAACAACCACAAAACCAACACTGAAAAAGATGAAAAGTGAACCCATGAAGACGAATGACCCAGAACTTAATATTAAGAACAACAGAGAAAACACAAACACAAAAATAGATACATCAAAATGACAGTACTAAATACATACCTATCAATAATTACACTGAAAGTAAACAGACTGAACATTCTAAAAAAGAGACAATGAGTGACATTCAGGATCAAAAGACATGACCCATCTAGATGTTAGTTACAAGAAACACACTTTAGACTTAAAGATATGCACAAACTGAAAATTAAAGAATGGAATAATATATACCAAGCTAACACTATACAAAGAAGACCAGGTGGGGCAATACTAATCTCAGATAAAATAGATTTTAATGTAAAATTCACCATTGTGGACAAGGCTGGTCGCTATTTATTGCTGAAAGGTTCAATACACGATCAGGACTTAACAATATTAAATCTGTATGCACCCGATACCACAGCATCTAACTACATCACACAATGACTACACTGAAAAATGAGCTAGATCTCTCCACAATAATAGTTGGAGACTTTAACACTCCACTTTCAGTAATGGACAGATCATCCAGAAAAAAGCTCAGTAAAGACGCAGAAGATGTTATTGTGACACTTAACCAACTAGACCACATTGACATATGCAGAACTTTTTATCCATCAACAGATAAATATACCTTCTTCTCCAATACACACTGAACATTTTCTGGAATAGACCATGTGTTAGCACATAAAGCAAATCTCAACAAAATCCAAACCACTGAATTATTGCAGGACACCTTCTAAGGCCATAAAGCCTTAAAAGTACAAATCAATAGTAGAAAAAACATAGATACAAATTTGAACTAATGGAAACTAAACAGCTCCTTGCTCAAAAAGCCATGACTTATGGAAGAAATTAAAAACACAATAAATAAATTTATGGATTCCAATGAGAATGAAAACATGTCTTCCCAGAACCTATGGGATAGAGCCAAACAGTGCTCAGAGGTCAATTTATCTCTATAAATGCACACATCTGGAAGGAAGAAAGGACCCAGACCAAAGAATTAACTCTACAGCTTGGACAAGTAGAAAGAGAGCAACAGAGGAATCCCTCAGGCTCTAGAAGAAAACAGATAATAAAGATTAGAGCAGAACTAAATGAATTAGAAATTAGAAGAACAATTAAAAAAATTAACAAAACCGACAACTGTTTTTTTTTTTTTCCAGATCAATGAAATTGATAAACCATTGGCTAAACTTATAAAAGAAAAACAGGAGATGAAACAAACTGAATAAGAAATGAGATGGGAGATGTCACATCAGACCAAACTGAAATTAAAAGTATTGTATCAGAATACTACAAAACACTGTATTTAACAGATTTGAAAATCTAGATAAAACAGATAAATTTCTAGATTCATATCACCTACCAAAATTATCACAAGGAGAAGCAGAACAACTTAATAAACCCATCACAAAGGAAGAGATTGAAAAAGTCATCAAAAAACTACCAACCAAAAAAGTCCTGGCCAAGATGGCTTTACCAAAGAATTCTACCAAACTGTTAGAGAAGAGTTAACTCCAATACTACTATTTCACAGCATAGAAAGGGATGGAATACTCCCAAATTCATTCTATGAAGCAGCATAACCCTGATACCAAAGCCAGAGAACAATCCCACAGAAAAGGAAAATTACAGACCAGTATCACTCACGAACCTAGTTGCAAAAATCTTAACAAAATCCTTGCCAATAGAATTTAACAACTTATCAAAAAAAAAAAATTTATCATGACAAAGTTGGATTCATACCGTGGATGCAAGTCTGGTTCAACATCAGAAAAACTGTGAATGTGACCAACCATATAAATAAGACAAAACATAAGAATCACCTTATTTTGTCAATTGATGCAGAAACAGCATTTGACAACATCCAATACCATTCATGCTAAAAACTCTCAGCCAAATAGGCATTGAAGGGAAGTTCCTCAGTGCAACATGGGACATCTATGAAAAGTCAACCACCTACATTGTCCTAAATACAAAGAGACCTTAAGAATTCTCATTGAGAACGGGATCTAGACAAGGATGCCCATTGTCATCACTTCAACATTGTACTAGAAGTTCTGGCCAGAGAGATTAGACAAGGCAAAGAAATAAAGGGCAACTGTATCAGCAAAGAAGAAGTAAAAAATCTTCCTATCTGCAGATGATATGCTTGTATATGCAGAGATCCTAAAGAATCCACAAGTAAACTACTTGAAGAAATAGAAGAGTTCAGCAAAGTATCAGGATATAACATAAACACGAATAAATCAGTAGGATTCCTTTATGCCAACAAAGAGATCTTCAAAGGAGAAATCATGAAATCAATACCATTTACCATAGCCACCAAGAAGATAAAATATTTAGGAATAGATGTAGCTAGAGAAATAAGAGACTATACAAAGAGAACTACAAGACCTTACTGCAAGGAACTGAGAAAGGCTTACATAAATGGAGAAACCTACCTGTTCATGGATATGAAGACTCAACATTGTGAGACTGTCTATTAAGCAAAGCAATCTACATATACAATGCAATCTTAATACAAATTCCAGTGACATTTTTTAAGGAGATGGAGACACAAATCAACAACTTTGTTCAGAAAGGGAAGAAACCCTGGATTAGCAAAGCACTACTGAAGAAGAGGGACACAGTGGGAGGATGCACACTACCTGACTTTAGAACCTATTACAGTGCTACAGTAGTCAAAACAGCTTGGTATTGGTACAGAAAGAAACATATAGACCAATGGAACTCAGTTGAGACCCCAGAGATGCCACCATCCTCTTAAGAACAGTTGATATTTGACAGAGGCCCTAGGATTATAAACTGGGGTAAAAACAATCTCTTTAACAAATGGTGCTGGCAAAATTGAATAGCCATCTACAAAAAATTGAAACAAAACCCGTATCTCCCACCTTTCTCAAAAACTAACTCAAACTGGATAAAAGACCTAAATATCAAACCTAAAACAATAAAAATCATGCAATAAAAAATAGGGTCAACAATGGAAGCTATAATACACAGCTTAGACAGACTTTAAAATCTGACAAAGCACAATCAACAGAAGAAAAAATAGATAAATGGCAACTATTAAGAATCAAACATGTTTGCTCATCCACAGACTTTATCAAAAGAATTAAAAGGCCACTTGAAGAATGGAAAAAAAATATTTAGCAACTACATGTCAGATCGATGTCTGATCTCCATAATCTACAAAGTACTGCAAAAATATCAATAAGAAACAGGTAAATAACTCAATTAAGCAACGGGCAAAGGAGATGGACAGACACTTAAGTGAAAAGGACATCTAGGCAGCCAAAAGACACATGAGGAAATGCTCATGATCACTAGCTACTAGAGAAATCCAAATTGAAACTACTATGAGATACCATCTCACCCCAACAACATTGGCCATGATCCAAAAAACACAAAACAACAAATGCTGGAGCGGCTGTAGAGAAACTGGAATTCTCCTTCATTGCTGATGGGATCGCAAAATGGTACAAGTTCTTTGGAAAGCCATCTGATGCTTCCTTAAAAAGCTGGAAATAGATTTATCATTTGACCCAGTAATCCCACTGCTCAAAACATATCCTACAGAATCAAGGGCAGTCACATGAACAGATACATGCACACAAATGTTTATTGCAGTGCAGTCCACAATAGCTAAAAGATGCTATCAACCCAGATGCCCAACAACAGATAAATGGATTAAAAAAACTATGGTACATACGCTCAATGAAAACTATGCAATAATGAACAATCATCATTTTGGGAAAGACTTCATAATCTGGATTCAAGTGAAAGACATTATGCTGAGTGAAATCAGGCAGTGGCACAAGGTAAATATTGTATGAGTCTCCTATCATAAGGACTTAAAATAGACTCATGTACAGAAGAAAAGACTCTTTGACAGCTGCAAGGGAGAGGAGGGAGGGAGGGGACCGGTTATAAATTAGATAGTTGATAGAAATTTGGTTGGGTGAAAGCAGTGACAGCACACAGTAGAAAGATCAAATTAACTGAACTTCAGTATAAACTGAAAAGTCTTCTGATCTTAACCCAATATTGCAAGGCTATAGTAGCAAGAGCAGGGGTCTGAGGACCATGCTTTCAGAGGACATCAAAACCAATTTGCATAACTAGCCTAAGAGAGTCTTCTGTACCCCATATTGGTGAGTCGTGTCTGGGGTCTTAGAAGTTGGCAAACTGCCACCTGAGGTACACCTAATCCAGAACCAGCAATCACCAAGAACAAAAAAGACAAGAGGGAAAAAGAGCCCAGAAGACAGAAGGACCCATGTCAATAGTGCCTGTATCAACATGTGACCAGAAAAACCAGATTGTACCTGGCCAACACCAATGAGAGCCTTGATGGGGCACACAATGTCGAGTCCCAGTGGCAACACGAGAAAAAGAGGAGTGCACTCCACTAAAAGACTGTATTTGTTGGTCCAGAGGCCTGGGGTTTCCCCTGGAAGCATAGCCCTTAAACCTGCTGCTGCCCCTGACCAGAAAACATTACTGAGGTCAACTCTTCGGGCAGCAATAGACTGGATTCAGGGACACAATGTGACTATATGGTGTGTGTACTTTATGGTCCTAAGCATCTATCAGATACTGTCCTACTGGCCTCTTACTAGAAGGAAGAGGAGAGGATGGAGAGGAGAGGACAGGAGATTGTTAAGAGGAGTGTGCTGTCATTGGGCAAGGAAAGCATAAGGAGCTACAGAGAGGCGGGCATGCAAATTTAATTTGGATTGTATACTTTCACTTAATCACAATTAAAAAAATTATGAGTAAGAGGAGGGGGCAAGTTCTGGTCAAGTAGATGCTGGAAGTAAAGAGTGAAAAAGAAGACTGTGCTTTCACAGGATGAGGTTGTTGTGTTGTTAGGTGCTGTTGAGACCCTTATGACACATAGTGACCCTATGCAGGACAGAATGAAACACTGCCTGGTCTTGTGCTGTGTCCACACTCATTTACATGCTTAATCCCATCATTGTGGCCACTATGGCAATCCATCTCATCGAGGGTCTTCCCCTTTTTCTCTGACCTTCTACTGTACCAAGCATGATGTCCTTCTCCAGGGACTGATCCTTCCTGACAACCTGTCCAAAGTATGTAAGATGCAATCTTGCTATCTTTGCTTAGAAGGAGCACTCTGGTTGTACTTCTTCAGAGTGCAGATGAGCACAGATATGTTTGTTCTTTTGTCAGTCCATGGTACGTTCAATATTCTTCTCCAGTACCACAATTTTCAAAGGTATCAATTCTTCTTCTGTCTTCTTTGTTCACTGAGCAGCTTCTGCATGCATATAATGTGATTTGAAAGTATCATGGCTTGGGTCAGGCACACATTAATTTTCAAGATTTTGTCTTTACTTTTCAGTACTTTAAAGAGGTCTTTTGCAGCAGGTTTTCTGAATGCAATGCTTCTTTTGTTCTCTTGATTACTGCTTACATGGGTGTCTATTGTGGACCTGAATGAAATGAAATCCTTGACCACCTCAATCTTGTCTCCATTTGTGACAATGTTGCTTACTGGTCCAGTTGTGAGGATTTTTGTTTTCTTGATATTGAGGTGCAAGGCTGTGATCCTTGATCTTCATTAGTGTTTCAAATCTTCTTCACTTCCAGCAATGATAAGGCAGGCTGTTGAGTTGTCCTACCATCCTGATGAGTTGTTCTTCTTCATGTACTCCAGTTTCTCAGATTATTTGCTCAACATACAAATTGAAAAGTTCTGGTGAAAGGATACAACCCTGACACACACCTTTCTGTTCGCATGACTGCCTCTTGATCCATGTACAGATAGATGCCTTAAGAGCATGATTCAGTGTTTTGGAATTGCCATTTTACACAATGTTATCCATAATTTGTTATAATCCACACAGTCAAATGCCTTTGCGTAGTCAATGAAACACAGGTAAACATCTTTCTGGTATTCTCTGCTTTCAGCCAAGATACGTCTGATATCAGCAATGACATCCCAGCTTCTGCATTCTCTTCTGAATCCAGCTTAAATTTCTGGTAGTTCCTTGTCAATATACTGTTGTAGTCACTTTTGAACGATCTTGAGCAAAATTTTACTTGCTTGTGCTATTAATTATACTGTTTGGGAATTTCTGCCTTCAGTTGGATCATTTTCTTTGGAATGATCATTAATATGGATCTCTTCCAGTCAGTTGGCTGGGTAGCTGTCCTCTAAATTTAGTGGCTTTGGCTTTGTGTGAGGAAGGCTTTTTGGCATCTTCTTGGTTCAAGTTCTGGTGGCAGTGGTGTGCTGTGCTGACAGGGTGAGGAGAGAAGAGAAAGTTGCAGAGAGGCGGATACTCAGAGTTTTTTATATGGAAAATTGACTTGTAAACTTTCACATAATCACAATAAAAGAAAAAAGAAAACTATACACAAATTGTTTTGTGACACTGGTTGCAATCCCTGCAATGTGTCAGCATTCTCCTCTTTTCCCTGAATACTCTGGAATCTCTGTGTTGTTTTGTCCAGTTGCCACGTCCCTTCTTGGCTCTCTGCTTTGCTTTTGGGTGGGTATTTCCCGTTTGGTCTCAGATGCTTGACTGAATTAGGAAGCACTTTTCCTAATACATGGGATTGTTTGTTTCATGAGTCTGGCTCATCTTTGGCTAAAAGGTGGCCTTTGAGAATGGCTTCAACTCTGAGTTGATAGGAAGTCTGAGGGCCATAGTTTTGGGTGTTCCTCCAGTTTTTTTCAGACCATGAAGTCTGGTCTTTTTTATAAATTAAGTTTTGTTCTACATTTTTCTTCTGCTCTGTCCAGGGCCTTCCATTATGATCCCTGTCAGAGCCATAGATGATTGTAACCAGGTATCATCTAGTTCTTTTGGGCTCAGACTAGTGGAGGCTATGACTCATGTGGTCTAGTGGTCCTTTGGACTAATACTTTGCATCTGGTTTCCCTTGTTCTTCCTTCCTTTGAACATGATGGAACCAATAGGTGTATTTGTCTGCTCCTTGGCTGGAGTGTTTTTAAAACCCCAAGTGATACTCACCAAAGTAGGATGTAGAACATTTTCTTTATGGACTAGGTTATGCCAGTTGCCCAAGATGTCCCCCAAGACTATCGTTACCAGCCCTCAGCCCTAGTAACTTAGTCCCTCCAGGTATATTTGAGTGTGTAGGAATCTTATAAGGCTTTATCTTGGCCAGGTTGTATTGATTTTCACTATGCTGTGTGTCTTTCCCTTCACCAAAGTTAACACTTATCTCCTATTTAGTGAGTGATTTCCCCTCCCTTTCCTTTCCCTTGTAATGAGGGAAGATTGTTTTATTCTATGTGTAAAACTTTTCTTGAGTTTTTATAATAATCGTTTTATACAATATTTGTCCTTTTGTGATTAACTTATTTCAATGGACACAATGCCCTCCAGATTCATCTATGTTGTGAGATGCTTCACAGAATCATCATTGTTCCTTATCATTGTGTAGTATTCTGTTGCGTATAACCTCATTGCTGTTGAGTCTATTCTGACTCATAGTGACCCACTAAGCAGAGTAGAATTGCCCTATAGTGTTTCCAAGGATGGTCTGGCAGATTTGAACTGCCGACCTTCTGGTTAGCAGACATTGTACTTAACCACTTTACCACTGAAGTTTCCAAAAAGGTTGCCTTGTCACGAGTGGGATTTAAACCCACACCTCCAGGGAAGACTATCACCTCAACACAGAGTCTTAGACCACTCAGGTATCCTGGTAGAGGATCTATTGTTTGTATGTACCATTATTTGTTTATGCATTCATCTGCTGATGATCATTTAGATTGTTTACATCTTTTTACTAATGTGAATAATGTTGCAATGAACATGGGTGTGCCTGTGTCTATTCATGTGTCAGCTTTTTTATCTCTAAGATATATTTCTAGTAATGAGATTGCCAGGTAATATGTCATTTCTGTTCGTAACATTTTATGAAGTATCGTATCTTTTTCCTTGGTAGTTGTACCATTTTACATTTCCACATCTCCTGAAAACTCTCCAACATTTATTATTTTCTGTTTTTATCATTTGTTCCAGTAATGCTAGTAGTGTGAGGTGGTATCTCACTATAGTCTTCATTTGCACTTCTCTAGCCGTTAAGGATTGTGAGCCTTTTCTCATGTGTCTGTTAGCTGCCTGAATATCTTGTTTGGTGAAGTATCTGTTTTAATTGGACTGTCTATTTGTTGCTAGGGTGTTGAAGTATGATGTAGATTTTAGAGATAAGACCCTTGTTAGATATGTTGTAGGAAAAAATTCTTTGCCAGTCTGTAGGTTTTCTACCTACTTTTTTGGTGAAGTCTTTTGATGAGCATAAATGTTTAATTTTTAGGAGCTCCCAGTTATCTAGTTTATCTTCTTGCATTTGTGCATTGTTAGTTATAGTTTGTGTTCTATTTATGCCATGCATTAGGGCCTTAGTGTTGCTCCTGTTTTTTCTTCCATCATCTTTATCATTTTAGGTTTTATATTTAGGCCTTGAACACATTTTGAGTTAGTTTTTGTGTATGATGTCAGGCATGGGCCTTGTTTAATTCTGTTTTGCCACTACCCTTTATAAAAAGACTACGTTTTCTCCCTTTTAATAGACATTTCTCCTTTTTCAAATATCAGCTGACCATAGGTGCATGGTTTTGCATCTGTGTCCTCTTTTCTGTTCCATTAATCTATGTCAGTCATTGTATAGTACTGGGCTATAAAGCTGTCTGTTGCTGAGGTGTTGAAGTGCAATATAGATTTTAGAGATAAGACCCTTGTTAGATATGTTGTAGGAGAAAATTTTTTGCCAGTCCGTAGGTTTTCTAGGCAGCTGTGGAGTAGATTCTGCGATAACGTGGTGTGAGGCGTCTTACACTTTTCTTTTTCTTTAGTAATGCTTTGCTTGTCTGAGGCCATTGCTTTTGCACATAAAGTTGGTGAGTAGTTTTCCCACCTCATTAAAGAATGTTGTTGGTATCTGGATCAAAATTGCATTGTACATGTAGAGCGTTTGGGGTTGAATTGACATTTTCACAATGTTGAGTCTTCCCACCCATGAACATGGTATGTTTTCCTATTTATGCAGGTCTCATTTGGTTTCTTGCAATAGTGTTTTGTAGTTTTCTTTGTATGAACCTATTATATTCCTGAATTGTTCCTAAATATTTTATCTTTTTAGGGACTGTTATAAATGGCACTGCTTTTCTAATTTTCTTTTTGAAGTTCTGTGTTGGTGTACAGGAATCCAACTAATTTTTGTATGTGTATCCTGTATTCTGCTTTTTCTATTGAATCTATTAGTTCTAATAGTTTTCTTGTGTAATCTTTGTGGTTTTCTACATATAGCAGCATATCATCTGAAAATAAGGATAATTTTACTTTTTCCTTTCCAATTTGGGTGTCTTTCATTTCCTTTTCCTGCTTTATTGCTCCCTTTAGTATTTTCAGCACAATGTTAAATAAGAGTGGTGAAAAAGGGCATTCTTGTCTTGTTCCCATTCTTAGGGGGAATGCTTTGAGCCTCTCTACTGAGATTTCTGTTGACTGTTGCTTATCTATAGATGCCCTTTACTGTGTTGAGGAATTTCATCTCTATTGCTCTTTTATTGAGAGTTTTGGTTTTTTTTTTAATCAAGAATGGGTGTTGGATTTTATCAAATACCTTTTATGCATCAATTGAGATGATTATGTGATTATCTTATTTTTTCTTTTTATGTTGTAGATTATGTTGATTGATTTTCTAATACTGAACCATCCTTTCACATCTGGTAAGAATCCCAATTGACCATAGTAAATTATATTTTTGATATGATACTGAATTCTGTTGGCTAGATTTTTTGCTCATAATTTTTATGTCTACATTTATGAGAGACATTGGTCTGTAATTTTCTTCTTCTTCTTTTTTTTGTGTGTGGTGTTTTTGCCTGGCTTTGGTATGAGGGTTATGCTGGCTTCATGGCATGAATTTGGGAGTATTCCTTCCTTGCCTGTTGTCTGAAATAGTTTACAAAGACTGGTATGAGCTCTTCTCTGAATGTTTAGTAGAATTCTCTAACATAGCTGTCCAGGCCAGGGCTTTCTTCTTCTTCTTCTTCTTCTTTTTTTTATTGTTGTCAAGAGTCTTTCCCTGTTATTTCTTCATTCTCTTCTCTTGTCATGTGTCTGTTCAGATTTTCTATCTCAGTTTGTGTTTCTAGAAATTTGTCCATTTCCTCTACATTGTCAATTTTTTTGAGTTGCAATTTTTCAAAGTATTCTGTTATGTTCTTTTTTATTTCAATTGGGTTTCATTTCATATTTGAGTTATTTGCTTCCTCTCCTGTTTTTCCTTTTACATTTGGTCAATGGCTTTTTGATTTTGCTGATATTTTCAAAGAGTGAAGTCTTTGTCTTGTTGATTCCTTCTATTGTTTTTCTGCTCTTTTTTTCATTTATTTTTGCTCTTAGTTTTATTATTTCCTTACTTTTGATGGCTGTAGGCTTCCTTTGCTCCTCTCTTTTTATTTGTTCAAGTTGTAGGGCTAACAGTTTGATTTTGTCTTGTTCTTTTTTGATGTGTGCATTTATCGCTTTAAACTGATGTCTGAGCACTGCCTTTGTTTTACCCCAAAGGTTGTGGTATGATGTGTTTTCACATTTGTTTCATTTTACTTTTTTTTTTAAATTCGCTGTTTGATTTCTTGTGTTATCATATTCTTTTAAAGCAAGATGCTATTCAGTTTACAAAAGGGCAAATGGTGGGAAAACATGTTTCCTCGGTTACTAGGTGCTCTGTCTCCCTTGGGGAACTCCATGAAGTTGCCTTTCCCTATGCCCTGTGTGGTGTTGCTGCTAGTTATGTCCCAAAATGGTGATGCTGTGCATGTTAAGTTGGCATGGACCTCTACTCTGTATCTCTCCTTGTTCTCTGTTTTCTGTAAGTTTCTTCTCCCATTTGTTGTTTGATCTATCCTTTAATTTGATTCTTAGAGTTCCAGGATTGATGTTTATATCTCTTTTACTAGGTTTTTTTTGAGTCTTTGCTGCAGAGGCGTGGCCTGGTGTGTTTGTCTGTGGTGTTATGTTGGCTCCACTTTCATTTCTGGATTTTTGCCTTACCTTAACAGAATAATTACATGGGTTGAATCCCTAACTGAAGAATTCTTAAATTTTGGCAGAGTTGTAAGTGTAAATTGTAGTATTTCTTTCTCTGCAGCATGCTGAAAATTTCCCATGAGCCCCAGAAGATCCACTCTCCACCCTTCTTTACATTGTTTTGTGTTCTGAGAGGCTGAACTTTGTGGACTATATTGATAAACATCCCTTTCCTCAGGCTTCTGATTGAGTGTGACCAATGGAAACACTGACAAGAGATCAGAGGTGGGGAAGAGAGTGAGACAAGAGTATTTATTCCCTTAGCAACCCTCCAACCAGTTCATCACTCATCCCTCTACAGCATCCTTATACTGAAGTTCCCGTGTCAAACGGCCCTCTCCATGCAGCTACTCTTTCTGGGTTTCAATAATGGATCATTATTGTTGCCTGCACTGTGATGCTATATCATCTCTTTTTGGTGCTTCTCAAGTATATTAAAAAAAATCCAGTTGCAGTGGAATCAGTTCCAACTCACGGAGAACTGTGCTCCCTACATGGAATTTTAGACAGCTAGTAGTTTGGAAGTAACCATCAAGCCTTTTCTGAGGCACTTCTGAGTGTGCTCAAACATTCAACACTTCGGTTAGTAGTCAAGTGTTAATAGTTTACATCATTCAGGAACTGTTTCTGTGTAGAGACTGTACTATAATCTCCTTAATTACTGTGCTTGAATGTATCACCTAGTTCTTTTTTACTAGTGGATGTGGCTGCAACTGAGATTTACAGCTAATGGACAGAAAAGCAAGGCAAATGTTCAAGTTAGGCTGAGTTGAGCAGATCTTGGGTGATCCATAGATTGAAACCACTACACCTACCCCAGTCACTCCCTGCACTACCACTGGTCACAGGTTCTCACTTATGTTAATATACAACATGATTCCTACCTGCAGGGACTTATGAAGAGACTACCAAACTTTTCCATTTTTATTTTACTTCAATTTTTAATTTTGGATAACTCAAGTATAAGTGTTTTTTAGCTTAATTCTCAGATATAAGGCAACTTAGAAAGCTCTAAGAACTTGACTTCATTCATTAAAAGGTATAGGGGCACTGTGGGTTGTCATTTTCCAAATATGGAAAATAATCAGGTCATGTTTAGTTCTAAAAATATGCTGTAGCTGTTTTGATCTGTGTTTACATCTGCAATGTAACTTATTAATAATCTTAGTTTCTTCTTAAAAGTGTAATTGGTGCTATTTATTTCACAAGATTGTTGTGAAGATCAAATATGATAACATGTAAAATAGCTGTGAAAAGTATTATAGGTTACATAAATAAATAGATTGTAATTTTTTTCCATTCTGCAGCCAGCTTTTATTTTCATCAAATAGTTTTACACTGAATCTTGGTAGAGCACAGTCTTATCATCACACCCACATTAAACACCTAAGAAATTAGTGTGGAAATGGAATAATCTCAGTTTTTACTCAGTCCATGACGTATTTAAGAACTGGGCCACTAAGCTGTGACCTTCCTAAGCAGATCTCCAGGCATATGTTCCAAGGCGACACATCTGGGTATATTCAACCCACCAACTTTTAGGCTAGTAGTGACCTTTTAACCATTTGTGCTATCCAGGGACTCCTTTTTTTGATGGAAGTATTTTTTTGATGACAGTATGTTTTATTCAGCTAGGGCTGCTCTAATGGAAATACCAGAGAGTGGATGGCTTTAACAAAGGAAGGTTTATTCTTACACAGTCCAGTAGGCTACAAGTCCACATTCAGGATGTCCACTCCAGGGGAAGCCTTTCCCCCTGGTCGGCTCTGGAGGAAAGTCCAGTATTGCATCAGTCTTTGTCCAGGGAGCATCTCGGCGCAGCAACCTCAGGTCTGAAGGACGCGCTCTTCTTGAGGTGCTGCTTGCTTGACGGTAGGAGTTTCCCAAATCTCTACCTGCTTCTCTTTCCTTTTATCTCTTGCAGGATGAAAGGATTAAGGGTGGGGCAAGCCATACTCTAGGGAAACTCCCTTTACAGTGGAGCAGGGAGGTGATCTTATAAAGAGATTTACAATTCCATCCTAATCTTTTAACATACAACATAGGAAAACCACAAAACGGAGGACAGTCACAAGATACTGGGAGTCATGGCCCAGCCACACGGCTACATATATTTTTGGGGAGACACAATTCAATCCATGACACAGTATTTTTAATGCATTTTTTTGTAATCAGGGCTACCCTGGACTTAACTTGTGTTATATCTAATGATGTTACCAGCCAAAGAGATGTTGTTGGCTGCTGTTAAGTTGGCTTCCAACACATGGTGACCTCATGTGTGATACAGTAGAACTACTTCATAGTGTCTTCCAGGCTGTGTTCTTTACAGAAGCAGTTTGCTAAGTATATCTCCCACAGAGCCACTGGGTGGTAAGCAGCCCATCATAAACCATTTGTACCACTTAAGCTTATTAGCCAGAGGGGTCTGCAAAAGCTAAAAGTATTCCATCAGTGTTTAGGTTTTATCTTTCTAGAAGATCTGTTTTGTGAAAATACCATACCATATTATCTATATAGAGTCTAAATGATATTCATAAGCATGTAACATGGATTTAAAATTTAAAAGGTATTTTTCTAACCTTGCCCAAGTAACAGATAACTTTGTTGAGGCTATTAATCATGATGTTACTGCTCTTATTAGTTGTGACCACAAACAGTGGTCTATATTATATATAATATTTCTCAGAAAGCTTGCATTGAATCCAAATTGCTTAATACAGCTTAATAATCAAAGTGAAGATATATGTGTTTGAAAACTATACCATTTACCACTTTTCTGAAAGGCCCTGCTGACAGTTTTCATATATACACTGCTGTTTACTAAATTGGCTTAGAGTCTATGTTTCTGCCAAAAGAGGATTTTGATATTACCAGCATTAGAAATAGAAAACTGTGCTGTTGAAAGCTGAACTGAGGAATGGTCAATTTGTCAAGTGACTGGTTTAGTAAAACAAACAAACAAACAAAAAAACCAGGAAATAATATTTATCCTTATCTTCTTTGGAAACGTACTGTTTTCTCTTTGCCTTCATTGGTGGGAAATCACCCTTAGATGTCTGCTGAAAAAAAGAGCTTTGTGCTTATAATGTGGCTGTTACCGGATGGCTTCATTTTATATTGCCATCTTTTTATGCCTTATGAAAATAATGCATAAACAACCTTCACTATTTAATATTAAAAACATAATAAATAAGTTCTGGAAAAACTATGATAATTGTTGCCTACAAATAAATTAAAATTATAGCAAGAAACCCATGTGGACACCTTTTAGCATGAAATAGATAAATAAATACTAGAGCAGATCCATGATGACAACACAACAGTAGACATTATGACGAAATACACCCTCTTCTTTACCTTTCAGGCTTTGTGTACTGTTAAGTTTCATATAGATTTAAACAACGCCAGAATCATTTTGCGCATATTAGAGGCTAAACATTTAATCTACTGGGTCATTAAGCCATTTCTATTATTTATTAATTATTATGGGCAGTGATTATCAAAGAGGCAGACATTTTCTCACGCTCTCCCACTTTCGTTACCAACACCAGCCGTAAGTATTCACTTTGGGGTCATTTTGGGGGGGAAAAAAAGCAAATTTCTTTACCATTCTCTAAGGTTCTTCATCAGTTCTCTACCATATGTATTAAATGGAGAATTACAAACCTGGTTAAAAGGCAGATGCTGGATAGGTGGTAGGCAAACTCACCAGTTAAACTGTTGATCTCAGCCAGCCTCCTAGATTAACAATCTACCCAACATAGTCACTTAGAAGCCTCACAGGCATCTCAAATGTAACATGTCCAATATTGACTCTGGAAATCCTGGTGGCATAGCAGCTAATAGCTACAGCTACTAACCAACAGGATGGCATTTGAGAGCCACTAGGTGTTCCTTGGAAACTCTATATGGCGTTCTACTCCATCCCGTAGGGTTGCTTTGAGTCTCAATCTACTCAACAGCAGCAGGCTTGGTTTTGGTTTGGTAATGTTGATTCTTTGATTGGATTCATCCCAAACAATTTCTTGTCCAATGTTCACCATTTCATTAAAAGGAAAATCAAAAACATCAGTAAATTCTGCTGACTGTACCCTAAAGATAGAGTAATTATCTCAAAACCTCTAACCATCTGCTACACCTTGGCAGATCACCATCTTAGCTTCCTAGGACTGCTTTAAGCAAATACTCAATGAGCCTGGCTTTATTGCCTCACCGTTCTGGAAGCTACAAGTCCAAATCAGGGTACTGGCCATGTCAGTTCTTTCTGAGGGCCCTCAGAGAGGAACTGTTTCATGACTGTCTTCCACTGTCTGGTTTCTGCTGACAATCTTTGTCCCTTCTTTGCTGCCTTTAGCTGTTATCTTCACATGACATTTTCCACGTGAGTCTCAGTTTCTGTTCCCTTTTGTTAAACTACACAGAAGGGTTTAGGATTTGCCACAATCCTGTATATTTCAGTTAATTTCACTGATTTCATTTTCAAAGAAACATTCTATTTCCAAGTGAGGTCACATTCACAGGTTGTGGTTACGACTTCAGCCTATCTTTTTCAGGGACCTGATTCAACCCACAACACCGTCATCTCTAGATTACCAATGGATTGTGGTAAATTTTCTTGTGTATGTACTTACCCAAAGCACCCTGGTGACACAGTGGTTGACTACTTGGCTATTAACCAAGAATTTGGAGGTTTGAAGTCATCAGCTCCTCTACAGGAGAAAACACCTGGCTGTCTGCTCCTGTAAAAGACTGCAGTCTAGGAAACCCTGTGGGACAGTTTTATTCTGTCCAGTAGGGTTGCTATGAGTTGAAGGCACATAACAACACTTACCCCAATGGCCTATTCTCAGCACAGAGTGAAAGAATATTCTTTTTCATTTAAGTCATAGCAATAGCATGTTCCACTTCTACTCCAAACACTTCATTGGCTCCCTCTCTCATTTAGAGTGTAAATGAAAGTGCCAGGGTGCTTATAATGGCCTGTATGCATCCTGCCCCCACCTAAAAAATCTGCTCCGATGCCCCTGCTCAACACCACTCCTAGCAACTCTCCCTGTGGCTCACTCCACTCGCAACTCAATGCCTTGTTTGTCTTCGGTCAGGCAGACTTCTCTCTCTACCTTACAACCTTACAGGTATCTACATGTCTAACACCCCCTTTCCCTTAAGTCTTCACCTAAGCCTCACCTTTTCAATGAGACAACCATGAATACCCAATTTGTTACCTTTCTGCTCCTAAATTTGCTTCGGTTTTCCGTTTTTCCATAGCCTGTATCAAACATGCCATATAATTATTTGTTATCTTTACTTATTATTACCTATTTTCTCTGCTAGAATATGAATTCCCTAATGCATAGAGTATCCTCTCACTGTTAATGAGTTGTTTTGCATCTAAAACAGTGCTCCATTTGGGTGTTCAATAAATGTTTGTTGGATAGATGTACTGTTTCACCAAAATGAAATTTTACCAGTGGTATAAAATAAACTCCATTAAAGTTTCTTTCATTAGCTGATGTGTCTTATCTACGGTATTTATCATATGCATGAATTATATGAGGGAGGTAGGCTTTGGTTCTGGGACTGAAAGAGGAGCAGTGAAACTGGTACCCTTATTTCCACCATCCCTCTGTTTTCTTTCCTAATTTATACAGAAAGAGAAAACAAAGTGGCAACAGATGGGGAAAGGAACCATGGTTAATTCAGTGCTTATATTGTGATGGTTAATTGAATACCTTATTATATCACGAAAGGCCAACAAAACGCAGAAGAAACTTCATAGGCAGACATAATCATGAGAGCTTTACACTTCATGGAAAGCACATATTCTATGGAAAAAAAAGCAGTTAAGCCAAGTAAAGCCATTGGCCATTTTTGAACCAAACCATGGATTTTTCTTGGTTAGTACTCGATTGGAGTCCCATTTTTCTACTCTTTAAACACTTTCCTCTTATAGTATAAATTATGTTATTACATTTTGTGACACTGTGGTTGGGGGTAGGATGAGAAGAGGAAATGTATTTTTTAAGATCCCAGATGTCACATCCCAACTGTGTGGGTTCTAATGTCAGCTTTGCTAATAACTATGCAACTATGATTAAGTTGTATTCAACTTTCTAGATTACCTTAGTTTCCTGATCTGTAAAATGAGGATAATAAGCACTCGGCTGCTAACCAAAAGGTCAGCTGTTTGAACCCTCCAGTCACTAAATATTTGTTGGATAGATGTACTGTTTCACCAAAATGAAATTTTACCAGTGGTATAAAATAAACTCCATTAAAGTTTCTTTCATTAGCTGATGACAGGAGAAAAATGTAGCTGCCTGCTCCTGTCAAGATTTATAGCCTTGGGACTCCCAAGGGGCAGCTCTACTTCTGTAGGATCACTAGGAGGCAGAATGGACTGATGGTTATGGGTTCAGTGGGTTTTTTTTGTTTTTGTTTTTGTTTTTTTGGTTATAGTTGATAGAGTTGTGAAGAATAAGGTCTAACACAGAGTGCCTGTTACATACTATTTATAAATACCAGTTACTTCAAGAAAATATTGATACATTTTCTGAAATAAAATTCCTTTCTATATATTAAATTTGTTTACAAAATGCTAATTAGATCATAGAGTCAAATTATCATTACTATCATGTTTTTAACACTTTATGGGCTCATTTGAATTTTCAAATTCCTATACTAGAAAATTAGTCATCTGAAACACTAGGTTTAGAGAGAGAGATGCTGCAGACTGTGATGCTGAAACGCCTCTGAGTTTCTCAGATTTCACGAACTCCCCTGGATAGCTCCGTCTCTAAGAAAGAGATGCACTGTTAAGAACAGTGCACTTGAGATTTTTCCCTATTGCAAACTAACAAGTTAGCCTGACACAGTTTCATAGATTTTTGCAGAAGATGTGAGGGTCCTCAGGTCGGAGGCAAAGGACTTAGTTACTCACTGGATGATGGGCACGGCATGAGTTCGTGTTTCCGTCCAGTCTTTGTCCCTAAGTTCCACAGGGTGATGTGGAGCAGTCATGGGGATGCTGAGCAGGCAGTGGGGTTTGCTCTGGAAAGGAGGAACACTGAGATTAGGAAACTCTGATTTTTTAAACAGGCTGCTAAGCAAACCTACCCAAGCTTTGCCCTAGAGGGAGACATTATCTTTATTATCTTGGACAGCAAATAAATTACTCTGATCCCATGAGACATACTATCCATGTCTTTAAAACTACACATGCAGAAATACAGAAGACTGTGGCAACTGAATCCCAATATATGTAAATAATAGTTATAAGTAAGGCTACTATGATGAAAACAACATGTGCAAAAATTCCGGCCATAAAGTTAGATTAACATTATAAGTGAGACACAATCAATCTTTCTTATAAAATGTTTTTGAAAATCTGTTTATCCAATCAGAATACTAATTTGCAATGATCTGTTCTGTTTTGGGATACTTTTATTATTTAATGACTTAATGCCTGACTCATACATGCTTTTCTCTTACCAGGTGAATTTGGTCCCCCATTCATGTATTGATTCACTCAAATATTAACTTTATTGGCTGAAATATTTCTTATTATGTTAAAGGAACTAATCTTTTCTCAAGAGTGACTTGTGCATTAGCAATCTTCCTTTTTCTGTCTGCCTTTCTGGTAAAACGAGGTTTCACAAGGGAAAGCGGTTCCTCTCCTGTGGTGTGCAAGAGGTGTTTGGCTCTTCAAGGTTGATATCCCCGGACAGTTAGCCCAGGGGTGAAACTATTACCCAAGCCAACTCTTCAAAGATTGAACTCGTCAATAAGACATAATATGACACTGGTGAGGAGGGTGCTTCTTGCCTGAAGTAGATAGAGGCAACTAAATGGGCAGCTCATTTCTGGAGTTGAGATGAGAAGGCAGAGGGGACAGGACTTGAGTGAATGGATACAAGAAATACAGGGTGGAGAAGAAGAGTGTGCTTTAACAGTGTGGGGCGAGTAACTAGGGCCACATAACAAAAGTGTAAATTTTTGCATTAGAAACTGACTCGAATTGTACTCTTTCGCGTAAAGCACAATTAAAAAAAAAAAAGGACCGGCTTCTGAGAGAAAAAGAAACCTTGGTTGTTCAATGGTTAAGCACGCGGTTCCTAAAGGTTGGCGGTTCAAATCCACCGAGCAGCTCCTTGGTAGAAAAGACCTGGCGACCTGCATCCCGTAACGATTACAACCCAGGAAACAACTGTGTCTCATGGGGGTCACAAAGAGTGGGAATCTACTGGATGGCACGAACAACAACTACAAGGCGAAACGCAAGTTCTGCAGTCGTAGCCTGAAATGCCTTTGCAAAGATGGCAATTTCCTGGGGGCAAAGGTTTCATCGCAATTTAATACAGAAAGAGAACGAGATCTGAGAAGGCCAGTAAGTCAGTCACAAGCAGAGGCGGACGGGTCTCGGAAGGTCTGTATGAAGCGGGTCCCAACCGAGAGGGGAGGAGCTGGACTCTGGGACTGGGCGGGCTTTGAGAGGGCGAGCTCTGAGTTACAGCCAATTGGAACGGAGGAGGGCGGGGCTGAGCCCTGGAGGGGAGGGGAGGGGGAGGGAATACTGCCGCTATCCTATATCTCAGCTTCACCTGCACCTGCGCTTCGCTCCCAGCAGGGCGACGCTGACTTGGAGAGTGTCGCTGACCCGGCTCGTCATGGCCTACCCTGGATACAGAGGAGGGGTGAGTCTCGGCCGCCTCGGCGTGCTGGGCGCGCTCGCCGCCCCCGCGGGCGGTGCCAACATGCAGAGCCCGCCCTCCGCCTCTGCTCTCTGCCTCTACCCTCTGCCGCTGCTTTCTTCCTCCGCGCCTGTCACCTAGCTGTCGGGCGAATCCTGGCAATGCCAGGAGTCTGGACAACTGCCGGCCGGGGGCAGTGGAGGGGAATCCGAAATGTATTTTGTTCTCTGACCAGTCCAAAGGGCATCCTTGTGAAGCCCAGGGTGTGATGTGTTTTAGAAATTCCTTTCCTGGAATGGAGAGATAAAGCGCCCTTTTAAAATTCCATTTATCTTTCGTGGTCCACCCCCCCCCCCCGCAGTTTTTGCGGACATCCTCTTTTCATTGTTAACCACTTCTTGTTTTCTGTTAAATTGCTTATGAATAAATGAAAATGTGTTTCCTAATTTTTCCTGTTTTACCTAGGGCAATCTGATCGTCCGGAACTTTTTTGTTGCACTTTCTTACATAACATTGCTCTTTGTCACCTTTGAGGGTTGTAAAGTGTCGTAATTGTAGTATCCTGGTAGCTAACCTCTCGTTTTTAAAAAAGAACCCAAACTGTCAGTATTTGATAATCATCTCCGAATTGGAATGAGCATATTTTGTGTTCATAAAGTCAGGTGTAGAGTGGTCCATTGGAGTGCGAGTAGAATAGTTTTCTATTTTTATTTTTCTTTTTACCTAAGAAGAGAAATTGAACTTCACTAATATGTAATATCTACTTGACGCTGGCATAGGGAAGTGCTTGTCACACAGATTACTCCAACCTCTAGGGATGTATGCATGGGATTTTTTTTTTTTTCAAATTTTTTAAAAGAATGCATTTTCAGTACGTTTAAGATACTCATTCCTGTAGTGGATTAGCCCCCAAACGTGCCAGAGTTCCTACTAGCACTTGTACTTTAACATTCATCCTTAAACATACTGAAGAAGTTAAAACCTTCTTTAATGAGTGATCAAGATAGCATAAATTCATGAGACTTTGTAAGATTTCCCAGACTTCTATATTTCATCAAGATGAAAGTTGCTGTTAGAAGTGTTACCTTTACTCCTGTTGCGGTGTTCTGCATTCACATGGATATTATATACATATATGGTAGTGCAGAATGGTGAGAGTCATGACACATTTGGTTCATTTTTTCTTGCTACCACTTTTGTCCAAGAATGGTTGCAACTGATGGAGAGTTCCATGAGAGCAAAGAGAATTTCTGCTTGTGTTTCGAACATTACAACACCCTTTTCTGTTTACTGAACCCTCTATTCAGTGTGTTTCATACTGATGATACTCTACTAATTAAAAGTTGTAAAGAAACGTACCCTCAAACAGCTAGTGGCAGTGATTCTTTTAAACGCAATAGGGCTATTTTATTGTAAGATAAAAATTGGTAAAAATTTACAGAATTTGTTTACTCATAGCATATTATTCAATAAGGTAGTTAAAACTATTTTATATGCCATGTTAATTATAGTGAGTTCACATCTTATGTTTTCTAAGTTCTGTTAACAAAATAGAAAATAATAGCTGCTAGACCAATTTGTTTTGGTAGCTGTTCTGGCTGATTCTGACTCATCATGGTGTCATTGGCCCAGTAGAACTGTGCTCCAAAAGGTTTTCAGTGGCTGATTTTTGAGAAGTAGATCTCTGGGCCTGTCTTTTAAGGTTCCTCTTAGTGGACTTGAACTTCCAACCTTTCTGTTAGCAGTTGAGCTTTTTAACCATTTGTATTACCAGACACTCTCAAACTATTGGTATTTCTGACATCAGATCATTTCCCTCATACGTAGAATTCTTTTCTCTTTTTGGGTTTCAACAAATTCTATTCATATTTCTAGGTTGCCGATCCAGAAGACTTTTGTTCAAAATATTGTAATGAACAGACATGATCTTCTTCCTGCTTCAGACTTATAAAAATGCTAAGTAAAATGCCTCTCTAAGGTATTAAAAATGCATACCAAGTTCCAAAGTGAAAAAGGGAATATTTTGATGCTAGAAAATAAAAGAGAAACTATAGCCACAGTAGGAAGTTAATAGTGAATAGCCTCCTATCGGGTCACTGTGAGTCAGAATCAACTTAATAGCAGTGGGTTTAGTTTGGGTTTTAGCCTCCGAGGTCAGACTATCTACATTTGAATCCATAGTTTCCTCCTTCCTAGCTATTTGACTTTAACCAATTCTTGAAAACTCAAAGTTTCAGGTTTTCAGCTGTGAAAAAAAGGCATAATATTTTTCTTCTCACAGTTGTTTGAAAAATCAAATAAAATAATAGGACATACAGTAGCAGTGGAATATAAAAAGCATTCAGTAAATGTTCATCTACTTACTGTAATTATTTTTATTTTTAAAATTTTTTATTGTGATTAAGTGAAAGTTTACAATCTGTGTCAGTTTACCATATAACACCCCTAGTAGCTCTTATCTGTTCTCCTGTCCTCACTTTGTACCAGCACACTCTTCCTTTCTACTCTTTACTCCCAGTACCCACTCAGCCAACACTTGTCTCCTCCTCTACACCCTCTCCTCTCGCCCATTGAAAAAAAAGCAGTTGGATAGCTTCCTACATATATTAAACCACAAAGTATACACCCCACCTGTGTCCTTTTGTGTGTCCCTTAGTCCAGTCCAATCTTTGTCTGAAGTGTTGGCTTTAGTACTGGTCTCAGCTCTGGGCTAGCAGCAAGTCCAGGGGTCATGTTCTCAGGGGACCCTCCAGGTTGTCGGACCATCAGTTATGATCTTTTAATAGAGCTCTTGATCTACACACCCCTTTTCTCATGCTATGTTAGGGACTCTACATTGTGTTCCCTGACAGGGCTGTCTTTGATGGTGGCCAGGCACTGTCTAGTTCTTCTGATTTCATGTTGATGTAGTTTTTTGGTCATATGGACACTTCTATTTCCTGGGCTTGTATTTTCTGTATGTCTTGATGTTCTTGGTTTACGTCTGCTCCAGGTGGGTTAGGACCAGCTGATGTTCCTTAGATGTCAGCATGCTGGCTTTTAAGATGCCAAGTGCCACTCACCAAAATGGGATGCAGAATGATCTCTTAGGAAAAAGACTAGTTATGCCAATTGACCTCAGTGTCACCTGAAACTGTAGTCCCCTCAGACTGCTGTCCCTGCTACACTGTCCTGTAAAATTTTGCATTGTATGCTCCGACTCGACGGCACTTGGCTTTGGCTTAGATCTCATTGTCCTCATGCCTTTTAAAAAATTATCTTTTCTTGGACACAGTGCTGTATGCAGTTTCCCAAGATTAGGTGACCATTTTATTATAATTACCAGATATTCTTCTAAGTATGTTCTTGAGGTGTACTTCTTATGTTGCACTACAGGTGAGATTTTCTTCTTTTAAATAAATTGTGCCTCCTGTTATCCTGTTAGGATGAAGCTTTTAGAGCCTTTAGTTTTTCATTTATATTTCTTTAAAAATTAATGTTGATTGCTGGATGAAACATTCATAAATTGGATCTTAATGTAAAACACATAACATTTTGTGGCTGAAAAAGCTTTTGTGGTAGGTAACTTTGGAAAATGCCAGTAACTATTTTAATTCTTATCTTTCAGTGGGCTTCTCATAAAGATTTTGCCTTTTAAATTTAGTGAATAATAGATAATATTAGTATTAATGACTGCCTTTTTTTTTTCCCCCCCCCATTCTGATAGTTTGGAGATTTTGCTGTTCAGATGCCAGGATTACAGGTGCAAATGGGAGAGCCAGTGCCAGAAACAGGCCCACAAGTGATCCTGGAAGGATACCCTAGATACCCATCATATTCAAACAGTTACCCCTCAGCTGGTGACCCCATGTGGAGTTACTTCACTGCTGTTGCTGGACAGGTAAGAAACTAAATCCCTTGTAGAAATACTGCTTTTGTGAAAGATTACTATTTAAAATAAATGCTAATTTATTGTATCATTTTAAATGTATCTGAAATTTCTTGAAACTGATCTAGACTGATGTTTTTCCTGAAATCAGGGAGGAGAATAGTCATAATTATTTCCAGAAGTCTGTTTGTGTGATTCCTGAGCACATTGTTCATTCTGATTTAAAAGAGGAAGTTTCTCATAGTGTGGCAATCCTTGACAATTCCTTTATTTTCTTTTCTCCGTTTGTTATAATGTTTATTGATCCAGTTGTGAAGATTTTTGTTTTCTTTATGTTAAGATGTAATCCATAATGATGGCTGTGGTCTTTGACCATCAATAGATGGTTCAAGTCCTCTTCAATTTCAGCAAGCAAAATTGTGTTATTTGCATATTCCGGATTGTTACTGAGTCTTCCTCCAGTCCTGATGCCACGTTTTTCTTCATGTTGTATGGCTTCTGGGATTATTTGTTTAGCACACAGACTAACAAGTATGGTGAAAGGATACAGCCTATGCACATCTTTAGTGGTTTTAAGCCACACAGTATCCCTTTGTTCTGTATGAACTACTGCTCTTGGTCCATGTACGTATGCCTCATGAGGGCAAATATGTATTCTGGAATTCACAGAAGAATCAGTACTTGGAAGACCCAAATATTTAGTGTTGCTGTGCCTACTGTTGGGATAACCCCTGACTGGTTATGACCCAACACACAATGCTGGTTGGTCCTTTGCCATCCCCCTGATTGGTTGTCGGTAGGGCCATTGCGATATATAGGGTTTTCATTGATTTTCAGAAGTAGATCTCCAGGCCTTTCTTCCAAGTCCATCTTAGTCTGGAAGTTCTGCTGAAACCTTTCCAGTATTGTAGCAACACTCAAGCCTCACTGACAGGTGGTGGTTATTTGTGAGATGTGTTGGCAGACAATCAAACCTGGATCTCCCACACTAAAGGCAGGAATTCTGCCACGGAACAACCAATGCCTCCAGGTATTTAGTAGAGCAATTTAATGTGAAGCAAAAAACATATTCATTGACTTTACTTATGCCTATTGTAAAGCTTTTTCAAGATGAAGAGTTTCTAGAAGACCAGAACTAAAACTCCTGTGGTACCCACTGAGGAATTTAATGGAGGACTTCTTGAATTTTATAGCATTTAGTTCTCAGCTGTCTTAAATAATTAACATAGTTTTTGGCAGGAAGAATGTACATGCATTCTTGAGGCAGGAGCCACAGAAACAGATCATCATCCACCTTTCAGCAAAGCAGAGCAGTGGGAAGTAAGCTTAGGCTTGACCTGGGGATAAATGAGCAGGTAGAAATTTGACACATGGAACTGGAAACTAGTGTTTTGTTTTGTGAGTGAGAAATAGTTAAGATGTGTTTCTTAGTCTTCATTCACTTCAAAAAAGGTTAACAAAGACTCAAAAATTATTTTTATATTCTTTAACTTTTTATTTATAATGTATATCTTTGGAACCTACAATTGTTTTGGCTTTGCTTCCTCTATAAACTTTGTTCTTTTTCCTACTGAAGAAACTTCATATCCTTTAATGTTCCTTTTCTTCTGTCTCTCAGAAATGTAGAAGTTAGAGAAATTTCTTCTGTGGACTAAGTTTACCTTTGTGTGAAATGTTACAGAAGCAGCTCATAGTTGGACAGAAACATCTCTTGAACATATTGGATTGATTTCCCTTCATTTTAATTGAGTTGGTGTAAATATGTAGTAAATTCAAATTTCTCTGTTCTGGAAAGCTTTAAGATTGAGCCTGTTGTCTGTATAATGCATTATTTTTGTGAGTAAATGAGAGAAAATTTAGGATGTGTGGCTAATCCATACTAATTTTACTCTCAGATGGAATACCATTACTTCACTTAAGAAGAATTAAAGAATAAAGTAATTTATAATCATGTTGCCTTCAGTACACAAGAAATTTTTTAATGAAGAAAAAATCACTTCCTACCTTTTCTTCTATTTTAATAATGTGTGTGAGATTTCCTGTGAAAGCATACTCTGCAGTGGTTAAAAACAACTGGGCGTTCTCTTTACTGAGATGGTACTGACAGTGGCAGCTATTAACATAGTGGATGTGTTTTTTAACTATTGTTTCCTGCTTGGTTCACATCAGAAGTTTTTAGAAGGCCTTGAAGTATAATAATGGTTTGAAACCGTTGGCAGAGGACTTATAATACAGGAAGTAGGTAATTGTTAGTTACAATATGTCAGAAATTGTTTCTGAAGTCCTCATCATTTGAGGATAAACTTTCTAACTAACCTCAGATCTGAAAATATGACTAATTTTTAAAAATCATAATTTTCTAAGTTAAAAACAGGAGTAAGCAAGGTCCTCAAAACACGTTGTGTTAGAGAAATGAGCACTTAGATACTCTGCAAATAGAGAATTCATCATTAAGAAGAATGCTTTTCAGTATTTTTTTAAATTCCTGTTAGAACTTGTGGAATTATTGTTATATTACTTGCAAAGATTAAAGTATAAAGCATGTGTATAAAACTTAGTAGAACTAGTTTGTGAAGAGCAGTCTTGTTTCTTACGTTTTCTTGTAGGAGGTAGATGCTTTAAAGTCACCTGCTGATTCTTTGTCATCGCTGCTGTGTCACATTTAGGCCAGTGGTGTGTGATGTCAGGTGAATTACCTTGCCCTGAGCTTTTGTAGGAAGTAGGTTAAGGTGCTGCAGTGTAATGAGTGGTCTACCTGTGTTGTTTCCTTTGTGATTTCTTGTCTGCATGAAGTACTTCTATTTTTTATAAAAAGTTCAACAAGATTGTTTGAGCATTATTCAGGAAAGCAGCAGCGAAAATATAGGAGAACTCTCAAGTTTTGCTCAGGGTAATGGTGGAGAAAAAAAAAATTCGCCTTCCAGTCAGTGCTTCTAGAAATCAGTTCTTTCTAAATGGATATAAATGGGAAGGTAGTGAGATGTTTCTGAAAAATATTTAGTATTTCTAGTATTCATAATTGTTGTAAAAAGAATACAATTATTCTCATAAGGTATTACTTTGAGCTATTATAAAAAAGCGTGATGGTATTTTTCAGAAGTAGAGAATATAAATTATGTTTTAAATGCTTGAAAAAGCAATAGAATATAATTTGATTGTGAAAAAAATGATGCATGTTGCATGCTGTTCTATGAAATGCCACTGCTATCAATAATTATCCCTAGAAATCAGTACTTGGTAATAATGTTTTGAAAAGTGCATATTTATTGATTGACTTAAAGTAGCCACTTAAAAGCTTAAGATGCTTTTATATAAGTGCATATGAAATTGCCAGCATATGAAATTAGATAATCTATATATCATCTCTTATTGTTTCTCTGTATATATATTATTTTTGTTTGTGTTTAACAGGATGGTGAAGTGGATGCTGAAGAACTTCAGAGATGCTTAACAGAGTCTGGAATTAGTGGAACTTACTCTCGTGAGATCTTTTCTCCCCTTATTAAAATTGGAGTCATACATTTGTTTTTTAACTTTTTGTCCCTGTACTTTAATTTTTATCACAGTTATACAGGCTCATAGTCTAAAGAATGAAATAATTGTTCAAAGCTTATAATGAAAATGATTGTTCATTGTGCCTTCCTAGCTCACCAACATCAACCACTTAGAGGGAAACTTTCAGCTGATTCTTCTGAAATTTGCTTCCAGATCTCTAACTAGCATGCTTATATTGCTACTGATTTTCAGATTTAGTGATTATCAGCTGATATCTTGCTATAGAAGAAAGGTCAGGATTTATCTCTTTTTCGACTCTAACCTCACCCATCCGTGTCCTCTACCCAGAGACACTCACACCCATTCTATCCTTTCAATATGGTTGTGGAGTAATTGTGATTAGATTAATAGTATTTACCTTAATTTAACTTTGTGAATGTTATTCATAGCTGTGTTTGATGATAAGGTATGATTGCTTTTCCTTGTTATGCAGCTTTTTGGCATTCCTGAAGTTAGCAGTTTAATCGCCCTGAAGCCTATCTCCAGAGGTTTCTGATGTGCTCTGGGCACAGCTGTCATCTCGCTTTGCTTCGCCACCGTTCTGGACATGCCTTTCCCTTATTTTTGAGTTGGATCTTCCACTCTTATCCTCTTTCGTTGTTCACATTCTTTCTGTGCAAGCTATTGTTCAGTAGCTTTTTAGTAAAGGAGTGCACGGGAATGTAAATTTCCTGTGATCTTATGTATCTGAAAATGTCTTCTTCTCGCCTTCAAAATTAATTGATAGTTTGACCAGATGTAGGATACTAGGTTACAAATCATTTTCACTTAGAATTTTAAAGGGATTGCTTCATCGCTGTGGCTCTCATTGTCCCTTTACTTTTGTTTGCTGCCTGACTGGCTTGGTTTCTCTCTAAAAGCTTGTAAGATCTCTTTGTCTTCACTACGCAGAAGTTTCACAATGATGAGTTGTCTTGTCTTGTGCTGGGCATGGAACTCAGGAGGTACTCTCTTCCAGAAAGTTTGTTTGCTTTTTTAGTTCTGGGAAATTTTCTTCAGTGGTAGATGGTGTCTCCGTTTTCTCTTTTTTGGAATGTTTGTTATTTGGACTGAGTTTTTGGTTTTTTTCCCCCTACTTATCTATTTCTCTCCATCTTTTTTTCCCCCTGTTTTTAGGAACATTCTCAACAAGACTGCCCACACCTGTTGAATGTTTCCTTTCTGCTGTCCTAATTTTTAATACCCAAGAGCTTCTGCTCTTTCTTTTTTTTAAGAATGTGACTCCTCTTGTCTCTCTGAGCCTGCTAAGACAGATTCTTTCTGTTACATTTTCTTCTTCCTGCATGATCTCTAGTTCACGTTGTTGTTGTGGTGGTTGTTTTGGTTTCTTTATCTTGGTCTGCTTTTCATGTTAGATGTTTTTCTCTGATGTTGGATGACGCTTGGTTACTCACATTTAACTAAGAAACTGTTTAGGATTTCAGTTCCTGGGTTAGGATTAGGCTTGTTGGTTCTGGGTTCCGGTGTATGGAGGTTCGACCAGGAAATTTTGCTGCAGAGCCACGAGCGTAAGTATCCTTAGGAATTTCATCTTGGATCAATTCTGCAATCTTCTGCCTGGAAACAAGGACTCAGCAGGGTTCTCAGTCTTTATAAATTGTCATCTGATTGCTTTTTTATTAGTACAAAGCTGTGTTGTCTGTGCCTAGTATCCTACAGTACAGAGACATCTTCCAGGGAATGTAACTCTAGACTTCTGCTAGGGTGAGCATAAGGGTGAGAGCCATTCAGCTGAGCTGAGGCAAGGAGGGAACTTGGGCTCTAAATACTTCTCAAGCAGACAAGCAGACTTCTAGTCAGTTTTTCTGTCATTAGCTTCACCTTCGCACTCACTCTCAGAATTACTGCCAGGTTTTGAGGATTGGGGTCTTCTCTAGCACAGCTAGGCTGCATCTTAGCTTTTCTCATTGTTCATTTAAGAATTCACTTTCATAAATCCAGATTAGTTGGCTGACATCTATCCAAAACTCGTGTTTCTACTTGCCCTTCTGTTCTCTTTTTCTCTCTAAAGGTTTGTAACTTTTAAAAAATCATATTATTGCCCATTTTAATATGTACATATGTGTAGGCAGCTTTCAATTTATGAACAAGATCTGTTCCTTTTTGTCTTTAAGTTGATTTTGTAGGTAAGTCAGAACAGGTGCATACATTTCTTATTTTACATGTACTTGAGTGCAAGAAAAGACTCAAAGCCTTTTCAATGATGTAAAAGCTGCCCGTGCAGCAAGTGAAGGCGATGAAAGTGATTGCAGCTGAAGAGCTTGTCTCAGATAGGGGTTCATTCAGTCATTTCAAAGTGAAAGCAAAGTTATGTAACATTAAAGGGCAAGTGGGAGTTGTCCATAGTTGGATGTTGGTAACCCGGGGGCTGCTCGTACACTATCCTGTTCTGGGATTAAACATCTACTTATTTAGAGTTTTATTATCATCAGTTCAGATTCTGCCTCTTTCTGAGTGTGAGCCCTGTTAACTTTAGAGTTAAAAGGGTATTATTTACTTGACAAAAGAAAATGCAAAGTCCTTCCAGAGATTTCTCATGTAATTTCACCCCTACTCAGATAATATTTGTGTGAAGTAAAAAGTATTGGACTCCAGTCCTAACCTTTCTATATAGTAACTCTATGAACTTGAGAAATGTAATTCTGGGCCTTAGCTTCCTCATTGGTCAAACTGGAAATATTATACATGTGGCATGTTTATGTGACATCTAACACCCAATAGCCGAAACCAAACCCACTGCCATTGAGTTGACTGTGACTCGCAGCGACCCTACAGGCCTAAGTGGAACTGCTCCATAGAGTTTCTGAGGAGCATATGTTGGATATGAACTGTTGACCTTTTGATGAGCAAACTATAGCACTTACCCATTACGGCCACCAGGGTTTCCTCCCTATAGCTAGCTCATTTAAAAACAAAACAAAACAAAATCTGTTACCACTGAGTTGATTGCAACTCATAGTGACCCTATAGAACGGAGCAGGACTGCCCTATAGCATTTCCAAAGACGGCTGGTAGATTCAAACTGCTAACCTTTTGGTGTACTGCTAGGACTTCTAAAGTCTGGTGGCTGCAGGCTTGCAGTAAATACTTAGTGAGTTGTCAGTCTCATAACACTATATAAGCAACTATCCGAGTACTGATACCATACTCAACCTTTAAAAAAAAAATCAGATATTTTAACTTGAGGAATATTTCATGATTTTGCCTCAGTGGGTCTCAAATTTAGCTGAAATAAATTATTTTTTAAAGATTCACAGTGTTTATTAAACAATAAAATCAACATAAGCTTTAAAATTTTCTTGTGCTTTTTTAGGAGGTTACTAATAACAATTTTATAAGCTTTATTTGCGTTGCCCCGGGTGGTACAAACAGTTAAATGCTCAACTACTAGCTGAAAGGTTGGTGGTTTGAAACTACTCAGAGGATCCTTGGAAGACCAGCCTGGTGATCTCCTTCCAAAACGTCAGAGCCTTGAAGACTATAGATCAGTTCTATTCTACACACTTGGGGTCACCCTGAATCGGAGTTGGCAATTAAAAGCAAAATGAGTTTTTGAACTGTACTCGTGTGATCCCTCCTCATATACTGAAAATACATAAAATTGTTAGTATTTCTAATGACCCCTGACTTTTAGATTACCCACTTGTTTCAGTAGTGCTCATTTTTTCTTAGTTGATCAATAGGATGAGCACCGAAACGATTTACTTACCTCCTGTGTCATCTCACTTTATAGTCTATCCCTTGTAAATTATAGTTTCTAAAATAGAAATCAAGTCATTCTGCTATGTTCCTTAAAAATTCTTCAGTGACTTCTGCCAGTTTTTAGAGTGACATTCAAGATTTTCATCATTTGACTTTTACCTGCCTTTCTGAACTCATTGTATGATGCTCTCTCACGTGTGCCCTGAGTTTTGACCAAATTTCTACTCCTTCAGATTCTTTAATCTCTGAATACATGCCTCATTTCTAATTAATTTGTGTTGAAGCTAGAAGTCCTTCTCCTTCCCCACACCCAAAAACCAAACCCAGTGCCATCAAGTTGATTTCAACTGATAGCTAACCCAGTAGAACTGGCCCGTAGAGTTTCCTAAGAGTGCCTGGTGGAGTCAAACTGCCGACCTTTTGGTTAGGAGCTGTAGCTGTTAATAACTACCCCGCTACAGTTTCTCCTTCTCCCCAGATTCTAGACAAAGCCAAATGTGAAATCTCTATAGCAGTATTTTGGGATATTTTTAATAGTTTATTGAGTTACCTTAATTTGTAAGCAGTTTGAAGGTAGTTATTTTTATTGTAGTTTAAACAATTTTTTTTCTTTACCATGAATGCCTAATGTTCGTTAAAAGTTTCTTGATTGGGGTGATTATGTATTTTGGTATTTTCTGATGTTTTCTTTTGGAAAAAAGATATTGTCATAATTTTACATAGCTAAAATTGAGCAGACTCTAATTCAGATATTGTATATATGTTACAGCTTTCAGTTTGGAAACCTGCAGAATTATGATTGCCATGTTGGATGTATCCTTGAACAAAAGTAGGAAACACTAGAATATGTGATGATTTCTTTCTTAATGTTAAGCTAGTTGTTACTTATAAATAACCATAGTAAACTGAAGAGTTTAAAAATAATTGTAAGATCCTGCTTGAATTTCATCCTTTTATGTTTTCACATCAAGATCTATTTATATGATAAACTTGGCTAATTCCACAGAAATGTGCTAATTTTTTAATCAGAGACTTGGAGTTTTAGATCACGTTCCTTTTCTTTGGCATCACAATTTATTTTTCATTAATAAACTACCAGAGAGATCACACAGGAAAAATGGGATTTAATGAATTCAAAGAACTTTGGGCAGCTCTGAATGCCTGGAAGGAAAACTTCATGGCTTTTGATCAAGACCGCAGTGGCACAGTGGAGCATCAGGAATTGCGTCAAGCCATTGTAGCTATGGGTAAGAATAGTAAAATTCTTTAGAATTCATCTAGCTTCATTGTCTTCTTTATTATATGAATCTTAATTGCTTTCGTTTGCTAAATAATAAAGGAATATAGTATCTTATCAACTTTGCCCAGTTTGATTTCAAGGCTGTAAATTCTAACTAAAGATCTTTTATTTATTTAAATTGTAGGTTACAGTTTATGTCTCAAGTTAATTCCTCATTCAAAAATGTATTGTTGTGTGATATCAGTGGAAGTCCCCACAGTATGACAGCATACTCCCTGATTCCACCCCAGGTTCCCTGGGTGCATCTGACTAGTTCTTTCTGAATAAAGATCTTTAACAAAACTATTTTAACCCCAGTTTGCCAAAATATTATATGTCCCATACATGTTAGTTAATAAAATAATTTCTTGCATTTTCTCATTGATTAAATTTATGCCTCTAATTGTTAGTATTTACCATATTCTCTTGTAACTTGGAAGGATTTCTCTTAATTGGGAGGACAGGCTATCAGAATCAATTACTAATCTCTGGTATAGTCCAGCTTTTCAGCAGTAAAACCTGTGGGTTTTTTTGGTCTTCTTTTCCTTATGATCACTAGGTATATACCAAAATACCTCATGATGGGAAGTCTGCATTTTGGAATACTTTAAAATAGTATAATTCTATTTTGTTCACAGAAGCCAATGTTCTTGGCCTACTCTTCTTTTTTCAAAAAGCCATCTTGTGTAAAGTTGTTTAATTTGCTTACAGCTAATGCCCTTTGAGGTATTTCTCACACTTGTGGTTACTCCTGTAAGTTTTAATTACCCTCATTTGTAAAAAAAATACATTTGTAAGAAAATTATTTCTTTGTAAGTTAAAATCTTAACCTAACTCCTGCAGACTTACCTCAAATTCTAATTTAAAGGAGCCAAAACTGGTATATTTATGTATTTTTTATGAATGGACATTTTAATATTGATGACTATAGGGTCAGTTTCCCTCATACAGATATGTATATTTGACTTTAGAGCTTTAATATTTAATGATGAAACTTGGTCCTCAATCCAGCATAATGCTGAAAAATTAACATAATCTTTTGCAAAAACAAAAACATCTAAAGAGTTCAAATAAGTAGACTGTAGAAAAAGAAGAGGTGTTCTTGATTTTTAAAATTTACATCTTCAAATAAATTTATAAACATTCCAAGTATTTTGCTGAGAATACTATGGGAAATCTTAATTTTGTCAGTCTAACATCCAGATCAAAGCTGTGTAGTAGGAAGCTCATCATGCATTTGTGTGGTACAGTTACATTAAGTAGTGTGCTTCACTTGCCTTTTGTCTCCACTGATCTGTTTACGTTTATTTTATCAGGTTTCATGGGTTAAATTTTACTATAACTGAAAATGGATTTTTCTCCTATTGTATCTATTTTCACTATTTGATTGGGTTAGTGTCTTTTGTCACAGTCCATTGATCTAATAATATATAATGCCAATAATGTGTAGGCATATTCCACTGTAAGTTGTATATGATGTACCATTAAATGCACTGAGCATTCTATGAAGGTGCAGACCAAGAACAAAATCCAAACCCATTCCCACTGAGTCGATTCTAACTCATAGCAAGTGCAGCAAGTAGAATATATTGATTTCCACTTCTAATTTATACTTACACATTCTTATAAATTTCAATATTTACATTTTAAGAAATCCGTGGTGCAAGTGGTTAAAAGTACTCAGCCACTGACAGAAAGGTCCGTAGTTTGAATCCACCAGCCACTAGACTGGAGAAAAATGTGGCCATCTGTTTTCCTAAAGATTTACAGCCTTGGAAACACTATGGGGCAGTTCTACTCTGTCCAGTAGGGTTGCTATGAGCCAGAATTGATGCAACAACAGTCTTGGGTTATACGTGTATTACTATTAGATTATTTATATTTTAAATAGCTGTAAACCAAAACCGCTGCCTGCAAGCCAATTTTGACTCACAGTGACTCTATAGGACAAGGTAGAACTGTTCAATAGGGTTTCCAAGGCTGTAGTTGTTACAGAAGCAGACTGCCACATCTTTCTCCTGCTAAACAGCTAGTGGGTTCAAAACACTGACCTTCTGGTTAGCAGCCAAGCCTTTAACCACTGCACCCCCTGAGCTCCTTCATACATGTATAGAACTTAAAACTAAATAAATACACATATAATGGAAATCAGTGCTTCCAAACTTTTTACTGATAGGAGTACATTATCAAAGTTTAGAGAGCAGGAGACTGACAACCCAACACAGAACCAAGGGAATGCAGTATGAAGGTTGTGTTGAAGATACAGTGTGTCAAGAAGTGAAGGCTATAGAATACAAAGGAATGAAATTGTTTTGTTTGTTCCTGTTTCAGGTAACCATGTTGACCCTCTGATTTTCTTTGTCTGTAAGAGATCCTTACAAGTTATATACTTAATGGAAAATTTATTTGAAAGATAGCAGAAGACCACTAATCTTGCCTTTGATATTTTTGAAAGACCTATAGAGTTACCAAAAGGAAATATTGAACCATAAAACCTATAAAGTATCCTAGACATTATTTCAAAATCAAAATATATGCACAAACCAAACCCACTGCCGATTCCAACTCATAGCGACCCTATATGTCAGAGTACAACTGCTCCGTAGAGATTCCGAGAAGCTCCTGATAGTTTTGAAGTGCTGACCTTTTGGTTAGCAGCCTAACAGCTGCTATGCCACCAAGATAACTGTTTTCTTTTCCTTAGCTTTGAGTTTACTACAAAGCTAGAATTATGATACTTAGGCACCACTTGTCAGTGTTACTACTCATCTCAAATCAGTTTTTAATCTGAATGTGTTTTGTTTCTAATATACATTTCTTATGGGATGCATTTTATAAGTTATTTTATAGCTTTATTGGAAAGAATGCAGTCTTGGAGTGCTTTTATGCTGGTAGTTTCAGAAGTGTTAATTTATGTCTTGTTTTTAGGTTATAGATTAAGTCCTCAAGCATTAACTGCTATTGTGAAACGTTACAGTAAGAATGGCAGAATTTTCTTTGATGACTATGTTACTTGCTGTGTGAAGCTTCGAGCATTGACAGGTATTTGCCATTTTAAAATGAGTACAGTATTTTGCAGCTGTCATTCTTGAATATTCTTTGATTTTGTTCAGCACGTTTATAATAATCTATTTTTTCATTATTTATCCCTAAATCTAATCAGAATTTTAAAGTTTTAAACATTTAAGAATATAAATAGTGAAAAATTATTATAACTCGGTTTTGGAAAGTTTTCTTCATGTCTGGGATATAAGGTAACTTATGATTTAATTGAATATGAAATTAATCATTGTTTAGTATTAAGGACACTAGGTAGTTGAAATCATAGATTTTAAATGATAATAAAAAAGGTTTTTTATTTGTTTGTTTAAGATTTCTTTAAGAGAAGAGACCCCTTGCAACAAGGGTTTGTGAATTTCCAGTATGAAGATGTGAGTATGTTGTTTAACACTTGATATTTATGTTGTTATGTGTGTGTAAAGGTATAAAATAAAATTAGAGATCTGTGGTACCTATAAGAAAACAAACTCATTGCTGTCAAGTTGATTCCAACTTACAGTAACCCCAGGACAGAGTAGAACTGCCCCATGATGTTTCTAGGGAGCAGCTGATGGATTAAAACTGCCAGCCTTTTGATTAGCTGCCAAACTCTTACCCACTGCACCACCAGGACTCTGCCTATACTGGGAGTAATCTGTTTTATTGACGATATTATATTTTTTCAAATGGACACACATGCAAGTTTCGTTACTGGTACAAATGCCTATTTGACTGTAAATGTTAAATATTAAAGTACTTTTCAGTTTTCTAACAGCTAAGCTTTTGGCAGATCATCTTCCAAATCATTTTTAATGGAAAAACTACCATTCCTTCTTATAAATAGTAGTTGGTTTGTGATGATACTTCTTTTAAGGGAGATAGGAAATTTTAATTTATAACACAGTAAAGCTGTTTATTTCTCGTTTCAAATGATTGCTGTCACCCTGAGTTCAATTCTACTTTTTAAAAAAAGTTAGTTGCAGGAAAGTTATATTTTGTATTTGCTTTAATGTTTCAGGGTTTGTTTTTTTTTTGTTGTTGATGATATTTTGTTTTTATTTATTGATGGAAATTATATGCTTAACATTACCTTACTAGTCTATACTGGTTTGAATGACAAGTCATGGAAACCTATCAAAGTTTCCCCTGTTAAGAAAAATGCTTCTGTGAAACAAAATTAATCAGTCAGAGTACAACAAAACCACTCTGTTACTGCTAGCTGATGATTTTGCTTGTTTTAGTTTTTGCAGGGCACTGTGGCAATTTGAATGTCTGCAATTTGAAAGCTGAAGAAATACTGTGAATTCTTCTGCATAGAACTGAACTGTACTACTTTGAATGAAAGCTTTTGAGTCTTCATGTTTCTCCTATTAAATTTCTTCTCTGTGTGTTTTTACTTTAGTGCACAATTCAAGCAATAAAAAAGATGTCTTTGCATTTGGAATATTGCTGCTTTTTGGAAAGGTATTTTGCAGGTATCTACATAATGTCATCTAATATTGCTGGTACAATTAATTGATAATAAATACTTGTAAGCCTTAACTTTTAACAATTTAAACTTAGGGAAATGTATTTACAAGATAGATTGTGTAAGAAGCTAAGCAACGAAAGCCTACATCAATTTATACTTACCTGAATTTTTTATACCTTTTAAAATATTGTTTATGGTTTGTTGGTGTTTGGGGGCCAGCTAGAAGAGGAAACCTGAATTTCATGCCATGTTTGTGCAAGGGTTTGTTCCTTCGTCATATATCAAAGAACAGAACTGAATGGGTCTTTGCTTTGTGAAGGAGAGAATCATAGTTCCTAAAAATTTATACTGATTAGCCTTAGGTGGACCATAAATTAATTTATGATGATGTAAGACTACAGGAGGCATTGTTTTCTTCCTTCTTCTTTCTTGTACGTTTATCCTCAATACACTTGTTGTTTTCTGTGACAAAAAAACAAACCCTTGAATAACTAGTATAGCTTTTCAGTATGGATAGCCGAAAATGGCATCTTGCTCTAAATCTAAATTATCTAGAAAGAATATTTTAATGAAACATCAAGATTTAAATGTGTTCTGTTAAGTTGTTATTTATATGTAGTAATACCAGCTGTTTCTAAAGTTAAGTAATCCTTTCTGCCAGTTTGTTTAAATGTTCCAAAATAAGAAGCTTGACATAGGTGAAAACAATAGCGGGCGTTTTTGTTGTTGTTAAATCAGTGAGTCAACAAGTGTAATGAGTGCATTTGTGTGAGGTAGGTTCCTGAGGATGGCAGGCATCGTTGTTAGCTGTCATCCCTCGATTTAGACTGATGGTGACCTTGTGTGTGCAGAATGGAGCTGCTCCATAGCAGATCACCAGGCCTGTCTTCAAAGGTGCCTCTGGCTGGGTTCACACAGTCAACCTTTCAGCTGGTAGTTACGCATTTCATCAGGGCACCTTCAGGGATTCCCTAGTAAGCATGAGAGTGACATCGCTGAGTGGTACTGCTGAGTAAACTGGAAAGTAGAGCTGAGATACTCTCTTTATCAATTCATCCCTTTCTTGGCAAATATTGTCTTTCTTACTGAAATGCTAATAAGCCACATGTTTTGCTTAAGCTTTAACTGAGTATCTTCTAGTCTGAAGGTGAATACAGATTGACATGATTTTTTAGTAAGGCTGTTGATTGAATTAATATATAGATAGCTTTTATAAAACTCTTATTCATAAAAGATGGAGGATGCATGTCAGGATGTTGCAGGAAACCAGGAAATATCATACTGCTTACAGAATTTCAAGCAAATTTTGCTTTTATAAATCCTAGAAGTAAGATACAGCCATGTTGACATTGATAACATTATATAATTGGCTGTAAAATTCATTTGGCCAGTTTTATAAGAGTAGGTGGGTAAATAAATTTTTACTTTGACTCATTAATTTTTTTTCATGAACATGTATTTGATAATGTGAGAGGACATTAACTGAGCCTTCAAAAGTACTGAATTTTAATTGGAAGTTTTGTGGGATGAAGCAAATGCAAAGCATACTGTATGTCCTTCATGTTCACTAAGGGGATAAAGTGATTGATCAAAAACCGGAATTCTAAAATCTGGGTTAAAGATAGTGGAGCTACTGTACTGTTCTCAGGTTAAGTATGATGCTTTTCTTCCTTGGAAGTGCATAGTTGAAGGTACAGTTTAAAAGTGACATGATATCATGTGTATGCGTTTCTGCCAAATGACACTTTGTGTTAGTGCTGTCTATGCAAGTCTCTAACTTACCCTTTCTAAAGGACATTCCTATGAACTTTGGTCATAGGAGGTCTGTGAAGGAGTTTCCATGACCAAACGTATTTGGGAAACCCTCACTTTCCTCTGGGAACTTGGTTATGTACATCAGTATATGAAAGCCTAAGGTATATAAAATTGACTTTAACTTTATTTGTTGGATCCGACTCCACGGCACTTGGCAACTTTATTTGACTAAGTTGTTTTCCGAACTTTTTTTTTTTTTACCACAAAACCTCTTTCTGTAGTAGAACTAATGTTCCCTGCTGATGCATCTTACTAGTTAACTCTTTTGCATTTTGCATTAAACAGACAATCTTATAAAACCAGTAGGTGTAGAGAATAATTTTAACCGAATTTTTAAACTACAATGCAATTGATTGTCTTGGTGCTTTTAAAATAATAGGGACAAACAGATATCCATTACTAAAGATTAAATAGTTTTGTGACAAGCATGACTGGAATGCGAATATAGTGTAGTAGCATATAACAGTTAACCCAAGCCCCAGCTTTCTTGTAATATTTTAAAGTATGGAATCATGTACACTCTTAATGTATAAGTGCTTTTATTTATACAGTAAACAAGTTTCCATGTCATTTTGAGAATTTTTTAATAAACATTCAAATAGCTTACTGTAAAGTTTTGAATTATACAAAATCTATTACACATATATTATGAGATGCTTCAGTTCAAATAACAGTGCAGTGATTCTCCTAAGTCTAAAAAAACTGCCAGTGATTAAGTGTCAGGTATTGCACTTCTATTTTGAGTGGCAGTTGACACATTTTAAATTACAACAAGAGAAAAATCAGTACTATGGGCAATCTTAATTTGGTTCACTTTAAATGTCATTTAATCTCTTTAAACCTGCATTCAGCAAAAAATTAACCAGAAAAAATGTTTATTTTCAGAAAAAGCATTTACTCTGGAAGAAAGAGTTTATGAATGTTTTTAAAGTCTGCAATTAAAACAATAACAAAAAGGTCAGTTTATGATTATTTAAGTAAAATATATTAATCAAATTCACTGTAATCTGTATGGTATTCCTAAAACGGACAGACATAATAAACATCATTAATCAGAAATGTGCTTTTCTTTGTCCTTTTGTCTTTAACAAACTCAGACATGATATGTTTTCTCTATTTTTAAGTAGTTTTCTGGAAAGCTAACAGGAAATAAAATTGTCAAGATCTTAAATCTAATGAGTGAAATCTAAGACTTCTTTCATGTTAGGATATTTTTCTTTTCTGTTAAATATTAAAATATAACCACTGTCATTTTATTAATTTGAAACTTGTATTAAAAGATTGAGAACTTTTTTTGTCTTAATTCAGTCATTTACCTAGGGAATTAACAAGCACTTTTAAATAAATGTTCAGGGCTAGGTATCACCTAAGAGTATGTCTAGAGTTCATAGATATTAGATGATACAAAGAAAAAAATCTTTAGAACTGCTCTGTCAGTGATTAAGTATAGACAGAATATTAAATACTGTTCAGATGACTTATAGTCTAGAAAAAGATTATACCATCACATATGTGAGTATGTAAATTTTGTGTGTGAGTTAGAATATTGAGCACAAAACTACTGTCAGCAAAACAGTGGGGAAAAATTTGAAAAATTTGTACTTTTTGTCAGCTTGTTATTTAAATGCTGGGAAATCTGTGCTTTTAATTTTTTTCTATTAAAAAATATTTGGGTGCCATAAGTGAAGAGACTTACATTACTGAACATTTCCTCTTATCCAGCTAGCTTGGTAATGTGCAGCTCTGTGTATTATTTTGTGAGCATTTAAAACTCAAGTGTGCTTCTATATATGCATATATGGTAAGTAGACATTGGCAACACTTCTACATTGCTTATGGTAGCAAAAGAATGGGTAGGGTTCTTTGTGCTACTTACAGTCTTCTGTAACATCAAAGACGATGGCAATTTGGAAAGCTTATAAGGAGATAACTATATTCAGAGAAAACATTTGCAAGGAATTCAGTTCCCTCTTCTGTTTGGTGGGGTTTGTAGGGGGTAAGGTTTTCCCTTAGACATAAAAATATAAATATGCACTTTAAATATACATGCATTCAGTCATTGACCTGTCAATTGGTTATATTATTGATCACATTTTCCTTGTTTGATTACTCATAGTTCAAAGGATAATATGATGACATAAGTATGCATATTTCAGAAACTTATCAATTAAAGATCTGTTTTCTTACGAAAATTAAAACCCACTGCCACTGGGTTGATTCCAACTTGTAGCAACCCAGTAGAACAGAGTAGAACAGCCCCACAGAGTTTCCAAGGCTGTAAATCTTTATGAAAGCTGATGGCCGCATCTTTCTCCTGTGGAGCAGATGCTAGGTGTCAACAGCCAACCTTTTGGTTAGCAGCTGAGTGCTTTTAACCAAGCAGGGCTCCTTTTTGAAAATTATAAGCCATTTTAACATATCTTTGGCTTAACTGAACTCTTGGATGCATATTTAATTTCCCAAGGCTACTGAACCCACCTTTGTTCCCCAATTTATCCTATAGCAAGAGACTTAAAAGTTGTTCAGTTTTCAGCTTTTTCATACTAGGTTCCCATTTTGTAATCATCCTCGTTTTAGATAATGATACAAGTCTTTCTGCTATTCTATGTTTGGTTTTTTTATATATCATACAGGAAAATATTCTCTTGGTGTTTCCATTTTTTTTTTCATTAAAAATGAAGAGTGGGGAATGTTAAAGCCCTAAACTAACTACACAGTCCTTATTTTAGAACATACTACATTATGACTACCAAGTTTTATCAAAAACTTGTCTTTCAAAATAGATTTTTTTTTTCTTAAAAGAAACAATTCTAGGGAATGAATAAAAAATGCATGAAACTTGGGCAGATGAAAATCATTTAATATCTAGACATCTTCATTCTTGGTAAAAGGAAAAAATGAATCCAATATATAAGAAGTTTTTTAATGCCTGTTTAGCTATCAGAAATTTAAAGTAATCACACAGGAAATGTAGTACAATACTATTGTGTTCCTGACAGGCAATAATAAGAAGTGAAATGCTTTTATGCTTCCTTAATTTTCAGTTCAGTGCTTCTCACCACTCAATCTGGCCTGCTAGTGTCCTGATGGAACTCAGTAAAACCGTAGCACTGTTAAAGTTACTTGATTTCATTAAATATAGAAGCACCACCATGCCTATATTTAGTACTGTCCCTAGCAAAACGTTGGAAATAGTTGACTTTCTAATAAAAGTATCTTAACTAGCTAATGAGATTTACTTTCTTTGTTCCCAAAATAATTTCTTTTACAAATTGTTGAATTTTCATGTACAAATAGATCAGAAAGTATATACTTCATTCTTAATTATATATATATTCTGTATTTTCAATACAACTTGTACACTTCTTTTAGCTACCAAAAAGTTGCAACCATTTTTTACATGAAATTTACAGTTTTTATTTACAGTTATTTGTGAAACATTATTGCAAAACTAGTTGTGCAAGTAGGTTACACTGTTAATAACCACATACCAATCTTTGAAGAAAATAATTGCTAAAAAATAAGTATTTCTGCAGAGTTTCAAAAGCATCATGATTTCATGCTACATTACATGAATAATGACAATGAAGTAGTATGTGTTTTGGTAGATTGTTTCATTATGTTTAAAGCATTCCAAGATACTTACTAATTAACCAACGTGAGTTTCTTATTTATATCAGATGACTGGCATTTTTAAGTGATCATACACATTCTTTTTTGAAATAGATTATTCTTTAACTGGTATACATTCTGATATAACAGATTTTTCCATCAAAATTAGAAGATGCCAATTTCAGCTAAAAATAAAAAAAAAGGATTGTGCTTTTTACAAATCAGTAGGTGCCTAGGGCATTAAAAAAAAAAACCTAGGAATTCCTCAGTACTTTTATTTCTTTAATATGTGGAGGAAGGGTACCATATTATCTCAATGCTATTGTAATCACAGGAACATTTGATGAGGCTCTGTGGAGAAGATGATTACAGCATTGCAGACCCTTGAATTTGACTCTTAAATAAAGATGATGGAAAACATTTAGAATTTTCTTACATACTCAATCACTCAAGAATTTTTTTTTTTTTTTTGGCATCTAGTTGATTCTGACCTGTAGTCATTCCGCAGGACTGAGAAGAAACGCCCCACATGGTTCCCAAGGGGCATCTGGTGGGTCTGAACTGATGACCTTCTGGTTAACTCCTGAACTCCTAACCACCACGTTACCAAGGTTCCAAGGTTTTTGTTTTTTTTTTTTAAAGTTTAAATGCTAACAACAATGACTGTTTTTACTTTAAACAGTAACAGTAAAATAGTATGAAATTACAAAGTAAACTGAAATGACAGCTCCCATGGCTTTCACACGAAAGTATATTCACACAAAAGAAGTCCAAAGAACATAGTTTAAAGGTAGAATGCTTTAAAATCTGGTGTACAAAATTATCACATCTCTCAAAATATAAGTCACAAATGTCATAAATACAATTTAGGAATTCATCTGATTTTTGACTTTAGGTTTTCATAAATAACTATGTTAATATTGCCACTTTTCATAATGAAAAAGATAATTGGAAGTTCTTTAAGAATTTTTGCTGTTCTAATTTAGGAGTTTGATTATGGTTAGCATAACAGTGAAATTGGTGAATTGATTGTGTTGTTCTGTGTTCTTAACATTGCATTCCAGTAAAGTTTTGTTCTACTCATAGTAATAATGTGTTAGTTTTAAATGACTGTGTTAATCTTTTCTCTTACTCTCCACTTAATAGTTTATGTAGATAAGGCTGTGATAATTTCATGTTATCTATTAATAATTTATATATTTCTGTGAATTTTCTTTTCAACATCAGATTGTTTTAAAGAAAAGTATGTCTGCACCAAAGGGGCATGTGATAAAATTATTCTAAGCTTGGCTACTAATCAATCACAGTGCCTGAGACTATAAAGCATTTAAATACAAGATCCTTGTAGTTTTTAAAAGATCAATACCACTTCATTACAAGTTAAGCAGGATCAAATAATAATAGCTTTGAATGAGAAGACTTGCAGAAAGGACGAGAGAGAACATTACTGGACACATGGAAAACAACTGCAATGCAAATATGTATTTTTGTCCTACTGGACCAAGGCGATATTTGACAAATATCAGGGTGCGGTAGCAGAGGAAGCTTTGCAAACACTGGCATTCTCCAGCTCTTCCTGGTGTTCTTCTGGCAACTGGATCTCTGACAAGTGTTTGAGAATCACTTTGTAGATTTTTGTTACCGAGTTTAAATGGGGTCAGTGTTAGTGAAGGAGGATGTCTTTAAAAGGCTCAAATAGTGCAGCAATATCACCTCAAATAACACCGCTCTCTGTGATGATGCATGAATCTCACGATGGTTTTACAATTCGATGATACTTTGTGGTTTACAAAACGCTTCATGTATACTGCAGAGAGCCTTCAGCATACTCCTTCCAGGAAGCTATGGCCTCCATTTTAATAGTTTAGCATACTGGGGTGCCCTGTCTTCAGTCTCAGGAGTAAGTGGAGAAGGTAAGACTTGAATTCAGATTTGCCACACTGAGTCCCTAGATATTTCCACCACTGCACACTAAGGTAGCCTAAGTAAGATGTGCGTCACATAGACAGGAGGGGGCCCAGGCACCTGCAAAGAGCTACTAAAACTGAAAAATTCCATCTTCTGTAAATAATAGAAAGTATTTACTGTAAAAATCATATCTGGGAAATGTATCTTCAAATACCTCCTTGGGGACTACATCATGACTCTGAAGAGGGGATTCCACTATTAGCCAGCCTTTGCAGAATACATTCTCCAAGTAACTGAATTTGACAGATGAGCCTGTGTGTTTTAACACCAATTCAGAGCAGATATGTTTATAACAATGAGATTCATTATTCCCACTATTGTTATTATAAATAGTAAGTATTATTTAAAGCTATCAACCTAATAGTGCAAAACACAATTAAGAGAGACAAAACACTAGCTACACTCAGGTTTTTCTGAATCAAAAAACTTTAGTTTTAGCAACAGCTGCTTCATTGGAGACATAGCATATTGTGCAAAAGCTAAATTGTGAAAAACAATGCTTTCTTGTGTCTTTTTATATGTCACATTCCTGGATGACAAACAGAGAATCTAGTATTTTCTAAGCACCTACTATGTGCCAGGCACTTTATGTCATCTCATTTGTTGCTTCAGGCTTCCATTTTCATTTTTAGTAATTTAGGGGAAAAAAAAGAACATTTAATGAACTTGCTCTGGATCACACAGACATTAATGAAAGAACTCAGATTTGGACCCAAGTCCTCTGACAACTGCACAGCCTATGCTCCCTCTTCTGCATTGGTGATTCACAAAATTTTGGTGTGAGTCAGAATTGTGCAGATAATGCTTGTGAAGACCATTGCTGAGCCCTGCCCCTTCTGATTTAGTAAGTCTGTGGGAGACCCATGAATGCGCATTGCTAACAAGTTCCTAGGTGACACTGATTCTACCAGTTTGGAGACCACACTTTGAGGAACCATATTTCGCATCACGCTGTCTTCCAAGACATGACTGTCTCCTTGCATTCACATGCTGGACACATTTGCTTTACTGCAAAAATATGATTTGAAACCTAGCAACATTTGAACTTCTTTGTAATATAAGAAAAATTTAAATTGTAATAAGAAATCTGCTTGAACATGTTAATCTACTTTGCTTTTAGTCATGGCTAGAGCTCTGTATTAAATTATAATAATGTTGCAATTCATTTTTAATAACTGTGGACCAACTGAATTCCTTTTAAAGAAACCATTAAAGGAATCTAAAGAAAAGCTACTGCTGTTAATTAAAAATAATATTTTAGATATCCTGATGAGGTGACAGATTTTAACGTTAGATAATACATGATGGGGTTTAAAAATGACATTCAGGTTAGTGTTAGGTATTACGGAACAGTTGCCAAAGCTCAAACCCTCCCCAAATACTTTGTAACGATCTTTGTTTACGTGTACATATTAAACCTGATCCAAATGCCGCTATACCTTGAATTAAGTTTCCTTGTCTCTCCACTAAAACAGTGGGAAAGTTCAACTCTGATGACCACTTCATTTTAATAAGTTTAAGAAATTTATGCTATCCCAAATGTACCCTTTCTCTTTCTATGTTTGTTGAGTGAGCAATTATTAATTAACAAACCGTGAAAGAACAGTCATTCACCATTTTTTATTCCTAGTTTTTTCATCAACTAATTAAGGTATAAGACTCCCCTGTGGGACAAAATGAGACGTCTAAGTTTCTGCTCTCTACCCAGCAATTATTAACAGCGGGAAAACAACTAATCCACAGAAAATTTAAATTTTAGGTGGTACTTAATTTAGTTCAGGGAGCCAGGTTACACTTTATATTTTGGAGGAAAGCAAAATGCACTAGTGCTTCTAATTACCCAGAAGGAAAGCACTTGCTATACAGCTGTTAGGATTCGCTGCAGCAGTTACATCTGGTCCTCAGCATGGGGGGCGGACTGGTTATGCTACATACACCCTGACTGTTGCTGGGATGGAGACTTCCTGCTTTTAAGTGTTAGGTCTCTGACTGAGGCAAAGGGATGCCTTTCACCACTGAGATAACTGCTTGGCCATCTAGAAGCCAATTTAACCATCAAGCCTGCTAATGTTTATGGCTGACTCCACCAACAATTTTTTTTTTTTAAAAAAACAACATTGTAAGGAGACCTCATGGCATAGTGATTAAGCATTAAATGGTTAACTGAAAGTCCCGTGGTTTAAACCCATCAGCCACTCTGCTAGAGTCAAGACCTGGCAATCTGCTTCCTGTAAAGAATACAGCCTGGGAAACTTTATGAGGCAGTCCTAATCTGTTATATATGGTCACTATGAGTGGGAATTGACTTGATGGCACACAATAACTACATCTTCACAGCGCTCAGATTCTTATCTGGTAGGAAGGGGCCTTCCTAAGCCTGTCCAACACCTAAGCTGTTAGTGTCAAGCAGTTGTTTCGTCACGGAATTAAGAAGAAGAAAAGTTTGTCTTATGCTCGAATGTAAACAAGCTGGATGCTTGGGCACCATTCCCTCATGCTCATTTTTTATAAAGAAGTTTAACTAGAGGCTTTATGTGGACGGCTGAATTTTATGCATGCTATATCAAATGCTGCAGCTTAAGCATTCACTGATCAAACAATCAGATCTAAATTTCTCACATGCCAAATCCACTCTCTGTCTATAAATGAATGGTCTCTGGCGAATTCAATTTGCATCTGCCTGAATCCTTATGAAATTTGTTGCAGCTGCAAAAATGTGTACAAATATGGAAATAAAATCCCTAAATAGCTCTCTGAATCAGAGTCAGCAGTTTATGTGACTCTCTATCCCCTGCTAGTTCTAATTTTTAACACAGCGCTACTGTTGGCTGCCCTGAAGTAGGTTTCAACTCATAGCCACCTCGTGCACAACAGAAGCAAACACTGTGCAGTCCTCCACCACACCCACAATAGTTTTTACGCTTAAGTCCATGCTTGCAGCCACTGTGTCAATCCACCTTGCCAAGGGTCAGGTCTTCTTTTTCACTGACCCTCTACTTTACCAAGCATGATGTCCTTCTCCAGGGATTGATCCCTCCTGACAACACGTCCAAAGTTTGCAAGATGAAGTCTCCCCATCCAGAGCTTACCAGGAACACTCTAGTTACACTTCTTCTAGGACAGATGTGTTTGTTCTCTTGGCAGTCCACGGTACATCAATATTCTTCTCCATCACCACAAGACAAAAGCGTGAGTTCTTCATCCATCTTCCTTATTCATTGTCCAGCTTTCACACGCACATGACATGATTGAAAGTACCATGGCTTGGATCAGGCACACCTTAGTCTTCAAGGTGAAATTTTTAATTTTCAACAGTACAGTGGTAGGCACTCATTAAACGTTTGTTAAATGAGGAAATAAAAGCAACCCCTGTTTCTATAACCCCCAATGGTTTATGTAGCTGGTTAATTACTATACTTTTATTGACTTGACTAATCATTTTCTTGTACATACTTTGTCACTTATGTTTTGCTTTTTCAAAAATTAAGCAGGGATAAGAACACACTCATGCCTACAAATTACCTCCCACACAGACTATCAATTTATGTGGCCATTTAAAAATATAGGAAGCAATTTAAGGTCACCTTAATCATATATTTTAAATAGTGCCATGGTTTGTAAATTTAAATAAATTTGCATGTATTTGAAACTAACAAATAGGTTAGTGTCAGAGCTAAAATGTAAGTCAGTAGATTTTATTTCTATCTTGGAGGGATAGAGATTAACCAATTTAATAATTTGCATAGATATAAAATTTCCTTAAATATATGTGAATTTATGTAAAGACTTGGCTGGCTATGTAAAGACTAAGAAACTTTCAACCTAGTTCAAAATTTTGATTTGGAAGAAAGGGATATAGTAGACCAGTCAATATACTTTTTAAATTGTGCTTAAACTAGCTGAAAAAACTGCTAACTGGCATTTGACTAATCAGAATCTTTAACTTGCATTTTTTCCTGTATCCTGCTCTTATAAGAGAGAGGCACATGCCAAACTCTGATAGGTAAAGATATGTATTAAAATATATTCTACTGTATGTTATGATATTCTACGGTCAACATACATTTAGCCCAATCCATACATAACAGATTGAAACCTAACTGTCGATTAGCAAGTGTTTGATTAAACCCAAAACACCCTGTAATTTTACTGCTGGTGAGTGCATTTCTTTCCCAGGTAGGTCAATACTCATTGTTTTTCCATAGCTAGGATTAGAAAGCCATCCCAGAACAACACAAACCCAATGGAAGCTAGCTTTACCATTCAATTCCACTAAAACTGCACATTCTTTGGGGGAAAAATGTGCTTCCACTATTTGGATCAAATTCAGTATTTTCCTAGAATATAAAATCAGAAGAATGCTGTGGTCATCAGCTTGTTGTCAGCCACATTTTAGCAGTTCTTAAGAGGAGCTTCCCTTCTAACTCCCCACCTCTACCAGAAAGCAAAATGAGAAAAACTTGTTTCTAAGCATTCAAGTAAATTTGCCAGCAGCAAATACTTTAGGTTGTTTATAAATACAGTCAGCGACAGAACTTTAAATAGACAGGCCTTTTATCCTCATTAATACTGGCCTATATTCATATTCTTGGAAATAGCTTCCTACACTGCCAGAGGTTTATAACTCAAACGTTTGCTGTTTTTTTTCCCCCTTGTGTGGTGGAATGAATGTAAATAACTATAAACATCTTGATAGAGAAGGGTATTCATTCTCAAAAGTGACTTGAGAGTTGAGGATCTTGCATGATTTGAGGATCATCTGAATTGTATCCAGTAACAGTTTTATCCTTTAGCTTCTTATTTGCTTGGAAGGCATTTTCATAACTAAGTACTGGTTTACTAAAAGCAGTCAATAGGAGTCTCCATGCAAGAGAAACTGGAGTTTCCTAACATGCACATGGTTTAAAAAATAAAAATAAAAAATAAGGTGCCTTAAGATGCTGGCAGTTTTAACATTTGGGACAAAAAGTTCTTATGTGTATTTACATCCTAACTGCTCCATTTTAACAAGCTTCAATTTAGGAAAATATACAGTACTTTTGCATATAATGGTACCTTGTGAGCCCCTGAGTCAAGTAGAGAGGATTTAAATACAAAAAGGAAAAACAGCCATTAAAAGCACTTACATTGAATGTGGAGTGAATAAGTATAAAATGATTATTTCCCTGGAAGACCAGGATCGGAAACATGCCTGTGAAGACCCAAAATCCCTGCAGTGCTGAGGGGAGATTCTGGCAAAGACGGATGCCTAATTGGATGAAGGGAAGTTTTTCTTTGCCTTGGGTGCAGCTCTAAAGAGAGGTCACTGTCTTGTTTTAAAAGTGAAGTCAAGTTGTCTTCCGAAGCTGTATTCAGATGCACCCCACTTGAGAGGGATTCTTTGGATTTAAGTTTAGATTTTTCAAGGTCTAGAAATTCAGGACACTGGTAGAAAGAAAGGAGAGCACATATTTATAATTCGCTTTGGCAGTCATCTGAAATCATTCTCTTTCACTATTGTTGTAAGTTTGATTAGTGGTGTGAACCAATACTGCTCTCCCAAAGACAGGTCAAGAAATTGGAGGCAGGGTTTCATCTCAAATAATGCTGAACAACTATTCCAGGAACTTCATTTTTACCATGAAGACAGGTTAGATTCTGGGTGTTTTTTTATGTGATTTCACATTCAGTTTCTGAGATAGATTTTAAGTCTTTATGGGAAACCCAAATGTGTAGAATTGTGTTCCATCGTATTTTCAGTGACTGAATTTTAGGAGGCAGACAGCCAGTTCTTCCTTCCAAGTCACCTCTGGGTGGTCTTGAACCACCAACTTTTCAGCTAACAGCCACCCCCTTCCCTTGTCCCCAGGACTCCTACTTGGTGACTAGTGAGACCAAGGGAGAAAAGAAAAAGAAAGGAAGTAAAATCACCTAATAAATATTATGTAAACCGACTGAAAATACAGAATGAAGCATGTGATTTTTGCATGCAGCCCAGCCGTAAAACTAGTTAGAGGTAGATTATTTATGATTTTAGAAAGACTGTATTGTCTTCCTCCTGTCACACCACTTCCTTCTATTAATGCAGCTTATTTCCTAGACTGTTCGGATTAAATTTCCAAATATCTAGAAAACTTTACAAGATTGTTCTGTAAATCCGTGTTCTCAGATCTCATTTTGCTATAATGTTTAAGGTACTAAGACTAATTCCCAAGATAGAATTCCAAGAGATTTAGACTTACACTAATGTCATCCAACAGCCCCTTTTATTTACTGATCTCCTCCTCTTACCATTTTCACAATCCACATGTAACAATATTAGAGAACCCTGGTGATGGGTGGGCCAGACAGGCGACTACTAGTTTGATTGCACTTGAACCTCAGATCTTCTCTAGATAACTGCTATTGCTCCTCCATTGGTTCTTCAGACTCTACCCAGTCTCTTGTCACTGTCACAAATTAGAGACTTTTCTCTGAAGTACTTTGGATCCAGGAGACTGCTTTAGCTTTTTAAGCTCTACTGTATACAGGCTTAAGTACATTGATTTTTGAAAGGGTTTTTCTTAAAAAAAAAAAAAAAAAGTGTTTTACATTGTTCTGGGTCCATTGCTCTCAGGCTTTAGAAGAGGATAACAATCACTGAGGAGCTTGTTTAAAATGCAGATTACAGGACAAACCCACTGCCATGTTGTCTCATGGAGAGCATACAGGACAGACTAGAACTGCCCGTTAGGGACTCCAAGGAACAGCTGGTGGACTTGAACTGCAGACCTTTTGGCTAGCAGTCAAGATCTGAACCACTGGGCCACTAGAAGGGGTTGAAGAATGTGTTTTCTACAAGCAGGTGATTCTGATTCAGGTCGTCCCTAGACCACAATTTCAGCGACACTCTTGGTTGGACTGCTTGGGCAAAATCTATACTCACTTGTGAGGAAGGACTGAAACTTCTATCTGTTTTAATGGATGCTCCAGGATGACTGGCTCTCATCAGGTGGAAGACGGACCTTTGATACTCAGCTCCTGCAGTCACCATGCTGTAGGCTGGGGGGACCACGGTGCTCTGTTTCTGCAGCAGCTGTAGGATGGTCTGGATATCAGTAGTCATTTGGGATTCAAGTCTGTAGGACAGACAAAAATTGGAAAAGTCAGTTCTTAAGTAGTCCATGATTGCAAAGCATTTGAGAAAATTTCAGTACTATCACCATGGAGAACTATAACCCTGCTTTAAACAAGAAAGACAGGAGAGGGAGCACAGAGATTCTTTCCAGGCCAACACTTACTTTCGAAGTCTCACGAATGATTCTGATAAAGACCATGGCTGCCTGCTCATTTAATATGATGCTACTAAAAAAACAAGTGCATGGGATAGACTACATTTTTATTAACCTGTATTGATTTCAAAATGTAAAAGACACCGAGAATCGATTTTTTAATCACTAATTGTCTTTGCTTTTGTATTAGGCTTTGCTCATTCCATTGTGAAAATTTTACCCACTCTTTAAAAGCTAGGTTTATATATAGAACATTTGTTTCAGACTCATAGCATCCCAGGACAATTTCTTATTTATTAAAAAAAAAAACTTACCTTTATTTTACCTTCATTCTTTCCTGTATGCATCAGGTGTTGTAGCTTAGTCATTGTATTCTTATTTAAATGCTACTGAATGCTAAATTCTCTTGCTGTCTGTATTTCACTACTTTTGGTATTTAAGAAACAAACTCAACTGAAATATTCACTGGATCTATGACCTGGAAACCCTGGTGGCATAGTGCTTTAAGTACTTCGTCTGCTAATCAAAAGGTCAGCAGTTCAGATCCACCAGCTGCTCCTTGGACACTCAGTGGGGCAGTTCTACTCTGTTCTCTAGAGTCCCTGTGAGTCGGCCTCAACTTGATAGCAGTGGTTTGGGTTTTTTGGATCTATGATCTATCTGGCTGAAACAGCAGCCTGAACACTTTTCCCCCAGAATTTACAAGTAGTCAACTGGCCTGTTAATTTTATACTCGTGTTAAATTAAAATCAAGGGAAAAGAGCAAAAAGCAATTGGTCTGATACCCTCCTTTGCAAGTGTTAATGGCACTAAAATCAGAAGGAATTCTGTGGGCCTAAGAACAGATCTGACTCATTGGCACTTGGCTTTTGGCAAGAACAGACAATTGGATCGGGTACCTCCTCAGGAAATGTTTCTAACTGTTCACTTACTAGTGCTTGTTGTTTTGCTTCTGGACCAAAAAATGCAAAGAAGATATAAATTTCACTAAAAAGGTTAAAATCATAGCACTAATTTTGCCCAATCTTGTACACACTAAATATTAGAATTCATGTGGAGATAACTTAGCCTTTGATTTGAAAGTGAACAGAATAAACCTGAAAAAGATACGAAATATATATTTAGATTTTCAAATACAGTTTGCAGTCCAGATCTCCTGAGTATCATAATAGCACTTCATCCTTTTAGTTTTTCTGTATTTAGTAAACATAACTGTACATCTTATTGTATTCCGAACCATAGCTATAAATTATATGTGATTATGCCTTGTAAATGTCAAAATAACACTCTGAGAAGGGAAAAATTTAGTTATCAACTGGTTTATTGATCTATTTGTTATTCAAAGGGCCGATGTGATGTTTTTATAGCACCAACTAATCCTCCAACTGCTCTTTTATTGTTTTGCATCAATTTTTCCTTTCACTCATCAAGGCCTAGCTCAAATTTTAAACACATTCAAAGGCATTCCATTCAGTATTGGACCCATTCAGAATTAATTTATTTCTCCTCTGCATCCCTAAGAGAAAATTTTACATTCAGACTTCATCATAAATATTTCTGTATTTATCCTGATATTATTAACACATGAGTGGTTTACTCAATGTTTTCATATTGAGTATAAACGATTTTGGGAGTGGGCAATAGAATAAAAACCTTACCAAACAGGATTCAAAACCCAGTAGAGTCAAACACCGGTTTTTTAGAGTCTTGTAAAACCTTTGTTAAACAGTCAGCATTTGTCTGTGTAAACCTTGTAACTGAAACTACAAATATGTGGTAGAGGGATAAAAGGATCCACGATTAATCATGTCCTGGGACAGTGAGACAGTAACAGCACATGAAGCCTCCTAGTGGTGTAGAGACCCCCCAGGACAATTACACTGTAAACAGTATGAGAGCAAACTAACCAGGACTACCACTACTGATTAATATACTACAGATACCCAAAGAATAAGAACTTCTTTGTTTTTCAGGAAGAATCAAAATGTGATAATGTGAGCAGCAGGCACAGCGGTGCCAGGCGTGGACGCTATGTGACCTTCCAGTAGAGGCACGAAAGAGTATAAAGCTGATGCTGTTCCAACCAAGATCTTGAAAGGATGATGCATGTGCAACATGGCACCGTAGGTCCTGCCTGTGCCTCCCAGAACCCTTCGCTGCCAGCTCCATTTTGGACGAAGAGAGGTGTGCAACCTAATTTCCCAAGCCCCACCACTTTCTGGAAATCTCCACCTCCAATATGAATAAAACACTACATCCTTCATTCCCCCAAATACTTTATAAGCCCAGACAAAACTTTGGTTTAGGGAAGCAGGGGTTAAGGTTGCCTAAGCCCCTCCCGTCTCCGCTTGCAAGATTCTTTAACCAAGTTTTGCTCGTGGGGAAAGATTCTCTTCTGCCGTACCTGTAAATTCTTGATCAGTGAGGGGCAAGAACCCCAGACAGATCTGTGGTGTCTGAGCCACCCGATAATGCAAAACTGCAAACTTTGCCTGATCCCAGTGAATTTCCCACCTTGCAGATTCAAACCCCAAGGCTCAATAGGTACCCTACTTTAGGCAGATGTGGCTTAGATTCTGTGAAGATGGTGTTCTCCCTCTCAGCCACAATTCTTCTAAACAAAACTTTGCTAGTAATCTGGTGACATTTTTGGTAGTTCAACAAAGGGAAACTTTAGGGAGGCAGTTGTATTTTCATGTCTTATAACTACAGTCAAACCCCTCTGCTACCCAACAGGTCGGCAGTTCAAATCCACCAAGCACTCCTTGGAAACTTGAGGGGACAGTTCTACTCTGATCTCTAGGGTCACCATGAGTCAGACCCGACTCCACGGCAATGGATATAACTAAAGTCTGTGGAGTTTAAGCAGAATGGCTGCTTCTCTTGAGCTCTTGAGATACTCTTTACTCAGAAAGAACTGTAGAGAATTAAACAAACAAACAAAATTCAACTTGCTCTTTAAAGCAAAAAAGAATAGCCCAGTTCAATGAAAACAATTTTTTTTTGGAAGGGTTCAAGGAGGTCAATATTGTGATAAAGCTGTAGAAAATATTTTCATTCAATCATTCCAAGACCCACCTTATGGGTAGCTAAGAAGGGAACATGAAGATGAATTAATACGGAATATGATTTCAGGGAGCTGACAGGAGCTGAATGCCTAGGAAAGAAAGCTGAAGAAAGTGCATAAATAACAAACACAAGGTGAAGCAAGTGTTTCCTGCCATCCTAGAGGAACGCAGATGAATTGTTCTCGAGTGTTCTGCTATCATTACCAACAGCTTTTACATTCTCTAGGTCTCTCAAAGCGTAGTCCTCAGACCAGCAGTACCTGGCAACGCTAGGAGCTTGTTAGAAATGTGAAATCTCTGCCAACTGCAGGCCCACTGACTTGAAGTCTGCATTTTAATATGATCCCCATGTGATCTGTATGCACAACGAGGTTTGAGAAACATTGCTTTCAGATCCAGTGTTAATGATTTACCTAAATATGCACACAAATATAGACATAACATATAAATATATTAAAACTTCTTTTAGTATAAATCTTTAAGCCTACATACAACTTAACTGGCGACTAGAACAGAAAACATCAGCAAAGCTGATTCAAGACAGACTATATTTGTTTTTACTGTATTTTGTACTTATGACGTAGATTTGGATGAGACAAATTGTCTAGGACTTCACAGATCTGCACTGGACAATGCTGAAGCTAAACAGGGTAGGCCTGGCACTATAAAGTGTTCCAAGAGTCCTACCCCCTGGAAAAGAAAGATCTGAATTGTACTGTCCTCTTAAAACTTGTTTTCTAACATATTTGCCTTCTAGGATAAAGTGATAAAAGAATGGCTGGAGATGGTAGTAGAGTAAAAAATGTAATATCTGGGATTTGAAATCTAAGAGCACCTAAACCAAGTTAGGTAATAAAATGTTTATAAAAACAGCAGAGAGAAATAGAAAAATAAATCAAAGTGAAGTATTGATGATAGTAGTTCAAAACATCTTCAGAAATCTATACCAATGTGCTGTGAACATATCAAAAGAGATTTAGTTGTATGTTGGCTATGGAAGAGTTTTGTATATTACTGCTACTATACTAGCTTAATAAAATAACAGTAACAATATTATTATTAATGGGAAACTATAAACCAAATGTGTCCCAGATGTATATGCCATCATGAGTTGACACCTCTAAGCCCTGGGATGAACAATGAACTCCATTTCTAGTACTGGTGCTCAGTTGAGTATATCCTCCAAGTTTACACATGTTTTCTGATTTGGACCTTCCTTCAGGTTTGAAATAGAGAACTGAGGTCCCTTTGCTGCCCTGTCATGGGTGACAATGACTGCTGCCGGGATAAAATAAAGGTTTCTGAAAGTGAACAACTTTCACCTCCAAATTTGGCCTCCCACTGGTAACACCTCTGCCTTCTCATTCTGGCTCCATATAGGTTCTTCCCTCCTGAGGCGAACACAGTGTATGGCTGTTCCGCTGGCTAAGTGGTGAGCCACAGCTGTGGTGGTCTTGACCAGTGTGATCTTGATAGAGTGACTTGGCCAGTGTGATCTTGATAGAGAACAGTGCGATCTTGACCAGTGTGACTACTGGATAGTGCAAGTATGTGTCATTGACACAGGAGATTGTTTTGTTTGTGGATGCCTCTGTGTAATTTTCAACTCTAGCTGTTTGCTTCACATCACTGGCAGAGAAGGCTGATATTCAACATGCGAACATTGTGTAAGCTGGGATTTAGGGAGTCTGGCCCTTCTGCTACCCTTTCCTTACTTTAAGTGCTTTAAATATCCCACTTTGTCCCCTTGGCCTTGTTGGGTGTTTTAAATTTATTTAGGAAATCCTGTGATTTGAACATTTTCCTTAGTCTGTGCAGATTTCTGTCTGTGACCTCTGGGATACCTTTTGTTGTGGTGAACTTAGGAGCTCCTGTTGGATCCAAGTTAACTCTCACATAACACATAACTACAGCTGCTATATCATATTCATTCACATATTTTTTTGAAATCTTTTTGACCAGTTTAATCTTAAAGAATCCATGCAGACTTGAGTTAAAATGTTCTAGCTGCCATAAAGTCAAAATTCATTCCTCATCTTTAAAACGCCTAGATCAAAGATGAGAAGAAACTGGAGAATATAACCAGACGATCTGGGATTCAACTTTAAGAGATTTTCAATACAATCACTTTTTTATTTTTATTTTTTGGCACAAGTTGACTGAATAAATATTTATGTCATTTTGTTGCTATTTTAAAAAAGTCATAGTACATTATTAAGTTACCAGAAATGACCAGAACATTATTTTGAGGAAAAAATTCTGATTTGCAGGTGCAGATGATGCATTAATTTTATGGCAAGCAGAAAAAAAAGTGGATTTTGTGCTGCCAAAAGTATGGGATGTTCTAAGTAAATGCTCCTTGCCACACAGATTAATAATTACAATTATTAATCTCTAGTTTTATTTTAAGTAAGTATGCAAATGTAAAAAATATGGGATTGTGGTGGGAATAACTTGGTCTTTACAGGGAGTACACTTGACCCTACCTCCTGTCTATTACTGCGGTGGCTTGTGTGGTAATATGTCATCGGTATTTCAAATACTAGTAGTGTTACTGATGGTAGACATGGTTCAGCAAAGCTTCTAGACCAAGACACACTAGGGAGGAGTGATGATCTACTTCCAAAAATTAGTCTACAAAAGTCTTACAGATCAAAATGGAATATTGTCCAACATAGTGGTAGAAGATAAGCCCTCTACCCTGGAAGGCTGTAAAAACATACAGTGACCAGGGACAGTAAGGAGAGGGAAAAAGGAAGTTATTGTTTCAGAAGCAGTGAGGTTATATTTGTGGTAATGGGAAATTTGGCACTCATTAAGGGTAATGGCTGCAGAACATGATTAATGTAATTGATATTAATAAATTGTACATCTGAAAAACATTGAATTGGCAAATGTGTTATCTACTGTAAAGTGTATGAAAGCCAGAGTCTATGTAAGGCAGAAACCGGTCAGAGAATGTTAACTCAAACTTATTTCCACTAAAATGTTTAGTAGAAAAGTTGCAACGCTGCACCCTGTCAAAGGCAGAAAACTTGTGGGTCTGGAAAAGCAAGGCAGTTCTGTTAAGTTCCCTCTGTCACAGGTTTCACAAAATATTTTTACAACAGCAACAAAATGAGTAGCTGGGTTTGGAGGTTCAGGGTTATGGTTTCATGTGACATCCCTGTCAGTTGGCCCAGTATTGTTTTTAATGTTTCTGCTGTACCTCTTAGTTCTTTGTGTAGTGCCTGGGGCCTTAAAAGCTTGCCAGAAGAAACAGAAGGCATTGTACTTGGCCTCTACATGCCTACAGCCACAGAGGAATGAGAATCAGGAGTTGGTGGAGGAGCTGGAGTGTGTATTTAATTGTCTCCAAGAACCAGTGCCTCCTTTGCCATAAAGTCAGAAGAAGTAGGTAGCGTCCAGCTACCATTAACTGAAAGTTTTGATCACAGGACTCTATAACAGGACCAAAGTGGGAAAATCTGGAACACAATTTCAAATTCTCATAGAATCCAAACTTTCTAGAGCCTTTAAAGCTAGATGACCCTCTGACAATATTGCCCTGTGATAATCTTTAACCATCAAGTGAAAACTATCCCCCCCCGAAGTCATTTTTAAACTAAACAATAGCTTAATGAGAACAGAATATCCACCTTAAGAATGAGCTCTTTAAATATTTATATAGAGTCCAATTGATAACTAATAAACAATAAGCCACTACTGAGGAGTTGATTCTGGCTCACGGAGATCCTGCAGAGCAGAGTAGGACTGCCCGACAGTTTCCAAGAAGCACTTGGAGGATTTGAGCAGATGTAGCACTTAACTACTACGCCACCAGGGTTTCCAAATTGATAAATGCCACCATAAAGATTAGATGACAAGCTGAAGGAGCACTGGGTTTATGTTAATGGTGGTATTTTGGAAAAGGACATTGAGAATGGTTGCACAACCTGAAGAATGTAAGCCACGCCACTGAACTGCGCATGTAGAAATGGTTGAACTGATGCATGCTTTGCTGTGTAAATGTTTATCAAAAATAAAACAGAATTTTATATGTATGCACACACAGAGACACACACACACATACATACACGTATCTACACAGCAGCCACAACAACAGATTTGAGCCGTTATCAACAGACAGGAAGCTGGCGCGGGACTCTTCACGTGTCGTTCTGCGGTTTTCTGGGGTGCCATGAGTGGAACCGGCTCTATAGCAACGAGCAGCAGTAACAGATGCCAGACCCAGCTACAGCTTGTGTTAATTCTCTTTCCGCCCTGTTCTTGCATCTACCTGTTCAGTTGTTCTTGAAGCAAGTCTAGTCTTTGCTCGACTTCCCCGTAGGTGAGGTCGCTTTCCGTTTCCGATATGCCCCAGGCGCCCTGCTGCAGTGCAGAGGGACTGCACTCCCGGAGCTGAGGCCGGGCGTTTTCTCGTTCCCAACTTCCTGGGTCTCTGTCCGTCATATCTGTAGAAAATCGCAAGACCAAATCAACTGTTTTGGGTGCCCCTGTGAGTCACCAACAACATAGGTATCCACAAGACAAGTTAGGAAGGATCTTGGAACCCAACCTGAGAAACTGACACCCAGAGGGATTGGAGGGCACGTCTAAGGGTGACAACTAATGGTAGCACAGTCCCACACCAGCAGGCCTTCCTTCTGCTCAAAGCCATTTCCATATGAACAAAAACATACAGCAGGTCATGAAGTTGATTATGATTTTGTCTTCTGTCTGTGCTAAAAGAAGATAAAGATATCAAACCCAAAACTCTGATCAGACAGCAAAGACTTTGCACTTTTATATTTAGGAGGAAATATAAAAGAGCAAAACCATTTTGGTTGTGTGTCACCTAAGATTTAAGAGTTTAGGACTCTTTCCCACAGAATAATTGACATATTTCATGACTCGGATTAGCACCCACAACAGAACCATCAGGAAAGTGCTGTCTTTGGAGGATTCCCTTCACCCAGCACAACCTGAGTACAGACATGAAGTCATAAACCATTAAAGATGGGAAATTTCTAAAAAGTCCACTAGTCCTCAAACCATTGTTTCATGTTTTAATGTTCCCTCTACAGCTCCTTTTGTACTATCCTTTAATACACTCAAATTGCTTTCCAATATTTGTTCTTTGTAGCTCTTTTGTTTGGAATGCTTTTTATGTTGTTCGTTAGGTGCCATCAAGTTTGTTCTGACTCAACAATGCACTACGTGCAACAGAGTAAAACACTGCTCACTCCTGCAGCATCCTCACAATCACTATGTTTGAACCCGTGTGACAGCCACTGTGTCAGTCGAGGGTCTTCCTCTTTTTTCACTGACTCTGTGCTTTACCAAGCATGATATCCTTCTCTGGGGCATGGCTCATCCCAATAACATGTCCTCGCTTCCCTTGTTACATTACTGTACAAAAACTTGGCTGTTAATCAAAAGGTGAGCTGTTCTAATATACCAGCTACTCTTTGGAAACTTTATAGGCAGTTCTACTCTGTCCTGTAGAGTGGCTATGAGTTGGAACTGACTTGATGGCAATGGGTTTGTTTTGAGTTTTACACTTTAAATTAAATGTACTTTATATATTTATATTAATATACCCTGCTTATCTGTTCAAGTTCACTCTTCAAATGTTCTGAGTGTCTGTTATATGCGAGGCTCCCTGGCAAATGTGGCGAAACTAAAGATGAACAAACATAGGCTCTGCACCTGAAGAATTCCATCTAGCAAGTTTGGATTATTTTTCACACAGAGATTCATTTTATGAACATCTTTTCATTTACTATGTGTCTGACATTGCATATTTTCAAGTTATCAATATTTATGAGCAAGTATCCTACTCTTCCCTTCATTTTTGCTGTAATTTTAGAAATAAAGAACAGGATGGTAGAACTTCTTGAAATCTCTTCCATTTCTAGTTTCTCCAAAAGTACCGTCAGAGCTCAAAAGCATTCCATTTTTCCAGGAAGTAGACAAATTTCTGTATCTTTTCTTCAGGGTTTTTTCCCCTCACTATTCTGCTATTTTTAAACACACAGAAATTTCTCTAACAAAGCACCTACAATTTCTGCCTCAGTAAGGGAGGCTGTAGTAAAGAAATGAGCATACTCAGGAACAGAATTATAAAAATATAAGCTCTGATTTTCCTCTTCTGTTGCAATAGCTAACAGAGCTCACACAGCTCTTGGTGAATTCTAGAAAGGTCCTTTTTGATCAAAGCTCCCTTCTCTTATGGGATCCTAGTGTTTTATAAAGTGATAGTATATTGTCTTTTTTGATATTTTACCAAACATGACAAAATGCAAGTAAACATAAAAAGAGAAGAAAGATGACATTACTGCAGTTTTAAGTAATTTATCAGCAGATTTTCACTAGGAAGTATGATTTGTTGTCATAAATATGTGACCCTATTTAAGAACAATGAATATTTCACTCTGTTAGGAAACTAAATTGTCAACTTTGGAGCAGCAATGCCAAACAAACATTCAGCATACACACCCAAATGGTTTAGTGATGCTGGTCTTGTCCCAGCCAGCCTCTTGCTAGCCAGTTGATAGAAGGAGCTTTAGGAAAGAAAACAAAAACTGATAGGAAGAAAGTTAAAGATTATGCTAAGAATTTTTGTGCAAAGAGTGCTTACAAAATTTCTACCTACACTTAACTGTTTGCTCATTTCCCTGGCCATATGTAATAAATTGATTTGTAAATAACAATAGTGAATCACGCATGATAAATTATAGAACATTTTATTTTTCTTCAGTGCTCAAGGAAAAAAATTGATTATCATTTCTCAGTGGAAATGAATCAAATATAAACTGCTAGATACAGGCTCACTTGATTATGATTTACTCTGACTGAAATCTGAAGAAATGTGTTTTTACCAGCAATTTAAAAAATAAGGAGTTCAAAGGGGAAATTCTGGATAGTGGTCTTAATCAAAAGGAACATCTTTGTAGACACTTTCTAAATATAGCTCAGAAAGAATCTGCACTTGGTTGCCTTGGAAAATGTTGCCATAGTTGCAAGACACATTTCTGGAAATGGATGAGCAGAAAGTAAACTTTCACTTTGTTCTGTGTACACACTTATCCTAGAGTCACCTTTTGACCTCAATCTAGGTTGAATCAGAGTCCATTTAGCTTTTCCATTTTCTTTTCAGTTTTGCCTAAAATGTGCTCTACTGTTGGACTCAGAATGGTAAATGCTAGGAATGTCAGTCATTGTCATTTTCTGTGGATGGTGGAATTATAATTTGTGGGAATTCAGTAGTTCACATTGCAGCAGTTATAGCTCCACCATACATATTATTCATGTTCATGAATGTTTCACAGTAGTTCACCTGAAAAAATCACCAGGGTATAAAATGGGCAGTTAATGAAGTTCTCAGATTCTCCACTGGTCAATAGTGTTAATCAGCTAGGCTAACTGTGCGTCACGCTGGTTGAAGCTGCAGAACATCAGTTATATTTATTCAGCTGACATGTATACTTAACCATGCACATTCAAGTTAATTAGCAATTCATTGGGGATTACATTATACATTTTTGAGCTCTAAAAATCTGTAGATAATAAAATTATTGGTTAGAATATTATGATTTTGGATTCTGCATACAAAATGACTAAAAATTATTGGAAGATGTGACAAAGAAAAAATAGAAGATGAAGGGCATAGGATTCACTGTTAGTAAGAGTCATTACAAAGTAGAATAAAAGTCCAAACATATATCTTTATGACTTGTCACTTGAGAATCTAAAACTTAAGGAGAAAAAGCAATAAAAGCATTTTATTACTATGCTGCCTTTGGAGACAGCAGAGATGTCAGAAAGCTCTTCACAACTGCTGACTTCCAAATACAACCTGTTTCTATTCTTAGCACTTGCCAGATACTCATTTTAATAAATAACTAAAATGAGACATTTGGTAATCACATCTAATATTCCATTCTTTCACAGTGATAAATGAGGCACTATTTTCATTCACTTCATCAAGATTTTAGATTGTCCAGAGAACATTTGCATATATTCTCAGCTTATTTCAAGGCAGGGTCATGGTAAAAGCTGATTTGATACGATAGGAAAAGCAACTCTGAAAATATAAAATTCTAGATTTCGGAAAGCCTTTATTATCAAATATGATCCTTTCAAAAAATGGTGATGATGATAGATAATGCTTACTTACTCTGTGCCAAAAATTTTGCTATCCTGTCAGGCAAAGAACATCTTATTTTAATTTCATTTTTGTTATAGTCTTTTGATGTTTTGTTATGTCTTCTTAATCTCTAGATTCTTATATATCCAGGAATACATTAAGTAATTAAAGAGTTGGGAGAAGAAGAAAAGAAAACCCATGAGAAAATACTAAATAGAGTTAGGGAATTTATTTCGGAAAAATAAGTTGACACCTGTTATCTTATTTATCACAGAGAAGTAGTTGGTTTGATAACATTATTATTCCTGTTTTAAAGAAGTGTGAACTGAGTCTTAGCTACTCAGTCATGCAATATACACAAAGTCTTACAGGGAGCAAGTGACAAAGTAGTTTTTGGAATCCAAACAGTCTGATCCAAACCTGTTTTTGGAAACATTTGAGGGCGACTGTAGCTGTATCTATTGATCTAGCTCCAGTTACTCTGTGTGAATTGCTCTTTCATGTAATAACTCTTTAAATTTTTGTGAATGTCCCATCATTTAGCCATCTCATGAATATTTTCTACAGAAAGACACACACATGTGGGCATTTCTTTTGTTAGGTATGTTACACAAATTGTATGCAAATAAGTTGGGCCCTCCATATATTATCTCTTCTTCTCTATCTCATAATTTTTAGGAAGTGTAAATTTTGGGGCATTTATTGTGGTGTTACTGCTCTGGCCTTTCATGCTCTAAAACTGAAAAGGTAAAACTGGGAAGTGGACACAGAATATACATACAAGAATCCCCTGGTTCTATGCACTGATCCCATCCTCCATTGAAATCACTGCAATAGACGCGGCTGCGTTTTTCTTTCTTTCTTTTTTTTTTTAACATGGCATTACGTTAAGTCTGGATGGCCACAAAAACTTCTAATGCTATCACTGATTGTAACTTACTGCTCATTCTAGAATCCTGTGAACACTCTGTAGATGATTTGAAGTCTGGATTCTGCATCTACTCTATGAAATTGCAGAAGATTAGATGGCCATATATCAATCGGTACAGTTCTTTTGTGACAAGTCACTTTTTTATGATTAGCACTGAAGAGAGACAAACTGATTCATGAGAAACTCACTTACCTTTGTAAGAATGACTCCTTTTATCTATGTGGATTCTTCCTGAGGTGGGTACTGGTTCTTCAAAATTGAGCCCAGTTGCTTTCCCTGTCCCCAGTGGAGAATCGACTATTCCTGAGAAGAGTGGCTTTTGCTCATCATCAATGGAGGAGATGAAAGATGACGATCTGCTTTTTTTCTCTTCGAAGTGTTTCTTGGAGCTCTGAAAATGTCTTAGAGTATCTACAGAATCTTCAGGATCATTTGTACTGTTTTCTTTTCCAAAATCTATCAAAGGAACATTATTTTGTAGAAGATAATCAAATGTGTGAATGCACATGTTACTCTGCTGAGCTATATATAATCTGCTTTTTATAGTGACGATCTGTGAATAACTAACAGAATTTTACGGAAGGTCACAAAAAAGTTGTTCTTTTTCTTTTTCACATTGAAAATGTTGTTGCTTAGAGGAGGCTTTATTTTTAATACCAAGGATATCAGACTAGCTAAATGAAATAAAACTGTTCATTTGAAAATAAAAAGAATATCTGCACTAGTAACCTTGTAGCAATCTTTAGAAAAAACTGTAGTATAACTTACAAATTCATTTATGCGCACTCAACAGTCATCTACATTCCAAAAATTCAGTGCACTTATCTCTTTAACTGGTTGCTGTCGAGTCAATCCATAACGAAGGCATAGGACAGAGTAGAACTGATCCACAGTTTTCAAGGACAGCAAAACTCCGACCTTTGGGTTAGCAGCCTTATCTCTGACCCACTATGCCGCCAGCAATCTCACTATCCATTTAGGGAGATGGGCTAAGGAAAAGACGTCCCGATGCGAAAGTATCACCACAAAGCAAACTGTTGCTAGTTTGTAATTTCCATGCTCCATCATCAGTGGTGGATGCTCAGATATTGAAGAAGTCAAAATTGGAATCCTCTTGGTAGCCAGTTCTAGCAGGCCAAATCTCAACTTAGTTGAATGGGTATGTTGTTATTGATATGTACTATCAAGTCGATTCTTACAGCTACCCTGCAGGGTGCAGCAGAACTATGCCATAGAGTTTTCAAGCAATGGACGGTTGATTTGAACTACTGACCTTTTGTTAGTAGCCTGAGCTTAAATTCCAGGCCATTTGGCTGTGTAGCATATTAGAAAGAATACAAAGCTTAAACACAATAATTAAAGGAGGTTCCAGTTAATTACATTAAGGCCAGTAAGTCGTTTCTACTGGCTGTTTTGTACTAAAATGTCAGGAAAATTTCAGCCCTGAGTGTTGTGTTGGAACACATTTTAGCAGGAAAAACTCAAAAAGACAAATTCCAGAACTTGTTTCCATTAATGTCCTAGGGAGACAGTATAATTCTCCATCTGGTTTCTGTTAATGACTAACCAACAAAACTCTAGAACATATATCATTTTCTGTAAAAACGGTGAAGACGGATCCTCATTTACTCTCTTCCTGGTTCTGCTTACTTGGTTATTCACAAAAGGCCAAACTGATTTACAGCCACTCCAGATTGCCTTCCAACTATTTTTTTTTTTTAATATTCCCATGTGGTATATAAATTAAACAGCTTTTTTCATTTTTTAATATCATAATTTAAAGTATGAGAAGCCAGAAAGCAGCTTGAGGTTAAAATAGATTAAGGTTTAGAAATCAGCTTCATATGAAATTCTTAATAAAGAATTAATTTTCTGTCGATTAAAGTTAAATCTTGCCAAGTAGATTGCTTAATTTATTTTCTTTAAGAATTCATATGCGCTCAGTGATTTCATCATCACCCAGAAGACCACAGATCTTTTCAGTCTTAACCATCATATGCGGCATTGATTAATAAGTTCCACTTGTATTTCTCTATTCTACCAATAATTTAGTTAGTTGTAAATATTCTCATCAGCTCTTCCCACACCAGTCTTATTCTCTCCAGTGTCATTGACACTAGTACTGTTGAGTCTTGCTTCTAACTCATGCTATCCTATGTGTGACAGAATAGAACTATATTCATAAGGTTTTCAATGGACCACATCCACCTTGTTTTTGGTGATTAAATGCTGCCATGTTGACCCTGGTATCTTGGGGATCCAGTCATGTTACTTACTTAGGTTCCCCAATTCAGGAGGACTCACAGACGGACTCACATGATAAAATCTGATCTGTATAGGCAAGTAATCACAGAAGTCTTCAAGGATGCTGGGGTTCCCTTCACAAATTTATTTCTTACATTTGTGACGAAAAGTGTGCCCTCTGGGTACTCCCTGGATGGGTCAGTGGGCCCTAAGTGACAAATCCATTCTAACATTCCAATTTCCTTAAGCTTTTGGACACTTTAAAAAACACAGTACACTGAGGCAGTTCTGTCATTCTGACTTCAAATAGGGCAGACTGCCTTTCAGTCTACATTTCAGTCAACTTTGCAAATAAACTATTAGATCCTTTCTAACCCCTTGATCTAAAACACTGAACAAAGAATCTCTGTTCAGTAACCACACATCAATAAAATCAGACTTTTTCAACTTTAAGTTCCTTAAACTATTATCACACATCCCTGTAGCCATTCCCACACATATTCCCTGTTTGTATACATTAGAAAAATTAAGCAGGTCTTTTGACTGTAGCTGTAGCAAAACTGGGTGGTGGGTGTAAGCCACCATGCAACAATTTCTTGCAAGGCAACTGCCTCAGGTAACACTCCAGTTGCTGGCTGCTTCCGGCAATGTCCCAAACAATGCCTGAAATGAGGACTCCCAAGAGGCACCTCTATTAATCTGATCAGATGGGGACTGGGCAGGCTGATTTTACTGGTAAAGGTGAGTTAGTATATAAAACTGGGCTAATCTCTTCAGATAAGGTAGAAGGGCTGCCTCTTCTGCCAAAGTTGATTGACAGAATTTAGGGGCTCAGTTTTGTGTCTGCCCATTTTCACGATCCCACATCTTCCCAATGTCTTCCCTTTAACTTCAGATTGTCTTTTGGAGTTGGGAACTCATTTGGCATTGCAGTTCAGCCACCTTTAGGAAAAAATTCCAGGTTTGGCATTTAGCAGTAGCTCTGTTACTCTAAGAAAGGCTTTCTTTCAGAGCACGGAAAGCAATTTTCAGGTCCTTTATGTGGAGCTTGAAGTAGACTCTGAATCCCTGAGCTCATCTGTTTCTTCACTTTGTCTAGTGGAAGAAAGTAGGACCACCAAGCCAGTGTCATTTTACTTCTCAATTTGATGAAAATTTTAAGTGGTATCAAATACATGATTACCCAGAGCCTTCTCCCTGACAAATATTTGATTTAAAGGTGATGATATTCCATGTATCTCTTTTGTCATCTCACACCCTGGATTAACAGTGCCCTCCTGACTTCTGGAAGTACAGTCATTATGTCTTTCTTCCAAAACACCTCTGACTAGACTCTAATCTCCAACCTGTAGGTTGGCAGTCAAGTGTATTAACCATCATTAACTCCATCATTAACATGTTCTCCTTAAGCCCCCAAACTTGTTGTCTTCTCTTCCTTGCTGTTTTCTTCACTTAATTTCTACCCCCTCCAGAACCTAAATCTATTCTTCTTACTCATAGGGTAGAGAAGAACTGCCCCATAAGGTCTTCGAGGCTGCAATCTTCATGGAAGTGTACCGCCACCTGTTTTTTTCCATGAAGTAGTGGTAAGCTCAAATTCCTGACCATCTCATTTGCACCCTAGCACTTAACCACTGTGCAACCAGGTTCCTCACTCCTCCAAAGCCCTCTAAAATTTTTGATCAATGTTCTCCACTTTTTGAACACAATATTATTCTTCATAAAATACTAATTTTAATTTTTATGCTAGTAAATCACTTAAAAACAAACAAAAAAAAAGCTTCACTTTCTGAAATTATCCTCTGACCTGCTTAGTGAATTTGCATCGGTTGGCTGCTCTTAGATTAGTTATTGTGAAGTTCCTGACTTGGGCATCAGTTGGATTTGAATCAGCTTAGGCTTCCCGTCTTCTCACTCTATTAAACACTTTCTTGGTCTTTCCCATCAGAATCAAGTGTAAATTAAATTAACTGATAATTCACATGCCTCTAATCTAAGAAATAGATATTGGAATAAGGCCTGGATATTTGCAATGAATGTACACTCACAACCTCTTAAACCATTTTGTGTCTTTGGCTTGAGAGGTGCTGGCAGTTGTCTGTTGATTTCTAAATCCTTACACACGGTAGAACAGTCTGTCCCTCCCGCAGATCTTAGTTTCCTAACAAGTGGCTTGATTTTGAATGCTTAAGCACAAGATTCACAGTTTCACACTAGTTCAAAATTGTTTATACTTACAACATGTTGAGGACAAGTATTCGGAAGACGTATGCTGGTAACAACTGAGAGCAAGTATTTAGAATATGTGGTGAATCTATCACCATTTAGTTAAATAGTAAAATGGAGAAAATTACTTCATATAACAAGAGCCTAATATCTTTAGCAAAAACTCCAGGTAAAAACAGAATTGTAAAAAAAGAGAAAACATTGGCTATTGTTAAAATTTTCCAATTTTGGAGAAAAAAAATTGTGTCCATTTCCACTCAGCTATCAGCCAGCTGCTTCCTGAAATCAGGCTGCAAGAATAGCTTCTTTGATGTATCCCATTGAAACAACATCTTTCTCTTCCATAACAAACTAAAGCTTCACATTCTGTTCCATAAAATGAAAGATGAAATGACATTCTGTTGGTGCATTAACAATGGAAACTGCTCAGGTTAGGAAAAATGTGAAAATGGGCAGCCAAAATACATTATAATTAGCCTATAGGTACCTATAGATTTTGACTGATTGCTCTGTTTCTGCCCTTTTCCACTTAAATCAAATAATTTGATGGGAAGTAAGTACTATCATTATTGTTGTGTGTTGTCAAACCAATTCTGACTCATAGTGACCCTAGAGGACAGGGTAGAGCTACTTCGTAGGGTTTCCTAGGCTATGATGCATTTGAATTACAATGTTGTCAAAGAATACTGGATAAACCACTGACTGCTGGAAGAACTGTCTTGGTAGAAGAACAGCCAGTATGATCCTTAGCGGTGACGATGGAGAGATCTCATCTGACGTATTTGGGTATGTCATCAGGTGGGCTCAGTCCTTGGAGCAGGGTAATGCTTGGGAAGGTAGAGAGTCAACCAAAAACGAGGAAGACCCTCAACAAGATGGACTGACATAGTGGCTACAGCAAAAGGCTCAAACAGTAATGACTGTATGGCTGAGGCAGGACCAGGAAGTGACTCACTCTGTTGTAGCTATGAGGGGAAAACGACTCCATGGCACCTAACAACAATAATAAATCTTTACTTGAGAAGGTCACCGTGTCTTTTCTCCCTGGAGCCACTGAGTGGATTCCAACTGCCAAATTTTGGTTAGCAGACTAGAGCTTAACCACTGTGCAACCAGGACTCCTTTAAACAGTATTAAATACAAATTTTTCTTAATAGCCTTCAGATGCTATGTAGAAAGGGTATTTTTACGAATACTAACTATAGATTTTTATGGAAACCTTACAATAGCCGTTGTACATTGTCTGGTATAGTGCCAGATGATGAGTCCCTCAGGTTGCAAAGCACTCAAACTATGACTGGGTAACAGCTGCCTCCTCAAAGTAACGTTGACCACAAGGATGTGGGCAGAAGTCAGCTTTCAGGACCTTCATTTACTGATGTAGTATGACTCAAACATAGAAGAAATAGCTGCAAACATTCATTAATAATCAGAAATGGAATGTACAAGGTATGAATTCCAGAAAATTGGAAATTGTCAAGAATGTAATGGAACACATAAACATAAATATCCTAGGCATCAGTGAGCAGAAATGGACCGTGTATTCCACCCAGCAAATTCCACACGTACAGTCACTGTTTATGTTGTTGAAAGAAATTATTTGCAATGATGAAATTATTAGTCTTGCAAAATTCTGTCATGTGATCTCCAACATCATTTCTATCACCAAGGCTGTATTTTCCAGTTGGACAATCATACAGTCTACTACTCTAGTAATGACAAATGAAGAGGAATTGTGTTGTACTCATAGTCAGAAAGAACATATCAAGATCTATCCTAAAGCATAACACCCTCAGTGATAGGATAACATCCATACTCCTACAAGAAAGACCAGTTAATACAGCCATCATTCAAATTTATGCACCAACTGATAAAGCCAAAAATGAAGAAATGGAAGACTTTTACCAGTCTCTGCAGTCTGAAATTGACTAAGTATGCAATCAGGAAGTATTGACCGCAACTGGTGATTGGGATGTGAAAATGGGAGCAAAGGAGATGGATTGGTAGCTGGAAAATACAGCCTTGGTAATAGAAATGATGTTGGAGATTACATGACAGAATTTTGCAAGACTGATAATTTCATCATTGAAAATAACTTCTTTCAACAACATAAACAGTGACTATACACGTGGAATTTGCTGGGTGGAATACACAGGAATCAAATTGACCACATTTTTGGAAAAAGATGATAGAAAAACTCAACATCATAGTCAGAACAAGTCCAGGGGACATCTATGGAACAGATCATCTATTCTCAAGAATAGAATTGATGTGTTGAACACTAAAGACCGAAGATCAGATGAGCTGTGGAATGCCAACAAGGACAACACACATGATGAAAGCAAAAAGTCGTTAACAAGATAGAAGAGAAGAAAAAAAAAAGATGTCAGAAGAGACTCTGAAACCTGCTGTTGAACATCAAGTAGCTAAGGCAAAAGGAAGAAATGAGGAAGTAAAAGATTTGAACAGAAGACTTTGAAGGGTGGCTAGAGAAGACAAAGCAAAGTATTATAATGACATATAAAAAGACTTTGTGTCAGAAAACCCAAAGGGTAGAATACACTTGGCATTTCTCAAGCTGAAAGAACTGAAGAAAAAAAGATCTAGCCTAGAGTTGCAATATTGAAGCATTCCATGAGTAAAATACTAAATAATACAGGAAACATCAAAAGAAGATGGAAAGACTATATAATGTCACTGTGTCAAAAAGAATTGGGAACGTTCCATCATTTTGATAGGTAGCATACGATCAAGAACTGATAGTATTGAAGGAAGAAGTCCAAACTGCACTGCACTGGCAAAAAACAAGATTCCACAAACTGATGGAATAACAATTGAGATGCTTCAACAAACTCATTTACATCAAGAAATTTGGGAGACCGCTACCTGGTTAACTGACTACAAGACAATCACATTTAAGCCTATTCCAAAAAAAGGTGATTCAGTGAAATTCAGAAGTTATCAAACAGTATCATTAATATCATTTTAAAAAACCCAAACCCACTGCCATCGAGTCAATTCTGACTCATAGTGACACTATAGGACAGAATAGAACTGTTCTATAGAGTTTCCAAGGAGCACCTGGCAGATTCGAACTGCCCACTTTTTGGTGAGCAGATGTAATACCTAACCAACTATGCCACCAGGGTTTCCCATTAGTATCATACAGAAGTAAAATTTTGCTGAAGATTATTCAGA